>CP136063.1:214112628-215429021 GCA_032622095.1 Siphonodentalium dalli
GCCGAACATATATACATTATAAGATGCAGATCACGACGCCTTGTCGGATAATATAGCATGCGTATAAGGCTATTGGGCATTCACATCGTTCAATTCAATTTTATAATAGTACCCACAAACTAAGGCTAGCCTTGGTGAAAAAATGTACAGCAAAGTGACTGGAACATGCAGTTTCCAATTTCTATTAATTTTGCCGGCATGTTTCCCAAGAAAATGGCCAGTAGCTGTGAGTTATTCAAGGAATCGAGAAAAATGAATGATTCTATCTGGAATGTGTTAAGGATATCGTACCAGATCTCGTTCCTGAAGTTAGATATATGTATGTGTGAACAATCAATTATAATATGTTCGATAATGCAATGGTAATCTCTATTGCATAACAGACAGTGGCCGCTATCCTTATATGCGGTATGCGCAAGTAATCTGCGATCATAAGGAATGTAAATTTTTCCTGTGGATAGTGGCTACATGAGCGCCCTGAGAAGTGATGGGCTGAGTTTTGTTTGAGTTAGACCAAACTGTGCTAAGTCTCTATCTGATTCAATAGATGAATCGCCATTCGCATTAATCTTTTGTGTGTATTTCTGCGTTAACGGCATTTCTCCAAGACGATTTTTGAACGAAGACACCATGTTGCATAAAATGTGCAAGGTGTGCATACAAGTTATATTTAAAATTACAAGTATATCCGATATAAATGACTTTGGATTGGCATATATTCCCGACAGGTGATTATATAAACGCATCAGAAAGACAGTTTTAGCGGTTTTACATGTACTCATTCTGCATAATGTCGAAAGTAAGCTCTTTTTCAACAACTCCATCTCAACTTGATAACAATCTGGTTGAAGCAATTTCAATAAATATTCAAATACTTGACGAGCGGGGTGCTTATATGTGTGTGCATGTATGTCTGTACTGTACATGAATACATTCATACATGTGTATATAAGGCACGTCGCATTTTATTCATCACGGCAATAATACGCATATTATGTTGCTGTTGTTATGTTTTCTACATGTTTTGGACATGCAAGATTTCGTTAACGATTTTGCCAATATATATGTACATATATGTTTGTATGTATGTATATATATATTGTATTATTGGAGGTAGCCGTATAGGTCTGGTCAATTGTAAAATAAGTGTATGAAATACTAACACATTTTAGACCTATATATGTATTTCCACGAGCTTTCGGTTTTCAAATCTTCGTCGGTGGTAGATAAGTTAACAATGATGTATACAAGAAGACAATTACAGTTAACGACGTAATCACTTTGGCTCACAATAAACCAAGTTTTGAGTTGAACTTGAAAGTTGTGATTATCGTGACGAACACATTGTGCACGTTATAGACCATGCCGGCATGAACCTGCATTACGATTGATACAATCTTGTAAACTATTGAACATCGTTAAATATTTCTGCTCCACAACCTGTTTCCTCTGTAAACATGGCAATCCATTACGGATCACGTGAACACGGATATCTGTTTGCCGATGGCCGTTTTAAACATCAAGCGTAATATTTGTCCAGTTTCCCCAAATGTTACGGCTTATGTATACAGCCCACTCTAATTGCAGTTGAACGAACCTTAAAATTTAAAGGCGCGGCACACATCGTTGGTTAATATATAGTGATGCGGACCGGACCGGGGTGGACCGCGGTCCGGTCCGGACCGGGTGTAAACTGGACCGGACCGGACCGCTTTTTGCCGCCGGTCCGATACTCTCCGTCCGGTCCACTATAATAAACTATCGCGAATATTATTGCATATTGCCGTCATATCAATTAGCAACGATGTATTGACGCATTCAAGTGGTTAATACTGGTTAATACTCTATTAAACGTTTGATGCCACGAAAACAATGTATAGATGTACTTTGTACATGTCACTTTCCTTATTTCGGCCAATTTGGCCGGTTACTTCATGTGACTTTTTCATCTGACGTGTGTGTCGGATAATTGATCTGGAGGATTTATGTAAATGTTAGCCCAAACTACATTTCCAAGTAACGATGGTTTTGTTGTTTATTTTGAGGAATAATACCGCGTCAGATGAATTCAGCCCAAATATGTTAACAGTTGTCGTGTCAAACATCGGCAGTAGGTTAGCGTTATTTAGTATTTGTGGATGTCCTTTAACATGGGGAAAATAGACTACTGCGCTTGAACGAGCATGTGAATTTGTCGTTTTTAATGTACAGCAACTTGATAATCAAATAACAGAAGCACTTCTCTGTCAAATATGGTCGCTCTATTTACGGTATTAATTGCGGAACTTTCTAAAGTAAACTACGCGTAAACGGATACATACGGTAAATTCTAGAATGTGCCGGAATCGGCCTAATCGCCCCAGGGCCAACTCGCCCAGTCGACGTGTGTCAATTCGGTACCTACTATAAACATTACCCGAGTCCGACCTACGGAATAAAAGATGTATACGGGTGTTATATAGCGTTTGGTCCGTTGTTTCTCAATGAATATTATTGAAATTTGGTGTATATGTCCGGGCTGGGACATGGAATACAACAACGTTTGAATTGTTTTTTAAATTTACAAATTTGTTGATTTTATTCAATTTGTTTTCGTTCTGAAACACACACCTATAAAGAGTATATAATATAATAACGAACACGTGTTTTCGTTCTGAAAACACACTATAAAGTGTATAATATAATAAGAACGAACACGAGACATACATAATTTATAAACTGTTAACAAAAGATATCAAATTCAATACATGACAAAGATGACTCAGTGGAGTTTATAAAGTGAACATAAAAACATTGATGTAAGCATCTTTTTAAGGAATGCAACTTTATTTAATGATAATAAACACATAAATTAAAATAACAAACATGAGACATACATGATTTATAAACTGTTAACAAAAGATATCAAACTCAATACATGACAAAGATGACTTCAGTGAAGTTTATAAAGTGAACATAAAAATATTAAGGTAAGAATCTTTTTAAGCATTAACTAAACCGTTTAGCACCGACCACAGTCCACTTCACTCATCCGATCATCACCAAACTTCATATTTATCTTGATATTGATCTATCAGATGAGAGAGCTATCAAATATTGTTTTAATTTCATAGGAAAAAATGGTCGCCAGCGGCCATATTGCATTTACGTTATATTTTATCGCGTCATGTCGATATCTAGTATTACTTAGAAATTTCACCTTTCCAGATTCATAATTGCTCCATTGACTGTAACAGATGAAATTATTCCCCTCTTCGGATAGAGTGTCACTGAAACTTTATTTTGTCAGACTGTCTGTATAATCACTGATTATATATGGCAATAATCTGTAATAAGATGTAGCACTATTTTATTTTATATTTACATGCAGTGCTGTTTTTATACATCAATTCTAATCCCCCTAGATCATCATGTGATCGATCATACATCGCGCGAGGACCTGGTTGAATTAAGGGGGGTTTTATGGATCACTTCTGTCCTCAAGCTAGATTATACTTATGACATTTAATGGCATGTTTCTAACGTGGATGGTTAGATATGCTTGAGAAACCACCACTCTTTAATTCACACCAAGTTCTCAGCTGTCATGTTCGGATATCAGAACCCATAGCCATGATATATGGTTTATTTTGTGTATACTAGTAATATAGTTATTTTCAGTACCTTTATATACCAGTACTGTGTATAACAATGCATATAAATTAATCCATGTATACATGTATATTGATTCAACGGATTCAGTGGTTTTGTCCATCAGTCTATCAAATTTGCGGGGAAAACATGGCCACAAGCAGTACACCCTGCTAAATTTCGAATTTGAATCAATTGGCGCACCCTGCAGCCAGCTTTTATTGGAGAACTTTTTCTTATGTGGATATTTTGGGTCACCGCTAGATGTGAGCCATATTTTGTTCTCAAACTGTCCTTGTGAAGACATCACTGCCAGCGGTGATCTTCAATTTTACTATTTTTATGGCTAAATAATTTGGTTGATCCTACAGACGACACCCCTTGTCCGATCGTCATCAGATTCCACAATTATCTTCTGGATAACCAGGGTGAGAGTAATCTAATTTTCCCGAATTTCGTTAAAAAACATTACCACAGGCAGCAATTTGGTATCTTACTCTTTGATCCTCTTTTGCATGACTGAATTGTTTAGCAACTGTACAGACATATCCCTCATCTGGTTTTTATATACATGTATATCTCTTCATGCGGATAGCCAGTATTACGTAGGTACTCCAACTTTCTGCATTCCTGTCATCATTTGAAATATAAATATTTACCTGATACATGCACCCTTCAAAATTTGTTTCGTCGTATCTATTTTAATGACCCGTATGGTAATATTGATACAGATATATTTGTCAAACATTTCTTTGTACAATATACAGGTATTTAGTTTGTAACTAAATCTAGAAATATATAATAGTAGCTCGTGGACCCCACTTCGTCCGGGATGTTCCCCTCTGATTTTCGGAGAAATGCGCGATTTAACCTTGAATTGACTATTTTAAAGGTGAAGGTCATGTCGGGGTCACGATTTGACCCGTCCAAAACACTCCCCGGACAAAAGTCACGACAAAAGTACCCGTCGAAATCTGCCCGGCTTTATACCCGATTTGACCTTGAATTGACAATTTTGAATGTCAAGATCAGGTCATGGTCATGATTTGACCCACCCGAAACACTCCTGGGACAAAAGTAACAGTAGGTATCAAATTTCGTTGAAATACTTCCGTTTTACCAGATTTGACCTTGAATTGATCTTTTTGAATGTCAAAGTCAGGTCGGGATCAAGATTTGACCCGTCCAAAATACTCCCTGGAAATAATTACCCCTAGGTATCAAATTTCGTCAAATCTGTCCGGCAGTTTTCCCGGCCATAGCTAACAGACAAACAGACAGACAAATGTCCAAAATATATATTAAACTAGCTGATGTACTCGACTTCGTTCGGGCTAGTTAGGGATTTATTTTGTGATCGCCTCCATCTGGACAGTACCCAGTATATACAGCGTCTGCCCAAACTATTGTTCAATTGGTCCAGAAACATGCCTATATCAGCACGTTCGAGAACATGGTCCCACGTGAAATTGGACCCGTCCATATTGCTCCCGGGATCGAAGTAGTCCTACACACAAATTTTTAGTCGGAACGGTCAAGGTCCAGAAACATGCCTATGAGCGAGGTCAAGTTGATACGTTAAATACCAAATTCGAGCAGTGTTAGAGTCTATAACACATACACACATGCATTCACGCATACACACATACATACATACATACAGACAGGTGTTTCAAAATGTATAATCGATAGCTACAACAATTCTATGGTAGATAGTTCACGGCCGACCTGATGCATGCATCTTAGTTTTCTTGTAATGTATTAATGTAACACTGGCCAACACTATGTAGCACCCTATCAATGCGACACACATGCAACTGAACGAGTATGGAACTATATTTGTCATAAACAGTGTAATATGGCATCAACTATAATCAATTTGGATGGATATCGAATCGAGTATTCTATTGTTTTTCACAGTTATAATTATCGAAGAAACATGCAAATCACATTACATAGTACATACACAAGACAGTCACATTAATCCAATAGTATAGTTGTACTTAGGTGTATAACTGTAATTGTCAGGACTATACAATCAGCCATCACAATCTCCAAGACTCCAATATTAATGTAGTAGTCATATTAGTACACATTTGTGTAATTGTCATCAGTATAGTTATTTCGTTTAAATTTCAATTTAATGAAAATAAGTATGATACGAATCATGCATACGATTGAGTGCCATGTTAGATTGGTTATAACACATTCTGGCCATTATTAGTTATCTTCGGCAACATCGGGGGTACATGGAGATTTAATACCTGGATGTCGATTTTGAACCCCGAGGCGGAGCCGAGGGGTTCCAAAAGAGACATCCATGTATTAAATCTCCATGTACCCCACGATGTTGCCTGAGATAACGAATTTGTCCCCACAACAATAACCATGTCTCCTTAATTTAAGTGTGTTTTTCATAAGTTATCCGATTAATTCACAACAATAAGAATAATTCAGTAGCTGACCTAAGGACCCGGCGTCAGGTGACGTCAAATTCGGCGTGCGAGAGCAACGTCACGATTGGTGGAAACTGCCAGTTCAAGGGTCATTCACACACTCCCGATGTTTCACGTGCTCATATACCCCCGATGTTTGCCGCACGTTCTCTTATACCCCGCCGTCAAGGGTGACGGGGGACATGGTGATTTAAACGTGGCGTTGTAGCCAATCAGATTGCTAGTTACAACCGGATGCGGGGACAAAGCTATATATCTGTCCAATACATTTAATTAATGCATGTTCGCATTACTAGAAATTCTATCATCGTGCATCGTTCCCAGTATATCCCACCAGAGACAGACAATGATGCATACAATCGGCAAACAATGTAAGTTTTAACATATAGGCCTATGCATGGACTCATTGCAATGCACTGAACTCAGTAACCTTATAGTTTGTACTATACAGAGTAAAAACTTTGAAAAAACAGAGCATGCATTAACATATAGCCTATTATAGGTGGACCGGACCGTTTTGGACCGGTCCATGCATGTGTACCGCACAGGAATGGACTGGACTGGACAGGACCTGACTGGACCGCCTTGGTCTAGCAAAGATTTATGAAAGTTAATCAGAGAACTTGACCCGGGCGGTAACGTCAAACCCTCCCCTACTTGTGCGGAATTCCATTATTATTACAAGAACGAATGGAACCTCCTTGATAGTAATCCCGACATAGTCAGCCATGTAGAAACATGCGGGGTATGATTCCATAACAAATGATTATATAAAACGTTCGTTTGATTTATTTAAAAATGTTTTATTGAAATATTTTAACCTGATTTTCTCCACAGGTCTTGTGCCACATGACTGGAAAATTGGCATTATTCGCCCGATTTTTAAGAGAAAGGGAGATAATCTAGACCCGGATAATTATCGGAAAATAACACTTATGAGTTGTCTCTCAAAGCTGTTCGCAAGTATAATCAACCAACGAATTGATCTTTTCCTAGATATTAATTGTTTACAAACGGAAGCCCAAGCTGGTTTTCGAAAAGGCTACTCAACAATCGACCATGCATACTCTGTATACTCTCTCATACATTTGTTTAAAGCAAATAAGAAAAATTTATACTGCGCTTTTATCGATTTCTCTAAAGCATTCGATTGCGTTCCTATGGCCAGTCTCTGGACTAAACTTCTTGCACAAAAAATCGAAGGATACGCTCTAAATGTAATACAATCGCTATATGACGGTCTGAAACTATGTGTGCGTCTACATGACGAAGAATCATGCTACTTTCCCAGTCATCTTGGCCTAAAACAGGGAGTTAATCTCTCCCCTCTGCTTTATGCTATATAATAATGTGAATGATCTTGAACATTACTTAAATTCTTAAATGGCATTACTATAGACAAGCTTAGCGGATATGCAACTGGTATTTTACTTAAATTGAGTCTACTGATATATGCAGACGACACAGTTCTGATATCAAATACACGAGAAGGCTTGCAACAGGCCCTTGCCACTTTCTCAAATTATTGTTTAAAGTGGAAACTCAGAGTCAACATATAAAAAACAAAAAATTCCATTTTTGGTCAGGAGATTGATTTAGTTGATAGCTAGAAATATCTGGGAATAAATTTTCACAAGAACGAATCTTTTGCTCTTGAGAGAAATACCAGGTGCCAACATGCAAAAAGTGCACTTCTGAACAAAGCTATAGGTGTCACAAACTCACTGTACAAAGTATCCTAGAAATATATGAAAAATCAATTATACCAATCATAACATATGGTGCAGAACTTTGGGGCCACGAAAACCTTACCTGCTTTGAAAAGTTTGAGTTGTGGTTCTTGAAAATTGTCTTTAAAGTAAAAAAGTCGACACCAACGTCCTTTGTATACGGCGAACTTGGAATGTGCCCAATAACTATCAAAATAAAATTGCGTTACGTAACTTAGTTGGCTAAGCTTGTCAGTATGCCAACCAATAGAATACCACTCATTCTGTATTATTGCATGTACAAGTTGTTTGATAATAATGTTTTTAAAAATCCGTGGATTATTAGAATACGAGATACTCTAAATAACCTCGGAATGAGCAATGTTTGGATCAACCAAAGGGTGACAAGTATCCAGCGCCTAACGCGATCCGCAAACCAGAAAATGCGTGATTTATACATTCAAGAGTGGTGGACCCCTATTGATAAATCAAGCAAATTCGCGTTTTATAGAATTATTAAAAACACGTTCGAACCGGAAAAATATATACCACTTAGCGATAATCAGATCGCCCATAGCCTCGTCAAATTCCGAACTAGAAACCACATGCTTCCTGTAGAGAAAGGTTCTTGGAACAACGTTGAAATAACTCAACGAGTATGCACGCTATGCAGTGCCGAGATTGGTGACGAATACCATATAGTTTACGCTGTTGTGAACTTAGAGAACTAAGAGAAACGTATCTTAATCCATATTTCTATAAGAGGCCAAATGTATTGAAATTAGCCACACTTTTCAGAACGCGCAACAAGGAAACATTGAGAAAATTATCATTATTCATACGAAATGAGCTAAAAGTAGTACAATCTGAGTCCTCTTGAGGCTTAATTCCTATATACAACCATTCAAAATCCATATCCAATAACCGAATACGAAACCGATAACGCCGAACACAACAGTAAACCGATATATCTATCAGATAAATATAATTGTATACATATCGAGTCACTATTACTGTATACAACTATATTATATCCACATGTGCATCCATGCACAAAATTATATTTGCATCGATTTTTGCAATATGTTTCTGTTATATCTATTTTCGATGATCAGAATACTAATAAATTGAATAGAATTGAACCTGCGGTTATAAACATTGCAAATCCAGAAATGTACTGAGGTCACAGTGATTACAATCTAAAATGTTCTTACTGTCCTTAATTGTCTTACCAAATCGTTAATTCACGTCGCCACTGCTGTATGAAGAATCACAATAGAACAGCGACGAGCTGCGAACTCACATCGCTGTGTTTACAACTATACAAATATAAGTCCGACACGCTAACTACTGGACCATGGAGCTCCACAATAGAATAAAATATAACTGTTGGCTAATATGATTAACTTTGATATGAATTTGAGTACCCCTGTATGACCTCGTTATGTGCATTCCGAAGAACATCATAATTGAAGATGCGGTAGAACTCCAAGCAAGTTAGTTTAAACAATACTTATTTTTCCCTCTATGGACATTCAGATAAATAATTACAATAGATACAGATCTAGAAGAAAAAGGGATTAGGCAACAAGCCATAGGCTTATTTGAAGCCCTCTCCCTTGACAAAGGCGCGGCAGTCAAGTAGGGTAAATAATATAGGCATAAAAAAGATCCATAGAAAGAAGAAATATGAGGTGGAGGCGAGACAGAGGGACAGAAGATAATGTCAGAATTTAGAGAGAAGATCAGAGAGTACAGAGTGTGAGGTGTAATTATATATCTGAACATGCATATAATTAATTTCAAATAAACCAAAAAGATATATAATAACAAATTCCAAGGAAATAAAAAGTATTTATACATAATTTATGAATGAAAAAATAACCATGTGAACATCAAGCAAGTTGATAGAACACATGAGTCTGTTTTCCATATGTCAGGCAATATGTTTCAAAGTTTCCAGTTTTCATTTCGATTAGCATAATATGATATGATGTATGTAGTTTTATTTGAAGTGTTTTCTATTTTTTTTTTTAAGTTTGTTTATAATTCATAGCAGGTAGTGCAGGGTAGTAGTGCCCAATATTTTTTTCGGGTCACAATCTGGAATATTGATGATTTCTATGAATCCAACAGATATATTCAGTATGGGTTATGGAGTGATAACCCACTCTTATACAACACACTATACTGCTATTTGTAGTATATACTTCAATATCCAATGTTAATTGCCATTTCTGGGTTAATAATGATGATATATGTTTTGAATAAAAGGCATGAGGATAAACATTTCAGCTTGCGGAAAAAACTGATTTTTTGGCTGATTATGACCCCCCCCCCCCCGCCCCGCTTACGTGTCCGGAACTTTATTCACTCTCCCCCCCCCCCCCCCCCCCGCGTTCATAACGTTTTACTTTTACCTCCGAGTTAGCCGTAAATGTGATTTATTTACGACATCAGAGATTACGTTTATTCGGTAATGATAGAGTTATTCCGCTTACCCACCAAAGATGCGGATCAGTTGCTCATGTACATACATGCATTGTATATACTAAAATGTAGATTCGATTGGACTCAGTTTATCTCACTTAACATGACGAAATTCGGTTGGATGTTGGGCATGGGATTTGGAATATATGTATTTTGCACGAGAACGGCGAGGGGACGACCCCGGGACGCAGTTTAAACCGTTCACCATGCACCGTCGTCTGTTCAAAATCCCGTTTCAAAAGCCACATTCCGATCGAGTAAAACATGCAGTTGCATCATTAATTGGCGCTACTGGCAAAAAATTTCATAATGAAACAAGACTCGTAGCGTATCCGTTGCATTACAAATGGTCGCGGGGCAGAACTAATCCCGAAAGGTTAACTTCAATGTTGATATTAATTGCATAATTATATATGGACCGAACATTCTAGCGCACACCGAAAAGTAATACAGAGCGTGTATATACCTGTCATGACGGGGACTACCTTAGTAATATAACAATGTATGTTGAACCAGTTACGCTCCCAAAAATTAGTCCCACTCACCGTCATACAGTATATATAAGCTTGGTATTCTTAACTGTGCCTAATAGCAAATTCCGTTATGAACCCATACGGTAGAAATTAATATAACTACAACACTTATAGTTCACAGTAATTTTATGGATTGTATGCTCACATCGCATCTACAAATGAATGTTTTGCGCTAGTACGCCTTGACATTAAGCCGCGGCCATGTTGGATATACATCCAGTTCCGTGTTTTAGTGCTACATGTCAACACCGTTGACGAAAATGTCTCTTTGGTATTTACCACCCTCACATGTTCGTCTGTGGCCTATTCGCCAGCCACGCTTTAACCTTCGGTAGAGATTCTATCAGCTTCTTGTGCGCTGCTAGCTTGGGGAATGCCTTGTATGCGTCGGGGTCAACATTCAAATGTTTATCGTACCAATCGAAGACAGAAAGATCTGCCCAAGTAAGCTGCAACACAAGAAAGCATGTTGTGAGAAATATATATGAGGCAATCATAAACGCACATACCTTGGACATAGTTAGGATCCACGTATATAGGACAAAGCAGACACAGAGGGAAAGACAACGCATTGATTATATAAGAAATGAACGGCAGTTTCAATGTGGTCATGGGATTTTGACCGCGAGAAAATTTCAGCAAACTGCATGAACCCCGAAGGGGTTCATGCAAAGTTTGCTGAAATTTTCTCGCGGTCAAAACCCATGACCATGTTGAAACTGCCGTTCACTTGTTATATTTACATACTGGTATAATTAATTATTCGATTTGTTATCATTTAGATGGTTTTAAACATGCCGACTTGGGTACGATAATGTTTAGTTTTGCCGAAATGTGAAATCAGCCCAAACGCTCGATTCTCTCAGTTCATCTGTAATCTAATTTTAGAAAATGAAAGTCGGTCAAACGTACACACTTCCGTTTCGAGAATTCCATGGCGGGATGAAAATATTGAAAGTTTGATTTTATTTAATTTATAACGACATAATTCAATTAACAAGTTAAACACATGGTAAGAATAAACATTAATAACATTGGGTTACACAAATATTGAACTTCGTGAACTTTTTCCGTGGAAAGAGAATTAAATGACATGATAATTGTAATTATTGTTCAAATTTTATGGTCAGCCAGTGTCAGCTGGTGACTGATGATAGAATCATAGAAACCTAACACTAACAGCTAACTAATGCTGAGAAATTCACATTTGGATAGTGAAGTCAGTTTTTGTGAAGAGTCTATTAATTTGTGTTGGCTTGGTTACTGCCTCCAAAAGAAATGTTACAGTTTTTGAAACTAAGCTTGCAGTTGCTCATCAAACCATGGGCTAAAATGTTTGCAGCCTGTGAATTTTTTTCGATGCATGTTAGAGAGGTTTCGATGTGGGCTGTAGCCGTAGGTGCCATTTCCTTTGCTTCGATTGTTGGTAATGCTTGATTTGCAGGAATTTCAGCAGCATTTTCACTGACGACCAAATTGTTGATATCTGCGATTGTGGAAGACGTTGCCGCAGCTGGATTTGTTTGAGCATAACGCTGCTCTGTCGAGGTTAGATGCTCATGAGTTTCACATTGGGGATTTTTACTCACAGTGCTGTTGCCTAATTCTGCGAGCGAATCACTTAACTGTTGCTTTTGTTTTGATGTGAATTCCCGGTTGTAACTTCGGATTGATGACTCATTTCTATGCCCGCTCATGAACATAATGTTACGTAGTTCAAACCCAGCATCATTGAGATGTTGAATCGCTGTCGCACGAAGACAATGCGATGTGTATCTTTCGCTCGTACCTGCAGATTTTGAGATGTCGGTCATGAAATTGGAAAATGTCCGTTTTTTTAAAGGTGCGTCCTGGTACCATATGCTAACATTCTTGGGGTTTATTGATTTTGTAATTTCAACGTTTATTTGATTGAACAAGAATTCAGCGTTGGGATCTGTTTTCTGTATTAGTAGTTTTAGGGCGGTCACGGGACAGCATGAATCTGATGTTGCATACATACGCTTGTCCTGAGTAGTGCTCTCTCTTGAATCCAGGCCACCTTGATATGTTTTTTCGTGCGTTTCGTGATTAATGGAAGCATAAAGTCTTCCATTCTCATCTTGCAGGAACTCAAATGAGTTCAATTTCAGTTGAACATGGAATTCAAGTCCTCTTGAAACATAGTGAATGGCAATTAGGTACCAGACTCTTTGGCGGAGTGTAATAGGGGAGTCTTTATGAGAAAGGTATGTCACTATTTTCTTCAGATCTTGATCTGTTATGACCGCCTTGTGTTTTGTAGGCCGCGAGACTCCAGTTTGTACCATATGTTTCAACTTTGCGGACAGGATTTTGTTACTTTGCTTAAACTCCTTATCTTTGATGATGTCGATATCGCGTTTTAAATCTGAAAGATGGCGATTCAGTGCTCCTCGGAGATTAATCAGAGTGTTTTTGTGGTAATCGCCAGCAAGATTTTCCGGCATCACTTTAGCTCGTTGGGTGGTGTTAATTGGTTTAGCTTCACAGTAGAAGTGCCTGAGGTGTGTATTGAGAGATTTTTTATCAATAGTTTCAAAATTAATGTGATGACCCATGGCCGTGCACCACTCCGTGAACAATTTCACACCCCATTTGGTATTCTTTTTTGTGGATTTGGATTGCGCGAATTGTTCTAATGCGGCAATGTCGGATTCAGATTTTTTGTCAAATCTGGATTTCTTCAAAGAACTCTCAGCTAATTCTGTTTTTGCAGTGGGCCTTGTGGGAGAAGTAGTCATTGTGATTGAATTGGTTGTGTTTGTACTGTCAGGGTTAATACTGCCAGTGCCAGTCCTACTGCTAGACTTCATCTCACTATCTCTTGGTCTCATTGGAATGTCTAGAGCTTCCATGACTTCCTCAAAACTAACTGATTGGTATTCAGCAGATGATAAATCAATTGCCATCAATAATTCGTCGTCGTCGTCACTCATTTCATCGTTTGAAAAGAGTATATTAAAATCATTTGGATCCATGTTTTTATTTTTTTGTGTCGTCTGTTTGTTTACAAAATATAGGCCTACTTACTCAGTGCAACAAAGTTACTTATTGGTAATAAATACATAATTATCTACATTTTAGTGTGATTATGCTATAAAATAACGATAGTGTTTCCAATGTTTCGCTTTATTTTCGGTATTTTTAATGCAAAACCGCCGTATTATGTAAGGTAATTGGGATAATTTCATTTCATATTTGCGTCCAATGAGTAGGTCACTGGAGCAAATACACTGCGAGTACTTTATTCGCTTATCGGTACTTTAACTTCTATAATAGAACTGTCGCGAGTTTTTAGTGCATGTGTACATTTTGTTTGTATTGGGGAATTGTGTTACTATGTGGTATTTTGGAAGACAATTCATGTGTCGGGCGCAATTGTATTGAAACTAGGCCAAGAAATGTTGCGTTGGAATGCATCGGCTCTGGGACATAAATAAATACCGGCTGATCGACCTAAATGCGCGTTTGCGCAAATGCGCCCAATTATTTTCGCCGGCGCTTCTACTTGAAATTTCACGCGATCGTCCTCGGTTATGTTCGGTGATTTCCGGGACCAATGTGTTCATAAACCTATGAACGACATTGGAAGTGACGTCACGTTACGTTCATAGGTTTATGAACGCATTGCATAAGGGGGCGTGTCTACCGTAACGCTATGGGGAAATCGGAAGAGATATTAGGGGTATGTAAATATATACATATGTACATGTATAAATCATGCCATGAACATCTACCATGGGCTACACCATAAAGATCGTACGCTACCGTTTCCAAACATGGAATCGTTTTGATCTTCTGACGGGAAACTTTATAACATTGACAAACAACGTAGATAATATATTTCTTGATCATTATCTGTTCCTTAAAGGTACACAATTCGATTCGATGGTCCCCATATCATCAGATTCCAACAGCAACAACATTTCTTGAAACGCCGCTTCAGTTATTAGAATATATGAATTGCCAAAATATTATGCTAACAACTTTCAACTATAGTATAAAATTGCCCAAAAAGTGCTATATATCAACATATTGTTCAACGCAATCAGGATTCGAGAGTGTGTCGGTCGGCATTCGTCGAATATGTCCAAGGCCACCAAATATTCGATATGGAGAAAAACAACATGTTTCAAAACTCGAAATCTAATAATTCTGGGCTTTGATGGGTTGGTTTCTCGACTCAAATATAGTATCTTTTACCCCCCGAAACCCCCCGAAGCAATATTGTAATTTAGGGACGTCATATCGGAGTATGTATTCGACAGTATTTAGTTCTGTATGTCTTTCTCCGACCATTCCGGTATATGCAATGAATAGGAGGGATAGATTTGGGTGAACATAAGAGTTTGTAGCACCTAGTTGATCCCCCACATTGTGATAGACTGTAAACTAAACATTGCGACAAACAATCAAACTCAAGATTAGTTAACCCTTTGGAGAGTATCCGTAACGTCATATACATGACGTCATGAGTAAATTTAACGTCAACGTCATAGCAATAATTATTAACAAGTTCGGGTCAAAAGGGTCCAATAATTCGTTTTAATTTATGTGCATTTTTTTTTAACGTGTGTTATCATAATCGATTGAACTTATACATTTGGGACATCATATTAATCAAAATAACTCTTATACAAATAATTTACCAATGCAGATAAAATATATCTAGTTGCATGTCACATCAGAACCATAAAATAAACATCCCAAAACATGCTTGTGCAAAGAAAATAGATTTGTTGACCCATAATACAAGATAGGAAACTTCACATTACCCCCACAATCGCCACAATCATGTGTACCTTAATTAATTAAACGACTTACTTCGCTTCCCAGTCTCTTTGAACAGCGGACGAAAATCCTATCGAATGTACGTCTCTAGATTTATGGATTATATTTCATTTCTACGACGACGGGCATATCTACATGACGTAATAAACCGTTTTTAAATATGGAGTGAATTCCTGGTGCAGTAAATGTTTGTGAAAATCGTAGTATTTAGTAATAGTTATAAATATAACAAGGTCAGAAAGAATAATCAGTCATGAATATTATTGACTGATAAAATCTCGAAGATGATGTCACCCATATTGCGATGAGAATAATGAATTATGGATATATCGCCTTTATTCAGTTTTACAACATCAGTTGTGTTTGATAATGCGTGGGAAAATTGTTAACATGACTTTCACTGATCTGTGAAGTTATATTTACGTCGTTAACCAAAGAAATCGCGCGCGTACTCTGCGCCACTCTCCAATGAAATGAAGGGAATCACATCAATACAAAAACTAATATTAATCAACAAATCTGGAGACGTACATCCGATAGGCTTTTCGAAGAGATTGGCACTACCCGAAACCCCAACACGGGGATTAATATACTCACTGCGTTTCCAACGAAGTAACCTGAGTTCTTGCCATACGACTCGAGAAATTTCTCTAAAGCTTTCAATACTCCGGGAGCGTAAACCGTCTTGAAGTCAGTCAGAAGCTTGGCCTGTGGACATAATTAAAAGTATAACGCATAACTACATATGTATTACACACACTCATTGCATTTTATGTGTAAAGGCGAAAATGTGCCAAAATACAAAACATTTAACGGGATGAACACTCACATTTAAGTATATTATCACATACTAGCTGAAACATAATCAGTAGTAGAGGGCGAAGCTCCCTGGGTGGTCTAACAAATCGAGTGATCTTCTTCGCCCAACTAGCTTAATATGTTTGCTTTAAACAAACATATATAGAGGATATTTACACTTTTCAGATAAATAATTATGGGAAATATTTCATGAGTGATCGATGACAAAAAAATGAATTTCCACGAGTGCACTGCCAAAAATAATTTCTTAATAAGATAAAATATCTTGAAACAAGAAAAACTATTTCCTGAAACAGGAAAATAAATCTTATTTTGAGAAATATACCCCCAAAGTCTGCTACATCAAGAAAATTTAAGAAACTCCCACCAGACAAAAGATAGTTTTCTCAAAAAAGATAGATTTTAGTCTTGAAACAAGAAAAAATTTCCTTACTAAGAAAATGGCTTCAAAAATTAAATATATATTTCTTGTTTCAAGATTTTTTTTCTAAGTTAAGAAATACTTAAAGAAAATATTTCTAAACCAAGAATTAATTGTTATGTACAAATTACTGCTGTAATAGAATAACTGTAAAAGTCCAACGATAGCAAAATTGTGATCAAAATTTTGTGGTAAACATTGAAAAAGGTCCAACCTGTTGATTAAATATTCTGAAATTCATATTCATACTTAAATATTTGAACTACATGTAATACTACAGCTATAGGATTATATAATTGTTGACAAGTCACTCACTGTAACAGTTTTGTTTACATAACATTGGAAAAGGTCCAACCTGTTGATTAAATATTCTGAAAATGTTATTCATAGTTAAATATTTGAACTAATAATACAGCTAGAATTATATATTTGTTGACAAATCACTGTAACAGTTTTGTTTACATAACAATAGTTTCAACAGCTGTAATTTTGTTATTGGCAATCTGTCAGTAAGTGTTTTATCTATTTCTCAATGCGCTTAGGGCATGCTGACCTTTATACAATTTTAATAAAATTTTGTTTGCACAATATAGTGGGTCGCCATTGAGGAGGCCTCCCTTGAAATCTCCAGTTGGTGGTTTGCCACACCATCCCGAACTAGACAAACCTCTCTGGTGGCCCCTTGCATTGAACCTATTAATTAAACCGGTACTTCAAGCTGGTATATACCCCTCTTATATAAGGATGGAAGATGCTACCAATTTCAAACCGATGGTATTTCTTCAGAGTTGACTCTCTTGTATTATGAAAGCAAGCCCAATGAGGTCATGCACCTATTGTATGTTTATAACACACAAAAGACTATATCTTAGCAGAATGCATGTCTCTGATGATACAAACAATAAAATATCCAATTTATCCATAGTTGAATTTCATTTGGCTATATAGGAAAGCATACAATGTGGCTTTTATTTAGTTTCCACAAAGTATTTTAAGTAAAATATCCATCAAGTGATGTATTCTGCCTTGTCCTATATATTAAAATGCATGCAATGGCCATGAAAAATGCTTAATTTATTGGTAGAGATGTCAATCAGATAAGAAATACTGACATTTTAGGTTTGATACACCATTTCAGCTGGCTTGGCATCTTTTAAATTTGAAACCTAAGGGAATTTATTCAGCTTTGACTCTCTAAATTATGGAAGAAAGCCCAAATGAAGCCACTATTTGCATGTTAGTAACATGTATAAGGCTATATCTCAACAGAATACATGTCTCTGATAAAATGCACAATAAAATATCAATAGTTCAATTGCATTTGGCTATAGAGGGATGCATACAATATTGGTTTTATGTAGTTTCCACAGACTATTTTAAGTAAAATATCCATCAATTGATGTTTTCTACATAGCCTTGTATATTAAAATGCATGTAATGACCATGGGAAATGTTTAATTCATTAGTTGATATGTCCATCTGATAGGAAATACTGACAATTGAGGTTTAAAATACCATTTCATGGGATTATGGGATCATAAATATCAAACTAAGGGAATTTCTTCAGATTTGACTCTCTAAATAATGGAAGAAAGCCCAAATGAAACCACTATTTGCATGTTAATGACATGTATAAGGCTATATCTCAACAGAATACATGTCGCTGATAAAATACACCATAAAATATCCATAGTTTAATTGCATTTGGCTATAGAGGGATGCATACAATATTGCTTTTAAGTAGTTTCCACAGACTATTTTAAGTAAGATATCCATCAAATAATGTTTTCTACCTTGCCCTATATAGCATAATGCACGCAGTGACCATGAGAAATGTTTAATTTATTGGTAGAGATGTCCATCTGATAAGAAATACTGCCATTTGAGGTTTGATACACCATTTCAGCTGGCTTGGCATCTTACAAATTTGAAATAAGGGAATTTATTCAGCTTTGACCCTCTAAATTATGGGAAAAAGCCTAAATTATGCCATTATTGGCATGTTTATAACATATATAAGGCTATATCTGAACAGAATACATGTCTCTGATGAAATCAACAATAAAATATCCATAGTTTAATTTGTTTTGGCTATACAGGGATGCATACAACATGGCTTTTAGGTTGTTTCCACAGACTATTTTAAGTAAAATATCCATCAAATGATGTTTTCTGCCTTGTCCTGTATATTAAAATGCATGCAATGACCATGAAAAATGTTTAATTTATTGGTAGAGATGTCCATCTGATAAGAAATACTGCCATTTGAGGTTTGATACACCATTTCAGCTGGCTTGGCATCTTACAAATTTGAAATAAGGGAATTTATTCAGCTTTGACCCTCTAAATTATGGGAAAAAAGCCTAAATTATGCCATTATTGGCATGTTTATAACACATATAAGGCTATATCTGAACAGAATACATGTCTCAGGTGAAATAAACAATACAACATCCATAGTTAAATTGATTTGGCTATACAGGGATGCATACAACATGGCTTTTAGGTTGTTTCCACAGACTATTTTAAGTAAAATATCCATCAAATGATGTTTTCGGCCTTGTCCTGTATATTAAAATGCATGCAATGACCATGAAAAATGTTTAATTTATTGGTAGAGATGTCCATCTGATAAGAAATACTGCCATTTGAGGTTTGATGCACCATTTCAGCTGGCTTGGCATCTTACAAATTTGAAATAAGGGAATTTATTCAGCTTTGACCCTCTAAATTATGGGAAAAAAGCCTAAATTATGCCATTATTGGCATGTTTATAACATATATAAGGCTATATCTGAACAGAATACATGTCTCAGGTGAAATAAACAATACAACATCCATAGTTTAATTTGACTTGGTTATACAGGGATGCATACAATATTGCTTTTATGTAGTTTCCACTGATTATTTTTTGTAAAATATCCATCAAATGATGTTTTCTACATTGCCTTGTATATTAAAATGCATGTAATGACCATGGGAAATGTTCAATTTATTAGTTGATATGTCCATCTGATAGGAAATACTGACATTTGAGGTTTTAAATACCATTTCATGGGATTATGGGATCATGAATATCAAACTAAGGGAATTTCTTCAGATTTGACTCTCTAAATGATGGAAGAAAGGCCAAATGAAGCCACTATTTGCATGTTTATAACATGTATAAGGCCATATCTTTGCAGAATGCTTTTCTCTGATAATAAAACAAATAACATATCTATATTTCATAGTTTAGTTGGCAAAACAGGGGGCATAACATGTGGTTTTAAAGTAGTTTCACAGACTATTTTAACTAGAATATCAATTAAATGATGTAATCTAACTTGCCCTGTGTTTTAAAATGCATACACTGACCATGATAAATGTTTAATACAAACAGCGTCCTTAATGCTGCACCAGCCTAACTCCCGTTATGAAAGGGTTAAATTAATAAACAAAGGTTACAGTCATCCCCCCTTCAACAGCGCGGTGAGTGTGTTTTTTTTATGTAATATATGTCATATCCGGTATAAGAGCCCCCCCCCCCCCCATTTTGTACGCTGTATTCCATGCCCTGTTATGAGGTACGCCATATTCCGGCCCCTCTGTTAGGAGGTATTCGGTATTCCAAAAATACCGGTATTCGTATACCAACCTTCCAATAAAACGATCATAAGAATAATACAAATGCGATGTTTGTCACAATAAATGCACGGTTTGACATACAGATCGTCGATCATCAATTTATATCAATTTAGACATGGACATGATGACCGGCGTTCGTACGGCAATAGAGAATTTATCCATATGGCTGTTAACTGGTATTTCGCATTCCACCCTCTGTGTTAAGTGGTATTATTCCGTATTCCAGGGGGTGGGGTGCTCTTATATGGTGTGAAGTTTACAACTAATGTGGCAGTCATGAAATTTTTAATTATTAGAACTGTTTGGGATATATACACCCCAATAACCCTGTCTTCACGCTCCAGTTGGTGGTGGCCTTATCAATCTATTGCTTCGTTGAACTTTTATTATTGCAAATTTGAGGTAAAAGTTCTTGAAGCGTGTAATTTCGTTCCACTTTACAACAGCGGCACAGTGATGTCTATTTTTTTAACCTACCGGCGCAGATCGAGGCTGGACGTTCATCTTACGTTTTCATAGGATACAAATTGATCGGATTTTAGGTAAGTGAAACTAATTAGTCATCAATTGAAGTGATTTCTCATTATGAACAGACTGTTACTAGTAAAATACTTAATCGAACTACAATTAAAAATGCACGACTTATCCTGTTTTATTCAAATGAAATTTGATAGTAAATCGGCCTAATTTTGTTTCCGTTAAATATTTCAGAAAATGGAATCCGTCATTGATAAATGAACATTTTTTTGGTCAAAATAGTAACTTCTGACGGACTATGATTATATGGCATTTATGAATCATATATAAAGGTAGCCCTACACAATATTCCCAACTGTGTTCCCAACTGCAAAAACGATTTTTAATGAATTATAAATTGGCCTAAATTCGATGCTTCATAAAAGGAAAAACTGTCCGGGAATGGCTATTTTCGTCTGCAAAATCAAATTCTGCCATAAATGCAGTGCATTATCGGTCGACATTAATATGACAATAGATGGAATATTAAAAGGTCCCAGTTATTGAAAATATACATGTAGCTTATAAGGAAATTGTCAGTTATGATCAGTTATACCGGTACTTCATACCATTATTCTAACAAATGTCAACCTGATAGAATTCCCACAATCTCTTTAATATTGTCATGCCATGGCCAATTTAACACTAAGTGAACGTTCAGATTACCACGATACAATCGTAAGTGGAAATATTTCTGTCGTAGGAAGTAACCGCTCAACTGTGCATGCTCACCTCAAAATTGTAGGTAAAAAATAATATCATGCACTGTTTTATTTAAAAGCGAAATTGTGGCGTATCCTTGGTTATCCCCATTTGCGACGTAATCACTAATCAGTCATGTGTATGTAAAAATTGTGGCCTGAAGGATCGCATGATAGTCAATCACATGCTTTACAAAAAACTGTGATTTCATCATGTACGACATCGTAATCATGTGAACAAACTATCCACGATCTCGTCGATCCCGGTTCCTCCACTTAAGATTGTATCTTTCATCTGTACGTTCACTGAGTGAACATTCATGATTCATATGACTACGATTCAATTGTAAGTGGACAGATTCCCATCTTGGGTAATAACCGATAGTTGGACTGCGCATGCTCACGACATGATCACGAGTTATATCAATGCAGAATTGCAAAATTGTGACGTATCCTTGGTTACCTCCACTTGGTGAAATTTGCGTGTACGTAAAAATCGTACAAAGTAAATGGAAATATCATAGGATAGTTAATCACGTGGTTAACCACCGATATTAAATATACTCATCTGCGATGACATCGTAACAAACTATCCATGATTTTGTCAGGCCCGATTCCTCCACTTACGATTGAATTATGGTCTTCTGACATCTGAATCGCCGAAAATGCTAATATTGTTGGAAGAATGAACTTTACACTTGTTTTTTGAATATGTTTGCAAATTATGAAAATACATGCATCCATATCACATATATATGTACATGT
Organism: Siphonodentalium dalli; assembly: GCA_032622095.1. Taxonomy (NCBI): domain Eukaryota; kingdom Metazoa; phylum Mollusca; class Scaphopoda; order Gadilida; family Siphonodentaliidae; genus Siphonodentalium; species Siphonodentalium dalli. The sequence goes on from CP136063.1 coordinate 214,135,108, forward strand.
ATTTTTTCTTCAATTACAGAAATACCAGATTCATTAGCCATGGTGGATGCGGCATCATGCCCTCTCATCTTCAACATATGAAGATTGATTTCGCCCATGATTAGTCTTAAGCATCGGTCCTGTCTAGCTAGACACGTGGCAATGAACAAATGACAGGTGAAATATCACTGGAAGTCTGTTCGCCAAAATACCAGTGGTGAGTTTATATCTATAGCTACCATGCAGATGAATATTTGTACATTGTCACCAATACATGTATATACCGCTATCCTAAAAATTATGGACCTTAAAAATGGGGGGGGGGGGGGCCGGAAAAAAACTGCAGACACAGGGTGGAAAAAACTGTTTTCTTCGGTTTGGGTACCCCCCCCCCCAAAACAGCAAAAACTGCAGTTTTTTTCCACTGACCATTTGCCCCCCCCCCCCCCCAGAAAAATCAAATCTACCCCAGCCGGACAACAACTCGGTTTGACCGGAAACCGAAAAAAACACCTGAGCATACAATTCACGAGAAGGTGCTTGGTAACTTAGTTTAGATTATTATGACTAAAATGGTCATTGTCTACCAGTAGAACACAGATTTGTACCTCGTGATGTCATGACATGTACAAACATGTATATTGGTGATCGCAACGCTATGTATGCACTTTAAAAAATGACAACTAGTCATTACCTCGACTTTGAAAAATCTGATGTAAATGAGATGAGTGAGATACCAGCATATAACTGTTTTCTGATACCATTGGAGGAGAAATTGTTTAATACATGGGATAGTTCTGCAGTAAAAATTTGCCATATAAGCGATCGCAGGGTAGAATTCTGCAATCGACTGGTAGACACTGACATAGTTGGCATTATTAAGAGGGTTAATGGGGTCAATATCACATGTAAACCAAGACAGTGGTTATCCAAAATTGTTTTATGTGGATTGTACTACTCATGTATATATGATTTGGATATTAAGGTTAATCCATATTCTATAAAATGAGAGAAAATTGAAGTTGTGAGTCTGAAAATACATATTTGGATTTGTTTTTACATGCAACCCCCCATAAATGAATAAGGACAAAATTTACGTGTAATTTTTTTACGCCCAGGTACCCCCCCCCACTCCCGGTACGTTGTGTCCCGCAGTTTTTTTTCCGCGGGGGGGGGGGGATACCTGGTAATGATCGCAGTATATGATATCCACCACGGTATCAAGTCTATTACTGTTGTGGAGCACCATGCAGTTATGATACACCAACAAATATCACACCAAAAGTTGAAAATTAAAACAGCCACATGGATCTTGTTCAATGAACTTATATATGCATGAATAAGATGAATCACTAAATTATATTTTCATGCTTGTTTGTGTAATGCCAATCAATGCAGCATGACAACATGGATGGGTGGAGTTTATAAATTGACAGCCGAAACAATGTTGGCAACTTCAAAGTTCATTATGTGCTACATTTAACCCCCGTATATACAATACAATTTTTCTATCAGCGTTCCCATGTCCTATATTTGGAGTACTATATACATGTACATGCAACGAAGGCCATCCGTTCCACAGATATGAGGAAAAACACTGCATTTTATTTTCATGCATGCGAAACATGACAACATGCATATGGGGTGTAACATGACAACATGCATATGGGGTGTAACATGACAACATGCATATAGGGTGTAACATGACAACATGCATATGGGGTGTAACTGCGGTATATGCAGCGTTGAAACTGTACTAGTAACCATAATGAGGTGTTGGAGGTTACTGTGCTTTATATCTTTAATACTGCAGTATTAACGGGGGGGGGGTACTATATTAAGAGGTGGCCAATTACTTTGAGTATACATGTAGCCATACCTCACACATGGAACAGGGCTTGACTTATTCTTAGGTACATGGAAAAATAGGTACGCGGAGCAATACATAACACCTAGTCTGCTTAGTATATTTTACATAAATATCAACCGATTTTGTGCAGTGTTGAAGCGGTAACCTTCTAGTACTGCTGTGTTAGAAGTTTCTGGTGTGAGACCACACAAGCCATATTTCTGAATAAATCCTGAAAAATTACCCACAATCCTGAGGTTAAGTGGTCACTTACTTTGGGCATTACTGTAATTCCCTGACATTCCCCCAATATATGACTAAAAGAAAATTCACCCTTTTGAAGTTTTGATATCGTTTAACCATGAAATGGCTCGAAAAAGATGTTTTATGAGATTTACGTTTGTTTTTTATTTAATTTTGTTTGTTCAAGTAGCATATCAAATGAGTGAAATTTTATTTTAGTCATTCATGTGGGTATCGTGAGTGGGGAGATATTTAAGGGGAGGTATCCTGTTACAACGGTATATGCTACTAGTACATGTACATAAGTATTAACTGTCATGTGGACTGTTTTTATGGAGATGTAACCTGTGAGGTAAGTGGACATAACTTGTGTAAAACCATTTACATACAAGTTATGACCACTTACCTCACGGTTACATCTCCATTAAAATAGTCTACATGACAGTTAATCCTTATATTTATATATATTTAGCGAAAAAGCCACTTTTGTAAATGTATTTAAATTGAATAGTGTATCGTGACAAAAACAGCCCAAAGTACCCAATAGCACCCTTGGCAAAAGTTAATAGGAACAATTTCTCTTCATATTGCAACCAGGTGATGTATTAAGTCAATCCTGCGCGAGTCCAAATGCGCCCAAAACATTACGCGTTCGTCTTTCCAAACCCAATGACGTATGGATGGTGTTGTGAGCTTGGTGTTATGAGCCGTTGCGCATTCACCGAGAAATAACTGCTACTAGCCACGTGGGCGCGGACCAATCAGTATGCTGGATTTAGTGATGACAACACTTAGTATGTAAATATATGTATCTGTAGCTGATTCTGACCAACATGCAGCGTTTGAATGGATAACAATGCTGTTATAACTGCCCCCCCCCCTCCCCCGGGTGATTAATTTGGACCGTACATCTTAATAATATGTACATGATTAGTCATTCCGCTTTTCTGATGTCATTACAAGCATTCAAATCTTATTTTTCAGACAGGAGGAGCTGCCTGATTGGATTGAGACATACAAATTTCATTCAAGGCCTGATATCTGATAACCAATCATAGAATCATGTTTCCTGAGTGTTTCTTGCAGATAATGATTACACTTGATACCAATATTATTAATTCTGTCCAAGACTGGATGAGGAAGGATTTCAAATGTTATTCGGTGTACATGTAACGGATACATGTAATCTAGATGTTATCGGTATTCGTCCATGCATGACATAATGTGAGTTGTTGCTTTGTGACAGTCCTGGCTATATACATGTACCATATGTATACCAATGAATGGTATGCACTGAATTCAGTACTGTGCAGTGTGCAGCGAAGGGGAGGCTTTAATATATAACCAAATGATGACCAATGTCGTCATCAAAGGCAAAAATGACACATCCATTCCTTCCTTGATGGAGACCGATCAGTGACGTCTACATTTTATCAGACTTAGTGGTGAAAATCTTGGCAAGTGAAGTTAGTGAATTCAATTCTACAACATAAATGTACATGTACCTGTATGCTTCTGTATGTACCTGTATGAGTCTCAGAAAATGTGCACTATGGCATCCAGTGTATGCATAACCTTTGTTATACCGTACTTCATACTACATTGACCAGAATTTGGAGGTGTACCAGTTTCATATCTCTACACAAAGCACAACAGTACCCATGGATCAGTCTCAAGCCTTGTTTCTTAGCTTGTCTGAAGGATATGAACTTTTAAAGATATATTATGCACTTGTTCTGGTGCGTGAAACTGATCAGTTAGTACCAAGGCACTATGCCAACTGAAAGAAGGTAGCATTCTACTAACATAGCCGAAAATCGAAAGCAAATCAACCGTATCACTCCATAGAACACATTGTCTGAACTACGCTCATTTGTGAATATTTACTACTCGATTCGGGGCGCATCTATCGGCGATAATATAACGAAAACGAGTTCGCCTTTGATAGTTACTGCATTTAATTATGTATACGAATGATGGTGTGTGTTGTTAATTTGGATATAATATTTGTAAAAAGTACTACTTTGAACAAGATTATTCTCCATTTATATTTTATCACCCTATTGGAGTGTTTCACATCACTTTAAGTGACAAATTATTGCAGCATGTCAATATAATCAGATTCATGTACATGTACACACATACAGGCCTTAAAATCCATCACAGAATAAAAATATTCTGATGTTCCTTTATCTTTGTCAACCTGCTGTATCACCAAGTAATATGTACAAGGAGCTTAATGTGGCTTAGACATGTACCATACATGTACATTTAAAGACAGATAATCCGAGTTCACGCTCCTCAATTACCATTTCTTTGGCTTCAGGGGTAAAAATAACTTATTCGAGTTGAGGAACACACCCTTTAAAGTTCTGAGTTAAAAAATATAATTTTTTGAAATCTGTTATTTTTCACCACCATGAATATTTCCCGGCCTAGCAAATATTCAATGAGTCGATTGACATAATCTTGATACCAAGTTGCGATGAACAAAATGTTGATTTATAACACGTTTTGGAAAATGTTACACTAGAGTTGACAGTAGTTACAGTAATGCCCAAAGTAATTGACCACTTAACCACAGCAGAATTAAATGGCTTGTTGCCATTCATCGGAAAGCTCTTGGGGAGAGCTTTCCGATGAATGGCAACAAGTCATATTTCCGACTAAATCCTGAAAAATTACCCATAATTCAGCTGTGGTTAAGTGGTCGATTACTTTGGCCATTACTGTAGCATTATGTTTTGGTAATTAATTGATTAAGAAATGTTGTTCTTAGAATCTGATGATATGGAGACCATGGAGAGATTGTTTACCTTTAATTGTCAATGTTGACTTTAAAGCATACTAGTAACATATGTTATGTTTATTTTATGTATCCCTGCATAAAATGGGGTGATAAATTTATATTATACTCACATCTGGTCTTTTGATATTTTGTGAGTAATTTATATGAAAGAATGGCATTGCATGCTAGCAATTCTGATAAACATCACTGTTAAAATGAGGCTTGTTGCCATTCATCGGAAAGCTCTCCGAGAGCTTTCCGATGAATGGCAACAAGCCATATTTCCGACTAAATCCTGAAAAGTTACCCATAATTCTACTGTGTTTAAGGAGTCGATTATACTCGGGGGCATTACTGTATTCGATATCTCAAGCTGTTGCATACCGAAAAGACTTGGGCTAGTACCTGAACAGTAAACCTGCAATCTGCATGATTCATGAAACAGCTATTGAAACCATGCTGTATATACACAGAATTACACAATTTTGTTTATGGGTTTGTTGATATGACACGAGTGCTAGCGCACAATGACGGAATGAACAGCACACCCTAGAGTTCTATCTTTCCTCAATGGCACAAGTGCCGTATCAACAAATCCATTAATACAAGTGTCTTTCTGTGTTTATTACACATCACCCGTCCTAGAATATGTGCATTTAAAAATACAGGGTTACGATGTTTATTAAGGCACATACAGTGCTTGTTTTGTCATGTGTGATGATTTTTTTTCCTATCGTTTGAACTGGATACTCAAATAACAGAAATTGTTATATATTTTTTTAGCAACCGACAGATTTGAGGTAACTCTTTCTATAAATATATTGAAAATCATGTGTCGGGATGTAATTATTAGCAATCAATATAGTTTTTGTTGCATATATAGGTTTATACAATTTTAAGAGGCAGAACAAGATACAGGTACTTTGTATAGTTTCATTTCGCGAATGTACACAGTATCTTGTTTGGCCTCTTGCAATTTTAGAAACCCATAACTGTAACGAGAAATTGTTGATTGTATATTTAAAGTTTAAAGGTACGGGAGGCCTTGGCGGTGGGTATGCTGTGAAAATATTTCCACCGGTCAAAAACCGCCACAAACAGAAAGAATATTAAAATGTAGACAGACTTTGTCCGTATACAAATAAGAAATATCGCATAAACAGTATGTTATTGTCATATGTTTGACCATTCTTATGTAAACAAAAGCATAAAAAGGTACTTTCCTGGTGTTTGTTTATATTATGATGGTAAACATAAAGAGCGTTCATTGTTGCTGAATTTTGATATGGAACGAATAAAGAGCATTTATATGATTTGTGTGTGATTAGCCAGTAACACTGTGCTGCCTTCTGTAACACAATCAGGCTCCTGCTTAGGTAAAATATAGTAGGTCTTTATGATAGCATGCTGTTTACGCGATGGTCATGGTATATATGAACAAAACTCTATGCGTTTTAATGTTTTTCTGTTTACGGTGATTGAAACAAATATGAATATTTTCGACAACTAAGGCCTCCCGTGCCTTTAAGCCCCCTTATTGTCTCTATTATACATTTAACAATGATATTTACAAAGAAGTTTTTATATTCAGAATAAATGTCAATTGTATATTTAAAAACACAATTGAAATTATATATTAATTTAAAATTAAATGTTTTTCTTAATTAAGAATTGTTTTCTAATGTATCTTTCCTAATTGGGGAAAATATTCCTAGTTAAGAAAACTTGTTTTCCTTACTTAGATTTATTTTCCTGCTTGAGAAAATCTCATTCTAGAAAAAATTGGCATCACTTAAGAAAAAATATCTTGACGATATTTCTAACTATAGAAAATATAATTTCTTGTTCTAGATTAATTGTATAGCTTTCTTAAATTTCTAGCTATTCTCCCAAGATAATCGCAGTATCTTAAACTTATCTTATTTCAAGAAAAATAAACTTATGTGAGAAAAACAATCTTTCCTACATTTAGAAAAAAAATCTATACTAAGATTTTTTTACTAGGATTTTCTTACTAAGATTACTGTGTTTTCTTAAAGAAATTTTCTCAGACAAGAAATTTTTCCACCCTTTCATTTCTTGACCTAGAAAATATGTTTTTCTTATTTTTCTAGCTATTCTCCCAAGATAATTTCTCATTTCAAGATTTTTTTTTTCCTGAATTGAGAAAATATTTTTGGCAGTGTGGCTTTGCGTCGAGAAGAAATTCATTTTTGTTGTATCATCACGACTGGCATAATTACAATATCCGACCAAAAAGTGTACATGTCTTGTTTAGTATATTGTCCGCTCAGTTGGCCCATGGCTCAACTCGAAAGAGGAGTAAAAAGTGCAAATCTGTATACCCAGGCACAGCAATACTAATGAGCTTATGCATATGAGAGCTCCATTTTTTAGACTCCTATCTCAAATCAACCAAATATATATATATTATTTTTAATTGAATTGATTTTGTGTCTAAATATTTTTTTTTTTAAATAACGCCATTATAACACCCGCCGGGTTGTTCCGTGTCACCACACCAAGTTTGGTTTAAATCAGTCCAGTGGTCTGGGAGTAGACATACGGACTGACAGCTAGACAGACATATCCTACTCCTTGGCATTGAGAGGAATGTTGAAATTCTAAATTAAATCGAAATTTTCCATGGCAAAACTCATGCAACTCGATATCCTCCGACGGTTCCTGGTGACTTTCCATGTCTAAATAGTATCAGATTAGACTGCGTATGCACATGTAGAATCCTACCCACTTTCATTATTTCAGTGTCGTATACATTCGTATAAATCGCGGCGGTGGTACTCTTTCAGCACATGCACCTAATACACATACGTTTGAATATACTTAATCGGGGGTCACCCTCTTTCAAAAAACAATTCTCTTTTACAAAAAACACTTATCCGGTAAGTGTGGTGTGCCCTGAATTTAACTAAAATGTTTTATAAATCAGTCAATTTTGTATTTAGTCAATATAAATATTCCAAAATGAAAGAATAATTCTTAATAACGTTATTTAGAAGTGGCTATTTGGCTCCGGATACCCTCTTCTGATTATATATTATATTGATAAACTATATTTTAATATTTAATCGAGCATCGCGTGGCTCGTGTTATTCAGTTTGAAATACCATTATACCACTAATTGTGAACCCCGATTATAGATTGTGTTATATATATATATTCCTTGGAGTACACTCTTAGAATAAATGTGTATAAATTCTACACAATATGTTTTAAATTTTATTTTAAACAAAATTGTGCAGAAAAGACACATGACATATGTCATGATAGATGTCGGTGAAATTTTCTCAACATTGAATATGATTAAATATGTGACTATATTATAGTTACCAGATGAGATAATAATGTTCTGTTCAGACACCATATTAAAAATCTCGCAGCAGATTTAATATGTTGTGATACACAATTATGTGCTGTTCAGTTTTGACACAAACGCAGTGCACAACCAATTTAAAAACTGCTGCCAGTTTGTTGATCTGTGATAGCCTTTGTGAGGTCTGTGTCTCCAAAAGAACACATCTCATCTATAATAACTATGATACATTCACATATTCACACATATTCACCCATATTTCTACACAATGTTGTTTAAGATCAAATTTACATTTATTCTTAGAGTCATATCGGGCAATACCTTCTTCGCTTCGTCCCCCTCGAACAACGCCTTGTAACATGTGTTCATCAAATCACCGATGGTATCCACTAATACGTCAGCTTGGAATTTCTCCAAATCTGTTTTTCCGGCTAAACCTGCAATAGTATATAACATAAGTATATACAAATATCTCATTGAGCTCAAAATGCCGGATTCAGCTGCAGTCAATATGCGATATGCATGTACCAGTCCAAATTGACGCGTTAAAGATGCCCTGTCCGACTTGACAACCATAAATCCACAATCTGCGTGTACGTGTTCTACATCGGAAATTATAAAACACGACTTCACCAAAGACATATTCCTCTCTTTCGTGAAAAACGACACCGTCCAAATACTTCTGAAATTTCGTACCCGCAACCACCAGTTACCAATCGAATCTGGTTCATGGATTAACTCAGATTATTCCGATAGACTATGTACTCTATGCGGTACCAATATAGGGGACGAATTCCACGTAATATTGCAATGCCCGTGTTTAAAAGACCTGGGAGTCAAATACATACACAAATATTATTATTGTCGACCAAATACCATCAAATTAAGCGAACTTTTTAACTGTAAACGACGTAAAACCTTGAAAAACCTATCTCTTTTCATTAGACGGGTCCTGGTTTTATTCAAAAACTCCTGAGGCATACTATATACGTAATACATTAAAATCAGACATTTGCACAACCAACTGTACTAATATAATATGTGTAATTTTCACAATCAACTGTATACGTAATACATATACTATATACGTAATACATTAAAATCAGACATTTGCACAATCAACTGTATTATTATAAGATGTGTAATTTTCACCGTGCACCACTTTTGTAATATGCACTGTATTCCTCCGAGCTCTATTGTGTCATATTTGACGATTTGAGTGAATAAATAATTGAATTGAATTGAAAGTAATGAGCCATTAAAGGTGCACAATCCGATTCGATTGCCCCATATAATCAGACCCCAAGTTGGCAACAACAACAACATTTCTTGAAATGCCGATTGAGTTTTCGGAATCGATTAATTGCCAAAAAAATATTTTGGGGGTAAATAAATACTGTTTAAACTATACAAAAAAATAATGCTAACCACTGTCAACTATAGAATACGATTGCCTAAAAAAGTGTTATTTATCAACATCTTGTTCAACGCAATTTTGTAACGACAGTATGTCGGTCGGCATTCGTTGAATATTTGCCAGGCCGCCAAATATGCCAGGTGGTGAAAAATAAAAAAATTCAAAAATCGATATCTGATCACTCTTAGGTTTGATGGGTGGGTTCCTCGACTCGAATCAAATATGTTTTACCACCGAAGCCAACGAAATAGTAACTCTGGAGCGTTAATTCGATGTATACGTAATATATGTTTGTGATCAGATATTGACTTTCAAAATATGACATTTTAGCACCTTCCGATTTTTGTTGGGATTGCAAAAATCCTATAAAAGATCAGGTCGGCTGTCCAGTTGGGTGGTTTTAGAATAGAAACTCCAAATTAAAAGATAAAATGGACGCAATATACTGACTGATTATTAGTTTTGGATAACTAATATATATATATATATATATATATATATATATATATATATATATCTTTTCGAATATCACGAAAATTTGCCTTCGCAAAGCTTTCGGAGCGAAAATTGAAGATAGATGTAATTTTGGCAACTTGTCACTAAGTTTTCGCAAATTTTTGGTTATTTTCTAATTCAATACATCAATATAAGGGTGTTTACATGTTCTAACACAACTACTGACCATTTTGTTTATACACACTAAAGTGTTTTTCGAAGTTTATATTTCAAAACTAGTTTTAAGTCGATAGATCATTCGAATAACTTGGAACCAGCTTTTGTGATCGTGTTCGACGGGTATGTGTCAAATCGATCAGGGCATCTTTAAAGCAAACAACACATTGGATGTCTCAGCACACGCCACTTGGAAGTCAGTCGGGCTCTTCATTATAAAACAAGATGCGAAGACATCTCAACAAATAAACAGAAAACTGGAAATATGCAAGTAACTTATTTTTTTATATCACCGTCAATGCCAAATTCAACTAATGCCTTTATATATGCAAAAGTGTGGGAGTGAAGGGAAATCCAGCTCGCATGTATAATCCACTGAGATGGAATGCTCAGGTCCCACCCGAGACAAAAATAATATACCAACAAATTTAAAATCTATTTGTTTTATATAATTATATACAAAGTTCGACGCACTCAATAATGAATCAAACATACAATTTATACTTTATGTAAATTATGTTCAATAGAGAAATTTCAAGTTGGCGACCAAAAATTGCAAATACATGTAGGTGTGTAAACATATTTATGAGATATGCATAGCAGGATCCTAATACAAATATTAAAATAAAGTAAAAATGACATCGTTGGCAGAATAATAATGTAATGTAATCACACGCAGGGGAATAAATCGCTTGATATCCCTTTATGGTTACAGTAATAGTGCACACCAGTCACCAGGCACATTCCAACTGCTTCATTGACAACCAATTACCCATGCACTGTGCTGCTTTTCCGAATCAATATGCGATTATACAACAACAGCTGTGTTAGCTGTGTTAGATTATAAGAAGGATGCACATAGAAATAATTAAGTGCGTTATTATGTTTTGGTCCAAGCCTTGAAATAGGGTGTCTGTCATTTGCAGATTGAGGTCCACAGAGGGTGAATTTGGTGATGCTACCCCGCATAGCGGGCTAGCATCACCAAATTCACCCTCTGGGGACCTCATTCTGCTTACAACTCAGCATCACTAAATTCACCCTCTGGGGACTTCATTCTGCAAATGACAGACACCCTATTTCAAGGCTTGATTTGGTCACATGCAGATATGGCCAGGTGTGTGGATTATTAAGGTATATTTTTACACAGTCTGGTTTCTGATTGATTGCCGTTCAACTATCGACATCTGCCATTGCACACTGTCAAACCGTGCAAGCGTATTATCATTACGAATTAAACAGTAATATGAGAGAATATATCACCAATGACAAACGGTTGACCGTATACTATCAGCATGGACTTCGGAATTTAAGGACAGAGAATACTGAAGGCAGGGATGTGGCTAGAGGGGGGTGTGGGGGTGTCTCATCCCCCCCCCCCAGCAGAGAGCTATATTTTCAATAGTTGGAAATTTCATACCTGCCACAACGAAATTTCACACCAACAATAGGTTGAAAATGTTCTTGTAGTTTGATTATAAAACAATTTATTGGGGGGAATTTATTGTTTTTGGACCAATATTTGCTTATGTTCCTATTTTTGGTCAAAAAGTTTGACAGAAATGGTCATCAGTTGGAAATTTTCCAACCTTAGGGGGGTGACAGGTTGGAAATTTCCAACACTTGGAAAGCTTGTGTCCTGGTCCCTCCCCCGTGGCCAGTCAAAAACTTCTAGTTAATTTAAGAAAACAATATTGTCATACAATTGGTCAACATTGTCATTGGAATTGTCATCAGTTGGAAATTTTCCAACCTAAGTGGGGGTGTAGGGTTTGAAATTTCCAACAGTAGGAAGGCTTGAGGCTAGTCTAGTTGTTAGGATTTTGCGATTTTCTTGTTCAGATTTCAAAATTTTCGCACACCGGACCGAACCATGGTCGCCCGGTGTGTCATTGCCCCATCCACATGGCCAATACAAAACTGCTAATTAGTTTAGCAAAACAATATTTTACTACATTTGGTCAAACTTGTATATAGACATAAATGGTCATCAGTTGAAGAATTTTCAAACCTGAGGGGGGGCATGAGGTTTGAAATTTCCAACACTAGGAAAGCTTCAGTTGAGGCCAGTCTAGATGCTAGGATTTGCGATTTTCTTGTATAGTTTTCAAAATTTTCTCACACCGGGCCGAACAACCATGGTCGGCCCGGTGTTTCCTGGTCTGTTGTCGGTAGCTGTGTGCATTTGTCTGGAATTAGATCACTAGTTGTTTTTTTGGGGAAATTTTCAGGTTAAAATATCTTAATGTTCTCATACTGGGAAAATAGAAGCATGGCTTATGATATATAGGAAATTAGGCCTGAGCATGAGGTACAAGGGGGAGGGGTGCAAATGGAATTATGCAAAAAGTTGTGTTTGTGTGATTCCGACTCAAGGGGGGGGGGGTGGTGCAGTTAGAAATTCCCAAGGTGGACACCCCCCCAGCGGAGACCCTCTAGCCACATCCCTAATTGAAGGGCACAACAACTTCGGTCGATATGTTCAGTGATCAATCTGCAACCATTGCAATCGATTAACGATTCACATAGCCCGTCTTCGTTACACTAAATCCTGTTTGGTGATTGCGGCACCCGTTTAATAATTACCCTTGTCTGAGTGCAAATACCTGTTTAAGAATTGTTTTGTGGCCATGTCATCTATAGAGTTAGGATCTGGTGACGATGCAGACATTCAGGCGCCCTTTTTTGTCAACGAACTTCCCATAAGTTACTGATAAATAGCGAGTTCTTGCGTTATAAAAATAACTGAAAAACATACGTGATACATCCAATCCATCTACTGTGCGAAACCTACGTATTGTATGTATCCAGGGTGAGTGTTTAATTAGTTTTATGAAGTTCTAGCACCTGCGATTCGGTGACGACCTGTTGCCATTTTATTTTGGGAATTCTCAGACTGGAGTCATATGCTAAAAATAGATGCTACTTGTTAACTTTGACCTCCGGAGACCAAATGGCGGATTCACCGCGAGTAAGTGATATCACTTATACTGGTATTTGTGGAATGACCCGTGCACATGGACTAGTTGCTATAAACTACAAGCAAACTGAACCCCGTTACATTCAAATATATAAACAAATGTATAAAAACTACAATAGGCGTGTCTCGATTGTCTTTGTTTCAGTGTGTATGCAAGTAGCGGATAAATGTATATGTGATTTCTAGAGTTGTTTCAAAGTATATATAGTCTCCAGAGAGCCATTACCGTTAGAATTCTTCCTGTAAAGCGCCAAACTGTGCGCATAGAATTGGCGTAATGGTAGGGGATTCTCGCAGTGTTCTGAATATGTAGACCGAATATGAGGACCCCCCCCCCCTCCACTATATATAAAGCAAGTACCAACCTGCTGGTTTGTCCGGGTATCGTGTCCCTGCTGCGTTCAGTGGATAAATGACAACGAACTCGTCCCTCGGTTATAAAGCAAGTACAAACCTGATTCGCTCTGCATGTTGACACATGACAACTAAAACGGCTCTCCGTTATAAACAAGTACTAACGTGTTTGCCCGGCAATGTATCGTGCCCCTGATGTGCTCTGTGGGTACATGACGCCATCTACCGTCAGCAGCGGCATCTGCCCAAGCGGTGTTTCTGCAATTAAATAAATGTATATCCATATACATGTACATGCAGATAATGCCCCCGATGTCAATGATGTACTTAAATGAACACCAGGCACTTGTCTAGTTACTGGCGCACACTACACAGCCGTAGGCAACATCGCCATTTGCAAGGAATTTACAGAATTATCAATGAAGACGCCCCTTTGTATCTGACATATCTCCTACCAGCACGCTCCAGAGAACGATCGGAATATAACCTTAGATTTCCAAATGAATTTTATTCCTATTTCGCTAATACTGAACATTTTAAACAGTAATTTCTCCCCATCCGTTGTTCTGGAATGGAACAAATTACCTGTGTATATTATCAATGCAAACTCCATTTCAGATTTCAAAGCCAATTTAGGAATTATAGACCCAATACAGAAAAATGGAAAATTAATACAATACACTGTAAAATCCGGAATCATTGGAGTGATCTCCGTTCGGATATGTTTGATAATCACATAAAATTATCCGATTCGCCTATATGCCCCAGTAAATTAGACAGTGAAGACGCCAATCACTATTTTCATGTATGCCCTTTATTTATAGATCGGATAATTGACTTCTATCGAAATCTACGTATTAATGGCTTTCAATCATTAGAAGCAAATCATTTCTTATATGGGGTTAAAGGTATATCAAACCACAAGAATACTACTCTTTTTCGCATTACTCAATCTTTCATAGCTAGAACAAAGCGTTTTGAACAATCCCATGTATGATATCATGATTAATCTCGCCATTCATCTCTCAAACTCACTGAATTCTAGGCTTTTCTTCATAACCGAGATGGGAATACAGATGAAAACCCGACATTCCCAGCACACACACTCTGCACTACTATTTATAAACACTGTGCTACATATCTGCTATGTATTTTTATTTATGTTCCCTGATTGTATCAGGAGTAGGGCAAATTGTAAGTTTTGTAACTTACGCCCCGATCCCAATGTATATTATCTTTATATATACATTAAATATGTTTAAAAGTTAACAAAGTCTAGTTACTGAAGATTTGGATATATGGTCCGGATTTGTCGTCTCCAGTTTAAATACGGAAACCCCTCGGTTTAAACCGCTGTTTGACAGCTAAACCATGTATAGTTTAAACTCGATGCCGCAGGTTTAAGTGGCGAGTTCGGTTTAAACCCGATCCAGTAATGATATGGTATAACAGTAGTGTCTCTATATCGTTGAGTTAAACACTTGTTCAGGACTAATGTGAATCGCCGCTATCTATCGACAGCGAAAATAGGAAGATCAGATAACGAGTGTATTTTTATTCAAAACATAGGCGAGAAACGCTCACACAGTGCACTGTATGGGGATAAGGTTTTTGTCAATCCCGATTATTTGTTTGCGTTCTATAACCGTAAACCGGCAAATAAACAAGATCACTCGACAATCCAGCAACCCTGCACGGTTTAGGGAGGCTTGACCGGTCTGAATGACATGACAAATCATTCTTTTCTGCGTGGACTGCCGTTTTCAATTGTTGCAAATAAGGTTTAACTGTCATGTGGACTGTTTTTATGGAGATGTACCCGTGAGGTAAGTGGTCATAACTTTGGTAAAACCCGAAGGGTTTTACATACAAGTTATGACCACTTACCTCACGGTTACATCTCCATAAAAACAGTTCACATGACAGTTAATCCTTAAATTTATATAAAATTTAGCGAAAAAGCCACTTTTGTAAATGTATTTAAATCGAAAAGTGTATCGTGACAAAACCAGCCCAAAATAACCCATAGCACCCTTGGTAAAAGTTAAAAGGAACAATTGAAACCCGATGATTTATTAAGTCAATCCTGCGCGAATCCAAATGCGCCCAAAACATTACGCGTTCGTCTTTCCAAACCCAAATGACGTATCGATGTTGTTATGAGCTTGCAGTCATTAGCTGTTGCGCATTCACCGAGAAATAACTGCAACCAGCCACGTGGGCGCCGACCAATCAGAATGCTGGATTTAGTGATGACAACACTTTGTATGTAAATATGTCAGAATAATGGGTGGAGCTGTACATAATCTCGATTGAGAGCGTTTCTAATGTGAGAGCGTCGTTTTTGGATGATATCGTGTATATGGCCCATGGATTGTCATACACGTGCATGAGTTAATTGAGGGCATGTCAATAACCATTCTATACCAGCCTACTTTTGTGGTGCTTTGTAAATATATATAGTTTTTCTGTAAGCTCATCTCACCTAATTAGGTGGTCACATACGCCCCCTTGGAAGATAGATCCCTGTTTATTTGGACAGCCAAATCCGGTTTAAATTCGATTTAAACTCGGAGGTTTAAACTGCAGATGACGAAACCGACCAAGA
This sequence comes from Siphonodentalium dalli, assembly GCA_032622095.1. Taxonomy (NCBI): domain Eukaryota; kingdom Metazoa; phylum Mollusca; class Scaphopoda; order Gadilida; family Siphonodentaliidae; genus Siphonodentalium; species Siphonodentalium dalli. The sequence goes on from CP136063.1 coordinate 214,151,332, forward strand.
TTTCACTTCTCTAAACTATCTGTATTGAGTCTGGTGTCGTAACATAATACGTTTAGTAAGAGAAACCAGTCAATATGAGTGTTTTCTCCAGGAAATATTGTTCTCTATTTTATCCCATGAATTGAATTCATCTTTAAGGTTTGCTGAAAAGTTAAATATTTCATGCCCGAACAATAGTAGGTTGAGGTTTGAGTTAAAAATGGCGGGGATTGATTTGTACGTATCCGACAAGTAATTAGTGGGGAATTTGTTGTTTTTATAATATTAATAGTTAAGAGTTTGGACTGAAATGACCATAAATTGGAAACCGTCCAACCATAGGTTCGACAACTGTAGCTTGAGGCCGGTCTCGATTATTAGGTTTTTGCAGTTTTCAGGTTCAGAGTTAATAATTTCTACCACCGGACAAAAGAGTCTGGTCCCACCCCGCGGTGGCCAGTCAAAATCTGTTAAGCAATTCAAAGAGTTACCAGTTGCGAAACGCCAATCCAATTGGTGCAGATGGAATTATGCGAACTTGGAATTAAGCCTGGCTCAAGGGTGTGGTTGCAATTTTCAAGTGGACACCCCAGCGGAGACTCTAGCCAGTCCATGTATAGAAATGTTACCAACGCACATACAGAAGGAAATTTATACTCCGAAGGGGGGGGGGGGGGGCAATTTTTTTCCGGGCACCTATGCCGGGGTGGGTGGGTGGTCGATGGGACCAACAAACAATATTTTCCCTGCAAGTCTTTTTGGCTGTTTTTGCAATGAGTTTGGCTTTAAAAAAAACTTAGAATGTCAATATTAACATAAATGAAAAATTTCATAATGATCAGACAAACAGTATAGCCTGTAGCCCATGCCCACTGGGCCATGTTTTTGGCCGAATGAACCCAAAATGACTCGTTCCTATTTACATGTCAATGTTAACATTTATAGTATGGACATAAATTCATATAAAGCTGTTTACAGTGGATTCCCCCCGCAAATCTCTGTTTTAGTGTTAAAAGGGGGTTGGTGTCCAAAAATGGTCGGCAAAAAACTGCCGAAAAAGGAAAACATTTTGAACGCGGGTGTGGGTGGGTCCCAACAAGGGTCGAAATGAAAATATATCAGCATACGTGTCTGAAATGTTTTTCCGACCACCTCCCCCTGCTCCTAAACGGTTTAATTTATGCATGCGCGGTCACGCAGCTTCATAATTAAACCAACGCCAATCAGTATACTATAATAGTGGAGTTATACAGGCTGCGTGACATTCAAGCTATATATAGGGTCATCCCAATTGTGCATGTCATGGCACTTAGAATGCTAAACGTAACGCTTATGTCGGCAAATTTAGAGGTGACATGAAAAATCAATAGTAATGCAGTATGGCTTGTTGTATTCACGCATTACAACTTGCATACGCATTGAATATGGATTATTGTCTGCCACCCGTCATTCAATAAAAAGCTAAATGTTCCCAGGGTGGTTTATTTCCTGACCAGAGTCAAGTCGCATTGGCTTGTCGTTAACAGAAAACGTTAACAGAACACGAATAAAAACCACTCAACACTAGTAAACATTTGCTAAGTTGCCCAGAAACGGGAATATAAGGAGGAGAAAGTCATTTAAATAATTCGTTCGCATATATATGAGATATCCATTTGGAGACATTGATAGGACGACACACGTGTGTGGACTGGTTAATGCTATTGCATGAGTTTGTTGTGACGCGATTGTACAATTGAAGATTGGAGCTTGCAATATACTGAAAATATTATTGATACGGTTTTATTAAATTGAGCAATCGTGCGTTTTATGTAGACTATATACCTCATAATTTAGTGTTCAAGGACAATTCAAAACATTATTTTATTGTACATTTTGAAATCTCCTCTATTTTGCTGAATTTCGCGAAAATAAACGAATGGGTGTGCAATATAGAGCTTTATTCCTCACATGTCATATGATTGGTGCATGTGATGTCGAGGAGGTGCTCTGACCAGATGGACCGCTAATGCACATTTCACCGGGTCATCTGGTGGGACCGGTTCCTCGGTATCACATCCAGCCAGTATCAGTCACAAGAATTATTTTCCACTGTCCAACTATCTATTATTTATGATATATCCTATATATATGCATATGTTTACCAATATTATTCAATATGCACTACTAGTCCGAGAACTAAAACATTTGTTATTATATGCATGTAAAATATTGGTCTAATTAAGCTAAAATGTACGCAAATATTTAAGGGACAATAAACCATTCCTCTTCATGGGATCTACATGTAAACATGATTTCACGTGTGCCGAACCCTCTTAGCGAATGTTGTAATATAGTTTTGACTAACATACCCGCCAATACACACACGATTGGATAGCGAAAGATACTTAATCGGATTTCAAGATTAGATATCGATTGATATTAAATCGTAACAACAAGTGGCACGCGATGTTAGGGTTGAGGGTAGAATTATTGACGAAATAACGGAGATGTTCGAAGAAGTACATTTAAAGATCGTTTCGTTAACTTCTAACACCCCACTCCCCCAATAGGAGAATTTGACTTATATTTCAGCAAAGTTATTTTTTTAATTTGTTTATTGATAGTAGAGAATAACAAAGGAAGAGACAAAATGCATATACGCCATCATTCTCTCAATCCAGAACATGGGGGAGCGTAACTGGCATACTTTCTCACTTGTGACACTTAATTATAAAATAGTTAAAGGCACATATTGTGTTCGGAAATTGTTTGCATTCACCTCTCAACTTGAAAGAAAGACGAAGCTGCGATACTAGATATTACCTTGTTATAATATTGTCCGAAAATGGGCTTTTTGTAGCAACAACAATGGTGATAAAGAACAATAAATTAATATTTTGTCTTCAGAAGAACTTTAAATTTCTCTTATTAGACAGCTAAAGTGGTCGATGGTGTATAATATTTAAGGTTTGCTAAATCAGAGTTCCAAACACTATGTGCAGCTTTAATTAATCTACGTTCTGAATTTACCATAAATAATATAATTAGTAAAGTTTAACCATATTGAAACTGTATTTTAGATATCGCAAATATTGGTTCTACAGCAATCGGGAAAACATACAACCCTTGCTTCGTTTGCATTTCGGACTGTGACTGAAAATTGTTGTGATGTGGTCAAGAAAATCACTGTAACAATTGAAGTTCCCGAAGTATAGTCTATCATTAAACACAAAACAATTATCAGTGTATTGAAATTAGATAAATCTGTCGCTCGAGCAAAGTTGATCAATTGTGGTGTTATAAATTATTTCATACAAATCTCCGTTATTTCGTTAAAGTGCGTTATATATAGAGTTATCGCCCTTCCGGTTAACTCAGGATACTTATTTAGAAATGTAAACCGAACCTTCTGTGTCACTGTCATTGCATCTGCATATCAATGGGTATCTAATCGTGACCCCGATTAAGTACCTTTCGCCATCTAAACGTGTGTGTATTAGGTAAACAAAGATATACTCACTTGGCTTTAGTTTGGCCCATTCGTCTTTCTTCATTCGTTCGTCCGTATATTCAACACCTGCGGCAGCAAGCACCAGCCTCATCAGCTCGCCTCGTCCTTTAGCCTCGAAATATGTTACCTTGTAGGTAGGCATGACTTGATAATATACGAATCAGATGCGTACGGTAAACCCCACACTTGTATCACGGTCAACACACGACGAATGTCCCTGGCAAATGTGTCTCGTTAAAGGTTGCCGTTCTTATTTATACACCCAAGCACTTAATATGCTTTGTCATGTGTCCGTTCGATAGCGGCTACAGTGTATGTTTACCCTATCGAATTGGTGAATACAACGTTGAATCCCTTACTCATTTATACGTCGCTTGCTCCCCGTAGATAATATTCTATTGACACACATTGTAGCATGATATTGCACTCTGCAAGTAACACAATATGTGAACCGCAGTGCATTCTGACAACAGTATAATTTATCTGTTCGGCATGTGCGGTTAGCCAATAAGCTCCATCAACGTATCTCGTGTAAACTATCCGTAAGATATATGTACAGTACCAGCCAAAAGAAGTAGTATATTAAGCGCTATTTTCGCGCCCAATATCGCAATAATATTGCAAGAGGAAACGCTTATAAGTATGCACAGTATTTATCAGTGGCGTAGGAACCGGGGGGTAAGGGGGGTAAATACCCCCCCCCAAATTTCCAGAAAATGGTCAACACTTAAACTGTATTTCTTATTGATTCAACTTAACGAATCACATTCTCCGCCCGCACAGTTTGACATAAAATATATAGTACATGTATACTCTATACCACTGGTTTGTGTTATCATACAAGTACAAACATTTAGGTTAATTTTATCGGGTAATAAATTATAACTCCCCGTATGCATGGTGCTATCCACCGGCCTTTGCTCCTTATAAACCTTCTTGTTAGTACTCTCTCAGAAATCATTCTGTTATCCCACAAACGGTATCTAATTTGTCCAAAGCTCCAAAATAAATCCTGTCCCGACTCTATTTCGTGACCCGTCCTGACCCAATTTCTCAAAATCTGAACTGCGTGTGGAGGAAATCCTGTACAGAATTGCCTGCCCCTGTCTGTTCTATCGAAATCACGAAGAGTTAGGCCGTGATACTTACTCGTCACCAATTTTAACTTGGCGTAATATGTAAATTTTCGGGCTCCCGTCTCTATTTCGTGACACGTCCTGACCCAATTTCTGAAATTCTCAACTGCGTGTGGTGGAAATCCTCTACAGAATTCTCGGCCCTGCCTGTGTTGTGGAAATCACGAAGAGTAAAGCCGTTATACTTACTCGTCAACACACTAAATGGCGTAATATATTAATTTTCGGGGTCCCGTTTCTATTTCGTGACCGTCCTGACCCAATTTCTCAAAATCTGAACTGCGCACTGCCAAAAATAATTTCTTAATAAGATAAAATATCTTGAAACAAGAAAAACTATTTCCTGAAACAGGAAAATAAATCTTATTTTGAGAAATATACCCCCAAAGTCTGCTACATCAAGAAAATTTAAGAAACTCCCACCAGACAAAAGATAGTTTTCTCAAAAAAGATAGATTTTAGTCTTGAAACAAGAAAAAATTTCCTTACTAAGAAAATGGCTTCAAAAATTAAATATATATTTCTTGTTTCAAGATTTTTTTTCTAAGTTAAGAAATACTTAAAGAAAATATTTCTAAACCAAGAATTAATTGTTATGTACAAATTACTGCTGTAATAGAATAACTGTAAAAGTCCAACGATAGCAAAATTGTGATCAAAATTTTGTGGTAAACATTGAAAAAGGTCCAACCTGTTGATTAAATATTCTGAAATTCATATTCATACTTCAATATTTGAACTACATGTAATACTACAGCTATAGGATTATATAATTGTTGACAAGTCACTCACTGTAACAGTTTTGTTTACATAACATTGGAAAAGGTCCAACCTGTTGATTAAATATTCTGAAAATGTTATTCATAGTTAAATATTTGAACTAATAATACAGCTAGAATTATATATTTGTTGACAAATCACTGTAACAGTTTTGTTTACATAACAATAGTTTCAACAGCTGTAATTTTGTTATTGGCAATCTGTCAGTAAGTGTTTTATCTATTTCTCAATGCGCTTAGGGCATGCTGACCTTTATACAATTTTAATAAAATTTTGTTTGCACAATATAGTGGGTCGCCATTGAGGAGGCCTCCCTTGAAATCTCCAGTTGGTGGTTTGCCACACCATCCCGAACTAGACAAACCTCTCTGGTGGCCCCTTGCATTGAACCTATTAATTAAACCGGTACTTCAAGCTGGTATATACCCCTCTTATATAAGGATGGAAGATGCTACCAATTTCAAACCGATGGTATTTCTTCAGAGTTGACTCTCTTGTATTATGAAAGCAAGCCCAATGAGGCCATGCACCTATTGTATGTTTATAACACACAAAAGACTATATCTTAGCAGAATGCATGTCTCTGATGATACAAACAATAAAATATCCAATTTATCCATAGTTGAATTTCATTTGGCTATATAGGAAAGCATACAATGTGGCTTTTATTTAGTTTCCACAAAGTATTTTAAGTAAAATATCCATCAAGTGATGTATTCTGCCTTGTCCTATATATTAAAATGCATGCAATGGTCATGAGAAATGCTTAATTTATTGGTAGAGATGTCAATCAGATAAGAAATACTGACATTTTAGGTTTGATACACCATTTCAGCTGGCTTGGCATCTTTTAAATTTGAAACCTAAGGGAATTTATTCAGCTTTGACTCTCTAAATTATGGAAGAAAGCCCAAATGAAGCCACTATTTGCATGTTAGTAACATGTATAAGGCTATATCTCAACAGAATACATGTCTCTGATAAAATGCACAATAAAATATCAATAGTTCAATTGCATTTGGCTATAGAGGGATGCATACAATATTGGTTTTATGTAGTTTCCACAGACTATTTTAAGTAAAATATCCATCAATTGATGTTTTCTACATAGCCTTGTATATTAAAATGCATGTAATGACCATGGGAAATGTTTAATTCATTAGTTGATATGTCCATCTGATAAGAAATACTGACAATTGAGGTTTAAAATACCATTTCATGGGATTATGGAATCATAAATATCAAACTAAGGGAATTTCTTCAGATTTGACTCTCTAAATAATGGAAGAAAGCCCAAATGAAACCACTATTTGCATGTTAATGACATGTATAAGGCTATATCTCAACAGAATACATGTCGCTGATAAAATACACCATAAAATATCCATAGTTTAATTGCATTTGGCTATAGAGGGATGCATACAATATTGCTTTTAAGTAGTTTCCACAGACTATTTTAAGTAAGATATCCATCAAATAATGTTTTCTACCTTGCCCTATATAGCATAATGCACGCAGTGACCATGAGAAATGTTTAATTTATTGGTAGAGATGTCCATCTGATAAGAAATACTGCCATTTGAGGTTTGATACACCATTTCAGCTGGCTTGGCATCTTACAAATTTGAAATAAGGGAATTTATTCAGCTTTGACCCTCTAAATTATGGGAAAAAAGCCTAAATTATGCCATTATTGGCATGTTTATAACATATATAAGGCTATATCTGAACAGAATACATGTCTCTGATGAAATCAACAATAAAATATCCATAGTTTAATTTGTTTTGGCTATACAGGGATGCATACAACATGGCTTTTAGGTTGTTTCCACAGACTATTTTAAGTAAAATATCCATCAAATGATGTTTTCTGCCTTGTCCTGTATATTAAAATGCATGCAATGACCATGAAAAATGTTTAATTTATTGGTAGAGATGTCCATCTGATAAGAAATACTGCCATTTGAGGTTTGATACACCATTTCAGCTGGCTTGGCATCTTACAAATTTGAAATAAGGGAATTTATTCAGCTTTGACCCTCTAAATTATGAGAAAAAAGCCTAAATTATGCCATTATTGGCATGTTTATAACATATATAAGGCTATATCTGAACAGAATACATGTCTCAGGTGAAATAAACAATACAACATCCATAGTTTAATTTGATTTGGCTATACAGGGATGCATACAACATGGCTTTTAGGTTGTTTCCACAGACTATTTTAAGTAAAATATCCATCAAATGATGTTTTCGGCCTTGTCCTGTATATTAAAATGCATGCAATGACCATGAAAAATGTTTAATTTATTGGTAGAGATGTCCATCTGATAAGAAATACTGCCATTTGAGGTTTGATACACCATTTCAGCTGGCTTGGCATCTTACAAATTTGAAATAAGGGAATTTATTCAGCTTTGACCCTCTAAATTATGGGAAAAAAGCCTAAATTATGCCATTATTGGCATGTTTATAACATATATAAGGCTATATCTGAACAGAATACATGTCTCAGGTGAAATAAACAATACAACATCCATAGTTTAATTTGATTTGGTTATACAGGGATGCATACAATATTGCTTTTATGTAGTTTCCACTGATTATTTTTAGTAAAATATCCATCAAATGATGTTTTCTACATTGCCTTGTATATTAAAATGCATGTAATGACCATGGGAAATGTTTAATTTATTAGTTGATATGTCCATCTGATAGGAAATACTGACATTTGAGATTTTAAATACCATTTCATGGGATTATGGGATCATAAATATCAAACTAAGGGAATTTCTTCAGATTTGACTCTCTAAATGGTGGAAGAAAGGCCAAATGAAGCCACTATTTGCATGTTTATAACATGTATAAGGCCATATCTTTGCAGAATGCTTTTCTCTGATAATAAAACAAATAACATATCTATATTTCATAGTTTAGTTGGCAAACCAGGGTGCATAACATGTGGTTTTAAAGTAGTTTCACAGACTATTTTAACTAGAATATCAATTAAATGATGTAATCTAACTTGCCCTGTGTTTTAAAATGCATACACTGACCATGATAAATGTTTAATACAAACAGCGTCCTTAATGCTGCACCAGCCTAAATCCCGTTATGAAAGGGTTAAATTAATAAACAAAGGTTACCCAGACATCCCCCCTTCAACAGCGCGGTGAGTGTGTTTTTTATGTAATATATGTCATATCCGGTATAAGAGCCCCCCCCCCCCCATTTCGTACGCTGTATTCCATGCCCTGTTATGAGGTACGCCATATTCCGGCCCCTCTGTTAGGAGGTATTCGGTATTCCAAAAATACCGGTATTCGTATACCAACCTTCCAATAAAACGATCATAAGAATAATACAAATGCGATGTTTGTCACAATAAATGCACGGTTTGACATACAGATCGTCGATCATCAATTTATATCAATTTAGACATGGACATGATGACCGGCGTTCGTACGGCAATAGAGAATTTATCCATATGGCTGTTAACTGGTATTTCGCATTCCACCCTCTGTGTTAAGTGGTATTATTCCGTATTCCAGGGGGTGGGGTGCTCTTATATGGTGTGAAGTTTACAACTAATGTGGCAGTCATGAAATTTTTAATTATTAGAACTGTTTGGGATATATACACCCCAATAACCCTGTCTTCACGCTCCTGTTGGTGGTGGCCTTATCAATCTATTGCTTCGTTGAACTTTTATTATTGCAAATTTGAGGTAAAAGTTCTTGAAGCGTGTAATTTCGTTCCACTTTACAACACAATGATTCCTATTTGTTTAACCTACCGGCGCAGATCGAGGCTGGACGTTCATCTTACGTTTTCATAGGATACAAATTGATCGGATTTTAGGTAAGTGAAACTAATTAGTCATCAATTGAAGTGATTTCTCATTATGAACAGACTGTTACTAGTAAAATACTTAATCGAACTACAATTAAAAATGCACGACTTATCCTGTTTTATTCAAATGAAATTTGATAGTAAATCGGCCTAATTTTGTTTCCGTTAAATATTTCAGAAAATGGAATCCGTCATTGATAAATGAACATTTTTTTTGTCAAAATAGTAACTTCTGACGGACTATGATTATATGGCATTTATGAATCATATATAAAGGTAGCCCTACACAATATTCCCAACTGTGTTCCCAACTGCAAAAACGATTTTTAATGAATTATAAATTGGCTTAAATTTGATGCTTCATAAAAGGAAAAACTGTCCGGGAATGGCTATTTTCGTCTGCAAAATCAAATTCTGCCATAAATGCAGTGCATTATCGGTCGACATTAATATGACAATAGTTGGAATATTAAAAGGTCCCAGTTATTGAAAATATACATGTAGCTTATAAGGAAATTGTCAGTTATGATCAGTTATACCGGTACTTCATACCATTATTCTAACAAATGTCAACCTGATAGAATTCCCACAATCTCTTTAATATTGTCATGCCATGGCCAATTTAACACTAAGTGAACGTTCAGATTACCACGATACAATCGTAAGTGGAAATATTTCTGTCGTAGGAAGTAACCGCTCAACTGTGCATGCTCACCTCAAAATCGTAGGTAAAAAATAATATCATGCACTGTTTTATTTAAAAGCGAAATTGTGGCGTATCCTTGGTTATCCCCATTTGCTACGTAATCACTAATCAGTCATGTGTATGTAAAAATTGTGGCCTGAAGGATCGCATGATAGTCAATCACATGCTTTACAAAAAACTGTGATTTCATCATGTACGACATCGTAATCATGTGAACAAACTATCCACGATCTCGTCGATCCCGGTTCCTCCACTTAAGATTGTATCTTTCATCTGTACGTTCACTGAGTGAACATTCATGATTCATATGACTACGATTCAATTGTAAGTGGACAGATTCCCATCTTGGGTAATAACCGATAGTTGGACTGCGCATGCTCACGACATGATCACGAGTTATATCAATGCAGAATTGCAAAATTGTGACGTATCCTTGGTTACCTCCACTTGGTGAAATTTGCGTGTACGTAAAAATCGTACAAAGTAAATGGAAATATCATAGGATAGTTAATCACGTGGTTAACCACCGATATTAAATATACTCATCTGCGATGACATCGTAACAAACTATCCATGATTTTGTCAGGCCCGATTCCTCCACTTACGATTGAATTATGGTCTTCTGACATCTGAATCGCCGAAAATGCTAATATTGTTGGAAGAATGAACTTTACACTTGTTTTTTGAATATGTTTGCAAATTATGAAAATACATGCATCCATATCACATATATATGTACATGTATTTTTTCTTCAATTACAGAAATACCAGACTCATTAGCCATGGTGGATGCGGCATCATGCCCTCTCATCTTCAACATATGAAGATTGATTTCGCCCATGATTAGTCTTAAGCGTCGGTCCTGTCTAGCTAGACACGTGGCAATGAACAAATGACAGGTGAAATATCACTGGAAGTCTGTTCGCCAAAATACCAGTGGTGAGTTTATATCTATAGCTACCATGCAGATGAATATTTGTACATTGTCACCAATACATGTATATACCGCTATCCTCAAAATTATGGACCTTAAAAATGGGGGGGGGGGGGCAGGGGGGCCGGAAAAAAAACTGCAGACACAGGGTGGAAAAAACTGTTTTCTTCGGTTTGGGTACCCCCCCCCCCCCCCCCCAAAACAGCAAAAACTGCAGTTTTTTTCCACTGACCATTTGCCCCCCCCCCCCCCCAGAAAAATCAAATCTACCCCAGCCGGACAACAACTCGGTTTGACCGGAAACCGAAAAAAACACCTGAGCATACAATTCACGAGAAGGTGCTTGGTAACTTAGTTTAGATTATTATGACTAAAATGGTCATTGTCTACCAGTAGAACGCAGATTTGTACCTCGTGATGTCATGACATGTACAAACATGTATATTGGTGATCGCAACGCTATGTATGCACTTTAAAAAATGACAACTAGTCATTACCTCGACTTTGAAAAATCTGATGTAAATGAGATGAGTGAGATACCAGCATATAACTGTTTTCTGATACCATTGGAGGAGAAATTGTTTAATACATGGGATAGTTCTGCAGTAAAAATTTGCCATATAAGCGATCGCAGGGTAGAATTCTGCAATCGACTGGTAGACACTGACATAGTTGGCATTATTAAGAGGGTTAATGGGGTCAATATCACATGTAAACCAAGACAGTGGTTATCCAAAATTGTTTTATGTGGATTGTACTACTCATGTATATATGATTTGGATATTAAGGTTAATCCATATTCTATAAAATGAGAGTTGTGAGTCTGAAAATACATATTTGGATTTTTTTTTACATGCAACCCCCCATAAATGAATAAGGACAAAATTTACGTGTAATTTTTTTACGCCCAGGTACACCCCCCCACCCCCGGTACGTTGTGTCCCGCAGTTTTTTTTTCCGCGGGGGGGGGGGGATACCTGGTAATGATCGCAGTATATGATATCCACCACGGTATCAAGTCGATTACTGTTGTGGAGCACCATGCAGTTATGGTACACCAACAAATATCACACCAAAAGTTGAAAATTAAAACAGCCACATGGATCTTGTTCAATGAACTTATATATGCATGAATAAGATGAATCACTAAATTATATTTTCATGCTTGTTTGTGTAATGCCAATCAATGCAGCCTGACAACATGGATGGGTGGAGTTTATAAATTGACAGCCGAAACAATGTTGGCAACTTCAAAGTTCATTATGTGCTACATTTAACCCCCGTATATACAATACAATTTTTCTATCAGCGTTCCCATGTCCTATATTTGGAGTACTATATACATGTACATGCAACGAAGGCCATCCGTTCCACAGATATGAGGAAAAACACTGCATTTTATTTTCATGCATGCGAAACATGACAACATGCATATGGGGTGTAACATGACAACATGCATATGGGGTGTAACATGACAACATGCATATAGGGTGTAACATGACAACATGCATATGGGGTGTAACTGCGGTATATGCAGCGTTGAAACTGTACTAGTAACCATAATGAGGTGTTGGAGGTTACTGTGCTTTATATCTTTAATACTGCAGTATTAACGGGGGGGGGGGGGTACTATATTAAGAGGTGGCCAATTACTTTGAGTATACATGTAGCCATACCTCACACATGGAACAGGGCTTGACTTATTCTTAGGTACATGGAAAAATAGGTACGCGGAGCAATACATAACACCTAGTCTGCTTAGTATATTTTACATAAATATCAACCGATTTTGTGCAGTGTTGAAGCGGTAACCTTCTAGTACTGCTGTGTTAGAAGTTTCTGGTGTGAGACCACACAAGCCATATTTCTGAATAAATCCTGAAAAATTACCCACAATCCTGAGGTTAAGTGGTCACTTACTTTGGGCATTACTGTAATTCCCTGACATTCCCCCAATATATGACTAAAAGAAAATTCACCCTTTTGAAGTTTTGATATCGTTTAACCATGAAATGGCTCGAAAAAGATGTTTTATGAGATTTACGTTTGTTTTTTATTTAATTTTGTTTGTTCAAGTAGCATATCAAATGAGTGAAATTTTATTTTAGTCATTCATGTGGGTATCGTGAGTGGGGAGATATTTAAGGGGAGGTATCCTGTTACAACGGTATATGCTACTAGTACATGTACATAAGTATTAACTGTCATGTGGACTGTTTTTATGGAGATGTAACCCGTGAGGTAAGTGGACATAACTTGTGTAAAACCCTTTACATACAAGTTATGACCACTTACCTCACGGTTACATCTCCATTAAAATAGTCTACATGACAGTTAATCCTTATATTTATATATATTTAGCGAAAAAGCCACTTTTGTAAATGTATTTAAATTGAATAGTGTATCGTGACAAAAACAGCCCAAAGTACCCAATAGCACCCTTGGCAAAAGTTAATAGGAACAATTTCTCTTCATATTGCAACCAGGTGATGTATTAAGTCAATCCTGCGCGAGTCCAAATGCGCCCAAAACATTACGCGTTCGTCTTTCCAAACCCAATGACGTATGGATGGTGTTGTGAGCTTGGTGTTATGAGCCGTTGCGCATTCACCGAGAAATAACTGCAACTAGCCACGTGGGCGCGGACCAATCAGTATGCTGGATTTAGTGATGACAACACTTAGTATGTAAATATATGTATCTGTAGCTGATTCTGACCAACATGCAGCGTTTGAATGGATAGCAATACTGTTATAACTGCCCCCCCCCCCCCCGCGGGTGATTAATTTGGACCGTACATCTTAATAATATGTACATGATTAGTCATTCCGCTTTTCTGATGTCATTACAAGCATTCAAATCTTATTTTTCAGACAGGAGGCGCTGCCTGATTGGATTGAGACATACAAATTTCATTCAAGGCCTGATATCTGATAACCAATCATAGAATCATGTTTCCTGAGTGTTTCTTGCAGATAATGATTACACTTGATACCAATATTATTAATTCTGTCCAAGACTGGATGAGGAAGGATTTCAAATGTTATTCGGTGTACATGTAACGGATACATGTAATCTAGATGTTATCGGTATTCGTCCATGCATGACATAATGTGAGTTGTTGCTTTGTGACAGTCCTGGCTATATACATGTACCATATGTATACCAATGAATGGTATGCACTGAATTCAGTACTGTGCAGTGTGCAGCGAAGGGGAGGCTTTAATATATAACCAAATGATGACCAATGTCTTCATCAAAGGCAAAAATGACACATCCATTCCTTCCTTGATGGAGACCGATCAGTGACGTCTACATTTGATCAGACTTAGTGGTGAAAATCTTGGCAAGTGAAGTTAGTGAATTCAATTCTACAACATACATGTACATGTACCTGCATGCTTCTGTATGTACCTGTATGAGTCTCAGAAAATGTGCACTATGGCATCCAGTGTATGCATAACCTTTGTTATACCGTACTTCATACTACATTGACCAGAATTTGGAGGTGTACCAGTTTCATATCTCTACACAAAGCACAACAGTACCCATGGATCAGTCTCAAGCCTTGTTTCTGAGCTTGTCTGAAGGATATGAACTTTTAAAGATATATTATGCACTTGTTCTGGTGCGTGAAACTGATCAGTTAGTACCAAGGCACTATGCCAACTGAAAGAAGGTAGCATTCTACTAACATAGCCGAAAATCGAAAGCAAATCAACCGTATCACTCCATAGAACACATTGTCTGAACTACGCTCATTTGTGAATATTTACTACTCGATTCGGGGCGCATCTATCAGCGATAATATAACGAAAACGAGTTCGCCTTTGATAGTTACTGCATTTAATTATGTATACGAATGATGGTGTGTGTTGTTAATTTGGATATAATATTTGTAAAAAGTACTACTTTGAACAAGATTATTCTCCATTTATATTTTATCACCCTATTGGAGTGTTTCACATCACTTTAAGTGACAAATTATTGCAGCATGTCAATATAATCAGATTCATGTACATGTACACACATACAGGCCTTAAAATCCATCACAGAATAAAAATATTCTGATGTTCCTTTATCTTTGTCAACCTGCTGTATCACCAAGTAATATGTACAAGGAGCTTAATGTGGCTTAGACATGTACCATACATGTACATTTAAAGACAGATAATCCGAGTTCACGCTCCTCAATTACCATTTCTTTGGCTTCAGGGGTAAAAATAACTTATTCGAGTTGAGGAACACACCCTTTAAAGTTCTGAGTTAAAAAATATAATTTTTTGAAATCTGTTATTTTTCACCACCATGAATATTTCCCGGCCTAGCAAATATTCAATGAGTCGATTGACATAATCTTGATACCAAGTTGCGATGAACAAAATGTTGATTTATAACACGTTTTGGAAAATGTTACACTAGAGTTGACAGTAGTTACAGTAATGCCCAAAGTAATTGACCACTTAACCACAGCAGAATTAAATGGCTTGTTGCCATTCATCGGAAAGCTCTTGGGGAGAGCTTTCCGATGAATGGCAACAAGTCATATTTCCGACTAAATCCTGAAAAATTACCCATAATTCAGCTGTGGTTAAGTGGTCGATTACTTTGGCCATTACTGTAGCATTATGTTTTGGTAATTAATTGATTAAGAAATGTTGTTCTTAGAATCTGATGATATGGAGACCATGGAGAGATTGTTTACCTTTAATTGTCAATGTTGACTTTAAAGCATACTAGTAACATATGTTATGTTTATTTTATGTATCCCTGCATAAAATGGGGTGATAAATTTATATTATACTCACATCTGGTCTTTTGATATTTTGTGAGTAATTTATATGAAAGAATGGCATTGCATGCTAGCAATTCTGATAAACATCACTGTTAAAATGAGGCTTGTTGCCATTCATCGGAAAGCTCTCAGAGAGCTTTCCGATGAATGGCAACAAGCCATATTTCCGACTAAATCCTGAAAAGTTACCCATAATTCTACTGTGTTTAAGGAGTCGATTATACTCGGGGGGCATTACTGTATTCGATATCTCAAGCTGTTGCATACCGAAAAGACTTGGGCTAGTACCTGAACAGTAAACCTGCAATCTGCATGATTCATGAAACAGCTATTGAAACCATGCTGTATATACACAGAATTACACAATTTTGTTTATGGGTTTGTTGATATGACACGAGTGCTAGCGCACAATGACGGAATGAACAGCACACCCTAGAGTTCTATCTTTCCTCAATGGCACAAGTGCCGTATCAACAAATCCATTAATACAAGTGTCTTTCTGTGTTTATTACACATCACCCGTCCTAGAATATGTGCATTTAAAAATACAGGGTTACGATGTTTATTAAGGCACATACAGTGCTTGTTTTGTCATGTGTGATGATTTTTTTTCCTATCGTTTGAACTGGATACTCAAATAACAGAAATTGTTATATATTTTTTTAGCAACCGACAGATTTGAGGTAACTCTTTCTATAAATATATTGAAAATCATGTGTCGGGATGTAATTATTAGCAATCAATATAGTTTTTGTTGCATATATAGGTTTATACAATTTTAAGAGGCAGAACAAGATACAGGTACGTTGTATAGTTTCATTTCGCGAATGTACACAGTATCTTGTTTGGCCTCTTGCAATTTTAGAAACCCATAACTGTAACGAGAAATTGTTGATTGTATATTTAAAGTTTAAAGGTACGGGAGGCCTTGGCGGTGGGTATGCTGTGAAAATATTTCCACCGGTCAAAAACCGCCACAAACAGAAAGAATATTAAAATGTAGACAGACTTTGTCCGTATACAAATAAGAAATATCGCATAAACAGTATGTTATTGTCATGTTTGACCATTCTTATGTAAACAAAAGCATAAAAAGGTACTTTCCTGGTGTTTGTTTATATTATGATGGTAAACATAAAGAGCGTTCATTGTTGCTGAATTTTGATATGGAACGAATAAAGAGCATTTATATGATTTGTGTGTGATTAGCCAGTAACACTGTGCTGCCTTCTGTAACACAATCAGGCTCCTGCTTAGGTAAAATATAGTAGGTCTTTATGATAGCATGCTGTTTACGCGATGGTCATGGTATATATGAACAAAACTCTATGCGTTTTAATGTTTTTCTGTTTACGGTGATTGAAACAAATATGAATATTTTCGACAACTAAGGCCTCCCGTGCCTTTAAGCCCCCTTATTGTCTCTATTATACATTTAACAATGATATTTACAAAGAAGTTTTTATATTCAGAATAAATGTCAATTGTATATTTTAAAACACAATTGAAATTATATATTAATTTAAAATTAAATGTTTTTCTTAATTAAGAATTGTTTTCTAATGTATCTTTCCTAATTGGGGAAACTATTCCTAGTTAAGAAAACTTGTTTTCCTTACTTAGATTTATTTTCCTGCTTGAGAAAATCTCATTCTAGAAAAAATTGGCATCACTTAAGAAAAAATATCTTGACGATATTTCTAACTATAGAAAATATAATTTCTTGTTCTAGATTAATTGTATAGCTTTCTTAAATTTCTAGCTATTCTCCCAAGATAATCGCAGTATCTTAAACTTATCTTATTTCAAGAAAAATAAACTTATGTGAGAAAAACAATCTTTCCTACATTAAGAAAAAAAATCTATACTAAGATTTTTTTACTAGGATTTTCTTACTAAGATTACTGTGTTTTCTTAAAGAAATTTTCTCAGACAAGAAATTTTTCCACCCTTTCATTTCTTGACCTAGAAAATATGTTTTTCTTATTTTTCTAGCTATTCTCCCAAGATAATTTCTCATTTCAAGATTTTTTTTTTCCTGAATTGAGAAAATATTTTTGGCAGTGCGTGTGGCGGAAATCCTATACGGAATTGCCTTCCCTGTATGTGATGTCGAAATCACGAAGAGTTAGGCCGTGATACTTACTCCTCACCAATTTTAATGGCGTAATATGTGAATTTTCGGGGTCCCGACCCTATTTCGTGATCCCTCCTGACCCAATTTCTGAAAATCTCAACTGCGTGTGGCGGAAATCCTATACAGAATTGCCTGTCCTGTCTGTGATATCGAAATCACGAAGAGTTAGGCCGTTATACTTACTCCTCACCAATTTTCATGGCGTAATATGTGAATTTTCGGGGTCCCGTCTCTATTTCGTGACCAGTCCTGACCCAATTTCTTAAAATCTGAACTGCGTGTGGTGGAAATCCTGTACAAAATTGTCTGCCCTGCCTGTGTTGTGGAAATCACGAAGAGTAAAGCCATTATACTTACTCGTCACCACATTAAATGGCGTAGTATATGAATTTCCGGGGTCCTGACTCTATTTCGTGACCCGTCCTGACCCAATTTCTTAAAATCTCAACTGCGCGTGGCGGAAATCCTGTACAGAATTGCCTGCCCTGTCTGTGATATCGAAATCACGAAGAGTTAGGCCGTTATACTTACTCCTCACCAATTTTCATGGCGTAATATGTGAATTTTCGGGGTCCCGTCTCTATTTCGTGACCAGTCCTGACCCAATTTCTCAAAATCTGAACTGCGTGTGGTGGAAATCCTGTACAAAATTGTCTGCCCTGCCTGTGTTGTGGAAATCACGAAGAGTAAAGCCATTATACTTACTCGTCACCACATTAAATGGTGTAGTATATGAATTTCCGGGGTCCTGACTCTATTTCGTGACCCGTCCTGACCCAATTTCTTAAAATCTCAACTGCGCGTGGCGGAAATCCTATACAGAATCGCCTGCCCTGTCTGTGATATCGAAATCACGAAGAGTTAGGCCGTTATACTTACTCCTCACCAATTTAATGGCGTAATATGTGAATTTTCGGGATCCCGACTCTATTTCGTGACCCGTCCTGACCCAATTTCTCAAAATCTGAACTGCGTGTGGCGGAAATCCTCTACAGAATTGCCTGCCCTCTCTGTGATGTCGAAATCACGGAGAGTTAGGCCGTTATACTTACTCCTCACCAATTTTAATGGCGTAATATGTGAATTTTCGGGGTCCCGACTCTATTTCGTGAGCAAGGCCGTTATACTTACTCGTCACCACATTAAATGGCGTAGTATATGAATTTCCGGGGTCCTGACTCTATTTCGTGACCCGTCCTGACCCAATTTCTGAAAATCTCAACTGCGTGTGGCGGAAATCCTGTACAGAATTGCCTGCCCTGCATGTGTTGTCGAAATCAAGAAGAGTTAGGCCGTGATACTCACTCGTCACACATTTTAATGGCGTAATACATTAATTTCCGGGATCCCGACTATTTCGTGACCCGTCCTGACCCAATTTCTGAAAATCTGAACTGCGTGTGGCGGAAATCCTGTACAGAATTATCTACCCTGTCTGTGTTTTCGAAATCACGAAGAGTTATGGCTGTTATGCCGTGATATTTACTCGTCGCCAGCTTAGATGGCGTAATGTACGAAATTTTCGGGGTCCCGACTCTATTTCGTGACACGTGCTGAGCCCATTTCTTAAAATCTCAACTGCATGTGGCGAAAATCCTGTTTGAAATGGTTCACCCTGACTGCGTTATCAATATCACGACGAGTAATGTCGTGATACTTACTCGTCGCCACATTAAATGGCGTAATATATTAATTTCCCCGGTCATGACACTAGTTCGTGACCCGCTCGGGCCCCATTTCTCAAAACAGCACGTGGTGGGACTATTGTGTGGAATGTGACCATGCAGATAAAAGTGTTCCTGTCCTCTTATACCTATACAAACTAAATTTCAAATGGATATCCCCATTACTCCACGGAAAGCGCGTTCTTTGTCAAGTGCTTGAAGGTCAAGATCACGCAGCACGAACTTGTCTAAAGCGTATAAATATTCCCCGGGTCAAAATAGTTCAACATACCAAGATTCAGCCTACACAAAACAAAAAAACAATGTGAATTTTGTGAAAATCGATGGATTATCAGAGTTGAAAATTTGATACAGGGAATCTTATCAGACCTCAGGGGTGCTATTCACCGGCTGTGTTTATAATATAGTTCAGGTAGTTTTACGAAGCGACGCTCAATGCGAAGCTATTAGTTAGGGAGCCCGCATATGTTCTATTTACACTTTTGCGTACAAAAGGTTTGACCCCCTAAAGTTGGTACCAATAATGGAACATTCTGAAAAACCGATTTCTTAAGTTGCGCATTCCTGGGGTTTAGGGGCTGCTGAACCCCAAAAAGTGCCAAAAATCACTTCTATTTACGCTTCCGCGTACATCGATGAATTTTGGTTTGATGATACTCCTAAGTGTACTGATTAAGAAAACACAACTTAAGAAAGGGATTTTCCTGGGGTTTTCAGATAAGAAAGGGGGGTCCCATGCTGAACCCCAAAACGTGATTTTTCACTTTTTTTTACACTGTCGCGTACATCCATAATTTTTGGTCTCAAAGTACTTTGATATATACTAATTATAAAAACACAACTTAAGAAGCAACTTTTCCTGGGGTTTTAAGATAAGAAGGGGGTCATCGGGTCACCCCTCAAAACGTAAAAAATCACTTTTATTTACATGATTGCATTCGTCCAACGTGTGTGTATGTGCGTACACCCCTGGAACGTTGCACTATTACAACCAATACATCCCTAAATCGATACGATCAACTTAAGAAATATATATTCATGTCGTTTTCTGATAAGAACGAGACTTGTTACCCCCACCCCCCCCCCCCCCCCCCACACAACACGATCCATTTTTTAGAACTATAAGTGAGCCAGTTTTATGAAAATTATAGCGCGAAAATCTAGTAAAATGTATACAAATGGATATATTTTCGTGAAGCTAAGACATAATGACACTTTTTTGGGCCAAAATTGAAACTCACCATCCAAGATGGCCGCCAAAATGGCCGCAGGAAGTTGAAAATATGACATTTTTTCACAAATATCTTCTAGATCAATTCATCATGTTTGGAACTGGTTGAGTAATGCAACTTTATTTTGTATTTTGTATATTAAACTGATCATTGGAGCAATTAAATATGCATTTATTGGGGTCCTAACCACTTCCGATCCCTCAAAAATTTGATTGTACAGAATGCGTATAAAATTTCACACACAAAAATCACAATTGGGATTCTAGTCATATTGCAACAAGAAATGTACAGAACTTTGTAATGTGAGTGAGGCATATCATTGCCTATGCATATTCCAAATCACTGGAACCAAAATTCTTACTTTGGCTCAAAATGGCTGCCAATATGGCCGCCAAAATATGCAATCGCTTACAAGTTGTGTTGATGTATAAAATTGGCCATTCTGCATTCTATACATTGAATAGTAACATATATGATGCACCATGGTTAATTGTTACTATTTTCACCACTGACATCGTCAAAAATATTGGACTTTTCTCTAAAAAAACTTGACATAAATATTGGCAAAAATTCAGTTTTCAGGTTTGGACCATTTTTTCAGGTAAAATATAACTATCTTTGGATTGAAAGGTGTTTATTGTTTTGGTCTATCTTAAATGTGTCACACTACGGTGTTTATAGACCAAATTGCTCAAGATGGCTTCCAAAATGGCAACCAAATTTGTAAAATGCTAATTTTTTACATATATCCCGAACATTCTCTGCATTATCCGAAAAGGTAGCAAATTATGACTCACTTGGTTATTATACGTGTTAGTTAATTAACTGACAACTACATGTTCTATTCACAGTTGTCCCAGCTCCGTATGGGGCATGACACATTCATTTTAATGTATGTAATTTTGCCGAGAACCTCTTTTGTGATTTTGGCCATATTTATTGAAAGGAAATGGGCAGAACTTTGAGACAGAACTGAGGTGGACCATAATGATTATGATTTTTAAAAATGTCTACAGGATACAGTGTGGATGCCAAGATCATAGCCAGGGAGTTACTCTGTGATCATATGTGAGGTGAATAGGTATACAGGGAGTTATTGTATGGCATGACTGATGTGAGTAGGTATACAATGAGTGACTCTATGGTTATAAGTGGGTTGTCCATGGTAAGATGCATCTATGTATACAGGGAGAGGTCATGGTCAGGTGTGAGGTGAATCGGTATGCATGGAGTGACTGTATGGTGTATGATTGTATATATCCAGTACGGGTGCATCCGGTGTGCCTGTATGGTCATTGGTGTGGTGTATGGATATAGCTACATGGTCATCTATGTGTTGATTATGTATATATGGAGTGACTGTAAGGTCATGGGTGGGATGTACATGTGTTGTCTGTATGATCATGGATGGGGTGTGTGGATAAATAGGTAGTGAATAGTGAATGTGAATGTGTATAGGTATACATGGAATGACTGTACGGTCATGATTGAATATGAATACCTGGAGTAAGCTGGGTGGACATTATCGATCGTGAGGGTACATAGGGAGTGTCCTTGTGGTAACGGGTGGGATGTATATTATATATATCGTGGATGTATTACCATTGGTGGGTGTATAGGGCTTAGCTGTATTATCATGGATGGCGTGTATGATTATACAGTGAATTGCTGAATTGTCATGTGTGAGGTGTATATGCAAGGATGGATTGTTTGAGTGGTCGTATGTGCGGGTCTTTTTGTATATCTGGAAGGGCTGAATGGCCATTAGTGAGGGTTACATGTATACATGGAGTGAATTTATGGTCTAGGGTGGGCTGCATATTTATATCGAGTGGTTATATGACTATGAGTGTCGAATAGGTATACAGGTAGTGACCGTATGGTTAATGGTGAGATGAGTACATGTAGGTATACAAGTAGTGACTGTATGATCATAAATGTAATGAACATCTATACAGGGGGTGACAGGCGTATGAGTATACATGTACCTGGTGTTCCTGTTTGGTGACCCGTGTCGGTATCGTCATGTGTAGGTTATACCAGTACACACACGTGTTGCTTTATTGTCATGGGCGAGGGATATGTGTATATAGCGAGTGGCTATATGGCCATGGATGAAGTGCATATGCATACATGGAGTGACTATACTGACATGGCTAGGGTGTATTAGTATATATTGAGTGGCTATTCGGCTATGGTGTGACAAATAGGGATACAGGGATTGCCATGGCCAATGTTGGGGTGAATATGAATACAAGGATTGACCATGATCGTGTATGAATGTTTTGAATAGGTACACACGGGGTGACTATATGACCATAGGTCAGGTGAAGGAGTATACCAGGTAACATGTGTGAGGGTATGTGTATGAAGCGAGTGGCTATATGGCCATTGGTGATGTGCATATGTATACCGGAATGACTTTATGGTCATTGTTGTGGTGTTGATGTATATATTGATTGTCCATTTGACCATGCGTTTGGAGAATAGGTATACAGGGGATGACCTTATGGCCAATGGTGAGATGAATGGGTATACATGGAGTGACTATATTGTTATGGGTCATGTTTAGGAGTATACCCAGTGTGCCTGCATTGTGACGCGTGGCTGTATGGTCATCGGTGGTCATGGGCCAGGTGTACATGTATACAGTGGGTAACTATATTGTTATGTCTGTGGTGTTTATGTATATATGTAAAGGCTGTGTGATAATGGGTGGCTATCGCTTTCCACGATATGACATGACCTCTCTATTGATTAACATATCCTTGAGTTATTGTGGAAAGCGATAGCCACCCAAGGTACACATGTACAACCCACCCATTACCAAAGTCACTCCATATGTACATAAACACCACACAAACGACAACATAGTCACCCACTTTATACACGTACATGTACTAGTACACCTGATCATACAGCCATACTTGGTTATACCCGTACATACCACAAATGACGATACAGCCACGAGTCATGAACACCAGGTATACACCTACACCCGACCATATAGTCACTCTATGTATACATATTCACTACATTCACGATCATACAGTCACTCATTGTATACATATTCACATCAACATGGACCATACAGCCACTACATGTATACCTATTCGCCAAACCCATGACCATGGAGTCAATCCAGGTATACATATGCACATCACCAATGGTGAGCCCTTCCAGATATACCAATATCCGCACATACGACCACTCATAAGTTCCATACTTGCCATACTCATACACGCCATCCATGATGATAAATCTACTCCACATACACCACCAATGATAACACATCCACAACATATATAAATATACGTCCCACCGTTACCAACAGGGCACTCCCTATATACCCACACAGCATTCATGACCATAGAATAACTACCTGTATACCTATTATCCTCATCTATGATCATAACTCCCTGGCTACCATCTTGGCTTCCACCCTGTATCCAGTTGATAAATTGTTATCATAATGGACCAGAATACCCACATATCATGGTTCATCTCAGTTCAGTCTCAAAGTTCTGCCCATTTCCTTTCAATGATATGGTTCTCCGCAAAATTCCATACCGCAACTTTAAAATGAATTGGTCATGCCCCATACGGAACTGGGACAAACATAATAGAACGTAGTTGTCAGTTAATTACATTGTAACTAACACGTACAATAACCAAGTGAGTCACAATTTGCCACTTTTTTTTCGGATAACGCAGAGAATAATGTTCGGGATATGTTAACTTTTAACTTTTTACAAATTTGGTTGCCATTTTGGAAGCCATCTTGAGCAATTTAGTCTATAAACACCGTAGTGTGACACATTTAAGATAGACCAAAACAATAAACACCTTTCAATCCAAAGATAGTTACATTTTACTTGAACAAATGGTCGAACCCTGAAAAGTGAATTCTTGCCGATATTTGTGTCCAATATTTCTGGTAAATGTCAGTGGTGACAATAGTAAAAATGATCCATGGTGCATCAGACATGTTAGTATGCAATGTATAGAAAAGAGATTAGCCAATTGTGTATATCAACCACAACTTGTAAGCGATTGCAGGACACCCTGGGGCAATATTTACCATTTTCCATATTTTAGCGGCCATTTTCGCAGCCATTTTGAGCCAAGGTAAGATTTATGGTTCCAGAGATTTGGAATATCCATAGGTAATGATATGCATCACTTACATTACAATGTTCTTTTCATTTCTTGTTGAAATATGACTAGAATCCCAATTGTGATTTTCTGTAAAATTTTGTACTGCGTCCTGTACAATCGAATTTTTGAGGGATTCGAAGGGGTTAGGACCCCGATAAATGCATATTTAATTGCTCCAATAATCATTTAATATAAAAAACACAAAATAAAGTTGCATTACTCAACCAGTTCCAAACAGCATGAATTGATCTAGAAGATATTTGTGAAAAAATGTTATATTTTCAACTTTCGGCGGCCATTTTGGCGGCCATATTGGATGGTGAGTTTCAATTTTGGCCCAAAAAAGTGTCATTATGTCTTAGCTTCACGAAAATATATACATTTGTATACATTTTACTAGATTTTCGCGCTATAATTTTCATAAAACTGGCTCACTTACAGTTCTAGAAAATGGATCGTGTTGTGGTTGGGGGGGGGGGGGGGTAACAAGTTTCGTTCTTATCAGAAAACGACATGAATATATATTTCTTATGTTGATCGTATCGATTTAGGGATGTATTGGTTGTAATAGTGCAACGTTTCAGGGGTGTACGCACATACACACACGTTGGACGAATGCAATCATGTAAATAAAAGTGATTTTTTTACGTTTTGAGGGGTGACCCGATGACCCCCTTCTTATCTTAAAACCCCAGGAAAAGTTGCTTCTTAAGTTGTGATTTTATAATTAGTATATATCAAAGTACTTTGAGACCAAAAATTATGGATGTACGCGAAAGTGTAAAAAAAAGTGAAAAATCACGTTTTGGGGTTCAGCATGGGACCCACTTTCTTATCTGAAAACCCCAGGAAAATCCCTTTCTTAAGTTGTGTTTTCTTAATCAGTACACTTAGGAGTATCATCAAACTAAAATTCATCGATGTACGCGGAAGTGTAAATAGCAGTGATTTTTGGCACTTTTTGGGGTTCAGCGGTCCCTAAACCCCAGGAATGCGCAACTTAAGAAATCGGTTTTTCAGAATGTTCCATTATTGGTACCAACTTTAGGGGGTCAAACCTTTTGTACGCAAAAGTGTAAATTGAACATATGCGGGCTCCCTAACTATATCGGTGGACATATCGATGGGAAGACATCGCCGCGCCATATAGGATTATCCAATCAAGGTGATTGGCATCAATCATAGATTGACCACCGGTCACATAAACATGTTGCGTGTAACAGTACACGTTTGTACACATTTCAACAATGAGCAACCGATGTAAGGGACGTGGGGCAAAATATACCACCGACGACATGAGGGGTCTACAAAAAAATCCGTATATAGGGCCGGGGTGGGTGGGTGGTCCAGAGGCCGAAACAATCGTGCTTGTAATTTTTTTTCCAAAATGGGTTTTTTTTCAAACAATTTACAAGTACTGACCATGTAATGTTGTTTGTCGACTTGGTATAACCGACAAAGCTCTCAAATGGTTAAAATCATATCTCGATCAAAGAACCCAGTCAGTGAAAATAGGTCCATGTCAGTCACGACAAGTTCCGCTCACATGTGGTGTCCCACAAGGATACCGCTTGGGCCTGTTCTTTTTCTGTGTTATATGTTGCCACTCGGTGATATCATCCGCCGCCATGGCCTCATGTTTCACCTATACGCAGATGACTGTCAGTTATATGTTTCGTTCTCGGCTGGCAGTGAACAGTCTGTGGTTGATGCTGTGGCTGCAGTGGCACAATACGTCTTGGAAGTTAAGGAATGGATGTTTCTTAACAAACTTAAGTTAAATGACGACAAGACTGAAATGATAGTCAGGAACCACGAAACAGCTAAATAAAATACACTCTCCTCTTGTTATAAAAATCAATTCTAATTCAATTTCTGCAAGTGAATGTATTCGCAACCTTGGAGCCATCTTCGATGCCAATATGACCATGGAGTCGCATGTTAATAGTGTATGTCGGACTTGCAAGTACCACTTGAGAAACATAGGAAGAATAAGGAAATACTTGACTCTATCGGCGACTAAATCAATTGTCCAATCCTTGGTCAGCAGTAAGCTGGACTTCATGAATGCGTGCTTATTTGGCATCACTGGCACTCTAATGACGAAGTTACAGAAAGTTCAGAAGACTGCTGCCAGGATTGTGGCCCGGGTGCCCAGGAGGACTGATATGAGTCCAGTGCTGCGGGATCTTCACTGGCTTCCTGTGCCGTACAGGATTGAATTTAAAATTTTGTTGTTAACATTCCGAGCGGTCGAAGGAACGGCACCATATTATATAAAGGAACTAGTTAATCTAAGGCAACCATCTGGTTCGATGCAGAAGAGATCAGACAGTAAACGACTTCTTATACTTCCTAAGTCCAGCCATCGCACGTTAGGGGATAGATTCTGTGTTGCCGCTCCCACCTTGTGGAACAATCTTCCCGACGATCTCAGACATATTAGTGATGTTTTAGAATTCCGCTAACTTTTAAAAACTCACCTTTTTAAAATTGCATATGGAGTCAACTGACTTAATCTTACCGTTAATGGATGTTTATGATTTTTATTTCTCAAACTGACTTTTAACTACAGATCTGTTTTATTGTATATATACTTTTATCGATTCTTTTATGTAACAGCGCCTGCGAACACAATTCTGTTGAGGGTTAGGCGCTATACAAATGTAAATCATAATAATAATAATAAGCATGTTAGTATCATGTTTGTTGGCATATGGCTATATAGACAGCTATAGTGACTATTTAGCCTCAGATTTAGCAACATTATGGATGATTTCACAGGATCCCGTCCCACTTCTCAGTGGAAAACCGTAATTTAGTAAAAATAATTAATGTATTACCCAGTTGTATTACCCGAATAAAAGTAATAAAATAAAAAAACTGTATCACAAATACTACATGGTGAATACTCAATGATGACTAGATATCATTGACCCGATTGTTGCATAACATGAAATTGAAAAGGGTATCTCATAAATTTCTAATGTCTGAAATACTGTCTTGTTCTGGCATGCAATCAAATTCATTCCTTCTGGTTATTTCTCATCTTTTTAATGATTGCAACTAATGTTAATTTGCAGCACTTATCCAAATAAAACTGAATTGGTTTATGATGAATGGCCGTTACTGTTTATTGTTCAGACAATCCCAACTGAAGGTGACGCTATTCTCCTTGAATTTAAGAACTTCATCTTGAAGCTTAAATACTGCTCAACAAGACTAAACTACAATACTAATTGTATACTGTTATCGCTTACAAATAGATGAACTGAAATAATATGATGCATTCAGATGCTTTGAGAAATGACATTCTTCAATGTCTTTAAAGTTCAAACTAAAATCAAGAATAAAATCTGACTGAGACTATACTGCAGACTCTAGTGCACAAATATACATACAAATGGTTGAGTTATAATAATGCAAAATGTGTTTACGGATGGAACCAAGTTGGTAGCTCTGGTATGCATCGACAGGCAAAACCTGTGATATGCAGTAATATCTGCATACATCCTTCCCGTATCATTCAGGTCTATCACCATACCAAACCACTTCAAAATTCGACAACCGACACTTCAACTTATATGGCAAAAACTTTGTACGGATTGAATTTCATAAACAGGGCCCATGGATAACTCTGGTAGGCATTGGTACTCACAATCCGTGATATTATGCATATTCGTTCCCCATTTCTGGTCCGTCACATGTCATAGAGCATCAAAATATGACAACCGACTCTTGAGTTATGATGCAAAATGTTTGTACGGACGGACGCACGGACGGCTCGAGACGTCAACTATATACCCGCCGACTAATATCGGGGGTATAATAACCATATATCTATGTGTATACCTAACCAAAACAATTCCCCTCCTCACCCACTCCGGTGGATAAGACTAAAGAGTTCTTTGATCATGCACAAATAATTGTAGAACCCCTGACCTGTTTACCACTATTTACACTGGCCAGTGTTCTCTGTCAGACTAAACACGCTCGATATATTAAGGCTATAATGCGGTCTAGGGCAATTTGTGACATACAGTGTACCTACACAATGCTTTATTATTGTTGTTAGATACTGGAAACACCAGGAAACACCTGGAAATACAGTTTATTTTTCGTTTTTCTGACCTGTGCTTTACCGATTAAGGATGTTATTGCTTGCGTCTTAATTTTACACACTTTTCACCAAAAAAGGATAGTGGAATGGGATTGAAAGGCAGTTAACACAGTTATTGAAGAACGGCTAAAAAAAACTCTGAAATTTTGAAAAAAACATGAGAAAGGGGGTTGGTCCCTAACATTTGGAGGAACAAATTTGCACAAATGGGGTGGTGGGTCCCTCGGGGTCGGAAAAAAACTTTTTGGGCCCTATATGTGCAATTGTTTTCCAGACCCCCCCCCCCCCCCCAACTGCCGACGAGCGTAACACTTTTTTGGGCATTGTGGAGAGAAGAATCAAAATATTAAAGAACAATGAAACCGGCACCATTCACCAGCGCCGGAAAAATGATGCATGGAAAGAAATTTCTTTGGCAATAGCAGGGATATATCCAAACAGAACCAAAACACAAACAAAATTCTTCTGAGACGTTATCTTCTTGGCTCTTCATTTTCACACTGTGCTAATTAAAAAACCTCATTAATATCATTGAAACTCATTCTACAGATATATAAACGCAAGCATGAGTCTCCACACAATTATACCCAAAAATTATACCGCTATACATGCCGATTGTGGCCGGTGAGTGTTCATGAATTAGTCGTAAGACGGCGTCAATTGACATGTGACAAATCTGACAGATTGGATCAATCACACCATCGACAGCGTGTGACGTTTGCGCTAAAGCAAAGATACCTTTACGTTCAGCCCACTGTGGGGGAACTACTCCTGGCGATTTGGTTCTCTACCGAGATTCGTGAGCATTTTTGAGCCACGATTCCGATTCTCTATCGAGCAATTGGAGCATAAAACGTAAAAAAACAACAACATTGGAACAGTGTTTCCTGAGTTTCATAACGCTATCGTGAAACTATGGTCACTGGCCATCAGTCTGTGTAAAAAAAAAGAGTAAAAACTAACCCGAAATGCACAGAAATTGTCTTTCTATTTTCCGATTCCGATTCTCTGCTGAGGACTCCGATTCTCTACCGAGCGCTCGGTTCTCTGCAAATAGCTCGATTCTCTCCATTAGATAAAGTAGTATATGCCGTCCGCTTGATTTCTGACAATATGACTACATTATTAGTAATAAACCTGATACATGATGAGCGGCGGCCATATGCATTGACATGTGTATTCAGATCCATTGACACGTCTATAATGCAGCTGGTTCAAAGAACACTTAATTGCAATTACAAAATTTACACAAAGTGACCCCCTCTGTATAGCGTCCTATAATGGTCCTTAATATTATTGAACCGAAAGTCTATATTTTACGAAAAAGATAGAAGTTGCAGTCAGAGACGGGTCGTTATTGTTTAGAACAACTGGCGGCTCTCTAAATCAATCAGAGGCCAACTGGGCGGACCGAACTCATATCCGAACTTGACCTATATTTCGAGCTCATAAACTCACATACCAAATTTGGTTTTGATCTGTTAGCCCAAATAAAGTTCTCATCCGGAAACTTTCCGCTCGGACAGACGCGTGGGTGTCCCGACAACTCCACAGACGGACGGACGGACACCGTCTATTTAATAGTCTCCTAAAAAAAAATCGGGGGACAAAAACTAAACTAAACTCGTTGGCAGACATATTTGCTTCACTGCGCCTAAACATTAACAACAGAAACGCATACTATTACATACAATTCACTTAAAAGTATCATAATATATAATTGTTATACAGTTCTAATAATAGTTCCAATTCCTGTGCCAGTTTGTACTTACAATATAACCAAACAACTATAGCCCAGTGACATATGCTAAATTTATGAACCTTTGGTTGAAACTTCTTATGTTATACCTGTCAATTATTACAGAAACTATAGGAACTAGATATGTCAAAAGTACGTGTGCGCGAAGAGAAATAATGTCCGTAAGAAACAACAATATGATATGTGCTCAGTAATTGTTTGCATGTCGTAACTTTGTGAAAAAGAGATGTTATATTTGTGAGCAGATAACAATATTTAGGTAATATGAACCCAATACAATATCTTGTTTTAGCCCAATAATGGTTTGAACATGACTTTGGCGTTAGATGTGGACATGTAACATCTACTCCGCCCATATGTAGAGAACCGGAGCCACCGCGAGTAAATTGCAAAGAATCGGAGTCCTCAACAGAGAACCGGAACCTTCACCAGAGTTTTATTATAGCTTCTTTTCTAAAAAAAATGCGATTTATAGTTGATTTTGTTCTTGCATCCCCCAGTGGATGTCACGGGCGCCATATTTTAAAAGTTACAACGAATTCTTATGAGTATTAGTATGTAAAAATGTTGTGGAAATGAAAGTTTTCCTCACAACTGACAAATATCGAGTAAATTTCCCAATAACATTTGAAATTGTGACGATAAACTGACCGGATTTTGGGACATATATTACTAACCGTCACGTGTGCGTCCATTCTCCTTCTGTTGTAATAATGCGAGGTAACATGTGGCAGAAAAATTGCCGTGAGTATGACGATGTCACGAAAATGAGCAAAAATGCAAAGAATCGGAAACTTTGCTCGGTAGAGAATGTAAATATTGCTCGGTAGATAACCAAATCGCCAGGAGTAGTTCCCCCACAGTGGTTCAGCCGCTACCATATAAACTACCTGGGGCCTGTTTCATGAAGCAAGGTCATAACATTATCTTAAGATGGACTTAATCTAAGATCTAAGGTGGATCTTATGATGTAACATTTCCGTTTCAAGAACGCGTTTCACAAAACAAGATTAAGTCCTACTTAAGTAGTAAGTTAAGTTCCCGCTCATTTAGACTGGTTATCGACAATTTTCTACAGTCCGGAACAAAACAATGTGGGCTTGTGCAATCTTTATGTACGGCTTGAGAGGTTATCGAGAAAGAGCCGAGTCCGAGTTGACATTATTGTGTGACAGGGATGCTGGATAGCGGCTGGGGTGGGGTGGGCGAATCAGCACATGTACCTTAGTGTCTATAGTCAGTGGCCTTATATTCGCATATGGATCTTAGACTTGTATGAGTTCCACGATGTGAATTCGAACATGAGTACATGTTTTTCGATTCAAAAGGGAAATGAAAAATATTTGTTAGAGTAACTTTTTTATTATTTTTATGCAGATGTTTTATGCGGTTGTCATACCATGGATATATATATAACTACGTTTTCATTAGCACACTCGTATTGAGGGGTGTCATCGTTACGGGTGTGTATATAATATATACAGTATGCTGTACAACGGTCATCCCACCCCTGCACAAAAAAAACATGACAAAAATTTGGTCAGCCTTGAAAATCACGACATATGGGCGTGGGCATAAACTCAATACAAATAATATTCTCTATAGAAAATTGTCACCATTTCTAAAACATATTTTGATAAAGAGCGTTGTGTTACCTTTCCTATATGACATATCTGCTTTGTAAACAGCCGACGGAAATTTGGAAAGAGGAAAGAATCAATACATTAATTGATCTCATTTTACCCCATCTCCCCACACACATATGGAATACTATAGAGGAGATTGTGAGCTTTGAGCTAGGCCATAATTCTTAAAACTGTAACCGCCCCTTAATTGAACCGGGCCAAACTTCCATGTTTGCGAAATGCCATGTCCACCCCACCCGTTGGATTTAAACTATATCTCAAAGATTCCAACAGTTCGAAATTTCTAACCTGACGCCCCTAAAGTTGGTGATTTTCGGTTGCTGCTGTTTGTCTAAAACAGCACATTCCTTTACTAGTTAGAAATTCAAACAATTGAACCCTATATATAGTGTACGATTAATGTTGTTGTCAGGCATGAAATTTCCAATTGCTAAACATTTTGACCAAAGTGTGTGTGTGTGTGGTGGGGGGGGGGGGGGGGTAGACAACACACAAACCCCATTCGCCACGTCCCTGATGATAAGCCTGTACTCTGAATTGTTTTTACCAAACTAACCCTATGGTTATACGGTTGGGGTTGCCCTCTCCAAACTTTGGTTTTGGAAAGTTTGAGGTACCAGTTGGAATGTTTAAACACAAAGAGATTTTGGTGTTGTTTAAGGGGGCGTAGTTGGACATTTCGAGGCGATCACCCCCTCTCACTCTGTAGCCACGACCCTGTATACCAGACGACGAATTGCCCACCCAGACAATGTACAGATATCTCCGTAATTGCAAAATAACATAGGCCGCCATACTTGTGGTCAATATGCCACTTATCACGTGGGTCTTAACTTTAAGATTATCTTATGACACCTCACAGCGGTCTTAAAGTTAAGACCGAAGTTAAGACCATCTTAAGTTAAGACCTTGTTCGTGAAACGCACTTATGACTGAAGTTTTAACTTATGACCATCTTAAGTCCCAACTATGTCATAAGTTGCTTTCATGAAACAAGGCCCTGGTTTATAAAATAGTCTCGCTTGGTGAATAGCACCCCAGATGTCTTAAAAGGACACTAAAACTTATTTTATCCAAATAATTGATTATATACCTAAAATGGTTGCAATCTGGGTCGTCAAATTAAAAAAAACAGCCATATACTGAAATGGAGTGTCATTTCGTAGATGCTGTTGAAATCAGACGTCTCAAAGAAGCAAAATGAGCAATAAAGAGCGTTCCTTGTCACATTAGAAAATTTGTAGGAAAATTGCGGGTAAAAGCGTCTTTGACCCTCAGGTGACGTAAGGGTGGGGGGGGAGCTAAAAAATATATGATCAATAAAGAGCGTTTCTTATCAGTTCAGAAGATGTGTGGGAAAAAATTGCAAAAAAGTAAAGTAATGCATGGTTAATGTCATGGGATAGGTGCTGTGGGCATCAAATGATTTAAAGATGCGCTAATAATCAGCAATAAAGAGCATTTATTATCCACTTAAAAGATAGATGTAACTTTATCCGGAGTTATATTGCAGCTGCTGTTTATCCCAGATACTGCATTATTTAAAAGACTTGCTAATAACGCATTCTTAACATGAGCAATGACAGGTACCCAGCTAGTTCCGTATGATACTCAATTTATGTTTTGTTCAAGGATGTATATAAAAACAAGGTTGTGCATCAAAAATTGCTCTGGTCAAGTTTTTTTTTTTGCTCATAAGAGTGAATCTGTTTTACCAAGAATCTATATATTTATTTATATATTTAAAAAATAATGGATGAACTAAAAAAGAACTAAGTGCCATAACTCTGGTAGAAAACAAATCTGACAATGCCTACTTTTGAACTCAAATGAGATATTGTTGTGAATGTCCATATAACCAAAATGAAGGGAATTTGTTGGAAGTTTGTTCATGTTATCGTGCCAAAGGTCATAAAATTACAAAACCGACAAACTAAGGGCCGTAATTAAGGTAAAATAAATCTTCAAACTCAATTGATATATTCGTGTGAACGGTCCGCATAAAAAAAATCCTGGTCTTTCACTGGGTCTTTACTTTATTAAAAAAAATGCCGTATTGGGGCGTCTTTATCTATTTTAGAGATGTTTATTTGTTCAAACATATGTATATATATAAAAAAAATAAACAATTGTGGGCTTTGCAATACTAATTGGAGTGCATGAACTAATGG
Source organism: Siphonodentalium dalli (assembly GCA_032622095.1). Classification (NCBI taxonomy): domain Eukaryota; kingdom Metazoa; phylum Mollusca; class Scaphopoda; order Gadilida; family Siphonodentaliidae; genus Siphonodentalium; species Siphonodentalium dalli. The sequence goes on from CP136063.1 coordinate 214,185,915, forward strand.
TTGTATCGTTTATATGCTGTTGTGGACTACACAAGACTCTATAAATAATTCCAAAAACATACATGTACATGTTCAAAATATTGTTTTATAGATTTAACCAATAATAAAAAAGACGGAAGCACCCTTCAGACATGATATCAGTCTTCAACCCAGAGAACTTTGCGGCCATGGATTAGTAACCCTCGTCACAACTGGGCGGAGCCCACATATTCTGAGTGGACAATAAATGCGATTTATTGATTATTTATGTAAATATAATTTATTAGTCCCCCCCCCCCATTTAATATGTGGTCGAAGGCCCGTACCCCATGGCATTCCCCTGGTGACTTATGTCTACCAATGTTCTAATATATCTTCTGAGCTGACTAGAGACGCTCTTTATATGATTAATTATTTATTAGTGGCCAGTTAAGATGTATGCGGTCAACATCACTCATCCCGTGGCATTCATCGGTTGAATCTATCCATTCGCATAAGTCTTGTTCAACAACCCGATCGGTCGATAGGCGGCGGGGACCAAATTCGTGTTGTGCGACAACGTCATCAACGTCCGCAACACACAATCTTACAGAAATAAATATTTAATATTGTATAATAACATTAAGTCCAACCGGGTGTTCGAAAAGAAAAAAACATTTTACCACAGAACTCGACGACTTTTTACTGCATAACTCGTTAACTTGTCTTTTACTACACAACTCGTTGATTTCTACTACAGAACTCGTGACCTCAAATCATTACATAACTCTTTGAATTTACTGCAGAACTTATGAGCTACCAAAAAACTCGGCGATTGTTACTACATAACTCGCGAGCTACCACATTAGTCGTCAGTTGCTATAAAATTCGGCTTTCTCGTCGGGAAACACGTTTGTGAATTATTTCGTGCACTTTTCATCCATGTGTCATTGACCATTCAGCTGCCAGAATTTTGTTTATGCAGATCCTAGCTTGGGGGTCTCAGGGGAAATCACTCTACTAATTTGTATTTGGTGTATTATAACCTGTTTTCCATATGTCAGGCAATATTTTTTTGTTTCCTGTTTTCATTTCGATTAGCATAAAATGATATGATGCATCTAGTTTTATTTGAAGTGTTTTCTATTTTTGTTTAAAGTTTGTTTATAATTCATAGCAGGTAGTGCATGGTAGTAGTGCCCAATAGTTTTTCGGGTCATAATCTGGAATATTGACGATTTCTATGAATCCAACAGATATATTCAGTATGGGTTCTGGAGTGATGACCCACTCTGATATAACACACTATACTACTATTCGTTGTATATACTTCAATATACAATGTTAATTGCCATTTCTGGGTCAATAATGATGATATATGCTTTGAAGAAAAAAAGCATGAGGATAAAAATTTCATCTTGCGGAAAAAAACAGATTTTTGGGCTGATGATGACCCACCACCACCCCCGCTTACGTGTCCGGAACTTTATTATTATTTCTTTACGCAGGCAAATAACGCATAGTTACGCGAAAGTCATCGCATGCTTTATAGAAGCCGATGTTAGTTTCGCGTCCCATTTGTTGATATAAGTATGTTTTGTCAACGTTTTGGATCATGTAATAAATAGAATCTACAACTCGTCCCAGTTTATAACGGAATTTATAACACTCGTCCAGTAAATTAGGTCTGGACCTCGACAAAGGCTTGGTCCAACCCTAATTTACTAGACTCGTTTTGTAAATTCGGCTATAGTAAACTGGGGACTCGTTGTAGATCCTCTATATAAGCAATAGACACATATCATACCAAATGGTAAACTAGAACAATCCTTACCTACCCCTCTTCGAAGATAATGTTATATTATTTAGGCATATACGATAAACGACGACAATCTTATTTTTCCCCATGAACTTTATTTATTACTAGCAAGCTTACTTGTCGTTGCCCAGGTTAAAAAAGTGATGTGAAACACTCCGTTTGGAGAAATTTCATTGGTAGAACAGAATTTGTTGAACAATGGAAGAACACGATTGAGTCATCAGATCGCGGAAGGTTTTATGGGCTGTTTAAAAAGAATTTCGGAATGGAAGCATATATGACTATTACAACAAACTGTTTGATAACATATATTGTTAAGATGCGCGCTGCTAATCATAGACTGCAGATTGAAACGGTAAGGTGGGGTATATAAAGCCAAAAAGAAAAAACAAGAAAAATAATAATACAACTATTTGCCAGCAATTCAAGACGGCGATAGGCGACGAATTACACTTTGCACTAGAATGCACGGAACTCACACATTTAAGACGAAAATATTTGCCAAAAACTTACCATACGGAACCAACTGAAACTAAATTAGTTAAATTACTCACGAGTGCTAACCCAAATGTTCTAAAAAAGTTTGCAATCTTTGTGAAGTTGGGTTGTAAGATTATTGATAGGAACTAACTAATTGACAGCGGCAATTTATAACTATATCTGCTTACGACGATTACGGTGATGACATATATTACGACAGATATAGCGAAGATGCGATATGATATATATTGAGTATGACGATAACTGTGGTGGTAATGATGATACTGTTTCCAATGGCGATGATGATGATGTTGTTGATGCTGCTGATGATGATATCGATACCGATGATGATGATGTTGATGATGATGACGAAAATGACACTGATGGCGAAGATGATTAGTATGCCGATGATGTCTGATGGCGATGATCACGCTGATTGTGATGATGCTGGTGGTGGTGACGATGATTATGATGATGATATGTATGGTTACGATGATGATAACGATGACGACGACGATAACGACGACGATGATGGCAATTGCGGCGATGATGATGATGATGACGACGACGGCGACGACGACGATGATGAAGATTTTGATTATCATGATAACGGGGATTATGACGATGATTATGACGATGATGCTTATGATGATGGTGGTGGTGGTGGTTGTGGAGACTATGACGACGACGATGAAGACGATGATGATGAGGACGATGACGACGACGATGATGACGATGATGATGACGATGATGAAGATGATTATGATGATGATGATGACGGTGACGATAATGGTGATAATGATGATAATGATGATGATGATGATGATGATGATAGTATAAATATACACTTCCGCCATATGAAAATGGCAAGCCAGACAACAGTGGCCCCCTTTTGTAAATATATGTATATTTGTTAATTAATTAGTACTCTGTATTCGCCACTTAATTGTGGCATTGCGTAAATCAACGATCAATCAATCAAGAGTACTCTTGCTCAAAATAGCTACTATGCCCTGATACATTTCAGAGGACTATTATTTACCAGCATGCCCGTCCGTCAGGTGACACCATGGAGGGTTCAGGAGAGGCTAAAGCCCCTGTCGGGAAGGGTTTCCCCCACCCCGGTCGGGTAAAATCTGCAATGGTAAACCCATCCGTGTAGTATATTGTACTCTGTCAGAAAATACCGATCCGTGTAGTATATGGTACTCTGTCAGAAAATACGATATTAGTCTCACCCAATTTGTTTTCATTGACATGAGGACATTTTTCACACCTACTAGTTTCGTTCCACCGTTACATTGATTTTGACAAACTAGTATATTTTTCCTCGGTCCCGATTGGAACTCCAGATAAAATTAAATAATATTTGTTCTAGTTTCTTCACGGCAATGCGACATAGGTTCATATTGGACTTATTGTATTCCGAAATAAGCCCATAGCTAATTATTTCGTTTTATGGCGCGGACCACAATAAAAGCACCTAACAAGCGTACATCTGGAAAGTCGATTTAGGTTCATGTGGAGCGTAATTCAGATTCAAATAATGCTGATTTGTGCTTATATGTGTTTTTGAAATAAATTCAATATGATCTTATTTTTAGGAGAACAGACTGAACATTCAGTATATATCAGTATGCGATACTTACCTCTAAACACACCGTGTGACGCCATAGTTGGGTCGAGTACACCGTCTGATAAGTAACACTCCTTTTTCTGCTTATCGTACGAAAACTCTTTGCAGGAACCGTCACATTGCACAGCACACTCAATCCTCGAGCGAGCCATCTTCACTCGAGTAGTTAAACACCCAACTGGCATATCGTTAACAACCACGAATCTTCTGTGGAACAAATTCGCATTGCATATTTGTATGGTTGCCGATATAACTGCCAAAATAACAACGAAAGTTGACAAGTACAATGTCATAATGTAAGAATCACATACGATCCACACATGGCTTGTGTTTTTGAAAGGCAGAGCTAACTCAACTGAAAACCAGGCCCAATAAACTGCATTATACGCACACCGAGTCATAATCGACAGATAGAGTCATAGAGAGTAATCAATTGATTTACGAGAGGCGAGAGACGTCGGTACGAAACTAGCGCGCGTCTCGATATATATTTATTACACTCATTTCCATTGAAAAACGCCGTTAATTAAAAATCATAATGCCACTTGTGAATTATGTCATTTCTCGTGACGTCATTGACGGTATGTTGCTTACTGATCTAGACTGAATTTCTGATCCTAATAAACTACTAATCATATTTGAATCAAATTGATGAACAAATGTAGTAAAGAGAGTTATCAACTGGTTCCGATCATTACGTTAAATAATTAACTCGAGGCGAGATACGTTTTAGGTAAGAAACTCGTGCGCTAACGCGCAATCGTTTCTTACCGACGTCTCTCGCCTCTCGTGAATTAGCTAACGTAACGCTCGGAACCAATTGATTACTCTCTATATCTTACACGTGAGTGGCGCATCGCGTTGGGTGAAACATTACCCAAATTGGGTAAAATGTGTGCCCAACACAATGGTGCATATAACACCACGCCAACGTTTAGTAACTTTTTACTTTTTTTGCTGAGTAAAACATGTTACCCAGTTTGGGCCTATTTTACCCATTGTTGGGCAATGTTTTTACTTAAAGCAGGATCGTATTTTTTAAGTTAAATATATTTAAGTAATAATTACTATACTGGCCTCGATGTATTCATGGGTTGTAAGGACCCGAGGGTGTGCTGGTGACACAGATGCCGTTAGGCGGAGGTGTTATTCACATACGAAGGTTCTTTTCAACCCATGAATACAGCTGAGAGCAATAGGTCGTCGTCTCAATCAAACAATTGTTCACTGCCCTCTCAAAACCCATTAAAGCTGCTCACAATGACTGTCGCCAAAGTCAATTGAATTTTTGTCACAAATGTCAGACAGATCACGTCGAATGCATCCATAACTCTGATATATATACATATATATATATATATATGACGTGTCAGTAATCATATTCACAGGAATTGCGTTTTGCTGTTCCAGAATGGCAGATCAAGAATTTCGGAGCAAGTGGATTCCAAACCATGTTCAGACTGATACGCATCCCAACTCTTGGTGAAAGTGCTTTCTTCTTAAGGATGTCCCAGGAGCTGAGGTGGTTAGGTCGTGGATAAAATCTTCACGAGGTTGGCGCGAGTTCGAACCCCGAAATGGGCGAAAATAGGGACCGATTTTCAATCTTGGTCTGGTTTGAGGGATTTCTCAAATTTGTTTATTTATATTCATTTACGTTGTTTCTTGGAGAAGGGGACAGAACTCACTCAACACCAGGTTCCATTTTGGGCATATTTATTGCCAACAAACGTAATAACTGGTTCAACAATAAAATGGTGCACAGACATGATTGCACAAATACATGTACATATATACAAACATGCTAGTAAATATGTAAATAACTCTCAATATATGTAATATATCCGGGCAAAGTGGATGTATACCGCCACACTATGCACGCAAACCATGAGAATAAACAACCTTTCATCGGCCGTGAAAACCGCTCAGGAAAAACCGGACGCATCTTTTGGTGGCCATATATTTCAATACGACTTCTTTTGGTGGCCCCCGGAAACCCGCATTCGATACTCTACTACATGTACATAATACTATGTAGCAGCGCTTTCAACCGGCCTCAAGATCAAGAACGTCGGAGTCGTTCAACGCTTATTCCCAAGATTACTGTTTGCTGCAATAACTCAACCATTGTTTACACCGTTCTTTTAAAAATATGTTCCATATACACATGATGCACTTGAGCTTTGAAAGATTACTAATTGGGCGGGTGGGCGGGAAAATTAAAATATTTCGATAGACTGTCTACTGACGCTTCAGGCTTAAGACAAAGGAATTGATTCCTGGAGACTAAAATACGCTCTTGGAACTGACCTCGGCGATCCGCGGTATCTGATTGGCCGGCAGCTTACTCTTTCTCGGGGAGAAATGATACGCGATATTTGATTAGCTGGCGGCCGTCTGCGCTTTCCGAAGCGCAATTTTGATTGGTTGACACTCGAAAACGTAAACACTTCTTCTCAGCTGACTGTATGCTATTGACAAATACTGCTCCATTGATATTTTAACCGACATGAATGAACATGACTATATATAACCCGGATATACGATAAATGGAATCTGAGGTACCCAGTGGCATTATATCGCCCTTATCCATCCACAACGTAAAATTACGTTGTTTCCTGGAGAAGGGGACAGAACTCACTCAACACCAGGTTCCATTTTGGGCATATTTATTGCCAATAAACGTAATAACTGGTTCAACAATAAAATGGTGCACAGACATGATTGTACAAATACATGTACATATATACAAACGTGTTAGTAAATATGTAAATAACTCTCAATATATGTAATATATCCGGGCAAAGTGGATGTATACCGCCACAATGCTAGCCCAATGAATATGTCCGATGTTATTCATTGCGATAGTATACAGCCACAAAGCCCCCCCCCCCCCCGCTTATGGCTAAATATTTGTGCAATCATAGCGCTAGCGTGACCGCCTCCCAATAAGGCATGAACTACCCATAACCGTGACTAATATAAATAATGTTAACTGGACAGAGCATATGGACGGAACGTAATGACCGTAAAACTGATGAGCCCTTATATCGGAAAGAGCAAGTTCCCTGCAAACTCGACAGTAGCCGTGCGTACCCAGTCCAGGCTATGCCCACCCCTAGCTGCCCAACAATACTGATATCCAGGTTACTAACTTGGACTTACATAACTATCCAATCCTTAGTCCCATTACAGCATAATCACCACTAATTGCCAGTGACCTCGACCATGATAAATAAGCCCCCCCCCCCCACCGACCCTATATAGAAAAATAATTAATATGAGTCGAATGTGTATTCCGTAAACGTTCAGGTTACTAGGCCATCATACAATCAATGTTAATGATTAGGTATACCTGTACACTCAATTTATGGCTGGAGCGATAAATTTGCGTAAATTAACTATTTCCGTCTCCACGACATGGTCAACTTAATTGAGGAATAATTGATTGGTCAACCACTGACATACACAGCCATTTAAAACACTATGCTGATACGTGGAGACCACTCAAGCCACTCACTGACTAGTGGCGTTACACTAACTTAAATGATTATATGGAACTAGTATGCATATACATTTAATATAACTTGTATTTGGTACTTGTAGTTGAAGACTGTACCAAATTATTTCCCCGACAACAACAATTTGTAATTTTTGCCTCCCGGTAAATATGCCATCCGTACCACTACTTTGTACTACCAGACTTTCAAATAATGGAAAAATTTGTTACCGTATCTACGACTCGTAGCCTATAAACACCCACAACATCTGAGTGCAGTATCCCTTGAAATTTATAGAGCAACAGCACACACATAAATAGATTGCCAATAACATGAAACATCCGGACCTGCCTTAGCCAGGCCAAGTATGCTACTTCTGAGGTCACAACCATTCAATTCCCTGGCCTACCGGTCTATTAGATAGCCGAGCTAGCAATTCAGTACCCCCCCCCCCCCAGTAGGTACCACCAGCCACATGAGGTATCCCAACGCGCATAACCCATTGATTCCCAACTAATAGCAGACCTTTGGTTCAATTGAAATCATTGTTGCATGTGTCTAACCATGGTGACTTGGCTCATAAGACTACAATTTAAACAATTGTGATTGAAACCATAACTTTTAAATGCCCAGACTATTGAGCAAAACCCATAAATTTGACATTTATATCGACATTAATTGATTCACCTGGGTAATTTTTGTTTTGGCCAGAATAAGAGCCAAGCAAAACAGACAATACAACGGCTGTGACCTAAAATTCGCCAACTTCCCGTGCGCAATCTATTTGAATGTACCCAACAAAAACAAAAAACAAATTCTGCAGGCACCTGTAGAAATGAAATTAGTATCAACATTCTTACACCAACAGCCGGGCTCGCCTTAGACAAGTCAAGTTGGTTCATTCACACTAAACATCTACTACCACAACCATTAACATGTTACTCCTTTTGTGCCTCTGCCCGAAGGTGCAAACTGTGTACTTGGAGCGTATCCTAAATCATATTGCGGGCGGTGCTCTAATATATTTACGAAAAGCCTGAGATTTCCACCTGCCTAGCATTTGAATTTGAGAGTCGGAAAAACCACGAGCGGCACAAAGAGTTGCCGCTCCGATTCGAAATGAGTGCGATTTATACACTGATGTGTCCAAATTACAATATTTCAGCACTACTATAAATGTTTTGTCAAAGGCATGTCTACTGATTGCCTTTCCACCTGGTAGACAAAATAAAGGCCCCTGCTGGGCTCCCCTAAGCACCAAATACTCTGACAGAAGTTTGACAGGGCAGAAATGTTAACTGGTTGACTCTCGATAAAAACAACACTAGATTTGCCTGGAATCGAATGTTTGAAATGACGAAAAGTTATTTGAAACACGTTTTGTTGTCGTGAAATGTCTGAAATCTGTAACACATGTGACCTCTGATTTACTGTACACAATTCGCCTATTCGGGTAAAGGCATAACATGCCGTTGAAAAAATGGCTCAGTATAACACCTGAGTATAATGAGTACTCACACTTGGTGAGACCGCCAATAACAATTTTGACAATAATGATAATGTAATTGGCATTCGAAAATCTCCCCCTGGGCGGACATTTCCAAAACCCGTGAGTAGTTTCTTAATTTGAAAATGCTGAGTAGGATCATGGAAACTACGTATCCTGTGGTAAAATGCAATGGCAGATAATATCGATCTGGAAGATGCAACACTTAACCCTGTTTGGAACAGAAAGGCAACAAACAAGCAGATTGTTGATATTGGCAATGGCAGTGAAGCATCAAGGTGGTATTTATCGCAAAATTCTATCAGCCGATACCAAGACTTCTCGTAGCTCGCTATAGTTTCCACCGTTAAACAATTAGCCCATAAGTAATGCATGGTGCCAACAATCTGGTGATGGTCAGATGACAGGGGACCGGGCACGGAGAAGAATCTGCCTATGGTGCCTGCTGCTTGAAGCATTGTACCTGTAATCGCGAAAGGAGATCGGGTAAGACATTTTGTTTACCCGGCGCATGAGATGCATGCACCAAAATATTGTATTTGAGCGTAACCAAAACCAGATGACGTAGGAGTCGTAGCATAAACAAATCTTTCGTAGTTTGGCTATTGATGACTGCGACCACTGCAGAATTGTCAGAGTGTAAAATAATGTTTTGATTACGTAACTGCTCGCCCCAGACTGCCAGTGCCAATACAATCGGAAATAACTCTAAGATTGCAATATTTAAACTGCGAATGGCTTCTGGCCATTTACCATACATCCATTTCTTACCAAAAACAATTCCAAAGCCAAGCTTACTAGAGTCTGTCTGCAAATGTAATATATTATCTGAAATCCAACGCTCTTCTATGAACATGGTACGGCCATTGAAATGTTCCAAAAAAATCAGCCACATTTCAAGGTCCGCCCGATGCTCCTTAATAAAAGTGACCCTATGATAAGGCTTAGACACCCAAATTGTCAGATTTATCAAACGACGTAAAAATGTCCGCCCCGGGAGAACACAGCAGGCAAAGATCAACAGACCTATAGCCGACTGGATTTGACGTAACGTTGCTTTTCTGATAGCCAAAAGTGCCTCGATTTCTAAACGGCATTTCGTAAGTTTATCAACTGGCAATCTAGTTTCCTGTTTAACCGAATCAAGCTCGATACCTAAGAATGTAATTGTCGTGAATGGTCCGATAGTTTTATCGGGAGCCATCGGAATCCCTAACGTATCGCAGAGCTTGAGAAAAAGTGGCAATGCCCTCTCGCCTTCCTCAAGCGATTCGGAGATCAGCAAAAAATCATCAATCATGTGAGTAATATAGCGAATGTTGAACTTTGTCTGTGCAATCCATTGCACCGCTGTGCTCACCATCTCAAAAAGAGAACAACTAATACGACATCCCATGGGCAAACAACGATCATAATAATATTGGTCACGCCATTTAAACCCAAGGATGTGGAAGTACTTCTCGTTGATAGGAATATTTCTGTAGGCAGAACATATATCTGTTTTACTTAACCAAGCGTGGCCCTTACATTTCTTTATCAACTGTACAGCATCCTGCACTGTATTATAGTTAACTGCCACCAAAGAATGATCAATTCCATCATTCACTGACTTTCCATCAGGGAATGATAGATGAAGAATCATCCTATATTGTCCTTCTATTTGCTTGGGAACTACCCCCAATGGACTAATATTAAAATGTGGCAAGGGTGGCTCTGAACAGGGGCCAGCAATTCGATTGGCAGCCAGCTCTTTTTGTAACTTATTGTCGACAATATGAGGTAATTCGTATGCAGACTTTAAATTCTTAGCCTCTAAAGAAGGGACCACTCCTTCTCACTGCAAATCAAAACCATTCTGAAAACCTGATATTATATTATATGTCAAAGATGGATCATAGCCTTCAAGAAGTACTTCCAATGCCCTAACCGTAACTGGCGTGACCACCTCACTCTTCGGCCCTTCTGCGCGAACGACCCTACTGGTGCCTGGGACCTCGGGAGGGCTTCCCAAATGTAGGTCCAGAACCAGATTTGGGAGAACTCCGAAAGGGCACATTCAACCATTCTTCCCGACGTGGGCACGAAACAAAGCTGTGCGGGAGCGTGCACACAAAGCAAGAATAGTTAAAATTGCACCCATGGAGAGCCTCTATGTAATACAAAGCAAAAACCTGGAGGGAATGGGCGTCTCATTGTATTGTTAAACGGGCCAGCCCGCTGTGGCTCCGATGAAGCTGGATTCCCACTGGACCTGCTTTTTGAAAGACTTAAGAGTGAGCCCGAAGAAAGGAATTCGAGTAGAGGGGAAGGTTTGTTGCCCCCCACGACAGCGTATGGTCCGTCTGCATTAGCATCCGGAACTTACGGTCATAGGCGCGCCAATCAGCCCTCTCCTCCGACATGGTCTTGATATGGCTCTGATAAGCCCAGAGAAACAAAGACTTCGCGGCATTCTCCGGCTTTCGCATGTAAATTGTCGCAAATATTTCAAAAGCCGTCACCCACTGATTGATATATTGTATCTGCTTCAATGTCTTGGGGATACATCGAAGGGTTGGCCCGTCACATCCTGCGTCTAATGTCACTGCATATTGCGGCTCTATCTGAGCATCAGGCAGCAACGAACTGAATTCCACGAACTCATCGGACCAAATCCTACTTTTGATTTGCCCATTGACATGCATGTCAATGGGTAAGCCTTGGCCGGATACCCTCGTTCCCAACAATTGATTCGCACCGTAGCCAAAGTTTCCGAATGCATTGGGCTGGTTCCCGACCAAGTCTGAGAGTCCACTACCAGGGTTCGGCACTGCCCCCATGCTTGGAAACAGGCCCAGCATCGACTGATTGTTTTTGCCAGGTGCAGGGTCCACCACCACCACGTTCACTGAACTGTCAAAAGTTCCCGTACCTTTTGCTTCGGATAGCAATTTTTCTGCCGAAGCAGTGCTCGGATTCTTTCCCTTTGCCAGCTTGGCCCGCATAGCCTTCGCAGCCTCCTCCAGTCGTTTAACCATTGTGTGGGATTCCATCTCACTCTCAGACGGGCTGTCATCCACCGATGCCGACCTGGCACGACGAGGCCGACCCCTCCGTGGCACCACTTCAGACACCTTCGCCACGCCTCTTGTTTTTCGGGTCGCTTTGGGCATATTGCGCTGCAAAAACAATGAGAAAGCACCAGTACACAGACCAAATTTTGATCCCACCTCAACACAAAAGTACTCTTACCAGGCTTATTCCAAATTGACAAACTAAAATCAAGTGACATCTAGTACTTGCATGTATGCACCTAAGCTAGACTAGTGTAACAAGCATTACAGGTATTCTACACCAAAATAGTAAAAATTTGATGACTCGTAATATTGGCGTATGGTTCACACACTTGATATAAATGTAACGTTCATTCATGAGACTCACTAAACTTGGAAATTGCGAGATCCAGAATTGTGATACAGTGTGAAAGATAAAATTACCAAGTCTACTTGTTACTTGAGTGACACTGAAAAAGATATATGGTCCAACCAAGATCATCGCTGTGTTTAACCTTTGCGAATAATAGAGCATCATCAATTGGAAGTTATTCCCTAGGCAATGTTCAAATACTAAGATAAACATCCATCGATGTTGGCCTTAGTATCTGAACTTCCTTCCAACACCCCTCCACCATGTATAAACTAATAATAGGCATTAACATACCGTAAGTACCTTTGATACTGCCATGCGCCATACGGCAAATCATATAAGCCTGCAAGACCAGATACTACTCAATGACCTGCCCTTAGTGTAGTTATGACCATGGACGACTTACCCCTGCCTACTGGCATCAACCATCAGAACGCACTTAATGGCAACGGACGCCCCTATGTAATTACTACCCTGGCCAACTTCCCAAAGCTGCGAACTGGAATTAACCATCAGAACACCTAAATATAAAGCGGTCGTTGGCGGACTGGAATTAACCATCAGAATGCCGATAATGTTATGCCGCAATGAACGCCTATATCCTGCGTACTGGAATTAACGATCAGAACGTCTAAAATATAAAGCGGTCATTAGCGTACTGGAATTAACCATCAGACCGCCTAATAATGTAATGCCGCCATGAACGCCTCTAAACTGCGTACTGGAATTAACCATCAGAACGCCCCTAATACACTTATGCTGGTATTAACCATCAGCACGTACTAATAATAACGCGGTCATTGTCGTACTGGAATTAACCATCAGAACGTCTAAGATATAAAGCGGTCATTAGCGTACTGGAATTAACAATCAGAACGCCGAAAATGTAATGCCGCAATGAACGCCTATATACTGCGTACTGGAATTAACCATCAGAACGCCCATAACATACTAACGAACAAAATGCCCTTAAATGACCACTGCATACCGGAGTTAGCCATCAAAACGCCCCCAGTGTATTTATGCCCATGGATGTCTTTCCCCCCCAGGTGGCGAACTGGCATTAACCATCAGAACGCACTTAATGGCAAAAGACGCCTCCCACCGTGTACTGGAATTAAACAAAAGAGAGCCCATCCAACGCGTACCGGTACTGGCATTAACCACCAGAACGCCCTTATGTAAATTTTCACCTAATGTAATTATGACAAACCACGCCTTTCAACTGCATACTGCGATTATCCATCAGAATGCCCATAATGTAAAATGACAAGGGATGCCTGTATCCTGCGTCTTGGGAGTGAGAATAGTGTGCATACCCTCTCACTCGTATACGTAGATCCGTAATGACAACAATTTGTATTGAAAGAACCTCAACATTTTGTCCAAGCATTGAATACTTTTTTATTTAACTGTACCCACCCCTATGTGTATAAGGGGCCAAAGTATAACCACTCTACCGTACTGATCTCGTGACTAAACGCCCAAGAATAGAGAACATGTCCTCTTTAAAATAATTAATGACCAATTGTTATTTATAGTAAAAGTTAGCAGACCTTACAGTACGATATCGGTGCCTCTCAGGCGCCCAAAAAGAGTCAGCCCGATTATTAACTTTGGACACAGTTCCCAATGATCACTCTTATCTGGCATTGAGTGAAATTGCCATCACTGTTATTAATTTCAGCCTCAAACCCCCCCTTTACTCTTATTATGCCCACCCCAATATTAGGCACCCGAGGGGACTGTGACTGGGCTTAACTATCAGACCCCCCCCCCCAAGCCATTATGGCACATGACGCCTTCCAACTGCATACTAGAAATTAACTAAATAGTAAAATATACTAAGCCTGATACGTACCAAACACCCGATTAGATTAGGCTCGATGTACAACCAATTCAGGGCAACCTAGCGTCGGATAACTACGGGTATACGCCGTAAAAGACAATAGTCTGTAATCCCATGCACCAATGCTGCCCGAATATTACCAAAATACCGGTGATCGCCATCTGGTTTTAAATGAACACCATCACAAAGTATACCAGGTACCAATAAGGCTAACCTACGAAACCTCCAAAACACCACACGAATGGCCAAATCAACTGACTCTGGCAATTGATCCCGTAACAAACCATTCAACATACTTACTTTCTCGTTGACAGCCGACACTACACCAGGATCCGAAGAAAATACTCGACGCTTACCTGGTAACATGATGGAAGTCCTCTTTAAAACCTCACATACCAACACCTGCTTCACTCCAATAGTTTGCAAAAACCCGAGAAACTTTTTCAAAATCCCAACCACTTCACCTGGTTCCCTACTGGCCAAATCGTTACCCCCCAAATTAAGCACCACAATAACAGGTGAGTACTGACGAATCCTTTGACAATGACCCTCGTTGATCGACCCCACGCTAAGTCCACCTACACCAAAGCATCTAACCTCCACTGAGGTCAAACTCTGATCGAGAGAAAAACAATCGGCAAAATTTTCCCGGAAGGGGACATGAGATTTTTTCGGCAACTTCAAGCAATAATGTGCGAAATTACGAACAAAACTTGAACCAAAAATCAACACTTTGACAGACATGGTGTAGGGGACTTCGCACCTTTAAATTACGCTGACTAACTGTACTCACCTCGCAAATTGACGAATAACACACAACAAATTCAAAGATAAAATTAAAAGATTTCGATAAACTGTCTACTGACGCTTCAGGCTTAAGCCAAAGGAATTGATTCCTGAGACTAAAAGACGCTCTTGGAACTGACCCCGGCGATCCGCGGTATCTGATTGGCCGGCAGCTTACTCTTTCTCGGGGAGAAATGATACGCGATATTTGATTGGCTGGCGGTCGTCTGCGCTTTCCGAGGCGCACTTTTGATTGGTTGACACTCGAAAACGTAAACACTTCTTCTCAGCTGACTGTATGCTATTGACAAATACTGCTCCATTGATATTTATATATTGACTATATATAACCCGGATATACGATAAATGGAATCTGAGGTACCCAGTGGCATTATATCGCCCTTATCCATCCACAACGTAAAATCTTTTACAAGTAAAATTACCTTTGTAATTTATTATGTGTATGTTTGAATTGAATTGAATTCAAATTATGAGAGGGCGTTCGTTTGGGTGAGGGCCCCGAATGTGAATTTCGACGGACCCGTGGACCAGTCCTTTTCTCAACATGACGAATTTTAATTTGTATTCCCCTCGATACGTAATTTAAATTTTCACCAGGTACCTGAAACCTTCCAACTGATCAAAAATTCTAACCAACCACAAACTACCGACTATAATTAGACATTTTCAAACCGAGTGGGAATTAATATCACATGATATTGAAAACAGGAGCATATCAATGCACTTTACACTAGATATTGGTTGTTTATTTACAAGAACAGAAACTCAAAATCATTGTTCTATTTCCAGGCGTTCTTCCAGCCACGGATTTACAACTGTTAAAGACAAAATCGAATGAAGTTTACAATTAGTAATTGAAAGTTCCTATAACAAGTTTATCCATATTCCTGGGTATAAACTAATAATTATTAATCGATGACCCATGGACACGCTTCTATCAATTGATATTGTTTTTATTTCCAATTTTCTTGTATAATGCATGCAATCAATTTGATACATTTTACCGCTCGTGCAAATGTTCGGAGCATAGCAAGCGGGATAACGCAATCTCTATATGCGATCGCCTGGAAGTTTCGTGACGGTCTGTTCTAAAATAGTAACGAAAAAATGTCCTGATTCATTATCACATTATATAAGAACATATCAATACAAAATCAATATAATTGACACAATCGCTTTCGGACAGGTGTCTTCGACTCATATTTACTATTTTCATAATTATTTCAATAATTATTCATAATACCCCCTACCGTTTAAATATGTCTAGTCTAGCATCACACATGTTTATACTAATTATTTGTTGGAGAACTAAACTATAAGAACAATATAAATCTATAGTACGTCTGTAGTTACGAACTGTTGTTGATGCAGTGCGATATTTTCAAATTTTGAACATTTTAACCCATGTGGACCGATGCATCCCAAACACCGTGACCATCATCATTATCACCACCACCATTATCACAACCATTATCACCACCATTATCAGTACCATCATCATTATCACTTCCACCATCACCATCAACGCAAACATAACCATGACCATCGTCAAAATCATCACCATCATTAGCATTACCACCATCACCATCATCATCGCCATCACCAGCACGGTCCGCCATTAGGAACAACATCGATGATGAACCTCAATAAAAACAAGAACATAACATGCAGTAAGTTACACATCGCGAACAATCTATCTACTATATAATTTGAGACTTCCGTATATATATATATATGTATGTGTGTGTATGTGTGGGTACTTCATGGAATCGAAAACGCGTGTACAGATTGAGCTCAAATTTCGTATATAAGTGTAAAATCACACGGACACCGTCGTGGTCGCGTTTTGGAGAAGCTCTGAGCACCCTTTCGCCACTCCCAAAATCACCGCAAAGGCACGGCGGGTGTTAATCAAGTGATAACTTAATGAGCGTTTGTTTTTGACGCATCGCTATAAAGAGCGTCTGTTTACCATTTCAACGTTATTAGCATCTGCAGAGAGATATACGGGAACAATACTGTTGAGTGGTTAGCTATGCGGGGAGATTTATTGGATGCCATAGTACTCTTACAACATCATTGTTATAGTATGTATGACACTTAGGTCAGGGCTTAGGGGGGTAGTTAGTGTGGATATAGGCATAATGGACAAATCATAATGCTTCTCAGAAATCCCGGTTACAAACCAACACTCACAATTTCGTCTTTTGCATCAGATACCAACACCTCGACCGATCGGGACGAAACTTGGTATGTGAGTGTTGTTTGACCAGGCGGTCGTCGTTGTCGTATTGGCGAGCCCGTGCGACGCACGTGCAGCGCATGCGCAGACCAGATCTCGGAAACGGGTGGAGCTATCAACTTGAAATTTGGTATGTGAATGTATCTTGCCCCGGATACGAATTTTATCGGGTCGCCGAGCCCGTGCGATGCCAGCTTCGCGCATGCGCAGACCAGATCTCGGAAACGGATGGAGCTACCGACTTGAAATTTGGTTTTTGAATAGCCCGGACAACGTCGGGCTCAACAATTTTTCATCGGGTCAGTTCTTTCCGCCCGATGTACCTTAAATCTTTTAGGGACGGGTACCATAATTTCTCTTGATTAAAAAGGCACAATTAACTCGTTGAAAAGCCAAAAAAATGTCATGTTTCTGACCAACGCCGCCAGTGGCGGGCTAACCTGCTAGTCTATACTATATATTTTGAGAACTCCGTATATATGTATATATGTGTGTGTGTGGGTACTTCATAGAATCCAAAACGCGTGTACAGATTGAGCTCAAATTTCGTATGTAAGTGTAAAATCCCACCGACACCGCCATGGTCGCGTTTTTGAGAAGCTCAGAGCACCCTTTATCCACTCCCAAATCACCGCAAAGGCACGGCGGGGGTTAATCAAGTGATTATTTAATGATCGTTTGTTTTTGACGCATCTCTATAAAGAGCGTCTGTTTCCCATTCAACGTTATTAGCATCTGCAGAATTATACGGGAAAATTGAGTGCATTTCCTATGCGGGGAGATTTATTGGATGCCATACTCTTACAACATCATTGTTATAGTATGTATGACACTTAGGTCAGGGCTTAGGGGGTAGTTATAGGCATAATGCTTCTCAGAAATCCCGGTTACAAACCAACACTCACAATTTCGTATCGCAATCGGCACTTCGGGGTTAATAGCGTTGATATACAAAGAGCGTCGTTTTCGCTATCTACTTATCTGTATGACGGGCAATTCAATGCAATGTTATCGCTCGAAATATTATGCAGAGAGAGAAGCGTTTGTTTTCAATGCAATACCGGATTCGACATCAAGCGTGAACGTTATCGCTCGAAATAGCTCGAAATATTATGCAGAGAGATTGCCTGTCGTTCCTAGGAACGGGGGACATGTTTACAATTCAACAAAACGTTACGGGATTCAACAAAACGTTATCGCTCGAAATGTTTAGGACGGGTACCATGAATTAACTCATTGAAAGTCGTTCCCAGGAAGGGGGATTTCATTGACCCGCTCGAAATAGCTCGAAATATTATGCAGAGAGATTTCACGACGGGATTCAACAAAACGTTATCGCTCGAAATGTTTAGGACGGGTACCATGAATTAACTCATTGAAAGTCGTTCCTAGGAAGGGGGATCCGTCGGATTTTTCCGCCAGAAACAAAAAAAATTTAACAATACAAAAAACAATTAAATTATAAAAAAGAATTAAATATTAAAAAATTGAAAAAATACATAAATTAAATTAAAAAAACATTAAATTAATATTAAAATTTAAAAAATATATAAATAAAAACCAAATAATTAAAAAAAATGTCATGTTTCTGTTATTTTTCGGAAAAATTTCAGAAAAAAAATGTATTACATTTAAAAAACATTAAGATAATATTAAAATGTCATGTTAAAATTAAAAAAAATATAAATAAAAACAAAACAATAAAAAAAATGTCATGTTTCTGTTATGTTTCGGAAAAATTTCAGAAAAAAAATATATTACATTTAAAAAACATTAAAATAATATTAAAATGTCATGTTTCGGACAAACGCCGCCGGTGGCGGGCTAACCTGCTAGAACTATATATTTTGAGACTTCCGTATATATATACATGTATGTGTGTGTGTGTGGGTACTTCATGTAATCGAAAACGGTTGCACAGATTGAGCTCAAATTTCGTATATAAGTGTCAAATCCTACGGACACCGCGTGATCGCGTTTTGGAGAAGCTCAGAGCACAGTTTCTCCCTTCCCAATCATCAAAATCACCGCAATCGGCACTTCGGGTTAATAGCGTTGATATATAAAGAGCGTTAGTTTTCCGCAGTGTCTATATAAAGAGCGTCGTTTTCGCTATCTACTTATCTGTATGACGGAAGTTGCTCCAAATATTATGCAGAGAGATTTCAATTCAATGCAATGTTATCGCTCGAAATATTATGCAGAGATAGAATCGTTTGTTTTCAATGCAATACCGGATTCGACATTAAGCGTCAATGCTTATGTGAGTCGTTTCTGGGAATCAGTGTTAGAAAAAAAGAAAAAACAAAGAATACGTTGTCTGTCGTTCCTAGGAAGCATATATATAACCTCTGTCAGGCGCTGCTCAATGGCCACGGGCAGTTAAATAACGGGGAAGTTTAGGACGGGTACCATGAATTAACTCATTGAAAAACAAAGAATGTGTTGTCTGTCGTTCCTAGGAAGGGTGGATTTTTCATAAAAAAAAAAAAATTAAATTATAAAAAAAAATTAAATTAAATTAATAATTAAATAAATATTACAAAATTCGAAAAAACATAAATTAAATAAATATTAAAAAATTCAAAAAAACATAAATTAAATTTAAAAAACATTGAATTAATATTAAATAATTCAAAAAAACATAATATTAAAAATTCAAAAACAATAAATTCAAAAAATAATTCAAAAAAATGTCATGTTTCGGACAAACGCCGCCGGTGGCGGGCTAACCTGCTAGTCTATACTATATATTTTGAGACTTCGTATATGTGTGTGTGTGTGTGTGTGTGTGTGGGTACTTCATAGAATCCAAAACGCGTGTAAAGATTGAGCTCAAACTTCCTATGTAAGTGTCAAATCCCACCGACACGAACGTGGTCGCGGTTTAATGAAGCTCAGAGCACCCGTTCTCCAATCTCAAATCACCGCATAGGCACGGCGGGGGTTAATCAAGTGATTATTTAATGAGCGTTTGTTTTTGACGCATCTCTATAAAGAGCGTCTTTTTCCCATTCAACGTTATTCGCATCTGCAGAGTTATACGGGAACGCAAACGTTATCGCTCGAAATTTATCCCCTGCGAGCACGGATGGCGCGCTCTGTTTTTACAGTATATACCTTTGGTATATACCGAAATCATCCCAGATAATCACGAATATAGCATCAGATTTCTCCCCAGATATACCGTTATAAAGATACTGGAATCTGCCAATCTACGGGAAATTCCAGGGAATGCCGATTGAGCTCAAACTTGCTACCTACGGGAACTGTCATATATATGAGTGTGTCCTTTATAGACTCTAACCGATTGAGCTCAAACTTGCTAAATAAGAAAATAGCCCCCAAGCCGTAAATATCAACAACAACGATATTGCTACCTACGGGGAGCAACGTTATTAGCATCTGCAGAATTATGCAGAGAGAAAGTGCTTTCCTATTTTTAGAACGCAACACATGTTTACGTCGCGTTGGTGATTGAGGTTCACAACGGGGTTAATTGACTGTCCGCTCTTTGCGACGATGAGGTTCACGGCGGGGACTATTGACCAACACTCACAATTTCGTCTTTTGCATCAGATACCAACACCTCGACCGATCGGGACGAAACTTGGTACGTGAGTGTAGTTTGACCAGGTGGTCATCGCTGTCGTATTGGCGATCCCGTGCGACGCCCGTGCAGCGCATGCGCAGACGAGATATCGGAAACGGGTGGAGCTATCGACTTGAAATTTGGTATGTGAATGTATCTTGCCCCGGATACGAATTTTATCGGGTCGCCGAGCCCGTGCGACGCCAGATACGCGCATGCGCAGACCAGATCTCGGAAACGGGTGGAGCTATCGACTTGAAATTTGGTTTTTGAGTAGCCCGGTCCTGTACGGGGTTACATTGAAAAACTAAAATTAATGGATCGACCAAAGCCATGGGACGAATGCCGCCAGTGGCGGGCTAACCTGCTAGTCTATTATATATTTTGGAAGATATGTCTGTCTGTGTGTGTCTGTCTGTCTGTCTGTTTCCAACGGACTCGAAAACGGCCAAGCCGATTTCGATGAAACTTGCTATGTGGGGGTATTTTCGGCCGGGGAGTGACATAGGCCTATTAATTTTCCCGTGCGACATGACCTTGACCTTGAAATCAGGTCATTTCAAGGTCAAACGCACGAGTATCACGGGATTTCGATGAAACTTGGTATGTGGTGGTATTTTCGGCCGGGGTTACATGTGCCTATTAACTTGCCCGTGCGACGTGATCTTGACATTGAAATCGGGTCACTTCAATGTCAAACGGCCGAATATCACGGGATTTTGATGAAACTTGGTATGTGGGGGTACTTTCGGCCGGGGAGTCTCATAAGCCTATTCATTTGCCCGTGCGACGTGACCTTGACCTTGAAATCGGGTCAATTCAAGTTCAAATCGTGAATTTTGATGGGATTTCGACGAAATTTGATACGTAGGGTTACTTTTGTCCACTGAGTGTATTCGACGGGTCGAGTCGTGACACCGACCTGACCTTGACCTTCAAAATGATCAATTCGAGGTCAAATCGGGTAAAACCGGATGGATTTCGACGGGCAAGTTTGTCGGGTACTTTTGTTCGGGCAGTGTTTTGGACTGGTCAAATCGTGACCCCACTTGACAATTCAAGGTCAAAGCCCGGACGAAGTCGGGTCACCTTCTAGTACCATATATAGCACAACACCCGCGGGCTGCACGCGCACTGAAATTGCTCAGAGAAAGCGCCGCCGTTACTACGCATCTATAGCATTGTATGAACTGAAGATGAATAAATAATTTTCACATTGAAGCTGTCGATTGGTATGTTTTCATTATATATCAGTCGGCGTTGGAGATACGCGGGTATCACTTTACTTTATTACATGCATGTTTGCCTCTCTAGCACGCGCAACATATCGCCCACTTTAGTATCTGACCAATAGTGCTCATATTAACTGGAAACGTAGCTTTGTGTCACATTATATTTTTCCATCGCTCACCTGCCGTGTATAAGTTATTTGAAACATCATACACCCTAAACAATATCTGGAACCAAATCAGCTTATTTGATTCTTCATTTTGTCCTAATAGCGGAACCAATGAAATTGATTCTTCACTGAACAAACAACCACTTGATAGTACCACAAACACCGTTTGAAGAGTTTATTATTACATAAAATGATCGTTATTGATTAATTATTGATTAGTTATTGATATTTATTGTTGCATATTGGCTGCTATCAATATTTACACAAACGGTATTAATTGTTTCTTATAATTGCTCCTTTGGTCAACTTTGACTATCGGAAAATGAAAATCAAAATATGCCGCTGAAAAAAATGTAATCGATATTAAAGTCTCATCATTTCGGCAACATGGAATTGGTTTTAATTACTTAAATGATTAATATAGTAATTTGCCTTTTATCTGTGATGAAATGAGAAATGGTAATTGTCTTTTTTTGCTAACATTAAATTAAATTAAATAAATTAAGTAAAATACAGTGAAATTGTTTTTTAAATTATTGTCTATTACATTTTTGCGCACGTTGGCATCTCTCTGAGTGCATTCTAGTTTATTATATTTTCAGTAACATTTTCTGCCAAAATAATAATCGTATCCCCACTCCCGGAAGCGCCACGGTGTTATCCTACTATCAGAGGTTTAATCTACTCCCAGCGATAACGGACTATTTATCCCAACTTCGTGAGAACGTTCCGAGTTACGTAATCTTCAAGCAGTTCAACTTCAAGATCCGCGGCTATTCGGGTCCAGATTCGAAATGACAGTGAGCAGTGACATCTCATAGAACTCCGAAGGCTTATCAACACAATGCCATTCGAAACAGTTACTAATTTAATCAATAAAATTTGTTGTTTGTTTGAAAAATCCGTCCGAAACAATCCCCTTTGAAGTTGGTGGCAATAGGAGAAATCAGTCAATGAAATGACGTCACTTTCCTTATATGGGGTAAAATACTATTGCGCACGCGGCAATAGTAAAAAATCATGAATGAATGACGTTATCTATTGACCTTATTTTGGTTGTTATGTTATCCTTGCGCGTATTTTTTACGGAAACAGTTAAGTCAAAATTCAGAATCAGAAACATCTTGTCAATGTAATTTAGTAGAGTTATGTCGTGACAAACTGTTGTGGAAAATATAATATATATAGTTAAATGTCAGCAGCGACGAACGAAGTTCCTCCTCTCGTGAGATGCGAGGATTATTTTTCACTCGGCTAGCGCCTCGTCAACAATAATCCTCCGCATCTCACTCGAGGAGAAACTTCGTTCGTCGCTGCTGACATTTAACTATATATATTATATTTTCCACAACAGTTTGTCACGACATAACTCTACTAAATTACATTGACAAGATGTTTCCGATTCTGAATTTTGACTTAACTGTTTCCGTAAAAAATACGCGCAAGGATAACGTAACGATCCAAATAAGGTAAATCGATCACGTCACTCATTCATCATGTTTTACTATTGCCGCACGCGCAATAGTTTTATACCCCATAGGAGGAAACTGACGTCATTTCATTGACTGTTGTCTCCTATTGCCGCCAATTTCAAAGGGGAGTGTTTCTGATGGATTTTTTCAATCAAACAACACACTGTATTCACTAAATGAGTAACTTTATAGAATGTAATTGTGTTGATAAGTCTTCGGAGTTATTTGAGATACCACTGCTCACTGTATAAGTTGGAATCTGCACGCGAATTTATGTGGAACTTACACTGCTTGAAGACAATGGAGTGGATGTCAACACTTGGTGCAAGCGGACTTGCGGGAACAATTATTTATCACAATTTAGATCATTAGATTCCGAAGTGTAGCATTACAAAAGATGTTTCTGGGTTTATGTCGAGCCTGGAGACTTACTGAGCTCGAATGTGATGTCGATAACACATTTGTGGCCTGTGCTCTTGATGATATGTTTTGCGTTACATTACGGTGAACTGGAACTGGTGGATATTCCGGGATTTTAGCAGGTAATTCGTTGGACATAATATCATATATAGATTTGTCCTAGTGATTGTTCATCCTTCAGCTATATGGTGTGATGGGATGTCAGCATCTTTCAGTTTCTGAATCAAACCTGTTCTCGTGCTGTTATTAGTGAGTCTTTTCTGCGCAGGCAATTCAGCATCAATTTGCATCTGCTGCATGAATATGCGGATTTGGTTTACACTCAGGCACTAATTTTGTTGTACCATTTATGTCCACTCGCGACGTACGTGCATGTTTGCATGTGTTTCCGATACCACACAAATATAGAATGGTGAATCTGGCGATAGCATGTTGATAAAACATTTCTCTTTGAATATATAGTAAATATAAATAGTGTTCATGTCTTATGTTGTTGTTTCATATGCCTTTGCTTTCAAACTCAATTATTAGTAACATCATCGCACGTTCTGGTTTTTGTGTGACGTTCTTTCTCAATAAATATGAACTGTTTTCCGCTTTCATCGCGTCCAAGTTAAACGTCACCCCACAACAAATGGTACTGATCTTGGTTGCCTCTCATCCCACAGCGAGTGACAAATGTCAGCAATAGTGTACTTAGCAATGACCTTGGAGAGCATGAGCCCAATATATTCTTTTGATAAAGCTGATGAGCGTCTGTGTGTGTTAATCTTTTGGCCTTGAGTGGCTTGTTACCCTTCCCAATTAATTTCAAATAATGTTGTTTTATTTGGTCTTGAACAATAGAGTTAGTATGGCTGAAATTGTTACCCTCATTGTGTTTTATGATAAAGGTACCCAGGTTCTGAACATTGCGATAAAGTTACCCATTGGTAAAAATTGTGATAAAGGTGTCCAGGTTCATCTGCGGTCGACGGGATACGTTTGTGTTACACTGTGGGACAACATATCAAAGGATGCATTAGTGTATATACTTCATCGGGACTTCATACTTTCAATTAGAGCAGTTGAAACAATTTTAAAATGAAAGCAACTGCTTGAAGCCAAACGAATTTCCAGAAAGACATTAAAATCTCGTTCGATTTGATATTCAATGAACCTGGGTACCTTCTTCACGAGTTTCCAAATATGGGTACATTTGTAAAAAAAATCAGAACCTGGGTACCTTTATCACAAACAAGACTGGCGAGAGTGGCCAATTCAGCGTTAGTACAACGAGCCTTTCTCTTATATCTACTAATAAAACGCCATTAGTGTGATGGGTTCCTATTCTTCACGATCTCGCCATGTACACAGACACACGGAATTGGCATATGTACTCACAAAGAGTTCCAGGCTCGAGTTCCGCAAATTCTAATGTAAAATTATATTTGACTTTCAAGAAATTCTGGAATAATCGAAAATCCAACATGGCTTTCTTTGCTGTGTTCTGATTTTCATTAACGGCCATAAAGGTAGTCAACTGGTCATCATCCATCATTATGAATCTCACGTAGGATGGAAAATTCGACTCCGCAGCTCCCGAAACATTCTCGGTGGCACCCGTAGTCACTGAATACCATAATATATGTCCGCTTCCAAAATTTGACGTACACAGGCATCATCATTAGTTTTGAAATCCATTTCTGACAACTCCAGTGACATTTTGACAGCTCGACGTAAACACACATGAGACAGAAGACAATTATTTCGGTGTAAGGGGAGTAATACAAAACTTGCATGTTGAACGTAACTCAGAACGTGCTCGCGACTCCCGAGTTTTGTATAAATAGTCCGTCAATGCTTGGAGTAGGATAACCTCTGGGAGTAGGATAACATCGTAGCTTCCGGGAGTGGGAACACGAAGACGATTTTTATTTTGGCAGAACAAATTACTGAAAATATAATAAATAACTGTATCCTACAATATCAACGACTTGACTTCAAATTCCATTCATATGACGTTAATTGAAACCATGAACAACTCGTTTTACTGCGAACAAATATGATTATCACATTACGATAAGCAGTTTAAGGGACACATAACCGTCGCAAACATGTGTTGAAATATAGTTCAATAATCCAAAACGTGCAGTATTTATGTTTTGTTTTGAACCCACGAAAACCCGAAACTGTACTTCAAGGTGAATGCAACCAAATGTTGCCACTTCGCAAGTTGATTTCGTTCATGTGACAAAAATGGGAACAGTAATGTGTTAATTTCATTTGGACACGCCTGAGTAAATTGGTGGACACATTTATGTATACCTGTTTTCGATATTGTTGCCTCTGTGCATTGCTTTGTGCATGCCAGCTTGGTGTAGCAGTGTGCTATATTTAGCACGATACTATACAAGTATAGTGGTGTGCTAAATTTAGCAAAAAACAGCAAAAGATAGACACATCTGTCGACAATCATAAGGACTCATTTCTTGGTTAAGTGAAATGTATGTGTATATATATATACGTATACAAACATATTTTAATTGTGTGTTGTGGGAGATAATTGACAGCCCTAACAAATCTTCCCGGGTATCATCACAATAACCCAAACTCAAAACTCCTTATGCTCATGACGACTCGCTAATGAACTCGATGAATGGTATAGTAATTATCCAAGTGCACTAATGAATTCTTGTTGACCAGCGGTTAATGGATCTCCAGCGAAAGACCAAAATTTGTATCGTGTGAGTTGATGCTAGATAACGAACTGATAGATTACACTCAGATAACGTTTGGGAATTCTGGGGTATTTGTTAGTACGACCCATTGGTCTAATATATGGCCATATATAACGCAATATTTGGCAGGATGGGTGATTGATTCAGAAGTTACGACAATCGGGGTGTCTGGATATCGGATGTGAACGTTCATAGTATATGTTTGGGGTTGGTGAGTCCCCCAGTTTGCCAATACAAAAAATACATACATTTCTGCAATGTGGTACCTCCCCGGAGTCATTATCGATTAGAGTGACCTTTACAGGGAATTCACATGTTTATATAAAATTTATAAATTGCATGCTACGTGTAAAGAACCGGACTATGTCAGTATGTCTTTAACATTACCAGGGTCCTGCCACCGGTATAACATGCGAGACAGAAGACAATTATTTTGGTGTTTGGGGTCTAAGGGGAGTAATCCAAAACTTGCATGTTGAACGTAACACAGCACGTGCTCGCGACTCGCGAGCTTTGGATAAATAGTCCGTCAATGCTGATAGCAGGATTAACCCCTTGGAGTAGATTAACATCGTGTAGCTTCCGGGATTGGGGATACGATTTTTATTTTGGCAGAAAGTTGCTGAAAATATAATAAATGACCGTGTCGTACCAACATCAACTGCTGGACTTTTCGCATGATATGGTAGACGGGTTTATTGCCATGCATGCACATGGTGGATTCTTGGGGATCGAAGCGTTGATTCTGCCGAGATCCAGATATTCTGGCACCCAAGATATTAATTTGGATTGGTGTACGACAGTACGAACGTCCTCGTATATCAGATCCTGGAAAGTATAAGTTACACGGCATGTTGAGGAGGGTGCTGTTTGGCTTGACTCGGTTGAGACTCGTATCACCCGAGGCGATAGCCGAGGGGATACGAGAGTTGATCGGGCCATACCCGGGCAGTACCCCCCTCAACAAGCCGTGTACAGTATTTATCCCCGGTCTCTGTTAACAAGCTATTCACACATATATAAGCGCAGTATTCCGTTGGATGAAAAGAAATGAGCCAAGGAAAGTAGCTCTATTTTGTTAGACTGCTTGTACGATAAAGAGAATATAGCTACTCTCCATAGACTGTTTGAATTTTGTCCAAGGGAAATATCAATTTTACAAGGGTGTACGAGAAATATTACCCAATTAAATCATATAAAAAGACTGATAAAGACTGGGATGATCAGTGAAATATTGCTAACAGCTAGATTATTCTGGCACGATCTCGTAGACTTCGCGGTGACGACTACCACAATCCGCTAGAGGAACACCGTGTCCGTAACGTAACTATTACAAGTATAACCTTGATCTGCCCAAAATTTGGAACAACTTATCTCCAGTTTTATGCATAAGAATGTTTAAATATTGAATCATCAAATCGGTATTATTTTGTTTTTGTAAAAAGTTGCCACATGATACACATAATTGCATTCAAGTAAGCATTTTTTGCATGAGACGTATAGTATAGTCATTCAAGCGAGGTACAACCATTGATGACATCTGAGTACGAACATCAGAGTGCGATAATCGCCAACCATATTATTCGCTTGTGTATTCGCTTATATCTCAGCATGGTGCAAATTTATGCGATTAAATAATTGATTCAAATAATACTATTATGGCCTCAACTGTGTGGAATAATCCGAAAATAAAAATCGGAGGTTCGTCGATCAACTTTAAATCGTGGAGAGATGCCGGAATATATTTTATAAATGATCTATTCCAATCAGATAATACATTCCATACCCCACGCACACTTTATGCAACTTTCAATATCCGCGTTGATTTCATAACAATCAACAGCATAAAGCGTCAGATTATGTCATTGGCAAGTTCTCTTAACCAACCCTTAATCCGTATACCCTACCCATGTATACCAAACAGTCTCATTCCGATACTCCGTTGTGTAAAAGGCTGTCAATTATTTTATATAATTCTATCAAATGAGAAAACCATGCCGAATGCATGTCAATAATGGGAATCCAAATTTGGCGAGAAAATAGAAAATTGGGAAGAATATTTGAGCATGGCCTTTAAAACGACAACGGATACGAAATTACAGTGGCTCCAATTCAGAATAAACACACGAATTATTAGTACCAATACATTTCTGAAGGTGACTAACCTTCGAGTCGACGATTTTTTCAATCGTTGTCATAACGTACAGGAAACCATTTCTCACATTTTCTGGGACTGTCCCCACGTCCAAACCTTTATGATAGAAATTGAAACATGGGCAAGAAACAACCAATTTCCCATTGATCTAACAAAAAAGTATATCATTATTGGCATAGATCATGAATACAAAAATTCAAAAAGTAATCTGTTCCTACTAGTGCTGAAACAATATATATATATAGAACAAAATTCACACCCACACAACTATCACTTCGACCGTTCCTGTGTGATCTTCAATTTAGGTATGAATGCGAGAGATACAACGCAAAATGTAACATGAACTATGAATTCGATAACCAATGGCTGACACTTCGAAATGCCTTAAAAGTTAAATAATAGTGTAATTGAAATCCAGATTTTTCAGGCACAAAGTACACACCGAGCTTAACAATGACTGGACAACACACAAAAGAAAACTATTACCCGGTACCAGAGCGGCAGACACGTATACAATATCTGTACAATTTCAGTACACCGATCATTTTTACTTTCCAATCATATTCCCCGAGAACTTCAATAGATATGCCGGTTTGCTTAACAATACCACAATTTTTATTTCAGCCAAAGTCCGAAACATCAAGAGAGCGTTGTGTATTTTCCCCGAGTGCTGTCGAACCAATAATTACAACAACTACAATATTTGCAATACAGTTGCAATATGTTAGATTGTCTATTTATATTGTTTTTGGTAAATTCAGAATGTAAAAATATTTAAAACTGCACATAGTGTTTGGAACTTTGATTATACAAACTTTAAATACTACATGTAACCAAATATTTTGAAGAAAAAAAAAGGAAAAATAAAAACTTATGTTATCAGCATGGTTGTAGCAAAATAGAGCCCATTTTCTGGAGAAAAATAAATTATACCAGCGTAGCCTAAAATTCACTTTTAACCTGAATACTCTTTGTTAAAATTATCCAAACACACTGTGTGCCTTTAAATATTTTAGAATTATATGTAAGAAAGTAGGCCAGGGCATGGTAGAGTCTCACTCTTCCAAGCCTTGGATTGAGAGAATGAATGTCTGTGAATTTTTTTCTTTCTTCCTTTGTCATTCTTTCTGCTAAATAAAAAATTTAAAAAAAGAAAAAATATATATTATTCGCTTGTTGCCGCAATATATATCAGCCATGCAATAGCCATTGTTAGTGTGAATATCTGTCAACCAGTAATTTTTGTGTAAAATTACAAATTTCGATACCACTAAAAAGATATAAATATATGGCAAACGACAATATATTGGATATTCGTTATTTGTTATGTATTGGTGTACTTATGTTCTAAGCCGTAGAACGTGTGGCTATACCATTCAATCTGATAGTGTATAACGAAGATCTGAACGTGTGCTTTGTGAGGGGTAGTACTCCCAATTTAGTGTACAGCCTGTTAATCCGAAAACTCGCACATTATCTGCTTATAAATAACTTGTTTTAGGCAGATAATCTGCTTAGAATCCCCGCCTCAATTTTAGTCGATATTGTGCTGAAAATGAGAGCATTTTAGTCACATTATCCACTAATAATGAGGCGATTCTAAGCAGATTATGTGCGGACAATGCCAGACATGAGCCAATTCACGACTGTTCAGATGTACGCTCGTTGACACTGTTTCCACTATGGTCCGCGCCCAGTGTAAGTTTGTTTTCACCCTGTGTTTATCGGGCCGTGTCGTTATGTGTGTCGTTATCCACATGTGTGACATATGTATATATATATATATATATATACTCATGTTTTGGACTTCATTTTTGGAGTAGAACATTATTTCTGATGCGAATTATAAACAATATACAATATCAAGGTGTTACATGTGTATGATGCGAAAATGATGTAACACAATGCTCAAGGTCTTCGGGCGGAATGGGACGCAGTCCATTAGATCATTTCGCCAATTCCTCATGCTGCGATTGTTGTGTGAAGTGGATTTCTTCAAAACTAGATGTCTATGTTGCACTTTATCGACGCATCACAGATAGATTTTGTTCAATATTTTATTGAAAAAAAACAACAATCATAATAAGAAAAGTGATCAATAAAAGGGTAAAATGTAGTTATAAATATAGATAAGAAATTCCTCGCATTCTCATACACATCTCTCTGATTCTCTCAGTTCACACTCTTCCCTTGCTCACTAACTTCACTCACTCTCATAAACTTACAAAATAAATATAGACATGTGACATTATTTGAATAAATGATATTTTTTGCAAATGTTTTCTTTTTTCCAGGTTTCTGGTATACTATGATATTTGACGATTGCTGATTCTGCGAAATTGTGCGTTTTGTTCGCCTTCTGTAAGCTCTGGTTTTATTGCGTGCAAAATTTGCAAAGAGGTCGGACATCAGGAAGATTCAGACTCGATTTGTCCATTTCAAATTAATTGGCCACCGGGGAGGGACCTGGACACACCAAGCGGACCATGGTTCCGCCTGGTGTGAGAATATTTTGAAATCTGAACACGAAAACTGCATCTAGACTGCATGGCCTCAAGCTTTACATTGTTGGAAGGAACATTTTCAACGGATTGCAGTCCAATATTTTGGCAAAAAGTAGCAAAATATGCAAATGTTGGTATAAAAACAACAACTTCTCCACTAATAATTTTCTGAAAAATAAAATTACGATAACAATTTCAACCTATTACCAATTGTTGCTGTGAAAGTTCCAACTAATGTAGCGTCGGGTATGAAATGTCTAACTGCCCCACCCACTGTCTCAACATACGAACAGCCAAGTGCATGACTGTTTACTGTTTGCGCTCCAGTATACACATAATCTTACTCGTATTTGAATTCATGCTGTATACTATTTTTCGCGAAATATAAAACGACTTCGAATTCCCCGGCACAATAAGGGTTTAAGGTAATGAGCATCTATATAGTATCAAATCTGCATTGCGTGTATGATTATTTATAGTCAATCTCAACAAGTATGAATGTGCAAAATGGTATACCACAATCGATAAAAAAGTCAATGTTTTAAAATGCATGTAACATATAGATAGCTTATTGCAACAGCACAGAAGTACATAAATATTCATATGAACATTTATGTTCTATACTTGCTGCATATGGTGCTCGATTTATAATTTGCTTTTGGGAATTAAGAACCGATACTACCATACGAGGCGTTTTTAAAATACTTCTGTCAGTTTTGAATTCTCATACCATGATGCGCGAATTTAAAATACGAGTAAGGTATGTCGATAAATACCTGAACTACAGTTCTACGAACATTATATATCACAGACGCCTTGAAATAATACAAAATTCAACTTCGAACACGATGATTTGGGTCTCAATAAATATTGCAACCTTTTTATTCATTGCAATTCTGGAATCGGAAACGGAATAACATGCGACTTCCGAAAAGGGTATATTGCGTTACCCTAACATGAAACAATTCAAATAATTCGCGCATTGCTTTCTCTTTGTTTTAGTCATCATAACTATGTAGTAAACAGTAATGCTCTAAGTAATCGACTCCTTAACCACAGCGGAATTATGGGTAACTTTTCAGGATTTAGCCGATGAATGGCAACAAGCCATATTTCCAGCTTTCCTATGAATTGCAACAAGCCATATTTCCGACTTCATCCTGAAAAGTTACCCAAGCTGTGACGTCATAATTATGGGAGGCAGGTGATTTTTCTGAGTCAGTGACATTTGGTTCTAATTAACTGTTGGAGTACATGGAGACGGAGGAAATTCTCTTCGACGTTACTAATATTTCGAGGGATGTGTTCAGTGCCATTCTATAACTTTAGGTGAGAAAACTTGCCGAAACAACAACAAAAACATTATCGCGTTAAGTAACTTCGTTGTAAATAACAATTTTCTCGTCGTCGAAGGCTTTCATAATCAACTCAAACACAGTTTAGTTCGCCACCCTTGGACTTAATATTCATGATATACAAACTATATTCTGCAAAATAACTATTTGTGTCCGGGAAAAAAAAACAATTAAGTGGACGTATAAAAGGGTGATCATTTGGAAAAACAATTCGGTTGACCTTTGACCTGTGCCCTTTGTCAACCAGAATACAGAGAAGGCGACATTCGGATATTCTTGATTGGTGAACGATTGCGGATAGTGGAAATCCTTGATTGGTGAATTATTAACAATTCATGACAATGTCAGTTGACAGCGTGACGACTGGGTCAGCGCAAACGATGAGTACTACAAGCTTGGTTAACACCGTTACTGCCACAACTCATTGCATATCATTTACCACAGCAACAACTGGAGCTGCATCCAGCCATCAAATGTATTCAACTATATCGTATAGCAACTCAATACCGGCGACTCGGGAGTCAGCAAGCACCAAAAGACCCATTGGTTCCGATGACAGTCTCTTAGCGGGTCTGGACCCTAAAAAACAAAGAGAATTATCTGGCTCTCTCTCTAATTCAGTGTTCGATATCCAGGACCCATATGCAAATAGCACTATGACGGAAGAAGACTATCATCGATCTCAGGGATTCTCAGCTCCACCTCCACCACCACCTACATTTCCAATTCCACAAGTATCTCCCTTGAACTTACCACCACCACCACCACAGTTATTACATCAGACCAGAATGCCAGCTCATGTCATTCCAAGTCACCTTCACGGGCTATCTCAAATTTCTACCACATCGGGAACAGACTTCTCAAATGGACTCATAACAGCCCTCCAAAATCCGCAAGTAAAAACTCTGTTCTCATAAATGTTCACAGTTCCAATACGTGGGATGTTGAAGGAAGCAACATCGGGTATCAGAGCCGATATCGAATCTATGAAGAAAGATTTATCAGAGAAGGATCGACAAATAAACGATCTCATTAACACAGTTGACGACCTCCGTCAATACACAATGAGAGACTCACTCAGAATTAGCGGCATACCAGAGGGCGATGATGAAGAGCAAGAGCAGTTAATACTCGACTTAGCAAAGGACATGGGAGTACCAATGAAAGAGCACGAAATACAACGCAGTCATCGCTCTGGTGACCCACGGTATGCCACAACAAGTAAACCACGGACGCTCCTAGTCAAATTTGGAGACTACAAAATCAGGAAGAGATTCTACAAGGGACGGTCTAATATGAAAGGGAAGTCGTCGTTGAAAGGCATTTTTTGTGAATGAGCATCTCACAAGCACTCGATCGGGCATGGCAGCTCGCTGCGGAAAGTTGGCAAAACTAAACTTCATCGACAGCACATGGACGTACGGTGGAGTGATCTTCGTGAAAGTTAGGTCATATGACAAAGCAATTAGACTCACAACATTCGAGGACATTTATGATCTCCAGGGTAAACTGGGTGTAAGATCAGAAGATCTCAATTAACTTCTGAGTCTGATGGCCTCATAAGGCCTCATCGTTGAGCACAAGCTCAATATACATCATTGAGCACAAGCTCAATAAACATGACGTGCTCCCTACCATACATGTATATGTACATTCACGATACGACATATAGTACCAGTCCAAAATATCTCGATTAACTTCTTGATCTTATGGTCCCGTAGGACACCAGTATGCTTCCTACCACAGATCTACATATATGTATATACACGACAAGATATAATATCATGCACCAGCATGGTCCTCACATGCCCAATGGGTAAAAATAATATGCAATGACTATGAAACACACGATCCTTCCCCTTTCAAATTATATCTGCTATTGTGTGTATTATCACCTTGATTTTAACTGCTCAACAGCCCAAAATGTGAAGCCATGCATGTACATCGAGGCATATATATAATCCAGCGGTATTGTATTGTTTACTGCGCGAAAACGCAACTGGAACGCGCTGCAACTTTATTTATAAACAATGCGTAATTTTCTCTAGCTATATTCGTAAACAATGAGTAAATGCCTTCATTGTATGCGTAAGGCGGAACCTGATTTGATTGGTCACTTTCCTCTTCTGTAACAATAACCCAATTATAATCGATCCACTTCCATCATCAAAAGAACAGCGCGGTAGATCGGTCGACACAATCTGCAATCCACTGCAACTGTATTTATAAACTGAACAATGCGTAACTTACTCAAGCGTTCTTTGTAAACAATGCGTAAATTCCGTTATAACGTGCACGTAAGGGTGTACCCGGTTTCGATTGGCCACTGTTCTCTCTAGTAACTGTTACAATGATGATAACAACGCGGGTGATTGGATAAGCCGGCTATAGAAGAGCTCAATCACTCAGTACTCTCGAGCGTGGGTTGCGGATTTCATTTAACGGTCGACGTCTTCTCATTTCAATGCCAAGTAGAATGCTTCTAATAGCGCAATCCTCTGTAATTCTGGAAAACAACCATTTCAAACTACAGTCAATTATTTAATGAGGTGTCCACTCAACTTGAGCTGACTAGGATTTTTATGGACTATTAATCGATCACACAATCAAGAGTTATCGCTCGTCAATTATATAGACTGTTTTCGTTGTGTGACATAATTCTGAATAGCTCACACAATCGAGAGTTATATCGCTGTCTCTTTCATGTTGACTAAATCGACAAGATGGGGCCAGCTGAACCAACAAACGGCTTCCCGCATGTGAAATTGAATAGATAAATTTGAATTTGTAGAATAACGCAAGACTCTTTTATCTCGATATCTAATGCGAAGTAAAACGTTTTCAATCGCGCAATCTCCTGTAATTCTGGAAAAAATAACCATAAGATATACTGCAGTCAATTATTTAATGATGTGTCCATTCAACTTACGCTGATTATTATTTTTATGGACTAGATATGTGTATGTGTATACATGATTCTTTATTATTATATACAAATATGATAATTAACTTGGACGATGATTGTCCGCTATATGATGCGTTATATTAGAGGCTGATATGCTATTCCTTCCTCTGTTCCTTCTCTTTTAATTTGGAAGGAATGGGCTGGGGGGTAAATCGCTTACCTCCACAATTATAGCCTTTGACCATAAAATGGCAACACCGCCAATAAATGTGACAGCCAATAAGCGAGCATCATTCCATTCCTTCCCTTCGGAAGGAATGGTCTGACGTTTGCTGTGGTAAGTCCAATCGCTTCGAATAGCGGACATTCAATCCACGACCAATCATATGCATGCATACGTTAATCATTTCGGCCAATTTGGCCGGTTACTTTATGTGACTTTTTCATCTGACGTGTGTGTCGGAATAATGATATGGAGGATTTATGTAAATGTTAGCCCAAACTACATTTCCAAGTAACGATGGTTTTGTTGTTTATTTTGAGGAATAATACCGCGTCAGATGAATTCAGCCCAAATATGTTAACAGTTGTCGTGTAAAACATTCGGCAGTAAGTTAGCGTTGTTTAGTATTTGTGGATGTCCTTTAACATGGGGAAAATAGACTACTGCGCTTGAACGAGTATGTGAATTGTCGTTTTTAATGTATAGCAACTTTATAATCAATAACAGAGGCATTCTCTGTCAAATAAGGTCGGTCTATTTACGATACCAATTGGGGAACTTTGTAAATTAAATTACGCGTAAACTTAACCTGCTGCAAATAGAAAAGGTGTCGAAATCGGCGTACTCGCCCCATGGGCTAACTCGCCCAATCGGCGCGTGCCAACTCGGAATAAAAGGCCAACTCGGAATAAAAGATGCATACGGGGTGTTATATGGCGTTTGGTCCGTTGTTTCTCAATGAATATTATTGAAATTTGGCGTATATGTCCGGGCTAGGACATGGAATACAACAACGTTTGAATTGTTTTTAAATTTACAAATTTGTTGATTTTATTCATTTTGTTTTCGTTCTGAAACACACTATAAAGTGTATATAATATAATAACGAACACGAGACATACATAATTTATGAACTGTTAACAAAATATATCAAATTCAATACATGACAAAGATGACTCAGTGGAGTTTATAAAGTGAACATAAAAACATTGAAGTAAGAATCTTTTTAAGGAATTCAACTTTATTTAATGATAATAAACACATAAATTAAAATAACAAACATGAGACATACATGATTTATAAACTGTTAACAACAGATATCAAACTCAATACATGACAAAGATGACTCAGTGAAGTTTATAAAATGAACATAAAAATATTAAGGTAAAAATCTTTTTAAGCATTACTAAACCGTTTAGCACAGTCCACTTCACTCATCCGATCATCACTAAACTTCATATTTATCTTGATATTGATCTATCAGATGAGAGCTATCAAATATTTTTTTAATTTTATAGGAAAAAATGGTCGCCAGCGGCCATATTGCATTTACGTTATATGTTATCGCGTCATGTCGATATCTAGTATTACTTAGAAATTTCACCTTTCCAGATTCATAATTGCTCCATTGACTGTAACAGATGGAATTATTCCCCTCTTCGGATAGAGTGTCACTGAAACTTTATTTTGTCAGACTGTCTGTATAGTCACTGATTATATATGGCAATAATCTGTAATAAGATGTAGCACTATTTTATTTTATATTTACATGCAGTGCTGTTTTTATACAACAATTCTAATCCCCCCTAGATCATCATGTGATCGACCATACATCGCGCGAGGACCTGGTTGAATTAAGGGGGGTTTTTATGGATAACTTCTGTCCTCAAGCTAGATTATACTTATGACATTTAATGGCATGTTTCTCACATGGAGGGTTAGATATGCGTGAGACACCACCACTCTTCAATTCACACCAAGTTATCAGCTGTCATATTCGGATATTAGAACCCATAGCCATGATATATGGTTTATTTTGTGTATACTAGTAATATTGTTATATTCAGTACCTTTATATACCAGTACTGTGTATAACAATGCATATACATTAATCCATGTATACATGTATATTGATTCAACGGATTCAGTGGTTTTGTCCATCAGTCTATCAAATTTGCGGGGAAAACATGGCCACAAGCAGTACACCCTGTTAAATTTCGAATTTGAATCAATTGGCGCACGCTGCAGCCAGCTTTTATTGGAGAACTTTTTCTCATGTGGATAGTTTGGGTCACTGCTAGATGTGAGCCATGTTTTGTTCTCAAGCTGTCCTTGTGAAGACATCACTGCCAGCGGTGATCTTGAATTTTACTATTTTTATGGCTAAATAATTTGGTTGATCCTACAGACGACACCCCTTGTCCGATCGTCACCAGATTCCACAATGATCTTCTGGATAACCAGGGGGAGAGTAATCTAATTTTCCCGAATTTCGTTAAAAAACATTACCACAGGCAGCATTTGGTATCTTACTGTTTGATCCTCTTTTGCGTGACTGAATTGTTTAGCAACTGTACAGTCATATCCCTCATCTGATAGTCACCACACTTTATATTGATCTTCCGGCTGACAACTAGATGGGAGCTATCGAATGCTTTGAATTTTTTGGGAAAACATTGTCGCCAGCAGTCATCTTCTATTTTGGTTTTTATATACATGTATATCTCTTCATTCGGATAGCCAGTATTACGTAGGTACTTCAACTTTCCGCATTCCTGTCATCATTTGAAATATAAAAATTTACCTGATACCATGCACCCTTCAAAATTTGTTTCGTCGTATCTATTTTAATGACCCGTATGGTAATATTGATACAGATATATTTGTCAAACATTTCTTTGTACAATATACAGGTATTTAGTTTGTAACTAAATCTAGAAATATATAATAGTAGCTGGTGGACCCTACTTCGTCCGGGATGTTCCCCTCTGATTTTCGGAGAATTGCGCGATTTAACCTTGAATTGACCATTTTAAAGGTGAACGTCATGTCGGGTCACGATTTGACCCGCCCAAAACACTCCCCGGACAAAAGTCACGACAAAAGTACCCGTCGAAATCCGCCCGGCTTTACCCGATTTGACCTTGAATTGACAATTTTGAATGCCAAGATCAGGTCAGGGTCATAATTTGACCCACCCGAAACACTCCTGGGACAAAAGTAACAGTAGGTATTATATTTCGTTGAAATACTTCATTTTACCAGATTTGACCTTGAATTGATCTTTTTGAATGTCAAAGTCAGGTCGGGATCAAGATTTGACCCGTCCAAAGAGTCCAGAAACATGCCTACATCAGCACGTTCGAGAACATGGTCCCACGTGAAATTGGACCCGTCAATATTGCTCCCGGGATCGAAGTAGTCCTACACACAAATTTTTAGTCGGATCGGTCAAGGTCCAGAAACATGCCTATGAGCGAGGTCAAGTTGACACGTTAAATACCAAATCCGAGTCGGATCAGTCGAGCAGTGTTAGAGTCTATAACACATACACACATGCATACACACATACATACAGACAGGTGTTCCAAAATGTATAATCGATAGCTACAACAATTCTATGGTAGATAGTTCACGGCCGACCTGATGCATGCATCTTAGTTTTCTTGTAGCAATTGCTGTTGTGTTATTATTTCGGCCAATTTGGCCGGTTACTTCATGTGACTTTTTCATCTGACGTGTGTGTCGGATAATTGATTTGGAGGATTTATGTAAATGTTAGCCCAAACTACATTTCCAAGTAACGATGGTTTTGTTGTTTATTTTGAGGAATAATACCGCGTTAGATGAATTCAGCCCAAATATGTTAACAGTTGTCGTGTCAAACATTCGGCAGTAGGTTAGCGTTATTTAGTATTTGTGGATGTCCTTTAACATGGGGAAAATAGACTACTGCGTTTGAACGAGCATGTGAATTTGTCGTTTTTAATGTACAGCAACTTGATAATCAATAACAGAGGCATTCTCTGTCGAATAAGGTCGCTCTATTTACGGTATTAATTGCGGAACTTTCTAAAGTAAACTACGCGTAAACGGATACATACGGTAAATTATAGAATGTGCCGGAATCGGCCTAATCGCCCCATGGCCAACTCGCCCAGTCGACGTGTGTCAATTCGGTACCTACTATAACATGTACCCGAGTCCGATTCGGAATAAAAGATGTATACGGGTGTTATATAGCGTTTGGTCCGTTGTTTCTCAATGAATATTATTGAAATTTGGTGTATATGTCCGGGCTGGGACACGGAATACAACAACTTTTGAATTGTTTTTAAATTTACAAATTTGTTGATTTTATTCAATTTTTTTTCGTTCTGAAAACACACTATAAAGTGTATATAATATAATAACGAACACGAGACATACATAATTTATAAACTGTTAACAAAAGATATCAAATTCAATACATGACAAAGATGACTCAGTGGACTTTATAAAGTGAACATAAAAACATTGAGGTAAGAATCTTTTTAAGGAATGCAACTTTATTTAATGATAATAAACACATAAATTAAAATAACAAACATGAGACATACATGATTTATAAACTGTTAACAAAAGATATCAAACTCAATACATGACAAAGATGACTCAGTGAAGTTTATAAAGTGAACATAAAAATATTAAGGTAAGAATCTTTTTAAGCATTACTAAACCGTTTAGCACAGACCACAGTCCACTTCACTCATCCGATCATCACCAAACTTCATATTTATCTTGATATTGATCTATCAGATGAGATCTATCAAATATTTTTTTAATTTCATAGGAAAAAATGGTCGCCAGCGGCCATATTGCATTTACGTTATATTTTATCGCGTCATTTCGATATCTAGTATTACTTAGAAATTTCACCTTTCCAGATTCATAATTGCTCCATTGACTGTAACAGATGAAATTATTCCCCTCTTCGGATAGAGTGTCACTGAAACTTTATTTTGTCAGACTGTCTGTATAATCACTGATTATATATGGCAATAATCTGTAATAAGATGTAGCACTATTTTATTTTATATTTACATGCAGTGCTGTTTTTATACATCAATTCTAATCCCCCTAGATCATCATGTGATCGATCATACATCGCGCGAGGACCTGGTTGAATTAAGGGGGGTTTTATGGATCACTTCTGTCCTCAAGCTAGATTATACTTATGACATTTAATGGCATGTTTCTAACGTGGATGGTTAGATATGCTGGAGAAACCACCACTCTTTAATTCACACCAAGTTCTCAGCTGTCATGTTCGGATATTAGAACCCATAGCCATGATATATGGTTTATTTTGTGTATACTAGTAATATAGTTATTTTCAGTACCTTTATATACCAGTACTGTGTATAACAATGCATATAAATTAATCCATGTATACATGTATATTGATTCAACGGATTCAGTGGTTTTGTCCATCAGTCTATCAAATTTGCGGGGAAAACATGGCCACAAGCAGTACACCCTGCTAAATTTCGAATTTGAATCAATTGGCGCACCCTGCAGCCAGCTTTTATTGGAGAACTTTTTCTTATGTGGATATTTTGGGTCACAGCTAGATGTGAGCCATATTTTGTTCTCAAACTGTCCTTGTGAAGACATCACTACCAGCGGTGATCTTCAATTTTACTATTTTTATGGCTAAATAATTTGGTTGATCCTACAGACGACACCCTTGTCCGATCGTTATCAGATTCCACAATTATCTTCTGGATAACCAGGGTGAGAGTAATCTAATTTTCCCGAATTTCGTTAAAAAACATTACCACAGGCAGCAATTTGGTATCTTACTCTTTGATCCTCTTTTGCATGACTGAATTGTTTAGGAACTGTACAGACATATCCCTCATCTGGTTTTTATATACATGTATATCTCTTCATTCGGATAGCCAGTATTACGTAGGTACTTCAACTTTCTGCATTCCTGTCATCATTTGAAATATAAAAATTTACCTGATACATGCACCCTTCAAAATTTGTTTCGTCGTATCTATTTTAATGACCCGTATGGTAATATTGATACAGATATATTTGTCAAACATTTCTTTGTACAATATACAGGTATTTAGTTTGTAACTAAATCTAGAAATATATAATAGTAGCTCGTGGACCCCACTTCGTCCGGGATGTTCCCCTCTGATTTTCGGAGAAATGCGCGATTTAACCTTGAATTGACTATTTTAAAGGTGAAGGTCATGTCGGGGTCACGATTTGACCCGTCCAAAACACTCCCCGGACAAAAGTCACGACAAAAGTACCCGTCGAAATCCGCCCGGCTTTATACCCGATTTGACCTTGAATTGACAATTTTGAATGTCAAGATCAGGTCAGGGTCATGATTTGACCCACCCGAAACACTCCTGGGACAAAAGTAACTGTAGGTATCAAATTTCGTTGAAATACTTCCGTTTTACCAGATTTGACCTTGAATTGATCTTTTTGAATGTCAAAGTCAGGTCGGAATCAAAATACTCCCTGGAAATAATTTCCCCTAGGTATCAAATTTCGTCAAATCTGTCCGGCAGTTTTCCCGGCCATAGCTAACAGACAAACAGACAGACAAATGTCCAAAATATATATTAAACTAGCTGATGTACTCGACTTCGTTCGGGCTAGTTAGGGATTTTTTTTGTGATCGCCTCCATCTGGACAGTACCCAGTATATACAGCGTCTGGCCAAACTATTGTTCAATTGGTCCAGAAACATGCCTATATCAGCACGTTCGAGAACATGGTCCCACGTGAAATTGGACCCGTCCATATTGCTCCCGGGATCGAAGTAGTCCTACACACAAATTTTTAGTCGGATCGGTCAAGGTCCAGAAACATGCCTATGAGCGAGGTCAAGTTGACACGTTAAATACCAAATTCGAGCAGTGTTAGAGTCTATAACACATACACACATGCATTCACGCATACACACATACATACATACATACAGACAGGTGTTTCAAAATGTTTCAAAAATAATCGATAGCTACAACAATTCTATGGTAGATAGTTCACGGCCGACCTGATGCATGCATCTTAGTTTTCTTGTATTATATATGCTGGATGGAATAATTAATCTACTACACTTAATTGTGTCGATGACAGCGGGATTCAAAACCACATTCACAACGTCCACTTGTGAATAGATCACACTATTTAGAGTTATCGCTCCTGCATCGGTTTGCAGTTTTACATCTAATGATGGAGTTACTGCTCTTTCATAACGAAAATTTGTAACTTTATTGAAAGGATTTTGTTTTGATTACACAATCAAGAGTTATCGCTTGTCCATTAGACTGTTTTCGTTGTGTGACATAATTCTGAATAGGTCATACAATCTAGAATTATATCGCTGTCTCTCTCATGTTAACTGAATCTATAAGATGGGACCAGCCGAACCATCAAACGGCTTTCCGCATGTGAATTTAAATAAAAATAAAAATTCGAATTAAAGAATAACGCACGACTCTTTGATCCCGATATCGAATATTACCTCGTAAATAAATAATAACCCATTTACTGAAAATTCGCCCCATAACTCAGTCACGACAACCATCTTGCCATTACTCATGTATACATGCATATACTTTATTGTTGTTTATGTTTCATTTCACTTTCTTTATAATGTTCCTTGTGAGAGTAAAACTTTACCAACGTACGAGCAATACAACACTGCATTTATAACGTGTCACATGTCGAGTCAGATATATGTAGCTTCAAACTTGT
The DNA here is from genome assembly GCA_032622095.1 of Siphonodentalium dalli. Lineage (NCBI taxonomy): Eukaryota > Metazoa > Mollusca > Scaphopoda > Gadilida > Siphonodentaliidae > Siphonodentalium > Siphonodentalium dalli. The sequence goes on from CP136063.1 coordinate 214,229,414, forward strand.
GTAGAGTCTACAAAATGTATTCAGACCTATTCATTTCCACCCATTCTTGCTTTCATTGCGTGTATTTATATTGTGCATACACATATGATAATGGTTGATTTAATGACATACAGGGTGCGAATAGGTCTCAATCATTCTAGATCGATGAAATTACCAAATAGGAAAATATTAAGTGTTATCTCCTCATATGCAGCTTTGGCAATAGTGCAATCAAGACTAAACGGAGTGCCGATTTACACAGCATTCTTGGTGGCCCTGACAATTCATTTTATGTTATTTTCATTGGTAGAAAAAGTATTAGACAACATGGAAACACTTAGAACTAGGGTCCGAAACATAAAAACGATCTTTGACCAAACATACACTGCCATTAAGGGCATTTGCACCACAGAATTAGCAATTACATTTTCTCTCGCGGGAATAGTATTTATTTTGTTACTAATTGCGTCAGATGTACACCCTCATCCAGGACCTGAGAACAACACTTCCACAACATCAGATCATTCAACAATTAAAATTATGCATATGAATATTCAAAGTTTAAGACACAAAATTTACTTGGTTCGAGCCGAATCGTTTGCCTATCATGTGATGACTTTTACTGAAACCTGGCTGTCAAGTAACATTGATGACGAAACAATAAATATCCCCGGCTTTCACTGCCCCGAAAGATGTGACCGAGTAACAGAAACCACTGGAGGTGGAGTAGTAACTTACATTAAAAACAACCTACCATATAGGAGAAGATTTGACCTAGATATACCCAATCTAGAAAGTATTTGGATTGAAGTTAACTTCGAAAGACACAAAACATTAATTGGTACATTTTATAGGCCCCCAAATGCCCCCAATAATGTATGTGACAACATAGAAACATCCATCGAGTGTGCTACCTCTCTCAATTTTCATGTAATCATAACCGGTGATCTGAACTGTAACCAGCTACCTCCAGGCCCAAATAAAATTAAATACATATGTGCATTTAAAGGGTTGTCACAATTGGTTGAAGAACCAACCCATTTCACGGAATATTCTTCAACGTTGATTGATATTTTCATGACAAACAAAACGGAATTTATTCATAGCACGGAGGTTCAAGAAACATTTGTTCCTAATCTAGTAAGATACCACTGCCCAGTTGTACTGAGCTTAGATTTAAATCCTCAGAAATACGAGAGAACTTTCAGGAGGACAATTTGGAACTACGATAATGCAAATTTTACTTCTATGAATGAAGAATTGTCCTCCTGGAATTACCTCTCAGATATGGAAAACGCAACCACAGTGGACCTGACATCAATATTCACAACTAAAATAAAAAATATAATGGAAAAATATATTCCCCACAAGCAAATTACAATTCGAACTAATGAACCCGATTGGATGAATGCGTCAATTGGCAAATTAATAAAACAAAGAAAGCGAACATATAGAATAGCAAAACGCAAAAATACAGAGAATTCGTGGAATAATTACCGATCGAAAAGAAATGAAACAGTACACGCCATTAGAGTAGCTAAACGTTCGCATATTGATAAAATACAAACCATTCTCGGTAGCAAAGATACAGAGACATCGGCATGGTGGAAGACATTAAATCAATTTCTAAAACCACGATCTAAACCGATACCACCCCTTAATGATGGTATAGAATTTACTTCCAATCCCTACCAAAAAGCTGAAATACTCAACGATTTCTTTTGCAAAATCTCATCCTTGCCAGATTCGTCAAATGCAGAGTTACCACATATGACAGACAGAACGGAATCCAGATTTGAAAATATGATAATCACGAGCGAACAAGTATACTCCGCACTAAAAGAATTAAAGATAGCAAAAGCCAGTGGCCCCGATGATATTAGTCCAAGGATCTTAAAAGAATGTGCTAGCTCCATCGCAAATCCCTTGGAATATTTATTAAATAAATATATTGAAGAATCACATTTCCCAGTTGAATGGAAACGCGCGAATATAACGCCGATTTTCAAAAAAGGTGATCCCTCTGAACCGAGTAACTATCGTCCAGTCGCACTTCTCAGTTGTATTTCTAAAGTCTTTGAGAAATGTATCTATAAAAGTCTCTCCACATACCTAAGGGATAATAATCTCCTCACTAATTTGCAATCCGAATTCACTCCAAAAGATTCCACTGTATACCAATTAACTGAGATATACCAGTATATAATTTCAAATCTAGAAGAAGGAAAGGAAATCAGATGCCTATTTTGTGATATTAGCAAAGCTTTCGACAAGCTTTGGCATAAAGGACTAATTTTCAAATTATAAAAATGTGGTGTAGAAGGGAATATTTTGACATTATTGTCTAGCTACTTGAGTTAGAGGAGGCAAAGGGTATGCATTGAAGGGGTGCAATCAACCGTCCTGGCAGGTGTCCCTCAAGGATATATACTAGGCCCTCTTTTATTCCTAGTTTACATAAATGATATTGTGAATGACCTCATATGTAATATAAAGCTCTTCGCCGACGACACATCAATTTATCTATCAATAGAAGATCCAGATTTAGCGGCTGATGTCATGAATTCTGAGATGAGGTGGTCCAAACAGTGGAACGTCAAATTTAGTTCCCCTAAGACAAAATCAATGATAATATCGCGAAAAGATAACAAACCTATACACAAACCTTTAATAATGGGCGACGAAGTAATAGAAACTGTGTCTAATTATAAACATCTAGGACTGACATTCAACAACAATGGTAACTGGAGTCATCATGTAACTGAAATTCAAAAGAGAGCAGCCAAAAAAGTGGCTTTGCTTGCAAAGAACAAATTTGTGCTAGATAGGAGAACCCTTGAAAGAATTTATTTTGTTTATATACGTCCTATTTTAGAATATGCTTCTCCTGTTTGGGACAATTGTACTAATGGCGAAATCGACTTGCTCGAAAAAGTGCAATATGAGGCAGCGAGAATAGTAACTGGAGCAACAAAAAGCTGCAGTAATCAAAACCTCATAAAGGAAACTGGATGGGAAATATTGTCAGAACGTCGGAAAATCTCCAAATTATGCCAATTCTACAAAATGTTCTATAAAATGACACCCTCGTTTATATATACCTTAATTCCGAGATCAACAGAGAATATGCACCGATATCCACTGAGAAAGCATCACCTAACTAACCCTTCTCGTGATACTGCGTCATACGAAAAGTCCTTTCTTCCCTCAGCCGTTGAGATGTGGAACACACTCCCAGACAATGTGCGGAAGTGTGAAACATTGTGTGACTTTAAGTCGGCAACAGGAAGCACGGATAATAACCGTAGAGAACCTTATATTTACCACTATTACTATTACTCACGCCCAGCGCAAATACATCACTGCAGATTGCGACTTGGTTGTAGTTTTCTTAATAAAGACCTGTGTGAAAATTATCTCAGACCAAGTTCTCATTGTGTGTGTGGTAGTGATGAAACGGCGAATCATTTCTTATTCCACTGCCCAGTATACAGTAGACAAAGAAACGAATGTTTTTCTGGTAGTTTGGAAAGAACAATCATTGAGAGCGCACTGAACGGCACGATTTCAAATAGTCTGAGCGAAAATATTTTTACATTTAAAACAGTCCAGAAATTCATAATCATGACAGAACGCTTTTCGAGCTAACATATATACAGATTATATGGCACTGCCCAATAATAATTACATTAAGTAAATATCTAATATATGGAACTATTGAATTAGCTGATGACCGACACGACAGGTGACACACAAATGTTGTATATATGCGTATGTCTGTATTGCTCTTACGAACCCATTCTATGAAACCCATACTATAATATATTAGACATGGTGTAAACATTTAGTACATGAATAGACCAATTCATTACCTGTCTCCGACAACTCCACGACGGGACGCGACTCCAGTAATGCAAGCATAATATTGCTTGCTTTGTCGCACCATTTATAATAATAATAATAATAATAATAATATTTATATAGCGCATATCCCCCGCAAGGGGCCCTAAGCGCTTTACACATTATATAAATACACAAGAAATGCACATGGAAAATAATCAATAGATATGTGGAATTATATATAATCAGATTTTGTTAGTTTTCTTTGTGTCGGGGTAGCGTCGTCGGAATATGTGAGTTTTTAAAGCATTTTAAAGCATTTCATTTGGTAGAGAGTTCCAAATGTCGGGACAGGCTGAGCGAAAATTTAAATTATGTCCACCGATGATAAGGTCACTTGTGGAGACGGCATATATATAAGCCATATAGGCTTACAGCTGAATCCACTCCCATACACAAGGAACATGGTAACATGAATTACCAATATATTATTATTGTAACAAATTATTATTGGGAATAAATATTATTAAACCAAAAGTTACCCATAATTCTGCTGTGGTTATGGAGTCGATTACTTAGGGCATTACTGTACATACACAATCAAACGAAACGATATCAGATGTATGGAAAAATATAAGAAGCACAAGTCAAAACAGGTATTTTCGACGCTACATGTGTATGTCGATGATTGTTTTCGAAAATCTTTCGTCTGTATGTTTTGAGCAACCAATACGCGCACGATTAGTTATAACGAAAGGTACTTAATCGGGGTTCACGATTAGATAGCGAGTGATATGCAAACGCAGTAACACGTGCCACGCGATATTAGGATTGATGTATGGATTACTGACGAAATAACGGAGATATTTGAAGAAGTGTTTTTATTTTTATAAGAGCGTGATTTTAAAGAGCGGATATATTTGAAGAAGTTTGTTTAAATAATGTGTTTTTAAGAGCGACTGGGTGTAAATGGCTATATATCGTGAACCCCGATTAAGTAGTTCTTTCTATCTAATTGTGTGCATATTAGGTGATTTTGATATACCTGTCCTCCTACCGAAGCCATGTCCGTTTATTGAAACGGGTTGTGTGAACTCTTAGCTTTATAATACACATGCAGATCTAATATACAACAAAATCACATAAAGGCAGTCTTTAAGATCAGCATGTTCTACAAGACGGTCGAATTGAAAATAGAGTCGCAGTGAATGTCCACATTTGTATGGCGAAATTCTAGCACAATTTTATAAATTAGTCTGATATATCGTATCATCTGTCATACGTCCATGATATATGTACTTGATCATGATCGTGGGTCCAAATACTCCACGAATTGTAATAAAATTGGAGCTTCAAATACGTTGGCTGGTAAACAGTTTAATTCTCGTCTTACTTATTAAGTGAAAAAGTATGTTCTCACAACCTTTGTTTTTGTTTCTATTTGAAGTTTCCAAGTATGACAACTGGTTGCTGTATATAAGCCACATGTGCGTTGAAGGACGTGCCGTTAAAGGTACGGTTGGCCTTGGCGGTGGGTATCCTGTGAAAATATTTCCACCCGTCAAAAACCGCCACAAACAGAAAGAACAACAAAATGTAGACAGACTTTGTCCATATACAAATAAGAAATATCGCATAAACAGTATGTTATTGTCATATATTTGACCATTGTTATGTAAACAAAAGCATAAAAAGTTACTTTTCTGGTGTGTGTTTGTATTATGATGGTAAACACAAAGAGCGTTCTTTGTTGGTGAATTCCTGATATGGAAAGAATAAAGAGCGTTTATGCCATTTGTGTGTGATTAGCCAGCAGCATTGTGCTGTCTTCTGTAACACAATCAGGCTATTGCTTAGGTAAAATATAGTAAATCTGTATGATAACATGCTGTTTACGCGATGGTCATGGTATATATGAACGAAACAGGATGCGTTTTAATGTTTTTCTGTTTACGGTGATTGGAACAAATATTAATATTTTCGACAACTAAGGCCTCACGTGCCTTTAAATAACATTTACATTTGCATATTATGTTATATAAAACTTTTCTTATCGATTGTGGTATACCATTTTACACACTCATACTTGTTGAGATTGACTGTTCGTATATATAACTAATCATCCACGCAATGCAGTTTTAATAATATATAGAGGCTCATTACCTTAAACCCTTATTTAAACCTTTATCGCACGTAAATATTTGTAAATTTATCTCAAATCAACACGCACTAGTCTTTATTTGAAGCTTCTCATGTTCAATATTGCCATAATTATGTTGAGTATATATAACTGAATTAACTTCTCCAAACTGTGGAACATACGTGTGCATTTCCGTTGAACCATTTCTAACTTAAAGATACGGGCGTGTTGGCGGTGGGTATGCTGTTAAGATATTTACCACCGTCAAAAACCGCCATAAACAGAAATAATAGTAAAATATAGACAGGCTTTGTTCTTATACCAATCAGAAATATTGTATGTTATTGTCAAATGTTTTTCCTTTGTTATGTAAACAAAAGCAAAAAAGTTACAAAACCTGGCTTTGTTTAGTTCCGGATATGGTGAACACAAAGAGCGTTATTTGTTACTGTTTTCCTGATATGGAAATAATAAAGAGCGTTTATATCATTTGTGTGTGATTAACCAATAGAATTGCGCTGTGTTTGGTAAACAGAAGCAAAACTTCTGCAACTCGAGCAGGCTCTTGTTTACGTACATCATCGTACGTCTTGGCAAAAATATACTATTTGCGTGCTGATTATGTTTGGCATATGAACAGAACTATATATATTTTAATATTCCTTCTGTTGATGGCGATTTGAACAAATATGAATATTTTTGCAACGAACGCCCCCAGTGCCTTTAATCAACAGTCCAACAAACCGCGACTGCCAAACATTACAACAGTAATGTACTATTTGGCGGACAACTAATTGACTTATACAGTTTTTTAATGTCGTGCAATCCATTTGCATGAACGTTCTATCACACCAAGTGTCTGATTTGCCTTGGAAATAACCGAATTCACTTGGACCGACATACATCTACGAACTGAACCATGAATCAAAAAGTATCTAAATCTATCACAGTTCACAAACGTATCTGTGGAGCTTCGACGAAGATGCGGTGTCACATTCATAGTCGTTCATGTCACCATTGTTGCTCCAGCGTGTGACAGTCATGCAATATTGAATTCCACTCCAGTTATCTGATACCACACCCGCAGTCAGCCATAGAGGATCACCATTTCTGTTCTTCCAATCAACCCTGTTCGATTCGCTTGTCCCGTCAACATAAAGCAATATTATTGTTCCTGTGAAATATACATGTGAGATGTACTAGACCAGGGAGTTTTCGCAAAATCGGTTGAACACATACATATATAGATTGGAAATATGATGACCGATACAGCACGTGGGTTCATAATGTATAAACACAATACGAATTTCAGCCCGTCATTCTGGAACGTGGCTACATACATGGTGTTTCACAGTTATGTTGAAATATTCATGCCTGACCAGGATTTGGTACGGAATGTGTTGTTATAATGCCAAAGGGAATTTTGGCCTACTATTTGTCAATTGTGTTGACTTAATTGACTATCAGTTGGAAAAAAAATAATCTTAGGAGGTATTAGATTGGAATGTCCAACAGATCGAGCTACCAGTTGAACAATTATAACCTAAGTTCAGAGTGCAAATGGAATTTCACCTGGAAGTTTGGAGATTGGTCTGGTTCAATGGGGGTGTGTTTGAGTGCAGTTGAGACCCCATAGCCACATCATTGTCGGCATTGAATACGATTTTATTCGATGGCACACCCACGGTTGAATATCTTGATTAGCCTGTCTCATGCATGCAGATCCGTTATTCACCTACATCAGTTTTGCGTTCATGACTAATTTTAGTCGTATCCAGGAACATGACTACATGAACTTTGTTGTGGGAAGAGTCCAACTTAGAATTTCCGACTGCTCGCACTCCATTTATAGTTGGCCGATATTCCCAACTTTATTCATTGAACCCCTTACTTCCCAAATTGATTTGAAATCACAACGTATATGAACTCGCTCAACGCATGTATTTCAATAAAATAATTTTATCAAAATTGCCAGCACACAGTGGCATGTATTCGTATCAATAACAGAATAACTGCCATTGGCGAAACCATTCTCGTTTGTGTATCAGTGACTTGTTAGGTACTTTAAATTGTCACAGAGTTCATACGTCGTGTTGTTCGAACTTGCATAGCCGATGTAATGTTCTTGAGTATATATTGATAGTAATAGTTTAAGAATGAATTCTTCATAATGTGTGAAGTGGCTGACTCGTAATATAACCGTTTGATGCGGAGGGATAACAAACTGCACACACAAGGTTTAAATGCTTAATGCCTAGTCAACATAAAAGAATAAAACCCCTGCAATATCTTTTAAACTAAAACAAAGCGTTAAATAAGCACGCAATATGTCTTCGATATATCCGTTCCCATCGTAATTTAGAGCAATCAACGTTTTTGTTTTGTTATGAATCTCCGATGTAGAAGTGCCTCGTCAGTTTGGAATAACATACTCTAAAATGTTACGACAATACTGCCTATATTAAAATGAAATAGATATATAAGAGGGAGTTATCGCGAACCTCTAATTTCAAACTTAACCCTTTACCCAACAGAACGGCCCTGTGCCAATGCATTCTCTTATATATGCGAGTCGACCATAGGTCGCCTCGCATATATAAGAGAATGCATTGGCTTAACACATTAACAAAAATTTTAGGCCAATGCATTCTCTTATATATGCGAGGCGACCTATGGTCGACTCGCATATATAAGAGAATGCATTGGCACAGGGCATAACTGTAACCATCACAATGTGGTCAATGAACCAGTTCCAATGATATCCATATTTGTATGGTGTTATTGAGACAGACCGAATATATTTAGGCTGTTGAAGCTTTATTTGGCCGGTTTGTTGGGTAAAGGGTTAAGACGCGATATCCGATACCAACGGTCTGGCAATTCATGTGACGTCAGACATTCTGGCACATCGATGAAGATTGATCACATCAACTAAGACGCACACGATTGGATAGCGAAATATTCTTAATCAGATTTCACGATTAGATAGCGATTGCTATTTAATCTCAGTAATAGGTGCCACGCGAGGCTAGGATTATTAGCGAAATAACGAAGTGCTTTTACAGAGCCTTCCACTAACCTCCCGCGCATACCCAGTCACCCAATACAATAATTTTATCATTTGTGGTTTTGTAAATTCGCCATACGAATATTCGCTATTTCGCCAAAGCGCGTTCTAGATAGAGTTGCCATCCTTCCTATTAACTCAGAATACTCATTTCGAAATGTAATCCTAACCTGGCGTGTCACCTGTTACTGCTTTTGAATATCAATCGCTATGTAATCGCGAACCCCGATTAAGTATCTTTCGCTATCTAATCGTGTGTGTATGCTATATGGATAACCTTTTGCGAACTTAGCATTTCGAGCTAATCGTGTGACACAAATTTGCAGGTTGGGAGAACTTACTCAAGAAAGCTCGTGGAACATAAATCCAACGATTTTGACATTTAAAAACCTCCTATAAAATGTAATTTGTGTGATGGATTCTGTCACACCAATGGTAGGAACACGTGTTATATACACAATGAGTTTGTACCGATTCATGTATCGCGACGAGGCTAGTTTTCGTGGCCGAGTCGCTATGTGGCCACGAAAATTAGCCGAGTCGCGATACATGAATCAATACAAACACATTGTGTATATAACGCATGTATATCGCGTATGCAGCGATCAAGTGAGCAACATTTATCTAGATCAAATAATATAATTAAAACATTTTAGACGAGAGTACCATGTTTTCTCTACGAGTGGAATTGTTGTTTTGACCATATATAAAGTTTAAAGGGACCAGGCACTCGCAGTTGACATATATGAACAAACTATATCAGTCTTTAAAACCATCACAACGAAGAACATGGGAAAACATATAAACGGTGTTCTTATAATCATTATTGATAATTCTCCAATAACAAAATTTCGCGTGTTGAAACTAATTGAACTGCTATCGGTAATTAAATTGTAGAAATACATTCATATTGTGAGAGGCGTTTTACAAAATTAGATTCCACTTGTCAAGTTGCCAATACCAATTTGTATTGTAATATAGTTATTGGTAATAAACATGTTTAAACCAACTATACTATTTACATAACAATGGACATGCGAATTCTCTTATTTGAGAGTTGCTAATAATAAATATAAGAACAACGTCAAACTATAGGGCCCATGTACTTGTTGGTAGTATAATAGTTGCTTTGCAGACTTTTATTTTATTTCGCATGAATCATCCACGTCGAATGCCGTGAGACGCCATTGAAACATTTACACTGGCAGTACACATTTTAACCGCATGAAGTAGGAAGTTTTGTATCCACAGTAGGATGTAAAGCTGAACTTTATATACCATGTGTGAAACGGTCAATAAATTAGACAAGTGTGGTACAAATCAAATACCCATCTGTTGGTCTTTGAAACAACCTCAATGATCAAACAATGGTTCGCCTCAGATTGCGAAGGAAACACAACTCACTTTCATGTCGGGGTTTGTAGATTTGTTCTGATACAGAAAGGTTTGTAACATATATATATATATGAGTGTAGAATTGAAAACAGCTGTTCAATTTCTAGATAGCGCTAAGTTTCTTCAGAGTATTAAAGGTCCACTTAATTTTCGAATGGACAGATCACATTATATACAACATGCATGTATTACATATTATACACTATTTGGAAACGGAACCAAAAACATATATATGTATACCGGAATACGGAACACCTGTGGCATAGAAGTGTCCACCAAGTGACAGAGATTATCATATTCACACCAAGACGTCCCCCGCTATTTATCTCATAATGCATCACAACTAAGCGATATAATTCTTCCCCTTCCATTGAGAATAATAGACCGGCAGTAAAGATCGCATCGAAATTAAGCACATAACACAGTCGGTACCTTAACAAAACAACATGTTCACAGCTTATTCGACCAGATATGTTGATAATGCAATGTGTTGCATGAAGCTTCCTCTTTCGAATGTTATATCATATGGAATATGTTGTATAGAATGTTATATGGGGATTCGAAAATTATGTGGGCCTTAACCCTTTGAGTGCCAGGTCGATTTTTGTAACAACCCATATACCCTGTGCCAATGCATTCTCTTATATATGCGAGTCGACCATAGGTCGCCTCGCATGTATAAGAGAATGCATTGGCCTAACATTTCTTTTTTTTTTACAATTTTTTTTTACAATTTTAATATTTATTCTTATATTCTTTAATAGACTTATTTTGTAGGTTTAGGGCCGATGAGATCGGCCCCTGGCACTCAAATGGTTAAGAATGTTAGTATTTTGCGTATTTACCGACCTAAATAGTTTGATCGCCGAAACGCGATAGAGACATAACACGAGCACAAATATTCACCTTCAAACACCATATGACTGAGCAACCAATCGCACATCTCTTGGCTCCTGACCTCGAGCAGATGTCCTCGTTCACATTCACACAGGGTTTTGCTCTGTCGCCAGGTTTGTGTGTTATTTATTCCAATTCTGTACCACATGTCAAATTGACTGTTGTGTGTATAGTCTGTAATTTCTGGAATGCAACATTGTAAAATATAAGCCCAAGTAATCTATTTTGCGAGAACAAGAACATATCTACACAAGTATGTCATTCCTATACATACATAAAGTTACCATGCGGTCGGTTGCTTGTTACTGGTGGTTAACGCTCGCCCGTAAATGTGTAAATATAAATGTGTGTTTAGATACCTACTTGCGGACAAATGGAATATCTTCTACTATGCAAGTACTCCATTATTTGAGTTCACGTGCAGATATGCTACTGTTAGTCAAAGACTGCAAAACTATAACGGCCGAATTATGTTCCCTGGTCTGGACCAGGTTTCACGTAAACTATTGTCTAGACAGGCCGAAACCACTGCAAGTAAGACCGCCGAGTAAGCCGGGAATATTGGTCCGAATTGGTCCGTATTCTCGTCTTTTAAAACACTCAGGTTTGCGTAAACCAAGGCTTGCCTTCTTAGTGTCATTCAAGACAAAACGTTGTGAATTGGTTGAGTGTTTTCTATGTCTGCACATTTCATTGATAATTACAAAGCATGTGTGTGTCGAAATAACGTTTTAAGTTCGAAGATAATTAGAATGGGGATAACAGTGTGATGTTTTGTGATTTCGGAAAGGTACAGGGCGAATATACTGTGGCAAATACCCGTTAATAGGCCCCGGCTGCGCCGTCGCCCATTAACTACATTTGCCACAGTATATTCGCCCTGTACCTTTCCGAAATCACAAAACACCACACCGTTATCATTAGCAAAATACGCATTTGCTTCTCTCCGCGTGGAGCGTACATGACTTCGTCGCCAACGAAATAGTTATAGGAATATATATCCTACTTAGCATAGTTTAGTAGTTGTCATTAATGTTACAATACATGGTTATTCAAAATGTCAGCCAAATATACGTGCGTCTTGTTCGGTGTTCGGTTCTGTTCTCACATTTGGATAGCTGGGCGTGAGGTCACTTCCTCGAGTGCACTTGAACGGATAACCGGTTCTTATTCTGCCATTCTCAACACAGACTTCAAACTGGCAACATCTTTACGTATTAAAGACCACTTTTTATAGGTAATTCCACGCACTCATTTATGATATTATATAACCCAAACTACGTTACATTGCATTGATCTATCAAAAGATCTTATTCCAATGCCAATATGAGGGAAATCATGGTGAGTTGTTTCTTATAATTGTGACTGTCCAATATACACTCTGATATTTGAAATCAGATGGAACAAGTAGTTTCATCCTGATTTTGGCAAGCATTTCCTTTCAATTGAATACTGGTTGAGCTGTCATTTGGTGTCATCAATATACATATACTGGAAGCTGTGAGCTGTCCGATTTAGTATATGAGCTGTTGAACTGTTATATGGAAGTTTATCAAATTACTGTCCAATGTTTAACTCTCGATATGATGATATCTGTATGGGTGATGTACATGTAGTTTCGTGCTGCTTTGTTACCCACATTCAAGTTAAACGAGTGACTCGCGTTAATTCATGCAATGTCAAGAGGATAAAAATCATGTTGAGTTGTTATTGAGAGTTGTGGATGTCCAATATAAACTCATATCTGACACCAGGTAGAACAAGTAGATTCAGGCTGCTTTAAACATTTGTCAATAATTCTGTTTCATTTTATAAGTGGTTGAGCTGGTATAATGAATTATTTATTGGGAACTTCCCACTGTTATCAACACTGAAGCATTTCAATGGTTTGACATCTATTAAATCGGCTTGATGAATGGAGCAGTATTGATCATTTAGTTTTACTTTGTCACTATATTGTGTATATGTGACCCGCCATATCAAGTCCAGTCGGAAGTCGCCTCACACATATAAGAGAATGCATTGGCCTAACAATTTTTTATAATTTTTTTTAAATAAATGTTTCTTACAATTTTTTAGGAAATAAAATAAAAAACATCCATTCCCCTGCAGGGAGCCCCACACATATATAGAAGCATATAGAAGAGTGTCGTCTGCTCATGTTTGTCTGGGGCTCTGTATTGGTGAAATTATAAAATTGTTAAAGAATACAAGAAAATATTATTAATATTGTAAAACATTGTTAGGCCAATGCATTCTCTTATATATGCGAGGCGACCTATGGTCGACTCGCATATATATAAGAGAATGCATTGGCACAGGGTAAAAAAAATCCCGACTTCCGACTGGATTTTATATGGCGGGTCTGATGATACCGGGCCTGTTTGGCCTCAGATCAGGAACGATAACTCTATCCGAAGTACATGACCTATATTCTCTGCAGTACCCCAGTTGGTGCCATCCTAGACAGTTTGACCTATATTCTCCGCAGTCCGCCCACGCATTGCATCATGGTCTATTTGTATACCGGTTGGGCATGTCCGGACATGACCCCGCTAGTTAACTCCCGCCTTCTCCCTATGAACGGTATATTATCTACATCTATATCACGTGAGGACCTCGGTGGGGATAGCTTCAGTCTTGAATGTTAAAGTGACACTCGGTACTCATAAAGTGAATGTTAAAGTGACACTAGGCACTCACTATGGATAAATGTTAAAGTGACATTCGCATTGAAAACTTCAAAAATTTCAAAAATTTCAAAAATTTCAAAAAGTTCAAAAACTTCAAAAACTTCAAAAACTTCAAAAACTTCAAAAATTTCAAAAACTTCAAAAATTTCAAAAATTTCAAAATTTCACAAATTTCAAAAACTTCAAAAAAAATCAAATTTTCCAAAAACTTCAAAAATTAAACAAAATTCAGGATTTAGTATGAAATATGGCTTGTTGCCATTCATCGGAAAGCTCTGGGGGTACAGTGGTGAGCGCCACCGACAAGAGCAAGTGAGCAAGGGAAAAAGAGAAAAATAACATGACATATGGTACATACTACAATTTATTATATTAACTATTCACTGTCACTTTCGTCCGAATTGTCATCACTTTCGTCAGATGTGTCATTTGCTTCGTCCATGAACTTTTCTAGCAATGGTTTGTACTTTAATATTGACATTTTCACTGCATCACGATCTTCAAAACCATTCTTCATATATTTGTCCACTTTATCCATGACACTGTTGTGCAGAGTCCCATTGCGCAGCCACATATTCTTTATTATTGTCCAAGCATAAACATTCATAAATAGCCTCAGGCCTTCAGTTTTAAGATCTGTACTTTTAAGGTCCTTGTCAGCTTGTACTTTTGCCTCCTTTTCTGTCGAGCCATTTTCCATATACGTTTCCACGTTATCACTCCATGCTTCTTGTGCTTTATCTCTACTCTCATCACACAAACTTTTGAAGTATTCATCTTCATTCGATTTAATTTTCTTATTTTGACTATCATCCGTGTCCTCAGTTAATTTTCGTTTTAACTTATTTTCTTGGCACCAGTTTTTTACGTGTCTCTGAACATCATGCTGATCTTCGAACAAAAGCCAGCAGTCATTATAAGGGAACGACATGTCTTCTCGAACGTCTATGTTTTGACGGTTTTCCTTATTAATTTCATCGAGCTCACCATGTGTCCTCAGGTCCTTAGTATAGCCATTATGTTGACCCTGGGGCACAATATAATTATGTGTCATGCCCTCCTGTTGACCAGGGAGTTCTCTGTCATCGTATTTCATCCCATTCCATTGACCCGGGCTATTGTTGTCATCATATTTCACCCCATTCTGTTCATCTGGGTGCTCGCTGTCCTTATAGAGATTCTATTTCATGCCATTCCATTCACCCATGTTGGTTCGTGTCCTCTTTTAGCACAATCTGTCGCAGACGCCATGTGTCCGGGGTTGCGGCTTTTAAATCCACCAGTAGGTAACCGTACGGTTCACTCGTCGCCTCTGAAAACTCTCGCATCATACGCTGAAGGCATTCAGGATACATCTGTCCTGATAATGTTGAAATTAAACCCTTGTCAATTGGGTTATTGAACAATACCAAATATTGACAATTTCGTCGTTGCGTCGGATCTTTGTTGCAGTAGAAATTCTGGTTCAAACTTATCAAATGGTGATTTCCTTCGGAATGTAAATCATTAACTCTCTGGTCTTTTGATGAAGTTTGCATCAAGTCATTGAGTATGACTAGATTTTTATACCGGGGGTTGATAAGAGAATCCAAGTTTGCTGGTATTCCCCGTATAAAGTTGACCTGAGGGGTGACGGTATACTTTATGTCGTCATATAGGGGCTGCCAATATTTATAAAACCATATTATTCTGTCAGGTGCGGGTGATATTTTTGAGGCAGACTTTTGTAGCAAGATTTTCACGAAGTACGTCTTCCCGCTAGATGTCGGTCCACTTACGCATGCCGTGAATGGATGCTTGAAGACAAAATCTTCATGTATATTGGTCATTGGATCATCAAAGCAGGATGTTATGTCGCTTTGTTGCTGTTTTCCCTGATGGTGTTGTAGTAACTGGTGTTGTTGTAATGGCTGTTGCTGTCGTTGTTGTGGCTGGTGCTTCTGCTTGTTGCTGCCGCTGTTTGTTAACATTCAAGACTGAAGCTATCCCCACCGAGGTCCTCACGTGATATACATGTAGATAATATACCGTGCATAGGGAGAAGGCGGGAGTTAACCAGCGGGGTCATGTCCGGACATGCCCAACCGGTATACAAATAGACCATGATGCAATGCGTGGGCGGACTGCGGAGAATATAGGTCAAACTGTCTAGGATGGCACCAACTGGGGTACTGCAGAGAATATAGGTCATGTACTTCGGATAGAGTTATCGTTCCTGATCTGAGGCCAAACAGGCCCGGTATCATCACGGGTCACATATTGTTGTGGGTGAAGAACCGGGTTTATGTGTCAAAGCATATTCATGCTGATAATTGATTAGTTGTGGCAGATTGAAATACATTTTCATTGACATTTTGTGGAAGAACTAATAACTTTATCTGTCCGGTCTGCGTACATTCGGGCAATGACATTGTAGAATACTCTACTCTCTCCCCTGTCTTCAAAATTGGCCGGACGTAGTTTCAGACTGACGTTAAATCACATCCTCGTCGCCAATGAAACGGTTATAGGAATATGTATTCTATTTAACATAGTTTATTAGTTGTCAGTAAAGCCACAATACATGGTTATTCAAGATGTCAGCTAATATACGTGTGTCTTGTTCGGTTCTGTTCTCCCATTTCGGTAGCTGGGTGTGAGTCACTTCATATGATCTCATACGGTGCTCTTGAACCGGATAACCGGTTCTCTGCGGGACCTAACTCCGCTACAATACTTCAATCAGATATATATTATTCATTATGTTGAAAGTCAGAAATGGAGCTGTCCGCAGGGATCATTTTTCAGACAATGTGCTGAATGATATCAGTTGGGTGCATTGATGCGCTCATTAGATCGATGCGTTGTTATCATAAACAGACTATCGCGTTTCAAAGTCCGCGATTGCTGCAGGGCAGTTTAATGTATTAGTGTTCCCAATTATCTGATAATAAAAAACACACTCGTAGCAAACGATCCGCGCCGTCATCGCGGACTGGCGTTTATCGGAAACATGAAAACTGCATACCAGTGGTACGTGCAATATTAACACGCAAACTATACCTGATCTGCGACGACGGTCAGGAAAAACATCCCTTGTATAGAAGGAAACCATTTTTTCCGAAACTCAATGAAGCGCAGCTCATATGTACGGAAATTCATCTGTACAAAAAGTACTCTATGCCATATGACCTTGAATACATATTTTCTTAAAATGACTTTACATGTAGAATCGATAGTCGTGTAACTTTCTTATAACTCATGATATAAGCATGAAGTATACAGACACAAAACGTTAACCATGCAGTTAGCAACTGCATTTATATTCCACACACTGATTAAGAAACTGCGAGTTATAAATTTGCATCAGATAGTTACTCGTTTACATTTCTACACTGACTGAATTTGAATTGTGTTCAATGTGATTATTAATTTACGATTTAAGTCCAGCGAAGTTAAGGCTATATAATGTTACTACAATATCATTGTGTCACTGACCACAGCTCATAACACAGCTCATTAGCATGCCCGCGTGTATACTATAGGCCAAATATTAGAAACATGTGGACCGATGGGACTTTTATAAATAGAAAAAAAAAATCCGGTTTATTTAATTAAAAGTCGAACTGCGCGATCAGGAGACCGGTCACCGGTAAAAGGTGTAGTTGGGAATTTAATTTCGTTTATTGTCCTTTACATTATTATGTCAATAATGTTGATTTTTGGTCTGTGACAAGCAATGTCAATTACCAATAAAAGAAATTTAAAAGATAATTTGTAAGTCTTATATTTCAACTTTTATAGATATTTTTTGTTCTGCAGCTCACTGATGGTTGCGGTCGGAGACGACCGAGTCGGCCGCCGGTTCGTTAATTAGGTGCTGGTTGTTGTTGTTATTTTAACGGAATTCTGAGTTGGTCATTCGCGAAACCAATACATTTTATATTCTATAATTAAAATCATGGGTATATAATATATGATCTTGTTTATGGATATTGTAGGAAGACTAATCTGGCTGTGTCAAATTGAGCTATAGAGATGGGATTTCTCGCAGGACAACACATTTCGGGTTTTCGTGGGGTGTGTATCCGCTGGATGTCTTATAGTTGCAGTATGTAACAATTATGACCGCGTTAATTGCTTTCGATGTTTAGGTATGAACAATGGTTAGACCATGAACTCTTGGCGGGAACACAATACCTCCGATTTTGTATCCGTATTTAGAAGCTTTCTGGTGTGGTGAATGAGAAACCTGCAGTAATAAGTCGTAGTTGTTTGTAATAATTCGAAGGATTAGTTGTTTTAATGGAATTCTGAGGCGGTGAATTCATGTAACCAATATATTTTATATTATAATTTATATTTATGGCTAATAATATGATCTTGAGGGCGTTACCATTTCTGATTGTGGTTTTTTTTGTAATCAAATCACATTGGCCACTACCTTAACGCTTGACGCTCATGTCTACTTGTTAACTATCAATTATATCACGCACTGCGAATACAAACTCTTTCGCTTATCAAGCAAACGTGCAAAAGTATCAAACCTGAAAGATATGCAAAATGATTTGTCATTTCATCCACTTTGAGAATTTTGTGCAATCCAAGAAGACAAAGATGGCGTACATGATGGCAGTTGTATCTTTGGGAATGTATCTCCCAAAATATATACAATCGAATGATATTTACAATTTGTGGACAATTAAATAGCTATTCCGGTAAGAGCGAACAAGCTCTCCAATATTAAGCGAGGATGACCGATGTCAGAGTATAAAGGAGACTATCTATCTCCCTCTCTCTGTGTCTCGCTCTCTGTCTCTCTGACCTCAGCAGATTCATCAATTTTCGACAATTATTAAAATCATCATTATCATGTTATACATATCCTGTACTCTTCAACTTGGCCTCTTGCCCTCCGCTCTTCTTATATACTCGCTGTCTTTTTCTTTTCTGAGGAGATAACTCAACATAAGCGATGACTCGCTTGTTGTTAAATCCTCTTCAACCTCATATATTCTAACTCATGTCATAAATCAGCATTTGTAAAAAATATTATATATTCTTTGAGAATTAAATATTGTTTAAACCAAGCGAATGCAGGATCTCATGCATGCAACTGTAAAATCTAGACTCTTTGGCCTCACAGAGACAGAAAAATAACGCATCTTTATATGTACTGTTTATCTTGAACCGTGAGATATATACACACAGAACGACACGATGTGCAAATGGGTTTGTCGATACGGCACGAGTGCTGTCGCGGAAGGATAGAACAAGGTGCGCTTCCTTTCGCGACAGCACGAGTGCCGTATCGACAAACCCATTTAAATATCGTGTCGTTCTATGTTTATTACACGATTCGCGTCCTAGAATCCGTGCATTAAAAATACAGACTTAGACGGTTTATTTAGGCACATAGAGGGCGTGTTTTGTTATGTGTGATGATGCTTTTATTTATTGTTCCGGTTTCATGATTGAGGCGAACGTCATGTACGTCATTTTACGTCAACGAGACGCGCTTGGAACGTACGTTCCATGTACGTTCCATACGTATTTGTAAATATGGAACAGCAATAAGACTGTACTTCTGGGAACAAACGTGTAATAAGTGTAATTGCACAGTTAAATGGGATTCAATAGGGATCTATTTATTATTTATTATACTAGAAGCAGTGTGTGCGTGTGTGTGCTCGGAAAAGTCTCACGGATGTGACCGATCATCATTTATTTGTCCCCCGAAAATTTAATTTTCGGGGGACTATAGAAATGGGCTTCGTCCGTCCGTCCGTTCGTCCATCCATCCGTCGTACCGTCCGTCAGTCCGTTCGTCCGTCCGTCACACTTTTGAGTACCTTCATGGTGTAATCGTCTCCTCCTACAGTTTTCATCGCAGAGATTTGAAACTTTAGAATATTGTTGCCCATATATTGAAGATATGCAACATGTATATAGATGACGATTTTTTTTTTTTTTTACGGAGTTATATACCTTTTTTTGTAATTTTCAGTATGAGGGTACCTTCATGGTGTAATAGATATGCAACATGTATCTAGATGACGGAAAAATTATTTTTTGACAAAGTTATTAACCCTTTTCGATATTTTTTATAATTTTTTGTATGAGGGTACCTTCATGGTGTAATCAACTCCTCCTACAGTTTTGATCGTAGATATTTGAAACTTCAGAGTATGGTTACCCATATATTGGAGATGTGCAACATGTATATAGATGACAGATTTTTTTTTTTTTTATGGAGTTATTAACCCTTTTCGACTTAGAAATTTTAATTTCTTTAACAAAACGGCATCGATTTGCCACGTTTTCGGGGGACACTGTTGTCGGCTGACCTTTTGTTTTATACATCAATGCCATCGTATATGTAGTATAGAATGATGATACATCGATATACTTAACAGTAGAAGACCCTAACTTAGCGGCATACCAAATTAATTCAGTTTAGAAATAATTACTAAATGGTCCAGACAATGGATAGTGAAATTCAGTGCTCATATAAAACAAGATCCATGATTATGTCACGAAAAGACAAACAGCTGACATATAAACCTTTAATAATATCTATAGTTACAAACAACTTGGTATCATTTGTAACAATATAGGTAGCAGGAGCGACTATATAACTGAAGTTAAAAGGAGAGCGACACAAAAAGTAGCGCTAACGAGGAAGTATACATTTGTCATATACAGGAGAATCCTGGAAGGAATTTATTTTGTATATATACGCCCTATTTTAGAGTATGCTTCTCCTGTCTGGGACACCTGCGCTAAGGGTGAAAGGGATACTTGAAAACGTACAGTACTGGGCAGCAAGAATAGTCAATGGAGCCACGAAACGTTGTAACAACACAGATATCCTAATGAAAACTGGTTGGGGAACATTGTCAGAGCGTCGAAATATTATGCCAGTTTTATAAAATGTTTTTTAAAATGACACCACCATACCTCTATACATTAGTCCCAAGATCAATAGAGAATATGCATGGATATCGATATTCACTGATGAAGCATCACCTAGACAAACTGCCTTTTGATTCTGCGTCGTGTTAAAAGTCCTTCCTCCTTTAATTTGTGGAGTTGTGGAAATCACTCTCAGCTGACGCTAACATACGGAATTGCGCAACCTTATCTGATTTAAAATTAGCTACAGACAGCGACGATAATAACACTTACATTTATCACTATTATCATAACTCACGCCCATCGCAAGTTCATCGCCGTAGGCTTCACATTGGGTGTAGTTTTCTTAATCAAGATTTGTGCGAAAATCACTCAAGATCAAATCATATGTGGAACATTAGAAACGGTGTCTCATTTTATATTACATTGTCCGATATACCGGAAACAACGAAACGAATGCTTCTCTTGAACATTTAGAAATTTGACTACCGATTCTGCCCTGAAGGAGCAACTACAAAAAGCTTAAATGAAAACATATCTACCTTTAATAAATTTCAGAAATGTATAACTATGACAGAACGTTTTTTTCACAAATATAATAACAAATCAACAGCTATGGATGATATATTTTCACAAACCCAATATCTATATAATCTACTTAAGAGAAACCCACCCAAATTTGATACTATCGTTCTCTGCAAAATACAAACTTTAACATACCTAACAAACCAAACATGTGGCCTTTTTTTTATATAAAATCCACAAGAAATTATTTGAGATAATTGAAGTATCTCTCCACCATACTGAACTATTCTGATCAAAACGCCCTGAAAATCCACTAAACGACAAGATGGAAGAACCCGATACATTTTGACGAGATTCAATTTGTGATTATTGTTAAAATGACATTAAAGCTGAATTGCTATATCCTCTCTAAAACCAAACAAAACACCTTGATTCTCTCTCACTTTGACCCATCTTTCTTTGGAAGACAATATTGTTATTACTACTTTGTCACAACCCCCCCCCCCCCCCCCCACATCGCTGACAGATGTGTTCCCGCCCGATCACTGTCATACTCCCACAATTACCTCAATAAGTCCATGATTTCTCATGGAATTAACGCCCAATCCTGAAATATGTGTTCAGCCTCTCCGAGCACAAGATGCAACTTGAAACTCAATGTGCAATACAGTGATGAACTGTTTCCTTTAACATTACCATGCACGTACTACTATTCACGATCGAGATGACAAACTTTCATACCAGTTACGCTTAACTGTCTGGTGAGCCCGCATACTCGATCCAATCAATTTAAGTGTGGAATTTGCCAGTAGCAGGGAGGGAGTGGGGCGTCAAAATCGATAAGAATGCCGATTTCCACAAATTTGTATATAACTAGCAGGGTTACCCGACGGTCCCCAGGTTAAAGTGATGTGGAACACTCCTATTGTGGAAATGTTTATGGGAATATAGAGTACTCTTGCTCAAAGTAGTCATTGTCGTCCGAAACGAAAAAATATATATGAATGTTTTTTCAACAAACATCTAAGCTTCCGGGTGATACCGAGCATATGGGAATAATGTAATGGTAGCCGTAAGTTTCCTTAAAGAATGTGAAACATTTTTTTTATTACATGATCCTACTCTTATTACATTCAATAAACCCATTCTATAAATTGTGATATTAAAGGTTCGTTTAATAACAGGAAATAGTGCCACGTGACACTTGACTTCCGAATTGTCGTCATGTTTACATTACGTACGCTACGTCAAACGTTACAAACGCACGAAATAGGCCCATATAGTGACTAATCTGAATTAAGCTCTATATGAACCTAAATAGGACACATTCAAAACAGTCTTATACATATAATTGTCATATGGATACTATTTAATCTACTTTTTTCATCGACACGGCGTACCAGATAAACGCTCTTTATAATGTGTTTTAACTGCGACCCGCTCCATTCAACGGAATATGAGTATGGACGGGTACGAGCCCTAAAATAGCTTATTTCAGAATTAAATAAGTTCCATATGAACCTATGTGAATATTTAGGTCATATATGAACCTATTTGCATGAGGATATGTTGACAGATTATGGCATCAACATTTAAAATTTAGCACCGACACTTGGTTGCTGGTCATGTTTCGACGAAAATTGTTATCATTGTGACCCCGGTGATTTGGAGTAAGGCAATTACGTTACTGACACATCAGAGGCAACCACTTATAGTCAGTGGCCTACAGTTACTGCCAGTGTTATCGTAAGTTTATGCCGAATCTGGCTCCAATATAAACCCTATCCAATATAAGTGTGTAGCAATACATATCGGGATTTAAATACATGTACACCGTAAACACGTGCGACGTGTAGTCAATTAATTGGTGCATGTTCGAGAATAAGAACATAAGAACTAAGATCATGTCAGAAATCCTTACCAAATGTCCTTGTGGCAGTGGTATCTCAGCAGAGCGATGTGATATTTCGAGAATACCAGCAATAACGCCCAGAGGGTAAGTGCCTACTTTTGGTGGTTTCTACCATAATTCTGCCTGCGGATGGTCGTTTTCAAGGAGAAATTAGATATGGCAAGGATTGTGAGCAGAATAAAACAGAGTCATCCATATAATTTATGGATGATGCAAGTATAAATGGATTTTATCTTGTTTACGCCTAGTTTAGCAATACGCCGAATCAACGATCTGTTCTGGCGAAATCAAGATTATATTATCAAATACTTCAATCAGATATAAATTGTTCATTATTTTGAAAGTGACACATAGAGCAGATCGTCGATATATGATTGCTCGTCAGATTAAAGCATTTTTCGTCATCGATGCAATAACTTAATAAAATATAGATGTCTGTTTGTTCAGAAATAAGGGTGTGTTTTTGACTTCGTTTCGATTGTTGTCATGATGCCATTATCCGAAATATATTAATATGCACTAAAAGTGAAACGCTATGCAATCAAGCGTCTGAAATTCAACATGAAGCATCAACAATTCATAGAAATTCGTGTTCCAGATATGTTATGATGTGCAGACGTTGATGCACAGTGGTGATGACCGGTGATGGAAATTGCTACACGCATTTATGTTCAGGATTTTGCCATTTGAACGTTCAATATTGTGTCACAAATCACTGCAAACAAGTATATGAATTCAAGTATCTAATCTTCCCTTCAATTTATCAAGTAGTTTGTGCGCCTAAGCTGACAGAACGTACCCTATACATCGATAGTATTGGAGTATATCGGTCCGACGGAAAGGGTCAATAAGACCTTAAATGACTAAAATATAAAAATTAGTCGCACTGATTCTGATAGACGGGTACTATATGAATTCAAATCTGCAATATTCCCAAAACATTGTCAAGCAGTTTGTGCGCCTACGCAGTCGCAGCACTTTAGGTCTTGTGAGAGATCGTCTGAGTTTATAGACATGCAAATAATTCACTGATTGGCTTGATGCACTGATGACAGTTATTTTCTAGCCATTGATAGTCACATTAATATTTGAGACAGCTGCTCGCTCTTTTTCCATACACACGGTGATCCAGGCTTTAGTTAGATCAGGACAAGTTTATTTATTTCAGTTTTACATTTTTCGAAGCTCCTTTCCGAAGGGTGTCGGGTAGGAATTTGTTCACCCCACCGTCCCATATGCAACATGTCATATCTTAATATCATCTCCGCTGACGCTCATATGAGGTCCTTAACCGTTAAAGAATGTCTATCTCTTCATGTAACAAGTTATATATTGATTCCTGGGTGTAAAATAATACATGTGAATCGAAGACCCCTGCCATTAAACGCTTCTATCCATTAATATGGATTATACATGTATTTCAAATAATATATTGCATAAACATGTGCGATCGTTTATCTAATGACCAGTAGTGGTTACTTTTAACATATGCCATCAATTGTATTGTGTACGTTTGTCATAAATAAACGTTAATTAGACTCATTATCGCTATGGAATAAAACAATACAAAAACTAAAACTGAGACATTTGACGTTTGGAACGTAGCAATGGAAGAACTCTAACAATCTGATATCGCCTGAATGGTGTATATATGGCCCACTTGATCAACGAATTAGATAAGAAAATATTCGAAATAAAAAATATGAAGTACTGACCGTGCATCTATACCCTGACAATTCTTGAAAACTCTCCTTTTTATAAACCCCAACCTTAATGCGTAACAATCACGAACCGTGGTTAATTTGCAATTAAAATGCGTTGAGCATAAATGGTGTTATGACTGAGATTCCGCTCTCCGTCAACGGAGTCCCACAATCTAACCAGCAAAATAACGGGACATTAACAGCCCCCACCAGGAGTGGGTTTACCGTTCTAAAACGTAATTGTTTAGTTTTCTAAACATCGAAGACTCCAACATAAAATGAACTGTCCCAACTGAACTATATGTGTTCAATTGAAGTTGAATAAATAGGTGGATAGCCAAACAATCCTAGTCCATAATGAACTTAAGTATATAAATATAAATAATAAACGCTGGATTCAACGTGGTCATGGAATTTTGACCGCGATAAAGATCCAGCAAACTCATTCAGGGTTCTTGCAATTTGTTGAATGTTTCTCGCAGTCAAAATCCCATGAACACATTTAATCCGCCGCATTTTTGTTGTACATGAACATATTGGTTGTCCATCATTGTCATCAACTTATGGTACATAATTCTGATACCGCCATTGGCATTTCAATTATAAACACCAATGTTCTAATCCAATTAGCATCACTTAATTGAAAATAATAGAATATTAACATATTTTGATCACGTCGTTCAATTTTGCTAAAGAATTAAAATTTTACAAATTTTCACAAATTTTATACAGAAAATGGAACTTTTATTCAAAATAACATAAAAAATACCAACATTGGTCTATAAAATCAAAATGATCCTTTATTCCGAAAGTAGATGTAGTCTAGAACATTCTAGGGAATGTTATACAATCAGAATGATCCTTTATTCCGAAAGTAGATGTAGTCTAGAACATTCTAGGGAATGTTATAAAGATCAATACTATTGTTGTAGTAGATTGTCGGTTTGTATCGATATACTTTTCGTGAAATTTAAAGGAATTATACCAGATTATACACACATTTATTCCGAAATATTATAATCATTTCCATGACAACCAAATCAACACCCAACCATATAAACCATCTATTCGTGTAGGACACATCAAGATCTTCAAAATGACATATCACAGTCCATTTGATAGTGTGTTGTTCTCAACCAGCACTGCGATGCCAAAAATCACAATTTTTCTCACTAAAAAACCCTAAAATTACCCAAAAACGGCGTTCCAACCACCATACGGACTCATATCTCCAATAGGTTACACTGGTGTAAATGTTTTCCATAGGCCTCAGTGCTAACGTTTTAGCGTATAGTGTTGGCAATATAAATGTTGGGTCCAAAATTTTCTTTAAATCTGAAAAATTGACATTTTGGGAAACTTTTTACACAAAAAAATCATGTCTGTCTAGCAGGGAATTCGCCTTTAAATCTTATGTTTTCGTAACTAGTGTCAGAACCGCATACAAAAATACAGTCATATTTTAGACCACACCAAAAAATTCAAACTTTACTACAAAGGGTTAATTCCTGTGCCAATGGTTATTTTACCTATGGGAAATCATAGGGAAGAGGTGTGATGATTTTGTTATGTGAAAAGCACACAAGGCTATTGACCAATCAGGGCCCAGTGTCTATTTTATTCTCTCCTATATATTCCTCCCGCATCCGCTAGATGTCACTCGGAACCTTATTTACACCAGTGTAACCTAAAGCGATAGCCCGCTTTTTCGCGGAATAATTGTAACTCCCTACATTTCTTCAGAATTGCCCATCAATGGAAAAAATGTGTTCAAAAACAATATCACTTCTGTGGTTCTTTATTTATCACACACAATTTAACCCCACCCCCTTTAACAAATTATTCATCAAAAAAGCACAATTTTCCACCACCAGTCATGTTCAGGCCCCATTTTCACTCAGTTTTAGGGGTCTGGTGTTGCAAACTTGGATCAGCTATGGAAGACTGTTCAATATTCTTTCCATGAGAGAACTTCTGGTGATGTGAGGTCATTGAGTCCAGATCTGATCAGCTGAGCATCAAGCGCATGACTTTATCAGCACATTGAAGAATAAAATATGACATTTTCAGGTCTGCAATGGTGATCCAAGATAACTGGATGTGGGTGTATATTGAATTAGTTGAATAAAGATATGCTCTCTTTGAATTGCTGAAGCATTTTCTTAAATGTGTCCAAGTTTTAGTGCTATTAACCTTCAAATGACCATACCCACCAGTGGAAATGACACACTTTTATGATATATATCTGTATATCACTGGCTATAAAATCCAAAATACTTGTTAAATTAGGTTCTTATAACAATTGATATATGTGCCGTTGACATGCCCATGTTATGGGTCATTTGCATTATCATGTGACTATTACCACCTTGAAAAATTTTGAAAATACCTTGAAAAATTGGCATTTTTTATGAAAAATCTTACTATTATTTTGGCTGATGTAAGTGAAAGAAGGCATCAGCAGCAAGAATAGCCACATCAAGCATGAGATATTCATTGGACTGAAAGACCAGGCTCTGTAAAATGCATTAAAATGCTTTAAAGTGACTCCCAGGAATCAAAAATGATAAAAAGCTATTTTTTCCCTTTAGGTTACACTGGTGTAAATGTTTTCCATAGGCCTCAGTGCTAACGTTTTAGCGTATAGTGTTGGCAATATAAATGTTGGGTCCAAAATTTTCTTTAAATCTGAAAAATTGACATTTTGGGAAACTTTTTACACAAAACAATCATGTCTGTCTAGCAGGGAATTCGCCTTTAAATCTTATGTTTTCGTAACTAGTGTCAGAACCGCATACAAAAATACAGTCATATTTTAGACCACACCAAAAAATTCAAACTTCACTACAAAGGGTTAATTCCTGTGCCAATGGTTATTTTACCTATGGGAAATCATAGGGAAGAGGTGTGATGATTTTTTTATGTGAAAAGCACACAAGGCTATTGACCAATCAGGGCCCAGTGTCTATTTTATTCTCTCCTATATATTCCTCCCGCATCCGCTAGATGTCACTCGGAACCTTATTTACACCAGTGTAACCTAAAGCGATAGCCCGCTTTTTCGCGGAATAATTGTAACTCCCTACATTTCTTCAGAATTGCCCATCAATGGAAAAAATGTGTTCAAAAACAATATCACTTCTGTGGTTCTTTATTTATCACACACAATTTAACCCCACCCTTTAACAAATTATTCATCAAAAAAGCACAATTTTCCACCACCAGTCATGTTCAGGCCCCATTTTCACTCAGTTTTAGGGGTCTGGTGTTGCAAACTTGGATCAGCTATGGAAGACTGTTCAATATTCTTTCCATGAGAGAACTTCTGGTGATGTGAGGTCATTGAGTCCATATCTGATCAGCTGAGCATCAAGCGCATGACTTTATCAGCACATTGAAGAATAAAATATGACATTTTCAGGTCTGCAAGGGTGATCCAAGATAACTGGATGTGGGTGTATATTGAATTAGTTGAATAAAGATATGCTCTCTTTGAATTGCTGAAGCATTTTCTTAAATGTGTCCAAGTTTTAGTGCTATTAACCTTCAAATGACCATACCCACCAGTCGAAATGACACACTTTTATGATATATATCTGTATATCACTGGCTATAAAATCCAAAATACTTGTTAAATTAGGTTCTTATAACAATTGATATATGTGCCGTTGACATGCCCATGTTATGGGTCATTTGCATTATCATGTGACTATTACCACCTTGAAATTTTTTGAAAATACCTTGAAAAATTGGCATTTTTTATGAAAAATCTTACTATTATTTTGGCTGATGTAAGTGAAAGAAGGCATCAGCAGCAAGAATAGCCACATCAAGCATGAGATATTCATTGGACTGAAAGACCAGGCTCTGTAAAATGCATTAAAATGCTTTAAAGTGACTCCCAGGAATCAAAAATGATAAAAAGCTATTTTTTCCCTTTTAAAGCGATAGCCCGCTTTTTCGCGGAATAATTGTAACTCCCTACATTTCTTCAGAATTGCCCATCAATGGAAAAAATGTGTTCAAAAACAATATCATTTCTGTGGTTCTTTATTTATCACACACAATTTAACCCCACCCCCTTTAACAAATTATTCATCAAAAAAGCACAATTTTCCACCACCAGTCATGTTCAGGCCCCATTTTCACTCAGTTTTAGGGGTCTGGTGTTGCAAACTTGGATCAGCTATGGAAGACTGTTCAATATTCTTTCCATGAGAGAACTTCTGGTGATGTGAGGTCATTGAGTCCAGATCTGATCAGCTGAGCATCAAGCGCATGACTTTATCAGCACATTGAAGAATAAAATATGACATTTTCAGGTCTGCAAGGGTGATCCAAGATAACTGGATGTGGGTGTATATTGAATTAGTTGAATAAAGATATGCTCTCTTTGAATTGCTGAAGCATTTTCTTAAATGTGTCTAAGTTTTAGTGCTATTAACCTTCAAATGACCATACCCACCAGTGGAAATGACACACTTTTATGATATATATCTGTATATCACTGGCTATAAAATCCAAAATACTTGTTAAATTAGGTTCTTATAACAATTGATATATGTGCCGTTGACATGCCCATGTTATGGGTCATTTGCATTATCATGTGACTATTACCACCTTGAAATTTTTTGAAAATACCTTGAAAAATTGGCATTTTTTATGAAAAATCTTACTATTATTTTGGCTGATGTAAGTGAAAGAAGGCATCAGCAGCAAGAATAGCCACATCAAGCATGAGATATTCATTGGACTGAAAGACCAGGCTCTGTAAAATGCATTAAAATGCTTTAAAGTGACTCCCAGGAATCAAAAATGATAAAAAGCTATTTTTTCCCTAAAGCGATAGCCCGCTTTTTCGCGGAATAATTGTAACTCCCTACATTTCTTCAGAATTGCCCATCAATGGAAAAAATGTGTTCAAAAACAATATCACTTCTGTGGTTCTTTATTTATCACACACAATTTAACCCCACCCCCTTTAACAAATTATTCATCAAAAAAGCACAATTTTCCACCACCAGTCATGTTCAGGCCCCATTTTCACTCAGTTTTAGGGGTCTGGTGTTGCAAACTTGGATCAGCTATGGAAGACTGTTCAATATTCTTTCCATGAGAGAACTTCTGGTGATGTGAGGTCATTGAGTCCATATCTGATCAGCTGAGCATCAAGCGCATGACTTTATCAGCACATTGAAGAATAAAATATGACATTTTCAGGTCTGCAAGGGTGATCCAAGATAACTGGATGTGGGTGTATATTGAATTAGTTGAATAAAGATATGCTCTCTTTGAATTGCTGAAGCATTTTCTTAAATGTGTCCAAGTTTTAGTGCTATTAACCTTCAAATGACCATACCCACCAGTGGAAATGACACACTTTTATGATATATATCTGTATATCACTGGCTATAAAATCCAAAATACTTGTTAAATTAGGTTCTTATAACAATTGATATATGTGCCGTTGACATGCCCATGTTATGGGTCATATGCATTATCATGTGACTATTACCACCTTGAAATTTTTTGAAAATACCTTGAAAAATTGGCATTTTTTATGAAAAATCTTACTATTATTTTGGCTGATGTAAGTGAAAGAAGGCATCAGCAGCAAGAATAGCCACATCAAGCATGAGATATTCATTGGACTGAAAGACCAGGCTCTGTAAAATGCATTAAAATGCTTTAAAGTGACTCCCAGGAATCAAAAATGATAAAAAGCTATTTTTTCCCTTTAGGTTACACTGGTGTAAATGTTTTCCATAGGCCTCAGTGCTAACGTTTTAGCGTATAGTGTTGGCAATATAAATGTTGGGTCCAAAATTTTCTTTAAATCTGAAAAATTGACATTTTGGGAAACTTTTTACACAAAAAAATCATGTCTGTCTAGCAGGGAATTCGCCTTTAAATCTTATGTTTTCGTAACTAGTGTCAGAACCGCATACAAAAATACAGTCATATTTTAGACCACACCAAAAAATTCAAACTTCACTACAAAGGGTTAATTCCTGTGCCAATGGTTATTTTACCTATGGGAAATCATAGGGAAGAGGTGTGATGATTTTGTTATGTGAAAAGCACACAAGGCTATTGACCAATCAGGGCCCAGTGTCTATTTTATTCTCTCCTATATATTCCTCCCGCATCCGCTAGATGTCACTCGGAACCTTATTTACACCAGTGTAACCTAAAGCGATAGCCCGCTTTTTCGCGGAATAATTGTAACTCCCTACATTTCTTCAGAATTGCCCATCAATGGAAAAAATGTGTTCAAAAACAATATCACTTCTGTGGTTCTTTATTTATCACACACAATTTAACCCCACCCCCTTTAACAAATTATTCATCAAAAAAGCACAATTTTCCACCACCAGTCATGTTCAGGCCCCATTTTCACTCAGTTTTAGGGGTCTGGTGTTGCAAACTTGGATCAGCTATGGAAGACTGTTCAATATTCTTTCCATGAGAGAACTTCTGGTGATGTGAGGTCATTGAGTCCAGATCTGATCAGCTGAGCATCAAGCGCATGACTTTATCAGCACATTGAAGAATAAAATATGACATTTTCAGGTCTGCAAGGGTGATCCAAGATAACTGGATGTGGGTGTATATTGAATTAGTTGAATAAAGATATGCTCTCTTTGAATTGCTGAAGCATTTTCTTAAATGTGTCTAAGTTTTAGTGCTATTAACCTTCAAATGACCATACCCACCAGTGGAAATGACACACTTTTATGATATATATCTGTATATCACTGGCTATAAAATCCAAAATACTTGTTAAATTAGGTTCTTATAACAATTGATATATGTGCCGTTGACATGCCCATGTTATGGGTCATTTGCATTATCATGTGACTATTACCACCTTGAAATTTTTTGAAAATACCTTGAAAAATTGGCATTTTTTATGAAAAATCTTACTATTATTTTGGCTGATGTAAGTGAAAGAAGGCATCAGCAGCAAGAATAGCCACATCAAGCATGAGATATTCATTGGACTGAAAGACCAGGCTCTGTAAAATGCATTAAAATGCTTTAAAGTGACTCCCAGGAATCAAAAATGATAAAAAAGCTATTTTTTCCCTTTTAAAGCGATAGCCCGCTTTTTCGCGGAATAATTGTAACTCCCTACATTTCTTCAGAATTGCCCATCAATGGAAAAAATGTGTTCAAAAACAATATCATTTCTGTGGTTCTTTATTTATCACACACAATTTAACCCCACCCCCTTTAACAAATTATTCATCAAAAAAGCACAATTTTCCACCACCAGTCATGTTCAGGCCCCATTTTCACTCAGTTTTAGGGGTCTGGTGTTGCAAACTTGGATCAGCTATGGAAGACTGTTCAATATTCTTTCCATGAGAGAACTTCTGGTGATGTGAGGTCATTGAGTCCAGATCTGATCAGCTGAGCATCAAGCGCATGACTTTATCAGCACATTGAAGAATAAAATATGACATTTTCAGGTCTGCAAGGGTGATCCAAGATAACTGGATGTGGGTGTATATTGAATTAGTTGAATAAAGATATGCTCTCTTTGAATTGCTGAAGCATTTTCTTAAATGTGTCTAAGTTTTAGTGCTATTAACCTTCAAATGACCATACCCACCAGTGGAAATGACACACTTTTATGATATATATCTGTATATCACTGGCTATAAAATCCAAAATACTTGTTAAATTAGGTTCTTATAACAATTGATATATGTGCCGTTGACATGCCCATGTTATGGGTCATTTGCATTATCATGTGACTATTACCACCTTGAAATTTTTTGAAAATACCTTGAAAAATTGGCATTTTTTATGAAAAATCTTACTATTATTTTGGCTGATGTAAGTGAAAGAAGGCATCAGCAGCAAGAATAGCCACATCAAGCATGAGATATTCATTGGACTGAAAGACCAGGCTCTGTAAAATGCATTAAAATGCTTTAAAGTGACTCCCAGGAATCAAAAATGATAAAAAGCTATTTTTTCCCTAAAGCGATAGCCCGCTTTTTCGCGGAATAATTGTAACTCCCTACATTTCTTCAGAATTGCCCATCAATGGAAAAAATGTGTTCAAAATCAATATCACTTCTGTGGTTCTTTATTTATCACACACAATTTAACCCCACCCCCTTTAACAAATTATTCATCAAAAAAGCACAATTTTCCACCACCAGTCATGTTCAGGCCCCATTTTCACTCAGTTTTAGGGGTCTGGTGTTGCAAACTTGGATCAGCTATGGAAGACTGTTCAATATTCTTTCCATGAGAGAACTTCTGGTGATGTGAGGTCATTGAGTCCATATCTGATCAGCTGAGCATCAAGCGCATGACTTTATCAGCACATTGAAGAATAAAATATGACATTTTCAGGTCTGCAAGGGTGATCCAAGATAACTGGATGTGGGTGTATATTGAATTAGTTGAATAAAGATATGCTCTCTTTGAATTGCTGAAGCATTTTCTTAAATGTGTCCAAGTTTTAGTGCTATTAACCTTCAAATGACCATACCCACCAGTGGAAATGACACACTTTTATTATATATATCTGTATATCACTGGCTATAAAATCCAAAATACTTGTTAAATTAGGTTCTTATAACAATTGATATATGTGTCGTTGACATGCCCATGTTATGGGTCATTTGCATTATCATGTGACTATTACCACCTTGAAATTTTTTGAAAATACCTTGAAAAATTGGCATTTTTTATGAAAAATCTTACTATTATTTTGGCTGATGTAAGTGAAAGAAGGCATCAGCAGCAAGAATAGCCACATCAAGCATGAGATATTCATTGGACTGAAAGACCAGGCTCTGTAAAATGCATTAAAATGCTTTAAAGTGACTCCCAGGAATCAAAAATGATAAAAAGCTATTTTTTCCCTTTAGGTTACACTGGTGTAAATGTTTTCCATAGGCCTCAGTGCTAACGTTTTAGCGTATAGTGTTGGCAATATAAATGTTGGGTCCAAAATTTTCTTTAAATCTGAAAAATTGACATTTTGGTAAACTTTTTACACAAAAAAATCATGTCTGTCTAGCAGGGAATTCGCCTTTAAATCTTATGTTTTCGTAACTAGTGTCAGAACCGCATACAAAAATACAGTCATATTTTAGACCACACCAAAAAATTCAAACTTCACTACAAAGGGTTAATTCCTGTGCCAATGGTTATTTTACCTATGGGAAATCATAGGGAAGAGGTGTGATGATTTTTTTATGTGAAAAGCACACAAGGCTATTGACCAATCAGGGCCCAGTGTCTATTTTATTCTCTCCTATATATTCCTCCCGCATCCGCTAGATGTCACTCGGAACCTTATTTACACCAGTGTAACCTAAAGCGATAGCCCGCTTTTTCGCGGAATAATTGTAACTCCCTACATTTCTTCAGAATTGCCCATCAATGGAAAAAATGTGTTCAAAAACAATATCATTTCTGTGGTTCTTTATTTATCACACACAATTTAACCCCACCCCCTTTAACAAATTATTCATCAAAAAAGCACAATTTTCCACCACCAGTCATGTTCAGGCCCCATTTTCACTCAGTTTTAGGGATCTGGTGTTGCAAACTTGGATCGGCTATGGAAGACTGTTCAATATTCTTTCCATGAGAGAACTTCTGGTGATGTGAGGTCATTGAGTCCAGATCTGATCAGCTGAGCATCAAGCGCATGACTTTATCAGCACATTGAAGAATAAAATATGACATTTTCAGGTCTGCAAGGGTGATCCAAGATAACTGGATGTGGGTGTATATTGAATTAGTTGAATAAAGATATGCTCTCTTTGAATTGCTGAAGCATTTTCTTAAATGTGTCTAAGTTTTAGTGCTATTAACCTTCAAATGACCATACCCACCAGTGGAAATGACACACTTTTATGATATATATCTGTATATCACTGGCTATAAAATCCAAAATACTTGTTAAATTAGGTTCTTATAACAATTGATATATGTGCCGTT
Source organism: Siphonodentalium dalli (assembly GCA_032622095.1). Taxonomy (NCBI): domain Eukaryota; kingdom Metazoa; phylum Mollusca; class Scaphopoda; order Gadilida; family Siphonodentaliidae; genus Siphonodentalium; species Siphonodentalium dalli. The sequence continues at coordinate 214,264,434 of CP136063.1, forward strand.
GACATGCCCATGTTATGGGTCATTTGCATTATCATGTGACTATTACCACCTTGAAATTTTTTGAAAATACCTTGAAAAATTGGCATTTTTTATGAAAAATCTTACTATTATTTTGGCTGATGTAAGTGAAAGAAGGCATCAGCAGCAAGAATAGCCACATCAAGCATGAGATATCCATTGGACTGAAAGACCAGGCTCTGTAAAATGCATTAAAATGCTTTAAAGTGACTCCCAGGAATCAAAAATGATAAAAAGCTATTTTTTCCCTAAAGCGATAGCCCGCTTTTTCGCGGAATAATTGTAACTCCCTACATTTCTTCAGAATTGCCCATCAATGGAAAAAATGTGTTCAAAAACAATATCACTTCTGTTGTTCTTTATTTATCACACACAATTTAACCCCACCCCCTTTAACAAATTATTCATCAAAAAAGCACAATTTTCCACCACCAGTCATGTTCAGGCCCCATTTTCACTCAGTTTTAGGGGTCTGGTGTTGCAAACTTGGATCAGCTATGGAAGACTGTTCAATATTCTTTCCATGAGAGAACTTCTGGTGATGTGAGGTCATTGAGTCCATATCTGATCAGCTGAGCATCAAGCGCATGACTTTATCAGCACATTGAAGAATAACATATGACATTTTCAGGTCTGCAAGGGTGATCCAAGATAACTGGATGTGGGTGTATATTGAATTAGTTGAATAAAGATATGCTCTCTTTGAATTGCTGAAGCATTTTCTTAAATGTGTCCAAGTTTTAGTGCTATTAACCTTCAAATGACCATACCCACCAGTGGAAATGACACACTTTTATGATATATATCTGTATATCACTGGCTATAAAATCCAAAATACTTGTTAAATTAGGTTCTTATAACAATTGATATATGTGTCGTTGACATGCCCATGTTATGGGTCATTTGCATTATCATGTGACTATTACCACCTTGAAATTTTTTGAAAATACCTTGAAAAATTGGCATTTTTTATGAAAAATCTTACTATTATTTTGGCTGATGTAAGTGAAATAAGGCATCAGCAGCAAGAATAGCCACATCAAGCATGAGTTATTCATTGGACTGAAAGACCAGGCTCTGTAAAATGCATTAAAATGCTTTAAAGTGACTCCCAGGAATCAAAAATGATAAAAAGCTATTTTTTCCCTTTAAAGCGATAGCCCGCTTTTTCGCGGAATAATTGTAACTCCCTACATTTCTTCAGAATTGCCCATCAATGGAAAAAATGTGTTCAAAAACAATATCACTTCTGTGGTTCTTTATTTATCACACACAATTTAACCCCACCCCCTTTAACAAATTATTCATCAAAAAAGCACAATTTTCCACCACCAGTCATGTTCAGGCCCCATTTTCACTCAGTTTTAGGGGTCTGGTGTTGCAAACTTGGATCAGCTATGGAAGACTGTTCAATATTCTTTCCATGAGAGAACTTCTGGTGATGTGAGGTCATTGAGTCCATATCTGATCAGCTGAGCATCAAGCGCATGACTTTATCAGCACATTGAAGAATAAAATATGACATTTTCAGGTCTGCAAGGGTGATCCAAGATAACTGGATGTGGGTGTATATTGAATTAGTTGAATAAAGATATGCTCTCTTTGAATTGCTGAAGCATTTTCTTAAATGTGTCCAAGTTTTAGTGCTATTAACCTTCAAATGACCATACCCACCAGTGGAAATGACACACTTTTATTATATATATCTGTATATCACTGGCTATAAAATCCAAAATACTTGTTAAATTAGGTTCTTATAACAATTGATATATGTGTCGTTGACATGCCCATGTTATGGGTCATTTGCATTATCATGTGACTATTACCATCTTGAAATTTTTTGAAAATACCTTGAAAAATTGGCATTTTTTATGAAAAATCTTACTATTATTTTGGCTGATGTAAGTGAAAGAAGGCATCAGCAGCAAGAATAGCCAAATCAAGCATGAGATATTCATTGGACTGAAAGACCAGGCTCTGTAAAATGCATTAAAATGCTTTAAAGTGACTCCCAGGAATCAAAAATGATAAAAAGCTATTTTTTCCCTTTAGGTTACACTGGTGTAAATGTTTTCCATAGGCCTCAGTGCTAACGTTTTAGCGTATAGTGTTGGCAATATAAATGTTGGGTCCAAAATTTTCTTTAAATCTGAAAAATTGACATTTTGGTAAACTTTTTACAAAAAAAAATCATGTCTGTCTAGCAGGGAATTCGCCTTTAAATCTTATGTTTTCGTAACTAGTGTCAGAACCGCATACAAAAATACAGTCATATTTTAGACCACACCAAAAAATTCAAACTTCACTACAAAGGGTTAATTCCTGTGCCAATGGTTATTTTACCTATGGGAAATCATAGGGAAGAGGTGTGATGATTTTTTTATGTGAAAAGCACACAAGGCTATTGACCAATCAGGGCCCAGTGTCTATTTTATTCTCTCCTATATATTCCTCCCGCATCCGCTAGATGTCACTCGGAACCTTATTTACACCAGTGTAACCAATAGGAACGTTCAGCTGCGTTCACATATCGTCCTTATACCAGTAAACCAGAATTGATTTAAAATGAAAATGAATGTAGAAAAATGCAGCCTTCCATTATTCGATCGATGGCATTTACTGACAATACCGTCGATATGTGACAATAATTTTGGGGGCCAATTTCCATGACAAACCGCACCACTTTCAGATCCGATAGTAAGTCATATCAATTAGCCTACATCCTAACCTTTCCAAAGATACCAAATTTGTCCTTAAGTACGGTGGGTATATTAAATCGAATTTTTTGGGGTCTCTGTCGCTCACCTAAAGGGGCTTATTACATGAGCCGTGACAACCCGGTCTGCCGGGACAACTCGATCACGCTGTTATATGAGCCGAGACAACTCGGTTTGACGTACACGCAACTAGCTAACCATCTAGCTGTCAATCACGCGTCACGACATCGGTCCCTAACACTTGGGTTGTCACGAAACGTCACTCACATGACGCGAACATACAATTGGCTAACGTCATATCAAGTCACAACGTTCGTGTTACGTTCCAAATTTTGTTACGTGAGCCGAGTTGTCCCGCCTAACCGAATTGTCCCGGCAAGGCGAAAGGTTGAAATAACTACTTCTGGGGGCTATTTTAACTACCCAACGGGAGGCTAATGTTTAACTACTTTTGGTAGTAGGATGAATACGAACTACCCAGTAGTTAAATTTACTACCTGCGAGTGGTTGGAATTTTTGCTACCTGCGGGTAGTTAATCTGATAACTACTATTGGTGGGAAAGTATTCTACCTCGAGTGGTTATTCTAGCTATTTTAATTGGTATTCAAAGATTTCATATCTAACCACTCAAAGTAGCTATTTTATCAAGTTTTAGAATCATGCCTCTAAAGATAGTAATGCCATGTGGACCACAAAATATGACAATGGAGAAAATAATTTCAATATTTATTCAAAATAAAAAAACATAAATATATATATATAGTTCAGATCATTTGTGCTTTTAGCTTAAAATAAATTGCAACACAAGGTTTCTTACCAGGAATAAGTACATTAGCCTACATAAAACAAAAAAAAACAATGTGAATTTTGTGAAAATCGATGGATTCTCAGAGTTGAAAACTTGACCCAGGGAATATTATCAGACCCCAGATGTCTTAAAAGGACACTAAAACTTATTGTATCTACATAATTGATTATATACCCAAAATGGTTGCAATCTGGGTCGTCAAATTTAAAAAAAACAGCGATAAACTGAAATGGAGTGTCATTTCGTAGATGCTGTTGAAATCAGACGTCTTAAAGAAGCAAAATGAGCAATAAAGAGCGTTCCTTATCACATTAGAAAATATGTAGGATTTTTTGCGGATAAAAGCGCCTTTGACCCTCAGATGACGTAAGGGGTGGGGGAGGGGCTAAAAAAAAAATATGATCAATAAAGACCGTTTCTTATCAGTTCGGAAGATATGTGGGGGGAAATTGCAAAAAAAGTAAAATAATGCATGTTTAATGTCATGGGATGTCGTGTCCGGAGTTTATTGCAGCTGCTGTTTATCCCAGATACTTCATTATTTAAATGACTTGCTAATAACGCATTCTTAACATGAGCAATGACAGGTACATAGCTAGTTCCGTATAATACTCAATTTATGTTTTTTCAAGGATGTATATAAAAACAAGGTTGTGCATCAAAAATTGCTCTGGTCAAGTTTTTTTTGCTCATAAGAGTGAATCTGTTTTACCGAGAATCAATATATTTATTTATATATTTAAAAAAAAAATGGATGAAGTAAAGAGGACCTAAGTGCCATAACTCTGGTAGAAAAAAAAATCTGACAATCCCTACTTTTGAACTCAAATGAGATATTGTTGTGAAAGATACATATAACTAAAATGAATGGGATTTGTTGGAAGTTTGTTCATGTTATCGTGCCAAAGGTCATAAAATTACAAAACCGACAAACTAAGGTCCGTAATTAAGATAAAATAAATCTTCAAACTCAATTGATATTTTCATGTGAACGGTCCGCATAAAACAATTCCTAGTCTTTCACTGGGTCTTTACTTTATTCCAAAAAATGCCGTATTGGGGCGTTGTTATCTATTTTAGAGATATTTATTCGTTCAAACATATGTATATATACCAAAAAAATCACTTTGTGGGCTTTGCAATACTAATGGGAGTGCATGAACTAATGGTTGTATCGTTTATATGCGGTTGTGGACTACACAAGACTCTATAAATAATTCCAAGAACATACATGTACATGTTAAAAATATCGTTGAATAGCTTTAACCAATAATAAAAAAGACGGAATCACCCTTCAGACATGATATCAGTCTTCAACCCAGAGAACTTTGCGGCCATGGATTAGTAACCCTCGTCACAACTGGGCGGAGCCCACATATTCTGAGTGGACAATAAATGCGATTTATTGATTATTTATGTAAATATAATTTATTAGTCCCCCCCCCCCATTTAATATGTGGTCGAAGGCGCGTACCCCATGGCATTCCCCTGGTGACTTATGTCTACCAATGTTCTAATATATCTTCTGAGCTGACTAGGGACGCTCTTTATATGATTAATTATTTATTAGTGGCCAGTTAAGATGTATGCGGTCAACATCACTCATTCCGTGGCATTCATCGGTTGAATCTATCCATTCGCATAAGTCTTGTTCAACAACCCGATCGGTCGATAGGCGGCGGGGACCAAATTCGTGTTGTGCGACAACGTCATCAACGTCCGCAACACACAATCTTACAGAAATAAATATTTAATATTGTATAATAACATTAAGTCCAACCGGGTGTTCGAAAAGAAAAAAACATTTTACCACAGAACTCGACGACTTTTTACTGCATAACTCGTTAACTTGTCTTTTACTACACAACTCGTTGATTTCTACTACAGAACTCGTGACCTCAAATCATTACATAACTCTTTGAATTTACTGCAGAACTTATGAGCTACCAAAAAACTCGGCGATTGTTACTACATAACTCGCGAGCTACCACATTAGTCGTCAGTTGCTATAAAATTCGGCTTTCTCGTCGGGAAACACGTTTGTGAATTTTTTCGTGCACTTTTCATCCATGTGTCATTGACCATTCAGCTGCCAGAATTTTTTTTATGCAGATCCTAGCTTGGGGGTCTCAGGGGAAATCACTCTACTAATTTGTATTTGGTGTATTATAACCTGTTTTCCATATGTCAGGCAATATTTTTTTAAGTTTCCTGTTTTCATTTCGATTAGCATAAAATGATATGATGCATCTAGTTTTATTTGAAGTGTTTTCTTAGTTTGTTTATAATTCATAGCAGGTAGTGCAGGGTAGTAGTGCCCAATAGTTTTTCGGGTCGTAATCTGGAATATTGACAATTTCTATGAATCCAACAGATATATTCAGTGTGGGTTCTGGAGTGATGACCCACTCTGATATAACACACTATACTGCTATTCGTTGTATATACTTCAATATACAATGTTAATTGCCATTTCTGGGTCAATAATGATGATATATGCTTTGAAGAAAAAAAGCATGAGGATAAAAATTTCATCTTGCGGAAAAAAACTGATTTTTGGGCTGATTATGACCCACCACCACCCCCGCTTACGTGTCCGGAACTTTATTAGTATTTCTTCACGCATGCAAATAACGCATAGTTACGCGAAAGTCATCGCATGCTTTATAGAAGCCGATGTTAGTTTCGCGTCCCATTTGTTGATATAAGTATGTTTTGTCAACGTTTTGGATCATGTAATAAATAGAATCTACAACTCGTCCCCAGTTTATAACGGAATTTATAACACTCGTCCAGTAAATTAGGTCTGGACCTCGACAAAGGCTTGGTCCAACCCTAATTTACTAGACTCGTTTTGTAAATTCGGCTATAGTAAACTGGGGACTCGTTGTAGATCCTCTATATAAGCAATAGACACATATCATACCACATGGTAAACTAGAACAATCCTTACCTACCCCTCTTCGAAGATAATGTTATATTATTTAGGCATATACGATAAACGACGACAATCTTATTTTTCCCCATGAACTTTATTTATTACTAGCAAGCTTACTTGGTGTTGCCCAGGTTAAAAAAGTGATGTGAAACACTCCGTTTGGAGAAATTTCATTGGTAGAACAAAATTTGTTGAACAATGGAAGAACACGATTGAGTCATCAGATCGCGGAAAGTTTTATGGGCTGTTTAAAAAGAATTTCGGAATGGAAGCATATATGACTATTACAACAAACTGTTTGATAACATATATTGTTAAGATGCGCACTGCTAATCATAGACTGCAGATTGAAAGGGTAAGGTGGGGTAAAGCCAAAAAGAAAACAAGAAAAATAATAATACAAATATTTGCCAGCAATGCAAGACGGCGATAGGCGACGAATTACACTTTGCACTAGAATGCACGGAACTCACACATTTAAGACGAAAATATTTGCCAAAAACTTACCATACGGAACCAACTGAAACTAAATTAGCTAAATTACTCACGAGTGCTGACCCAAATGTTCTAAAGCAGTTTGCAATCTTTGTGAAGATGGGTTGTAAGATTATTGATAGGAACTAACTAATCGACAGCGGCAATTTATAACTATATCTGCTTACGACGATTACGGTGATGACATATATTACGACAGATATAGCGAAGATGCGATATGATATAATTATATCGAGTATGACGATAACTGTGGTGGTGGAAATGATGATACTGTTTCGAATGGCGATGATGATGATGATGTTGATGCTGCTGATGATGATATCGATACCGATGATAATGATGATGATGTTGATGATGATGACGAAAATGACACTGATGGCGAAGATGATTAGTATGGCGATGATGTCTGATGGAGATGATCACGCTGATTGTGATGATGATGATGGTGGTGACGATGATTATGATGACGATATGTATGATTACGATGATGATAACGATGTCGACGACGATAACGACGATGCTTATGATGATGCTTATGATGATGGTGATGGTGGTGGTTGTGGAGACTATGACGACGACGATGAAGACGATGATGATGACGACGATGACGACGACGATGATGACGATGATGATGACGATGATGAAGATGATTATGATGATGATGATGACGATGACGATAATGGTGATGATGATGATGATGATGATGATGATAGTATAAATATACACTTCCGCGATATGAAAATGGCAAGCCAGACAACAGTGGCCCCCTTTTGTAAATATATGTATATATGTTAATTAATTAGTACTCTGTATTCGCCACTTAATTGTGGCATTGAGTAAATAAACGATCAATCAATTAAGAGAACTCTTGCTCAAAATAGTTATTATGCCCTGATATATTTCAGAGGACTATTATTACCAGCATGCCCGTCCGTCAGGTGACACCATAGAGGGTTTAGGAGAGGCTACAGCCCCTGTCGGGAAGGGTTTCCCCCACCCGGTCGGGTAAAATCTGCAATGGTAAACCCAGTGGTCCGAATCGGCATCTCCAGTTTAGACCTAGTTTAAACTACCAGTTTAAACTGGGTTTTAGTAGTAAAACCAAGTTTTTCTCCACCGCTGGGACGACATAGATTTGGTCGATTGCGTTACCTGTGGGACACACTTGTCCAATTGCAAGAATAGGAGGCGTGGTCTGTCTGTTTATTATCGCTACTTGTCAATGCATTGTCCGGTCAAGCGACCTGTTGTCGCTATATAATCTCCTAATCAGGGGAATAACCCGTGCGCTTTGAGAAATCACGACGAATGCACGGTCTGTTGTATAACGGTTAGATATTATCTAATATCATGGACGAACGTGACTTTTGGAACTCAAAAATATCTCTTGAGGGCATGGGTGGGGCCCCGCCACAAATAACCCATAGAAACACCACCACCCCGGGGGTACCATCCGGACGGGTGAAAATGGGGTATGGACCATTTTTGAGAACGGGAAGGATTTCGGCGAATTTGACGGCATGAAAGGGTGGCTCGCCCATAATACCCGATAGAAACATCACCCATCACCCCGGGATAACAGGGGTATGGACGGTATAAGGATTTAGGCTAATTAATTTGGCAGCAGGAGTGGGTGGCACGATCAAAATACACCATAGAACCACCCCTACCCACCCCTCACCGGGGGGAGGTGGAAATTGGGTACGCCCAAATACCGAATAGAAACACCCCAACCCTCACCCCCTGGGAAGGGTACCTCAAATAACGCATATAAACACCCCACCCCTCACATCCGGGCGGGGTGGGGTGGGTCACCACCCGAGGGTGAAGATGGGATATGAACCATGTTCGGCCAATTTGACGACAGGGGTGTGTGGCCCGCTCCAAATATCCCATATAGACACCCTACCCTCATCCCTGGAGGGTACCACCCTGCTGGGGTGAAAATGGGGGTATGGAGCATTTTATTCATTATTCCAAAAACATGCCTCTGTTGGTCAATATTACGGCATGTGTAGGTGGCACGCCCAAATACCCCATAGAATGGGGTATGGACCGTTATCGAGAACGGTAAGGATTTCGGCCAATATGACGTCATTGGAGGGCGGCCCGCCCTCAAATATAGTCATAGAAACACCCCCACCCTTACCGCGGGTGGTTCTACCCGAGCGGGTGACAATGGGGTCCGGGTGGGGTTGGGTGTTTCTATGGGGGCATTTGGGATGTGCCACCCACCGTTCTCGAAAATGGTCCATACCCCATTTCACCCCCTCTGTGTGGTACCTCCGGGTGAGGGTGTTTCTAGGGGGTAGTTGGAGCGGGCTACCCACACTGCTGACGTCAAATTTACCGAAATCCTTACCGTTCTCGAAAATGATCCATACCCCATTTTCACCTCCTGGGTGGTTCCCCCAGCGTTCAGGGGTGGGCTGTTTCTATGGGACATTTGAGCGGACCATCCATCCATGCCGTCAATTGGCCGAAATCCTTACCAGTCTCGAAAATGGTCCATATCCCACGTTCACCCCCTCGTGTGGTACCCCCCCCCCCCGGATGTGAGGGGTGTGGTGTTTCTATGGGTTATTTGGGGCGAGCCACCCACCCATACTATCAAATTGGCCGAAATCCTTACATTCCTCCAAAATAGTCCATACTCCACCCCCTCAGGGTGGCCGTTACCCTCCCCCGGGTGAAGGCTGGGGTGTCTCTGATGGGTATTTGGGCGGGCCACCAACCCATGCGTCAAATTGACCGAAAGAGACCATTTTGTAAATAAGGAATCAGTTTCAAAAGTCATGTTCGTGTCTAACGTGTCAATCTGATCAGTCCGATCCCGCCATGCTCTCAGCCACCAAATCGACATCCGAACGAGCGAATTGCAAACAGACATATATAGCAAGAAATCATCCATCACACTGGCACATATTTTGTTAGAATTTATCTCATAAGTACCGACATCGCCTCCCCGAATTCCACTAAGACTCTCCTACATCTACATTGAGTGACAAACGCCCGCGCATAAACGCCTCCCCCAATTCAAAATAAACACTCCCATATTCACGAAGAAACAACATCAATATTGGGCGAAAAATATCGGCCGAATAATTAAACCCAAAAAAATAGGTTTTAGTCAAACCTGGGGTAGGGTGGTTTAACTTTGAATTTTTTTCAAAGTATATTTAAAGGTGTATGTTCGAGGCGAGACGTATGGTACGTATAAATCATATATACCTAAGCTTACACTGATGATTATATAACCAATTCACCACAAACAATTAGTAATATTACCATAACTTTATCACGTTAATAAAACCTAGTTTCAACTTAAACTGAGTTTATCACAAAACTTGGTTTAAGTACGCTAAAACCCAGTTTTACTCCCATAAACCTGGTTTAACTACTGTAAAACCAAGTTTAAACCCTACTTAAACCTAGTTTAAACTGGAGTTAAACCTGGTCTAGAATAAAACCTAGTCTAAACCAGAGATGCCGATTCGGACCAGTAGCTTTCGGGATCCTATCCCCCCCCCCTGTCGATGATCATAAATACTGGCGCCACCTATTCCGACCATAACCGTTACCGATCCGTGTAGTATATTGTACTGTCAGAAAATACCATATTAGTCTCACCCAATTTATTTTCATTGACATGAGGACATTTTTCACATCTACCAGATTCGTTCCACTGTTACAGTGATTTTGACAAACTAGTATCTTTTTGCTCGGTCCCGATTGGAACTCCAGATAAAATTAAATAATATTTGTTCTAGTTTATTCACGAAACTGTTGCTATGGTTAGGCAATGCGACATAGGTTCATATTGGACGTATTTGATTCCGAAATAAAAGCACCTTATACTATGATAACAAGCTCACATCTGGAAAGTTGATTTAGGTTCATATGGAGCGTAATTCAGATTCAAATACTGCCGATATGTGCTTATTTTTGCTTTTGAAATAAATTCAATATGAGCTTATTTTCAGGAGAACAGACTGAAAATTCAGTATATATATCAGTATGCGATACTTACCTTCGAATTCCCTAAACACACCGTGTGACGTCATAGTTGGATCGAGTACGCCGTCTGATAAGTAACACTCCTTTTTCTGCTTATCGTACGAAAACTCTTTGCAGGAACCGTCACATAGCACAGCACACTCAATCCTCGAGCGAGCCATCTTCACTCGAGTAGTTAAACACCCAACTGGCATAGCGTTAACAATCACGAATCTTCTGCTGAACAAATTCGCATTACATACATGTATGGTTGCCAATATAACTGCCAATATAACAGCGAAAGTTGCCAAGCACAATGTCATAATGTTAGAATGACATACGATCCAAGTCTGGCTTGTGTTTTTGCGTAACTGATACAAGGCAGAGCTAACTTAATTGGAAACCTCGCCCAGGAAACTGGCGTCGCATTTTCCGCACACCGAGCCATATCGACCGATATAGCGAGTAATCAATTGGTTCCGAGAATTACGTTAAATAATTCACAAGGCGAGATACGTCGGTAAAAAACGAGTGCGCGCCTCGATATATATATATATATATATATATATATATATTTTACAGTCATATGCGCGATTTCCATCGAAAAACGACATTAATTAAAAATTGTAACGTAACTAGTGAATTATCTCATTTCTCGTGACGTCTTTGACGTTATGTTGCTTATTGATTAAGGGGCTTGTTACATGAGACAATCCGGTCTGCCGGGACAACTCGATCACGCTGTTATATTAGCCGAGACAACTCGGTTGACCGGGACAACTCGGTTTGACGTACACGCAACTAGCTAACCATTTAGCTGTCAATCACGAGTCACGACATCAGTCCCTAACACCGGCACGCCAGAAACTGAGGGCCTTTGGTTGTCACGAAACGTCACTTACATGACGCGAACATACTATTGGCTAACGTCATATCAAGTCACAACGAATCGTGTTACGTTCCAGACTAGCCGGGATGACTGGCTGTTACGTGAGCAGAGTTGTCCCGGCTAACCGAGTTGTCCCGGCAAGGCGGGACGGGACAACTCGGTTTGCCGAGTTGACCCGGCTCAATTAACAGCACACCATAATTTTAGTGAGCAAGCACATTAGACCGGGCCACTCTGCAAACCGAGTTGTCCCGGCTAGCCGAGTTGTCCCGGCTCATGTGACAAGCCCCTAAGACTAAATTTTCGAAGCCCCTAAGACTAAATTTTCGATGGTTGATCTTTCTCCACATCGGGACTTCCATGCATTAATTATGGGTGTATTAATCATATCTTACGAACCAAATTTATGTAGAAGCGTAAGAAGTAGAGAGTAATCAATTAGTTCCGAGAATTACGTTAAATAATTCACTCGATGCGAGAGACGTTTAGGTAAGAAACCCGTGTGATAACGTCTACTCGTTTCATACCGACATCTCTCGGTGTGACTAATTACTGCCCGGGCCTCATGAGCTCATGGGCAGTATAATATGGTGGCTTATTGTAGTAGGATACATACAAAGCATAGGTTGTGAAAATTGACTTGCTGTGTCAACCACCGGCTGGTTTATTAACCACTTAAATGCCGATATTGACTAAAAGAACCCGGGAGATTGACTCGCCGTCTCGTTCACGGCCAGGTTAATTAATCCCTTAAATGACGATATGGTCCAGAAGAACACGTGCGAGCCAGTGTAAGCCCGGGCAGGCCCGGGCGGCCCAATGGACACGCGGACACTATAATATGATGGCTCGTGGTAGTACGATACATACAAAGCATATGTTGTAAACGATTACTTGCTATGTCGTCCACCGCCGGCTTTATTAACCATTTAAATGCCGATATTGGTTAAAAGAGCCCGAGAGAGCCCGGGTAGACCCAGAAACTAGACCACACTATACATATATTGAGGAATAATTGTAGTCAGACACCTATTAAATGTAAACGGTGAAGATTGACTCACCGCCTTATTCAAGACCTGGTTCACTAACCCCTTAAATGACGATATGGGCCAGAAGAGGGTACGGGAGAGCTCGGACAGCTCCATGGACCCACATACCGTATACTATGATGCCTTATGGTAGTATAGTATACACACTAAGGGGGTGTTTATACATTACCCGGCGAAGATCGTATTCGCTTTAGCCGGTAGCGATAACAATGGAGTGTTTATACTTCGCCGGATAAGAATTACGGCTATCCGGATACTCAGCTATACGGTTTTCAACTTTTGGATAAAATTATTTAGTACAATCACCTGATTGTCGTATGGATTCTAATTCGCTCTGCGGTTAAGTTTGATGTTTATCTGGGATCATGCCGTCATGGGTGATTTCCTTTCAACAATTAACTCGAACAATATTATTGTGCAATCGCTGATAGACCAGCCCGCTTTTCACCTGTGTATATATTGGTCAGTGTGCCAGTTTGATTGTCTCTGATCAGCTATCCGTCGGTGGTCACGCACCTTGGTTATAAGCTATTATTATAAATACTAATTGATTATGGTATACGCGTACTCTGCATGTGCATGGTATATTTGTTGCGCATTCGAGGGAATTAAATGTGCGTGTTCATGTACATGTATGTTGATATATTTATATGGAAGAAATAGGATGGCACGTTTCAATGGATTCAAACTTAATGGACAATTAGTGCAATAATCTAAATCTGAGTGCGCCGTGGACATATACACAGGGACGGGTCTGGAGGGCTTGATTTGGAGGTGTGGGACTGTTCAACTTTGGAATTTCCAACTGCACCAAACCTTGAATCTCACCAAACTCACAAGTTCGCGTAAACCAATTTACGCACCACGTTGGGAACTTAGGTTCTAATCTAACTTTCCACTCACAATAATCCTCTCGACTGCCCCGTATTGAGCGATTTCCTTTAGATCTGAACCTGTGTCTAAACCTGGAAATTGCCCAATCATACAGACTGAATCATAACATGTTTAGTGGTCTGACGTCAAGCAGCTTGAACCCAGATTTGATTCAGTTAAATTAAATTAGATAGCTGTTTAACTGACAACGGGGCGGGACCAAGACATAATATTATCGACCGACCATGGTTATGGCCAGGTGTGAGATTTTTTTTTAATCTGAACCCTGAAAATTGCAAAATCCTAGCATCCAGCCTTAAGATTTCCAATTTTTTCAACATATTGCTGATGTCAAATTTCCAACTAATGCCGTGTCAGGTAAGAATTTCCAGTCTTTGAATATTTTGATTAAAGCTGGGATGAGACACCCCCATCGCCACGGCCCTACATACATGGACATGGTGAATGTCCAAGTAAAATGAAAAACATATTTTATTGTATAATGTACACACGGAAATGTGTCAAATTTGATTCGCGATGTTGAAACTTATATATATAATATAAAATCCAATCCGAATGATTAGACACCAACTTGTAGATGTATGCGAAACATAGATAATATAGATAAATTTAAATCAGTTACACTGTATTTAATAACAATTAACACATACGCACATGTTAATATGAAATAATAAACATTATTATTGTATTTATTTGGTGTTTTATTTTTTTATTTTTTTCCCTACCAACAGGCCAAATGCAATTTTATCGAGGGTCCCAATCAAGCTTGCGAGCCAAGACAATACTGTAAGTTTATTTATATCATGATAATTTAAAAACAAAAATATTTAACATTATTTTGTTGGTACTGTTCACAATAATCAAATACATGCCAGGGCGGGCGGGCGGGCGGGCGGGCAATTATGAGTTATTTCAATGGGGGGTCCACCCACTCGCCCGCCCTCCCTCCCGACCGCGCCCGCCCGCCCGCCCGCCCGCACATCGTGTCCAACTAACGTCACAGATTTTGATTGTTGAAAATGCGCAGCCAGAAGTCGGAGCTGATTTGCTAATTGCGAGCAAATTTCTGCCATGTCTGAAACTCGTGAATTTGTTTGGTGATTCCCTCAAATGTGATGATTTGACAGCGATTAGCGAAGTTTACGTGTTATCCGTAAACGGAGGAGTATGTGAAAATGTAAGTACTTTTTATTTTATCATTTTTAGGAGGATGTGAATTGAGATATTTTTTTTTTTTAGTTTTTTCATTTTTTTTTTGTTTTGCTTTTGTCTATTTTGGTTTTGTTTTCATATAAATCTCTGTATCAAATATTTATCATAATTTTGTTAGTATGACTGTACATTATTGAAAACAATACACATTTATCTGTCTGATTCGATTAAGAATTTTTTTTTTCCATTTTAATGTTGATTTATTTAGACAAAAAGCTCTTTATTGTCTACCATATCACTGAATAATGTTCTTTTCTTTGTTTTACTGAGAAAAAAATTGTTTATTATTGTTTTGGAGTTTAGACACTGAACCCCCCCAAAAAAAATAATAGATTTCTCTCAAAGATACCAGCAATATGTATGTTATGGTGGCTTCGGGCTCTAGTGATAATACATTCAATGACTTCATGTAGTTACTAGCTATGATAATTTTTTTTTTTTTTTTTTTTTTTTTTACAGACGTTGCTTTCATCGACCACGACTATTGCTACAATGACATCCACCAGACCCTTCAGAATAAGCTCAACCACAGCCGAAATTTCGACAGCACCAGTGGCATCAACAGTTATTGACGACTTGGATTCACAGCAAACTACATTGGACAGTGCCATTACTATTTTACAAGGTAATTACATTGTTTCCATTTTTTTGTTTTTATTCTCATCGAGAAAACATTATTTTTTTGGGGGTATTCTTGAAATGTGATTATAAAATTCTTGACAAATATTTTTTAGAGTGGCTGATTACAACAACATCTATGAATCAAGTGTTATGAAAAAGTAACTTTCACTACAATCGTAGCTCTCAGTCAACAGTCAACATTTAGTAACATTTTTCAATGTCACTGAAATTAAACCTGGGTTTATTTTATTTTTTACATATATTACCTAAACCTCAACAGACACGGTATCAATTAACTGATGCGTAGTTATGTTTTATTGTAGTTAAACATGCATCATAATGTCATTTGATGTGTTGAGACAATCAAGTTCCATAACACAGCATTAAATTTGTGTACACATGAATGATTTAAAGTGTACACACATGAATGATTTTTAGCATTGTCTTTAATTACAGGACCTTGGGATGTTGTCAATTACATTATGATATTGATGACATCCATTGTCGGAGCATTAATGATTCTAACGATTGTATGTATATGGCAACGAAGAAGAAGAAATCGAACCACTGTTAATCAACCAGACGATTTTGAAAATGTACATTATGAGATGCCTCTACAAAGTAGTCATTATGATTAATAATTTTCTTTAAAGGTCCACTTATTTTTTCAAATTAATTCCCATATTACATTATATAAAATAATTTGGAATTGAATATAGCATTTCAAAGAGAAATACCCAACAGTACATTGTATTATCAACTCAGTCAGTATAATAAAATTGGTCAATGCAGGGTGATTAACTCTATATTTAATATATATTAATGATAGAGTTGCCCCCCCCCCCCTTACCATTGATAAAAAAAATAAAATAAAAATTGAATTCTGTTACATTCTGATATATGAAAGAGACACAGCTGTTTCAAATACGATGTTATTAACATTATGTGGACCTTTAATTGATGTTTCTATTTTCAGATCATCTTTTCTTGCTAATTTAAGCAAGGAAAGTATGATCTGTTTTGTTGATGTATAAAATGATTTAGTTTTATTATTTATTTTGTTTTCTATATTTTTTTGTTTTTTTTGTTGTTAGGTGCTGTCCTTATGGTATTGATTGCAGTTGCCCAACGAGTCGAACATCTATTGAGAGAATTTGTGAGGATCTTTACATCAAATATAGTTAATCAAATAAGCAAGAACATGAATATGAATAAATTGAAGCATTATAGAGTATTCAAATATATCCAAAGAATTTTGAATCCGCCTAGAAGGTCTAATAGATGTAGGAAATCTCCAGAAAGATATGGTTACAATTAGCCTTACTTTATTCTCAAATTCTGTATCCAACTCAGTCAGCTTTAGCGTGGCTTCATACAATTCACCAAAAATATGGGTTGCATCTTAATGAGTCTTCGAAAGGAAAGACCCTGTCTTTTTTCTTATGAAGAGTATAAAGATTAGAGAATTTGTGAGGACCTTTACAACAAATATGCCTAATCAAATAAGAAAAGAACATAAATATGAATAAAAATGAGTCATTATAGACTATACAAATATATCAAAAGAGTTTTGAATCATCCTAGAAGATCTAATAGATGTAGGAAATCTCCAGAAAGATATGGTTGCAATTATACTTACTTTATTCTCAAATTCTGTCTCCAGCTCAGTCAGCTTTAGCGTGGCTTCATACAATTCGCCAAAACGCGAGTGGTAAATCTTCATACTCTTCATACGAAAAAAGACAGGGTCTTTCATTTCGAAGCATCATTAAGATACACCCATGTTTTTGTTAGCACACCTACACCTATTTAGCTTCAGATACTTATTATTTCCAAAGTACATTCTATAATAAGCATCACTGCCTTGCTGTATGAACTCCTGTGTTCTATTTGTCACCATTTTGGAAAAAAAAAAATTTGATAAATTTTTGCTAAAATTTTTGATAATTTTTTGAAGAGACTGAGAGAGTTTCGTACTGAATCCAAATTATTTTGAAACCATATATAGTCTAGTTTGATAATTGGAGGTGCGTGTCCTTAAATTATTATTGACCAATCTATTGGATACACATGACTATTAGCTCTCAAATTTCATGTGGTCGTATCGTTTTTGCTGAATATTTTTGGCTGAGATTACAGATATTTTGTATTCATCATTCGATCTATACACACGATAGCTCCCAATCAGATGTTGTCCAACCACCTGTGGTCAGAATTCATGAATAATTATTTCTTTATAATCCTTTAATCATGATTTTGAATTCTTAACATTGGTATTCCTGTCTGGAAATCTTGCCCACCCTCCCAACGCCCCTTAAGTTATTCATTGTAACATCAGTTTGCATAGTGACTTGTAGTAATTTGAATTTTTCTATGTCACATGATTTAAAGCTTCTGGTCAAATTCATCGACATCATACACTTCCTAATGTATACCAATTGATTGAATACTCTGATAATATTATTTAGCCACTTACATGATCGGTACACATTATTCACTGACCATCCCCGTAGTAATTTGAATTTCTATGTCCCATGATTTAAAGCTTCTGGTCAAATTCATCGACATCATACACTTCCTATTGTATACCAATTGATTGAATACTCTGATAATATTATTTAGCCACTTACATGCTCGGTACACATTATTCACTGACCAACCCATTGTTTTGTATGAGATTATTATCTCATACAATTGTTGTCTGTATTTAACATAAATGGAAAATTTATTTTGTTGACCATTCCATCTACCAAACATTATTTACCTGGGGAGGGGAGGGGTTATCATGTGTTTACATTTCTACATTTTAGCATCCGTGCTGGTTCAAGTCTATGAATTATAGCATGTCCTTATTTCAGATTATACCAGAGAGAGAAATTATTCTGGTTTTTAACCCGTGTACATCATGATTATCTAGCTTCGTATAGTTAGTATCAATTTCAAGTTGATAAAGTAATACTTATGTGAAAAGGGGTTACAAGTACATTATGTCATATCTATATTATAGGTAATTTGACATGTTTTTGTTTATTGTTGTGAAATATAAAACTTATTGATAAGAGTTTGTACATACGGTGCTATTTAAAAAAAAAGAGATTTTATCTCTAATTCCTACTGTGATTGGCAGTATTTGTTTCCATTTCATCTGTTCCATAATCTGTATCCAAAAAAAAATAAAATAAAAAATGATGTCCCTGATCAAGTATATTTTGATGCATTCACACATACATCATTTATTGTGATATATATAAAACATTTTTGCCTTCATTCCAAAAATCTTTCATAAATCTTGCCATTTCTTCAAGTCTATTTTGATACATTCACACCTGTATCATTTTATTGTGATATATAGCACATTTTGCCATCATTCCAAACAAACTTTCATAAATCCTGCCATTGTGATTTACATATCTTGTGTTCATATCAAGCTGTGATATGCTTTTTCATAAATCATGCCATTTCATCAAGACTATTTTGATACATTCACACATTTATCATTTATTGTGATATATAGCACATTTTACCTTCATACCAAATATCTTTTATAAATCCTGTCATTTTGCCTTCATTCCAAAACTGTAATATATATAACACATCTTGTCTTCATTCTAAAACTGTGATATATTTTTTTCTCCCCTGGATTCCATTCATTTCATAAAGTCTATTTTGATATATTCATACATGTCCATACATGTCTCATCTTGAATTAGTGCTTTAAGTTGATATGTCTTACCTATTTACCTTTCAAGTCTGTGTTTGTGAGAGTGTTTGGGTGTAATTTGATCAAATATCAACATAAAGTGGCATATTTAACCTCATCTTGAATTAGTGCTTTGAGTTGATATGTCGTACCTGTTTACATTTCAAGTCTGTGTTTGTGAGAGTGTTTGTGCGTAATTTGATCAAATATCAACATAAAGTGTAATATTTAACCTCATCTTGAATTAGTGCTTTGAGTTGATATGTCTTACCTATTTACCTTTCAAGTCTGTGTTTGTGAGAGTGTTTGTGTGTAATTTGATCAAATATCAACATAAAGTGTAATATTTAGCCTCATCTTGAATTAGTGCTTTGAGTTGATATGTCTTACCTATTTACTTTTCAAGTCTGTGTTTGTGAGAGTGTTTGTGCGTAATTTGATCAAATATCAACATAAAGTGGCATATTTAACCTTATCTTGAATTAGTGCTTTGAGTTGATATGTCTTACCTATTTACCTTTCAAGTCTGTGTTTGTGAGAGTGTTTGTGCGTAGTTTGATCAAATATCAACATAACGTGGCATATTTAACCCATTTCATCTAATTCTTTACCTGAATTATTATTTTTCTGAATTTTGTTTTTTTGTTTTTTGTTTTTTGTTTTTTTTTTACCCTGAAATTTGATTTTAATCTCCTTGTTTTATATTTTGATCTCTAGTGTAAGGTTGAAACAATTATTTGTTTTGATTTGTTATGGATCGCTTTTATGACTCCTTTTAAAAAGATGATCTTGTGGTAAATCTACCAAGTCTGATTTATGAGTTTTCATTCAAATTTCAAGTGCTGTCTGATAAATAGGTAGATCATGCCATGAACTTGTGATTTTCTTTGTTAATTATTCACATGTAAGATGTTTATTTTATGTTGGTTCGGTTTTTTTTTACAAATAAATTTTAATATGAATTTTTTTTGTTAGTATTTACCAGAGACACATAAAAAACTGGTGTAAACGAATTACCAGGATTACACTGCAACCTGTAATATTATAAAAACCTACAGTTCTTATAACATCATTGGTGCGGGTAAGTGATGTGAAGGTGGTTGGTGGATGTTGTGGTGGGGCGGGCGGGTATTATCACGTTGGTCTGTGATTGAGTGAACAAAATCTCTTGTCCAAGATAGAACCACGATAGAACCCAGGGAGATATTATTTTGAAAATTATATTATACATATATTTATTATTGATAACATAAAAAATAACAATATAACATTATACAATTCAATCAACAGCGCTACCGATTTTTTTTTTTTTTTTAAATCTACCAGTCACAGTCAGACATTTCTTCTGATGAATATGCACTATCCATCAGATATCCATATTCGGCATCCAACTCCAGTTCACGGTCCCAATCTTCGGGACGTTCGCAATAACAGTCTGTGCTTGACTCGGAATCAGACCACGACGATTGGGAACTGGTGGTCCAATAGTCCGCCTCCACGTCCCGATAAGAACTGTCTGAGGATGCTGACCACTGGTCAGAGTCTCTGTCATCAGGGCCATTGTCTTCATCTTGATTAATATCCAAAATGGGTACAGCCTCACCAGTATTGTTCTCATGTATATCCAATATGGGTACAGCCTCACCAGTATTGTTCTCATGTTCAGACTCGTGTTGATCACTTAGACATGGACACACCGAGGTTAGGCCTAAACATAAATATTTGAATATAGTTTCCAGCAGCATTTTTGTAGGTTGTCGATAGTATGACTTATATGTTATGAAAATATATATATTGTTTCGCGAATAAATACCTAAAATCAACTGTGAACAGCTGCACATCTACAATTGGTATAAAACTATTTCTAAATATCGATTAATAAAATTAACAGAGTTTCATATGCGAGCGATAACAAACATCGAACGTGTCTGAACACTCTGGCATTTTCGAGAATAAATGCCTAAAAAATCTAATGTGAACAGCTACACACATGCAATTGGTATAGAGCTATTTCTAAACATCGATTAATAAAATTAGCAGAGTTTCATACGCGAGCGATAACAAACATCGAACGTGTCTGAACACTCGGGCATTTTCGAGAATAAATACCTAAAAAATCTAATGTGAACAGCTACACACATGCAATTGGTATAGAGCTATTTCTAAGCATCGATTAATAAAATTAGCAGAGTTTCATACGCGAGCGATAACAAACATCAAACGAGTCGAAACACTCATAGCTGTCAAATGATACAATAGCAGTCATTTGGTCAATTTATCCAAGGTGTCACTCTTTTTCGATCTATACAGTGTTACCCTATTGACGCGTGTGATTATGTGTGTGATCATAATTGAAAATTTGTTCCATAGAATATGTCAATTCATTCGGGGTGGTAATTTCGCATCACACTCTTCGTCCGAGCGTGACTGCTTTCAAAATAGTACAACATCTCAATAATTCTTCCAATAATTCGCGCTAATGCACACGTGTCATATACTCAATAACTTCATCAGGATAGAGAAGTAAAGAATAAACGCTCTTTATTATTTATGTAAGAGTAATGGCGTCAAATTATTTCAGGTATTGTGGAGACAATTATATGATGTAATAGACGGGACTGCTTGACTGGTCCGGGTCGCTG
Source organism: Siphonodentalium dalli (assembly GCA_032622095.1). NCBI lineage: Eukaryota > Metazoa > Mollusca > Scaphopoda > Gadilida > Siphonodentaliidae > Siphonodentalium > Siphonodentalium dalli. The sequence continues at coordinate 214,286,414 of CP136063.1, forward strand.
TAATCTTGTTAATAGTCGGCCGTGATTATTTTCATACTGTTTGAATCTTTACACATATAATTGGTATAAAGCTATTTCTAAACATCGATTAATAAAATTAACAGAGTTTCATGAAAAATATTTAAAATTTGTTTGAACAAAAATAGTTGGCCAATAACAAAAGATATTAAAAAGATATTACACGCAACGCAAATAATTAAAAAACATTCGACATTTAATAGTCGGCCGAGATTATTTTCAATAAGAGACCGAAAACTCAAAGTTTCATAAATTTTTGAGATTTTTAAAAACTTTTTTTCGAAAATTTTGGAGAAAAAAAAAATAGGTTTTGAATTTTTTTTTGTTTGAATATTTTAGTACAAACAATTTTACCGCCAAAAAATCTATTTTTAGATGTGGAGCGAACGAGACCCGCGTACTACTGTTATTGTTTAGAACAACTGGCGGCTCTCTAAATCAATCAGAGGACAACTGGGCGGACCGAACTCATATTCGAACTTGACCTATATTTCGAGCTCATAAACTCACATACCAAATTTGGTTTTGATCTGTTAGCCCAAATAAAGTTCTCATCCGGAAACTTTCCGCTCGGACAGACGCATGGGTGTCCCGACAACTCCACAGACGGACGGACGGACACCGTCTATTTAATACTCTCCTAAAAAAAATCGGGGGACAAAAACAAAACTAAACTCGTTGGCAAACATATTTGCTTCACTGCGCCTAAACATTAACAACAGAAACGCATACTATTACATACAATTCACTTAAAAGTATCATAATATATAATTGTTATACAGTTCTAATAATAGTTCCAATTCCTGTATGCCAGTTTGTACTTACAATATAACAAAACAACTATAGCCCAGTGACATATGCTAAATTTATGAACCTTTGGTTGAAACTTCTTATGTTATACCTGTCAATTATTACAGAAACTATAGGAACTAGATATGTCAAATGTACGTGTGCGCGAAGAGAAATAATGTCCGTAAGAAACAACAATATGATATGTGCTCAGTAATTGTTTGCATGTCGTAACTTTGTGAAAAAGAGATGTTATATTTGTGAGCAGATAACAATATTTAGGTAATATGAACCCAATACAATATCTTGTTTTAGCCCAATAATGGTTTGAACACGACTTTGGCGTTAGATGTGGACATGTAACATCTACTCCGCCCATATGTAGAGAACCGGAGCCACCGCGAGTAAATTGCAAAGAATCGGAGTCCTCAACAGAGAACCGGAACCTTCACCAGAGTTTTATTATAGCTTCTTTTCTAAAAAAAATGCGATTTATAGTTGATTTTTTTCTTGCATCCCCCAGTGGATGTCACGGGCGCCATATTTTAAAAGTTACAACGAATTCTTATGAGTATTAGTATGTAAAAATGTTGTAGAAATGAAAAGTTTTCCTCACAACTGACAAATAACATTTGAAATTGTGACGATAAACTGACCGGATTTTGGGACATATATTACTAACCGTCACGTGTGCGTCCATTCTCCTTCTGTTGTAATAATGCGAGGTAACATGTGGCAGAAAACTTGCCGTGAGTATGACGATGTCACGAAAATGAGCAAAAATGCAAAGAATCGGAAACTTTGCTCGGTAGAGAATGTAAATATTGCTCGGTAGAGAACCAAATCGCCAGGAGTAGTTCCCCCACAGTGGTTCAGCCGCTACCATATAAACTACCTGGGGCCTGTTTCATGAAGCAAGGTCATAACATTATCTTAAGATGGACTTAATCTAAGATCTAAGGTGGATCTTATGATGTAACTTTTCCGTTTCAAGAACGCGTTTCACAAAACAAGATTAAGTCCTACTTAAGTAGTAAGTTAAGTTCCCGCTCATTTAGACTGGTTATCGACAATTTTCTACAGTCCGGAACAAAACAATGTGGGCTTGTGCAATCTTTATGTACGGCTTGAGAGGTTATCGAGAAAGAGCCGAGTCCGAGTTGACATTATTGTGTGACAGGGATGCTGGATAGCGGCTGGGGTGGGTGGGCGAATCAGCACATGTACCTTAGTGTCTATAGTCAGTGGCCTTATATTCGCATATGGATCTTAGACTTGTATGAGTTCCACGATGTGAATTCGAACATGGGTACATGTTTTTCGATTCAAAGGGAAATGAAAAATATTTGTTAGAGTAACTTTTTTATTATTTTTATGCAGATGTTTTATGCGGTTGTCATACCATGGATATACATATAACTACGTTTTCATTAGCACACTCGTATTGAGGGGTGTCATCGTTACGGGTGTGTATATAATATATACAGTATGCTGTACAACGGTCATCCCACCCCTGCACAAAACAAACATGACAAAAATTTGGTCAGCCTTGAAAATCACGACATATGGGCGTGGGCATAAACTCAATAAAAATAATATTCTCTATAGAAAATTGTCACCATTTCTAAAACATATTTTGATAAAGAGCGTTGTGTTACCTTTCCTATATGACATATCTGCTTTGTAAACAGCCGACGGAAATTTGGAAAGAGGAAAGAATCAATACATTAATTGATCTCATTTTACCCCATCTCCCCACACACATATGGAATAATATAGAGGAGATTGTGAGCTTTGAGCTAGGCCATAATTCTTATCAAAAGTTTAATTCGTGGGTAATACAATTTTATAACATATATTATCTATAGGTCACATACACAGCTGATAATTGACTATATCCTACATTCGACGAGGCTCGGGGTGGCTAGTTGGTATCTGTGGGGGGGGGGTACATCGTGCAATTTCCAACTGTACCCGCCCCTTAATTGAACCGGGCCAAACTTCCATGTTCTCGAAATGCCATGTCCACCCCACCCGTTGGATTTAAACTTTCCAATTGGTATCTCAAAGATTCCAACAGTTCGAAATTTCTAACCTGACGCCCCTAAAGTCGGTGATTTTCGGTTGCTGCTGTTTGTCTAAAACAGCACATTCCTTTACTAGTTAGAAATTCAAACAATTGAAACCTATATATAGTGTACGATTAATGTTGTTGTCAGGCATGAAATTTCCAATTGCTAAACATTTTGACCAAAGTGTGTGTGTGTGTGGTGGGGGGGGGGGGGGGGTAGACAACACACAAACCCCATTCGCCACGTCCCTGATGATAAGCCTGTACTCTGAATTGTTTTTACCAAACTAACCCTATGGTTATACGGTTGGGGTTGCCCTCTCCAAACTTTGGTTTTGGAAAGTTTGAGGTACCAGTTGTAATGTTTAAACACAAAGAGATTTTGGTGTTGTTTAAGGGGGCGTAGTTGGACATTTCGAGGCGATCACCCCCTCTCACTCTGTAGCCACGACCCTGTATACCAGACGACGAATTGCCCACCCAGACAATGTACAGATATCTCGTACGTGGGTCTTAACTTTAAGATTATCTTATGACACCTCACAGCAGTCTTAAAGTTAAGACCGAAGTTAAGACCATCTTAAGTTAAGACCTTGTTCGTGAAACGCACTTATGACTGAAGTTTGAACTTATGACCATCTTAAGTCCCAACTATGTCATAAGTTGCTTTCATGAAACAGGGCCCTGGTTTATAAAATAGTCTTGCTTGGCGAATAGCACCCCAGATGTCTTAAAAGGACACTAAAACTTATTTTATCTAAATAATTGATTATATCCTAAAATGGTTGCAATCTGGGTCGTCAAATTAAAAAAAAAAACAAACAAAAACAGCCATATACTGAAATGGAGTGTCATTTCGTAGATGCTGTTGAAATCAGACGTCTCAAAGAAGCAAAATGAGCAATAAAGAGCGTTCCTTATCACATTAGAAAATTTGTAGGAAAATTGCGGGTAAAAGCGTCTTTGACCCTCAGGTGACGTGAGGGTGGGGGGAGCTAAAAAATATATGATCAATAAAGAGCGTTTCTTATCAGTTCAGAAGATATGTGGGAAAAAATTGCAAAAAAGTAAAGTAATGCATGGTTAATGTCATGGGATAGGTGCTGTGGGCATCAAATGATTTAAAGATGCGCTAATAATCAGCAATAAAGAGCATTTATTATCCACTTAAAAGATAGATGTAACTTTATCCGGAGTTATATTGCAGCTGCTGTTTATCCCAGATACTGCATTATTTAAAAGACTTGCTAATAACGCATTCTTAACATGAGCAATGACAGGTACCCAGCTAGTTCCGTATAATACTCCATTTATGTTTTGTTCAAGGATGTATATAAAAACAAGGTTGTGCATCAAAAATTGCTCTGGTCAAGTTTTTTTTTGCTCATAAGAGTGAATCTGTTTTACCAAGAATCTATATATTTATTTATATATTTTAAAAATAATGGATGAACTAAAAAAGAACTCTGGTAGAAAACAAATCTGACAATGCCTACTTTTGAACTCAAATGAGATATTGTTGTGAATGTCCATATAACCAAAATGAAGGGAATTTGTTGGAAGTTTGTTCATGTTATCGTGCCAAAGGTCATAAAATTACAAAACCGACAAACTAAGGGCCGTAATTAAGGTAAAATAAATCTTCAAAGTCAATTGATATATTCATGTGAACGGTCCGCATAACAAAAATCCTGGTCTTTCACTGGGTCTTTACTTTATTTATCTATTTTAGAGATGTTTATTTGTTCAAACATATGTATATATATAAAAAAATAAAAAATTGTGGGCTTTGCAATACTAATTGGAGTGCATGAACTAATGGTTGTATCGTTTATATGCTGTTGTGGACTACACAAGACTCTATAAATAATTCCAAGAACATACATGTACATGTTCAAAATATTGTTTTATAGCTTTAACCAATAATAAAAAAGACGGAAGCACCCTTCAGACATGATATCAGTCTTCAACCCAGAGAACTTTGCGGGCATGGATTAGTATCCCTCGTCACAACTGGGCGGAGCCACTCTCCCGTATCAAAATAAGCAGAACGTCAACGTCCCTGCACATGACGTCGTGACGTCAGCAGTGAAGATGTTAAATCGTCTGAGGTCAACGGCACCTACCCGAAGTCATGAGCGCAAAGCCACTTATCCCATGTTACATCGGTACATAAATGTTCCCACATAGTCTGAGTGGACAATAAATGCGATTTATTGAATATTTAGTCCCCCCCCTTTACTATGTGGTCGAAGGCGCGTACCCCATGACATTCCCCTGGTGACTTATGTCTACCAATGTTCCAATATACCTTCTAAGCTGATTAGGGACGCTCTTTATATGATTAATTATGTATTAATGCTAATTTAAGACGTATGCAGTCAACATCATTCATCCCGCGTGGCACTTATAGACTGAATATAGCCATGCTACCATTGTTTTCAACAACCCGATCGGTCGATAGACGGCAGAGTACCGATGGACCAATTTCATATTGAGCTACAACGTCATTGACGTACGCCACACACGCAATCTTACAGAAATAAATATTGAAATTACTATTTAATATTGAATAAAGACCAAACGGGTGTCCGAAAAGAAAACAACATTTTACCACAAAAGTCGACGACTTTTTACTGCATAACTTGTTAACTTGTCTTTTACTACACAACTCGTTGATTTCTACTACAGAACTCGTGACCTCAAATTATTACATTTGAATTTACTGCAGAACTTATGAGCTACCACAAAACTCGGCGATTGTTACTACATAACTCGCGAGCTACCACACAATTCGTCAGTTGCTATAAAATTCGGCGTAACAGATATGTATGTTGTGTCATATTTGTAATAACATGTATGGAAGGTCAGGCTTGGAACATTTGTAGCAATTAGAGGGACGTACACAAAGATACACGAAATGAACAGAAACGAGTAAATGATATTCATACACCATAACATTTATGTGAGCTAGCGGCGAAATATTCGTCCATGTGAACGGAGAAAGAATTGATGTTGAGGAACATCCGCATGGGAATCGTGCAAGGCGTAATCAGTCAATATAAAATTCTATGTTGCATCCACGGAGGGCGGCAACTCATATTTAGACACCCTATATATGCACAGATTCCACGGGGATTTCAAATCACTTTAACCCTTTCAGTGCCAGGACGATTTTTGTATCAACCCATATACCCTGTGCCAATGCATTCTCTTATATATGCGAGTCGACAATAGGTCGCCTCGCATATATAAGAGATTGCATTGGCCTAACAATTTTTCATCATTTGTTATTATTTTATACAACTTTTTACAATTTTAATAATTGTTTTCTTATATTCTTTAACAGACTTATTTTGTACGTTTAGTGTCAGGGAATGTTACGTTTTTCATGGGCATCAAAATTATTACTATGAATACTTGATGATAGTTTTGAGTTATAACATGCCACTAAGGTTTTAACCAGTTTGTTTTTAAATTCGCTATATAGCATACTTAAGCATACCCAAAACAAATTCAACCCCCAAAAAAAATTCGAAAATAAAAAAAACATTATTTTTTATTTTTTAGGGCCTATTTTACAGACCGTAAATTAGGGCCGATGGCGCTGAAAGGGTTAATATAATTACCAATGTTGTACTCCCTAATCGAACTGTATGTTTTGTCCACACCATCAGTACACTTAATATTAAAATGAGAGCAGTTAGATTCCTTCAGTTTGTGAGAGACTTCACATATTATTTAGGGCTCTCAAACACAGTGAATCAATTATAAATTATGTTTTTCCTACTAGTACTGCTTTTTTTCAACAACTCCATCTCAACTTTATAACAATCTGGTTGAAGCAATTTCAATAATTATTCAAATATTTGACGAGCGGGATTGCTTATATATGTGTAAGGCACGTCGCATTTTATTCATCACGGCAATACTACGCTTATTATGTTGCTGTTGTTATGTTTTCTACATGTTTTGGACATGCAAGATTTCGTAACGATTTTGCCAATATATATGTATATATATTTTTGTATGTATGTATATATATATTGTATTATTGGAGGTAACCGCATAGGTCTGGTCAATTGTAGAATAAGTGTATGAAATACTAACACATTTTTATTTTTTAAAAAGAAGAAATTCTCCTCTGATGGAGGTGACTGCTGACGTGAAGAATGGAATAGTTTGAAAATTAAGAAAAGTATCCGTTCATTGTTGAATATTTATTACATGTAAATACATCAAGCTATACCGGCTTCGGCACATCTTGCCTTTTAAATAGCTTTGAGTCACATATATACATGTATATAACTCATTTGCTTATCGGTAACTCGATCTCGCTCTTCGTCCGTTCATCAAATAGTTCCTGACACGTAGGCGTTTTTTTTTCATTTTGACATATCTTGGCACCCACCACATGTTTTTGTTTTCAATTTTGTCCCGGTGTATGTTCATAGATCCACCTCAATTTTCGAATATTTGTGACAAATGTATACACCATAGCATAACACTTCAATGTATGACATATGTTTCTGTTATTGATAATGTGCACTGCTTTATTATACAGTTGGAGACATGCTGAATGAAGTGGGTTTTTTTCTTTATGCATGCTTTGGGTTTTTATGTTTTATGTGTTTCAATTTTATTAACTTTAAAGGCCCACCTTTCTTTTCATATATGGCAGATTTTGGTGCAGTTATAAACATGGCAAATCCAGAAATGTAGAGGTCACAGTGAATCAGTGATTACAATTTAAAATGTTCTTACTGTCCTTAATTGTCTTACCAAATCGTTAATTCACGTCGCCACTGCTGTGTGAAGACTCACAATAGAACAGCGACGAGCTGCGAACTCGTATCGCTGTGTTTACAACAAATATAAGTCCTACACGCTAACTACTGGACCACCGAGCTCCACAATAGAATGAAATATAACTGTTGGCTAATATGATTAACTTTGACTTTGATATGAATTTGAGTACCCCTGTATGGCCTCGTTATGTGCATTCTGAAGAACATCATAATTGAAGATGCGGTAGAACATCAATCAAGTTGATGGAACACATGAGTCTGTTGGTTACAATACACCAAATGATTTGCATAGGCCTCAGTGTTACAAATCCATCTGGCCTGTATTCGCAGGAAAGATTTGACCCTGCACGATTATCAAAAATTGAAGAACGTCATTTTAGACACACGCAAATGTACCCAAAAGTACTTGTCAACGTACTGCGTCACACTGCAGTTTTGACAAACATCACACTACCCTTAAAATGGAGAGAGAAAAATGACATAAAAAAAACTCCAACCCCTCCCATAAATTATTGGGTACGTAGCGTTTTTCCGAAGACCCGTAACTCCGAAGGTCCGATTCTCCGAAGGTCAGATTCTCCGACGCCCCGATTCTCCGAAAGCCCATAACTCCGAAGTCCCGATTCTCCGAAATCCCATAACTCCGAAGACCCATAACTCCGAAAGCCCATAACTCCGAAGGCCTATAACTCCGAACGCCCATAACTCCGAACGCCCATAACTCCGAAGGTCTATAACTCCGAAGGGCCGATTCTCCGAATGTCCGATTCTCCGAAGGTCCGATTCTCCGAAGATCATGTTTTATCGCTTATTAAATAGTGTACATTCCAGTGGCGTGGTCAATGGGGCCCTAGGGAAGACCGCCCCCAAAAAAACATGTCAAATGTCATGTAAACGTCAGGAAATCCCTCCTATAGGCATTCAAATATTCACAGTGTTCCTGCCCAGGGGAGCCCCTGGACCAACGATTGGGGGCGACCCCTTCCATGTGTGCGCTCCCCAAATCAGGCCTTCGTGATATGCTTTCGGCATATCATATGCATGATATATCCCCCACATATCCCCCACATATGCTAATTAATGTGCACCCCTAAATGGGAACCCTGGCTCCGCCACTGGTGTGCACCGGGTATATTATAACGAAACGCTGCAAGAATGTCAGAGTAGCCTAACATGCACAGGGGCGACAAGTTCTTCCCCGTTCACCCCTGTACATTTTACTCTGGCATCTCATGGGCCAACGTAACGTTATAGTATCTGGTGTATAGTCAGTGGCGGGCCAGGATTCCCATTTAATTGGGGGCAGTAGGAAAAGTTTGAATATTTTGATGCCCCATGTACGATTTCCGGGCGTTTACATGACATTGGACATGTTTTGGTGGGGGCCCATATTGTCTAAAATAGCAAGTAGAGGTTTAATGGGGGCAGTGGGAATTTTGGGACCCCTTGGTTTCGCCACTGGACTGTACACTATTTAGTAAACGATAATACCCCGATAAAACAAAATCTTCGAAGAATCGGACCTTCGGAGAATCGGACCTTCGGAGTTATGGGCCGTCGGAGAATCGGCCCTTCGGAGTTATAGGTATTCGGAGTTATAGGTCTTCGGAGAATCGGCCCTTCGGAGTTATGGGCTTTCGGAGAATCGGATCTTCGGAGTTATGGGCCGTCGGAGAATCGGGTCTTCGGAGTTGTGGGCCGCCGGAGAATCGGGTCTTCGGAGTTGTGGGCCGTCGGAGAATCGGGTCTTCGGAGTTGTGGGCCTTCGTAGTAATAGGTCTTCGGAAAACCGGTCTGACACCAAATTATTCGCCAATTTGACAGCCGTAACCGTTCACCGTGTGGCTATATTTGATCTTTCTCGTCGAGAAACACGTTTATGAATTTGTTCGTGCACTTTTCATCCATGTGTCATTGACCATTCAGCTGCCAGAATTTTTTGTATGCAGATCCTAGCTTGGGGGTCCCAGGGGAAATCACTCTACTAATTTGTATTTGGTGTATTATAACCTGTTTTCCATAATATGTCAGGCAATATGTTTTTAAGTTTTCTGTTTTCATTTCGATTAGCATAAAATGATATGATGTATCTAGTTTTATTTGAAGTGTTTTCTATTTTTTTTAAAGTTTGTTTATAATTCATAGCAGGTAGTGCAGGGTAGTAGTGCCCAATAGTTTTTCGGGTCATATTGATGATTTCTATGAATCGGGTCATTTTGATGACTTCTAGGAATCCAACAGATATATTCAGTATGGGTTCTGGAGTGATAACCCACTCTGACATAACTCACTTTACTGCTATTTGTAGTATATACTTCAATATACAATGTTAATTGCCATTTCTGGGTCAATAATGATGATATATGCTTTGAAGAAAAAAAGCATGAGGATAAAAATTTCAGCTTGCGGAAAAAAAACTGATTTTTGGGCTGATTATAACCCACCCACCGCCCCCGCTTACGTGTCCGGAACTTTATTCAGCCCCCACCACCACCCACCCCCCCCCCCCGCGTTCGTAACGTTTTACATTTACGTCCGATTTAGCCGTAAATGTGATTTTTTTTTTACTACGACATCAGAGATTACGCTTATTCTTTAATGATAGAGTTATTCCGCTTACACACCAAAAATGCGGATCAGTTGCTTATTTACATTCATGCATTGTGTATATACTAAAATGTAGATTCAATTGGACTCAGTTTATCTCACTTAACATGACGAAATTCGGTTGGATGTTGGGCATGGGATTTGTAATATATGTATTTTGCACGAGAAAGGCGAGGGGACGACCCCGGGACGCAGTTTAACCGTTCACCGTCGTCTGTTCAAAATCCCGTTTGAAAAGCCACATTCCGATCGAGTAAAACATGCAGTTGCATCATTAATTGGCGCTACTGGCAAAAGTTTTCGAAAAAAAAACAAGACTCGTAGCGTATTCTTTGCATTACAAATGGTCGCGGGGCAGAACTAACCCCGAAAGGTTAACTTCAATGTTGATATTAATTGCATAATTATATATGGACCGAACATTCTAGCGCACACCGAAAAGTAATACAGAGCGTGTATAGACCTGTCATGGCGGGGACTACCTTAGTAATATAACAATGTATGTTGAACCAGTTACGCTCCCGAAAATTATTCCCACTCACCGCCATACATTAAGCTTGGTGCTCTTAAATGCGCCTAATAGCAAATTCCGTTAGGAACCCATACGGTAGAAATTAATATAACTACAACACTTATAGTTCACAGTAGTTTTATGCATTGTATGCTCACGTGGCATCTACAAATGAATGTTCTGCACTAGTAAGCCTTGACATTAAGTCGAGGCCATGTTGGGTACATCCAGCCCCGTTCCGTGTTTTAGTGCTACAGGTCAACACCGTTTACGAAAATGTCTCTTTGGCATTTACCACCTCTCACATGTCGGTAACTGGCCTCTTCGCGAGCCACGCTTTAACCTTCGGTAGAGATTCTATCAGCTTCTTGTGCGCTGCTAGCTTGGGGAATGCCTTGTATGCGTCGGGGTCAACTTTCAAATGTTTCTCGTACCAATCGAAGACAGAAAGATCTGCCCAGGTAAGCTGCAAGACAAGAAGGCATGTTGTGAGAAATATATATGAGGCAATCATCAACGCACATACCTTGAAGATGGTTAGGATCCACGTAGATATGACAAAGCAGGCCCCGAGGGAAAGACAACCCATTGATTATATAGATCATGTCATGAACATTTACCATGGGCTACACCATAAAGATCATACGCTACCGATTCAAAACCTGGAAACTTTGTTATCTTCTGACGGGACACTGACAAACAGCAACAACATTTCTTGAAATACCGCTTCAGTTATTAGAGTATATGAATTGCCAAAACATTATGCTAACAACTTTCAACTGTAGTACAAAATTACCCCAAAAAGTGCTATATAGCAACATTTTGTTCAACGCAATTTGGTATCGAGAGTCTGTCGGTCGGCATTCGTCGAATATTTCCAAGGCAAAAAATATTCGATATGGTGAAAAACGATATGTTTCAAAACTCGAAATCCAATAATTCTGGGCTTTGATGGGTTGGTTCCTCGACTCAAATATAATATATTTTACCCCCCGAAGCCGAAGCAATATTGTAATTTAGGGGCATCATATCGGGGTATGTATTCGACTGTATTTTGTTATGCAAATTCATATGTCTTTCCCCGGCCATTCCGGTATATGAAATGAATAGGAGGGACAGATTTGAGTAAACCTAAGAGTTTCTAGCATCTAGTTGATTCCCCCACATTGTGATAGACTGTCAACTAAATATTGCGACAAACAAAACCTAGATTAGTTAAACAGTAAATTACCAATGCAGATAAAATAGATCTAGTTGCATGTCACATCAGAGCCAATACAAATAACAACAGCACCATCTTTGATAAGTGCTAATCTATAACATAAACATCCCAAAAACATTATTGTGCGAAGAAAATAGATATTGTTGACCCATAGTACAAGAAACTTCACCTTACCCCCACAATCGCCACAATCATACCTTAATTAATAACAGACTTAAATCGCTTCCCATTATCTTTGAAAAGCCGACGAAAATCTATTTACGTCTCTATATTTATGGATTATTTTTCATTTAAACGACGACGATCATATCCACCATGACGTAATAAACTGTTTCCAAATATGGAGTGAATTCCTGATGCAGTATATGCTTGTAAAAATCGTCTCCTATATTGCGATGAAAATAATGAATTATGGATATATCGCCTGTATTCAGATTAACAACATTAGTTGTGTTTGACAATGAGTGAGGAAATTGTTAACATGTCACTGACCTCTGATCTGTCAAGTTATATGTTACGTCGTTAACCAAAGAAATCGCGCGCGTATTCTGCGCCAATCTCCAATGGAATGGAGGGAATCCCAGAAACTAATATCAATCAACAAATCTAGAGACGTACATCCGATCGGCTGTTCAAAGAGACGGACACAACTCACGACCCCCAGCACGGTGATTAATATACTTACTGCGTTTCCAACGAAGTAACCTGAGTTCTTGCCATACGACTCGAGAAATTTCTCTAAAGCTTTCAATACTCCGGGAGCGTAAACCGTCTTAAAGTCAGTCAGCAGCTTGGCCTGTGGACAGATTTAAAAGTATAACGCATAACTGCATATGTATTACATGCACTCATTGCATGGTATGTGTAATATCACTTTGTGTTTGAAAAGGCGAAAATATGCCAAAATACAAAACATTTAACGGGATGAACACTCATATTTAAGTATATTATCACATACTGGCTGAAACATAATCAGTAGTATAGGGGGCGAAGCTCCCTGGATGGTATAACAAATCGATTGATCTTCTCCTTCACCCACTAGCTTAATCTGTTTGCTTTAAACAAAGATATATAGAGGATATCTGAACTTTTCAGATAAATAATTATGGTAAATATCTCATGAGTGATGACCAAATTTCCACGAATGCAGATCTTGGTGGTAGTAGCAAATATTCACGAGTGGCTTTGCCTCGAGTGGACATTCATTTTTTTTTCATCACGACTGACATAATTACAATATCCGATCAAAAAGTGTATATGTCCTGTTTATTGTATGCTCCGCTCAGTTGGCACATGGCACAACTCGAAAGAAGAGTAAAAAGTGCAAATCTGTATACCCAAGCAAAGCCATGTTAATGAGCTTGTGCATATGAAAATAGCTCCATTTTTCAGACAGATTGATCGAGGAATTAAGGAATGTGACATTTTTGTTTTATTTTTGACAGCCATCTGAAAGACGATAACGTAAACATACAAAAGAGTAGTGAGCTGGAAGTAACTCTAGTTCAATGTGGCGAAGCGATGTTACCTCATTTAGTACCGAATCACTTTTAATTTTAGCGCGGATGGATATCTCACTAGACGGATAACGGTTTTTATCTGATGAAAAAACTCTACTGTTTGATAGCCTAGCATATAGTCAATACTATTATTCAAAATCTATCACACAATTACATTTTTGATTTGTTTTTAGATTGAACTCCTATCTCAATTCAACCAAAAATATATTTTTTTAATTGAATTGATTTTGTGTCTAAATATTTTTTTTAACTAACGCCACTATAACATCCGCCGGCTGCTTCGTGTCACCACACCAAGTTGTTTGGTTTAAATCAGTCCAGTGGTCTGGGAGAAAAATCGCGAACAGACATACGGACTGATATCTAGACAGACATATCCTACTCCTCGGCATTGAGAGGAATGTTGCAATTCTAGATCAAATCGAAATATTCCATGGGAAAAATCATGCAACTCGATATCCTCCGACGGTTCCTGGTGACTTTCCATTTCTAAACAGTATCAGATTAGACTGCGAATGTACATGTAGAATCCTACCCACTTTAATTATTTTAGTGTGGAATACATTCGTATAATTCGCGGCGGTGGTACTCTTTCAGCACACGCACCTAATACGCACACGTTTGAATATCTAAATTAACTTAATCGGGGTTCGCCCTCTCTCAAAATCAATTTTGTTTAAGATAAAATTTAAAACATATTGTGTAGAAGTTATACACATTTATTCTAAGAGTCATATCAGACAGTACCTTCTTCGCTTCGTCCCCCTCGAACATGGCCTTGTAACATGTGTTCATCAAATCACCGATGGTATCCACTAATACGTTAGCTTGGAATTTCTCCAAATCTGTTTTTCCGGCTAAACCTGCAATAGTATATAACATAAGTATATACAAATATCTCATTGAGCTCAAAATGCCGGATTCAGCTGCAGTCAATATGCGATATGCATGTACCAGTCCAAATTGACGCGTTAAAGATGCCCTGTCCGACTTGACAACCATAAATCCACACTCTGCGTGTACGTGTTCTACATCGGAAATTATAAAACACGACTTCACCAAAGACATATTCCTCTCTTTCGTGAAAAACGACACCGACCAAATACTTCTGAAATTTCGTACCCGCAACCACCAGTTACCAATCGAATCTGGTTCATGGATTAACTCAGATTATTCCGATAGACTATGTACTCTATGCGGTACAAATATAGGGGACGAATTCCACGTAATATTGCAATGCCCGTGTTTAAAAGACCTGGGAGTCAAATAAATACACTAATATTATTATTGTCGACCAAATACCATTAAATTAAGCGAACTTTTTAACTGTAAAAAACGTAAAACCTTGAAAAACCTATCTCTTTTCATTAGACGGGTCCTGGTTTTATTCAAAAACTCCTGAGGCATACTATATACGTAATACATTAAAATCAGACATTTGCACAACCAACTGTATTATTATAATATGTGTAATTTACGTAGTTAATATATGTTTGTGATCAGACATCGACTTTCAAAATATGACGTTTTAGCACCTTCCGATTTTTGTGGGGATTGCAAAAATCCTAAAAAAGATCAGGTGGGCTGCCCAGCTGGGTGGTTTTATAATAGGAACTCCAAATTAAAAGATAAAATAGACGCAATACTGATTGATTATTAGTTTTGGATAACTAATATATATATATTTCTTTGCGAATATCACGAAAATTTGCCTTCGGAAAGATTTCGGAGCGAAAATTGAAGACAGATGTAATTTTGTCACTAAGTTTTCACTAATTGTTGGTTATTTTCTAATTCAAAACATCAATATAAGGGTGTTTACATGTTCTAACACAACTATTGACCATTGCGTATATACACAGTAAAGGGTTGTTCGAGGTATATATTTTAAAACTAGTTTTAAGACGATAGATCTTTCGAATAACTTTAAACCGTCCAGCTTTTGTGATCGTGTTCGACGGGTATGTGTCAAATCGATCAGGGCATATTTAAAGCAAATAAAACATTGGATGTCTCAGCACACGCCACGTGAAAGTCAGTCCGGCTCTTCGTTATAAAACAAGATGCGAAGACATCTCAACAAGTAAACAGAAAACTGGAAATATGCAAGTAACTTAATTTTTTTTATCACCGCCAATGCCAAATTCAACTAATGCTTTTATATATTCAAGAGTGTGGGAGTGAAGGGAAATCTAGCTCGCATGTATAATCCACTGAGATGGAATGCTCCCGTCCCACCCGAGACAAAAAATAATATACCAACAAATTAAAAAAAAAAAATTATAATTATATACATTATATAAGTTCTATAAATATAAATCTATTTTTTTTTATAATTATATAAATTATATAAGTTCGACGCACTCAATAATGAATCAAACATACAATTTATACTTTATGTAAATTATGTTCAATAGAGACATTTCAAGTTGGCGACCAAAAATTGCAAATACATGTATGTGTGTAAACGTATTTATGAGATATGCATAGCAGGATCCTATAATACAAATATTAAAATAAAGAAACAATGACTTCGTTGGCAGAATAATAATGTAATGTAATCACATGCAGGGGAATAAATCGCTTGATATATATCCCTTTATGGTTACAGTAATAGTGCACAACAGGCACATTCCAACAGCTTCATTGACAACCAATTACCCATGCACTGTGCTGCTTTTCCGAATCAATATGCTTTTGGAGCTTCGATTTTACGACAACAGCTGTGTCAGATTATAAGAAGAATGCACATAGAAAGAATTAAGTGCGTTATTATGTTTTGGTCACATGTCCAGGGCCCTGTTTCATGAAGGCAACTTAGGACATAGTTGGGACTTAAGAATTTTAAGATGGGCATAAGTTCAAACTTCAGTCATAAGTGCGTTTCACGAACAAAGTCTTAACCTAAGATGGTCTTAACTTCGGTCTTAACTTTAAGACTGGTGTGAGGTGTCATAAGATAATCTTAAAGTTAAGACCTACGTTGTGATCCGCAGTTGGTCCGAAATGTGGATGGGATCTAGTTCATGTATATATTATTATAAACACATTTAACTGAATAACACCTTGCTAGCACGGAGGGGTGTTTCAGAAATGGTAGTAATTAATAACCAACTGGTAAGATATAGCAATGACGTGGCCAGTGGTTACAAGATTGGCGGGTGTCCGCTACTAACTGTAAACCGCCAAGACCGGACTATATATACATTTCTAATGGCTGTTACAAAAATAATATATTTACATAGAGTTGAACATCATTTGCGATTCAAATCACCCAATCGCACTGTAGACAATAATCATGTTGAGACAATTAGTCCGAACATTTTCACATCGAGGATAATAGTGAATGATTTATACTCAGTTTTTTTTATAAATGCTTATGTCAGCTATTATTATTATTATTATTATTTACTTGCCTTTCTATATTATTATGCTATAATTTGATTGTAAAAATGAATTGTATATGTACCCCGTATATATATCAACAAGATAATAATACATAATATGTGTTATTTTATTATTATTATGTATATTATCATAATCTATTAACTATGAAATAAAAAGATATATAGCATGTATATAGTATACGGACCGCGCGGGCACACCGGGATCCGCGAAAGAACATATAATATCACTGTGAACTGGCCCGCAGACCCCTGGGGGAATTACTAAAATACCAATATACCAGTGGTATAGTCTATATTGGTATTTAGTAATTTTCCACAGGGGCCTGTGAACCGGCCGTCTGTTCACGTGTTGTTAATTATAAACGCTCTTTATTAGAAGTCGTTGATTTGGTTTTTATTAAAACATATATACAGAATGTCGTTCAACGTAACGTACTTTCGAAGTTCATACGCAGTTTGTTAATTATAACAGGCGTTTAGCACATTTGTGAACAGAACCAGAGCAAATGGCACTAACATCATTTATATATGGCTTCTACAAGTATGTCTCAGATTGGAAATAAGTCTATTTGGAGCACGATATGAAGTCCTATTCACATTATATCAATATAAATAAAGAGCGTTTTGTGTTAGTATTCCATGAATGTTGGCAATCAATAAAGAGCGTTTAGCTCAGTGCTTCCATTGTGGTGTATTGTATGTGTATGTCGTGTTGTTGACATATTCGGTTTCCTGGTATTATAGATGCTTCAAAGACGTATAATGTATTAGAACCTAATATCAGCATTGAAAGGAGCGAACATACGTCTCGCGTCGCTTTAATGGCATGTTATATGGGTGAAGGTTCACATTCTGAGTGAGGATGTATAAGTCCCTTTAATAACGGAAATAATATATTTGAGCTCGATACGTTTGTATAAAATAGGCATTGGAAGCATGCAGCTATGTGTGGATGGGGTCTGACGCGAAAACACAGTTAAAAACCGCGCTCGTGCAGTTAAGTATGCACCAGTCATTATACTGATTATCGCCATTGCATTAAAATATCATAATTATTCTTAGACACGCCCTAGTATCTGCCACCAGACACTGTACCTAGGCATATAACACACACAGAACCAACATTTTCTGTGCATAGCTGTAATCAATTGTCGAGAGCCAGTCTAAAAGCGCGCGAACTTAAATTACTACTTAAGTAGGACTTAATCTTGTTTTGTGAAACGCGTTCTTGAAACGGAAAAGTTACATCATAAGATCCACCTTAGATCTTAGATTAAGTCCATCTTAAGAAAATCTTATGACATTGCTTCATGAAACAGGCCCCATGTGTGTGGATTATTAAGGTATATTTTTACACAGTGTGGTTTCTGATTGATTGCCGTTCAATTATCCACATCTGCCATTGCACTGTCAAACCGTTCAAGCGTATTATCATTACGAATTAAAAAGTAATATGAGAGAATATATCACCCATAATAAACGGTTGACCATAGACTATCAGCATGGACTTCGGAATTTAAGGACAGAGAATATTGAAGGGCACAACAACTTCGGTCGATATGTTCAGTGATCAATCTACAACCATTGCAAACGATTAACATAGCCCGTCTGTGTAACACTAAATCCTGTTTGGTGATTGCGGCACCCGTTTAATAAATACCCTTATTGTCAGGGGGGGTCGGAAAAATATTCCAGGCACGTATGATTGGGTGGGTGGGTGTCTCTCGGGTCCATGTGCCAATTTTTTTCTTCCATTTCTGCTATTGAGTCTTATTTTGATGTATTTTGAACAGAAACAGGCCATATAGTTAATAGCAATGCTATACTATATATATAGGTTATCAGAAGTTGGATCAGTTGCACAATGGCCAACAATAACCAACATTCAACTTGATAGAACAAGAAACTGCGCTATTGGGAAAATAAAATTTAATCAGGATTCCATCTACTGATACAACAAAATAAGAATAACTATGCAGAACTCAGTTGAAAATAAGCAATAAAATGGAAGCACACTTGACCATATGTGACATGGAAATAAAGATATAATAAATAATGGAATAACATTTTGACATTGTAAAACATAAAATCTTAACATATAAATTGAAGGCCAGCCGGGCCAGCTCGAACAATTTCAAATTGTTTTCCAAGTTAATGTGGATCAGCTTGTAATGTTAATCACAGTAACAAAGATTTTATCGTCACTGATATCGTGAGCAAAAATGAAGTGAGATTGGGCTATCCATCCATATGTTATTCCCATTTATTATGAAGCCTATTACTTCAGGCAGTGGCTACCAGCCTGCCATTACACGCTATAACATGTTTCCTCAGTTCAGGTTTCTGAGATGCCCCAAGAAGAGTCATGCGGGTATATCATGGTTATGTTTGGTATTAGCATTATTCTTCAAACTGGGATGAACTGGGATGAACAGTTGTATTTCCACAAATTTTGATTAAACAATTTGGTTCAAGCAATATATCACATAGCAAATATCAAATAATCTGAAATGTGTTGTACCATGTAGTCTGTAGAATTCTCAAATGTGATTATGTGACTATATCATGTGACTATATATTATGAAAATGAATGTTAATAAAAACTTTGGCACTCTGCCTATATCTAGAAATGTGATTATGTTGACATATTTCTTGATTAATGACACTTATATGATAAATTCAAATAGTATCGTTATCTTCATTATGCACTGTTCTATTAAAATCTCGCGCAATAAACTATTTATGGGGTGGGTGTCCAAAACTGACCGGAAAAAAATTCCTGAAACGGAAAAAAAGGGTGGATGTACAAAATTGCCTGGAAAAAAAGGCCGGAAACGGAAGAAATTGGGTGGGTGGGTGGGTGGTCCTAGGCCGGACAAAATTTAAATGATCATACGTGCCTGGAAATTTATTCCGACCCCCTCCCCCTGTTGTTGTGGTCATTTTGTGTGTACTGGTTAGAGAAAGTGAGTGCACGATTTTTAGTGTACCTTTTCCAATGTTTACCACCAACTTTTGACTAAATTTTCTATCTTGTTGGAATAATTGGACATTGATTGGTAATGCGACTGTTATCACATGTACTTGTTAATGGTAGCCAGTTTCCAGACTATTATAAAATAGTATTTCACGTGAACCATGAACCACATTCGAAGAACTTGAGTATCTTTAAAATGATATGAAATCCGACCCAGTGAAACCAAATACTGGTTACAATCAACTAATTATATCCCATAGGCGACAGTGTTAGGGTTCATGCCCACGATTCATTGCGGTACTGAGCCAAACTTGAAATATTTTTGGCGTTTAGAACTCCACGTCAGACATAAGTTGTCAACAAAAAAAAGAAATGGTGCCTTACCATACGTATTCATTCCTGGAAATAAATTGACATTTCCACTACTATCCCCCTTTTGTGCACAAAATTTCAGTATAGAAAAATACCCCCACCCCATACCAAATTTGGCGACCAACGTAGACGCTTGACGAACAATCCCACACAAATGGCAGAGGAATTAACATAGCCTATGAATTTCTGTTTTCTTTCACATTAAACAGCCGAAGAGACTATACACCATTCGGCTGTCGGTAATTTGTCTACGCTGACTCGAGTTTCCCTACACATATACCAAGGGGCATAATTTCAATTACTTAGTTGCTTATAACATATGTGCAACCAAAAAGGTGTTGAATTTTGCTTATATATATATATATCAAATTGTCACAGAAAACATATTAATAAAAAACGTGTTTTCCATACAAAAACTACATCATTTCTCCCTGTATTGGGCCGTATTTGACCCCCTGTTCTCGACATTTGGTACAAAATACAACTTTGTCGGGGCACCTATGTTCCACGTTTACCCCAGCAGACATCACACCATTGGAAATCTAGCCATTGTTTTACCGTTTTATGTCTTACGTGACAACATGCTATTTTTAATAGATGTCGTATGGATGTGAAGTGTGCTTAACAGAATAAGTTTTAAAAACAACATAAATACCACCAAAAAAAGCCTGATTTTCGAATCGAAAATCATTTGATTTATTCGCGGAAAACACACAGGTTTGACAATCTAACTGGATATCAGTAATAATAATCTTCAAGACGAACAAAAAGTAACATTTCATAACATGGAAAGAAATTACAAATTTGTGACTTGGGCTCGAAACTGTTGTTTGCTGCGTCCGAAGAATTTTCATATCCATTCCCAATAACAAATCGAGAATAGTCGGATCACTAAAAACGACAAGAGGCGGCTGGGCTCCACTTTTCGGCATTAAAATGTGCACTATTTGTCCCAAATAATCCATTTTCACAAAACACCCAATTTGAGGCATTCAATCTGAATTTTGTTGCAAAGGGTTAATTTTCCAGATTATGTGGCGCTGCAATACGCATTTGGGTCCCTAATTTTGTTCACTCGACGACTTTATTTGATTGGTGGCCGAAATCTGCACCCCGTTGCCCTACAAGCCGATGATACCACAAAACACGATTTGTGCCTATCGGATTTCCGATAGGCGATAGTGTTAGGGTTAAGCCATGACCACGATTCATTGCGGTACTGAGCCAAACTTGAAATATTTTGGCATTTGTAATTCCGCGTCGGACACTAGTTGTCAAAAAAAATGTGCCTTACCATACTTATTCCCCCAAATAGATTTCATTTCCACAACTACCCCCTTTTGTGCAAAACAATTCAGTATAGAAAAATACCCACACCCCTACCAAATTTGGCGACCAACGTAGACGCTTGACGCACAATCCCACACAAATGGCCGAGGAATTAACATAGCCTATGAAATTATGTTTTCTTTCATATTAAACAGCCGAAGAGCTTATACACCATTCAGATGCCAGTTTTTTTTATGCTGACTCGAGTTTCCTTACAGAAATGCCAAGAGGCATAATTTCAATTATTTAGTTGCTTATAACCTAGTAAACTCCCCTACCGCGGACCCAACTAAAGTTTATTGAGAAATGTAAACATGCTCGTTACTTGAATGCCGGATTATAATCTTAGTCAAATACAACCGATATAGTCATACATATGTTTGCCACAATGCTACCTGTCATTATCAAACAGTTACGATCACAATTACTACCAACATTCCAAACTCGTCGCTACCAAATGTCCTGGTAATTTGCCACCTATATATTTTGAAAGTCATTATAATGGCATGTTCAAAAATCCATGGTTGCAATTTCAACGTCTCATATTGGTATGAAAAACACGATTTTGAAAAACGCAGGAATATTTTACCTGCGACTGCTTTCCGAGCACAAATGTACTCAGGCCAGGTGATGTCATGCACACACATATACAAAGGTTGAAAAGGGACTTGATATAGTATGCAATGTGCAGACAGTCTGCATGCTGCAGACTGCATGCGAAGACTCATTCCCTGGGAGGCATTATAAAATTGGACTTTGTGAATGTGTCACACAGCATGTGAATCCACTGAAACAATTAAGTAAACAATGCAGTTGATCTTGTATAGTCAGGATTCTCATGAGAAATGCACATGTGCACTGTAACGCGCCTGTGGAAAAATCGGCAAAGCCATCAAGCAACACAAATTGGGATCTGTTTGCAGCAATTGGAAAATAGAAAATTAATTCATTTTGATTTTTTTGATTAGCCATGTGCCCATGTGCAGTAATGCCCTAATTAATCGACTCTCTAACCACAGCAGAATTATTGGTAACTTTTCAGATTTCCGAATAAATCCTGAAAAGTTACCCATAATTCTGCTGTGGTTAGAGAGTCGATTAATTAGGGCATTACTGCATATAGTCCACAAGCAGCTCACACGAGTCGAACGCGAAATGCAATTCGTGTGAGTGTTGGGGTGGTTTAGACCGAATTTGGGATTCCAGGATATTCTTACACCGTTCAATAAACACCGCTTCGGTAGTTATGCATAGTTGTCATCCTATATGTTTCGAATGTCATAATCGGCCGCTATAAAATTGGTGTTTAGTGATCGGTTTGCTTATTGTTTTGCTTTAAACGTAGATGTGTACTTTAATGTATTTGAAGTATATCAATACTGGTATTTGTGAAAAGACCCGTGCACATGGACACGTTGCTATAAAATACAAGCAAACTGAACCTGTTACATTCAAATATATAAACAAATGCATAAAAACTATAATCGGCGTGTCTCGATTGTTTGTTTTTCACTGTGTATGCAAGTAGCGGATACATGTATATGTGATTTCTAGAGTTGTTTCAAAGTATATATAGTCTCCAGAGGGCCATTTCCGTTAGAATTCTTCTTGTAAAGCGCCAAAATGTGCGCATAGAAGTGGCGTAATGGTAGGGGATTCTCGCAGTGTTCTAAATATGTAGACCGAATATAAGGAACCCGCCCCTCCGTTATAAAGCAAGTACAAACCTGCTTGTTTTTCCGGGTATCGTGTCCCTGCTGCCCTCAGTGGATACATGACAACGAACTCGTCCCTCGGTTATAAAGCAAGTACAAACCTGATGCGCTCTGCATGTTGACACATGACAACTAAAACGGCTCTCCGTTATAAACAAGTACTAACGTGTTTGCCCGGCAATGTATCGTGCCCCTGATGTGCTCTGTGGATACACGACGCCATCTACCGTCAGCAGCGGCATCTGCCCAAGCGGTGTTTCTGAAATTAAATAAATGTATACCCATATACATGTACATGCAGATAATGCGTCCGAAGTCAATGATGTACTTAAATGAACACCAGGCACTTGTCTAGTTACTGGCGGACACTATACACAACCGTAGGCAACATCGCCATTTGCAAGCAATTTACAGAATTATCAATGAAGACGCCCCTTTGTATCTGACATATCTCCTACCAGCACGCTCCAGAGAACGATCGGAATATAACCTTAGATTTCCAAATAAATTTTATTCCTATTTCGCTAATACTGAACATTTTAAACAGTAATTTCTCACCATCCGTTGTTCTGGAATGGAACAAATTACCTGTGTATATTACCAATGCAACCTCCATTTCAGATTTCAAAGCCAGTTTAGGAATTATAGACCCAATAACAACCCCCCTCTTATTTTTTTACAGGAAAAAGGAAAATTAATACAATACACTGTAAAATCCGGAATCATTGTAGTGATCTCCGTTCGGATATGTTTGATAATCACATAAAATTATCCGATTCGCCTATATGCCCCAGTAAATTAGACAGTGAAGACGCCAATCACGATTTTCATGTATGCCCTTTATTTATAGATCAGATAATTGACTTCTATCGAAATCTACGTATTAATGGCTTTCAATCATTAGAAGCAAATCATTTCTTATATGGGGTTAAAGGTATATCAAACCACAAGAATACTACGCTTTTTCGCATTACTCAATCTTTCATAGCTAAAACAAAGCGTTTTGAACAATCCCATGTATGATATCATGGTTAATCTCGCCATTCATCTCTCAAACTGAATTCTAGGCTTTTCTTCATAACCGAGATGGGAATACAGATTAAAACCCGACATCCGCAGCACACACACTCTGCACTATACTATTTATAAAATCTGTGCTACATATCTGCTATGTATTTTTATTTATGTTCCCTGATTGTATCAGGAGAGGGGCAAATTGTAAGTTTTGTAACTTATGCCCCGATCCCTATGTATATTATCTTTATATATACATTAAATATGTTTAAAAGTTAACAAAGTCTAGTTACTGAAGATTTGGATATATGGTCCGGATTTGTCGTCTCCAGTTTAAATACGGTTTACGGAAACCCCTCGGTTTAAACCGCTGTTTGACAGCTAAACCATGTAGTTTAAACTCGATGCCGCAGGTCTAAGTGGCGAGTTCGGTTTAAACCCGGTCCAGTAATGATATGGTATAACAGTATAGTGTATCTATATCGTTGAGTTAAACACTTGTTCAGGACTAATGTGAAACGCCGCTATCTATCGACAGCGAAAATAGGAAAATCAGATAACGAGTGTATTTTGATTCAAAACATAGGCGGGAAACGCTCACACAGTACACTGTATGGGGATAAGGTTTTTGTCAATCCCGATTAATTGTATGCGTTCTATAACCGTAAACCGGCAAATAAACAAGATCATTCGACAGTCCAGCAACCCTGCACGGGTTAGGGAGGCTTGACCGGTCTGAATGACATGACGAATCATTCTTTTCTGCGTGGACTGCCGTTTTCAATTGTTGCAAATCAGAATAATGGGTGGAGCTGTACATAATCTCGATTGAGAGCGTTTCAAATGTGAGAGCGTCGTTTTTGGGGTTACGTAGCGTTTTTCCGAAGACCCATAACTCCGAAGATCCGATTCTCCGAAGGTCAGATTCTCCGACGCCCCGATTCTCCGAAAGCCCATAACTCCGAAGTCCCGATTCTCCGAAATCCCATAACTCCGAAGACCCATAACTCCGAAAGCCCATAACTCCGAAGGCCTATAATTCCGAACGCCCATAACTCCGAAGGTCTATAACCCCGAAGGGCCGATTCTCCGAAGGTCCGATTCTCCGAAGATCCGATTCTCAGAAGATCATGTTTTATCGCTTATTAAATAGTGTACAGTCCAGTGGCGGGGTCAATGGGGCCCTAGGGAAGACCGCCCCCAAAAAACATGTCAAATGTCATGTAAACGTCAGGAAATCCCTCCTATAAAGGCATTCAAATATTCACAGTGTTCCTGCCCAGGGGAGCCCCCGGACCAACGATTGGGGGCGACCCCTCCCATGTATGCGCTCCCCATGCTTTCGGCATATCATATGCATGATATATCCCCCACATATCCCCCACATATGCTAATTAATGTGCACCCCTAAATGGGAAACCTGGCTCCGCCACTGGTGTGCACCGGGTATATTATAACGAAACGCTGCAAGAATGCCAGAGTAGCCTAACATGCACAGGGGCGACAAGTTCTTCCCCGTTCACCCCTGTACATTTTACTCTGGCATCTCATGGGCCAACGTAACGTTATAGTATCTGGTGTATAGTCAGTGGCGGGCCAGGATTCACATTTAGGTGGGGGCAGTAGGAAAAGTTTGAATATTTTGATGCCCCATGAACGATTTCCGGGCGTTTACATGACATTGGACATGTTTTGGTAGGGGCCCATATTGTCTGAAATAGCAAGTAGAGGTTTAATGGGGTCAGTGGGAATTTTGGGACCCCTTGGCTTCGCCACTGGACTGTACACTATTTAGTAAACGATAATACCCCGATAAAACAAAATCTTCGGAGAATCGGACCTTCGGAGAATCGGACCTTCGGAGTTATGGGCCGTCGGAGAATCGGCCCTTCGGAGTTATAGGTCTTCGGAGTTATAGGTCTTCGGAGAATCGGCCCTTCGGAGTTATGGGCTTTCGGAGAATCGGATCTTCGGAGTTATGGGCCGTCGGAGAATCGGGTCTTCGGAGTTATGGGCCGTCGGAGAATCGGGTCTTCGGAGTTGTGGGCCGTCGGAGAATCGGGTCTTCGGAGTTGTGGTCCTTCGTAGTAATAGGTCTTCGGAAAACCGGTCTGACACCGTTTTTGGATGATATCGTGTATATAGCCCATGGATTGTCATAGACGTGCATGAGTTAATTGAGGGCATGTCAATAACCATTCTATACCAGCCTACTTTTGGGGTGCTTGGTAAATAGATATAGTTTTTCTGTAAGCTCATCTCACCTAATTAGGTGGTCACATATGCCCCCTTAGAAGATAGACCCCTGTTTATTTGGACCGCCAAATCAGGTTTAAAGTCGATTTAAACTCTGAGTTTTAAACTGCAGATGACGAAACCGACCAAGATGTCACTTCTCTAAACTATCTGTATTGAGTCTGGTGTCGTAACATAATACGTTTAGTAAAAAAAACACCAGTCAATATGAGTGTTTACTCTTGGAAATATTGTTCTCTATTTTATCCCATGAATTGAATTCATCTTTAAGGATTGCTGAAGATTTAAATATTTCATGCCCGAACAACATAGGTGGAGATTTGAGTTAAAAATGGCGGGGATTGATCTGTACGTATCCGACAAGTAATTAGTGGGGAATTTGTTGTTTTTTATAATAATAACTAGCAGGGTTACCCGGCGTTGCCCAGGTTAAAGTGACGTGAAACCCTCTGCATGCTGTGGATATTTGTTGGGAATAGAGAATACTCTTGCTCAAAGTGTTTCACGTATCCTCATAAATTGTATATTCAAATAGCATCACAAAACATGATTCTTACACAGTCATGGAATATAAGTAGTGGCTCACCTTGTCGATTGTCATTTTGTTTATCTCGATTAACCCGGTCCACCAATAATGATGTATTTATTTATTTTACAACTGCGTATACTTCAGACGTTATAATAAGATACATGAACATCATAAACACATTAGTTCGCAACAACACAAACGACAATTGGGTTTTACATATAGAGATGTATCAATCAACCTAGTGGGTTGGACTAAGATCTTGAGGACACCTGGCTGTCATATCTCCATGAAGATACAGATGTTTTAAAGAAATGTCCAGGTGCGAGCTCCTCTGGTCATGGTGCTATATATTGGCTGCGGACACATGTATATCACAGTAGTGATGGCATAGCAGGTGTGACAATTTATTATGGTAGAGTTGGGTGACAATTGGTCGTCATAATTAGTATGCCATAAACAGCAATGTTGCCCGCTGAGTTTCCGCACAATGAGTCGACTGGACCAATTAACCCATTGCGTTTCACCAAGGTTGATCT
Organism: Siphonodentalium dalli; assembly: GCA_032622095.1. NCBI lineage: Eukaryota > Metazoa > Mollusca > Scaphopoda > Gadilida > Siphonodentaliidae > Siphonodentalium > Siphonodentalium dalli. Next base: position 214,314,095 of record CP136063.1, read on the forward strand.
CTACTCATTACGTTTTGCTAAATTGTATTCGCTACGATATATATAATTGCACGATCGATCGTCTAGAATTGTGTTTGATCATGGCCTGATTGCAATTCCTCATTCACTCATATGCATGTGCCACGTTTTGTATATGATCTCAATGCATGTTTATCTACTTACATTAATTTCATGAGTTTTAAGACAGTTCCGTATTTGCGTTCTTTATTTTGCGACGTTTAGTTCTAGGCATAAGGTTTGACTCACTTACATTTGATGATAAATTACAATGGCGATTTTTTCTTTGTAAGAACAATCATGACTGTTGACAGAAATGGGTTATTCATTAAGTTATGAAGTGGACTTGTGTGTTAGCATGCAAAATATAACACTGCGTGTTGAGTAAAGATCAACAGCGACAAGACATTCGGGTATATACCTCCTTGAGAGATCGACCGTCGCTGGTAGAGCTTGGTAGACTCAGCAGCGGGCGACATGGCTTGCTATGGCATATTAATTATGACGACCAATTGTCACCAAACTCCACCATTATAAATTGTCACACCTACTATGCCATCGCTACTGTGATAACTGTGTCCGCATACATTGGCTAAATATTATGTTTAAAAGAAATGTTGCTGCGCACGTATATCAGCTACATGTGCCAGACACAGAGCGAGATTTTGAGTTGCTTATGTCAGTCAATGAGTCTGTTCTAAAATTTCCGCTGTATCGGGCAGATATACCCTTGTCAGATGTCAGTATTGGAGGATCATGAAAAGTCATGTGCTACTGACTGCGTTTTCTTTTATATCAGAAGAAAATATATTTGACTGCACACTGTGACCACTATTGTTGAACAGGCCTTCGATACATTTCCATATCTCTTGACAAATTGTAACTTTTTGGTGGAAACTGTATTGAATTGTGTTATAATATATATGCAATCCTCTGACGGTTCGAGGTCTCTCAGTTTGCCAGAATATATGTATCTCTTCGATATAATGATAAATATACTTTTAATGCTTCTTCTATGTATCTCTTTTTGCTAGCTCATTATGTGAATGCCCTGATTGCCATCCCCATATAAATATGACAGTTGAGAAGATATAATTGTTCAAGTGACTTAATTGGGTCACCATTAATTTTATAGAGATTGTGAAATTTGAACGCCCAAAACTCCTTAAAATGATATGAAGATGGCCTGGGTGACTATATATAACTTATATTGGTGGATATCGGCGAATAGCAATATTATCAATGATAGTGCATATCCTCTCGCCATCCGTGACCCAAACGGCACCAAATGTGATTTAATTCATTTTATCATTAGAGAATAACGTGTATGAATTTGGTTGAAATTAGTGCTAAATATATTTGTATCAGCTTTGGTGCAATGCACGACTTTAGCGGCGCTACTTTTAACATATTTATACCACGTCCATTAGACTCATGGATGCATGATATACTGGAGATGATTATATATAGGGTTGGTGGTAATCAGCAACTTAACAAATTCTTAGAATATTTATGACCCCCCCCCCCCCCATCTCTCACCCAAACGGCAGCAATTTGGCGTCTTTAAATCTCACACGATTATATTCCTCGTATCATAGAGAGGAATAATATATCAATTTGGTGGAAATCTGCGCTAAAAACGCAGACTCGAACAGCGCCATATCGTGATTATGTATGCGTTTGGTGGAAATCACCATATTTTTTTTTATTTTGCCGACCTCCCCGTTTTCTTCCCCTGACACAAACAGCGTCACTTTAAAAATTGTTAATCCGCACCATTATCTTCCTCGTAAACCGTTACCCCTCTTAGAATGCCTTGGTGCCATCTCGATTGTACCCCGTGAAGTTATATATAGAACGCACACAGACAGGCAGAGAGACCGACAGCATGATTTGATTTCTCGTATCATTTCAGACGAACGTGTCTGAATTTGATGGTAATTGGTACTAAAAATATTTTGTATCAGTTTTGGTGACCCTCCCGTCCCTATTTCGCACTCAAGCGGTGCCACTTTTGTCACCGTTAAACCACACACTTGGACTCATTAGAGATTAGAGATGCATATATATAAAATTGGTGAAAATTGTCGAGTATACAAATTCATATCAAATTTAAGGTCCCCATATCCCTCACCCAGAGGGCACCAATTTGGTGTATCTAAACCACACGATAAGATTCCTCGTATCACGGAGAAAAATATGTATCAATCTGGTTTAAATTGGTGCTAGACATATTGTTATCATTTTTGTGTGTCCCTCTCACCTCTATACACCACTGACTCGAATGGCCCCACTTGTGACATCATTAAACCACACAATTACATTCATGATATCATGGAGATGATTATTTATAAGTTTGGTGCTAATTGGCGACTAAACAAATTGTTATCAAATTTGGTGCCCACCCTCCCCTCCCCATCTCTCACCCAAACAGCACCAATATGGTGTATTTAAATCACACGATTAGATTCATCGTATCATGGATAAGAACGTGTATCAATTTGGTGGGAATTGGCGCTGAAAATATTGTGTATCAAGTTTTGTGCCCCTCTCCCTTTCAGTGCACCCTGACTCGAATGACGCCACTTTTGACAACTTTAAGCACAACATTCAACTCCTCATACCATGGGGATGATTTTGTATAAGTGTGGCGGCAATCTGCGACTAAACCCATTCTTATCAAATTTAGTGCCCACCCCCTACCCACAATCTATCATCCAAACGACACCAAGTTGGTGTCTTTAAATCGCACAATTAGATTCCTTGTATCATGAAGAAAAATATATATCAATTTGGTGGAAATCGGGCCTTAATCGGCGCTAATATTAATTTATCAATTGTTGATGCCCCTCTCCCCTTCCGTGCATCCCTGACTCGAACAACGCCACTTTTGACATATTTAAACCACACCATTATATGGTTCATATCATGGGGATCATTATATGTAAGTTTCGTGGCAATCGGCGACAGAAAACAATTCTGCCCCTCCCCCTATTCTTCCCCTGACAACAACGGCGTCACTTTAGAAAATTCTAACCCCCGCCATTATCTTTCTCGTGAAAAGTTATCCCTAGTAGACCCCTTTGGTATCATCTAGATTGTCCCATGTGAACTTCTATAGAACACAGACAGACAGACAGACATTCGCAAATATAGATATAGATAGTGAAGAGTTTGGACTGACATGGCCATAAATTGGAAACCGTCCAACCATAGGTTCGACAATTGAAGAGCTTGTAGAGCTTGTAGAGCTTGTAGAGCTTGCAGAGCTTGAGGCCGGTCTCGATTATTAGGTTTTATGCAGTTTTCAGGTTCAGAGTTCATAATTTCTTCCACCGGACAAAATAGTCATGGTCCCACCCCGCGGTGGTCAGTCAAAATCTGCTAAGCAATTCAAAGAGTTACCAGTTGCGAAATGCCAATCCAATTGGTGCAGATGGAATTATGCGAACTTGGAATTAAACCTGGCTCAAGGGTGTGGTTGGCAATTTTCCCAGTGGACACCCCAGCGGAGACTCTAGCAATTCCATGTAGAGGAATGTTACCAACGCACACACAGAAGTAAATTTATACTCCGAAACGGTTTAATTTATGCTTGCGCGGTCACGCAGCTTCATAATTAAACCAACAGCAGTCAGTGTACATGCAAATTGTGATATACTATACCAGTGGAATTATAATACAGGCTGCGTGACATTCAATCTATAGCGTCATCCCAATTGTGCATGTCATGGCACTTAGAATGCTAAACGTAACGCTAAAGGTTGTTCCACACCGGGCGCGTGCGAGCTATTATAACGGCCGTTTTCTAACGTCCGTAGCAGTTCAAAGCGCGCGATTTTTATGTCCACACCGCAAGCGACTGAAACGCTTCGTCGTGCGCGATAGTCAGGTTATTATTCTGTGTGTACGCTAATTTCAGGGGAGTCAGGTGGCTGCATGGGGGATACCCCCACCCCACACACTTATGACTAATGTGTAGGGTTTCTACAAACAACATGTAGCCCTGCTACACAACCATTATTCATTTTTTATCTTAAACATATTTTACACAATAAATGGGTCAATTTATACACAAGTATACACACTGGTGTGCATAAAATCAACACCTATGCCTTACACATGTTGTGTAAATTCTGACACATATATATCGTAGACAAGAATGTAAAGTTCAGTATTCCGAACTGTGGGTATATAGTATTCATGGCAAATGGAGATTTATATGTTAAAACTTTCATGGCGTACAATGGTACGTAATATTTTGCTCTGTCATGTGTGAGTTTTCGTTTTAAATGAACAAACCATGGTCGTGGCGTGGTTGCACGTGATTAGTATTAACGTATTACAACAATCATATAAACAAGAGTAAGAGCAGTATTCTTCATGAAAGTTTTAACAAATATATCCTCATATATCATGAATACAATACTCACAAGTCCGAATTCTGAACTTACATTCCTTGTCTACAATTTGTTTATTCTCGTCACTCAAAATTACATGGGTATTGAGACAGTAGTAAATTGTATTCCAAAACATATACTCAAACAATATCGTCGTCATGTAGCAGACTATGAAACTGAAGGCACGCAATGCGCACGATCTACATTCTTACACAAGTGTGTGTAATAAAATGTACACATTATGTGTAGAACGGCACTTGGTCAATGTATTTGTATGTAAAACTACACATTGCTATGTGTATTAACCGGGTTTACACATTTGATGTGTAATCGTTTCTACACATTAGTTATAATAGTGCTCCCACCCGGTAATACGCGATTATTATTAGTTGATGAATGCATTGTCTCATGTTTACCACAACGTCTTTTGGAATGAACTAGCCTCGTTATATTCTTTATCATTTCCCCTGATTATACCAAAATATAATTCACCAGCCAATGGAGCAGATTATACGGTCCATGATTTTAGTTCTTTACAAGGAATAAACTGAATATAGTAATCTAAGGTGGAATTTCAGTCACGAAAAATAAATGGTTTAATTATTTGGTCATAGAGACATGCAGTCATACAGACACACATGGCATACATCCATACATACATACAGTCATACAGACACACACAGTCATACAGACACACATGTGCCATACAGACACACATGCGTTGTACTTCGATTATTAGCCTCTCGCTAGAGTCCTCCATTATCGCGGCGACAAATCAGTGTGCGTCATCAAATAGAAAAATAACGGCGGTCGTATAAACACCTATTTGAGAGCCGTCCAATTATCTCGCTGGTTTGCAACAAAGCGACAATTCGGCGAAGCATAAACTCACTGCTATAATCGCCTCGTGTTCAGCGAGTCGGTCGCTTGCGGTGTGAACATAAAAATCGCGCGCTTTGAACTGCTACGGACGTTAGAAAACGGCCGTTATAATCGCTCGCTCGCGCCCGGTGTGGAACAACCTTTAGGTCGGCAAATTTAGTGGTGACATGTGGCATGCAAAATCAATAATAATGCAGTATGGCTTGTTGTATTCACGCATTACAACTTGCACACGCATTGAATATGCCTTATTGTCTGCCACCCGTCATTCAATAAAAAGCTAAAAGTTCTCAGGGCGGTTTATTATTGACCAGAAATGTAATTATAGACAAATCTAGACCGAGTCAAGCCAAATGAGCTTGTCGTTAACCCTTTACCCAATAGAAGGGCCCTGTGCCAATGCATTCTCTTATATATGCGAGTCGACCATAGGTCGCCTCGCATATATAAGAGAATGCATTGGCTTAACACATTTTTTTAGGCCAATGCATTCTCTTATATATGCGAGGCGACCTATGGTCGACTCGCATATATAAGAGAATGCATTGGCACAGGGCATAACTGTAACTATCACAATGTGGTCAAGGAGCCGGTTCCAATGATATCCATATTTGTATGGTTCTATTGAGACAGACCGAAGATATTTTAGGCTGTTGAAGCTTTATTTGGCCGGTTTTGGCCGGTTTGTTGGGTAAAGGGTTAACAGAAAACGAACAAAACCCACTCAACACTACTACACTAGTAAACATTTGCAAAGTTGCCCAGAAACGCAAATATAAGGAGGACACAGTTATTGAATTAATTTGTTCGCACATATATGATATCCATTTGGAGACCAATATTATTCAATATGCACTACTGGTCCGAGAAATAAAACATTTGTTGTTATATACATGTAAACTATCGGGTATAATTATGCTAAAATGTACGCAAACTTTTAAGCGACAATAAATCATTCCTGCATGGGATATACGTGCAAACCTGCTTTTATACGGGGTGCCGAATGTTGTAATATAGTTTTGACTAACAAACCAGCCAATACGCACACGATTGGATAGCGAAAGATACTTAATCGAGTTTCACGATTATATATCGATTGATATTAAATCATAACAACAGGTGGCACGCGATGTTAGGATTGAGGCTAGAATTATTGACGAAATAAAGGAGATGTTTGAAGAAGTGCATGCCTTTATGTTTAAAGAGGGTTACCTTAACTTCTAACAGCCCGAACACTTATATTTATATATATAAGTTTATAAGGTTTTTTTAATTTGTTTATTGAGAATAAAGAGTAACACAGGAAGAGACAAAATGCACACACGCCATCATTCTCTCAATCCAGGACATGGGAGAGCGTAACTCTTCCATGCCCTGGCCTACTTTCTCACTTGTGACACGTAATTATAAAATAGTTAAAGGCACATATTGTGTTCGGACATTTTTTGCATACACCTCTCAACTTGAAAGAAGACGAAGCAGCGATACTAGATATTACCTTGACATAATATTGTCCGAAAATGGGCTTTTTGTAGCAACAACAATGGTGATAAAGAACAATAAATTAATATTTTGTCTTCAGAAGAACTTTAAATTTCTCTTATTAGACAGCTAAAGTGGCCGAGTGTGTGTAATATTTAATGTTTGCAAAATCAGAGTCCCAAACACTATGTGCAGCTTTAATTAATCTACGTTCTGAATTTACCATAAATAATATAATTAGTAAAGTTTAACAATATTGAAACTGTATTTTAGATATTGCAAATATTGGTTCTACAGCAATCGGGAAAACATACAACGCTCGCTTCGTTTGCCTTTCGGACTGTGACTGAAAATTGTTGTGATGTGGTCAAGAAAATCACTGTATCATTTGAAGTTCCCGAAGTATAGTCTATCATTAAACACAAAACAATGATCAATGTATTGAAATTAGATAAATCTGTCGCTCGAGAAAAGTTGATCAATTGTGGCGTTATAAATTATTTCATACAAATCGCCGTTATTTCGACAAAGTGCATATAGGATATAGAGTTATCACCCTTCCGGTTAACTCATGATACTTATTTCGAAATGCAAACCTAACCTTGTATGTAACCTGTCACTGCGTTTGCATATAAATCGCTATCTAATAGTGAACCCAGATTAAGTACCTTTCTAAACGTGTGTATATTAGGTAAACAAACATATACTCACTTGGCTTTAGTTTGGGCCATTCGTCTCGCTTCAGTCGTTCGTCTGTATAATCAACACCTGCGGCAGCAAACACCAGCCTCATCAGCTCGCCTCGTCCTTTACCCTCGAAATATGTTACCTTGTAGGTAGGCATGACTTGTTAATATACGAATCAGATGCGTACGGTAAAACCCACACTTGTATCACGGTCAACACACGACGAATGTCCCTGGCAAATGTGTCTCGTTAAAGGTTGCCGTTCTTATTTATACACCCAAGCACTTAATATGCTTTGTCATGTGTCCGTTCGATAGCGGCTACAGTGTATGTTTACCCTATCGAATTGGTGAATACAACGATGAATCCCTTACTCATGTATACATACGTCGCTTGCTCCCCGTAGATAATATTCTATTGACACACATTGTAGCATGATATTGCACTCTGCAAGTAACACAATATGTGAACCACAGTGCATTCTGGCAACAGTATAATTTATCTGTTTGGTTTGGCATGTGCTGTTAGCCAATAAGCTCCATCAACGTATCTCGTGTAAACTATCCGTAAGATATCTATACAGTACCACCCAAAAGAAGTAGTATATTAAGCGCTATTTTCGCGCGCAATATCGCAATAATATTGCAAGAGGGAAACGCTTATAAGCGCGCCGCTTGCGATATTATTGCAATATCTTGCGCTTCATTTCGCAATATTTCGCGCTTAATAAATATTGCGCTCAAAATTGTGACATTTAAAGTGATGTGAAACACTCCGGTAGGGTGATCAAATAAAAATTGAGAATAATCTTTCTCAAAGTAGTTATTTGTTACGAATATTAATCCAAATTGACGGTACACACCGTCATTCTTATATATTAATTAAATGCAATGACTCTATATGGCGAACCCATTTGTGTTAGATTATCGCCGATAGTTTCGTCCCGAATAGAGATGTAAATATTTACAATTGGGCGTAGTCGGACGATGTTTTCTATGGAGTGGTATGGTCGATTTCTTTGAAAATTTCGGGGATGTTAGTAGAATGCTACACTCCCCAGGTTGGCATAGCGCCTGAGTACTAACTTATCAATTTCACGCACCCGAACAATTCCATAATATGTCTTTAAAGCAAATTATTGCTTCTTCTATGTTGTTTGGCATAAATAGAGACATGTTTTAGATTTGTATATAACTATATGTACACTACAGTATATGCAAAGTATTTATCTAATATAAATATAACACTATATTATATCGGGTCTGCATGATATTTTGTCGCGCTCAATATTGCGACAATGCGGGTTAATATCGCAATATTCTGCGCTCAATAGCGAGTTTGCGATACCCGTCCGACGGAAACGGGTACGGGTAAATCGGTGAACATCGTCACGGTAACTTGGGTACTTTCAATGCAGCGCATAAAGAGATAGCGATTTGGAACGGGTAGATGTGTCACATTGACCGGTAACCTTTCACTACGATTTTCTCACTCAAAGGTTCATGAATTCAATGAAATTCCAGTCAGCTATGCGTTAATCTATTTATTGAAGATTTCATGGGCAAATATCATGGATAAAGTTGTCATTTAAACCAGGTTTTATGTTCAAATTCTCGAGGCGGCTTCCAGCACTTAGATAAATACGGAAGGCCGATCTTTTCACTAACAACTTTGTTCACTGCATTAATGACAGGTTGTGTTAATAGAGTGAGTAGATGGTGCTATAGACGCAGTCCCCACCCATTGCAGGGACGTGGCTACAAATGGTATCCGCGTTAGGAAGGGTGCCCACCTTCGAATTTCTAACTGTGCACCCCTTGAACCATATCAAATTAACATGTTTGCGCACATATATAATCCACTGGGCCGACCATGCAGTACAAAAAAATGTGTAGACCTGCATGAGCCTGAACAATCCTAATATCTTAATATCTAGTAGTCTAACGCCATGCAAATTTATCCCGATTTTTGTTTCTTAAATTAATTATCAGTTTCTGATTGACCACTGGGGAGGGACTGGGACACACCCGATCGACCATGGTTCGGCACGGTGTGAGAAATTTTTGAAATTTGATCATCGAATTTGCTAAATCCTATATAGCATCCAGACTGGCATCAAGCTTTCCAATTGTTGGAAATTTGTAGACCTGCCTCCCCCCCCCCCCCCCCACACAAAGGTTGGAAAATTTCCAAAAGTTTCTCATAGCCATTTTCAGTCCAAATTGTTTACCAAAAAAAAAAAGGAAAATATGCAAATGTTGGTCTAAAAACTAAAAATTATCCATTAATAAATTGTTCAAAAATCAAACTACGAGAACAATTTCAACCAATTGTTGGTGTGAAGTTTACAACAAATATTGTGTCAGGTATATCAAATTTACAATGTTGAACATTCGACCAAAGTTGGGGGGTGAGACGCCCGTGTCGTCACGTCCCTGTCTCAACCCATTGTACACGGACATCAATATATCGTGGAAATTTGAGTACATCCGTTTAGTTACTTTATCGTATGTAGGTGGGGACTGATTTCTCATTTTAATTTATATTTACCATCTGAACGGACATGGCGCAGTTGAACCAAAATACTGGTGTATGTTGTTGTGGGGATAATACAGGTTGCTAAAGACACGAAATACCTATACTTACTCTACAAAATCTAAGCATAATCAGCTGTTTTCTGTGTGTTTCGCACAGAAGTGAAGCAAAGGCTCTTTATTCAATCCATATAATAAGCAGACTACATTTTAACTCATTTTATTGTTACAAATTAAGTTTAACTTATCAACCTACCCGGAGGCTCCGGGTTTAGATCCCGACAAAAATCCCAATTCTTGGGATAAATATTCCCTTGCCCCGACTTGCCGACCCTTCGATCTGTTTAAAGATTCCAAACCAATGTTACTTAAAGGTGCTCAATCCGACCAGACGGTCCCCATATCATCAAGTTACAACAACAACATTTCTTCAAAATACGCTTTTGTTTTCAGAATCCATTATAATTACAATAAAATAATGCTAACCGCTTCAACTGTGGTATAAAATTTTACAAAACGTGTTATTTATCAACAAGTTGTTCAACGAAATATCGCCGTATTATCACGAAATTTGGCCGTATTACCACTTGATTTTAGAGTTAACCATCTTCGTCAAATTTGTTCGAGACCGTCGGTTTGATGACTCCTTTCTGGGCAACAAACAATTACACATTTCAAGAAATAACAAACTTCAAAAATCGATAGCTGATCACTCTGAGCTTTGATGGGTGGGTTCCTCGATTCGAATCAAATATTGTTACCCCCCCCCCCCCCCCCCCAAGCCAAAGAAATTGTAACTTGGGAGCGTTAATTCGGATTATGCATCTTTAATATGACTTATTATTCCCCAACTAAAATGAGGGACAAATTCGATCTTATATCTGACTGAAAGTATTGGTTGGAAAATTTAACTATAACGTAATTGTATATTTGTGCTTTCATAATCTATTTTCTAAGTCTAAAAATTCCAAACGATTTATAGTCAACACACGATCGGTCTATGACTTTTAGAATTCAATTGTTTTAAATGTTACCAAGATAAGTGAAAAAAAACACAACCCCCTTCCAACTGCTGCCTCGTCCTTGATGAAAGCAATTGATTATCCTGGTGCACATCTAATCTAAATACAAATATCCAGCAATCCATAACACTAAGTATAACCTCGGCCAATAAAGCGAATAGCAATCTATCTATATCATAATGGCATTTTTGTTGCAGTTGGCTCACCATACATTACCAGTCGATATGATGAATTCTACCCGTAAAACAGTTTGCGATTACAAAACGTGTACCGGTACGGGTAGCTATCCGTACGCGTACCCGTACCCGTGCCGCTTTGAAATCGCTAACTCGCTAATGTCGCATTAATAAGCGCGACAGATGTTTGGTATTGCGCATAATCGCGCCTTTTTCGAAATTAAGCGAGCTCAATATCGAAATAAAGGCGCGCATCAATACATCACTTCTTCTGACTGGTACTGTGTGAACGTTATCACCCGAGGTTAACTGGTCCTGTTAATTTGCTATCACGTTGATGTGTCCTGCTGAATTTGTACGATTATGCTACGCGTTGTCAGTTTATATACAATTGTTATCTTCGCGGTTTGAACGAATGAGGAAGAGACGTTCGTTGTGTATAAAACATTCAAAAACATATGTATTGTAATATATTTTTATAATGGCTGTATTGGTTGTTGGAAAACAGAAATAATCAAGATGGCTATTCCTATAATTTTGGAAATACCAGCGTAGCCATGCATTATTAAAATATGTTTAAATCTATTTGAACTTGAATATTTCATTCAGACATTGTTTTTCTCAAATCGCTCGGATTATCCATGCAAGCACCGCGAAAATGAAGTTAGAAAAACTAACTACTTTTCTTAACAGTAAGCATAATTTTCTTCCACCATCGTCGCACCGACTCAGCAGGATCCACAAACATCATAGCAAACTATCGGGACCACTTATCCAGGGTTGGTAATATGATCATACGCTAGTGTAATTAACGAACCAAAGCAAAACCACTCATATGAGTGTAGCTATGGCTTTTTTTTCTTCATAAAAACCAGTTTATAGATTCTCTGGTATTCCCTCCAAATGAGATTCACATAAGGTTATTTTTCCTGGGTTCGTCGAATGAATGGACCCCAATCGTAATTTCGAGTATAAATTAGGCAAACCGTACTTCCGGGTAGTCTTGATCGACAGCTAGTCTATTCATGGTTATAAACTACATTGTACTAGTACCAAACATCAAAGTGAAAATAGTTATACCTTGTCGAGAGGGGAACGGGAACATTTTTAATGAATTTAACCAATTTATTTCTTTTCTTGACGCTTGGTGAGCATTGCGGCGGAGATACTATACCGAGAAGCGTGTCCATTTCATAGCTGTTCATTTCATCCAAAGGTGTCACCGTATCGATTTCAACGAAAATCGACGAACAACGTCATCGTGTAACTTTCCCCATTGACCGAGTCCGTCTGAATGTATCTTCTGCTTTGTTCACAATTATGTGTTCCTTTCGATTCCAGAAAATGGTATATTTATGGATTATCACATGCATGTATGTACCATATAGTCTTATGATAACAATTAATTCTTTATTAAATATATGTTATTTCGTTTCGCACAGTACCACACCGTACCAAGTGCTGTACATTAAATGCCCACCTGCGCACAGTAGGACGGTACATTCATGATGACATTCTTATTATATTTCACATCAGGAATTTCGATCACTTTTACTCGCCCCGATGTGTGTAGACTGTAGTTACTATAGTGTCGTTATTTATTGAGTCTTATTTTCTCAATATAAGGTAAACTAACGCTACAAATGAACTTACATTGTAATTCAATGTTCATAATTCTCATTTGCAATACCAGTAATCGAAAGACACAGTAACAAGATTTTCCGATTACGACATTAACGCTTTGATGTCCACCGATCTACGTACAACAAAGGCGCTTGCGAAATTCAAAACAGCTGCGTTGTATTAGACAATAATTGGTGACGTCACATGATAAGATAGAGTCTATATACCAACCAAAGCATCCGGCTTTGGTTCGTTAATATATGCATAGAATGATGATTTATACCGATGTGTCGGATAATACTATAAGTACATAATGGGACATATACCAAATCAACAGTGTGTTGTGCGCGAATCCGACCATTTGCAATGTATTAGGCGCATTCAACTTCATTCAACGGAAAACATGCTACAAATGAATTAATTTGAGTCGAGGATGCATTATGAATACACAAGCATACTCAAAATAACCACGGGTATCAGCATGCACATTATATTAAATACAGTTTATGGTTTTGAGACCACAATTGCATAGCGGATGGTGGGTATAGGGACTATTAGACATTAGCACACGCCATGCACATGATAAAAGCAATCACGAAATATATGACCTCAAATTCACCCGCTGATGATTTAGGAAAATTGTATTAATAGCGAGTTTGCGATACCCGTCCGACGGGAACGGGTACGGGTGAATCGGTGAACATCGTCACGGTCTCTTGTGTACTTTCAATGCAGCTCACAAAGCGATAGCGATTTGGAACGGGTAGATGTGCCATGTTGACCAGTAACCTTTCACTACGATTTTCTCACTCAAAGGTTCATGAATTACATGAAATTCCAGTCAGCTATGCGTTAACATATTATTTATTGCAAGATGTCATGAGCAAAGATCATTGATAAAGTTGTCATTTTAAGCCAGGTTTTATGTTCAATTCTCGAGGCGCCTTCTAGCACTTAGATAAATACGGAATCATCTGACTAACAACTTTTTTCAGGCATTAATGACAGGTTGTCGTTAATAGAGTGAGTAAATAGTGCTATAGACACAGTCTCGATCCATTGCAGGGACTTGACTATATATGGTCTCCGCGTAAGGAGGGGTGTCCACCTTCGAATTTCTAACTACACCCCTTGAACCATATCAAATTCACAAGTTTGCGCGTAATTCCATTTTGCGCCCCCCCCCCCGGTTGGGCTTTGATTGTTCCCAACTGGTCCCTCACAACCGCCTGGATGGTAGCATATTCTAAATAAATCAGTAGTATTGTTGTCACTAGTCGGGGGGGGGCATAATCCACTGGGTCGACCATGCAGTACAAGAAAATGTGCAGATCTGAGCCTGAAAAATCCTAATATCCTAATATCAAGTGGTCTAACGCCATGCAAATTCGCCCATATTTGTACTTTCTTAAATTAATTATCAGTTTCTGACTGGCCACTGCATGGGGAGGGACCGGGACACACCGGATCTAACATGGTTCGGCCAGGTGTGAGAAATTTGTGAAATCTGAACATGACATTTACTAAATCCTAGCATTCAGACTGGCATCAAGATTTCCAATTGTTGTAAATTTTGAGACCTGACACCCACCCAAAGGTTGGACAATTTCCAACAGATTCTGATAGCTATTTCAGTCCATTTTGTTTACTAAATACTAGGAAAATATGCAAATGTTGGTCTAAAAACTACAAATTCTCCAGTAATAATTTTTTGGAAAATCAAACTACGAGAACAATTTCAACCTATTGTTGGTGTGAAATTTCCAACAATTGTTGTTTCAGGTATATCACATTTCCTACAGTTGAACATTTGACCAAATAAAGTTGGGGGGCGAGACACACCTGTCGTCACGTCCCTGTGTCAACCCTTTGTACAAGGGAATCGATATATCGTGGATTTATCTATGCATTGTACATTTGATTACAACCGTTTAGTTACTTTGTCGTATATAGGTGGGGACTGATTTCTCATTTTAATATATATTTACTATCTGAACGGACATGACGCATTTGAACCACAATATTTGTGTATATTGTAGCGGGGATAATATAGGTCGCTAAAGACACGATATACCTATACATACTCTACAAAATCTAAGCATAATCAGAACGAGTTTTAGCTGTTTCTGTGTTTCGCACACAAGTGAAGCAAACGCTCTTTATTCAATACATTAAAATAAACAGACTACATTTTAACACCTTTTATGCTAGCAAGTTTAATTTTTCAAACCTACCACCGGGTTTAGATCACGACAAAAATCCCAATTCTTGAGATAAATATTCCCTTGCCCCGACCCTTCGATCTGTTGAGAGATTTCAAACCAAATATTACTTAATATGACTAAATATTCCCTAACTAAAATAAAGGAAAAATTCGGTCTTATATCTGAATGAAAGTACATGCACGACATTATTAGACTCTGGGTCTAAAACAATAAATTTTATACCGATTATTGGTGGAAAAATTAACGTAATTGTATATTTGAGCTATCAAAATCTATTTTCTAAGTCTGAAAATTCCAACCGATTTATAGTCAACACTGATCGGTCTATGACTTGTAGAATCCAACTGTTGAACATGTTATCAAGATGTGTGAAAGTAAAGCACCAACCCCTTCCAACTGCCGCCGCGTCCTTGGTGAAAGCAACTGATTATTTTGTGGCCTGCCCATCTAATCTAAATACAAATTTCCAACAATCCATAACGGTAAGTATAACATCGGTCAATAAAGCGAATACGAATAACAATCTATCTCTATTATAATATCTGTTTTGTTGCAGTTGGCTCACCATACATTACCAGTCGATGTGATGAATTCTACCCGTAAAACAGTTTGCGATTACAAAACGTGTACCGGTACGGGTAGCTACCCGTACGCGTACCCGTACCCGTACCGGTTTTAAATCGCAAACTCGCTATTAGCTGCATGGATGTGGTGTCATAAATATATCAATTTGTTTGACACATTCTTCTGGAAATAGTACGAAAAGAATCCGAAGATCTCTTGGGCGACCTTTTTTCTTTTCCGTCTGGATATTGGTATCATTGAGTGATTCGAATATCGTTCTCAAATCAAAGTGAAAGTTGATATATGTTGATCAACACACACAATTTGTTCAAAAGCAATGTCCGTTCCTTCGACACTCGCACATGGCGTTTTGTTAATGTTCGTGTTGTTACTTCAGATTAAACAAATCGCTCAAATACTCAAATAAAAAACTCAAAACTCGCTCAAATTAAATAAATACTATAAATTTAGACACAGTCTCCCTTTAATGTCGAAACATTTATTAAACTCACATTGACCCCTTTCTGTGATAACTGTTTTCACCCAATAAATTATACAAGTATATATGGTAATGGTCTATATTCATCTGGAGGGGTTTTCACGAAAAATAAACAGACAAAAAAAACTAAGTAATAATACCAGTACAGAATGATTCCTATATATTGCAGGGAAATGTGTAGTATAACAAGTTCAACAAGCGACCTATGGTCGTGTACTGAACGTAGAATCTGAACATTCCATAAAGGAACTACTCGTCAATGAAATGGTTTCACTGATTACTCATAAGTCGAAAACAACAAATCTTTATCCTGCCTGCTCACTTATTCTTGAAAATTTGGGTTTGGTCAGGGGAAATACAGATATTTTTAAATGTGATCTTTTTAGTCTCTTTGTTTTTTTGTTTTTTTTTTTATTGCTAGGTGGCTATCACGTGACCAGTGGTTATGTGAAGTTCCTTCTTTGTCTGGGTTTCGATTCTAATGGACGAGATTAAATGTAAGACTCTAACAATTTTAAACATGAGGTTGTTCATCAATACTTTAATTCACTCAATGTTCATCATACATGTATGTTCGGTGAATATTCATCAGTCATAATCAAACGCCATTCTTCATCACCACACATACAATGTCTTTGCCATTACATGACGCATTTGCGGTGACGCAATGTAAATGTCCATGAATTGAGGAGTTGAACACCATTGGATAGAGTGTATCGATGATCTGGAATCCGTGATATTCACATCACCGTAACAGGTCGTTTCTCAACCCACGATTCGATCTTTGGTAGAGACCCAATCTTCCTCCTGTGTTCGGCGAGCTTCGGGAATGTTTTCAAGGCGTCGGCATCCACGGTGAAATGTTTGTCAAACCAATCGAATACTGACAAATCTGCCCAAGAAAGCTGAAATATACGAATGCATATACATAAACACCTTTCGCATAATGAACTACCACTGATAAGAATTACGAATAGTTAATTTTAGTCCTAAATTATTCGGACGCTCCAAATGATTTTTCTCAGAATTAAAGACATATTATGCACTTGTTCGGGTACGTGAATCTGGTAAGTAAGTATTCAGGCACCATGCCAACTGGGGGAATGTAGCATTCTACTAACATAAGCCGAAAATCTTAAGCAAATCGACCGTACCACTCCACAGAAAATATCGTCTGAACTACGCTCAAATGTAAATATTTACCTATAGAGAATCGGGACGCAAATATGGCGATAAACTTACGAAAACGATTTCGCAATCGAAAGTCATTGCATTTCATTAATATACAAGAATTACGGTGCGTGTTGTCAATTTAGAAATAATATTTGTAAAATATAACTACTTTGAGCAGCTTTGAGGAAGATTATTGACCATTTCTATTTGATCACCCTACCGGAGTGTTTAACATCACTTGACCGACCACGAGTCCGTTTGTGAGCAATTCAAACTTCTCTTCACTCGCTGTAAGGGGGTATGGTTCTGTTGCTGTGATTATTCTGGACTTAACCATGTTGGTATCAGGTAATAGTCAGTGGTAGGGTCGGTGATTACATGTAAAGCCCGTAGTCAGTAACCGTAACTACGGACATGGCAAAACGATAAATGATAGAAACAACACAAAGTTTAGTGACGTAGTACCCTATTCGAAATTATTATCAGAAGTTCATAATGAGAAAGGTGTCTATTAAGAAAAGGAGATGACAATAATATGTGTGCATGCGCCCATACATGTAAATGATTAGACCTGTACATGTAACACAAACGAGATCTGAAGGTGTATACCCTTAATCCCAAATATCAGTTAATGGAGACCGACTAACCTGTGCATCAGCTGAGGAAATACGGAATACCACAAATAATAATTGTTATGACTTTGCTGAAGTAATGTCCCAAAATTCAATATAATAAGACGTGCGAGACTATCAAAGTGTGTCATTTTGGGCTAAGGAATCTTCGTGTAGAATCCTGAAAATTCCGGTCAAATAGAATGAGCATATGAATCCCGAGTAGCAATTAAAAGGGTTGTGAATACACATCTGTGTAATATAGTGAAACATCCGAGTTGAACCAAGCGAACAATATAACTTGTGTCTTGTATATATAATATTGTACAGTATTGTAAAATGTTCACCACATACCAACTCTCCTAAATGGAGACATTAAAGATGTATATTTAATCACAGATAAAGTGCCGCCTGGTGTCGTTTGCCTATGATTTGCGACCGCACTATTGGCGAAGGGGCGTCAATTAAGAACCATAGTAATTTATCATGGGAATCTTCTCCAGAATGCACGCTGCCATAGGCCAAATTGGCCAATGACCATTTTATTTTTCGAATATGGCCAAAAGCAATTTCATTTGGCCAAATTTTGTTTACCTACATTCGGAAATATAATTCAAAAAGCCAAATTGATTTTGTAACGGGAGTGACATGAACATAATCATCGGCTAATTGATTAGGTGATACAGCTTAATGTGTGAAAAAAATGCACTCATGGCAGTGCAGTATCAAACAATGGCCTAACTTCAATAAACCAGTAATGAGGATTAGCACTAATGAATCATTTGTCTGCCATATGGCCGAATGGTAGATGATGGGTTGTGGTACGCCGTCAAATAACAACGATGGGATTAAAGAAGTTTAGACCACGTTAGTTGAAGGAACGGACATAATTATATAGAATATCAGATGTTAAATAAAACAAAAATATTAATGGTGAGACCAGAAAAGGAGGATTTTATTTGGCCAAAGTGGGGTTTTTTTCCTCTCTTTTAGCTACGATGCGCGACGAGCTCTGGGTATATTTGGAGCAATAACGAAAGACAAGGAATATATCCCTGCGCTAGACCAACCCTTCTCGTCGCCACAATAATGCATGAATACACGCTTACCCCACTTGGAACGAAGTAACCTGAATTCTTGCCAAACGAATCCAGGAATTTTTCTATAGCTGTCAATATTCTGGGAGCATAGTCCGCCTTGAATTCAGCCGTCAGTTTTACCTGCGAATTATATTAGGATGCTCGAATAAGATAGCAGTTGGGCGCATATTGTGTGTGCAGCAATTAACCCTTCCATGAATGGAGCTTCCTGAAATTTTGCGAAAACCCTGTGCCAATGCATCCTCTTACATATAGGTGAGTCTCCCATAGGAAGCATCGCATATATAAGAGAATGCATTGGCCTAACAATATTTACATTGACCTTGCTAGCCAGTGCATTCTCTTATATATGCGAGGCTCCCTGTGGGAGACTCGCATATATAAGAGAATGCATTGACACAGACCACTGGTAAAGGATATATTAATGCAGCACCAGCGCAGCCCCCGTCGTGAACGGGTTAAGGAAACGAGTAGATCATAATGACAGCATAATTGTTCGATAAATTTCAGTTGATGTCAACTAAAATCAACGGGTCTAATTAATACGGCTGATATTAGAATTTAGTCCAAACGGTAACACAAGTATATCAACGGCTGTTAGTTTGATCGAAAAATAAAACGACAAATTCAATTTCGACCTTAACCCCGGGGGTTAAAGCCACATGGCGGTTTGCGCTCCAAAATACATATAATACTATTCGCTTTTGAATTTTTCTCAGTATCGAAATAGGTCGATAAATATCTGAACTACCTTTCTACGAGCATTATATAACCCAAAAAGACGCATTGAAGTAATGAAAAATACAACTGTGAATACGGTGTTTGGGACCCAAACAAAAAACCGCCATTTGCGCGACATGGAACAGAAAAGAGCGTTCCGCGGTAGTCTATTCCTGATATGGTACCAATAAAGAGCGTTTATCTGACTTCTAGCGAGAAGTTGAAAAAATCTGAAAAATAGCTATGACTTTGGCAAGTATTTTTCAGATCATACGAAGCCGGTATATCAATAGTTCGTTTATTTATCGACCTGTCGTATCCGTCGCTCCAAACAAGGTAAAAAATAAAATTGGAGATTCGAATGTGCCATATCCGTTTAAACTGGATATGAGAAATCGGGCCATATTGTTACTTCTTATTAACTTACACGTACCTTCAGATCCTCATTTGGTGCGAATATGGCATCGTAATATTTGCTCGTCATATCAGCGATGGTATCAACTATCACATCGGTTTGGAATTTCTCCAAATCAGTTTTTCCAAGTAAACCTGAAAGCGGGACAATAAAACGGATGACTCACTGCATGTCATATCTCTTAACTTAAGATAACTCAAGTCGACTGGGTTACTAAATTTTCATTGCCGAGTAGTTCCCTTGGTACATGTTCAGATTCTAAGTTCAACAAACGACCATGTCGTTTGTTGAACATATTATGTGTACTTTGTGCATTTCCCTCCAATTATAATAGAAATTAATCGTGCCCAATCTTTCATATTATTTGAAATAAACATGTTATATGTCCACGACACCTTAGATGATGACACTATGTCGAATGAATAATGTGAGACTGTGTGCTTGCGACTGTGATATAGGTTACCCCCCCCCCCCCTCCCTTGAAATATCTGATGCTAAGTTATGTGTGTGATATTCAGTGTATATTTTGTTATTCAATAAAAGAATTAATAAAAACAAAATTATAATAGAAATTCATCAGCACAAGTATTATATGTTCGTCTGTTATCTGATTTCATTTCCTGAACGCCCCTCCAAATGAATGATACCCCGTTACAATGGACACGAATATAAGTGTATAACAGAAACCGTTCAGTGTAGAAAGTACATGTAGAAGTGCACAACACGTTCATAGCAACGTTATGGCCTGAACTATACTTGCTGAAATGAAAGTTGTGGTTATAGTCTCTCTGCTTCCAAATTTGACATATAGTTTCAGACTAACCCTTTCTATTCTAAATTGATTATCATAGTAAGATAAAAGTGTCCATCGGGATGGTTTCTTATTGATTTGCATGGATGTCACTGTTTACATTCGATAACCGTACAGTCGATAAAGTGCAGTCGGAAAATTGGAATATAAGCCTCGGAATCAACACCATGCAGGTAAGTGTTTTGGCTTCTAATTACTCTCTCAGTATCGTGGAAGATGTTATGTAATGGTATTTTCCTTAGACGATATATTTCCGACTACATACAGCAGACGAGTTGTATCGGCTCATTTGCTGTTACCGTGAAAATAAAACGAAAGTATAAAACTCACATGTAAATAAGCCGTCTTCCACTTCAATGTGTATTTTCGCAGATAATAACTGGTATTTACGTACATTGTATTCATGTTGCATTTTCGAGGAGAAAACTGTACGCTACTCAGAACAGTTAAATATATATTGTCTATTTATTTTTCAATAAAGCGAGTCGTACTTGATCATTATTAAGTTATCCTTTGATTTGCTTTGAACAATCATAATTATTGTGTTAGTGGGATGCAGCTTATCTAGAATGTATGCTACATGTATAAGTTCCAATCGATTGTTATACTATATATAGTATTCAACTCCAAACCATGTTCTATTTATAAAATATCCACCGATGAGTTATTTTCTGATATATCTGAGCAGTATTTACTCATGAATTCTGGCACACAATAGGGCAATACTAATTATATTCACCGAAGACAAATTGACATTTGACATGGATATGATATGGGGTAATGACAATGCACGGAAGCTGTGTCAGTTGTGGCATGGGGTGGACCCTGTGTGCGTATAGCTGAGAAAGACAGTATTGTGAATAGCGGGTTAAAGTTATGCGTGTGAATCGTGACATGCTTAGTACTACGACCGAAACGTACGTTTGTTGACAAACTTTAATAGCTATCCCAGACGACTCACGCGTTTGGTAAGTCAAATATCTAGTGCAAACATATTCGCGTACCCAATGCAAACATATTTATAGTAGACACTTACTGCTATTTTATTTTTCTATCTATTATCTTTTTTGTATTTATTTATTGTTATCGCATAGCAATACGTTGTCAGGATCGCATAGTGCATGTCGTTAGAATAACATCCATCGTTAGCATTTTATGAAAGAATCGTGCATGTAAAGAAAGTAAAGAAAGCTTTTCATGCGCATATTCGTAACTTTTTGTTTTCATTTGTTTGATTATGTTTCTGTAAAAAAAAAATTTGGTCTTGTTTTTTATTCTTTTTTTTTTGTATTTCATATCGTTTTTAACCATTTTTTTTTTCGTGATAAAAATCACAATTATGATCAGGTTTTCATTAACACTTTGTTCTCAAACAAATGACAAATAACAACGAACCTGCTTGTCCTGCAAGGTGTCGTGCCCCAGATAAGCCCTGTGGGTACATGACCCCATCAACTGTCAGCAATGGCAACTGTCCGAGCGGAGTGTCTGAAATTAAATAAGTTCACTCTGTCCAGATAACCGTCATCATTTATAGTCGACTTTATAGACAAGATCCTTGTATCAGGACAACGCAAAACATCAGGCAATATGATTCAGTGACATAGCAGATGAGCAACAGTTTTGTTCTGAACTTCGTTGTGGAGAAGCTAGTACATGACACTTGTTGTCATATGGAAGGGTCACACAATTATATACGTAAGCTTTTTACAAATTGTTAATTATAACTCATTGTTGTTAATTGCTAATGTTAACTTAGTTGTTGGGACCACACACATATATTTAAACGGGCACGGCCCGATTAGTGTTCTAACTTGTGTCTAATTAATTGAGAAGGAGGGGTAAGTTAAGTCCATAAGTCGAAAAATAAACAAAAGTTCCTTCAACAGGCTCTATACAATATAATAGAGCCTGTTGAAAATAACTTGCCAAATTACTTCAATTTCCCAGTTTGTTAAAATGTGAGCTTATAGATGTGACTCACACACGCTTAGATTTCACTGCCATGCAGGGGTATATACACAAGTTCACACTTAAAATGATATAACATTGATATTTAAATCACCAACACCAATATATCACATACCAACGCAGAGTTATGCGACAATGGCCGTGCACTTTCTACCCGTGGATCTATATAAAATATCAAAGGAGGAGAACCCACATATTTCACGGTTTCTTCATAGCCAACGATTTCATGGATGTATGCGTTCCAACACGTGTAAGGCTGAATTGTTACTATATTCGGGTATCTTAACATATCATCGCGCAAATACGCACATATTCGACTTATAACTGGAACTAGGTACATAATGTGATTATTGGACTCTGAAATAAGCAGATAATGGAGTCATGTCCGTCATTTCTTTTTATGTCGCGGACCACAGTGAAAACGCATGTTAAAGGGCGTACACTTGAAAAGTCGTGAGTTGTGTCATTGTGCCCATGCAATCTGCTTTATAATCACCTCATTATGAGTCGATTATGTAACTAAAATGCTCTGATTTTCAGCAAAGTATCGACTTAAAATTGAGCAATTCTCAGCAGATTATCAACCGAAACAAGTTCTATTATATGCAGATAATGTGCGGATTTGGGGAAAATATAGTCTCCCCGAAAGCCGCACATTATCTGCTTATAATAGAACTTGTTTCAGTTGATAATCTGCTGAGATTCGCCTAATTTTGATAATTTAGAGCTGATCTTAACATGATTTAAACTGACCGAACATATGCAATTTGCATTAGAACTCAGCAACTTGTGTGGCGTTATACAAATAACGCACCCAGGCAGATTTACGTCCGCCGAAATTTCCAAGAAAATACACTTAATTGTGTGAACCATATAAATATTTGTCGATAAGTTGACATGCACGCATCAGTCCAATGACAAGCATTTGAATATGACACTAGCTATGTCAAATAGCTATGTTTGCTTACGTATACGTTGCTTAGATTTCGAGAAGATCGGGATAGGGATATGACTCGGCATTTTAGCTACGATGTAATGAAAAGGGAGAACAGTTCGTCCTGGGTGTCGGAATTAAATTTGTTTTGAATAACGAATGAATAGGGTGACACCAGGGTCATTATTATAAATACAAATTAAACATTCGCGTGTACATGGACTTCAGGTGAGGGCACGCACATGTCACAATGACATCAAGACTGAAATCGGAACATACTCATGGGCCCGCGGACAGTGTAATATGATGGCTTATGTTAGTAAGATACAACAAAAGCATAGATTATGAAAACTGACTTGCTGTGTCATCAACATGCGTGTTTATTAACCATTTGAATGCCGATATTGACTAAAAGAACCCGGGAGAGTCTGGGCACATCAGATTATATATTGATGCTTAATTGTAGCGAAGCACCTACTAAAGGTATACTGTGAAGATTGACTCGCCATCTCGTCCACGGCCGGCTTCATTAACTCCGTAAATGACGATATGCACCAGAAGAACACAATAGAGCCCAGACAAGCCCGGGCAGCCCCATGGACCCATGCACAACATAATACGATGATTTATGGTAGTGGGATACATAATAAGTATAGGTTGCGAAAGTTTATTTGTTGTGTCATCCACCGCCGGTTTTATTAACCCTTTAAATTCCAATATTGGCTAAATAGTGAATATATTTGTAACAAAATTGTTCACTTTATGACTAAAGTATGAAATTTTGCACATATGTACATATTCACAAACTAATTGATATTAGGATGGAACCTCACTGAAATTTCACTTCAACCCCTCTTTTAAGGGATTTCCCGAATTTAAAGAGCGTTTCATAATTATATAATTTACTAATTGTCGCAATTACTCTTACCATGGAATATGCAATTAAAAATTAGGCATATACAGTAAGTATGACTCTGCGAGATATAATGATACATTTTAGATCAAAATTGGACCCCCGACCAAGATGGCCCTCAAAATGGCAGCCGTAAGTGGACAAATTGACATTTTTTCACTAATATATTCTATATCAGTTTCAGCTGTTTGGAACTGGTTGAGAATTTGACTTTATTTTGTGATATTCATGTTAACTGATCATTGTAGCAATGCAATATGTCATTCATGGGGTTCCATTCCCTTCAAATCCTTAAAAAATCGATTTTTACATAATTCAGTATAAAATTTCACAAAACATCATAAATTTTATCCTAGTCACATTTCAATAAGAAATGAGCAGAACTGCACAGTGTAAGTGATACATTAACCCAATGGAATCAACGTTTTGTCACTTTGGCTAAAAATGGGGCTGTCAAAATGGCGGCCAAAATATAATACAATCGCTTGTAAAAACAATTGTGGATGATGTATAAAATTGGATATTATTTCGTAAATACATTGAATACTAACATGTATGATTCATCTTGGTTAAGTGCAACGATTAAATTACCAAAATATTGGAATTTTCTCTCAAAATTGTGTTGGATGACACAGCAATTAATTGTTCACAACATATGCATTTTACTACCACAAGGCTTCATATATGGGTCCGCCCGGGTTAACCAGGCTCTCTTTTCTGGCCCATGTCGTCACTTATAAGTTACATATAGTTTGGTACGGTCTCTGGGTGTGGCCGGGCTCTCCCTGATTCCATTAGCCAATTTCGGCATCCAAAGGGTTAATAAAACCGCCGGTGGATGACATAGCAAGTCAGTGTTCACAATATATTCTGAGTGTGTATCCTATACTACCATAAGGCAAGTATACGGTATGTGGGTCCATGGAGCTGTCCGAGCTCTCCCGTACTCGCTTCTGGCCCATATCGTCATTTAAGAGGTTAATGAACCAGGTATTGAACGAGACGGTGAGTCAATCTTCGCCGTTTACGTTTAATAGGTGTCTGGCTACAATTAGTTATCAATATATATATATAGTGTTATCGAGTTTCTGGCTCTGACCGGGCTATATATGGTTCTTTTAGCCAATATCGGCATTTAAATGGTTAATAAAGCCGGCGGTCGATGACACAGCAAGTAATCGTTTACAACCTATGCTTTGTATGTATCGTACTACCACGAGCCATCATATTGTAGTGTCCGCGGGCCCATTGTGTCACCCGGGCCTGCCCGGACTTACACTGGCTCGCATGTGCTCTTCTGGCCCATATCGTCATTTAAGGGGTTAATTAACATGGCCGTGAACGAGAAGGCGAGCCAATCTCCAACGTTTACGTTTAATAGGTGTGTGGATACAGTTAGCCACCGATATATAGTGTGATTGTGTCTCTGGGTCTGCCCGGGATCTCCCGGGTTCTTTTGGTCAATGTCGGCATTTAATGGGTTAATAAACCCGCCGGCGAATGACACAGCAAGTCAATTTTCACAACCTATGCTTTGTATGTATCCTACTACCATAAGACACAATATTATACTGCCCATGAGCTCATGGGGCCGCCCGGGCCTGCCCGGGAGGTAATTAGTCACACCGCTATATTGTATGAACCCGCATCCATGTATGTTACCACACCATTATGATTATATATAGCTCGTGTTGGTGATCGGAATATAAGGTAAGTGCATAATATACAACAAACTATTAAACAGCTTCTCTGCATCGACCAGAACTAATTAACATAAATTAAGCCGCACATGTGTTCAGTCGTATGGAATCAATTAGGTGACTCCTGAAAGAACTCTTAGCTGTAGAATGTTCAATCAGTATTTTGTGGGAAGTATAACTACCCAGATTTCATCATGGGAACTCATTTTCGTTCTAAAGTTTCGTGCTTTCACCAGAAAATGCACGATTTTGTCATCTATCCGCCCCACTAAAATCTATTCCATTTCTAGTCTATTACTTAGCCTATCGTATGCATTAGGCGAGGAGAGTCTATCCGACAGAGGTCGTTAGACGGGTTGAGATTTATCAGCCGTGTACATCTAATCAAGATTTCCAGTCACCAAACCAAGCATAATCCCACAATTATACATGTAGCCGTGACGCATGCATAATGAATCAGGGCGCTAAATGTGTTCCGGAGTCGGGGAGCGAGTACACCATGTAATGCTAAAGGTGAAAGTAACTGAATAACTACCTTCACGTGATACATGCGACACGTTATTAAAGGATGACATCGTGTTTATTTGATTTGTACATCATATCTAAATAATTTAAACTGGTGAGTTAATGGTGGAATGGATATTTGTGAGTTGAAATAGATTTAACTAGCTGCTGCAGTTCTGGGTTTTTCCAGACCAAATTTGGCTGTGGAACAGCCATGTCATACAATTGGGTATATATTTTAAAAAGTAAACACATGACCTATGATTTTTCTTGCATTTTCGTGATCAACTGGTGTCAATCTAGCTGGGTAAACACAACTGGAATAGCCTGTAGGCTTCAATTCAGTGAATTCGGTCGAAACGATAACACTGTAACGTTAACACTGTCGCCTATGGGAAACCATTTAGTTCAGTGATTCCATAAGTACTTACTTGGTTTCCGGCTCGGCCAGTCCTTTTCTTTATTCAGTCGTTCATCTGTATACTTAATGTCTCCGGCAACACACACTAGTCTCATCAGCTCAGCTCTTCCGCGAGCCTCGAAATATGTTACCTTGTAGGTAGGCATGGCTCAAGAATGTGAATCTCAGAGATATGAGCGAACAAACTTAACGTTCTTGTGTCACAGCCAGCGTTCAGTGGATGACCTGAATGAAGACGACCTTGTATGTCTACATGTCCATTTATGCACACACATGTACAAACAGTGTGTGCTTTGTCATCGATCAGCTGATGTGAGGTGTTTGCGCAGTATCACATTAGTTGGTGCACATTGCAATACGGATACCTTACTATGTGACGTAGCTCGATCCCTTATACAATGTACATGTACGTACTTAGCATCATATCAGCACGGGACTAACTTTAACCCGGATCCGGATCCGACCCACGCACATTTTTAAATTGCATAAATCACTATTATATGGAATATTCGCATTATATCACCTTTATCGGCTATAGCTATCTGTTTCACTGCCTCCGGTGCATTTGTTCTTCATCCCGATGCCTTGTATTTTAAGGCGGATATCTCTAAATAATTGTCATTTAATTGGTAGGTTATTAGAAAATCTGTACGGAGTTATGTACATATCTGAATGAGCGTAAAACATGTGTGCAGGACATA
This sequence comes from Siphonodentalium dalli, assembly GCA_032622095.1. Classification (NCBI taxonomy): domain Eukaryota; kingdom Metazoa; phylum Mollusca; class Scaphopoda; order Gadilida; family Siphonodentaliidae; genus Siphonodentalium; species Siphonodentalium dalli. The sequence goes on from CP136063.1 coordinate 214,342,160, forward strand.
TTAATTGATGCCCTACCTTCGAATCCTGGCTTTCCGTCGCCTTGATTCAGTTCCGGGAAGCGAATCATGTTATTTTCGATTGATAATCTGGAACTCGAGTCATCTAAGGACACTGAAAAATGTTTATTAATTAGTTTGTCTTGTAATTCAGAGCTATGAGATAAAGGTATTAAGGTGCCTGTGCCTTGTATACACATCTATTAATAAACAACGAGTCCGCGTGCATCATGCCTGTACATCATCACCTCTCGCGCTCTCTCTCTTCTTTCTATCTCTCTCTCTCTCTCTTTCTTTCTTTCACGAGTCCCTGATCGAGCAGAGTGCAGATATACATACACATCGACTTGGTTCAAATCCGGGAATCGAATCCGGGTTATTCTCGATTGATAATCTGGGACTCGGTTCATCTAATGTCAAGTTGCTTATTGCTGAATCACAGCACATTGTGGGGTGGGTGATATCGTTTCTCTCGGACCCTCTTCTCTCGCTCTCTCTCGTTCTTTCTTTAGTCCCTGAACGTTCAGAGTGCAGATATACATACAAATCGACTTGGTTCAAATCCGAGAAGCTAATCCGGGCTATTCTCGATTGATAATCTGGGACTCGGGTCTTTGTCTCTCTCCTATATACTCTCCCCCTCTGTCTGTATGTCTCTCTCTCTCTCTCTCTCTCTCTCTCTCTCCCTATCTCATTCTTTCATTATCCTCTGATCGTTCAGAGTGCAGACGTACGTACAAATCGCCTTGGTTCAGTCAATCGAGAATAACCCTGATTTGTATAATGTACATCTGCACTCTGAACGATCAGGGACCAATTTTCAAACAAACTGCCTGTAAAAATTACAATTATTTAGAGATATCCGCTTTAAAATACAAGGCATCGGTGTCGAGCAAATGCGACGGATGCAATAAGAAAGAGCTTGACAGATACAGAGAGATAGTCATTGTTTATTGATAGGTATTTATATAAGACCCAGACACCTTAATCCCTTTATCGCATAGCTCTCAACTACGAGACATACTAATTAATAAACATTGATCAGTGTCCTCAGATGTCCCGAGTTTCAGATGGTCAATCGAAAATAACCCGGATTCGACCCCCGAAACTGATTCAAGGCGACGGAAAGCCGGGACATACCTGATTTACCTATAAAATTACAATTATTTAGAGATATCAGACTTAAAATAAAACGCATCGGGATGGACGAGGAAATGCGATGGAGGCAGTAAGAAACTCGTCAGAACTACCCGGAGTTATCACAAGTGAGAGATAGCGAGAAAGCGAGAGAGAGCGAGAGAGAGAGAGAGAGAGAGAGAGAGAGAGAGAGAGAGAGAGAGAGAGAGAGAGAGGGATGTTTAAACATGGTTTACGGGGAAACCGCGCCGTCTTTAGACCTGGCCTGTGGGGACTTATGTGTTATGGGGACCTACTCTCCTGGCCCATAAACCGGATGGTGTTTTCTGTGTCTAAAACTACGTAAGTGGATTCATTGTGACTACTGTGATACAAATAATGATATTCCCAGTCAGAAATATTATGAAATTAGTATCAGTTGGGAATAAAATGCATTTTTAAGAATAGTATTGGGTGACAATTTACCAGATTGAGTTATCCCCCTTCGGCCACTGACCAGATTTGACTAATACTGGCATGGGTTCATTTAGGGTCAACACGTTTTATGTGCGTTTTATGTGCGCTATCAATTGGCACCATCTGGGATGTTGGGAACTGAACACGAAGGGTCATCCATTAAAGATTATAGATTTCGACAGCTATATATACAATTAAATTGCTTTCACATATAAATGACCGCACATACTATTATTATCTCGTCATGGTCGTACGAGCTGCATGCATGAGGGTAAGCCAGGCGGCTGCGTGAAGCCCCCCCCCCCCCCCATCCCCGCCAATCTAAAATTTTCAGAAACAGAACATGAGGGAAATTTTAGATATTGGGGCATAAATCTGTATTAAATTTCACATAAAATAAAGCAGTATGGGGGTGGGTACCTAAATTTTGGTAGTACAAAATTTGCGGATTTGGGTGGGTCCCAAAAGTTCCCGAACGCAGAAAATAAGCATACGTTCCTGGAGTTTTTTCCCCACCCCCCCCCCCTGGTTTTCCGCGTATAATATAATTATGGAAATACGTCGACATAATGACATCTAAAATTCGGTTTTTATATAAAATTGGATAAATACCAACATCCCATCCGATCTATGGACGGGACATTCTATGTAGCACTCTACACTGCCTTTTAGTGTTTCGACCTATTTTGTCAACCAATTAAGGTCTCATCAGGAGAGAGCGGAATTAAGATTCCTCAAAGTAACTGAGGGATCAACACATATAGGTATGTGTGCATGGTAGATACAGACTGTCTCAAGACAGCTGAATTGAGCGATGGCCTTCAAGGCTTCGCATGTTGTTCATAGTAACATGCCTATTATAATAGGCGTGAGTTATTGTGTCATTCGTTGTGAAATAGCAATAAGTCGGAAGCAACATTATGTGCAAGTTATCACAGACCCGAAGTTGTGTGGTCTGCACTTACTAGTAATATCGCTGGTCAATATAACACGTGCTCTGGTCGGCACGTGTTGCAACCGGTTCCCGAGCGTCACGCGGTGGACTCTACACCAATCCCGAGTTTAAATTCGCGTTCCATAGCCACTGACATATTGGAGTGTAAATATTGACCGATGAATTGAATGGTTATAGCATGCAAATTTGTAAATTTTACATTGGTTTGTATGGAGGAACAGTTACTGTCAGGGTCCTGTGAATATCGGAAATTCCGAAACGTCGAATCGAAAATTGCTCCCTTGAATTCAATTGATTCAATTTGGAACCCAGACTATAACAACGGGTGAAGTTATTAACTAACGAGCCCAAACTGAACCTATTTCATTTTGGAATTAGTGAACCAAGAACTTAAACAACAATAAAGCGATAGATGTGCACTTATGAAGAATATTAGTCGATTCGTTTTTCATCGAATCTCGATTATTCACAGGACCCTAAATCACAGTGGTGCAATATCGGTGGCGAAAACGGTGGCGATGTAAGAAATGTTAATAAATTTAGTCGCCGCCGGCATAAATTCGTCGCCACCGCAATAGTCGTCACCGGCATAAAAAAAAAATTTAATATCTATATAGGCAATACAGATCTCCCGATTGACTTCCCTTATGTCAAATTTAATAATATAAGTACCCACGCGTCATTACATATTAATTTAGAATGCATAAACTAAGAGAAATCACGAAAATACCCATGGCTTTCACATCAAATTAGGTCGATTGAACAAGTTCACTATTCGAACCTTCAATCATGTACCATATAGATATACGCCGGCCCGTCCTTCCCGTTGTAAAGGCTTAATGTATTGTTTAATTGTAATGGATATTGGGGTCGGGCGGGTTGGTGGCTTCATGTATGCTCGAATACCACAGTATAAGTGGTGAAATGGGTTAATAAATATAAACAATCACGCGTAATAACAAATTCAATCACCACATATCGTATGTCCCAGCGTACATTATTATATTCCAAAGCAATCGGATGAAATATCAGTAAACACAAACGTAACACATGTGATGTAAAACGTGATTTCTGACATACATACTCATCAAAACATCGCCCGTCGCCATCTTCAAAATCACCACCGTTTTCGCCACCGTTGCGCCACCGATCTTGCACCACCGTGTAAATAATTGAAATGCGTAAGATTTGGGTATTATTTATAGAATTCCCCCTGATATACCACCATTCAATTTGGCCGAAAATTACACGAAAAAGTCCCTATTATTGCAATAAGCCCGTATTGGATTTATAATTCAGAACACCATAATCAGACTTTTCCGTTACTTAGTAAAAGATGGTTTCAAGCTTAAATTGAATGTTTATTTTCAGCGTTATGTGGGACAATTTCATATTGATATAATCGCATATAGTGCTGAAAACGATGACCCCAAATACTCTCGTATATAAGAATGAAAAGAAAAAAAAATTTAGCTCTATATATGGGCTGAAAGCGAAAAACAAATATTATATATATTCCATATGAACTTATTTTCACGAAACAGGCTAGGATACTGCGTGTGTATTTTCAACATATTCTCCTGAAATAATATCATATATACCATATTGTTGCGATGAGCCCGTATTCGGCGTAATTCATAACATCAAAACATTCCGTTAATTCACTAGATTCGTGCTTAATTTTAATTATATATTTTCAGCTCTATATCACTATATGGTACTAATTCATTTTGAAATATTCCATAATGGTGCTGAAAACGATGACACCAAAAAGTCTCGTATAGCGTGTAGAGATGAACACGAGACACAAATAAGCTTTATGGGCTGAAAAGGAAAAATCATTGAGGCCACTATGTGCTGATTTCATGGGGCCAGGCTGGTATTTCTTATACAAGCGAAAGTGTGTCTGGTACAAACATGTAACTACACTTTTTTGGGAATAAATTTTACCAGAACAGGTTCTTTTAAAAATGCAATGTCTGACCTAAATGCGAAAGGAAGGAAAGCTATGTATTCCTTGTTTGACGCGTTCAAAACAACCTCATTACCACCAATTAAAATAATGTTGAAGTTATATGATAAACTAATCAAACCAATTCAGCTCTACGGTAGCGAACTATGGGGATCTTATATGTTAAAAAGTAATGCGGACAAATCAGAGTTGGAACAGTTACATATTAAATTCTGCAAACAAGTACTAGGTGTCGGAAAATTCGCCTCAAACCAAGCCGTTCGCGCGGAGCTTGGGAGATTCCCTTTAACACATGATGCCATCTTAAGAACAGCGTCTTACGCAACGAAATTACTCTCACCAGATAAGATAACTTTATTGCAATATAGACATCCAAATGTGGACAGGTTGCAGAAATACATGTACATAATGACATTGAAACATGAAATAAGAGAACACAAAAATACATATACACAAGATAGATACAACAATATGTTATGATATGACACCCTTGGTAGCAGATCGGGTGATAATTTCGCGGGTGTGAGCCTTTATGTATTCATGGCTGATAACATTGATCTTTGTTTAAAACATAAGTTAATCTTACGGCATATTAACGAACAGACATTCGGGTCATTGTTACTCATAAAAAATATAAATTTGTCAGTTTCTTTCCATTGTAAAAATCCCGGCTTATATAATTCTAACTGTGAGTAGAGATCATTTCTTATGGACTTATATGCGTTACATTCGGTAATAAAGTGAATCTCATTTTCTATAGACTTTCCTTCTTTGCAAAATAAGCATATTCTAGCTGCTTCGGATTTAACAGGATATATATGTCTTAGTTTTTCAATAGCAAGGTTATGATTACTGATTCGCAAACGTGTAAACATACTTCTTGCCTCATTGTTGATTGTATATTTGAGATAGGGTTCTATATAATATCCATGTTTGACAAGCGCATAGGTTCTCAATTTATTACCACCATCTCCTCTGATTGCGGTAGTTGCCGTAAGCACTTTGGTGAATTCCGATCGGTATGCCTCTTTCAGTTGGCTACATAAGTTTATCGCCGCGGGCCGAATCTTCGCATCTTTTGGGCATTTCTTCCGTATTATGTCATCTAATTGTACGTTCCCTTTGATAAGTTTATTATCGGTGTACGCATCATTAAGTAACGTGTGACGCTCGTGCCGTTGTAATTTGACATTGAATGCGAAGAATTTGATGGTGGCATCTATTGTAATAGGATATCTGCCCAGCTCCGCCATCGCTGCGTAATTTGACGCCTTGTTGCCTATTCCAAGAGCCATTTTACAATATTCAACGTGCAGCTTCTCTCCGTCCAAATCTTTTCTATTGAATATATGATGTTCATTTATCCACAGTTCCGAGCCATATAATAGAATAGGCTTTATTAACTGATCGAAAAGTTTAACGAGAATCTGTGGTGATGGCGCATGTTTGCTTTGAAGTGATCGCTTGAGGCTATGCATTGCTCTACATGCTTTATTAATCATTTCCGCTTGTGCCATAGCAAATTTGCCTTTCTTGTGAAATACGATACCTAGGTATGAGTAATGATCCACGGGTGAAATTATATCATGAGCCAAGTTAAACGTGGGAGTTGTTACTGTTCGTTTATTTGTGAATAAGATAGATTTGGTTTTGTCGGTATTTATTTGAAGTGCGTTCGATTCTGCGAAGTGTTGTAAATTATCAAGACATCTTTGCATGCCTCTGGGGGATGTGGATAGCAATACCAGATCGTCCGCGAATAACAGGTGATTAATTGGGTTTTCATTTATAAAAGCTGGTTTGCATTCTGTATCGAAGATGGATGATATACCGTCTATGTATATTTTGAATAACGTAGGTGAAATTGAACACCCCTGTCTGACTCCAATTGTAGAAAGTAGCGGCGGGCCCACACCATTGCTAGTTTTCAGTTGATATGTACTTTTATGATAAATAGATTTAATTACTCGGAGAATCTGCCCATCTATACCAAGCCGCCTCATTTTATTGAAAAGCGTGCATCTGTCTACTGTATCAAATGCTTTCCTGAAATCGACGAAAACTGCATATAGTGGTTTTTTAACCCTCTTTACCTATTTATCAACGATAGTTTTTAAAACAAAGGCACTATCAACCGTGCTTCTACCCTCGCGAAATCCAAATTGATTGTCACTTATCAGATTATGGTCCTCAAGAAATGAATTAATCCGGGAGTTTATTACCTTGTTGAAAAGTTTGCCAACGGCCGAACTCAAAGCAATAGGCCGGTAATTATTTGGGTCAAAACGGTTCCCTTTCTTGTATAAAAGTGTGAGTACAGATTTGCTCCAATCCGTTGGGTAATGTCCCGATGACAGGATGCGGTTAAATAATTTTGCGAAGCAGCCTACCATGTTAGGAACCAGTACCTTTAATAGTTCATTAGAAACGTTATCTGGTCCTGGTGCTTTGTTGCGTTTCAAATTCTTAGTTGCTGTCAAAATTTCTTGTGCCGAGATTATTGTATTACTTATAAGTTGTTTTGGTGGTGGTAAATTATAATTTGTTATTTCTGCATTTGTCTGACTTTGTGGTCTGCAAAGTAGCGTGTTAACAAAATTAACTGCTACATCCGGATCTAGTGAAGTTCCCTCTTTTGGGCCATCGGTAAATTGTTTCACTAATTTCCAATATTCCGATGGGTTGCCTGTAGATAGTTTGTCCAATTTTTCACATAAATTCTGATAGTAAGTTCTTGTTTTCTGTTTTAATTGCCGCTTGTATTGTTTCTTTAGTGTGAAAAATTTGACGTATATTAACTTATCATGTGGGTTCTTCCTCATAGTTGTTATGGCTTTATCTAAGTCCTGTTTAAGTGTTCGACAACGATCGTCGAACCATGGATGCTTTTTCGGGGTTCCATTTTTGCGTCTATAAACTACCTTTGAAGCAGCTGATTCGTTTATTTCAGTTATAACTGTCATAAGATCATCCGTAGACTGTTCTATGTCCGCCATAGTGGGGGCATAATTATGATTCATAAAGTTATTTAGTTTCCATTTGATGTATGGTTGATTTATCTTTTGGTATGCCAATTGGTCACTTTCAGGGGTCCATTTCAATTTATATGTTGGTCTGATATATTTGTATTTTGGTTCTATGTCCGATGGGTTTCGGATTGGTACTTTATATTCAATATGAGCTGAAAGTTGGCAGTGATCAGAAAGTACATTAGGTGATTGAACACATAGATAATCTACATCCGCCAAGTATCTATCTGATATTATTATGTAATCGACTACACTAGCACCGTTGTATTGGTAAGATGTGAGGCTCCCAAGGCGATCTCCACTACATCGTCCGTTCACAATTCGTAACTCGGCGGTGCGACATAGAGATAGAAGTTGTTCACCAAAGGAGTTCACTACCTTGTCAATACTATTTCGGGGCTCCCTATCGGATCGATCATTTTCCGAAATAACGAAATCAGGTCGCTCCGCGGTGCGAGCATTAAAGTCACCGCCTAATATAACCATGTCCGAGTCGTTTACTTCAATAAGCTTTGTCTCTAGACATGAGAAAATAGAGTCTAGGTCAGTTGTCTTGGCTCGTTCGGATGACCAGTAGGTCAGATGTTGGCGGTCTTTTATCGCAAGCTATTAAAGATCAACACCTACTTCCCGCTGATATGTCTATCTTTTCATTTCCGCAAATTATTGATATGTCCAATATCACAAACCAGACAAACCCATTGACATTTATGATTAATTTGAAAAAACAAACTGAAGGAAATGCATGTATGTAAGTTTATAGACAGTATGGCCGATAATACCGAAAAAGATAAGAAAAACAAATTAAGGACTTATCGGGTTGTGAAACGAAATATTAGTTTAGAATTATATTTGGAATGCACGCACTCTGCTAAGGATCGAAATATGTTCACTAGACTACGCATAAGTAATCACAATCTTGCAATTGAAAAAGGAAGACATTGTCAACCTAAAATACCTCTTGAAAACGAGTATGCAAATGTAGTACATCAACGATCGAGGATGAATTTCACTTTTTAATGGAATGTCAAATATATAGTACCTTGCGATCAGAGATCAATAAAATAATGACAAAGCATTCAAAGGCATATAATAACTTGGATGATATACATAAGTTTAAGATGATATTGAGGAACGATAACAGATCAAATTGTGCGAAAGTCTGCAGCTTGATCCGACAGTACTTTCAGTTAAGATCAGAATGTCAAATTGGATGCAACAATTGATCTATTTAATTTTTTATGTTGTTATATTTTCCTTGAAATAACTATACTTCAATAATCACAATGAATGTATACATTATATAATATGATGTATGTGAAATGAAAATGTACTATTATGTTCATTGTAAAAGCATTCTGCCCGGAAGGGTGTTCATTGCTAATAAATCTATTCTATTCTATTCTATCGATTCCATACCATACCTAGACACATTTATTGTTGTTATACCGGCGTTCAAATGCATGATATTGGACTACGACCTATAATTGGTTCAAGGTGTAATCCATATAACTGCATTGCCAACGGATCAACAACGCATCTACAACGTCCACAGTTGACTTATTCAGCGTGTATTAAATAGCATGATGTCAGGGACGTAGCTACAGGTGGATGTAGGGGTGTGACACCCCCAATATTTGGCAAAATTTCAACTTTTGGCAATTCCGAGGAAAACAATCTAAATTTTGGAATTTTTAGACTGTGAACAAGATGAATTTGGCAAGAGATCACTAAGTTCTTACCTGTACATTTTATTTTAGTTGGTAAATCGGAATCCTAGATGGTTTAGGAAGTTCCGTCGAAAAATGTGGTCCGAATCAGGGAATTTCTGAAATTTCCCGAATTTTCGGTACAGGGCGGTATTAATTAATGGTCCAAAATAGCATGTTTAATTAATTTAATGGAAATAATTTTGGTGATTAACGGACGAAATGAATGACGGACGAACTCCACCCTGTTACAAATTAAAAACATACAGACAATTTAAGACTGAGACGAAATTAGAAGACTACTTAAATGAATGTAAAATAACAAAACCTTGGGAATCACTTACACGGCTACGAATCGGTTCCCATGCAGTCGTTGGGAATTGAACGAGGTCGTCATCAAAATGTTGACGAACAATATCGCATTTGCGAACTGTGCAATGAGAAGGATGACGAATTACATCTTATTACGAGCTGTTCATTACTCGCACAAGAACGAACCCATCACTTTAACAAACTACCATATAATATACAACAACTATCGGGGTTAGATCAGTTCAATCGCATACTGCAATGTACTGATCCGCTTTTCATAAATGCCCTTGCCCGTTTTATTCATCACGGATTAGAAAAAAAAGGGAATATGGCAACCTAGTCCAGAACTACTACAAAGAATAGGAAACCATACGAGAGTAAGCACCCCTTAATTAATGACCTAAAATACTACCAGTCATCACCATAAACTAATTATGTACCTGCTTATCTCATGTATTATATTTAAGTATGCTCTGTTGTTACCTATTGTCTTTTATTACCTATTATTTCATGTATGTGTACGCTTGATCGTTTGATGCAAAAGTACAAATAAATTGATTAATTGAGTAAATTACTGGAGTGTTGGTCGATTGATTGATTTAATAAAACATCTTAAATCACATGTGTTAGCTAGATGTGAATAGTTATCAATAATAATGCTGGATATGCCCAAAATAACTTTTTACATGCGAAGATATCTAATTCGTGAAAAGTGTCAAATCTGAGAATGAATTATATCGCTTTAAGAGATGATATATTTTCGTTTTCGTGAAGTGGCAATCCAAGTGTGGCCTTAAATGACTTAGTGACATAGTACATATCCCTACTCTAAGGAGCCGACCTTACATGTGTGCTACAAAGAGTAACCAACTAACTGTAACACGCTGTTAGGGCATACAGCAATTACTTAATATGACCGGTAAAAAATACCCCCTCCTATTACCAGTTTTACCACGTGGTGTCCATGATCTCGCGAGACCTATAGGTTACAAACAACTAATTATTTTACATATGCCTCGATACACCTTCACGACCACGCCCACACCAATCTATGGCTCCAATGAAAATCTTACATCACGTATAATATCTATTAGCCAGGGAACAAGGCAGGGAAGTACCCTCGCTCCGATTTTCTACGCCATCTACATAGACAGTTTGCTCAGTGAGCTCGAACACTCGAACTTTGGTTTCAGGCTGCTAAATATCAACTGCTCGTCTCCCACACAGGCAGATGATATGACCATCCTCTCGCTTTCATCATATGGAATACAAAAAATGTGTAATATATGTGGCAATTACAGTAAAAAATGGCGATTTATGTATAACCAACAGAAATGTCAGGTAATTATCTTCAATGAGAAATCTAAATACGCCTCTATCAATCGCACATGGATGCTAAATGGCATAGCAGTTAATAAAACGGATTCAGTCACGCACCTGGGCATACCATTACACAAAAGTGACTTTCCAAACACTCTTACAGAAAGTGTCAGCTCAAAAATTCGGTCGACATATCTTATGTTAAGCACTGCCGGTATGTACGCAGGAGGCATAACACCTCAGAGTTCAATGGTAATGTATAAATCAGTGGTACTTTCTCGTGGACTTTACGGTTCAGAATTTCTCTGTGGCTTATCAGCCTCTAACTTGATCAAGCTCGAAAGAGTTCACAGATTTTGCTTGAAGCGTATTCAGGGCCTACCTGCCCGATGCAGGACCGATGTCGTTACTGCCCTGCTAGGAACATATCCACTTCAAGTTAGTATTGATGCCAGAAAAATTTCACTCTTTGGAGCCCTTTGTCGACTAACGCTTGGAAAGGCTTGTAAAACAATCTTTGAAACTAGGCTGTTTGATTACGTTTACTCACAGAACCCGACAACAACTTTTATTGGCGAAGTATTTTCATTACTCGTGAAATACAACTTGACTGATGGAGTATATGAGTACATCAGGTATGGCGTATTTCTCTCGAAAGAGTCGTGGAAGGCGCTAACGAGAAATAATATTCGAAACACAACCGAGTCAGATTGGAAAATTAGAACGGAAATTGACCCATCATTCAATCGGTTTCGGAATGTACATGACAACCTAAACATGTCTGATCTTTGGCGACTCTGTCGAAAATTTTCACATAATAAACATTCCTATCTAACCACAGCTCTTGTGATCGATGCAACAACGTACTTAAACGAAGCACTTATCCAGTGTCCTAACTGCTATAAAATGTACCTTGATAAAGTACAGCACGTTCTCATTGAATGCAGTTCCCTGACATCACTACGGAATAATATGTTTTTTTGATATTATTGATCGTTATGGCGTAGAATGTTTTATCAAGATTGATGATCTTTCATTGGACGAAATGATCTTGCTTCATTTGACTCACATTACTGGTGATATGTGTACAGCAGTTGATGATGTATACGTCTTTCTGGACTTCATGGTAACGATTACTGCCAAATTATGGATGTGATACAATGCACTCTTGCAGGGAAATATTTCCTAGTCCATCATTGAATAATACAAATCAGTCAGCCCATCATCATCATCGTCATCATCATCATTATCATCATCATCGTCGTCACCACCATCGACATAATCATCGTAATCATCATCGCCGTCGTCCATGTCATCATCATAATCTTCATCGTCGTCATCGCCACCGTCATCATTGACGTCATCGTCATAATCTAATTTCCTCATCTTCAACATCATTTTCATCATCATGTACATCATCATCATCGTCATCATTATCATTATCATCATCATCAATATAGTCATCTTCTTCCTCACGTTCAACATTAACATCGTCATCATCGATCAACGTCGTCGTTCTCAACATCATCCCAATCATCATCATCATCGTCAGTATATCCACCATTGTAGAAATGTAAATACGTCTTGCTTATCATATTTATTTGTGTTGTTTCTATAAAATTTAATTATGATATCTATTCATTGTGTTGTGCATAACAATGTTATATTCTTTGTAAAATCTTCAATATCTGGAGGAGAAAAAAATATAATAATAACAGGTTACAAACAACTAATTATTTTACATATGCCTCGATACACCTTCACGACCACACCCACACCAATATATGGCTCCAATGAAAACGTTAAATTTGGGGCCGTGATCGGTACTCATTCGCGACTTGTTCGACCCAAAACAAATCACGGGTAAACGACTCAGCTTGCAAGTTACATAGCCAAACTAGCGAATATACAATATATACACACACAAATATAACAAAAGTGTCCAAATTAGCCTCAAATAAGAATAATTCGGGCAGAAATGTGGAAACTATTGTAATGTGCAACAATTTTCCCTGAAATATCATTCAATTTGCCAGAAAATTGCCCGAATAGGCTGGAATAGGACCATAAAAAATCTCCAGTTTGCCCGAATGTTGAACTTTCTACCCGATTTGGGGGGGGCTGCAGCCTCCAGCCCCCCCCCCGGCCCATGATTGTGACAGAGCGGTATAAATACAACAATTAACAGAGAACATAAATATATCAAATTGAAATTTCACATAATATTGTCAGGTAAATTGTTAATCCGATTTCCCCTCGGACTATATGCCTATACTGATTGCACATATAGTCAGATATAGTTAAAGAATTCACTTATTTAGGGGTTAAATTATTTTATAATGGTCGCTTCTGCCAGAACATAAAGAAAACAGTTAACTCTGCAACGAGAGCCATGTACGGACTGCTTAATAAGGTCCGAAAACTAAACTTACCCATTGATATTATGCTTGATTTATTCGATAAGATGATTTTACCTATTTTACTGTATGGGAGTGAGATATGGTGTTTTGAACGTATTCAAAGTGTAGAGACACTACATCTAAAATTTTGTAAGATGGTTGCGTCCATCAAAATGAGTACCCACAATTACATAGTTTATGCAGAATTCGCACGACACCCCGTCTCTATAGAAATAACATGCCGAGCTCTGACATATTGGTCAAAGCTCGTATCGAGTAACGGCTCTGAGCTAGCTAAGAATATTTATACCTTAATTTATCAGACTCATGAGATGAACTCACAGACAGCAGACAAAAATAACTCCAAATGGTTATGTTTTGTCAAAAATGCTCTTTATGATTTGAAATTGCAATCAAAGTGGATCACACAGACGGGCCTGACCGCTATTGAACTGAGAAATGCAAAAACTGTTCTCAAACAACGTCATTGGGACGCACTACTCGTTGACATAAACACATCTGCTTCATCGAGGGCCCAATTTTATAGTTTTATTAAAACTGACTACGGTTACCCAAATTACTTGAAGATTTTGCCGTCTAATCTATCGATATACCTCTTGAAGCTCAGAACTGCAAATCATAAACTGCCTATAGAGTGCTCAAGATGGAAGAAATCTCAGAATGATAATGACAATAGGATATGCACCATATGTGGAAAATATTTAGGAGACGAATACCATTTAGTTATTATATGCAGTCATTTGGATGAAATCAGAAAACAATATATCCCTGAGTACTTTTGGAAGAACCCTACGAGAGAGAAATTCCATGGTCTCCTATCTCTTCAAAGTATAAGCCTCATAAAAAGACTATGCATATTCCTAAGGTGTGCCTTTAAGAAGGTGTCTTATACTATATAATCGAAATCATTTATTGTTATGGGTGAACACATGTAGTTATCATACTTGTTAAGTTTATCGCCTATTATTGTGTAATCTAATTTAATTACTGCTGTGTATATGAAATGAACAATGATTAATGTGAAATTCAAAGTTGTGTACATAGTGTATATATATATATGTTTTGCTTGTTTCACAGTTATGTGACTTATGCAATAAATCAATCAATCAATCAATCAAACCCTTAGCGTAAACTAATTATCACGCTCATATGTCGGTCGTTTTAGTCGATGTAACTAATACCACGGCTTTGCCATCATAGTTACGTTTGGTGATACGGATAGAATAATCATTTCTGCTTAATTTGAAACAAACCTCCAGATCTGATGTGACCATTTCACGAAGTTTGAACTTTTTAAATCGGATAACGCTGTTTTCGCGCGACATCGATCACTGGGCAAACTGAGTTTTATATATCATTTGGAGGAGATATCCTTTATTGTATCGACCACATTTGTTCATTGTTACGTTGTGAATTTTGACTATAATAAAATTGGTTCCTTTTCTCATTCATCGGCGAGAAAACTAGACCCAAAGTTGCAGAGTAGTTACGTATTTCTGTATAAATGCGACATAAATTTTGGTCACCTGCTTCACAAAATTATATTTAGATCATATCTCTACATGTTTCAACATTTAAATATTATACTTACCTGCGTTAAATCAGAAAAACACACATTTTCCGGAGCATGAGTTCAACTGTTTATGAAAAATTAGCGAAACTCGACCAAGTTTGCTCGACGAGGGGTCATTTCTGGCGCACAGGTGGTACCCACACAATTTAGGCTTGTTTTTGTTTTATGACAGGTTAGCCCATAGGTAATTTTGTACACACTCACCGCATCTATATTTCACCACATAAACCGATTTTGCAGACCACAGGGATTTCGCTTTACATGATAGGATCAAGATAGCTTTTGGTTAGTCCGGGGAGATTTTATTATGGAATGTGGGATATATATATATGTGTATATAGTGTACATATATTCAATATTTTGTATCACATTAATTTAGTGACAAAAATAAAGCATACAACAACAAAATTATATGATATAGCACGAACAAAGCTATTTGAAAAATTAGAAACTGTAAATCCGGGGTTCATCAAACTATCAAACAAGGAAACATTTATTAGTATTATGAAAAATAACAATCCCACAGTGTGCGATATGATTTGCAATAACATAATATTATATGGATTCTTCATAATACGGGAAAATGTTGTTCACAACAAATGAAAAAGGGAAGCTGGAAGGGAAACATTCGTACGTAATTTTAATTATCTGTGTTCAAAATATGTGTTGATACAATGAATATTCTTATATATGTGTTTTTATATACTACTTTGCAACATGTCTGTAATATATATTTCTTGCAATAAATGTTATCTATCTATCTACCGCTCATCGCCGTGATGGACATGTGTGTCAATCTTTGTATGATGTAAAAGTACAATAAAATTGATTGATTGATTGTATCAAAGGCATTACATAACAGACATGGGATTTCTAACTGGTCTGGTCTGACATCACAGCAGGATATCAGGAAATGTATAAGGTTGTGTTGGCAATAAATGCTTTCGTTTCCTTGAGCCAAGGTTTTTTAATTTTTGCTATACAAGTCCTTGCTTGAGCGAAAACATTGGCTCCCGCCAATGTGGCCCGTGGATAGTAAGATTAGATTTATTAGCATCTGGACTCATTATTGTAGAAACTACGGACATTCTCTATTATCCGGGTTTGGTGAACTCCATATATTATTCAGAGTTTGCACATGGGCCAAGTTTGCCACTTAAATACAAATTCTGGGTCTGATGTTAAGCCGCTCTGACATGGGCGTATATATGTAAGGGCAGTGGTGTAGTAGCTGGACGGTTTTGGTCGTACCAATATCAGGGTCCACACAATTTAATCTTTTTCATTACACACATAGCAGCTAGCCGTTTTATTAGTATTTGGAACATAAAACAGAAGAAAGTCAAGCATTTAATGATCCCAGGCTGTTAGTTTACCAAGAAGACACATGCTAATAGGGCCCTGTACCATGCCATCTAACTGTATCAGCTTATTATATGTAGTAAACGGAGTGCACCATAAAATACCCAGTCAGATTTGGTTAACAACTAATATATATTAAAGATACAAAGATTTATGGACAATCCTGGAGAGCTAGCCCCAGAGTGGGGGAATGTTACCCATTTCTTTCAAGCCATTGCTGGCACCAATTAATGGACATAACAGTATCATGTACATGGCACATGGTATTTGAAATGATCTAGTTGTTGTGGAAAGTTGGGAAATGTGGAAGGGTTGTATAGAAATCCAAAGACATTAATGGGACCGTCATTAAATGCTTGGCATTTATGGACTTTAATCGCATCCATCCTAGTCCGTGGGCCAATTCCAAAAAGACGCCTAGTTTTCGCTTTCGTTGCACCCCCCTCCGAACAAATGTTTGTTATACCAAATTATAGGTAATTATATAGCCGTCAGGGTGGTGTAAATTTCCACTTCAGAAATGTGTCCAAAAGTTTCGAAAAATGAGGATGATTAACCCTACCCCAGTTGAAAACATTACATGTAGCTGTTCTGAATCATTAAGCCCCTACGCGAATCTTAAAAACTTCAGAAGAACCATTTATAGTTGATAACATGCCTCATATATACCGTCAATGGACACAATTGTCATTTTTTGAAAATATTGAAAATAAATTGAGTTATAGTGAAAAGTGTGATAAAAAGAGTGATTGTTTGGGTACTTTTTCCAAAATGTTGTCTAATATAAAATGATATAAGTTCCGGATTTCAGTGAAACATGCGGATATTAAGGTTTTAAAAACTTCGCAAGGGTATATTCCACATGTTCGAAAAACTAGAATGTGATTCATTCCGTATTTTCGACTTACTATGAAAAAGCTACCCCTACCCCCTATTTTTTAATAATTTAATCCAATTTTTTAAATTTTCAATAGTGTACCCATTCAACACATATGCTCCTTCAAAATTGATTTTAAACAATATAATGATTTGATAATCCGACATTTGTCATTCATAATTTTAAAAATCTCGAAATTTGCCAAAAATTTACTGAAATATTTATAAAAAAAAATAAATAAATAAAAAGAGACTTTTTTCAATATTTTTCAACAAAAAGTAAAATTGAGTTGTGCAGATCATTTAATAGTGCTATATATAACAAAATATGACTGATATGTCCGTATCACAAGAAAATGTCATAATATTTTACTAAAATGACAGGCAAAATGGGAGGTTGTATGATCATCCCATGCATGATGTACCATACAGGGATGTACTATGATCGCCCCAGGGATCATTGGGGTGTCGGAGGGTCGTCCCATGGGCCTTCTGAAGGTCGTACCTTCGACCACGTGACCACATTGAGGTCGTAACGTCGTCACAGTGACCATATAGAGGTCGTATGACAATCCCAGGGACCAGATGGATGTCGTCATCAGGCATCACAAGGTCTTCCCATGGACCATACGGAGATCGGACGGTCATCCCAGATAACATAGGGAGGTCGTATGACCGATATCCGAAATGGGATAGGAATGGGTTATTTATTTAAGGCCTTATCCCAGCGCTGATTTATTCAGTATTGTCAGGAATTCCATTTAGTTTTTTGTTTATTCAGACTTCTCGGAGAAAGATGATTTCCATTAGTTTGTCTTTTAATTAGATTTTTGATTTGGCCATCACACAATATGTCAACCAGATAATTAAATGTTAATCGGTCATATTTTTAGTGACGTCTATTTGTGCGACCATTTTTGTGATAAAATTTTCACAAAATTACTAAACCTTGTGATATAATGATATTGCTGGTTTTTGAACCCAAATAGTCAGATTGTGCTGTAAAAATACAAGATTTAACACATAAAACTATTTTCAGTCGCCAGAAAAATGGCATGTCCTGTCCCGCTCGCCCCTTGGCCAAGGGCAGGGGGTCAGCTGCCCCCCCCCCCCCCGCTCTGGTATATACGTCATTTTACACGCATGTGGGCCCCTGTGACACAGCGTTCCCGATAAACCTACTCCCCGATACGGTGTCCTCATAAAACTACTCTCTCACCTATATTTTGTGCCCCCATATACCTACTCTCCCACACGGTGTGCCCGATAAACCTCTGATATGGCGTCCCCATAAAACTACACTCTCACACAGGGGCCACATAAACCTGCTCTCCGACACATACTATAATTATGAAAATCCATCCATCGTTTGCTCAGCTATAGAGATTGCTAAACACAAAATGCCCTCCCCAAAATCTGGTCGACATCTGTGATGGCCAAATCACAAGTCTAATTAAAAGAAAAACTTATGGAATTTCTGACAATGCTGAATATAGGTCGCTTGCAGAAATTGTCAACGATTATTTTGATAAATAAGATAATAAATTGAAAATTGAAACAACGGTCGCGCTGATTTATTCAGTATTGTCAGGAATTCCATTTAGTTTTTTGTTTATTCAGACTTCTCGGAGAAAGATGATTTCCATTAGTTTTTCTTTTAATTAGATTTTTGATTTGGCCATCACACAATATGTCAACCAGATAATTAAATGTTAATCGGTCATATTTTTAGTGACGTCTATTTGTGCGACCATTTTTGTGATAAAATTTTCACAAAATTACTAAACCTTGTGATATAATGATATTGCTGGTTTTTGAACCCAAATAGTCAGATTGTGCTGTAAAAATACAAGATTTAATACATAAAACTATTTTCAATCGCCAGAAAAATGGCATGTCCTGTCCCGCTCGCCCCTTGGCCAAGGGCAGGGGGTCAGCTGCCCCCCCCCTGGTATATACGTCATGTTACACGCATGTGGCCCCCTGTGACACAGCGTTCCCGATAAACCTACTTCCCGATACGGTGTCCTCATAAAACTACTCTCTCACCTATATTTTGGGCCCCCATATACCTACTCTCCCACACGGTGTGCCCGATAAACCTCTGATATGGCGTCCCCATAAAACTACACTCTCACTCAGGGGCCACATAAACCTGCTCTCCGACACATACTATAATTATGAAAATCCATCCATCGTTTGCTCAGCTAGAGATTGCTAAACACAAAATCTGGTCGACATCTGTGATGGCCAAATCACAAGTCTAATTAAAAGAAAAACTTATGGAATTTCTGACAATGCTGAATATAGGTCGCTTGCAGAAATTGTCAACGATTATTTTGATAAATAAGATAATAAAATTGAAACAACGGTCGCGCTGATTTATTCAGTATTGTCAGGAATTCCATTTAGTTTTTTGTTTATTCAGACTTCTCGGAGAAAGATGATTTCCATTAGTTTTTCTTTTAATTAGATTTTTGATTTGGCCATCACACAATATGTCAACCAGATAATTAAATCTTAATCGGTCATATTTTTAGTGACGTCTATTTGTGCGACCATTTTTGTGATAAAATTTTCACAAAATTACTAAACCTTGTGATATAATGATATTGCTGGTTTTTGAACCCAAATAGTCAGATTGTGCTGTAAAAATACAAGATATAACACATAAAACTATTTTCAGTCGCCAGAAAAATGGCATGTCCTGTCCCGCTCGCCCCTTGGCCAAGGGCACGGGGTCAGCTGCCCCCCCCCTCCCCCGCTCTGGTATATACGTCATGTTACACGCATGTGGGCCCCTGTGACACAGCGTTCCCGATAAACCTACTCCCCGATACGGTGTCCTCATAAAACTACTCTCTCACCTATATTTTGGGCCCCCATATACCTACTCTCCCACACGGTGTGTCCGATAAACCTCTGATATGGCGTCCCCATAAAACTACACTCTCACCCAGGGACCACATAAACCTGCTCTCCGACACATACTATAATTATGAAAATCCATCCAACGTTTGCTCAGCTAGAGATTGCTAAACACAAAATCTGGTCGACATCTGTGATGGCCAAATCACAAGTCTAATTAAAAGAAAAACTTATGGAATTTCTGACAATGCTGAAAATAGGTTGCTTGCAGAAATTGTCAACGATTATTTTGATAAATAAGATAATAAAATTGAAACAACGGTCGCGCTGATTTATTCAGTATTGTCAGGAATTCCATTTAGTTTTTTGTTTATTCAGACTTCACGGAGAAAGATTATTTCCATTTGTTTGTCTTTTAATTATATTTTTGATTTGGCCATCACACAATATGTCAACCAGATAATTAAATTTTAATCGGTCATATTTTTAGTGACGTCTATTTGTGCGACCATTTTTGTGATAAAATTTTCACAAAATTACTAAACCTTGTGATATAATGATATTGCTGGTTTTTGAACCCAAATCGTCAGATTGTGCTGTAAAAATACAAGATTTAACACATAAAACTATTTTCAGTCGGCAGAAAAATGGCATGTCCTGTCCCGCTCGCCCCATGGCCAAAGGCAGGGGGTCAGCTGCCCCCCCCCGCTCTGGTATATACGTCATGTTACACGCATGTGGCCCCCTGTGACACAGCGTTCCCGATAAACCTACTTCCCGATACGGTGTCCTCATAAAACTACTCTCTCACCTATATTTTGGGCCCCCATATACCTACTCTCCCACACGGTGTGCCCGATAAACCTCTGATATGGCGTCCCCATAAAACTACACTCTCACCCAGGGGCCACATAAACCTGCTCTCCGACACATACTATAATTATGAAAATCCATCCATCGTTTGCTCAGCTAGACATTGCTAAACACAAAATCTGGTCGACATCTGTGATGGCCAAATCACAAGTCTAATTAAAAGAAAAACTTATGGAATTTCTGACAATGCTGAAAATAGGTCGCTTGCAGAAATTGTCAACGATTATTTTGATAAATAAGATAATAAAATTGAAACAACGGTCGCGCTGATTTATTCAGTATTGTCAGGAATTCCATTTAGTTTTTTGTTTATTCAGACTTATGGGAGAAAGATGATTTCCATTAGTTTTTCTTTTAATTAGATTTTTGATTTGGCCATCACACAATATGTCAACCAGATAATTAAATGTTAATCGGTCATATTTTTAGTGACGTCTATTTGTGCGACCATTTTTGTGATAAAATTTTCACAAAATTACTAAACCTTGTGATATAATGATATTGCTGGTTTTTGAACCCAAATAGTCAGATTGTGCTGTAAAAATACAAGATATAACACATAAAACTATTTTCAGTCGCCAGAAAAATGGCATGTCCTGTCCCGCTCGCCCCTTGGCCAAGGGCACGGGGTCAGCTGCCCCCCTCCCCCGCTCTGGTATATACGTCATGTTACACGCATGCGGGCCCCTGTGACACAGCGTTCCCGATAAACCTACTCCCCGATACGGTGTCCTCATAAAACTACTCTCTCACCTATATTTTGGGCCCCCATATACCTACTCTCCCACACGGTGTGCCCGATAAACCTCTGATATGGCGTCCCCATAAAACTAGACTCGCACCCAGGGGCCACATAAACCTGCTCTCCGACACATACTATAATTATGAAAATCCATCCATCGTTTGCTCAGCTAGAGATTGCTAAACACAAAATCTGGTCGACATCTGTGATGGCCAAATCACAAGTCTAATTAAAAGAAAAACTTATGGAATTTCTGACAATGCTGAATATAGGTCGCTTGCAGAAATTGTCAACGATTATTTTGATAAATAAGATAATAAAATTGAAACAACGGTCGCGCTGATTTATTCAGTATTGTCAGGAATTCCATTTAGTTTTTTGTTTATTCAGACTTCTCGGAGAAAGATGATTTCCATTAGTTTTTCTTTTAATTAGATTTTTGATTTGGCCATCACACAATATGTCAACCAGATAATTAAATGTTAATCGGTCATATTTTTAGTGACGTCTATTTGTGCGACCATTTTTGTGATAAAATTTTCACAAAATTACTAAACCTTGTGATATAATGATATTGCTGGTTTTTGAACCCAAATGGTCAGATTGTGCTGTAAAAATACAAGATATAACACATAAAACTATTTTCATTCGCCAGAAAAATGGCATGTCCTGTCCCGCTCGCCCCTTGGCCAAGGGCACGGGGTCAGTTGCCCCCCCCCCCCCGCTCTGGTATATACGTCATGTTACACGCATGTGGGCCCCTGTGACACAGCGTTCCCGATAAACCTACTCCCCGATACGGTGTCCTCATAAAACTACTCTCTCACCTATATTTTGGGCCCCCATATATCTACTCTCCCACACGGTGTGTCCGATAAACCTCTGATATGGCGTCCCCATAAAACTACACTCTCACCCAGGGACCACATAAACCTGCTCTCCGACACATACTATAATTATGAAAATCCATCCATCGTTTGCTCAGCTAGAGATTGCTAAACACAAAATCTGGTCGACATCTGTGATGGCCAAATCACAAGTCTAATTAAAAGAAAAACTTATGGAATTTCTGACAATGCTGAAAATAGGTCGCTTGCAGAAATTGTCAACGATTATTTTGATAAATAAGATAATGAAATTGAAACAACGGTCGCGCTGATTTATTCAGTATTGTCAGGAATTCCATTTAGTTTTTTGTTTATTCAGACTTCTCGGAGAAAGATGATTTCCATTAGTTTTTCTTTTAATTAGATTTTTGATTTGGCCATATCACAATATGTCAACCAGATAATTAAATGTTAATCGGTCATATTTTTAGTGACGTCTATTTGTGCGACCATTTTTGTGATAAACTTTTCACAAAATTACTAAGCCTTGTGATATAATGATATTGCTGGTTTTTGAACCCAAATAGTCAGATTGTGCTGTAAAAATACAAGATTTAACACACAAAACTATTTTCAGTCGCCAGAAAAATGGCATGTCCTGTCCCGCTCACCCCTTGGCCAAGGGCAGGGGGTCAGCTGCCCCCCCCCCCACTCTGGTATATACGTCATGTTACACGCATGTGGGCCCCTGTGACACAGCGTTACCGATAAACCCACTCCCGGATACGGTGTCCTCATAAAACTACTCTCTCACCTATATTTTGGGTCCACATAAACCTGCTCTTCGACACATACTATAATTATGAAAATCCATCCATCGTTTGCTCAGCTAGAAATTGCTAAGCACAAAATCTGGTCGACATCTGTGATGGCCAAATCACAAGTCTAATTAAAAGAAAAACTTATGGAATTTCTGACAATGCTGAATATAGGTCGCTTGCAGAAATTGTCAACGATTATTTTGATAAATAAGATAATAAAATTGAAACAACGGTCGCGCTGATTTATTCCGTATTGTCGGGAATTCCATTTAGTTTTTTGTTTATTCAGACTTCTCGGAGAAAGATGATTTCCATTAGTTTGTCTTTTAAATAGATTTTTGATTTGGCCATCACACAATATGTCAACCAGATAATTAAATCATAATCGGTCATATTTTTAGTGACGTCTATTTGTGCGACCATTTTTATGATAAAATTTTCACAAAATTACTAAACCTTGTGATATAATGATATTGCTGGTTTTTGAACCCAAATAGTCAGATTGTGCTGTAAAAATACAAGATTTAACACATAAAACTACTTTCAGTCGCCAGAAAAATGGCATGTCCTGTCCCGCTCGCCCCTTGGCCAAGGGCAGAGGGTCAGCTGCCCCCCCCGCTCTGGTATATACGTCATGTTACACGCATGTGGGCCCCTGTGACACAGCGTTCCCGATAAACCTATACGCCCCGATACGGTGTCCTCATAAAACTACTCTCTCACCTATATTTTGGGTCCCCATATACCTACTCTCCCACACGGTGTGTCCGATAAACCTCTGATATGGCGTCCCCATAAAACTACACTCTCACTCAGGGGCCACATAAACCTGCTCTCCGACACATATACTATAATTATGAAAGTCCATCCATCGTTTGATCAGCTAGAGATTGCTAAACACAAAATCTGGTCGACATCTGTGATGGCCAAATCACAAGTCTAATTAAAAGAAAAACTTATGGAATTTCTGCCAATGCTGAATATAGGTCGCTTGCAGAAATTGTCAACGATTATTTTGATAAATAAGATAATAAATTGAAAATTGAAACAACGGTCTCGCTGATTTATTCCATATTGTCAGGAATTCCATTTAGTTTTTTGTTTATTCAGACTTCTCGGAGAAAGATGATTTCTATTGGTTTTTCTTTTAATTAGATTTTTGATTTGGCCATCACACAATATGTCAACCAGATAATTAAATCTTAATCGGTCATATTTTTAGTGAAGTCTATTTGTGCGACCATTTTTGTGATAAAATTTTCACAAAATTACTAAACCTTGTGATATAATGATATTGCTGGTTTTTGAACCCAAATAGTCATATTGTGCTGTAAAAATACAAGATTTAACACATAAAACTATTTTCAGTCGCCAGAAAAATGGCATGTCCTGTCCCGCTCGCCCCTTGGCCAAGGGCAGCTGCCCCCCACTCTGGTATATACGTCATGTTACACGCATGTGGGCCCCTGTGACACAGCGTTACCGACAAACCCACTCCCCGATACGGTGTCCTCATAAAACTACTCTCTCACCTATATTTTGGGTCCCCATATACCTACTCTCCCACATGGTGTGCCCGATAAACCTCTGATATGGCGTCCCCATAAAACTACACTCTCACTCAGGGGCCACATACACCTGCTCTCCGACACATACTATAATTATGAAAATCGATCCATCCATCGTTTGCTCAGCTGGAGATTGCTAAACACAAAATTCCCTCCCCAAAATCTGGTCGACATCTGTGATGGCCAAATCACAAGTCTAATTAAAAGAAAAACTTATGGAATTTCTGCCAATGCTGAATATAGGTCGCTTGCAGAAATTGTCAACGATTATTTTGATAAATAAGATAATAAATTGAAAATTGAAACAATGGTCGCGCTGATTTATTCCGTATTGTCAGGAATTCCATATAGTTTTTTGTTTATTCAGACTTCTTGGAGAAAGATGATTTCCTTTGGTTTTTCTTTTAATTAGATTTTTGATTTGGCCATCACACAATATATGTCAACCAGATAATTAAATCTTAATCGGTCATATTTTTTGTGACGTCTATTTGTGCGACCATTTGTGTTATAAAATTTTCACAAAATTACTAAACCTTGTGATATAATGATATTGCTGGTTTTTGAACCCAAATAGTCAGATTGTGCTGTAAAAATACAAGATTTAACACATAAAACTATTTTCAGTCGCCAGAAAAATGGCATGTCCTGTCCCGCTCGCCCCTTGGCCAAGGGCAGGGGGGTCGGTTGCCCCCCCCCCCCGCTCTGGTATATACGTCATGTTAATCGCATGTGGGCCCATGTGACACAGCGTTCCCGATAAACCTACTCCCCGATACGGTGTCCTCATAAAACTACTGCCTTACCTATATGTTGGGCCCCCATATACCTACTCTCCCACACGGTGTGCCCGATAAACCTCTGATATGGCGTCCCCATAAAACTACACTCTCACCCAGGGGCCACATAAACCTGCTCTCCGACACATACTATAATTATGAAAATCCATCCATCGTTTGCTCAGCTAGAGATTGCTAAACACAAAATCTGGTCGACATCTGTGATGGTCAAATCACAAGTCTAATTAAAAGAAAAACTTATGGAATTTCTGAAAATGCTGAATATAGGTCGCTTGCAGAAATTGTCAACGATTATTTTGATAAATAAGATAATAAAATTGAAACAACGGTCGCGCTGATTTATTCAGTATTGTCAGGAATTCCATTTCGTTTTTTGTTTATTCAGACTTCTCGGAGAAAGATGATTTCCATTAGTTTGTCTTTTAATTAGATTTTTGATTTGGCCATCACACAACTAGTCAAAAATACAAGATTTAACACATAAAACTATTTTCAGTCACCAGAAAAATGGCGTGTCCTGTCCCGCTCGCCCATTGACCAAGGGCAGGGGGTCAGCTGCCCCCCGCTCTGCCCCCATTCTTCCGGCGCCTCAGAACCTACTGGCCCTCACATGGCCCGATAAACCTGCTAAACACGCTTAACACGACGGACAGCATATATTATATAGACAGAGTGTACAGAGTGTACTAGGCCTATCACAATCAGTGATCAGTCCCATAAAACGATTATCTTCTGGCCCATAAACCCTACTCTCATAATCACGTCCCCATATATATAGTTTTCCAGTCCCACAAACCTGCTCTCTGAAAATCAGGTCCCCATATAAGGAATGTCTCTCTGGCCCATAAACCATATCTTCCCCGAATGTTGTTCCCATAAACCTGTATCTCATTCGTGGATATGATTCAAGATTATTCTGGTTGCGTGGAGAGAGTTCATATTCTGAAAAGGGCTACCGATAGACAGTGCGTCGGGGCATTACTATTAATTTGGCACGTGCTTCTAACGCCACTGGAAAGTAGTGTCCCCACATCACTGTTTCAGGACCGGTTGGCACATAAACCACCAAACACTCTCCAGAGAGAGAGAGAGAGAGAGAGAGAGAGAGAGAGAGAGATATAGATAGAGAGAGAGAGAGAGGGGGGAAATGCTATGAATCAACACCTTGACATAAGATCACCGAGTCCCATTAATCTAGAATAACCCGGATTCGCTTCCCGGAACTGAACCAAGGCCATTTATATTTACAGATCTGCACTCTGAACGATCAGGGGCTAATGAAAGAATGAGATAGGGGAGAGATATTTTTACTAGCAGGAGTTATCAAAAGTGAGAGAGAGCGAGATAGGAGGGACACAGAGAGCAACGATATCCCCCTCCCCAATATGCTATGAATTCAACACTAATTACCTAGACATTAGGTGAACCGAGTCCCAGATTATCAATCGAAAATAACCCGGATTCTCTTCCCGGAACTGAACCAAGGCGATTTGTACGCACATCTGCACTCTGAACCATCAGGGGATACTGAACGAATGAGAGAGGGAGAGAGAGAGACATACAGACATACAGAGGGGATAGAATGGGGGAGAGAGACAGAGACCCGAGTCTCAGATTATCGATCGAGAGTAACCCGGATTTGCAACTTAGGACCGGAATCAAGACGACGGGTATATGCACACGCTCTGCCTTTTGAATGATCATGCAATCGAAACAAATCACTTGTAAGAGCCAGTCCACTGCTTGCAACCATGCGAAGCCAGAATTCGTGGCTAGGACATCTAACTAGCTGATAAAGTCACATACAACGGTGATATAATGCGAAAATGCCACATAATAGTGATTTAAAGAAAATTTAAAAAGTGGGTCGGATCCGGATCCGGAATCCGATAACGAGCACTTTTTCGGCCAAATTCGGGTCAAAGTGAGTCCATAGCAGCACGCATGGTGCATACTGACGTAACTTAATATGTTGCGTCGTGCACACCTCCCCTCCCCATCGTGGCAATTCTCTCCTGTGACGGTTTGAAGCCTGGCATGCTCGTTTTTGTTAACCCTTTCATGTCAGGAGCTGCGCTAACGATCATGTGCCATTGAATTATCCAATATATGCGAGTCTCCCATCTGGAACCACTCATATATAGGAGAATGCACTGGCTTACACGGTCAAGATAAATATTGTTTGGCCAATGCATTAATTTATGTATATGAGGCTCCCTATAGGAGACACGCATATATAAGATAATGCATTGGCACAAGGTTTTCGAAAAATTTCAGGAAGCTGCAGTCATGGAAGGGTTAACAGTACATGTATATCCCGATCGGGTTCCGACGATCAAGGTAGGTCGCTATATACGTTAATGGCCAGATAACATTATATACAACGTATTCCATAGCATATACCGGTTGGAAGATTAACCAGAAATATATATTTTACCGAAATATGGAATAGCTGTGGCCTAGGATCGCACACCCAGAGAGATTCACCAAGACTTCCCCCATGTACCCAGAATGCAAAATCCACAACAAAGTGATAGAGGTATTCCCATTCCATTCAGAATAATAGACTGGCAGTACACACCAGATCGAAATTAAGCACAGAACACACGTCAGTACATTGGCTAAAACATGTTCACATTTTGTTCGATTGGATAAGTTGATAATACAATATTATGGAGCTTCCTCTTTCAAATGATATATAATATGGAATATGTTGTATAATAATAGTGTGATCTGGGCATCTGAAAATTAAGGCCTTTAATGTCAAATAATGTATGAACAAGTACATGGTGGATGAGGAATTGAAGGACAAGTTCTGAAAACATAGGTGAACCTCCTCTTCCTACAATACATATATATTCAAGTATAAATTAACAAGCTAAATATAACAGGCTTTGGTATGAGGGGCATGCGGTGTCACACATATTAGAGTGAAATTGGTTGAATCTGATTGTTAACCATTTCAGTGCCAGGGCCCTAATTTACAGTCTGTAAAATCGGCCCTAAATATTTTTTTGGGTTGATTTTTTTTTGGGTCTGCTTAAAGGCACGTGCGGCCTTAATTGTCGAAAATATTCATATTTGTTCCAAACACCGTAAACAGAAAAACACTAAAACGCATGCAGTTCCGTTCATATATACAATGACCATCGCGTAAACAGCATGTTATCATAAAGACCTACTATATTTTACCTAAGCAAGAGCCTGATTGTGTTACATAAGACAACACAATGCTACTGGCTAATCACACACAAATGGCATAAACGCTCTTTATTAGTCCCATATCAGGTATTCACCAACAAGGAACGCTCTTTATGTTTACACTGGTAATATAAACAAACAACAGAAAAGTAACGTTTTATGCTTTTGTTTACATAACAATGGTCAAACAAATGACCATAACATACTGTTTATGCGATATTTCTTATTTGTATACGGACAAAGTCTATCTACATTTTGATGTACTTTCTGTTTGTGGCGGTTTTTGACGGGTGGAGATATTTTCACAGGATACCCACCACCAAGGCCAACCGTGTCTTTAAGCATGCTATAGCAAATTTAAAAACAAACTGGATAAAACCTTAGGGGCATGTTATAACTCAAAACTATCACCAAGTATTCATAGCAATAATTTTGATGCCCATGAAAAACGTAAGATTCCCTGGCACTAAACCTACAAAATAAGTCTGTTAAAGAATATAAGAAAAAATTATTAAAATTGTAAAAAATAATAACAAATGATGAAAAATTGTTAGGCCAATGCATTCTCTTATATATGCGAGGCGACCTATGGTCGACTCGCGTATATAAGAGAGTGCATTGGCACAGGGTATATGGGTTGATACAAAAATCGGACCTGGCACTGAAAGGGTTAAAGAATCAGATAATGGTGATGGTGTGGGTACACATATTACAGCATATTTGGATGGGGCATAACTATAAGAGGGTTATGAAATAGAAATTAGGAATGTTGTCAATATATATATATAGTGTTATCGAGTTTCTGGCTCTGACCGGGCTATATATGGTTCTTTTAGCCAATATCGGCATTTAAATGGTTAATAAAGCCGGCGGTCGATGACACAGCAAGTAATCGTTTACAACCTATGCTTTGGATGTATCGTACTACCACGAGCCATCATATTGTAGTGTCCGCGGGCCCATTGTGTCACCCGGGCCTGCCCGGACTTACACTGGCTCGCATGTGCTCTTCTGGCCCATATCGTCATTTAAGGGGTTAATTAACATGGCCGTGAACGAGAAGGCGAGCCAATCTCCAACGTTTACGTTTAATAGGTGTGTGGATACAGTTAGCCACCGATATATAGTGTGATTGTGTCTCTGGGTCTGCCCGGGATCTCCCGGGTTCTTTTGGTCAATGTCGGCATTTAATGGGTTAATAAACCCGCCGGCGAATGACACAGCAAGTCAATTTTCACAACCTATGCTTTGTATGTATCCTACTACCATAAGACACAATATTATACTGCCCATGAGCTCATGGGGCCGCCCGGGCCTGCCCGGGAGGTAATTAGTCACACCGCTATATTGTATGAACCCGCATCCATGTATGTTACCACACCATTATGATTATATATAGCTCGTGTTGGTGATCGGAATATAAGGTAAGTGCATAATATACAACAAACTATTAAACAGCTTCTCTGCATCGACCAGAACTAATTAACATAAATTAAGCCGCACATGTGTTCAGTCGTATGGAATCAATTAGGTGACTCCTGAAAGAACTCTTAGCTGTAGAATGTTCAATCAGTATTTTGTGGGAAGTATAACTACCCAGATTTCATCATGGGAACTCATTTTCGTTCTAAAGTTTCGTGCTTTCACCAGAAAATGCACGATTTTGTCATCTATCCGCCCCACTAAAATCTATTCCATTTCTAGTCTATTACTTAGCCTATCGTATGCATTAGGCGAGGAGAGTCTATCCGACAGAGGTCGTTAGACGGGTTGAGATTTATCAGCCGTGTACATCTAATCAAGATTTCCAGTCACCAAACCAAGCATAATCCCACAATTATACATGTAGCCGTGACGCATGCATAATGAATCAGGGCGCTAAATGTGTTCCGGAGTCGGGGAGCGAGTACACCATGTAATGCTAAAGGTGAAAGTAACTGAATAACTACCTTCACGTGATACATGCGACACGTTATTAAAGGATGACATCGTGTTTATTTGATTTGTACATCATATCTAAATAATTTAAACTGGTGAGTTAATGGTGGAATGGATATTTGTGAGTTGAAATAGATTTAACTAGCTGCTGCAGTTCTGGGTTTTTCCAGACCAAATTTGGCTGTGGAACAGCCATGTCATACAATTGGGTATATATTTTAAAAAGTAAACACATGACCTATGATTTTTCTTGCATTTTCGTGATCAACTGGTGTCAATCTAGCTGGGTAAACACAACTGGAATAGCCTGTAGGCTTCAATTCAGTGAATTCGGTCGAAACGATAACACTGTAACGTTAACACTGTCGCCTATGGGAAACCATTTAGTTCAGTGATTCCATAAGTACTTACTTGGTTTCCGGCTCGGCCAGTCCTTTTCTTTATTCAGTCGTTCATCTGTATACTTAATGTCTCCGGCAACACACACTAGTCTCATCAGCTCAGCTCTTCCGCGAGCCTCGAAATATGTTACCTTGTAGGTAGGCATGGCTCAAGAATGTGAATCTCAGAGATATGAGCGAACAAACTTAACGTTCTTGTGTCACAGCCAGCGTTCAGTGGATGACCTGAATGAAGACGACCTTGTATGTCTACATGTCCATTTATGCACACACATGTACAAACAGTGTGTGCTTTGTCATCGATCAGCTGATGTGAGGTGTTTGCGCAGTATCACATTAGTTGGTGCACATTGCAATACGGATACCTTACTATGTGACGTAGCTCGATCCCTTATACAATGTACATGTACGTACTTAGCATCATATCAGCACGGGACTAACTTTAACCCGGATCCGGATCCGACCCACGCACATTTTTAAATTGCATAAATCACTATTATATGGAATATTCGCATTATATCACCTTTATCGGCTATAGCTATCTGTTTCACTGCCTCCGGTGCATTTGTTCTTCATCCCGATGCCTTGTATTTTAAGGCGGATATCTCTAAATAATTGTCATTTAATTGGTAGGTTATTAGAAAATCTGTACGGAGTTATGTACATATCTGAATGAGCGTAAAACATGTGTGCAGGACATATTAATTGATGCCCTACCTTCGAATCCTGGCTTTCCGTCGCCTTGATTCAGTTCCGGGAAGCGAATCATGTTATTTTCGATTGATAATCTGGAACTCGAGTCATCTAAGGACACTGAAAAATGTTTATTAATTAGTTTGTCTTGTAATTCAGAGCTATGAGATAAAGGTATTAAGGTGCCTGTGCCTTGTATACACATCTATTAATAAACAACGAGTCCGCGTGCATCATGCCTGTACATCATCACCTCTCGCGCTCTCTCTCTTCTTTCTATCTCTCTCTCTCTCTCTTTCTTTCTTTCACGAGTCCCTGATCGAGCAGAGTGCAGATATACATACACATCGACTTGGTTCAAATCCGGGAATCGAATCCGGGTTATTCTCGATTGATAATCTGGGACTCGGTTCATCTAATGTCAAGTTGCTTATTGCTGAATCACAGCACATTGTGGGGTGGGTGATATCGTTTCTCTCGGACCCTCTTCTCTCGCTCTCTCTCGTTCTTTCTTTAGTCCCTGAACGTTCAGAGTGCAGATATACATACAAATCGACTTGGTTCAAATCCGAGAAGCTAATCCGGGCTATTCTCGATTGATAATCTGGGACTCGGGTCTTTGTCTCTCTCCTATATACTCTCCCCCTCTGTCTGTATGTCTCTCTCTCTCTCTCTCTCTCTCTCTCTCTCTCCTATCTCATTCTTTCATTATCCTCTGATCGTTCAGAGTGCAGACGTACGTACAAATCGCCTTGGTTCAGTCAATCGAGAATAACCCTGATTTGTATAATGTACATCTGCACTCTGAACGATCAGGGACCAATTTTCAAACAAACTGCCTGTAAAAATTACAATTATTTAGAGATATCCGCTTTAAAATACAAGGCATCGGTGTCGAGCAAATGCGACGGATGCAATAAGAAAGAGCTTGACAGATACAGAGAGATAGTCATTGTTTATTGATAGGTATTTATATAAGACCCAGACACCTTAATCCCTTTATCGCATAGCTCTCAACTACGAGACATACTAATTAATAAACATTGATCAGTGTCCTCAGATGTCCCGAGTTTCAGATGGTCAATCGAAAATAACCCGGATTCGACCCCCGAAACTGATTCAAGGCGACGGAAAGCCGGGACATACCTGATTTACCTATAAAATTACAATTATTTAGAGATATCAGACTTAAAATAAAACGCATCGGGATGGACGAGGAAATGCGATGGAGGCAGTAAGAAACTCGTCAGAACTACCCGGAGTTATCACAAGTGAGAGATAGCGAGAAAGCGAGAGAGAGCGAGAGAGAGAGAGAGAGAGAGAGAGAGAGAGAGAGAGAGAGAGAGAGAGAGAGAGAGAGAGAGAGAGAGAGAGAGAGAGAGATATAGATAGAGAGAGAGAGAGAGGGGCGAAATGCTATGAATCAACACCTTGACATAAGATCACCGAGTCCCATTAATCTAGAATAACCCGGATTCGCTTCCCGGAACTGAACCAAGGCCATTTATATTTACAGATCTGCACTCTGAACGATCAGGGGCTAATGAAAGAATGAGATAGGGGAGAGATATTTTTACTAGCAGGAGTTATCAAAAGTGAGAGAGAGCGAGATAGGAGGGACACAGAGAGCAACGATATCCCCCTCCCCAA
Organism: Siphonodentalium dalli; assembly: GCA_032622095.1. Lineage (NCBI taxonomy): Eukaryota > Metazoa > Mollusca > Scaphopoda > Gadilida > Siphonodentaliidae > Siphonodentalium > Siphonodentalium dalli. The sequence continues at coordinate 214,375,660 of CP136063.1, forward strand.
TATGCTATGAATTCAACACTAATTACCTAGACATTAGGTGAACCGAGTCCCAGATTATCAATCGAAAATAACCCGGATTCTCTTCCCGGAACTGAACCAAGGCGATTTGTACGCACATCTGCACTCTGAACCATCAGGGGATACTGAACGAATGAGAGAGGGAGAGAGAGAGACATACAGACATACAGAGGGGATAGAATGGGGGAGAGAGACAGAGACCCGAGTCTCAGATTATCGATCGAGAGTAACCCGGATTTGCAACTTAGGACCGGAATCAAGACGACGGGTATATGCACACGCTCTGCCTTTTGAATGATCATGCAATCGAAACAAATCACTTGTAAGAGCCAGTCCACTGCTTGCAACCATGCGAAGCCAGAATTCGTGGCTAGGACATCTAACTAGCTGATAAAGTCACATACAACGGTGATATAATGCGAAAATGCCACATAATAGTGATTTAAAGAAAATTTAAAAAGTGGGTCGGATCCGAATCCGGAATCCGATAACGAGCACTTTTTCGGCCAAATTCGGGTCAAAGTGAGTCCATAGCAGCACGCATGGTGCATACTGACGTAACTTAATATGTTGCGTCGTGCACACCTCCCCTCCCCATCGTGGCAATTCTCTCCTGTGACGGTTTGAAGCCTGGCATGCTCGTTTTTGTTAACCCTTTCATGCCAGGAGCTGCGCTAACGATCATGTGCCATTGAATTATCCAATATATGCGAGTCTCCCATCTGGAACCACTCATATATAGGAGAATGCACTGGCTTACACGGTCAAGATAAATATTGTTTGGCCAATGCATTAATTTATGTATATGAGGCTCCCTATAGGAGACACGCATATATAAGATAATGCATTGGCACAAGGTTTTCGAAAAATTTCAGGAAGCTGCAGTCATGGAAGGGTTAACAGTACATGTATATCCCGATCGGGTTCCGACGATCAAGGTAGGTCGCTATATACGTTAATGGCCAGATAACATTATATACAACGTATTCCATAGCATATACCGGTTGGAAGATTAACCAGAAATATATATTTTACCGAAATATGGAATAGCTGTGGCCTAGGATCGCACACCCAGAGAGATTCACCAAGACTTCCCCCATGTACCCAGAATGCAAAATCCACAACAAAGTGATAGAGGTATTCCCATTCCATTCAGAATAATAGACTGGCAGTACACACCAGATCGAAATTAAGCACAGAACACACGTCAGTACATTGGCTAAAACATGTTCACATTTTGTTCGATTGGATAAGTTGATAATACAATATTATGGAGCTTCCTCTTTCAAATGATATATAATATGGAATATGTTGTATAATAATAGTGTGATCTGGGCATCTGAAAATTAAGGCCTTTAATGTCAAATAATGTATGAATAAGTACATGGTGGATGATGAATTGAAGGACAAGTTCTGAAAACATAGGTGAACCTCCTCTTCCTACAATACATATATATTCAAGTATAAATTAACAAGCTAAATATAACAGGCTTTGGTATGAGGGGCATGCGGTGTCACACATATTAGAGTGAAATTGGTTGAATCTGATTGTTAACCATTTCAGTGCCAGGGCCCTAATTTACAGTCTGTAAAATCGGCCCTAAATATTTTTTTGGGTTGATTTTTTTTTGGGTATGCTTAAAGGCACGTGCGGCCTTAATTGTCGAAAATATTCATATTTGTTCCAAACACCGTAAACAGAAAAACACTAAAACGCATGCAGTTCCGTTCATATATACAATGACCATCGCGTAAACAGCATGTTATCATAAAGACCTACTATATTTTACCTAAGCAAGAGCCTGATTGTGTTACATAAGACAACACAATGCTACTGGCTAATCACACACAAATGGCATAAACGCTCTTTATTAGTCCCATATCAGGTATTCACCAACAAGGAACGCTCTTTATGTTTACACTGGTAATATAAACAAACAACAGAAAAGTAACGTTTTATGCTTTTGTTTACATAACAATGGTCAAACAAATGACCATAACATACTGTTTATGCGATATTTCTTATTTGTATACGGACAAAGTCTATCTACATTTTGATGTACTTTCTGTTTGTGGCGGTTTTTGACGGGTGGAGATATTTTCACAGGATACCCACCACCAAGGCCAACCGTGTCTTTAAGCATGCTATAGCAAATTTAAAAACAAACTGGATAAAACCTTAGGGGCATGTTATAACTCAAAACTATCACCAAGTATTCATAGCAATAATTTTGATGCCCATGAAAAACGTAAGATTCCCTGGCACTAAACCTACAAAATAAGTCTGTTAAAGAATATAAGAAAAAATTATTAAAATTGTAAAAAATAATAACAAATGATGAAAAATTGTTAGGCCAATGCATTCTCTTATATATGCGAGGCGACCTATGGTCGACTCGCGTATATAAGAGAGTGCATTGGCACAGGGTATATGGGTTGATACAAAAATCGGACCTGGCACTGAAAGGGTTAAAGAATCAGATAATGGTGATGGTGTGGGTACACATATTACAGCATATTTGGATGGGGCATAACTATAAGAGGGTTATGAAATAGAAATTAGGAATGTTGTCACGTTAGGAAAACAAATATGTAGGGAATGGATCAATCGATTTTGGATTAAAATATGGGGCGATAATATGGGGTCCGTGGGGTCATGACAAGAGGTCAACCATTTGGAAGAGTTCACAGGAGCTCATTCGAGTAGTTTCTTTAGGAAATATTCAGGTAATAAAATATCAGCAAACATAGGCAGTTTGTTGAACTTATATTCTGAATAATTCACACCGATGAATAGAAATCATTCTGCCTGTGTGTTGCTGTTCGTCTGATTATAATTATTGAACATCCCTCCAGATTAATACTAGATCAACCATTACACTATATATCTTTATAACAAATGGGAGAACCCATGTATTAAACAAATGGTTAAACTCCACCAGTTGTATTCACAATAAGGCGATATACTGTATGATGCCGTATGACCCGACGATGATGGGTGTCACTTTAACGTGTGACGAAGGCCCTACTCGTGACATGCCGGTATACTTACACTTACACTCAAAGTGTTCTTGTGAACCTAGGTACATTTAATAACAGTTAAGTGAAATAACAATATTTATCAAGTACATTGAAAATAGATCAACTGTATTTTCTATTTCTCATTATTAATAACTCTCCAATAACGAAATTTAATCTATTGCTACGTAAACATTACTGTTACAGTGACATTACCGATCAATGTCCAATTAGTCCAATACGTTACCAAAGTTTAATACAAACTTGACATTAAACATTGGAAAAGGTCAAAGCCTTGAATAATATTCTGAAAATAATATCTAGACTAAAATAGTTGAACTTATACTACTCGATTGAAATTACGTTACTGGTGAACTTTCAATAATGAATATAAGAAGTTTATCTATTTCTCCAGTTTCGTCTTAGTTGTGATTTTTTTTCACAGACTGTTATATTTCTTGCACATTTTACCCACTGCGAAGGCCTTGTGTCTATTTAAAGGCACGTGCGGCCTTAATTGTCGAAAATATTCATATTTGTTCCAAACACCGTAAACAGAAAAACATTAAAACGCATACAGTTCCGTTCATATATACCATGACCATCGCGTAAACAGCATGTTATCATAAAGACCTACTATATTTTACCTAAGCAAGAGCCTGATTGTGTTACAGAAGACAGCACAATGCTACTGGCTAATCACACACAAATGACATAAACGCTCTTTATTAGTTCCATATCAGGTATTCACCAACAAAGAACGCTCTTTATGTTTACCATCATAATATAAACAAACACCAGAAAAGTAACTTTTTATGCTTTTGTTTACATAACAATGGTCAAACATATGACCATAACATACTGTTTATGCGATTTTTTCATATTTGTATACGGACAAAGTCTATCTACATTTTTATGTTCTTTCTGTTTTTGGCGGTTTTGACGGGTGGAGAAATTTTCATAGGATACCCACCGCCAAGGCCAACCGTGTCTTTAACGGCTGTGATATTTTGACATGGGCGAGTGGTGGTTGGAATAGTGTGTCCGCACACTTAAATGTAGATCACATTCATTAATTTGAATCTTGGGGATTGTGATCGTTTTGAGATGAAACGGCACTCAATGCTATCACTCTGGTAAGTATTCCAATCTGTTAACTAATTTGAGGCTTGATAATTATAAATCGGTTTAATATTAATGGATTGAAAAAAATTATAAAATGGTGGGCGCAACATTATCATAGCAATAGCAACCACACAACTTCCCTGCGAAATGAATTTTCGGCTGAAGTCTGCTATGAATAATTGGATAATATATTGCATACCAAATATTATAAACGAGAAAAAGGATGTGCACAAACGTAAATCACCAGCTTGTTCCAGCGAAAACCCGCACATAATATGTCTATAATATAACTTGTGATATGTAGATAATCTGCTTAGAATCGCCTCATTTTGAGTCGATAATTTTATGAAAATAAGAGATTTTTATTCACATTATCGACTCATAATGCGGCGAATCTAAGCAGATTATGTGCTGTCAATGAGACAAATAAGCCAACTGTGTTTTCAATGTGGCCGGCGCCATAAAACGAAATAACAGATATATGAGTCCACTATCTCCACTATCACATTATTTACCTATTTCACATTATAGGTTGATTGTGTGCGTATTTGCGCGAGGATATGTAGACACCACACATTCTTTTCGCCAAAAATCATAGTCATAGTCAAGACATGTCATAACATGGTAAAAATATAAACAAATATATATTTAAAATAATTAAGATTATCATTCTGTGGATTTCATTTACCATTCGTGGGCTTATAGCAAGGGGTTTTATTGATTGATTTTTTTTCTATACGCAACAAGTACTTTTGTAAGACATGTGGGTCGAGTATTTCCCAAATATATGAATCCATGGTTTTAATGGTGCGACTGTGAAACTGCGTCGTACTAACTAAAGCTTACTATAATCCCTGTCAGATAGCATGAAGTGTGCGATATCAACGTATGGACATATGGACGTTAAAACTAGAGGTTGTTTTTTTCGGTATTTTATTCAGCATTTTGGACTCACATACACCGAATAGTGGTCGCTCACTACAGATGGCATTCTTCGTCATCTTGCCATTCGCACATCTACTGAATGTCATAGCTTGGCGTATTATACTGACTTATTTACTGCGTGACTACTGACTACGTCAACTATACTATAGTTTTTCTAAACACAGTTTTGAAGAAAATCCCTCTTGCACATTATCTTGGCGTTTCTGGTCTCTTGCCGAGCCACGATTTGACCTTTGGTAGAGATTTGACCATCCTCGTGTGTGCGGCGAGTTTCGGAAATGACTTCAGGGCGTCGGCGTTTACCAATACATGCTTGTCGCACCAATCGAAGACAGCCAAATCTGCCCACGTAAGCTGGAACATAAGAAGGTGGACACCGGTATGTATATACATTTAATCAGAATTCAACGGTAAACACTGAGAACGGTCAAAGCATTGAATTTTTTTTGGGAAAATCATATTCCGTTTAAAATATTTGAACTTACTACACGATTAGCGACATTTGTTTACAAATCACTGTAACCGTTTTGTTAAAGCTACATAACAGTGGTTTAAACACGCGAATTGTTTTATTGGAGAACTATCAATACTTAACATTAGAACGAAGTTTATCTATTTCTCCATGTTCTTCTTAGTTGTGATGTATTCACCGACTTATATATATTTTTGCACATTTACCAACTGTGAGTGAGTTGGGTTCCTTCAAATGTAGTTTTAGTACAAACCGAATAAATTGATATCATATCCGTTGTGATGGTTATGACATCGCGGCTACATTTAGAACTTACACATTATGTGATGAACCTAAACGTAGTCATAACTATCCGTGAGTGTTGCGATACATCTCTAATCAGACAGACTCTAAGAATTCAACGTATATATCGGATGTATATAGGTATTGCACATTCATCGATTTTCTTCGGGTTTAAACTATGATCTCACAAAATACACCTCTACCGCAACCGCAGCACAAGCACAGGGATGAATATACTTACTCCACTTGCAATGAAGAAACCTGAGTTCTTTCCATATGTTTCGAGAAATTTCTCTAAAGCTTTCAATATTCCGGGAGCATACTCGTTGAAAGCAGTCAAATTCTTGGCCTGTAAAATATATAAACACGTCAAATAAGTGTTTAAGTTGATTTTAGAGTTCGATGATTAATAACACAATAATCATATCAATCTGTTTTAGTATTCATATAGCTGTTTAACAGAGATATATTTCTCTTTGAACAGTTAACTATCGGCGTAAGCAGTTAGCTATATGTTTAAAGAGATACCTATCTGTGTCGATAACTGTTTTAAACAGTTTCATGTCTGTTGTGAACACTTGGCTATCTGTTTTAAACACTTGGCTATCTGTTTTAAACACTTGGCTATCTGTTTTAAACACTTGGCTATCTGTTTTAAACGGATACATTGGATAAATAGTTAGCTATCTGCATAAAACAATTGATTATTTTAAGTAGAGAGCTAACTGTTTAAACATATATATATGTACATAACTGGTTATAACATATAGCTAGCTCTTTCCAAAAAATAGTTAATGTTTAAACATATATTTTACTATTTAAACAAATGATAAATTATTCAAAACATATACGATGAGATGTACGAAGCTTGCGTATTATACACATGTGTATTCAGGGATACACATGCACGTAAAACTCGTTCGTTCTTTTGTAACGACAACACATTACCGGTGTATGCTCATGTCTCGTTTTGGGCGATCCGACGTCCATATCAGTTGATAACACAATCATAGTCGTGTGATTAAAATACAGGGTCGATTTCATCGACTTATAAAAGGTCTGGGTAACTGTACCAGAAATCTGAACGCCGAAAGCGAAAAATAATGTTCAATATCCAATGAAATAGCGTCTATTTTCGCAATTGACCAATTGTCATTAAATTTCCACTACCCAACATCAACATCGATTCGGAAATAGAAACCATTCACCTCAATGCTAATATAACGCACAAGGTTTGCGCATGATGATCCTATCAAACAATCAAAACAATCCCAGCAAACAGTGGCCAGCCGCGATCAATGGCACAATACAAAAGTAGAGTATAATGCCCTAATTAATCGACTCCTTTAACCACAGCAGAATTATGGGTAACTTTTAAGGATTTAGTCGGAAATATGGCTTGTTGCCATTCATCTGAAAGCTCTCGATGAATGGCAACAAGCCATATTTCCGAATAAATCCTGAAAAGTTACCCATAATTCTGCTGTGGCCCGAGAGCTTTCAGATGAATGGCAACAAGCCATATTTCCGACTAAATCCTGAAAAGTTACCCATAATTCTGCTGTGGTTAAAGGAGTCGATTAATTAGGGCATTACTGTAGTTATTCGCGTGCATGCATGTGCTTTGCTCGAGTATATTCCGTATAGATAAATGGGTGAGTTTAATAGTAAACTTCGTACATCTCGCCGCCGGTTAGCGGGCACATGTTGGTGATAACCGCAGCCTCATTCATCAAAGCATGCGTAAATGTTACACGTTATGTACAGTAATGCTCTAAATAATCGACTCCTTAACCAGTGAGAGCTTTCCGATGAATGGCAACAAGCCATATTTTCGACTAAATCCTGAAAAAAATGCCCATAATTATGCTGTGGTTAAGGAGTCGAACTGAGAGCTTTCTGATGAATGGCAACAAGCCATATTTCCGACTAAATCCTGAAAAATTACCCATAATTCTGCTGTGGTTAAGGGGTCGATTATTTAGAGAATTACTGTATTCATGCAGATACTGAATCGTGTGATTATATTGAACATACCTTCTTCTCCGCGTCTTGCTCAAACATAAATGCAGCATATTTACTAATTAGATCAGCGACGGTGTCGGCTATTATGTTGGCTTGGAATTTCTCCAGATCAGTTTTCCCGGCTAAACCTGAAAATTTGATATGATATGATATGATATGATATATGCGATATTAATTAACATTGACTTATTTCTTCTCGTGGACATTTTATTGCAAAACATATGCGCAACAGCAACGCGATGCCTCCTATTGGATTGAGAGGACCGGAATCGGATGTGAGGTATGATGGCACTACGTGTATACTATTGAGACAAGGTAACACACTTTAATCCGTGCAGTTTTTATAATGATTTTGGTTACCAAAACCATATGTCCACGTTGTATCCGCCATACATTCAAATTAACCGTTGGTTGCACTATATACTCATTGGTGAGTAGTTCATTGGGCAATATGCAGATCATGGAACAGTTCTTTGTTTGTATTATCTTTTCGTCTAATAGAACATTCCAATATATATAAGCATTACTAAATACATGTTAGGGCCTATTTCGTGATGATAGGGTTAAATGTACGTTCAAACTTTGAGAAATTTACAATCAATATCAATTCAATTTATTGTATAACTCATCGTCGTGTATTGACATACAGAGTAATAATATAATTCATACATTTCAAATATTCTAAATGTTCGCATGCACATGGTTGGTGTACATTTATAGTCTTTTACTAAATATATATACATGTGTGTATATAATAATTATATGAGTGCGACAATGATAGTCATTTTAATTTGTTTTTTAGTTTTAAATCTGGGGAGGGGTCAGGATAAGGAAACAAATACCTATGGGTGTGATTAAAGCCACATGGCTGTTTGCGCTCCGAAATACATATTAATATTCGCTTTTGGATTTTTCTCAGTATCGAAATAGGTCGATACATATATGAACTACCTTTATATGAACATTATGTAAACCAAGAAATACGCATTAAAATAATGAAAAAATACAACTATGAATATGGTGTTTGTGTCCCAAACACAAAACAGCCATTTGCTCAACTGGAACAGAAAAGAGCGTTCCGTGGTATCTATTCCTGATATGGTAGCAATAAAGAGCATTTGTCTTACTTCTGGCGTAAATTTTAAACGGCTGAAAATGGCTGTGACTTTGGCAAGTGTTTTTTCAGAGCATATGAAGCCGGTATATCAATACTTCGTTTATGTACCGACCTATTGTATCCGTCGCTCCAAAAAAAAATTGGGGGTTCGAATGATCCATGTCCGTTTAATTATGATCAGATAATTCGTCGCCGTGGGTTGTATAGTGAGTTAAGGTGAGAGCATGAACACACCCCACTGTTTACAGCATGCGCAACGAGATTTGTGTAATTCTACAACAAACATTTGCCAGAAATTGGACTTTAACGATATGACAAGAATCAATAGTGCAATAACTCGAGGCATCCTACCGCCATACTAAGCAATACATAGATATAACGACACAATTGTGTGAACATGATAACGTTATTGCACGAGTTTGTTGTGAGGCGATGGTAAAACGAGAACCGACGTTCACAAAGCTGTGTTGTTCTATGTTTATTGCACACTCGGCTGATTGTAGCTTGTAATATACTAAAAAATAAACTAAAAAAAATAGGTCTATATTGTTTATTTAATTGAACAAACGTGTGCTAAATGTAGACTATATCTAATAATTTAGGGAAGAAATTGTCTGTTACGGTTGACGTCGCCAATGACGTTATTGGCGTAATCGGTTTGTGTTGTTCAAGAACAATACACAATTGTTTATTGAACGTTTTGAAATCTTCTGTGTGTTGCTGTATTTCGCACAAATAAGCCATTGGGTGTGCAATAAAACAATAGAATTTTGCTTGCTCTCATCCAGAATTTATCAATCGAAAGTGTGCCAACGATGAAGAATAGCCAGCCTGTTTTCCCGAAAAAAATCGCACATTATCTGCTTATAAAGAACTTGTTTTATGTAGATAATCTGCTTACAATCGTATCAGTTTGAGTCGATAAGTGCTGAAATGAGAGCATTTTAGTCACATTATCGACTCATGATGAGGGAGTTCTAAGCAGTGTATGTGCGGACAATGACACAAATAAGCCAACCTTCGACTTTTAAGGTGTACGCTGTTACGCCGAGTTATGTAGTAACTGACGAGTTTTGTGGTAGCTCACGAGTTATGTAGTAACAATCGACGAGTTTTGTGGTAGCTCACGAGTTTTGTAGTAAAATCGACGAGTTATGTAGTAATTTGGGTTACGAGTATTGTAGTAAAATATCGACGAGTTTTGTAGTAAAAAACAAGCTAACGAGTTTTGTAGTAATACTCGTCGAATTTTGTAGCAACATTTTTTAGTCAGTTTCAAAGGCGGGTTTGGACTTAATAAAATCTTATATAGTAAATGTAATGTTTTCTTGTGTAAGTGTTTGTGTGGTGGACGTTAATGACGTTGTATCTCAACTTGATGTTGGTCCCTCGTCACTGCTGCGTCGTTTCTCATAAGATCTGAGCCAAACAAGTACTATAACCATGTTATTAACTTGAACATGTCCCCCATAACGTCAAACGTCGCGTCCTGACGTTAATGACATTGTAGCTCAATCTGATGGTGGCCCATCGTCATTCATCCGCTGTTTATCGGCAGATCGGGACGAAACTTGATACATAGACGTATTGTGGCAATGTTATTTATGTGGACCTGGTCCCGATTACCTCAGACGTCGCGTTCTGACCTTAATGACGTTGTAGCTCAACTTGATATTGGTCCCTCGTCACTGCTGTGCCGTTTTTCGGCAGATGTGAGCGAAACTTCGTACCTAGAAGTACTATGGCAATGTTATTAACTTGGACCTGGTCCCCATTACACCACACGTCGCGTTCTGACGTTAATGTCGTTGTAGCTCAACTCGATGGTGGTCCCTCGTCACTCCTCCGCAGTTTATCGGCAGATCAGTTCGAAACTTGGTACATAGACGTATTGTGGCAATGCTATTTATGTTGACCTGGTCCGATCACCTATGAGCGAAACTTCGTACCTAGAAGTACTATGGCCGTGTTATTAACTTGGACCTGGTGCCCATTACGTCAGATGTCGCGTTCTGACGTAATGACGTTGTAGCTCAACCTGATGGTGGTCCATCGTCACTAATCCGCTGTTTATCGGCAGATCGGGACGAAACTTGGTACATAGACGTATTGTGGCCATGTTATTGATGTGGACCAGGTCCCGATAACGTTAGCCGTCACGTCCTGGTGGCAATGACGTTCTAGCTCAACCTGATGGTGTTCCATCGTCACTCATCCGCTGTTTCTCGGCAGATCGAGGCGAAACTTCGTACCTAGAAGTACTATGGCCATGTTATTAACTTGGACCTGGTCTCCTTTACACCAGGCGTCGCGTTCTGACGTTAATGACGTTGTAGCTCAACTCGATGATGGTCCCTCATCACTCCTCCGCAGTTTATCGGCAGATCCGTTCTGTGGCCATGTTATCTATATGGACCTGGTCCCGATTACCTCATACGTCGCGTTCTGACCTTAATGACGTTGTAGCTCAACTTGATATTGGTCCCTCGTCACTGCTGTACCGTTTTTCGGCAGATATGAGCGAAACTTCGTACCTAGAAGTATTATGGCCATGTTATTAACTTGGATCTGGTCCCCATTACACCAGACGTTGCGTTCTGACATCAATGACGTTGTAGCTCAACCCGATGATGGTCCCTCGCCATTCCTTCGCAGTTTATCGGCAGATCAGTTCGAAACTTGGTACATAGACGTATTGTGGCCATGTTATTTATGTGGACCTGGTCCGCGATTACCTCAGTCGTCGCGTTCTGACGTTAATGACGTTGTAAGTCAACTTGATATTGGTCCCTCGTCACCGCTGTTTTTCGGCAGATATGAGCGAACCTTGGCACATAGAAGTGCTGTGGCCATGTTAGTAACTTGGGCATGGTCGCGATAACATCGGATGTCGCGTTCTGGCGTTAATGACATTGCGCATCAACTTGACAGACCGGGGAGAAACGTCGTATCTAGAAGTAGCATGGTCCACCAAGATAGATAGTTTATTCTATTTCACCAATACAACATGGTATTAAGAAATACATACAATACATGTACATGAATAAATGAATGACAAAGTATATAATATAAGGTTGTCATGGCACTTAGGTGGTTCCGGGGATTTGGTATCGAAACCACCATTGTCGTACACCCTGGTTGAATGGAATATACCGGGTGCACGACTCTGATTGTTTTGGCGCCGGGGCTCCGGTGTCATACAAGTATCTAAATGGTTGTGATGTACTGCTCAGTTAGGAAAACAACGAACTGTTTCATTTAAAAATCTGATAAATTTGCACAGGTTTGTCCATATACTAGGTTTATCATTACATAGGAGAATAGATAATTTACGTTGGCTGGGGTAATTCCAATGTGATCTTTTTACGTAAAGTTCCTTTTATCTGAGAAGTATAGACAATGCAATAGTGTATGATATTCATGTGTTACAAAATGTGCAAGTTCGGTTATTTATCGGGGTATTGTTCCATCTCCCAACTTCAACTGGCAAATAATGATTGGCTGTTTCTAAATCTCACAGTCGTTAAAATGTCTTTATCTGGGGCTGATTTCAAATAACTTCCTTCACCAAATTCTGGTTTCAAAGTACGATAAAAATGATCCTTTACTAGCTGTGGCTGTTAATGATAGCCATTGTTGAATAAATTGGTCTTTCAAGTTTATTTTTAATTTGGAGCATAGTCGTTTTCCATCAATGCTAGGGTTCTGATTAGCCCATGTGCCTGACATTCCTGGCTGGTTAAGTATATTTGTAACATATGTGATCTATGGTATTTCTAATGTGGTGCCATTTACGATAGATACCGATACATTATATATCTGACTGCTTATTTTATTGTTTGAATGTATAAGCCTACTCCAGTAACTAATCATTCGGAGCTTGATGTCTATCTCAACATGGAATCGACCTAGCTCACCATATACCATATAACTGGGTGTGGGAAATCTTGAGGCGAAGCAATATTTTACAGAATTTGAGATGTACACTTTCTATAATAGAGTTGTCCCCCGCCCCATACTTCACAACCGTACAAAAGAATTGGTTTCACGGGCATATCAAAAAGTCTAAGTTGCGTTCTGATAGATAGAGAATTTCGTCGTCCTATCTTTATTACCTCATACATATGGCTTTTCTATCTTTCATTACTACATGTTTCTTCATTGTTAAAAAGGATCCCGATCTACAAAATATTACACCAAGATAATTGAATGACTTTACTATTTCTATTTCCTGACCATTGGATCTGAACAATAAATGTTTCGGTTGTCTACCCTTCGAGAAACATTAAGATGTAACTGACTGGTCGAAAAATTTAGTTCTGTTGTGTCAACCCAATTGTTTGTGGTGACAATTGGAGTACTACGATGCTGCAGCCGAAGATGTATCGTCGATAATCAACACCGAGACATGTAAGTACTTGGATGGGTGGCCACAGAGCTCGAGGACACATCGCCAAACATCGGTTAGAAAAACAAACACCACTTCACATAATGACCCACTGAGTAGATATCAAGGGTGAAACTAGTGATCACACCATTAAATAAACATGTCGGAAACAATCAAAACTAACATATACAGTCATCATAATGAAATATATAATTAAAAATAACAATTTCAAGTGCCGAAAAGTCTGAACCTAAGTGCCGAAAGGTCCAGGTGCCGAATCAATAAGTAGAGAAAAGTCCAAGGGAACAAATGCCGAAAAGTCCAGTTGCAAATTAGAGCCATACATGGGATAATTTTTTTATTAAGTCCACACGGGCATACACAATTGAATTAAAACATTTCTACTACAAAACTCGTCGATGTTACCACAAAACTCGTCAATTTTACCACAAATTTCGTCGATTATTACTAACCAATGGTAACAAGTGACGAGTTTTGTAGTAAAATCGACGAGTTTTGTAGTAACAATTGACGAGTTTTGTAGTAACAATCGACGAGTTTTGTAGTAACAATTGACGAGTTTTGTAGTAAAATCGACGAGATTTGTGGTAAAATTGACGAGTTTTGTAGTAAAATCGACGAATTTTGTAGTAACATCGACGAGTTTTGTAATAACAATTGACCAGTTTTGTAGTAACAATTGACTCGTCAATTGTCACCACAAAACTCGTCAATTTTACCACAAATCTCGTCGATTTTACTACAAAACTCGTCGATGTTACTAAAAAAAAACTCGTCAATTGTTACTTCAAAACTCGTCAATTTTACCACAAAACTCGTCGATTGGTTAGTAATAATCGACGAGATTTGTGGTAAAATTGACGAATTTTGTGGGTAACATCGACGAGTTTTGTAGTAGCAATTTTTTAATTCAATTGTGTATGCCCGTGTGGACTTAATAAAAAAATTATCCCATGTATGGCTCTAATTTGCACCTGGACTTTTCGGCATTTGTTCCCTTGGACTTTTCGGTACTTATTGATTCGGTACCTGGACCTTTCGGCACTTAGGTTCAGACTTTTCGGCATTTGTCGTCGATGTTACTACAAAACTCGTCGATTGTTACTACAAAACTCGTCAATTTAACAACAAAACTCGTCAAGTCAACGTCAAGATGAGTTACAACGTCATTACTTCAGAACGCGACGTCCGAGGTAACACGACCAGGTCCAAGTTAATAACATAGTCATGATTCCTCTTGGTCCGAAGTTTCGCCCCGATACGTCGAGAAACGACGGATAAGTGCCGACGGACCACCATTATATTGAGATACAACGCCATTAACGTCAGGACGCGACGTTTGACGTAATGTGGGCCAGACTCAAGTTAATAACATGGCCATAGTACTTCTAGGTACGAAGTTTCGCTCATATCTGCCGAAAAACGGTACAGCAGTGACGAGGGACCAATATCAAGTTGAGCTACAATGACATTAACGTCAGAACACGACGTCTGAGGTAATCGGGACCAGGTCCATATAAATAACCTGGCCACAATACGTCTATGTATCAAGTGTCGTCCCGATCTACCGATAAACAGCGGACGAATGATGATGGACCACCATCAGATTGAGCTACAATGTCATTAACGTCAGGACGCGATGTTTGACATAATGTGGGCCAGGTTCAAGTTAATAACATGGCCATAGTACTTCTAGGTACGAAGTTTCGCTCATATCTGTCGAAAAACGGCACAGCAGTGACGAGGGACCAATATCAAGTTGAGCTACAATGTCATTAACGTCAGAACGCGACGTCTGAGGTGATCGGGACCAGGTTCACATAAATAACATGGCCACAATACGTCTATGTACCAAGTTTCGAACTGATCTGCCGATAAACTGCGGCTGAGTGACGAGGGACCATCATCGAGTTGAGCTACAACGTCATTAACGTCAGAACGCGACATCTGACGCAATGCGGACTAGGTACAAGTTAATAACATGGCCATAGTACTTCTAGGTACGAAGTTTCGGTCATATATGTCGAAAAACGGCACAGCAGTGACGAGGGACCAATATCAAGTTGAGCTACAATGTCATTAACGTCAGAACGCGACGTCTGAGGTGATCGGGACCAGGTTCACATAAATAACATGGCCACAATACGTCTATGTACCAAGTTTCGAACTGATCTGCCGATAAACTGCGGAGGAGTGACGATGGACCATCATCGAGTTGAGCTACAACGTCATTGACGTCAGAACGCGACGTTTGACGTAATAGGGGACATGTTCAAGTTAATAACATAGCTATAGTACTTCTAGGTACGAAGTTTAGCTCATATCTGCCGAGAAACGGCGCCGCAGTGACGAGGGACCAACATCAAGTTGAGATACAGTGTTCTTAACGTCCACCACACAAACAATTACACAAAAAACATTGCATTTACTATATAAGATTTTATTAAGTTCAATCCCGCCTTTGAAACTGACTAAAAATTGTTGCTACAAAACTCGACGAGTATTACTACAAAACTCGTTAGCTTGTTTTCTACTACAAAACTCGTCGATATTTTACTACAAAACTCGTAACCTGAAATTACTACATAACTCGTCGATTTTACTACAAAACTCGTGAGCTACCACAAAACTCGTCGATTGTTACTACATAACTCGTGAGCTACCACAAAACTCGTCAGTTACTACATAACTCGGCGTAACATACGCTCTTTATCACCATAAAATCAAATAACGGCTATGACTCCATTATCTGCTTATTTCATAATCACATTATGTAACTATTTTACATTATAGGTCGATAATGTGCGTATTTGCGCGAGGATATGTTGAGAATAGCATGACAGGTTGACAGGCTATTTTTGCCGGCTGTGTGAACGTACACTAAGCAATTACGAACCTGCTCGACCGGCAAGATATCTTGCCCCCGAGAAACTCTGCGGGTACGACACACCATCGACTACCAGCAACGGCAACTGTCCAAGTGGAGTGTCTGGAAATAAATAAACGTATGTACGCATGCTTAGAATACTTATTATAATCTGAACAATAATCATGTAACTAAATGGACAATGTGAGACGATACACATACGCTTAGGCGGACACATATGTAATGATACTGGTCTGTAATTAGAAACGAGAGGTTAATCGCCTTCTTCTCATATATTTGACAAAGTGATTCCGAACAGTATTTTAATGGTATGGGACTGAAATTGATCTGGGTCAAACGCCTGTGGTGGGTTTGCGGAATAAATGGTACTCATTACATCATCGGTGGTGTACTAAACATCTGACAATATAGAACACCAAGAGTTTGCTGAACAGTGCACAAGTTTGCCCTATTTGCATTTCGTGATGGTATATTGCAGAGGTATGGACATGCAGTGGGATATACTGGGAACGATGCACGATAATACTATTTCTAGTAATGCGAACATGCACTAATTAAATGTATTGGGCATATATATAGCTAGCTAGGGCCAGAATGTGTTATAACCAATCTAATATGGCACTCAACTGATCGTATACACGATTCGTATCATACTTATTTTCATTGAATTGAAATTTAAACGAAATAGCTATACTGATGACAATTATACAAATGTGTACTAATATGACTACTACATTAATATTGGAGTCTTGGAGATTGTGATGGCTGATTGTATAGTCCTGACAATTACAGTTATATACCTATTAAAGTACAGCTACTATAATACTTTTGGATTAATGTGACTGTTTGTGTATGTACTATGTAATGTGGTTTGCATGTTTCTTCGATAATTATAACTGTGAAAAACAATAGAATACTCGATTCGATATCCATCCTAATTGATTAGTTGATGCCATGTTACACTGTTTATGACAAATAGTTCCATACTCATTCAGTTGCATGTTTGTCGCATTGGTAGGGTGCTACATAGTGTTGGACATCAAATCAGGCGGCCGCCCACACTGGCACTTTCATTATAAGGAAAGTGACATGTACAATGTACATCTATACATTGTTTTCGTGACATCAAATGTTTAATAGATATTAACCACTTCAATGCGTCAATACATCGTTGCTAATTGATATGACGGCAAATACGCAATAATATTCGCGATAGTTTATTATAACTGAAGTAAAATAGTGGACCGGACCGGTGAATACCGGACCGGCGGCAAAAAGCGGTCCGGTCCGGTCCAGTAACACCCGGTCCGGACCGGACCGCGGTCCACCCCTGGACCGCGGACCGGACCGGTCCAAAGCGGTCCGGTCCGCATCACTAATATATACACATACTACACGTTACAGTTAATTCAATTCTTTAATCTCAATAAACCAATAATCATGGTATGTGATATAAAAGTAATATAATTACAATAGTTAATTAACCTCACCCGCTGCTGTATAAGTTTCCATGAAGTTGCTACTTTCTCAATATATTAATTTTAGAACTTTTAATATATATACGTCGGCAAATATATATCTATTATATATTTTGGAAGATCTGTGTGTCTGAGTGTGTTCGCGATGACCCGATTTCGATGAAACTTGGTACGTGGGGGTATTTTCGGCCGGGGGGTGACATAGGCCTATTAATTTTCCCGTGCGACGTGACCTTGACCTTGAAATCGGGTCATTTCAAGGTCAAACGCCCGAATATCACGGGATTTCGATGAAACTTGGTATGTGGGGGTCAATTCAAGGTCAAATCGCGAATTTTGATGGGATTTCGACGAAATTTGATACGTATGGTTACTTTTGTCCACTGAGTGTATTGGACGGGTCGAGTCGTGACCCGACCTGACCTTGACCTTCAAAATGATCAATTCGAGGTCAAATCGGGTAAAACCGGATGGATTTCGACGGGTACTTTTGTCGGTTACTTTTGTCCGGGCAGTGTTTTGGACGGGTCAAATCGTGACCCCATCTGACCTTGGCCTTCAAAATGGACAATTCAAGGTCAAAGCCCGGACGAAGTCGGGGTCACCTTCTAGTATATATATATATCAGAAGATGCATGTGACATAAGTGTGATACCTGTAGCTCAATCATCTTAGTCTTAGATAATAATTACATAACAAGACGTTATGAGAAGACGTTTTCATAATCGAAACTTTTTGATTTGTGAAGTCTTGTATCATAGCTGTAAAACCCTTGCCCTATAATGAGTAATATCGGTCATACAATGTACAAGGTATGAGACAATAAAACATATATGCAGAGCAAATTGATTGGCTCAAACATTTCCTAAAAGTATTATCATTCATTACTGGGTTAATGATCTGGTATATAAAATTGAGTAAGGCGAGTGACAATATATCGAAATATTGATTCTTTTGTTTATTGCATTTCGTACACGCAGACAGTGGAATGGAATAGAAAGGGGTATATGGAGAATTGAGCACGTGCCACGTTGTCTTGAATATACATGTAATACTGAAGGTCAATCCACACCGGACGCGAGCGCGCGATTATAACGGCCGTTTGCTGTCGTCCGTATCAGTTCAAAGCGCGCGATTTTTTATATTCACACCGAAAGCGACTGAATCGCTGACCACGAGCCGATTACAGCAGTGATTTTATGCTTCGTCGGTTTCTCGCTTTGTGGCAAACCAGCGGGATAATTGGGTCGCTTTCAAATAACATATTTGTACGGTCGTATTCCTCCTATTTGAAGACGACATAATCATTCGTTGTCGCGATAACAAAGGTGGCGGAGGACTTCAGCGACATGCTGATAACTGAAGTGCAAGGATAAATGAGAATAGCAAATGAGGATAAATGAGTAATAACAGGATCGTCTGGTAATTTTTGGTCCAAATCCATTCCAAGCTTGTTAAGTCACTTTCACCCCCCTCCGATAAAGAAAACCTCACAAACTGGAATTATAGAATGAAATTCAATTAGACGCAATTGATATGAGAATTTAGGAAGCCCGTGAACCATTCCACTTGACATATTATATTTGACAATTAATTGAGTTTGAAAAACTCTTACATGTTTATATTTAGCAAATTCGGATTAAAATGTCCATATACATTGTATTTGTGACCTGCCTGTAAATGATGCAGGCAAACGATTATCTACCCAAACCATCGCGCGCGACGATGCGACCCAGTCGCTTTCGGTGTGAATATAAAAATCGCGCGCTTAGAACCGCTACGGACGACATAAAACGACCTTAAAAATCGCGCGCTCGCGCCCGGTGTGGATTGACCCTTAATTAGAAAACATTTGGTATACACATACTAGATGAATATCATTTCTCGTAACTTCATAGAGACGCGTCAATGAGAGAGAACTAATTTATAAATTGTTAAAGCTTTTAATGCAGTTCATGTCATTATATGGTTGGGTTTTATACATATGCAAATAACTTGAAGAGTTGGGGGTGGCATCGAGTTGATGGAGATCGTCCACATTACTACATGTTTCAGATAAACGATCAAAATATAACAGTTGGTCCTTAAAAGGGGTAGGCATCGGAAAAAGGGAATCACTCCACGTTAAAATAATGCCAGTTTAAGTAATCTTCTCTAGGTATTCAGTATTAAATTGAAAGTCCATATTGTTTGTATGCAGGGAAACACATAACACATAACAGTGGGTGCAGAAATCGATCATGTCATACTGTTTGTGGGGGGGGGGCGTCAACATATTTGGTTGTTTTATTTATACAGGTAATGAATGTGCTTCAGGAATTGACTTTCCTTCAAAATCGCTTACTTGTCATTTATTTTCGTAACACGACCATACTATAAGTTTATTTTCGACATGTTTCAGGGCTTACAAATTTATAATGGATGACGATATCAATTATGAGTACGATGAATGATGTTGGTGATGAACGCTGGTGACGATATCGGTCATGATGATAACGATTATTGTGACGATTATGATGATCATGATCACGATCATCGTCATCATGATGGTGGTCATATGACAATGACGATGGTGATGTCGATGACAATGGTCCTGATGGTGATAACGGTGATTATGATCATGATGATCACGATGGCAATGCCGATGATCACGTGATGGTGACGATGATGATGTTGATGACGACTACGATGATGATGACGATGTCGATGATGATGATGATGATGAAGCTGATGGTGACGTTCGCGCTGATGTTAATGCTGATTATTATTATTTGTGGTGATCAACAATCTTGGTACAATCCATGGAGTTACTCGTAACAGCACCAGAACAATTTCATGTTAAACGTATCTATAGAAAACAACGTTCCGGTTGGCTTGTTTCGCGACTCTTGGTAGCGCAGTGACGTATTTTACGTGTGCCAATGACACCATGCTCAATTCAAAAATGTGTCCTCCTAAATGCGGCCGGTGCTGGTTAATCGAAAACTAAAGTTAACAGATCTCCGTCATTCAGAATGCGTGTTTCAACTTTAATTACAATCAGGGACGTGGCTAGAGGGTCTACGTTGGGGATGTCCACTTTCCAACTGCACCCCTTCTCCCATTGAATCCGACCGAACACAAGTTTTGCATGATTCCATTTGCACCCCCTTGCACCTCAGTGCTCAGGTCTAATAGCCTATATATTGATAAACAATGGTTATATATACCAGGTATGAGAACATTCAGATATTTGAACCTGAAAATTGCATAAATCCTAACATCTCCAACTCCAGACATATGCACACGGCTATGGACAAGAGACCAGGACACACCGGGCCGACCATGGTTGTTTGGCCCGGAGTGAGAAAATTTTGGAAAACTAAACAAGAAAATCGCAAAATCCTAGCATCTAGACTGGCCTCAAGCTTTCCTAGTGTTGGAAATTTCAACCCTCATACTCACCATTAGGTTTGAAATTTCTCCACTATTTTGCCAAATGTAGTAAAATATTGTTTTCTTAAACTAATTAGCAGTTTTGTATTGGCCATGGGAGAGGGACCATGAAAATTTTGAAATCTGAACAAGAACATCGCAAAATCCTAGCATCTAGATTAGCCTGAAGCCTTCCTAGAGTTGGAAATTTAAAATTTGACACCCACCACTTTAAGGTTGGAAACTTTCCAACTGATGGCAATTCCAATGACGAATGTTGACCAAATGTAGGGCAATATTGTTTTCTTAAATTAACTAGCAGTTTTTGACAGGCCACGGGGGAGGGACCAGGACACAAGCTTTCCAAGTGTTGGAAATTTGCAATCTGACGCACCCCCCCCCCCCCTCCTAAGGTTGGAAAATATCCAACAAAATTTTGACAAAAAGTAGGAAAATATCTAAATATCGGCCTAAAAAAAAAAAAAATCCCCCAATAAATTGTTTGAAAATCAAACTACAAGAACATTTTCAACCTATTGTTTGTGTGAAATTTCCAACTAATATTATGTCAGGTATGAAATTTCCAACTGTTGAAAAATTTGACCAAAGTTGGGGGATGAGACACCCCCAAACCCCCCCCCCCCCCCCCCCTGTCACAACGTCCCTGATTACATTATTGAATGAGTACTCACTTGGTTTTAGGTTTGGCCACTCCCCTTGTGATAATCATTCATCTGGCATGTGACGCGATTTCAACCAAACATCGTATTGCATTCAAGTTTGGATGCGCAAATATACATATGTGAGAGTGAATATTTTGTATAGACATTTACCCTTTCTACATTAAAGCATCAGAGACGAGTAGTTATCCCATGGGAAATATTCAGATAATAAGTTCAACAAACGACCATAACTATTATCTTAACATTTCCCTCAATAAATCCTTTCAGTGCCAGGTCCGATTGTTGTATCAACCCATATACCCTGTGCCAATGCATTCTCTTATATATGCGAGTCGACCATAGGTCGCCTCGCATATATAAGAGAATGCATTGGCCTAACAATTTTTCATCATTTGTTATTATTTTTTACAATTTTTTACAATTTTAATAAAAAAAAATTCTTATATTCTTTAACAGACCTATTTTGTAGGTTTAGTGCCAGGGAATCTTACGTTTTTTCATGGGCATCAAAATTATTACTATGAATACTTGGTGATAGTTTTGAGTTATAACATGCCCCTAAGGTTTTATCCAGTTTGTTTGTTTTTAAATTCGCTATAGCATGCTTAAGCATACCCAAAAAAAATTCAACCCAAAAACATCTATAAAAAAATATATATATATTTTTTTTTAGGGCCGATTTTACAGACCGTAAATTAGGTCCGATGAGATCGGCCCCTGGCTCTGAAAGGGTTAATAGGGTTCCTTCCGCACTTTTATTTATATGTCATCTGCTTCTATCACATGTACATCTCTGCAAATCAATAGTAGACCATCCCGATGTGCACAATTTTAACTGACTGGGAGAATACATTTTGTATAAAGAGAGTTAACTTGGCTAATAACTATGGTTTCCATTTAAGAATGAGTACTCACTTGGTTTTAGGTTTGCCCATTCCCCCTGTTCAACTCGTTCATCTGTATACTGTAGCCCTCCAGCGGCACAGACTAACCGCATCAGCTCTCCTCTACCACGAAGGTTAAAATAGGTTATCTTATACGTTGGCATGTTTTTTATATAATAAACTAAAATATATTCGCAAGAAAGAGCATCTGTCTCCAACCAAAGCCAACACAAGACGAATGACCTACAATTAAACGCAAGGACAAAACTATACTCCAATTAATACGAGTCTCGATTTGGTTAGGCGTCGGCGCGGTCGATATATAGGATGGTTGTTTTGTGGAAATACAAAGTGAATGCCTTCCTCGTTCAGGATGCATGTCCACTATAGATAGTACGATATCACAACCGATGTGAACAATGTAAACATTGTAATACGTTAGCCGAAATCACTGCATTGGCGTAATTGACATATTTAGCATAATACTACTGATAAGAAACAAAGCTTATATAGTAGACGTAATTATTTCTTGTGAGAAAAGAGTGATGTTTAAAAGTAAAGCTCACAATCGAGAGCGCTCTTCATTATCTACCGGTGTGGGCGACAGACGCTCTTTATATAAGCGGCAATTGTCAGTAGTAGTTTATTATGCGAAACGTGTCTATTATAATGTTTCTTTACGTTTCGAATGTTCGTGGGTTTGACCCTCAAATTTACAATTATAAGACAATATATACAGCCATATACGTCAAACACGCACATTTCGTATCCACAAATGTTCTATACATGTAACTATGTAAGTAGTCGTCACTTTGATTGTCTAAGATCACCACCATTCAACGATATCGTAGTTTATATGATCGTATATCGAATGTTATCGTCAAATCGTATGTCACATAAATTGTCTTTCATTCCACAGGAGCTTGTCGTTAAGAAGAATGAGCAAACGTTAAGCATACAATTAAAACGAGCCTATCATTTTAACAAACGTATCTTTAATGTCATAATACTGCGAAAGGATGTCATCTAAATAGAATGCTATATTTTACAAATCTGGCACAAAATTATCCGTTAGACTGTTTGACTACAAAACGTTGTTCGGTCACAATACTTCTATTACCAGAGAAAACCGCACACGAACGATTCCAAACATGGAATTACCGATAGTTAACACACTGTCAAAGAAACCTTCACATAGCTTGACAGACCTATGTCAATGGACCCAAATACATTGTACATTAAACGGACATGGCTCATTCGAACCTCATTGTTTTTCTACGTAATTTGGAGCGACGGATACGATAGGTCGATAAATAAACGAACTATTTATATACCGGCTTCATATATGCTCTGAGAAACACTTGCCAAAGTCACAGCCATTTTTCAGCCGTTTTCAACATTTCGCCAGAAGTAAGACAAACACTCTTTATTGCTACCATATCAGGAATAGACTATCATCAAACGCTCTTTTCTGTTCCATATCGCGCATATGGCTGTTTTGTGTTTGGGACGCAAACACCGTATTCATAGTTGTATTTTTGATTACTTCAATGCGTCTTTTTGCGCTACATTATGCTCGTACACTCTTAGAACAAATGTGTATAAATACTACACAAAATGTGTTACATTTGATCTTAAACAAAATTGTGTAGAAATGACACATGACATATAATTATTAAATGTGTCTGTGGAATATCATCAACGTTGAATATGATTGAATATGTGAGTGTATCATAGTTATTGGATGAAATGTGTTCTATTGGAGACACACAACTCGTAAAGGCTACCACAGACCAAGCAATTGGCAGCAGCTTTAAATTTTGTTATACACTATGTTTGTGTAAAAACTGAACAACACATAATTGTGTAGCACAAAGTTTTAAAGCAGCTGCCAATTGTTTATTATGGCAGCTTTTACGAGGTTTGTGTCTCAAATAGAACATATCTCATCTATTAAATATAATATACTCACATATTCACTCATATTCAATGTTGAGAAAATTCCACCGACAGATTTATGTCATGTAGCATTTCTGCACAATTTTGTTTTAAGATCAAATGTAACACATATTGTGTAGTATTTATACACATTTGTTCTAAGAGTGTAGAACGGTAGTTCAAATATTTATCAAACTGTTTCGATACTGAGAAAAATTCAAAAGCGAATAGTATGTGTATTATGGAGCGAAAACCGCAATGTGGCTTTAATTGAATCCCAGTCTCCACTCATTCCTATAGTATTTCAAAAAATATTTGCTAATTGTTTTCATGATATTATAGTAGCATATAGTGTATCAGACTTGCTTTATTCAGGGGCATATTTATCGTGTAAATAGTGTATATGCATGTTTGTCAACACTAATCTATTCAAGATTGAGTTATCATTAAAGGCACATGTTTAGAGTTTACGCACCAAATTACACCTAATAATATTCGCTTTTGAATTTTACAGGTATCGAAATAGATCGATACATACTTGAACTACCATACTGTCACATAACGACGAATTTGAGTCATAAGAATACCACGTTAAATACGGCGTTTGGGTTCCAAACAAATAACAGCCATGTGCACGGCATGAAACAGCAAATTGCGTGCCGTGCTGGTCAATTCATGATGTGGTATATATATAAATAAAGAGCGTTTATTTCATTTATGTGGGAAAAAATGAAAAAAGCTGGAAATGACTGTGACCATGATAAGTATTGTTCAGAGCATATGAAGCCAGTATATAAATATTTCGTGTATTTGTCAACCTATTTTATACTTTTTTTTCCAAATTACTTTTATAAAAAATTTGGAAGTTCGAATGATCCATGTCCGTTTAAATACTATAAAACATGAGAATAAGCGTATTAGGAAATGTGGAGGTCCTTTAATGACTATAATTCCCCTTTCCATTATAGAACTAACACTATAAACCTAGAGGAACGACATGCCCATAGCATAACACACCGGGCGCGAGCGAGCGATTTTTACGGCCGTTTTCTGACGTCCTAAAGGTTGTTCGACACCGGGCGCGAGCGAGCGATTATAACGGCCGTTTTCTAACGTCCGTAGCAGTTCAAAGCGTGCGATTTTTATGTTCACACCGCAAGCGACCGACTCGCTGACCACGAGGCGATTATAGCAGTGATTTTATGCTTCGTCGAATTCTCGCTTTGTTGCAAACCAGCGAGATAATTGGACGGCTCTCAAATAGGGTGTTTATACGACCGTAGTTTTTCTATTTGATGACGGCACACTGATTTGTCGCCGCGATAATGGAGGACTTTAGCGAGAGGCTAATAATCGAAGTATGTACAACGCCATGTGTGTCTGTATGGCACACGTGTGTCTGTATGACTGTGTGTGTCTGTATGACTGTATGTATGTATGGATGTATGCCATGTGTGTTTGTGTGACTGTATGTCTCTATATATGACCAAATAATTAAACCATTTATGTTTGTGATTTTTCGTGACTGAAATTCCACCTTAGATTACTATATTCAGTTTATTCCTTGTAAAGAACTAAAATCATGGACCGTATAATCTGCTCCATTGGCTGGTGAATTATATTTTGGTATAATCAGGGGAAATGATAAAGAATATAACGAGGCTAGTTCATTCCAAAAGACGTTGTGGTAAACATGAGACAATGCATTCATCAACTAATAATAATTGCGTATTACCGGGTGGGTGCACTATTATAACTAATGTGCAGAAACGATTACACATTAAATGTGTAAACCCGGTTAATACACATAGCAATGTGTAGTTTTACATACAAATACATTGACCAAGTGCCGTTCTACACATAATGTGTACATTTTATTACACACACTTGTGTAAGAACGTAGAGCGTGCGCATTGCGTGCCTTCAGTTTCATAGTCTGCTACATGACGACGATATTGTTTGAGTATATGTTTTGGAATACAATTTACTACTGTCTCAATACCCATGTAATTTGAGTGACGAGAATAAACAAATTGTAGACAAGGAATGTAATTCAGAATTCCGACTTGTGAGTACTGTATTAATGATATATGAGGATATATATGTTAAAACTTTCATGAAGAATACTGCTCTTACTCTTGTTTATATGATTGTTGTAATACGTTAATACTAATCACGTGCAACCACGCCACGACCATGATTTGTTCATTTAAAACGAAAACTCACACATGACAGAGCAAAATATTACGCACCATTGTACGCCATGAAAGTTTTAACATATAAATCTCCATTTGCCATGAATACTATATACCCACAGTTCGAAATACTGAACTTTACATTCTTGTCTACGATATATATGTGTAAGAATTTACACAAAATGTGTAAGGCATAGGTGTTGATTTTATGCACACCAGTGTGAATAAATGTGTATAAATTGACCCATTTATTGTTTAAAATATGTTTAAGATAAACAATGAATAATGGTTGTGTAGCATGCAGGGCTACACGTTGTGTGTAGAAAAATTTCAGAGTTGGCATTGAGTCTGGGAGGAAAATTTAGATAGTGAAATGATTATGTTTCGCGACCAATAATACCATTGGATCACACTTCCTCTTGACGGTGCAATTTGGACCTCAAAATCCAAGATGGCTCCCAAAACGGTCACCGAAATTCTAATAATTGATTATTTTTCACACTCGCCTTTTTCACACACTGTAAATTATTCACAGCGGTTTGAAATCGGTGGCTACTAGCAACCTTATTTTGAATGAATTATATTATCTAATCATTCGACAACCATGATATGTTAGATTAACATATTATTATCCATATGAATCTAAATTCAGGATGGTGACTCAGATGGTTACCAAAAATGGAGAAATTACATTTGTTCCCCTGTTGACAAAAGTGCCAGGAATGCTGATACAATCTGATACAATATGAATATTTTGCGAACAGTAGCTGCTTATATCCAAGATTTCATGAGAATGGAAACAGAAACCATGAAAAGTAGATAAATTCATCTGATGTTGACCTATTTGAAAATATCCAAATCTGAATATATGCTAATTACATCCATCATTACATGTACATCGGAAATGTCCTGATTGGGTGACTCGACTGGAGAAAAATCCCTACCTCATCAATAAGGCTGTCGGTATTTAGCAATACTTTAATTACTTCCCCTTGATATCGCCCCCCCCCCCCCCCTTATGGGGTTTGGCTAAGAATTTTTCACTTCACTCCTGTATTGCTCATGTAATGCCATCATACTAAGTCAATTCTATCGAAATTCAGCTACTCACGGAAATTAATTGAATGGACATCACACAATGCAGTACCCAAAAACAGTAGCGGCATATAATGCGTTGACATTACAGACATCTTCCATGTTAACAAGCTTAATAATTATTGTATACTAATTCCAAATATAAGAATAGGAGCTAATATTTGTGTGATTCGTTCTGATTAATATACATGTACGAAAACACAGGGTATACTTTTGTGAAACTGAGAAAATTTACAATTGCTCGTCCTTGAATAACATCTAGTTCATATGGTGTGTGCATCAGGGGATTATATGACAGTAATTACTTTGTCGACTACCAAAGGAGAGTGTTCAGATGTGAGCTCTATGTGTCTTCTGCTAAGAAGAATCGCATTGGCGGATTTCTACCAGACCTCTGCTTATTACATGCGATATATAGTGACTAGATATAAATTATGGTCTGGTTCGTACCAAAACAGAAACTGCTGTGGAGCTCTGGACAGCTCATAGGTCAACTCACTGACTCCACACCCAAGATTTACGTAAGCGTGGCTGATTTTGATCGAGCTAGGATAGGAAGATAGCCTCATATAATGAGTTCAATTGGTATACATGTGTATTTGAGTTCCACAGAGATAGTTTTCTGGACATCGCATATACTGCAAGTTCGTTCCGTGTATGATCCCCATCTGCCTGTGCAGAACTTTAATATGCACTTATATTTGTCACATGTATTATCGAAGTTCTTTCATGCTTGCGTTATACGGTCTCATCAAAATGTCATACAAGAAACATATTCACACCAAATTTTCTTTAAATGCCTGTAATTGTATCGGCTATCGGCAATGTTCCAGATAAAATTAATAATAATTTTCGCACCAATGCACAGTTCGACTTGGTTGTAGAGGCAATTCAACTCACCGACATGTTGAGGTACATGTATTATTATTGGGTGGAAAGTTTGTAGTATTTTTTCCAGATGTTTTATACAGGAACATTTGATATCCCACTACAATGAAATCAGGTCTGCAGAAAACTCAGGTCGTTAGACGTTGTAATCTTATACCTTCCTGAGCAATAGTTGAAGTAAATTTCAGTTATGGACTCATCAAATGGCTAACAATCCACAATATTCTCTCAATTCAAGCATAACATTGTTATCTATTACTTCCAACTTTTGCGCATTATCTATATTCCAAGCTTGTTATTGGCCTACTTGTGGATCCGACTATTATGGTTGTACGGTTTGCCAGCAAATTATATAAACTACATTTGTTCGATGGACAATTAAAGGATTTCGTTCGAGATTGCGGGGTTTCTGTGATTAGAAGATCTTTACTTTCTGTGAACTAACAGTTGATGTATAATGCTAATGAATGTCCCCATGTGGACGTTTTGCAAGAAATCTTAATAAACGTTCCATTAAATGATCTTGATGACCCGTCACTATATTCATTACTTCGATGCACCATCATATGGCATGGACCAAATATGAGCGTCTGGTGTTTCGATGAGGTATTTCATCACTAAATATCCAGGCACTAGGCATAGGCATTTTGATTTCACGATATGTTTTCGTTGACAACCAGGAAGAAGTTGGGGAGCCGTTATTGTCACTTGCTGGACTCGACATGGAGAATGACAAACCTTAAGCTATTTTTGCCAGATACTAATGTTTTGACATATTCTAAAATAAAGTGACATTAACTCGGTTATGTGCACAGTTCTGTTAGACTACATCGAAGTGTAATATGCAATGTATCTGCTATTTTGGTATGAGGTCAGCGGCCGTATTGACATTTATTTATTAAAATCTGTATTATGGACTCTCCATTCCACAACCGAAGCAAACATTTTATATGGAGTCTCTGATATGCAGTCGGAGAGTTTTGTGGTGAGCTCTGTTAGCTTGCGAGATGAGTTTGTAATTCAACTGTAGTTGCTGGGGTGAGTTGGTTGTAGATAGACTACCATCAATGTGACCATATATTGGACGAAGTAACAAGAGTGCTACATGTGCTGACTCACGTCTTGAGAAGTGTGACAATGTCTCAACTATTCAAACGAATTTCGGGTGATGAAACACAGATATGTCAAAAACAAGAAATTGAACAATGCAATCTCCCCTTATTGTATCTGACTAGACACAACTGTTTCATAATTAGATACGAAATAATGTTTGCACTAACATTTAATGCCTGCGTATTTCTAAGTTGAGCAATTATATTTCCCGATGGCAGTATGATAGCAATGCAACTTCGACTTCGATGAAGTCAAGGTGTGATATTTTTCCTGAATCTTCTAAATGTTTGTGGCCGGGCGAAATCAACGTGGTCAACAATTCATCAAGAATAGGCAACGAATAAAGCAGATCTGCCCCAAACGACATAATATAGCCATAAAGTTGGATTTCTGTCTGTATTATGACTGCAGGGATTCTTTTTGCGTTCAAGTACACGTTATGCTCTTATAATGATACAGTCAGCACTTATCCGGTTGACTTCCTTCCCAGGGAACGGGCAGGATCCTTTAAATTATATTGGGCAATTTCATGTTAGGTTTCTAAGAGTCCATTCTGATATATTCTCGATTATAAACAAACTATGTTTGGTCAAACATAGTCACAATATACCTTAACATGATAGTATCTAATTTCGATTGGGCGAATATATCCAACTCCTTTGCTAAATGCCGTTTGAGAATATAAACATTTGTCACATTGTATAACTGTGAGTTTTGGCGGTCATTCTGGCGACCATCTTGGGTCAAATAGATCAATGTCGAGTGTAATTGAATGACACTAACGATATTTAAAACTGTGTACACTTTTGTTTATTTTATTATGCCTATTTCTGTCCAATGTTAATCTAGAACCTCGAGAAGCAAGTTTATTTGTGCAATTACATAGCGCATTATTTAATTTGCATTTTTCGGAGTATGGACAACAATTAGACACAAATTACAGCATAATATGTTTTCCAAAGTACTTGGTGTCACGACTGATAAAAACAAAGACGAGTCCTACTCGCCACAGTTTACAAATAACCGAAAATGATGTAAGGGGCATGTGTAACAATTCAACACATTTCTATATTTCGGTCGCCATTTTGAGAGCCAACTTGGTTTTTTTTTATCAATCTTGTTCTTTCAAAAGGAAGCTTGGTGCAATTTTATCATTGCCGTAGAAATATTTTTCATTTTCTGTGTTAAATTTTCTTCCTCACTCAGTGCCCATTCTGCAATTGTGTGTGGCTGCCATGAAGATGATTTGACTTAATTTTGGTATAATTCTGTTGAATTCTCGGGTATAAGCAGCTATATGGTTCACCAAATTTACAAATCATTCCATAAGTCCGCGGATGTCCGCGAAAAAGTAGCACATATTCACATATATTTACTTTTCCCCAACACATGAGTGATATCAATACAAATTGGACAGAGTTTGGTAATTTATCCATTTTGGCAGCCATCTTGACCGCCATCTTAAACGAAAATGCAATATTTTCAGTGTAACTATATGGCAATTCACATATTTAAAACATTTTTACATTATCTTCATCAAATTCGGTTATTTTCTGTTCAAATCTTGGCTAGAATCCACCTGATACAGACCAATGTTACTCTGTAGTAATACAAAACTATTAGTTAAAATTCCTCAGTGATAAAGGGTATGTGGCATGCCACGCCAGCCGTTGAGGCATGCCAATATCCCATAATATGTCAAATATAGCGAATTATCGAAATATGAAATACCACGAAAAAGCGAAATAGGAAAATACAGCGAAATTGCGGAATAAAAAATGCATCGAAATGACGAAATAGCGCGAATTATGAAATAAGAAATTATTTTTATTAACTAAATAACGGAGATATTTGAAGAAGTGTTTTTGACGAAATAACGGGCATATTTGGAGAAGTTTTTTTTAAAGAGCCATCTTGGTTTATGGTGGCCACTTTTTCTGTCAAATGGAAGTATGGGGTATTAGTTTCACGCCAGTGGTGAGATAATCAAATTTCTATAATAAATTTACAGGTAGATATTAATCAAACTGACTCAGTGCATACTGTGAAATTGTGTATGGCGGCCATCTTGATGACGTCATAAATCCACCCAGTCGCGACCCCAAGGTGTCTAACATTTGTTTTCTGGTGCCTGAGATATCAAGCAACGTCATTGGCATAGTCGCTATATTTCTTCACAAAGTGCACACGGGAGTACATAAGAGCCTCTACTATTTATTACATGCGATACCCGCGCACTTCCACAACTCACCATGACAAAGCATAATAAAAGTACATGGAATCGATATGCCCTGAGACAAATTGGTCATCCATTGATCGAGCAAATGACAATGCCGGTAGAATCTGCTGACCTGGATTTGCGATTTTGTTTGATCATATACCATGACTCAGCATACTATCTCGCTACGGTGCGCGTGATTCTGCTTGAATGTGTAATGTCATTCATATATGCAGCTAATACTGAATGGAAAAATTATCCCAAAATAACACTACAGCGTACACAATTTACTATGCGTACAACGTGGTCGCTAAGCAAATATTTGAATTCCCTTCGATAGTAAACTATCGCACAGGTAACTCCCAGCCCAGTGGACAACAATGTAAACATTGCATTTCGTTTCGTCAAAACGAGTGATGACTTAATATGTTTCAAACATCAAATTTTAAATCATTGTATAGTGTTCAGGCTAGATCATGCCATCGATATACTCTAACGAAGCCCATAGAGAGAATAATCCGCCAATTAAAAACATGGGAACTGATTAAACGGACATGGCTCATTAGAACCTCCAATCTCCAACGTAATTTGGAGGGACGGATACGACAGGTCGATAAATACATGAAACATTGATATACCGGCTTCATATGCTCTGAATAAAAAAACTTGCCAAAATGTCAGAAAAACGCTCTCTATTTTTAACATATCAGGAATAGACTAACGCGGAACGCTCGTTTCTGGTCCATGTCGTGCACGTGGCTGTTTTGTTTTATTTTTTGGAACCCAAACACCGTGTTCATAGTTGTAATTTTCAATGCGTATTTTTGGGTTTCATTCAAAAGCGAATCATATTATGTGTAATTTGGAGAGCAAACCGCCATGTGGCTTTAAAGATATGACGGTGAACTACATAACGTCGAAACACCGACATATGTCATGTAATTCTTAATCATTACCTATTCCTTAAACGGGCATGGCTCATTCGAGCTTCCAAATGAGGTATAATATAGGTTGACAAATACACTGAATATTGATATATCGGCTTCCTATGTTCTGAAAACTACTTGCCATTGTCAAAGCCATTATCCAGTTGTTCTCAATTTTTCGCAAATAAGTTAAACAAACTATCTTTATTACTGGCATAACCGGAATGGACTAACACGGAACGCTCTTTTCTATTCCATGCCATGAAAACTGGTGGGTTTCGTTTTACCCAAACATTGTGCTCAATTTTGTATTTTTTGCATTACTTCATTGCGCCTTTCTGTGACATATAATGCTCGTAGAAAGTTAGTTCAATTATTTATCGACCTATTTAGACAACCGGAAAAAAGTTAATGATGTAGTTCGCAGCAGTTACGATCTCAGCTCGATATTGCATGATTTATGCGACTGTTATGAGCCAATGACGCGATAAACATGAATTGATACCACCGGAGTAATTCTATAGTCGTAAGCGATGCAAAGAGAACAAAAGTCACCGTAATCATGTAATCTCGAGCTGGGTCCCACGTCTACACTGAAATTCATTATGAAATAACAGGTGATAACTGAGAAATATCCTACTTATGTTACTGTTCCGATGTTACAAAGTCACCCGTCAGATCTTCAAAACGTTCCCTGAGCTTGAACTGGTGGAGTATGATCTCTGCTTGCGTAGCCAGAGTACAGATTCATGGCATTGAACTGGTGGAATATTATCTCTACGTGCGCCGGCGGATTAGATAATTTTCGCATGAACTGGCGGCGTGTGATCTCTACATGCGTAGCCAAAGTACATATGTATGGCATTGAACTGGTGGAATATGATCTCCGCTGAAGTTATGATGGCTTTTGTTATCCCTGTCTGGTTACACGAATGTCGATACAATTAATGTATTATGTAATATTATGCGGACTGCATTTGCCACATAATGACTTAGGGTATGTTTATACACTGACTAGTTTGCACCACATTTGTGCAGGCATTTTCTCATATAAAACCCTATGGTGCGAGAATATGAAAGACTTAATTAAAGAATAAATATATGGTCCCATTATGAGGGTTAATTAAAATTAAAATATGGTGTCATCAGTGTTTATTAAACTACGGTCCCACTGGGGTGAAATACTATATAGTCCCACGAGGGTCAATTGACATATGGTCCCTTTGAGTACTAATTATAATATGCCCACCTCCCCATGGGGATCAATTAAAACATGGTCACAGGAAGGGGGGTAATTTCTGAACATTCTTCAATTCATATAGCATTCTGATATATCCTCGGTACACATAAATAAAAATTATGTTTAGAATTAGGCCACACTGTATGTTAAACAACCAATGTGAAGGATTAGCATTGGAACTTTTCTTAATAACATCTCTATTCATAGCTCCGATATATTCCGCATACAAAGAAATGAAAAGTCAATATTTACAAACAGCACGAAGGAGTAATGTGGGAATTGGTTAATAGTTACCATCCCAATTCATTTAGTATATAACATGCCGATATTTGTCGCGTATAACTAAATGAAAAAGTTCACTAAACGATATTAAATATCATGTTAAGCACCGATAAACAAACACCTCGTAGGATTCATGTTCGAATAAAATTTCTTATACAATCGTCAAATCCCCGTGCAGTATAATAGTAGATAGCATTCCGATTTATGTCACGTGAAAATAAACGAAAGATGTTCAAATAACAATGCAATAAAGCAGGTTAAAGAAACACATAACTCGCGGCGCGCTAATGGTTAACGCGCGAATTCCCGTTAGAATAACTCGCGGCGCGCTAATGTTTAACGCGCGAATTCCCGTTAGAATTAATCGCCTTGCACTTATTGGCATCCGAATAACAACCCATGGGTCAATAAATCATGTCTCGAGATACGCCCGCTGCATGAAATACTAATGTAAATGACAATAAACGAAATTTAAATTCCCAACTACCACTTTTACCGGACTCGGCCTCGGGGGTCTCACTACAACTTTTTATGCGTCCCAAAAATCCCAATTGCTATAAATAAAACCCCCATGCGCCCATAGATTACCAAGAGACAGCAGCTAATAATACACACGGATGGCGAAATAATGCCAAAAACTTATATATAGGAACGACATGCCCTTGGCATTGCACCCATCTTAGTTTGTTTTTGCAATATGTTTGTAGCGGTAACAGGACAATTAATAGAGAGGTTCGCACAACGCACAGACGTAGGTTACGAATATTGTTAGTGTTCTATGCAACACAATGATGCGTACGGTCTAGCTGTACTCGTGATATCCATAACCGTCACAAGTTACTCACAACGTGCAGTATATCAATTTCTCCGGCTTGTGTCAACAATGCCATTTAAAGGTACAGCCACTAAGTCAATTGGTTTTGTTGTACCATACAGTTATCATTTATCAAGCATCCGACAACCATCCTTAATTTGCCGATTGAATGGAAGATAATACGCGTTGAGTTAATCTGTTAGACCGTGCATACAAAGCGAACATCTCATTCTACCAAACGCCTTACCCCCCCCCCCCCCAACATACTCCCACATAACAAAAATATTTTTTTATGAAACTACCTTATTTTTGAAACACCTACCGAACTGACCCACCCTGTGAGTATACTATATATAGCATACGCGAAAACACGTCAATTTTTTAATCTGAAATCTCCATTTATTTGAAACAACTTGAACTGTTTTAAATCACTCTCATGTGATGGCTTTGTCACAAGTCAATCGGAAACGACTCACAAAAGCTTAAAGCTTCTTGTCTAATCCCGTTCATACCATCAAAGTTGATATCTGTGTTGTAATGTATAATGAATAACATGGAATAAATACTGTTTACGCAAACATCTCATTCGCATGCGAGCATTGCCGAGTTCAATATGGCAATACGAATCGTACGGTTTTTCCTGACATAAATTGTCCGACGACTAATAGCTGAACGTATTCGAACGGTTAACCGTGAGCTGCGAAATCTCTTTATTACATGCGATACCCGCGCACTTCCACAACTCACCATGACAAAGCATATTAAGAGTACGTGGAATCGATATGTTCTGAGACAAATTGGACATCCATTGATCGAGCAAATGACAATGCCGGTAGAATCTGCTGACCTTGATTTGCGATTTTGTATGATCATATACCATGACTCAGCATATATACTATCTCACTACGGGGCGTGTGATTCTACTTGAATGTGTAATGTCATTCCTATATGCAGCTAATGCCGAATGGAAAAATTATCCCAAAATAACACTACAAAATTTACTATGCGTACAACGTGATCGCTAAGCAAATATTTGAATTCCCTTCGATAGTAAACTCTCGCACAGGTAACTCCCAGCCCAGCGGACAACAATCTAAACATTGCATTTCGTTTCGTCAAAACGAGTGATGACTTATGTTTGCAATATGTTTGTAGCGGTAACAGGACAATTAATAGAGAGGTTCGCACAACGCACAGACGTAGGTTACGAATATTGTTAGTGTTCTATGCAACACAATGATGCGTACGGTCTAGCTGTACTCGTGATGTCCATAACCGTCACAAGTTACTCACAACGTGCAGTATATCAATTTCTCCGGCTTGTGTCAACAATGCCATTTAAAGGTACAGCCACTAAGTCAATTGGTTTTGTTGTACCATACAGTTATCATTTATCAAGCATCCGACAACCATCCTTAATTTGCCGATTGAATGGAAGATAATACGCGTTGAGTTAATCTGTTAGACCGTGCATACAAAGCGAACATCTCATTCTACCAAACGCCTTACCCCCCCCCCCCCCCAACATACTCCCACATAACAAAAATATTTTTTTATGAAACTACCTTATTTTTGAAACACCTACCGAACTGACCCACCCTGTGAGTATACTATATATAGCATACGCGAAAACACGTCAATTTATTACATGCGATACCCGCGCACTTCCACAACTCACCATGACAAAGCATATTAAGAGTACGTGGAATCGATATGTTCTGAGACAAATTGGACATCCATTGATCGAGCAAATGACAATGCCGGTAGAATCTGCTGACCTTGATTTGCGATTTTGTATGATCATATACACATATTTTTTTTGTCACGTTAAGGTTCTCGTATGTCATCGGCTCTATACATGGTGATAAAGAAGGGGGGATTGCAAAAGGAATTATGAAATCACTTTTACTAGCTGTTTGTCGTTTCCATTTGAACGGATATATAGTTGTGTCTTCCTGTTTAGGTACCGTTGGGCGGGATCTACACAATGCATGCAGTAGATGAGGACTTATGTTTCAAACATCAAAATTTAAATCATTGTATAGTGTTCAGGCTAGATCATGCCATCGATCTACTCTAACAAAGTCCATATAGAGAGAATAATCCGCCAATTAAAAATATGGGAACTGATTAAACGGACATGGCTCATTAGAACCTCCAACTGGTGTCTACGTAATTTGGAGGGACGGATACGACAGGTCGATAAATACATGAAATATTGATATACCGGCTTCATATGCTCTGAATAAAAAAACTTACCAAATGTCAGAAAAACGCTCTCTATTTTTAACATATCAGGAATAGACTAACGCGGAACGCTCGTTTCTGGTCCATGTCGTGCACGTGGCTGTTTTGTTTTATTTTTTGGAACCCAAACACCGTGTTCATAGTTGTAGTTTTCAATGCGTATTTTTGGGTTTCATAATGCTCGTAGAAAGATAGTTCAGATGTGTATCGACCTATTTCGATACATGTACCGGGAAATATTCAAAAGCGAATAATATTATGTGTAATTTGGAGAGCAAACCGCCATGTTCAAAACGTTCCCTGAGTTTGAACTGGTGGAATATGATCTCTACATGCGTAGCCAGAGTATACATATTCATGACATTGAACTGGTGGAATATGATCTCTATGTGCGCCGCTGGATTAGATAATCTTTGCATGAACTGGTGGAGTATGATCTATACATGTGTACATGCGTAGCCAGAGTACATATTCATGGTATTGAACTGGTGTAATATGATATCTACGTGCGCCGCCGGATTAGATAATTTTCGCGTGAACTGGTGGAGTATGATAGCTACATGCGTAGCCAGAGTACAAATTCATGACATTGAACTTGGGGCATATGATCTCTACGTGCGCCGCCGGATTAGATAATTTTCGCATGAACTGGCGGCGTGTGATCTCTGCATGCGTAGCCAAAGTACATATGTATGGCATTGAACTGGTGGAATATGATCTCCGCCGAAGTTATGATGGCTTTTGTTATCCCTGTCTGGTTACACGAAAGTCGATACAATTAATGTATTATGTAATATTATGCGGACTGCATTTGCCACATAATGACTTAGGGTATGTTTATACACTGACTAGTTTGCACCGTATTTTTGCAGGCATTTTCTCATAGAAAACCCTATGTGCATGCCAGAATATGAACGGCAACATGCATATTAATGGATATTAATGGATATTTATGGATATTAATGGATATTTATGAAAGCTAACGAAAAGATAAGAAACATTTCGGTAGTTCCACGTGTAACTGTGCTACTGACACATTGCCTTAAAATACCTGTATGCTCTGGTATGCTTGATTCTTGCGAGAAAATTGCATGCTATTTACAGTCGAATTTCGATAGAATCGCTACTAGTGGCTGTACCTATAGTTTTCACTTCTGAGCTGTGGTACAAATGCATTTTTATAAGCATTTTGTGCATTCGGTTTCTGAATTGTAGTTTCCTATTCCGAAATGCACACAAAGGAATGCATGGCAAATTTGCGAGTGTAAGACCTACCCTTAAAGTGATGTGAAACACTCCGGTAGGGTGATCAAAATTAAATGGAGAATATCTTGCTCAAAGTAGTTATTTTTACAAATATATTCAAATAACACACACCGTCATATATATTACTTAAATGCAATGATTCTTGGTGGCGAAATTGTTTTCGTTAGTTTATCACCAGTAGTTGCGTGACTTTGCGTCCCGATTCGAGAAGTAAATATTTACAATTGAGCGTACCGGTAGTTCGGATGATGTTTTCTATGGAGTGGTACGGTCGATTTGCTTGACATTTTCGGCGATGTTAGTAGAATGCTACATTCCCCCAGTTGGCATTGCACCTGAATACTAACTTATCAGTTTCACGCACTGAATAAGTCCACAATATGTCTTTAAGTACGAAAAAATAAATATGGTTCAATGTTCTATTCATGGTATGGAGGGAACCAAAGAGCATATTTCTCACTAATGTACGAAACAAAATTAAAACAGTGAATCATGAAACAAGAAATTTTGCAGTCTCATGTTCAAGATAAATTTCTTGTGTTTTGTTATACATTTGCCGCCCACAATGTTTTTACATATGTCCTACATGTGGGCCAGCTTGCGTGCTGTTAATCGTAAATGTTTGATAGACATACATGATTTTCCAGTTGAGGTTCACAGACACTTAAGTTATCAGCTAGAAGTCTGGTTTAGACTAATTTAAATGAAAGCATTCGTGACTCGACAATTTGTTTCACCCATTAACCTAAAGGTGTCAAGGAATTTTCCAATGTTTGCATTCGTTTAGAAGAAGCTATGGAGAATCGCCGTCGTCAGTCATAACCGTACCAACACGAAATAAAATGAACGCAAATATAACTACTAGTTAAATATTTGTTTTCAAATCCACCCAGATAGCATTAAACACAGAGTTTACACAAGAAGACGAACATTTACATTACCTAGATCTACTCATTATTACTCACGAGAAAAATCAATTCGTTGGCTATGCGCATTGTAATTTGGTTCCATATTCAAATAAGTGCATGTGCTATATATTATATTGTGGACTGGATATCTATATGTATTTATGTGCATGCCGCGAGACAGGGACGCCGAACATACTCTAAATACACATGGATGTGCAATATACAATAGCATGCACACCCCTTTGGCACAAACTTACTGATTGAGTAACGCGAACAATGATGCAACATATCTTCGCGGAAATACGCACCTAATCGAATTTTATTGTGAAATAGCTACATAATGTTATTATTTTATTCTGAATTAAGCAGATAATGGAGTCATAGCCGTTTTTTTTTTCGTTTTTATGGCGCGGGCCACAATGAAAACACCTGTTAAAGAGCGTACACCTGAAAAGTCGTGAGTCGGCTTATTTGTGTCATTGTGCGCACATAATCTGCTTAGAATCTCCTCATTGTGACTAAACTATTCACAGTAAGTTACTGCAACATAGTTTATTATTGTTGATGATGTTGCTCCATAACAGAAATCGCCCGTTGCTTCAAAACAAAAATCGCAAAGTGATATTCTACGGTTAGACTCTCAGAAAAAGAGGTTCATATTTGAACTATCAAATTTGGTCCAGATGTTGATGAGAAACGATTAAAGGTACGGTTGGCCTTCGCGGTGGGTATCCTGTGAAAATATTTCCACCCGTCGAAAACCGCCACAAACAGAAAGAACAACAAAATGTAGACAGACTTTGTCCGTATACAAATAAGAAATATCGCATAAACAGTATGTTATTATCATATCTTTGACCATTGTTATGTAAACAAAAGCATAAAAAGTTACTTTTCTGGTGTTTGTTTATATTATGATGGTAAACATAAAGAGCGTTCTTTGTTGGTGAATTCCTGATATGGAACGAATAAAGAGCGTTTATGCCATTTGTGTGTGATTAGCCAGCAGCATTGTGATGTCTTCTGTAACACAATCAGGCTCTTGCTTAGGTAAAATATAGTAAATCTTTATGATAACATGCTGTTTACGCGATGGTCATGGTATATATGAACGAAACTGTATGCGTTTTAATGTTTTTCTGTTTACGGTGATTGGAACAAATATGAATATTTTCGACAACTAAGGCCTCACGTGCCTTTAACACTAAATGAACCAAACAATATTTGTGGATTGATGCTGTCAGATGGGTGAAATATTACAGTATTTTGTCTAACCCAACCGATCGTCAAATTGATGCATTGATAAAGGTTCATGCGCGACTCCAAGTGGAAACATTACTCTTGGGTGTTTATGTGTACATAACTCACATTTTAATCTAATCCACTGTCTGATTAACTACACAGTTACTTCGCTACGATCCTTTTTATACCTGATTCTGTTCTGATTCTTTTCTGGTGGTGATATGGCCTAGCGGTTAAAACGACATTAAACCCTCAATCAATCAATAACTTTGCAACTGCCCATTGATGTGTATTGCAATAAACATATTGTATGTTGTAACTTACCAGCCTTTTGTTTAATCCTGAATCCAGAGTACCAGTTAATGGAGGGGATTGAATCTTGCATATCGCCTGAAAATGGCCCCAATCCCTAGCTTACCAGCCTTTTGTTTAATCCTGAATCCAGAGTACCAGTTAATGGAGGGGATTGAATCTTGCATATCGCCTGAAAATGGCCCCAATCCCTAGCTTACCAGCCTTTTGTTTAATCCTGAATCCAGAGTACCAGTTAATGGATGGGATTGAATCCTGCATATCGCCTGAAAATGGCCCCAATCCCGCGTTCGGAGAGCGGGGGTGACACCCTCATACCACACATAGCATGAGTTGGCTCTTCATATCTGAGTATGATTCCAAATTAATTAACAGACAAATCCCCGAACACAAGGGTCGTGCATGGCCAGCATGTTCCCGTGAAAATATGTACACAAGGGGCTTATTGTAATGAGCGAAATAGGCATATATTACCAATTATTTACCCTCAATGTACGCTCTATACATATGGACCTAACGCGCGGCTTTTAAAACAGTCCATGCACTATTGGACCATTTTCATACGAAATAAGCCCATATTTGCAGGGGGTCAGGAACACATTTGCAGACACGGGGCTGATTGTGTTTTGCAGTACTCTGAGTACCCACTTCGTGCAAAAACAAACATTCCGCGCATGTTTTTGAAGCCACACCACCCCCCAAACTCGCACTTCATTTTGACTAGCAAGCATTTCCAGACTGTTCTGCGAAATTATACTGTTCAACTGAAGTTCAACTAGACTAGAAAGATCACAGCACATGTCCAAACAGCTGGCCAAAATTAATTATATCCTCCTAATTCAGCCCGATTGAATATATATGAGCTCATCACATGTGTAGGTACGCACACATGCATATACAGTACATGTCTAATGGTACATGACCTGAATATACGAATATTCCTGGATATACCAGATTATAACATTAATAAATGTGATGATGGTTTGGAGATATGTCCTAGCCAAAGATAATTGTTGTTGAATGTTGTTCATCAGGTCCAGCACATCTACTGAGGGGGCTTAATGTCTCAAATCCCCGAACGATATAATGAAACATAAACAATCCCACATATATGAGCATATAAGCGATTACGACAAAATAAATGACTGCAAAATTGGGTGACATAAATTTCCAGACTTTTCTTCCGAAACGCGGACATTATCTGCATATGATGTAACTTGTTTTTCAGCCTGTTCTCCCAAACATACGCAGATTGTCTGCTCACAACATAACTTGTTTTAGGTTGATAATCTGCTGAGAATATCCTCAATTTGAGTCGATATTGGGCTGAAAATAAGACCGTTTTAGTCACATTATCGACCCACAATGAGGCGATTCAAAGCAGATAATTCTACGCACAGTGACACAGACAAGTCAACTCACGAATATTCAGGTTCACGCTCTTTAACATGTGTTTTCGACGAAATAACGGACATGAACCCATTATCTGCTTATTTCAGGATCAAATAATCACATTATGTACCTATTTCACTTTATAGGTCGATTATGTGTGTATTTAAGCGAGTATATGTTTGTATTTTATGTAGATAATCTGCTTAGAATCGCCTGAGATTATGGACAATGACACAAATAAGCCAACTCACGACTGTTCAGGTGTGCGCTCTTTAACATGTGTTTTTGCAGTGGCCCGCAACACAAAACGAAATAACGGGTATGAGTCCATTGTCGGCTTATTTCAGAATGAAATGATCACATTATGTACCTATTTCATATTATATGTCTATTATATGCGTATTTGTGCAGGAAATGTTGTTAAATTACAGATCCAATAACCTTCTTGCTGCTAAAAAAAAATACAAATATTTAAAAACAATTATTACAAAATGAATGACGTTGCTCTCCGCTAAATTTTCCATATTACGACGTCGGGCCGATATATCAGTCTGCTGTAGTCAACCGGGTGCAGTTATATCACACTGCCGCGTTAAAAGGGTTCGGAAAAACTTTGACGCTAAAACTGCAAAATGCAAATAACTGACTATCTACGTACATTAACGTAATTGACTCGCACATCGATTCTCATCGGACGATTGCACCTAGTTAGTATTTTGATTGAGATGTTTAGCCCAATCGGTAAATGTACTGGAATTGTTCATGACAACGTGTACAATGCATTGTCATTAAGAAGATGAAGATGAAGATACTATACACCAATGGCAGTACAGGCGTACAGACACAGACACGTTTGGACATTGCGTGAAATTGCATGTAGGCAACTACACTGTGTGATTTGTAACAACTCTTTGAACACGGAAGTGGGGGTTTAAAAATATCGCAAATTATTTGAAATGAAAACCGCCGAAATAATACTTTATCAGTCACCACGAGCATCATAGCTAAAACAGAAGGACCAACCAAAACCAATGTATTATATCAGGACTAGTTGTCGGAATTATATATCTTCGAGTTAGATTCGATTAGACAACACAGATGGATATAATGCGTTCTTCCATCTGTGGGGAGCAACTCTATTTTATTACACATGCGGGTTTACACCCAAGAGTTATCTTCACAATACCTGAATTTGTGCACCATCTTTAGCATTCTAGTCTCGTTACACTGCGCTGACACCAATGTTATGTTATTTCAGGACACCTGAGAGGAACATATACATGTGCCACACTATTTTGCTCGGGTTATCACTGTGACCTTGTGTCAATTATAGTTCCCATACCTGACATATTCACAAATAATTTGTGGTATCACCACCCCCACCTTTAGTATGCGGGTTTCGTGATTTTGTAAGTAGTACGCATGATTCATACTCATCTGTTAACTCGTACTCGAGACTCATACGCATGGCCATTTTTACAGGTATTCACGATTCAACAATAAGGCTGGTACGCGGCTTTTATAGCATTAAATTTCAACTGTTTGTTTATGTCCAAGCCAAATCCGGATATAATCATATGTTTCACCCATACAGAGCCCCAGACAAACATGAGCAGACGACACTCTTCCATATGCTTCTATATATGTGTGGGGCTCCCTGCAGGGTAATGGATGTTTTTTATTTTATGTCCTAAATTTTTTTTAAAAACATTTATTTAAAACAAATGATAAAAAATTGTTAGGCCAATGCATTCTCTTATATATGCGAGGCGACCTAT
Organism: Siphonodentalium dalli; assembly: GCA_032622095.1. Taxonomy (NCBI): domain Eukaryota; kingdom Metazoa; phylum Mollusca; class Scaphopoda; order Gadilida; family Siphonodentaliidae; genus Siphonodentalium; species Siphonodentalium dalli. The sequence continues at coordinate 214,420,270 of CP136063.1, forward strand.
GGTCGACTCGCATATATAAGAGAATGCATTGGCACAGGGTAAAAAAAAATACTATATTGATGTGTTGCAGTTATGTACATTTCTTCTGAAATTGTGTGCAAGGTATCATATTACTGGTAATAACCATGACTTGTATTCTATATTGCTTTTCATCTAGAGGGGTGTTAAAAAAATACGAGCAGACGAGACAGGAGAATCGATACAACAAGTGCAGAATGAGTCTAATTTATTGGTGGGAAATGTTTAGGTAATAAGTTCAACAAACGGCCTAATGTTCAGCTAATTATCTGAACATTTCAACGAGTATTCAGTACAAAAGGTTTAATTGACGCGCACATATACCGAAAGTATCCTATAATGAGGCAGATCGCGCTAAATATATATATGTATTACATGTGCTACTTTCGCATTTTTTTGCATTCCAGAACTAACTAAATATGTTGGATATTTTCTTGCTATTTTGCAACGTTTTGTCCATGCCACAGATGAATAATATACCATTCCAATATATACTTGTATAACAGACGGGAGATTAAATTTTGTAAAGATAAACTGTACTTATATTATATAACAGCTCTCCACACCAATGGAGGACAATGCAGATATATTATGTATTATATGCTAAGCTATCAAATAGTAGTATATTTGTATCAGATAAAAACCGTTATTCGTCTAGTGACATATCGATATCTCACTCTTATCCATCCACGCTAAAATTAAAAGTGACTAGGTTCTTACTGGAAGACTGCTATAAGTCCCTGATTTATCAGCTTGTAAAATTGTAATATGTGATCAAGCAAAAATTGTTTTGTTAACCCTTTACCCAACAAACCGGCCAAATAAAGCTTCAACAACCTAAAATATCTTCGGTCTGTCTCAATAGAACCATACAAATATGGATATCATTGGAACCGGCTCCTTGACCACATTGTGATAGTTACAGGTATGCCCTGTGCCAATGCATTCTCTTATATATGCGAGTCGACCATAGGTCGCCTCTCATATATAAGAGAATGCATTGGCCTAAAAAACATTCTTACATTCTTTAACAATTTTATAATTTTTAATGTGTTAAGCCAATGCATTCTCTTATATATGCGAGGCGACCTATGGTCGACTCGCATATATAAGAGAATGCATTGGCAGAGGGCCGTTCTGTTGGGTAAAGGGTTAAACATAGTATGATGTAAGCACCTGTATCCCATGGCCAATCTGTCTGGAAAAATGGAACTATTTGTATATGCACAAGCCCATTACCATTGATGTCCTTAGGTATAATCTTCTTTCGAGTTGAGCCATTGGGCAACTGAGCGGAGCTTATAATAAACATTTATTGTTTTGTCATCACGATTGAGATAATTCCCATATCCAACTAAAAAGTGTATATATCCTCTATTTATTATAAACGGACATTTCACTAGTGAATTATGTCACTTTATGTAGCGCATTATGCATTCATACGCGCTATCAAAATGTATTCGCCATGGGTATTATGGAGGATTTCTGGTAATAATACATTCGATGCAGGGACTATTTTGTAAAACACTCGAGCGCAATGTGCTCTTGTATTTGTACAACGTCACTGTCTCATGAATTATATTTCACGTCACAAGTTCAATCAATTAACGAATTTGATGGAATTATAATCGCTGATACCTGAAATTTGCTCGCATATATAAATACCGTTTTACTGCAATGCCAGGTCTTTTCAAGTCTTACTGGGGGGCAGTATGAAGACTCTATTGTTAATACAAATTGACTAATGTGGATTTGATTTTACGGGGTTATAGGTGGGGAATACATCAGACGTGTATGCCACACGAGTTGTTTTAATGAACTTTGGCTTCCGGTTGATGGATTTATTTATAGAACGCAAGAATAACGACTTTTCTGATGGGATATTAATTAAAACAAGGAAACACATTTTCAACAACATTTAAATATATAACACATTGACAATCATCATTGCAATCCATAATATAGATGTAAGTTCTCTAAAATACTCGGAATATTTGCCAACTTTGACAAACCCCAAATAACCTGAATTTGATCCAAAAAAGGTTATGGTGAAAGGAATTAAATGTTATTAAATTATTGGTCATTTAAGAACCTAGTCATAGCGATAAATACGCTAACTGCCCGTTTTGTTACCGGGAGACTTGTACATATTGTATACATACTATCATTATCATTACCACCAACTACTTTTTGTAAATATTTGTTCTTCTGTATCTCAAATGTTCTCATGAACCGAGAGAAAATAAACAATTGATCAATTTGACAATTGCTCAATGGTTCTCCTAATGCCCACAACTGAAGCAACTAATGAGATTCCAAGCACTATATTCGATTATTCGACAAAATTATAAGACTGATAGAAAAGTAATGATAAATCATGTATATCAAAAAGTCCCGAACCTATATATATATGTATATGATGTCATACGGCAATTCCTTTAAAACGAAAAAATAGTTAACAGACCCACTTGTAATAACGGATTATAACATATATTATACTTAAGCTTAACAATCTTACACCTTTCGGTGTGATACATTTTACACCTCACGGCAGATGGAATAAACATACCATATAGCAATTAAATCTCTTTCACAGCATGGTCTATTCTTGAAAATAAGCTCACCACAAACCCATCAGCAATTCCATTACAACCTATTCAACCATAACCTATTCATAAAACTAGGATATTATCCTTTCCTACACAAACAATGGATCAAAACAGATATTATTGTTAACGATTTGATGGGTGAATATTTAGATTTTCTCAGTTATACTCGTTCTCATATTCTATTTAACCCTTTACCCAACAAAACGCCCAAATAAAGCTTCAACAGCCTAAAATATCTTCGGTCTGTCTCGATAACACCATACAAATATGGATATCATTGGAATCGGTTCATTGACTACATTGTGATGGTTACAGTTATGCCCTGTGCCAATGCATTCTCTTATATATGCGAGTCGACCATAGGTCGCCTCGCATATATAAGAGAATGCATTGGCCTAAAGGGAATTCTTTTTTTAAACACTGTTTACCATTTTTTCTTACATTCTTTAACAATTTTATAAATTTGTTCTACATTCTTTGACAATTTTATCATTTTTAATATGTGTTAAGCCAATGCATTCTCTTATATATGCGAGGCGACCTATGGTCGACTCGCATATATAAGAGAATGCATTGGCACAAGGCCGTTCTGTTGGGTAAAGGGTTAAATACCGCGAGTTTACGCAGTATCAATGTATTATAAGTGCAATCCCAAATGCACGGATGAAAAGTAAAAAGCACAACATAGGATTAACAATATAAAAAATAACAACATTGAAACCTTTGCATAAAGTCATACTAAAACTGTTATCCACATTTTCTCAGAAAATACCCGTTCCCGAAATTTCGCTACCGAAAATGCGAAAAGAGATTAGAAACTTCATGTTCCTCAACATTGATTAGAAACAACTATTTGCAAATTTGTTTTAACATGATACGATATGAAACATTGTCGAACATTGTTATTAAAGGCACGGATGTCCTCCGCGGTGGGTATTGTTGTTAAATTAGAAACATCCGTTAAAACCACCACACACAGAAAGAATAGTAAAATATAGGCTGATCTTGTTCTTATACCAATCATAAACATCGCGTACATTGTATGCTGTTACCAGGCATGTACGCTGGGTAAACAAACGCCAAATTATGTTACATCATAGTGCATAACGATTAGGTGATAACCAAAGCACTCATTGAGTTAACGCCGGAAAACCACACTGATTGAACTTTGTTTTAAACTTCCACCAAGTTGTTTACAACATACCGGCATAGCGCTTGCTAATCCTCGCCACTCAAGATTTCGGTGTTGAACGGATCACAACGAATCAGTCTACTATAAATTCGCCACGGTCATGAGTGTTTCGCTTATCGCCCACTCTTTACGTGGTGTATATAAATAAACAATCGGTTCACACAAAGTGTGTTTTGTGGATACCATCGTATTCATACTATAATACTATAATACTATAATATTCGTATATCATTGAGGACATTTTCATAATTTTCTAATTGTAATTTCTGAATTATAACCTATAATGAAGGCAATCCGTGAGTTTAAAACTTCTGAGCAATATAGTTTATGTGGACAGAGCAATCAATGGGTGTCGGTGATTTTGCTAGTAGATCCGAGTATCCAGGTGAATCGTTTTACGTAATCATCGAAACCAATTGGTTAGTATGTGTATCACACACTTTCCACCATACAAATATAATACGTATATAGATAATATTATGTGACAAAATAGTCCAGAATAACCTGCCTATCATATTTGCAACAACCGCTCTCAGTTATGTTGATGAACATGTCTTTTGGATGTGATGATGTCGCTTGTTCCTCATTTTTCAAGTACATACATGTGTGGTTCTTTTTTCAATGTTATGGAATTTCCAAGACATTTTCTGTAAACATTTTGTTAATTTGAATCGTGTTATGTGTAACTAATGAGTAAGTGACATCTATTTTTTAATTTACCGAGATGTCAGGTAAATGACAATTCTTTGTGTAATAAAAGCTCATAACTTTTAAACATTAAATCAGAAACTGAATTCCGTATATAGTTTCTGCATTCGCTAGAAGGAAACAATACTTTACGTGTTGTATGGATTGAACGCTATGTGAAACTTAGTATTGATTACAAAATCATGTCAACATATCACTGAAATATGCTATAATGGGAATAAATGACTCCATTCATTTCAGATGCCAGCCAACTCTCAACATTTGGAAAGAAACTTGATACATATCCAGAAAAATATTATAGCTGTGATTGTATTATACACTGTATAATTATGAGCATGCTGTGCAATATAATATTAATACACATTATCTGAAAACATTTCAACATATGTATGTGCGTCATATATTTGACAATTTGATTGGTAATAAATAAAAAATATTTACAGTACACTCAAATGAACTGGGTTACTCAAAAGGCACCACTCACTGGCAACACAGGTACACTTCAAATGTGGTTAAATCAATGTATACACATCTTTCTGACTTTCACGTAGTTCCTCATCTATCGATGGACTGGTACGATAACAATAAGATAATATCATTGATAGGACGCACCCGTGCTGTACGTGTGATCGATCAACCCATCTTAAGCAATTCCCAAATATCTCCAGATTGACTGTTGGAAATGTATATGGTTGACAATAATGAGTGTAGTTTAATATTTTAGAATTGCAACAAACATCTAGTTTGTGAACACAATTGTTCAAATTTAAATCAGAAACTGATCCCCGTAGCTTTATCAATAGCTCCAATGAAAATATATTGCACTTGTTGTACGAATGGTTCATTTTAAAACACTGCTGTTTGAATTTCGTGAGAAACGTAGAATGCCGTGAAATATCACTATACGTATATTTTATTGGGACCATTTGACTGGTCAACTCTGATGCGAGCCAAACTTCAGCAATTGATAAAGAACAACATAAAACAACATATACTGCACCTTTACCGATATACCACACATGATATAAGGTGTACCTGAACACGTATTATAGTATTCTCAAATATATCGTTTATGCTCGATGAGTAATTAACATACAGCTAAATATTATAGCTGTTTCGGCTATACACCAAAATATGTTTTGCTGTATATGCAGTATATTAATCTTCCATATAACATCGGAATGAACACTATCAGAAATAACAATTTATTCAACATATATGTATGTGTGCGTTATATATATTTTATATATTTGACAAATCAATTGGTAATATTTACATAGCCAGTTTGTTAAACTAATCCTGTTCCGTGATATGTCAACTGCTAATTGTGCCATGCGTTCCATATCACAATAAAACACATCATAACACGACCAGACGTCGCACCTTATTGAACTAGATGATTCAAATCGGTCGATAGAATAACTGGGTTATAATAAGTTATTATTGTGCAGTTTGGTTACAATTGGTCGTCACATTTCTGTGCCATAGCTAGTAATGTTGCCCGCTGAGTTTCCGCACACTGAGTCGAATGGACCAATTAACCCATTGCGTTTCACCAAGGTTGATCTCTACTCATTACGTTTTGCTACATTGTATTCTCTACGATATATATAATTGCACGATCAATCGTCCAGAATTGTGTTTGACCGTGGCAATCCATCATTCACTCACATATCATACACGTAGTACGGTTTGTTGATGCGATCACAATTCATGTGTATCCACTTATATTAATTTCATGCGTGTTAAGACAGTTCCCCAATTGCTTTTTTTTATTTTGCGACGTTTAGTTCTACGCATAATTCTGTTAATATTATTATTGGGCCGATGAAGCTGTGTCGAAACTGTTGTAGTAAATGCATCTACCAGACAGTATTTGGAATAAATAAAGAGAATTATACAAGGACCAAAAACAAGAAAAAGGCTGATTATAACGAACTTTGGATGACTCATTGTGCGAATATGCAGCGAGCAACATGGCTTGCTATGGCATAGTAATTATGACAACCTATTGTCACCAAACTCCACCATAAAAAATGATCACACCTACCATGCCATCGTTACTGTGATACGTGTGTCCGCAGCAGCCAATGTATAGTGCTGCTGGTGTAATATATCCAACAACAAAAATTCAGCTGAGTATATATAAATGGGAAAGGAAAATGCTATATAAATATCAGAAACGAATGTAGTTTGAGTGTGTTTTATTGAGGGATATGTCGCTGTGGTTGTCTGAACGCATTCGGTGCGGACCGCTTCCCGCTTCAAACAATGTGCCCATCGACCGTAGCACAATACCCTTCAATAAAACACTCAAACTACATTAATTTGCTTAAAAATGTTAAAATATTTACAATAAAGATACATGAAGTAGTTAATACAATTTATATCACTGTCAACATACTTACAATTTGATCAATGTGGTTACATACATGTATAAGTATACATACAATTCTTAATTTCACGTTGTTCCTAATATATCCATTGACTGATACGATGAGAAATATGACATCATCGATAGGAGAAAACAATTTCGTGCGCGTCATCGTTTAAACCTTCTAGTAATTTCTTCAAATTGTACTTTCGAAAATGGAATATGGACTGTTAATTTGAGATAACCTTGCAATATTCAGTTGGATATTTTGTAACTCGAGAACAATGTTAGTTTCTGAACCATCCGGTTTGGCTTTATTAGTGAAGAAGTAGCCCTATTTATTGAGGGAAATATTTAGATAATAAGTTATACAAAAGATCTGTTTATTGAACGTATTATCTGAACATTTACTATGGGATAACTACTCATCAATAATCTTTTAGTATTTAAAGGGTTAAATAATTCAAGTATATATATGAAGTACGTTTGCTATCACTCTATTCATATTGTTTTATGTGGATGTAGATTGAAATTTATTCCCCACCCATTTACGTGAGCCAAATGTATTCAACGCAACCACAGCCATTTAATACATAGTGTATACCTCTAGTAGAATAAAAACAAGGACTATTTTGTTGACATCGCCAAGAAAGATGACGTATATTACATCAGCGATCCGTTTCGGTTGATGCCAGGATTATTCATCAGACTCAAATCAAGGTAACTATAATATAAAAGCTATAATATAAATGAAGGGGACAGTAATGGATAGAACATATTTGACACAACATTGTATACTAAATACAGAACACAACTTGCATCATCATCTCGAATCTGTTATCGAACTCGATACGGCGCATAATTATATTTCCTTGCGCCATCCGCAACTCACTCGATAAAATATTCTCGATTAAGATGCGCGTTGTGTTCTGTCTATATATTTTTGTCATATCGCGTGTTGACAGTCTGAATTCTTTGCTGACAAACATATCACACGATAATACACAATGTGAATATAAATACATGTTATACTGCTGCTATCATCTCTTGGTTGTCACGCTGTGGGCGTCCTGTAAACAGCCAGATCTACCCGCTAAGTATCGAGCCGACAGGTAACCATAATGAATGACAGTTTCTACCCGCTAAGTATCGAGCCGACAGATAACCATAATGAATGACAGTAAGATCTACCCGCTAAGTATCGAGTATCGAGCCGACAGGTAACCATAATGAATGACAGTTTCTACCCGCTAAGTATCGAACCGACAGGTAACCATAATGAATGACAGTAAGATCTACCCGCTAAGTATCGAGTATCGAGCCGACAGGTAACCATAATGAATGACAGTTTCTACCCGCTAAGTATCGAGCCGACAGGTAACCATAATGAATGACAGTAAGATCTACCCGCTAAGTATCGAGCCGACAGGTAACCATAATGAATGACAGTTTCTACCCGCTAAGTATCGAGCCGACAGGTAACCATAACGAATGACAGTAAGATCTACCCGCTAAGTATCGAGTATCGAGCCGACAGGTAACCATAATGAATGACAGTTTCTACCCGCTAAGTATCGAGCCGACAGGTAACCATAATGAATGACAGTAAGATCTACCCGCCAAGTATCGAGCCGATAGGTAACCATAATGAATGACAGTTTCTACCCGCTAAGTATCGAGCATCGAGCCGACAGGTAACCATAATGAATGACAGTTTCAAAAGATATCTTTGTTTTTACTTGTATGTTAACATAATATTTTTAGGTTAATTGTAATCATGAAGTAATTATAAGTTACAGGCAGCTTATTAGCAAAAACGTCATAAGTGTATTGATATAGCTAAGTTCTGCATACAAGATATAAAAGTTGAATATACAAGGTAGCTAAGTTGTATATACAAGATAGTTATGCTGTATATACATGTACAAGATAGATAAGTTTTATATACATGATATCTATACTGTATATACAAGGTAGCTAAGTTGTATATTTTCAAGTACCTAAGATTCATATAAACGTTAGCTCAGTTCAATATACAAGATAACAAGTTATATATACAAGATAGCTAATGTGTATAAGATAGGTAAGTTTTATGTACAATATGACTTCGACTAAAGGATGTCATGTGATCATACATCAGTTGTCAGTTGTTGGGATTCATAATATGAAGTCAACGGCACCTACCCTACGCCACTACCGGGTCATGTTCACCATGTGTACCGTTTCTCAGCTCCCATGTTCCAACCTGGTGTGCGCCTATTTCCGGTCGACAAATAGAGACGGTTGAACGGACAATAACCACCCTAATTAGTCTGATATTTGACAGTGAAAGTGTGCCCAAAAATCCTCCCGACCACATTGTAAACAATAGTGTGAATGTATGAAATGAATGTTGAATGATAAATCATACAGCATCAACGCGCCACAGTACACACCCTAACTTTCACTGGGATGGGGCCCAACATTGACTAGACATGAATAGGTTTAATGCGAAGTATTGATCCCGATAATTGTTATGAAACTTGAAAAATCTTCCATTTTAATGAGGCAAGCATTTATCTAAGGGACGGGAAGCATGGGCGTAATGTCTCACCCTGAACATTGTGTCAGTTTCCAACAGTTGGAAACTATGCCTGTTGAAATTGTCCGGCAGTTATGTTTTTTTAACAAATCCAACACAAAAATAGGGTGCAAATATCATTAGTTGAAACCAACACCACATCACACGAAGACCCAAGCAACGTCCCCATGTGTGAGTTTAGATTTCAATTTTAATCGATGCATCTGTTGTAAATTTAAGATTTTTCATCTGGTCCATCTGTTGTGCTCAATGTCCACCTTTGCGGCTTTATCTGTAGCTGATCACACTGACACATCGTTTTAAAATTTGATATGAAGATAACAGGAAAAATTGTACCTTACTTAACTATCTTTTATATACAACTTAGTTATCTTGTATATACAACTTAGCTATCAACTTAGCTAACTTAACTGTTGTATAAAAATGTATTAACAACTTAACTGTATTGTATACACAACATACAGATATTGTATATACATATATATTAGCTATATTGTGTAGACAACTTAAATGCATTGTATATGCAACACAGATATATTGACTGCGGACACACGTACTACAGTAGCGATGGCATAGTAGATGTGACAATTAATTATGGTGGAGTTTGGTGACAATTGGTCATCATAATTTATATGCCATATCGAGCCATGTCGCCGCTGCACATTCACACAGTGAGTCGACTGACCAATTAACCCATTGCGTTTCACCAAGGTTGATCTCTACTTATTACGTTTTGCTACATTGTATTCTCTACGATACATAACATTGCACGATCGATCGTCCAGAATTGTGTTTGACCTCATTCACTCACATATCATGCAAGTGGTATGTTTTATTGATATGATCTCAATGCATGTTTATCTACTTATATTAATTTCATGCGTATTAAGACAGGTCTAATTCCTGCAGTAGACTGTGAGAAATTCCATATACCGCTTCCGCTGTAGGGTGGAGTTCATTTGGTTTTGTCCAGCACTTTTTGTCGTTTTGTTCGTTCTAGTTTTCCCAATAGTAACATATCCAGGCCCACAGGGGCCAACAACGTATCATCATTCGACCGTGCATGAAAACGCGACATAACAATTACATATAACTGATCGCAATGATTGACTCACTTATATATATGTTGAGAAATTACACGGGTGATTTGTTCTTAGTAAGAACAATCATGACTGTTGACAGAAAGGGGGTATTCATTAAGTTATCAAGTGGACGTGTGTGTTAGCATTAAAAATATAAAATCTGCGTGTTGAGTAAAGATCAACAGCGACAAGACATTCGGTTAGATAAATCATTGAGATGTCGATCTCGATGCTGGTAGAGCTTGGAAAAGACTCATTGTGTGAATGTGCAGCGGGCGACATGGCTCGCTATGGCATATATATTACAAGAAAACTAAGATGCATGCATCAGGTCGGCCGTGAACTATCTACCATAGAATTGTTGTAGCTATCGATTATACATTTTGAAACACCTGTCTGTATGTATGTATGTATGTGTGTATGCGTGAATGCATGAGTGTATGTGTTATAGACTCTAACACTGCTCGAATTTTGTATTTAACGTGTCAACTTGACCTCGCTCATAGGCATGTTTCTGGACCTTGACCGATCCGACTAAAAATTTGTGTGTAGGACTACTTCGATCCCGGGAGCAATATGGACGGGTCCAATTTCACGTGGGACCATGTTCTCGAACGTGCTGATATAGGCATGTTTCTGGACCAATTGAACAATAGTTTGGCCAGACGCTGTATATACTGGGTACTGTCCAGATGGAGGCGATCACAAAAAAAATCCCTAACTAGCCCGAACGAAGTCGAGTACATCAGCTAGTTTAATATATATTTTGGACATTTGTCTGTCTGTTTGTCTGTTAGCTATGGCCGGGAAAACTGCCGGACAGATTTGACGAAATTTGATACCTAGGGGAAATTATTTCCAGGGAGTATTTTGGACGGGTCAAATCTTGATCCCGACCTGACTTTGACATTCAAAAAGATCAATTCAAGGTCAAATCTGGTAAAACGGAAGTATTTCAACGAAATTTGATACCTACTGTTACTTTTGTCCCAGGAGTGTTTCGGGTGGGTCAAATCATGACCCTGACCTGATCTTGACATTCAAAATTGTCAATTCAAGGTCAAATCGGGTATAAAGCCGGGCGGATTTCGACGGGTACTTTTGTCGTGACTTTTGTCCGGGGAGTGTTTTGGACGGGTCAAATCGTGACCCCGGCATGACCTTCACCTTTAAAATAGTCAATTCAAGGTTAAATCGCGCATTTCTCCGAAAATCAGAGGGGAACATCCCGGACGAAGTGGGGTCCACGAGCTACTATTATATATTTCTAGATTTAGTTACAAACTAAATACCTGTATATTGTACAAAGAAATGTTTGACAAATATATCTGTATCAATATTACCATACGGGTCATTAAAATAGATACGACGAAACAAATTTTGAAGGGTGCATGTATCAGGTAAATTTTTATATTTCAAATGATGACAGGAATGCAGAAAGTTGAAGTACCTACGTAATACTGGCTATCCGCATGAAGAGATATACATGTATATAAAAACCAGATGAGGGATATGTCTGTACAGTTGCTAAACAATTCAGTCATGCAAAAGAGGATCAAAGAGTAAGATACCAAATTGCTGCCTGTGGTAATGTTTTTTAACGAAATTCGGGAAAATTAGATTACTCTCACCCTGGTTATCCAGAAGATAATTGTGGAATCTGATGACGATCGGACAAGGGTGTCGTCTGTAGGATCAACCAAATTATTTAGCCATAAAAATAGTAAAATTGAAGATCACCGCTGGCAGTGATGTCTTCACAAGGACAGTTTGAGAACAAAATATGGCTCACATCTAGCGGTGACCCAAAATATCCACATAAGAAAAAGTTCTCCAATAAAAGCTGGCTGCAGGGTGCGCCAATTGATTCAAATTCGAAATTTAGCAGGGTGTACTGCTTGTGGCCATGTTTTCCCCGCAAATTTGATAGACTGATGGACAAAACCACTGAATCCGTTGAATCAATATACATGTATACATGGATTAATTTATATGCATTGTTATACACAGTACTGGTATATAAAGGTACTGAAAATAACTATATTACTAGTATACACAAAATAAACCATATATCATGGCTATGGGTTCTAATATCCGAACATGACAGCTGAGAACTTGGTATGAATTAAAGAGTGGTGGTTTCTCAAGCATATCTAACCCTCCACGTTAGAAAACATGCCATTAAATGTCATAAGTATAATCTAGCTTGAGGACAGAAGTGTTCCATAAAACCCCCCTTAATTCAACCAGGTCATCGCGCGATGTATGATCGATCACATGATGATCTAGGGGGATTAGAATTGATGTATAAAAACAGCACTGCATGTAAATATAAAATAAAATAGTGCTACATCTTATTACAGATTATTGCCATATATAATCAGTGATTATACAGACAGTCTGACAAAATAAAGTTTCAGTGACACTCTATCCGAAGAGGGGAATAATTTCATCTGTTACAGTCAATGGAGCAATTATGAATCTGGAAAGGTGAAATTTCTAAGTAAATTACTTAGAAATTTCACCTTTCCAGATTCATAATTGCTCCATTGCTCCATTACTTAAAGTAATACTAGATATCGACATGACGCGATAAAATATAACGTAAATGCAATATGGCCGCTGGCGACCATTTTTTCCTATGAAATTAAAAAAATATTTGATAGCTCTCATCTGATAGATCAATATCAAGATAAATATGAAGTTTGGTGATGATCGGATGAGTGAAGTGGACTGTGGTCTGTGCTAAACGGTTTAGTAATGCTTAAAAAGATTCTTACCTTAATATTTTTATGTTCACTTTATAAACTTCACTGAGTCATCTTTGTCATGTATTGAGTTTGATATCTTTTGTTAACAGTTTATAAATCATGTATGTCTCATGTTTGTTATTTTAATTTATGTGTTTATTATCATTAAATAAAGTTGCATTCCTTAAAAAGATTCTTACCTCAATGTTTTTATGTTCACTTTATAAACTCCACTGAGTCATCTTTGTCATGTATTGAATTTGATATCTTTTGTTAACAGTTTATAAATTATGTATGTCTCGTGTTCGTTATTATATTATATACACTTTATAGTGTGTTTTCAGAACGAAAAAAAATTGAATAAAATCAACAAATTTGTAAATTTAAAAACAATTCAAACGTTGTTGTATTCCATGTCCCAGCCCGGACATATACACCAAATTTCAATAATATTCATTGAGAAACAACGGACCAAACGCTATATAACACCCGTATACATCTTTTATTCCGAATCGGACTCGGGTACATGTTATAGTAGGTACCGAATTGACACACGTCGACTGGGCGAGTTGGCCATGGGGCGATTAGGCCGATTCCGGCACATTCTATAATTTACCGTATGTATCCGTTTACGCGTAGTTTACTTTAGAAAGTTCCGCAATTAATACCGTAAATAGAGCGACCTTATTTGACAGAGAATGCCTCTGTTATTGATTATCAAGTTGCTGTACATTAAAAACGACAAATTCACATGCTCGTTCAAGCGCAGTAGTCTATTTTCCCCATGTTAAAGGACATCCACAAATACTAAATAACGCTAACCTACTGCCGAATGTTTGACACGACAACTGTTAACATATTTGGGCTGAATTCATCTGACGCGGTATTATTCCTCAAAATAAACAACAAAACCATCGTTACTTGGAAATGTAGTTTGGGCTAACATTTACATAAATCCTCCAGATCAATTATCCGACACACACGTCAGATGAAAAAGTCACATGAAGTAACCGGCCAAATTGGCCGAAATGATGACCAATTGTACGTGTGTCCGCAGCCATTGTATATACAACTTAGCTATATTGTATATACAACTAGGCTGTCTTGCATAATTATACAACTTGGCTATCTTCTATATATATTGTATTGCATGTTGCGATAATACGCTGCATAAACTAATAGCTTAATTACACTCCTAAGCGCGATTTCCATTGAAAACGTTGTTAATTATAAATGGTAATGTCACTAGTGAATTATGTCATTTCCCGTGACGTCATTGACGTTTCGTCGCTTACCGATCTATACTGGGGTTGATCTTTCTCCACATCGGGACTGTCATGCATTAATTATGTGTGTGTTAACCATATTTGGCGAACCAAATAGATGCAGAAGTGTAATAAATAGAGTAATAAATTAGTTCCGAGAATTACGTTAAATAATTCATTCGAGGTGAGAGACGTTTAGGTAAGAAACTCGTGCGCTAACACGTACTCATTTCTTACCGACGTCTCGCATCGAGTGAATTATTTAACGTAATATTCGGAACCAATTGATTACTCTCTATTTATTCTCTTTTTTCCTATTTTGAATAGATTGATTACGGTAATTTAAGAAATAGCTCTTATTTTGATTAAGGTTAGGCAGTTGTACCAGAAAAGTAGTGTGTATGGCGTTATAGTAAACATCTTTAAACTGTTCGGTTATAACTCATAACCCTAATTGAAACAAGGGTTATTTCTTATAATTTAATCCGCCATTTCGCAGGAGAACCACCATAAGTAGAAGGTGGAAGTAAGAGGATCGAAAACATATTATTGTATGATTTCCAAAGAAAACGACACAAACGTTGAAGCAGACAGACTGTCACTCCAACTAGCGATTGTTCAAGTGGCATCATCGTTTCATCGTTTCATTTGATTTGCTAGTGGCAAGTGATCACACCATGACACGCTATGTACACGTATTCCTTATATATTTTGGATGTAACACTGAATTGTTTGTTACAATTTCATTTCTTTGGAAATGTTAGCAGGCGTTTGGTTGATTTATCACGGTACTTGTGCATCGAGGATTAGCATGAAAGTACGGTAATTGACAGGACAGGACCCGACAAAATAATGATGCAACATCGAAATTTCCTTTTAATCGTAGGAACTATCCAACAGTTTCCATGTACGTTATTATGCAAGCGGTATACCGCTTTATGATGTTGTAATTTTTGTAGCGGACAGTATTCAAGACATATCGAAATAGCCTTAATGTGCACATATGTTACAGCCACGTATGTGATAGTATTCCGTGGATTGACAGCTTATGATTAAATTATTTGCTCATATATGCCCGGTGTTTTACTGTGGATCACTTTGATAACACGTAGTATGGGGCAAAACTGCGAGACATATTAAACTGCAGTTTGGGACTGCCCGTTTGACGTATGCGTAAATGTATTGTGTATACACTGGTAGCCCCAGCCCCACCCCTGGCAGGTGACGTGAACTATACATTCGCTCTTTTTGTATAACACTATTTAAGGTTGCCATTTCATGTTTATATATGTTTTGTTATTATTGGGAAGGGCAGCCAGTGTATAATCATGCTGTACTTTTCTTGAAATACCGCTGTAAAATGGTGATGAGAAATAAAAGTATTTGTATTGGACAATGAAGGATAGTGGAATGATTTGCTTCAAGGAGATGTTGACCATATTTTGTTACTTCTCATATTTGATGTAACTGCAACTTAGTATGATTCATATGGCACAGGTACACTTTGGGGTGAGTCAAAGTCTGAAGCCAATGGCAACTTTTCAGTTAACCCTTTACCCAATAGAACGGCCCTGTGCCAATGCATTCTCTTATATATGCGAGTCGACCATATGTCGCCTCGCATATATAAGAGAATGCATTGGCTTCACACATATTAAAAATGATAAAATTGTCAAAGAATGTAGAAAAATATTATAAAAATTGTTAAAATATGGAGAAAAAAAATTATAAAATTGTTAAAGAATGTAAGAAAAAATGGTAAAAAGTGTTAAAAAAAAGATTTTTTTAGGCCAATGCATTCTCTTATATATGCGAGGCGACCTATGGTCGACTCGCATATATAAGAGAATGCATTGGCACAAGGCATAGCTGTATCACAATGTGGTCAATGAACCGGTTCCAATGAAATCCATATTTGCATGGTGTTATTGAGACAGACCGAAGATATTTTAGGCTGTTGAAGCTTTATTTGGGCGTTTTTGGCAGCTTTGTTGGGTAAAGGGTTAAAGTGCAGGAATTCAATGTTCTCCGATCACAAAGCTATGGGACTATCTTGTGTGGCACCGCTTGTGTTCCGACCCATTTGCCGATTTATTATGCATGTATAATTTGATGGCAATCGCATATTTTAAACTAAACAGAGCACGCTAATTCCATGGTTACAATTCACATACATATCTGTAGTCACGACCGCTATTTGTACGGTCGCAGTTATAATCATTCATGAAAACACTGCCACCACCAGGGTTATATTTGATTGTCATGCAATGTTGATTTCCACCGCTGTTGCGCAGACGTATGTCAGTTGAGGTCCACAAGCTATTGTTATCTCTGTTTCTCCAATCGAGCCAGGTTGTTTCATCAGTTCCATCAATATAATAGTACAAGTAATCTGTACCTATAAAAGACACACCAGTCCCCATTATTGCATACTTTCAACAAACATGTATCATGGTGCAAATATGTCAAAATTGAACCTACGTACTCACACATGTTCATATTGGACTTATTTGATTCTGAAATTAGCCCATTGTGAGTTTATAGTATGCACGTTAATCCGTTGAATTGCGTGGGCCGCAGTGAAAACGCATTATAAAGAGTGTCCACCTGGTACGTTGTGTCGATGAAGAAAGGTAGATTAAACAATGCCAATATCAGCATGGTTGTTGGAAAATGTTATCCGACACGTATGATAATTTGTTGCTTTCGATCATTTTTGGTAGCCACACACCCCTTGACCAAATTTGTTTTTCGTTTTCGCTATTTTTTCCAGCCATTTTGACACCCACCCCGCTATATATATATAGTAGCACAACGACAAGAACTTACGAGAAAAAAAACACTGAATGTATTTCCTTGCATTCTATAGTGATATATGGATTGGTCTCTAATAGTATATGCTTTTCTTCAGTGCATGTTGTCATCACAAAATTAATGTTTTTGGCAAACATTTTCTGGTCTGTAGATCCAGTCAAGACAAAAGGTCGTTACCATTTAAGTATTTATGATTTTATTTCATAGATTTAATTTCATAGTACCTTTATATATTGCCATGTTTTAGTATTCTGTGATAATAGTTCCACTTAATTTTACAGCTGAAATTTGTGCTAAATACTATTTATTTTTATATCATTTGTTCTTGTTTATATTATAATTCCCATCCCATTGATCTGAAATAATCAACTAAAACCTCCCGTATTAACAGTCAGATACAAAACTGTTCATATCTTCTATTACAGGTTATATATGTGATTTGTTCAGTTTGATATGGTAATGATTGTCTATACAATTTTGTCCATGAATTTTAATTGTGAATGGACCTATAGTGACTGTAATTTACAACAATTTAGTAAGTACTGTCTGTTTGCAAGCACTCTGGATGTTAACTAACATTTTTCCTAAATCTTAAGACTAAAAACAGTAAAAAGAATAACAGAGGAAAAATATTTTGAGTTGCCGAAGAAATGATTTTGGACCCACTTGACAACCCATCCACCCTGTCATATGAGCCCTGAACAAATATTTGACGCCCCCCCCCTCCCCGAATATCAGCTCCAATGACGTGGCTAGAGGGTCTTCGTTGGGAGGGTGTCCACTTTGTATTTTGCAACTGCATCCCCCCCCCTTGGACATTGAACAGGCTAATATCTCCCGAATTCGTGTAGTACTAATTACATCCCCCCCATTTGTTTGAAATTTCCGAACTGTTTTCTCACAGTCTTGAGTTTAGTTTAGTTTAATAAATATTAGTCGTTAACTAACCGAGGAGGGAACAGGGCCCATCGGGAAATAGATGAAACCAGGTCCCTCAGCCTAGTGGGAGAACATTTTGAAATCTGAACCTGATTGCTGCAAAATTTTAGCATCTAGAGCTGTAACACCAGGCAACTTCAGGTATTGATTAAAAACAAACAGTTTCCGACTTGCCACTGATGAGGTATCAGGACACCTCATATCCAGTAGGAGAAACTTTTGAAATCTGAACATGACAACTGCAAAATCCGGGCATCTATTGACTGTCACCAAGCTCACAAAGTGTTGGAAATTTCCGACCTGACACCCCCCCCCCCTGGCGTTGGGATATTTTTCCACAGAAATTTTCGGAGGACTATTGTAATCAGCCGCGTCTAGCCATCCGTGCGTCCGTCCGGAGTTATAACAGTAATGATCATCCGATTTGATTGAAACTTGGTATGTAGGTGTCTCAACCAAGAACACAGGTGCTCTGAAATTCTGGGTTTGATCCGATTTGGATCCTTTAATTGCAAATTCAGTTTTTATGTGGATCAGTCATATCAAGATACAGGTTGAGTTCGAATTGAGTTTGACTCGATTATTTTTCCTAGAATTATGGACTTTTTTCGACTTAGAAAATTCAATTTACTTCTTTTTTCTTTGGTTTCCGGATGATAATTCAAGTTTGGATTATTTAATTGGAAATTCTGATATTCTTGTGGGGCGTTCATAGCAAAATACAGGTCAAGTTCGAATTTGAGTTTGATCCAATGATTTTTACCAGAGTTATGGGCCTTTCGACTTTGAAAAACATTTTTTATAATTTTCTGTATGAGGGTACCTTCGTGGTGTTATCAACTCCTCCTACAGTTTTGATCGTAGATATTTGAAACTTCAGAATATTGTTACCCACATATTGGAGATGTGCACCATGTATATAGATGACGGAATTATTTATTTTTTTACGGAATTATTAACCCTTTCGACTTAGAACATTTCAACATTAATTTAATTTCTTTAACAAAGCGGCGTCGACTTGCCACGTTTTCGGGGGACACTGTGGTCGGCTGACCTTTTATTCCAACTGATGGCCATTTCAGTCCAAGATTTTGACCAACAGCTGGAAAATATATCACTGTTGGTACAAAACAACAAATTCCCCATTAATAAGTTAATAACTCGTTGGAAAATCAAACCACGAGAAAACTTTCAACCTATTAATGGTGTGAAATGTCCAACTACTGTTCTCTCAGTTATGAAATTTCCAACTATTAAACATTTTGACCAAAGTTGTGGGTGAGAACCCCCCACCCCTCCAACCCAGCCCAACCCCCATGTCGCTACATCACTGATAAGCTCCAATATGGGCTTATTTTGTTGTATTAAAATAGTCCCATATTGGACAGTTTTAAGCACCGCGTGTTAGGTCCATATAGAGCGTATATAAAGATTAAATAACTTATTAAAATAAACTTCATATGTGCTTATTTTCAAGAGAGCAAACTGACACTTTGAATTCGCGGACCCTGAATTCAAAAGTGATAAAATATATATGAATATAGACAATGAACTTGGCCTGATAATGCCTTGCGTCAGAACTAAACTGTTATATCTCCAAATTTGGCGGGAAAATGAGATATTGGTATCTTACGATTCGGTGTGGGATTTCCTGTCCGAAAATAACCATATATTGTGTCTAACGTATGCCAAATTTGAATGTGAGGCTGTGTAAAGCTGTCCCATCTAAAAAAAATATTTGACAGCGCTATATATAGCATGCAGTGTGTATATAACACAAAATGACGATTCGGTTCCATTTTGGGCCATAATTTGAGCACTTCAAACGATT
Source organism: Siphonodentalium dalli (assembly GCA_032622095.1). Taxonomy (NCBI): domain Eukaryota; kingdom Metazoa; phylum Mollusca; class Scaphopoda; order Gadilida; family Siphonodentaliidae; genus Siphonodentalium; species Siphonodentalium dalli. The sequence goes on from CP136063.1 coordinate 214,440,433, forward strand.
AATACAAGCCAATGTGGATAATAAATATCGCCTGAGAGTGTCAACTGCATGACAACACATACATAGACGAAGTTACAATAAATTATATTAGCTCGATAGAAATAGAACGATACCAATAATTCATGTCCCGCCAAAATTTAAACGTGACATTATAACCAACATGCGGCATAGCGTTGCGATTTGCGATTATAATCATTACTTGACCAGCTATCTAACATAGAGAAGATCATCAATGCCTACTCAGGCTATCATATATAATGTCACAAATTGACTGCACAGGTTGCGATCGAATGCTATAATTTACGTGATTACCGAGTTACCGTTGGTCAGGTATTTTACGCATAATTATTAATTTCAACAGAGCAGCTATCCGCTATCGGGATATCAGTTACCAAATGGAGAAATTAGTGTTGCGAACTGAAACATATATGTATGCTAAAGCCATCTTCCTCTGAAAGATATACTCACCTTCATATACGGTAAGGCTAATCAGCCAATCGTGCATCTCTTGGTTCCTGATCTCGAACAGATGTCCTCGTTCACATTCACATATGGCTTTGCTCTGACGCCATGTGTGTGTGTTATTTGCACCGATTCTGTACCACAGATCAAACTGGCTGTTGTAAGTGTAGTCTGAAAATACAGTTCATTCAAGATCTTCTTCAGTTATCTGTCATATAATTATATATGAATTCAACATGAAAGACATGTTTTATTGAACATCTATCTCGCAATTTACAAAATAATATATTTGAGAACTTACGATGCGGGCGAGGCACCTCTGCTTCTGAACGCGTTTGTCCATTCTGTTTTATAAAGTAAACGGCAATTATCCAATTATATTCAATTTGTTAACACAATGCTACCAACCAAGCATGTTGAAAGCATACTAACTATTTTAATTGGTCTTTTAGCCACACTCGTGTTCTGGTAATTCGTCGTATATTATGGTTTTACTAGAATATGTAAGTTTCCACACATGAATGTCCGTACTATATTTTCATTTCGAAATATATATATTTATTATCTCACGTGACTGTCTAGGCCTAATCCACGCTTGTGATTGGGAACTCGGTTTTCACTATTTCCGATCGTTCCGTCCCCAACACGATAGTGCGCTTCCTGATTTTAGCATACCAACTATCGCTGGTAAAATCCATAAATCTAGTTTTATCATGCTTGCTATTCTAGGGAGTTAATTTTCGCTGGAAAAGTTCAACATTTTGTGCCCGAAGTATCTTTGTAACGAAAACTAGAGCACTGTAAACTGTCGTAAGCAATTCTTAATGTTATTTGTGATTGTTCCCATATGTATTATGTGAGGATTATCCTGTTCCTACATTCGCTTATCACAACATCGCTTCGATATGTTGTGTCAATTCTCTAAGTTGGCACTATACTAAAATTCGAAACTAATCTTAAAATTATGTTCGATAGAAATAGTTTTAATTTTTCACTGGTTAACATGGTCTGATTGTGATTGTTTGACAGTGTGGGATCTGAGACAGCATGAAGAACGTTCGATGGAATAAAATAAATATTGTACGGCTCGGGCCACTATATCCGTGATATATGTATATAATACATGTACCTCCATGGGTAGTAGTACAGTTGACATTTTAGTTCCACGATTCCACGATAATTTGTCATGTCCCTTTACACCCTATTCATACTACGAGGCACCAACATCTTGATCCGACATTCCCTTTACGTCATTAGTTGCGGACAATGAGGAAATAACTGATGGATGCAGTTTTCGAACTTTATGGTTCATACTCAATTAACAGTTATTGGCCAGTTAAATATCGATCGCCCGATCTGACACCAAAATTAGTCAAACTTTCAGAGGGAATTTTCAGTGTTTTTGCGAGTATGTGGGCATCTATTCAGCGAGACTCTAGGCGAGCCGAATCGATGCCCACATACGAGCAAAAATAAATTCTCTGTTCAGCTACACTATGTGGATGTTCTGTTTATCCACCGAACAAATTTAAATGTATATGTTATCGCAGTTTTTGCCAAAAAACATCGCATAATTCACAGGCTCCTTATATAGAAACGATGACATACTTAGCGACTTTATCTGTATAGTAGAGACTTATTAATTATGAAACAATTTTGACTGCATCACGAAATAGTCCGCTTACTAATTTCTAAATTATTCCGGAAACATCATATAGCATGGTGTAATTTCTAATAAAATCTTAATGATTCGCGTAAAGTTCAAATTTAAAACTGAAGTGTACGAGTATATAGCAGTCATGTGAATTTGGTTGTTTGCGCTTGAAACTTATTAATGAAGTCTGAACTTTAGCAGTGGAACTACATGTATATAGCTGTAGCACCATGATCGGTATTGCGAATGCACCAGCTCACGGAAGATTATCGTATACTTTATAATAACAAACTTCAAATTTCTTAGTCAAGTTATAGACTTCACCAACTGGACATTGACAAATTATATTTGAGTGCGTTTTGGGGTGCATCGTTTGATCTTTTAGAAAGGAATCGCCACCGATTGCACGAAAATACGTTGTGGATGTTGACGTTTCTAAGGACACTGTCGCTAACAACGGAAACCAGCATGATCCGTTCTAATGATGCTCCATAACGTTGTTACGATCCAGACGTCACTTACGAACTGCTGGAGGTAAACTGGTTCATGTGATCTTTCTTCCTCGAATATTATTAAGTTTATCTGTCTAGTAGATGATACTTTATCTGTATAGTAGACGGATAGAGGCGTGGTTTATCTGATGGGCTTTATATGTATAGTAGAGAGGGGTATCGTAATCTAATCCTCACACATTTCTAAAATGTTTATCTTGCCAATTTATATACAACATAATCGAGATCACCGACAAAGATTCCACTTGATCTGACAGATATGTCTCGATTCCACTGAACCTGCAGATATATTTGCCCGATTCGTCATCTCCGGTTTAAACCTCCGAGTTTAAACCTGGTTTAAACCCCCATTGGCGGTTCAGCCAAACCGGGTCTAAGTGGGCGTTTTTGTCGTTTAGTGGCCAGCTGATTGATAACTCCAGTCGGTGATATGAGCATGTAGTCCAACTACCCTGTTACCAAGCGGAACAAAAGGCAGGCTGATGTAATGCTTACTGACACGTCCTCAATTAGCGCGTGCGAATGATTCAACTGTGACATGATAACACCAGTCTGCAGTCGCCACTTAGATACGCCCTCACTCGAGATAATTTACAGCTCCACCCTTTGACTGATAGTTTGACAATTCTAAACCGCGACGAAGAAAAGACGGATTCGTCATCTCAGGTTTAGCCTCGGTAAAGATGGTTTAGCTGGACCGCCGAATTAGATGGTTAGTTGCCGGTTTAAGCTTATAAAACACAAAAACAATATCGAAATTGACAAAAGCTTATACCCACACAATTTATAGGTGTGAGTGCCTCTCGCATATACATTTCCAATCAAGATATGTTCGCTGTCGTTATTATTGATTTTCGCAATCAATAAAACGAGGCGGTCCGCATTAGGACAGTACGATTAATTATCTCGACGATACAGAGACACTACTACTAAACCGCTGGTCTGGCTGGACCAGGTTTAAACCAGAGATGACGAATCCGTCACTTAGACCTGCGGTCTCGGGTTTAAACCACGGATTTAGCTGACTCACGGCGGTTTAAACCTAGAGGTTTACGTAGACCAGGTTTAAACCTGAGATGACGAATCCGGCCATAGAGTTTAAGTTGTATGATATGGATTGTTCGATTATTGCAATCCACTAAAATGATTTTCATATGCATGGGTGCATTTGGAAGATGCCTGTAGCTGGTTTAATGTCAAACTATCAAGAAACAATCATCTCTGGAAAATCGTTACAAAATGACAATGTCAGGCTGGCATGGGTGGGGGACTTTCGCACGCAACTCGCAAACACCGTACACACATTCAAAATCGAAACGACACCTCATGCTGTTTTATTACACAGAATATGCTTATGAACGGATGATCGCTAAAACACATTGTGTTTTAGATATGAATATCATTTATAGTCTCCAAAATGACAAACATTGCCCCTATCCCTGCCACAAATGTATATAACAAACTAGTTATGTGTCATCAAAATACTTGAAAGGGCAAGCTAAATTCTAAATTCTACTTTTGACTTAACAAATCAGCTTTTCTGGGTACGTTCTAAAACTTTTCAAAAGTCCATTAAACCGCTCCAGGATCCAGCTTCCACTTTATATGTATGTCATGAGAACGAGGAGCAATTTGACTACGATAAATATATTATAGTTAATATATGTAATATAGTTAGTAGACATCATACCCTTGCTAATTTCATCCATACATTTATGTACCATCTTCATTATGTGGGAACAGTTTATGACCGATAGGTTGTAAGCCACTTTCTCTTCCACTACAACTTCGTCAGACAATCTTCCAATATGACTTGTCATTGTCATTCAAGATTCAAGATTCAAGAGTTTCGCTGACACTGTAAAGATGTATCACCTGGTGAGACACAAACTTACCTATAATGGTTCACCTACAGAACTTATCCTACACACCCAGTCACTATACCTCACATTAAGACACTATTGATTGCCCATTGGAATTTATTACTCATTTCGCAATCACATGAAAAATTGCCGGTCAAACTTTTTTTGGCAATTATTTTTTGGCCGAGATATCACTAAGTACATGTAACTCACGGACATATCCGAAAATGACGTTTTATTTTATTTGACATCCAAACGACTGCCGCATGTTCGTAGTAGAACATTGACGCCGGTCTTGTCATTGGGAACCATTCCTGTGGTTTTCACATTGCAATACAAGGTCATATTGTCCAGAAGTCCATGTTCAGTCATAACCCGAGGGGCATGTATTTTCGGTATAAAAAATCAATGATGGATTTGTCTGAGGGGAACATTGCCGAGTCTTCCATTGGAACCAATTTGTTTTAAATGTTTGTTGTGTCGGAATTGTTTCTGTTGTCATAAAACAGGGCCCAAAGAGGGAAAAGTAATTACGCGCTAAGTGTTCATTATGGAGAAGTGAATTGGTATCGGGGAAGGTTGAAATTACTTATCAGCCACATATTTTACTTCGTACGATTAACTTAGCATTGTGCAATCAACAATGTTATTATATACAGTATTTGCACCACTAGTATCAGTAAATACACTTTGAGTACTCTGCTTTGATTATAGGTATGTGTAGATGTACAGAGGAGTCATGTTTCCCTATCATAACAACTGGACGAGCGACACATGCGAGGGATAAATTATATCCCATGTTCCCTTTAGGCTTTTACCCGGAATAATTACAAAAATTAAATTAGACATACATAATAAAATACCTACCTACTAATGTCCTGAATACACTCTGAGATGACGTGGGCTCAATAACACCATCTGAGAAGAGACAATCCTGTTTCTCCCCATCGTAAGAGAACTCTCTACAGGAACCAGTGCACATCCTAGCACACTGCATATGAGAGTGTGTCATTTTGCTAGTAACTAGTGTAACTGTGCAACCAACCGGTGGTGCTTTGAGATTGACAAACACAGCTACCTGTTTACAATTCACTGTACACATGGTTGCCAAGATAACGGTGGCACACAACATATACATACTGCAAAAGGTGACTGCGCAAATAAACTCACGATTCCGCTTTACCCCTTGCGGCGTATCGAATAACGCACTGTGCGCACTAGGTTCATTCCTGAAAACTATTAAACTGTTGGACTATTTTAACACATACATTGTAGTTACTCAAATCCTTCCTCCATACAAAAAGACTTCATTAGAACAGACGTAAATCATGGCTAAATCATCAAAATACACCGTGACGGGCATGTCATGAAACAGACAGAGGCCAGAACTAACCAGATTATCTGTGTTTCTAATACAATATCGTGCCTATTTGTGTCGCAGTAAATCCGATTTACATTGTTGAAATATTTTAACATATATCTTGTAGTTACTCAAACCCTTAACTACTTCATATAAACAATGGCATCGTACTTAATTCCACAGAAGACCCCGTTAGAACGGACCATTAGTTCTCTTGAACGTATCGATCTGTTTTACTACGTATATGATAATGGGTGAAAAATAATAATTCAGCGAATGGATCTTTGTATATAAAATAATGTACGATCTCGACAATAACCATCCATTATCCCTTAAACTGGACCTAATGAACAATGAAGTGCAGGAATTCCGCTCACAAAGAGTTTAGTTCGACCCAATCATGCTGTGTGTAAAAACACACTCGTTGTTTTCCTCACGTAGGCACTAACGAGTAGCATAACACGCACGTTTTTACGTGGGCGCTATCAAATAATATTGTTTTAATCGAGTAATACGTCCGAATTTGAGTTGGGTGGGGAGATGTTCCAAACATTTATGAGAATATTTATAAACATCCATATTACACATGTGTAGTCAACAGTATCAATATTTACGGCACGTGCTCAGCTCTGGTAGGTATATTGAACATCTCGATCCACAGGACGACTTATACCCAACCAAAGATTCCATGATTAAAGGCACGGGCGGCGTTCGTTGCAGAAATATTCATATTTGTTCAAATCGCCATCAACAGAAGGAATATTAAAAACTATATAGTTTTGTTCATATGCCAAACATAATCAGGGCGTAAATAGTATATTGTCATCAAGGCAATGGTGTACGTAAACAAGAGCCTGCTCGTGTTAGAGAAGTTTAGCTTCTGTTTACATAATACAGCACAATTCTGTTGGTTAATCACACACAAATGATATAAACGCTCTTTATTATTTCCATATCAGGAAAACAGTAACAAATAACGCTCTTTATGTTTACCTTATCCGGATCCAAACAAAAGCCAGGTTCTGTAACGTTTTTTGCTTTTGTTTACATAACAAAGGAAAAAAACATTTGACAATAACATACTGTTCATGCCATATTTCTGATTGGTATAAGAACAATGTCTGTCTATATTTTACTATTATTTCTGTTTATGGCGGTTTTTGACGGAGCTGAATATTTTAACAGCATACCCACCGCCAACTCCGCCCGTATCTTTGCAGTTCGATATCGGATGGAGTGTTCTTTGTGATTTCCCATTTCTGCACACATACATGTAAAGATTTGACCAACTATTTTCTTGATGAGTAGATTTCCTGCCTTCTTTTTCTGTGTACATTGTACAACCAGGGAAAAATGATCAGGACACCAATACCACGGCATTTTAAACGGACATGGCTCATTCGAACCGCCAAATTGGTTCTACGTTGTTTGGAGCGACGGATACGATCGGTCGATAAATAAACGAACTATTGATATACCGGCTTCGTGTTCTCTGAAAAACACCTGACAAAGTCACAGCCATTTTTCAGACGTTTTCAATTTTTCGCTAGAAATCAGACAAATGCGCTTTATTGCTGCCATATCAGGAATAGACTACCAGGGAACGCTCTTTTCTGTTTCATGTCGCGCAAATGGCGGTTTTTTGTTTGGGACCCAAACACCGTATTCACAGTTGTATTTTGCATTACTTCAGTGCGTCTTTTTTGGGTTATATAATGCTCGTAGATAGGTAGTTCAGATATTTATCGACCAATTCGATACTGAGAAAAATTCAAAAGTGAATAATATTATGTGTATTTTGGAGCGCAAACCGCCATGTGGCTTTAAATGCGTCATAAGTCGAGTACTATCGCACATTACACAAAATGTATGATCAAGACTACCAATATATACGTCATGCTCAAGACTACCAATATATACGTCATGCTCAAGACTACCAATATATACGTCATGCTCAAGACTACCATTATATACGTCATGTCTTCAGCTCTGATATGAATATTAAACCGCTCGATCTACATGAACGACTTATACCCAACTGAATATTCCGTGTGAAGAAGCTTCCAATTCGATAACGTATGGTATGGCTTTTTGATATTTCCCATTTCGAATATATAACGATTTGATCAAACTATTTTCTTTAAAGGTGGATTATCTCTTTGTAAACATGTATTATATAGTTACCGGGTATAAAATATTAGATCTGAATCGAAGACTCCTGTCCGGAAATGTTTCTATCGATTAATATTCATTTTATTTCGAATATTTTCTGGTCTAAAAAGGTGTGGTTGTTTAGCTAACGAACAATAGTGGTTACTGTTAACAGAGACCATAAATTTTATGGTGTAGTTTTGTCACAAATAAACATTAACTATACTCATTATCGCTTATCACTTTGGAATAAAACAATACAACCATTCAATATGGGACAATTGACGTTCGGTATGTAGCTATAGTAGCAGCATAATGCTCTCTATCGCTATATGGTATCACCCGAATGGTCTGTTCTACAAATAGACAAATAAACGGTCCCAATAAAATATTCGAAATAAAATCAATATTAATTGTTAAAAGCCTTTCCGGACAGGGGTCATCAGTTCATATCTATTATTTTATACACACGCAACTATTTCGTATTCAGCTGATGTGTCGGTGTGTTTAGGGTAAAAACACACCTGGTGGGGCTGTTACACGTTATACACACATGGGCATATTTATAAGGCGACACGTGTTTAAAAGTGGAATGTGTTTATTCAAGTATCAACATATTTAACACTACAGAATCTATAACATCAACAGACAAACAATTAAAATCATACAGTCTTAGAACAAAAGTTACATACAGAGTTTCATGCTGATTTTGCTATTAAGCAGTAACGTATCGGGGTAACTCAGATAGTTTTCAGGATTCTTGAGACCTAAAAACCATAGAAAAAATAGCTTGTTCATAGCTTGGGGAATACGAAAAATGAACGTTTTATTGACGTTCTCGGTTATAAGTTACGAAACTATCAGACTTTGTTTTCCAAAGGTGAGCTTTTTCGTGTATCAGATGATTAAACAAAACGAGATCAAAGCTTCGAATACAACCTTCTTCGGTAATCTAACCGCTCAGATCTCAGACATGATTTGAGAAACACACCAAGAATTAATAAATGTATATACACTGGTAAGATATATATAATATATCAGCCTGGTCTCCCGTAAATAAGCTCATATAGAACATATATCAAACATAGGAAAAAGGCCCAAATAGGGATTATTTTAATCTGAATTAAGCTCCATATGAACCTAAATGGGACACGATCAAAACAGTCATACATGAGATTATTTCAATTAGAAATATAGGCACTATTAAATCAACTGTTTTCATCGACACGACGTACCATATGAACGCTTTTTAGAATGTGTTTACGCTGCGACCCGCGCCTTTCAACGGAATAGCTGGCATAAATCCTGTATGAGCTTATCTCGGAATCAAACAAGTTCCATATATATTTAGATCCTATTTGAACCTATTTGTTGAGATATATATATATATATTGTGTGATAACTGGAGCCACCGCCGTATAACAAAACAGTAGCAATATTCGAACATTCATATCAGTTTCAATGAATGTAATATCATTTGGGTATATGACTCGAGGCTCTCCGTGATAAGTTCCGACTGGTTAGAAGGACTGTCTTTGTTCAGTAATTAGCGAAATCACCTCTGATTGAAAAAACTTGACGTTCCTTTATGTATTGCCAATTAATTGCCGTTACGTGGTCCTTTAGCAGATGATAAATTGCGAAGCAAATTCACCAATCAAAGCTGGGTTCTCGGAACTAGCTGAGAGCACCAAGAAAGGACAGAACCACAATCACGGTATACGGATAAAACAGGCAGGGGAAATAGAAAACGTAATATATGACATACACTATTATTGTGAGTTAACGGAAATTGACAAACTAAATCGACAACTGATATGTGAATTGATTACAAGCGGGCCTAGGACGGATGGCATGCTATCATAGCTATATGGGTGTCGCGGATGATACTAGGAGGTGCGTATAAACACATGGTGTAAAAATCCGACTGTCTGCGACCGAGGGTTTTGATCTTCCAACGTCGCTGCATTTACGAAAGTATAAAACAGCATACAATTTATTCTGGGCCTTTTCAGATTGACCATGCTGGAGCTATTGTGTGCCTGTGAAAATGCTATATCTGTTTCCAATACACCGCCTTTGCCAAATACACATAAAGCTAATTGTTATAGCTGTTATGTTATGCTTCATCGTCTTGGTTGTGTATTCGTAATATGATATACACGACCATATATCATCTAAATTTTCAAAAATACATATTCAACATATTTATCTGCATCATATATATTTGACAATTCAATTGGTAATACGTTAAATAATTGTCAATAAACACACATGAATTTGGTCATACAATTGGTATCACTAACATCATATTTACAATTTTATCAACATTGTTACATATATGTATACATAGCTTTCGTTCTGCACACAATTCCTAAATATATGGATGGACTGATACAATGAGAAATATGATGTAATTGATATGACACACCCGTATCGTTCGACTAGTCACCTAACACATCTTGAGTAATTGCCTCAATTTCTTCACATTAGACTGTTGAATACGGTAGGCAATATTGAGATAACCTTAACATGTTCAATTGGATATTTGGAAATCGAGCATACAGTTAGTTTATGAAGCAAATTATTCAAAAGCAAATGAACAACTGAGCTCCATACATTTTGCAATAGATTCAATAAAACTATATGGCATTAGTTTGTATGGATGATCTATTTCAAAACAGTGCTGTTTGATCTTAATGGGAGACTTGGTATTCCGTGCAATGTTTATCGACATATCACGCGAATAGGCTTCATTTGGGATTAAATGATTATTCAACTCAGCTGCAAGCAAAATCCCATCAATTGATCGAATAGAATATAAAATTTATCCTGGGCGTTTGAATATTTGGCTAAATAATTCGACGATCTGTTTTTACTACACAAATCGTTGATATTCTACTACACAACTGCTGACATCAAATTAGTGCATAACTTGTTGAATTTACTACACAACTCGTGAGCTACAACAAATCTCGGCGAGTGTTAGTACAGAACTCGTGAGCTACCACATAACTCGATGTGTAGGTCGAAAATGTTCTAAGCCCAGAGTCTGTAATATGGAGAAACCGACAAAAATGGGACCAAATTTGAGAGGGAGCAAGTATTGGATAAAAAGAACACCTCTATCGCAAAAAAAAAAATTTTTGGGTCGAAAATTGTCTAAATCCAGCGATGGTCTGGAAATTGGGGAAACGCGAATGTTAGGCGGAAGGCCTAACTAACCTCACGTGAATTTACTATATAATATTGCGTAAAGCCCAATCTGGTCCAGCCTACCAGTCCAGCGATTGTCTGTAACATGGGAAACCGATACAAATGGGACCAAATTCCAGTGAGCGGGCACGTATTTGGGTAAAAAGAACTCGTGAGCTACAACATAACTCGATTTATGGGTCTGCAACATGGGGAAACTAACTTCACACATCTGAATTTACTACATAATATAGCATACAGTCCAAACTGGTCTTTGAAAAGAACAAACATGTTACTACAAAACTCGTTGATTTTCTACTACACAACTCAAATTACTACATGACTCGTTGACGTTACTACATAACTCGTGAGCTATCACATAACTCTGCGATTGTTGCTACACAATTCGTCAGTTACTACAAAACTCGTCAGTTACTACAAAACTCGTCAGTTACTACAAAACTCGGCGTAACACTTGGTCTAATGTGTTTTTCAAAGACGCACTCGCAAAACAAATATTGTTAGGCTTGAGAAATGTCCGTGCCATCGACGACGTTGATTGACCATCAAATTTACATCCGCTGTCATCGTGTGTGTCCAGCTCAACTAATGCAATCCTTTTGATGTTGGCGCTACGGGGATAGCGCACCATTAGGGTATTCTTTGTGGGCAACAAAAGATATTGTCATGCTGCGAGTCGCGAATCACTTTGTACAGAACCGCCACAACTGTGTATATATACCAATCAACTATCATAAGATATATAGGTAGGTAGAATGCAAAGAGTACATTATATTGGACATATCGGTCTAGATAGTAGTTATCTCTATAAGCCCTATATTACAATAGATCCTTTCATACTTGCGGTGATGGTAATGCGCTTCACGGGTCAATACTGGTAAGCAATAACGCCCAGTGAACACTCGACGTGAACCAAAGAAACCTAAATATTCTGCGGGCATGGGGGAACTGGGATATTTTCATAACTTGTTTTCTGGTAACTAATGGTGATAAATAGCATATGGAGTCTAAATCGATCTCCGGAGTGGCTGACGCGGAGTTGTTCGGACAAGATGAATCGCCAATCTTGAGTTGTAGGTTCCACGAAAACTGTCAATCTAATGCGCCGTATTGTCGAGAAAAATGACAACCTGTTACTGATCCAGGCGTTAGATATGATTGCCAGACAGTACTGGCAATAGTGTGAGTGAAAATGGGGAAACAGAGGAAACCGATCACCAGCTCATGATTATATTATATGTAGCCCAGCTGTGTAGCTATCGAGTTGACCGGTTTTTTAGGCCACTTCAAGCAACAGTTCATATAATTTCATGAGAAAGAAACAGGTTTTGAACATCCTATAGAGTACAGTTAAATTCAGTCCAAGTGATCTGATTAATTAAATTGTTTCAGCATTTCGATGAAGTTTGGAAGTAGAAGCAAAATAACACTGCCAACAAATATATAAGTCTGCGCCCCTTCTGTTATCTGCCAGCATTCTTTTATTAGGATTTGCAAATACAGTAATGCCCTAATTAATCGACTCCTTTAACCACAGCAGAATTATGGGTAACTTTTCAGGATTTATTCGGAAATATGGCTTGTTGCCATTCACCGGAAAGCTCTCCCCGGCATTACTGTATCTCGCTATCGCGCAATAACAACATCTTTGTATCAATGGTTTTCTCGAGCATGGTGACACGAGTGTTATTTTGTTTACAAACTCAATTTCATAGAAGCCATGCACGTTTTCTCAGAAAGGGGATCTATAGGGCGTTATACATTTATACAAATACATTTATTTCTGCTGGTTAATATTCAAGTCAATAAGCATGTATCAGTAGTTCTATACATGAATGAATGAATGAATAATTTATTGGATAAGGCATGTACACGTACATCTAGCATTTATAAAATACAAGGTGAACAATAGAAATACAAATACAGTGTACACACATAATCCGGGCTGTGATGTGACCTAATGGCCGTCTTCCCAACATCGCCCAGGCAAAAATTAAAGGCATCAGTTTATTTTTGTTCAGTAGCTCTCGTCAATATACGTGTGGTGTGTTCAAATGAAGTAAGATTAGAAAGGCTAATTTATAAGGTATACCATCTCAATCGCAAGTCATGTCTATATCTATTATAAGTTAAACTAAATATTGAGAGTGAAACCGTGTGATGTACAAATCATATCAGTTCAGGGGAGAGTCATGCGTTGTTGTACCTTCTCGGCAAGTTACATTTCTAAATGTTTGCATATATGCATTTAAAGGTACTCAATCCGATAAAACTCCTCTCAATTACTATTTCAATGGCTTCAGGGGTCAAAAATATTTGATTCGAGTCGAGGAAGTCACCCATCAAAGCTCAGATTTGTTTGATATCGATTTTATAAATCTATTATTTTTCATTATCGGGAATACTTTCTGGCCCAGAACTCAGTCAAAATTGCGTTATTATTACCACTTGATTTTAGAGTTACCCATCCTTGTCTGTTTGAACAGTGTTTTGGTGTACACATCTCGAGCAGGATACGAAATTGACGGCAATTATTAGTACTCATCTCGAGAACATAAAAAATTTCAAAAATCAATATCTAATAACTCTGAGCTTTGTTTGATGGGTTCCTCGACTCGAATCAAATATTTTTTACCCCCAAAGCCAAAGAAATAGTAATATAGGACCCTCTGATCGGATTGTTGTTGTTGGAATCTGTTGAGATGGGGACCCTCTGTTCGGATTGAGTACCTTTAAGTTTCAGTTTTTGGGTGAAAGTGATAATTCAAGTTATTAATATAAAAGTCACCCATTATATAGGAATATTTCCCTTCCTTGTTTATAGATTTAGTTATTGTGTTGACGAGTTTCGTGAACAAGTCCAGATCGGCCTTTGTTCGCGTGTTTGGGCTGTATATTACACCAACAATATACGGTTTGCTATTTTGGGGCTGCACCTCTATGAAGATTGATTCAAACACATGTGGTATAAATACAGTTAAATCATCCCTTATTTTGTGGATCACATTTGTGTTGACATAACAGCCAACTCCTACAGGACAGTCATCGTCTATGGGTCTGGTTTTAGTGTATAATGTATAGCCATCAAGATCGAAACAGCATTGGGACGGTTGCCTGAAAAACTCGCTTATTCCAACTATATCCAGTGTATTGGAGTTAACATGTAGCGAGTTGATAAGTTCATTAAAGGAATCCCAAATGAGCTCCAATACTCGTGACAGTTTATGTGAAATAGCTTTACCGAATTTTTCGTTTAGCTGACTATATTCTGCAGGGGAGTAATACTTGCAATCGGTACCGCTTATTTCGTTTGATCCATCATCATCACTGCCACTTACATCAGAAATTTCATGACTAGCCATTGGGAAATATGGTAATGTTTAAGACCTGGTCAAATGGCATATTGAAATGTCGGATGGAATAATTTAATGAGTGATATAAATAGAATCTGGATCTAATCAATTGGTTGTATATCGTACTGAGAGCTGGTGAACAAAAACAAATAACAAGATATGTAAAAAATGAAAAAGAAATTGGAGGTTCTACCTCCGGTAACATAATGCACCACCGAGTATGTTCTAACCTCATTACATTCAGTGTACGAAAGTTGGTGGGGTTAACACACATTTATTTGTAAATTTGGAACATGTGTGTCGCTTAAAATTATAATTTGGGTCCCTTTTCGTGTCGCTAGAGATGTGTGTCAATATTTTAGAAATTATCTAAATTTAAAACATAAAAGTTGTGTTTCTTGTGTTTTATTTTGGGAATCGTACATCACTTTAATAAATCATCAGAGACATAAAAACTGAGCGCAATATTTATGAGGCAAGGGACGTATTTCAAGATTATCAGTTGACAAGAGCCGTGCTCTTCGTGAACTGCATGACGGTAGCTATTTTTATTCGGTTCATTGATTGGCCCACGAGATGGTATCGCCCAAAGAAACTGACATGTGCAAGATGGGGTTGGTTAATAATTATTAGCTGGGTGTCACATATTCACAGTTCCATGGAAATTCATAATACGAAACAATGAAACAGATCAATTATCCTAATTTGCAGCTTTGTTAGTTGCCACAATAGGTATCTGCAATAACTTGATTTCATCTGGAATTTATTATTTATATTAAATTATCTGGCAAGTTTAATTCAGTTTAATAATTATGTTTAGGATCTGTCGAATCCGCATTGAGTTTAATATGCCACATATATACAAACATCGCTATTCAGCGCCACCACTATATAGATATATAGATAGATTCAATCAGAAAACCATAATAAAGCTTGTATCTATAAAATATACTCACGCAAAATATATTAATCAACACTTAAAAACAACAGAAAGTTGAGCAAGAAGAGTTACTGTATACTTTCACCAATTGCGTATTGGAATATATCCATGGGTACTCATTGAACCGGTCCGCTGGTAAATATACAATGGCCATTAAATAATTCTGTCTGTCGATCGTCCAGAGAAATGAAAAAATTACAACAGAAAGAGAGCAAGAAAGTTAAATGTAAATTTCCACCCAATAGCATGCTTGTGTGCAAACATTTTAGTGCTATTTGGTAAGTAAAAATTGAATGGATGGGAATCACTTTAAACTACAACTAGGAGTTTATGTAGATAGAAGTGTTGGCCAAATAACTTTTAATAACATGGTCACCTTAGTCAGCATGGTTACATGTGAGGCGAATGTTATAGGCTTTTAGAATATGCAATCCATATATATAATGCATATCTTTATCTTTATATATTCACTTAGCCATATCTCAACGTTGGCAAAACGATGAGAAGCAGATACTTATGGTGACTGTTTTTATGATCTTGCTTCCGATCATTCTACTACCATTCCACTATTTTGGGTTGTATTAATATGTTGGATTATGCTAAACAGTAATTGCTTGAAAGAACTAGTCTGATATATAGAGGAAATCTAGTGTTTTTGAGTGGATACAGAAAAATTTGTCATGAGTGAGCGAGACAAATGTTTATTTTCGCGAGCGGCTTTCCGCGAGCGAAAATAAACATTTGTCTCGGTCACGAATGGCATATTTTTCGGTATCCACTCAAAAAACGCTAGATGTTCTTTTTATTATACGCATTTCCAACGAAATTCACCATGTACGCCGATAAATGATCTCACAATGGTCTTCAATCGATGCATCACATTTAAAGCCATCAGCTGATCGATGCCTGTTTCACGCAATGCTACTTCACCATCCGCAGAATATATAGACAGAACACAACGCGCATCTTAATCGAGAATCTTTTATCGAATGAGTTGCGGATGGCGCAAGGATATATTTCGCGAGAGCGTAGCGAGAGCGAAATATAAATTTGCGCCGTCCTCAACGAGTTCGATAAAATATTCGAGATTATGATGCAAGTTGTGTTCTGTATTTATTCTACACCGTTCAGTCAAATAAGTTCAATCCATGAGTGTCACCTCTATTGTTACTATAGCTACATTTATTGTGATTTAAGTCTGACAAATAACCAGTAGTTATGGGGGGGATCGCCGGAAGCGGATTATCGACGTAATGTACGTCATCTTTCTTGGCGACAACGTCAACAAGAATAGTTCCGGCTTGTATTCCACTAGAGGTATACACTTATATGTATTCAATGGCTGGGATTCCGTTGAAACGTGTGCCTCACGTCAATGGGTGTGGAATAAAAACATATAGTTCCCATATTCTTCCCTATATTTCCCCCCATAAATATGTCGAATTTCAACATAAAATAGATTTTAATTATACAGGTAATAATATCAATGAATATAATATAATTTAGAATATCACCATGGGTTCTTTCACTTGTACTTCTTCAACACAAACTTAGAATGAGAAATTAAACCGGAAAGTGTACCCCAGGAAACACCGGCTCGAAATTGTAAACACATTTCAATAAATTCAATCGCTGTCGCTGTCAATGATGACCCGAATACGTTTGAAACGCTTTGGATTTGCATTGAGGTTCATTTCATTTGTAACTTTATGATTCTGAGAAGCCTGGAAATAAAGATTAACGGCTTGAAATATAATGTGATGGTAATAACATATGTCTAAACTTAACGAAGCACATATCGGCGAGATGTCAAATGAGTGTGTATTATAATCACGCGTGTATCCACAGCATAAACTCAAGATATGCACACGCGGAGTAATAATTGTGTCATTGTGCAAATATCTACGACTGGCAATTGTCTGCTAATTGCATGATTCTAATAGAGTCATAATTTTCTAACCTTGGGTGCTATATTGGCGTTGAGATTATAACCGTCACATTTAATGATAATTGGTCAATTGTAAAAGATTTCTGGTATAGTTAGAAAGACCTTATTTGCGAAATTAATAATAATAATAATGTATAGCATTTGTAAAGCGCCTTTCCCATGAGGCCCAAAGCGCTCAATGTTTTACAATTATTACCCTGATGAGCCTGAACATTCAGTAACCATCTACTGCTCCCCGGGGACAGGGGGAGGTACAGCCGGGAGTATGCGAGGATACCATATGGCTAGCATACTGACAAGATCTTTCACTGCTCATTATCAGGTACCCTTGTAATGCATGGGTGGTGCAAAGCAGACACAGTACGAGCGACCTTGCTCAAGGGTCACAACTTGGCGCGAGATTCAAACAGTGTACAATCCAACAATTGCACATCGCTCAAGTCGGAGCTCCACTGGGTGTGTGTATTATTGGGGGATACGACACTGTAGTTGTTGGCGTACATTGTATAAACCGCAAAGCGGTTTACACGAAATGTGCGCCCAATGACCACAGCGCCGTATCCCCCAATAACACACACCCACTACATCCATTTCTTATATTTATATAGCAATTTGATGATATATTGCCATAAATAAGCTGAGTTTATTCATATTTAATTTCGCAAAATATGCGAGAATATGAGACTAGCACACGCAGCACATTAAGTCAGCCCAATATAAGATTTCCAAGAACGTCGCAACAAAAAAGTGATCGATATAGTTAACTGGCTTCAGATGCAATTCGGCTGAACTTTTAAAATCACGCCCAAGTATTCTGCTGACCGATTATAGTTATAAGGTCAACAATTTGTGACGTCGTGTTCGTGTTACCACTTTTCGTGTTATTGGGATATAAAACGGGTGACCCAATTTCCAGTCTCCAAATGACCAATGACAAAACAGGATTTAGTGTAACACAGAAGGGTTATGCAAATATACACAGTTAATGAAAACGACCCTGCATTCTAATCGCACGGTCGCGGCGTGCATGCATACAATGCGGTGATTGTGTTATCAACTGATACAGGCGACCGATCGCCCAAAAACTCGACATGATGATACACCGGCAATGTCTTGTTACAAAATAACGAACGAGGTGTGCGTGTATATGCCTCATGGATACACAAATGTATAATTTACAAGCTTAGTACATCTCACCGCTCGTTTTCTGGTTACAGTTCACACACATATCTGTTCTCCATACCGGTGGCACTATCGCAGGCATAGTCATTCATGAAAACACGGCCACCACCTATGTTATGTGTGATTGTCATACAATGTTGATTCCCATTGGTGTTTTCCCGCGACATGTCAGTTGAGGTCCACAAGCTATTGTTAGCTCTGTTTCTCCAATCAAGCCAGGTCGTTTCATCAGTTCCATCAATATGATGATACATCCAAGTGTTACCTATAAAAGACATCTAACAGTCACAATTGTTGCATACCGTATTCGTAATTGAAGTAAGCTCGTGCACACTCGATAGGCTGCTTATTTCAGAAATGTCAATTCGCATATAAATTATGTGTGGAGTTGGCCCCCGTCCGTGCAAAGGTTGTCTTAGATTAAATTGTAGATGATCCACAATGGCTCTTTAGGGTGACTGAATGGTCACATATCTACACTTACAATGTAGATGATCAACATAAATGTTTTGGATAAGATAATCCTGACTCCTGTGTTTATATGTAAAAACCGACATTTATAATCGTAGTTCATATCAAGACAATACAATATTTTACCTGACAGGCACGATCATGATGATACAGATGATTCTGTAGTGATTACAAGTCAAATAGAACTTGACCAAGACGATGACGATGATGTTGATAGTGATGCAGATGTGATGTTGGCGGTACATATGATTATGAAGTTATTTTAGTTGTGATTATTTATTATAGAGAGGATCAGATTGACTTAATCAGAACCATAATATAACTACAACTTTAACTATATAAGAAATGAACGGCGGTTTCAATGTGGTCATGGGATTTTGACCGCGAGAAAAATTCAGCAAACTGCATGAACCCCGGAGTTTGCTGATTTTTTTTATCGCGGTCAAAACCCATGACCACGTTGAATCCGCCGTTTATTATTTATATTTATATACTTACGCACTTTAAAACACTTCTCCAAATATGTCCGTTATTTCGTCGAAAACACTTTTTCAAATATCTCCGTTATCTCGTTTATAAAAATAATTTCCTATTTCTATATTTCGCCCTATTTCGCTGTATTTTCCTATTTCGATTTTTCGTGCTATTTCGCTGTATTTTCATATTTCGCTTTTTCGTTGTATTTCATATTTCGATAATTCGCTATATTTGACATATTATGGGATATGGGATTATATGATAACCAACATTCTGATAGTCAATCGAACATCTCGTGCCACCCGTGCTCGCGATTAGATGCCACTAGCCATCCAATCGTGAACCTCGATTACATATTGTTTGCTATCAAATCCTTGGCGTATTGGCTGACTAGATACTCAAGCAGTTGGTAATGCCCGACAATCCCCGGTGATTTCCGGGACCAATGTGTTTATAAACCTATGAACGACATTGAAAGTGACGTCACGTTACGTTCATAGGTTTATGAACGCATTGAATAAGGGGCGTGTCTACCGTAACGCTATGGGGAAATCGGAAGAGATATCAGGTGTATGTAAATATAATTAAATGGTCGATAATTGGGATTTGTTCAAAACTATTTATTGATAGTTGGTTTTCTCCCCTGTTGCAAACTTATACGGGGACCTAATTCTCAAGAAGCCCGGAGATCGGAGCTGCAAATTAACAGCTCAAGTGGGCCGAACAATCCGGTCGAAATGCATAGCTAGTTGTGAATAACACACATATACTCATGTATCAATAATGGTTTGCCTTTTCGATTCAGCATCAAGTGCACCCCCTCATTAACACGTCACAGTGATCTTCACCCCATAGAACCCGACAATGAACGAGGTATGAGATAATAGACGAATTCTTGTGTTGTGTGCACCACTTAGTGAAATTCAAGGTACCGCTGGTATTACATCATATTTGAAGGAGACATCCATTTGATTTGGCATCAATAAAAACGATGCTATGGACATGAGAAATGGTGAGTTTTATAAAACAAATAGATATATAATAGTTATTTTCCAATAAAAACTAATAGCCAGTGTTCGGGGATTTCGTGTTTAGAGTTGAGACAGGACAAATCTATAATCTATGTTATATTCAAAGAACCAAAATCCCCCAACATTATCAGCGAAGACCGTCGGCGTAAAATCTCAAATGTATGGTACATGTATGTCAATGGATTAGTTCCGATGTGTTAATGTACGAGTCCTAAGAATAATGATAGTTGATAATAGACGAGACTTTCTCTACTCGTTAAAATGAGCTTCTTTTTATTTGTCATTCTAAGATTGGTTACTATATCTGTGAATGTTTGCCGTTCTACTGTCCACTCTATAATTTAATGGGACCATCTAGATGGTTCCATTGGAGTCTAACGCGGAGTTAACTAGAAAGATAAATGTGCAGGTTACAATTTCCTGTTACCCTGTCGGAGTCAATGTTGGAAGAAAAGAGATGCACATAAACTTATAAATTTGTTTTGCTTAATCGTCTATTTTTCGTCAAATTTGATGCATGTAATCTAAGTTTGATCTTTTTAGAAATGGCCCTTGGTTATAGGCTGGCATGGGAGGGGGTGGTCACACAATTGATAAAACAGATTTACCGCTAAGTTCTACCACATTCATATATGGTTATATATAGTGAATACATCTAAATGTGTGATTCAAAGGTGCCCAATTGGCACCGTCTGTTTCAGGGATATTGATCCTTGTTTTCTATGTTCAGTCCCACATTACAGCCAACTGTGCATGCCAAATTGCGGATAGCCTTTCCATCTTACGGCAACCGGTTGGTCATTATCCCAGTCCTACGTCCACCCATAGCGGGAACATAAATACAGAAAATACAATGAAAACAGTATCATAGGAAGGATGGACTTTTATTACACAGACCCGAAAGGGGTGTTTTTTCTGGGAGTCTGAATCGCTGCACAGAAAAAGGATAGTTTTCTTGTCTGCTATAACATATCAGAAAATGTTATATCATGAAATGAAACTCAATTTCACCGAATGGCGGGCGAGGCTACAATGTCTTCATTGGTGGGGTGCCTGTATTAACATTTCCGACAGCAACTCGATATAAACAATTATTTAATGAGACATTTGTTACTTTTTGACCAAAAGTCGAACTTGTTATTTACGTTCGGTCACACTGTTGAACTGAATTGTCCTTCAGTCTGACACTGTCCTACTTTTAATATGGGTCATAGGCTGGAAAGTTCCCCAACAGTTGGATTGTTTGAGATACATGCTAGAATTCGAACCAACGAGGGGTGCGCAAACGCTGTTTTCTGAATTCTAAAATGTAGGTATGCCATATTGTGCAGTATAAGTTATACGCCGCCAAATTGACAATTGTTACTCACGTCCCAATGATGTAACCTCAAAGTAGTACATGCAGCCAGTATGATACTCTGGGGCATGTCCAAGTGTTTCCACGAGCCATAATATGGTGCCCCAGAGTGTCAGCATATGCTACTCATATGATTTCACTCATCAATCGGAATTGTACTACTGTTGCACATAATACGTTATGTTGGTTGTTTTAGACATTTACACCTGAAGTGATCAATTGAGGCTCGACCACTCAGCAAAATGCATTGATTATTTTTTCACAAATTTTCTTGTATTTTATTGGTTGCGAAAAAATTACTAATATAGATAACATCATCAAGTATCATCTGCGTTGCGTTCAATCCCCTACATATATGTCTCACCTTCTCCGTCTGATTGTTTTGTTACGGTGCAGTAAAGCAGTGGTTCAAAACTTCAAGAAGAAATATCCATTGAATATGGTCCTTAAATGTTCTGGTCCCCATGCGTGTGGGATATGATTTTGTCTATTTGTATGCAACATGAATGACAATCCAGAACGTTCTGTTGGTACTTCCTGCTCGCGTGGTAACTACTCGTTAAAATAATATGTACATATTTCCCTTACATTTTATTATTATCACGCCGGTGTGAGTTATTAACTTCCACTTAGTTCACGCCAATTTGCCTCGTCCTATCACCTGGAGACTCGTCCATTCGCACGGTGTTAAATGCACATCGCTCGTCCATTATCAACTGTTGCAAATACCACACGTCTGTGGACAGAAATTATAAGTATAGGTTATAACCCAACGGGTTATGACATATTTATGAACCTCTTCACACCCAAGGCAAACAAAATTGAGTCACTTTCAATATGATGATTACGTATCAATTACTATTCAATCAAAGGTTAATTGAATGTTGTGTGGTGTTACATATTTATACCACATAAGTCAAATGATCGTCGACAGTGGGAGCACTTGATTCGGGATTATTTATCAGCGTCGATAAACGTGTTGTCCAGGGGGGGGGGGGGGGGTCAGAAACAAATTACGGATACAAGGTGGAAATGTTGTGTTTTTCAGTTTTGGGGACCCACCACCCCGGGAGCGTAAGTTTTTTCCACCCAGGTCTGGGACACCACCCGGGACCGTAACTTTTTTCCACCCAGGTCTGGGACACCCACCCCCAAAATTGATGAATATCTTATAAATACTACTAAATAATAGGTTGTTAGCAGGGTAAGGGTCTCTCATTGTGTCTGCACCGGAATTGAGAGAACGCTGACCAAGCACACCCACAAAAAATAAACAAACAAAGCACATGGCTGAAAAATATGCCAACAAAACCAGTGACAAAACCTTTAAAACCCCAAATATTTATGGTTATAAAGGTAAAATACCCACTTTAACAGAATAGTTGTGTCCCTTATTAGCAATAGGTTAAAATATGTGCATGTGTAAAGTAAAAACACCACCAATTTGATTAAATAAACACAGTTCCAGTCCTCTCCATGTGTGAAATCACTGGTGAGCAATGGGGAGCTCCCCTTAAAATCATTCTAGGCGAGTAGTTCTCCTACAAAATGTCGAGGCGAGTAGTATCCCAGCAGGAGATGCCAAGCCAAAGGCATCTCCCGAAGGCCTGAGAGGGGAGAGTATGGGAGGGGGAGGGGGGCCGCCCCTGGAAAATTTTGAAAATTAGATGCTCTGAGATTGAATCTGGAGCCTGTTAATGCTCCAATCAGTGAACAACACGTTATTATGTGACTTAATTCACTGTAGTCATGTATCGACATCGAACATGTACTTCGACCACGTGGTCACGGTATTTATAGTTTATTCAATATCTTGACTGATATCATTGATACAAACAAATGAGGCCAACAGTTTTTCGGCTTTATGACCGCAAATCAATCTAATGGGTCATATATTACCGGTATATTGGCCACAAGCCGCCATCCATATTATCTCGAACGCCAGCCACGTGAAAAAATCTCCATCGCCGGAATTGTAAAATGTCTGAGCCGTGTGCATGGACTAAATGTTGGGACAACTGTACTGCGAATCGCAAATAACTAAACCGCATTGCCTAATATTGGCATACTCGCATGGACACGGCATGGTTGTTACACTATTAGAACACCTGGGGCCTCTCGTTGTGGAATAGACTATTGCGATGCCTGCTTTCATATAACGGAGTCGGACCATCCATTCAGTTTTGAAAGGGTTTAAAGTATAAATTGTTTATTTCGACAGGACTCAGTCTCAGACATCGCTGAAATTTGTCAATATATGCACATAACCTGTAGAAGAGAATAGAAAATACTATCGGATTCAGCATTTAATTATGCATGCATATATCGCAAGATGCCAGTGACGATAGCCGTCTGAAGTCGACAGAAGTCCCAATGTAACTTATACTTATTATATAGATGGGAAACTACATTGTACATCCCTGCCAGTCCTTACTGAGTCCTTCGTGTATTTCGCCATAATGGAAAAGCCCAACACCAAAAGAATACGCGTGGTCTGAAATTATACGGGTTCACAACAAACGCCAAAACAAGCCTGTATCTATAACCGGGGATTATGAATATTTCGGAAACGAAATACGCTGAATGATAACGTCTCAGCCGGCTGAGCCGCCATATTTCGTCAGCCACAAACGTCGCGACTGAGCCAGCTTAGCGAGATCACCAGCCACGAAAATTGGTTGAGCCGGATGGTTGGGTATACATACACTATCTTATATACAAAATTGAGCTGTCGGCGCAAAAATAGACAGGAAACATTAGCTTAACCTTAAAGTGAATATCCTAGTACAAGCCGTGTCGGACATCATGTGAACAAACGTTACCACTAGTCAACGGCGGATGGTTGGGTATGCATACACCATCTTATATACAAAATTGGGCATCACGGGGAACAAACGTTACCACTAGTCAACGGCGGATGGTTGGGTATACATACACCATCTTATATACAAAATTGGGCATCACGGGGAACAAACGTTACCACTAGTCAACGGCGGATGGTTGGGTATACATACACCATCTTATATACAAAATTGGGCATCACGGGGAACAAACGTTACCACTAGTCAACGGCGGATGGTTGGGTATACATACACCATCTTATATACAAAATTGGGCATCACGGGGAACAAACGTTACCACTAGTCAACGGCGGATGGTTGGGTATACATACACCATCTTATATACAAAATTGGGCATCACGGGGAACAAACGTTACCACTAGTCAACGGCGGATGGTTGGGTATACATACACCATCTTATATACAAAAAAGAACCACGTCGTCTCTATGTTTGTTGTGCAGAAATTGTATTGCCAATGTGAATCGAAATCAGTTTAAAGTATAAATTGAATTGATTCCTCGATCTATTTTAGTAAATAGCGCATATAATAAAAAGAAAACCTTCGTGTCTTGAGTGAATACCGGAATTACCTCATTCGTGGCCACAATGAGATACTGGAATCATCACTCGTGACCTAAAGGCCACTCAAGATGATTCCAGTATCTCACTGTGACCACTCCGGTATTCACTTAAAACATGCAGGTATCCTCTATGTATAATAAGTTTTTAAAAAAGCCATGATAAACCAGGATAAACTATGAGTAAAGCTGAGAATGGATTTTTTTTTCATTGCAATTTTTTTCCTCGACCAAAGCAGGACCCACCCCATGGTTTCAACTGTTAGAGGGAGAAATTGTGGACAAAAAATTAAAATATAGAGCTCCCCCTCACTTGTATAAGGCTATAGCATGCACTACTATATTAATCTGATTGTTTCAATTCATTTTGAAGCTGTAATTTGTCTTAGAAATGATTTTGGAAAAAAGTTGCATGACATCAGAAAAAAATCTGCATTCCGGGCTCGGGGACACCCACCCACCCGGTCCTTGTATCTTGTAATTGTTTTCCCGACCCCCCCCCCCCCCCCCTGTGTTGTCTCCAAATTTTAAGTATCGGTTGTTTATACAAATTCCTCTTGGCGACAATGAACTGTTGCGGATGTTAATGCTATTTTCATATTGGTTCCCATAATGGATTTATCGTCCAGAACTCAGGCGACAATTTCCCGATTGTTCGAACATTCCAACTCCGAAGAGAAACTGTTCCACATTACAGGAAGTTTGTGTGTTGAAATATCATAGTCATTCATATAAAAAGATTAAAACAAATCTGTGATTTGTAGAACATTCTCAATGTCATTGTTAAAAGTGATTATTGTGGATTATACATTCTAAACAGATGTGAATTTCGTTCAGTTAAACTTCAGTCACCCCCTCCTAACAAACCGACAGTTATAGTCAACACTTGTGTGTCCCATGCACCCCATGCCCGCTACGAATGGTACGACCCGTGTTTTAACCCGAGTGACAGGTGCGATCATTATCATGGCGTATTGTTATAATTCACACATTCCGCTCCTCTCTCATGTTCAGCTTGCTCCCCAATTAATGGTAATTTATTGGTGAATGTTACATGTAGCTCAAGTCTGTATTTTGGCCATGACGAAATACAGATGCATACAAGAGCGATCTGATTGATCGAGGGGTGTGAACCGGTTTGTAATATCAGCATACCCATCTCTTCTTTCTTGACGTATACTGGTAGGTAGAATGTCTGTCTTTAATTAATCGTAACATGGTGTACGGGAGTTCGTCTACATGTATATCGCCCCCACATTCCATAGCATGAGAAAATCTCATTTGTTCAGATAAAACTAATGGCCATTTTAATCGAAATAACTGGATATGAAAGTGGCCATCCGTGCGTCTGTATGGCATGGATTGTGTTGCATTAGAAACATGCCAAAAATAGAACATTGAAAATGTGGTGAAGGTTTCATTTAGGAGATAAACGTACCCTGTTGAGTTGTACATTCTGGGATTCGAGCATGAAAACAGTTTGTGAACGAGCCGGCTTGCCGGCGAGTTCACAAACTGTTTACATGCTCGAATCCCAGAATGTACAACTCAACAGGGTACGTTTATCTCCATTGTAATTCAATCAAGCAAGGAATTTGCAAAAAAAACTCGATAAAAAAAATCATTTAGTCATTTTCATGACACGAATCGAGACTTTCATTTTGACGTTGTCATCGTGCACAAATCGTTGGGTTTGTTCATTGCGTTACTCGGAACACTGCTCCGTAACAATTTCCTGTGGGGCGGGTTTGCCCGTTTCACTACTCCCTTCTGCCCAGATGAAATTTTACCGTGCTACATTCTGATTTGATGCACACTGAATCGGCCGATGAACAGTATCTACAGACAACAACGTGCGTGTGTGCTCGTTACGCTACTCCGTTCTGCGCCGATGAAATTTTACCGTGCTACATTCAGATTTGATGCACGCTAAAGCGGCCGATGTCGGTGAATCGAAAACTAAAGTTAGCCGCTCTCGGCCAATCAGAATGCTTGTTTTTAGTGACAAATACTCAATTGAATTACAATTGATGATATAATATGCTGATATCGTTAAAATTGTATCCGCATCGTTCATTATCTTCTACCTCGTCCATTATCGGGTTGTAGGAATTGTCTTTAGGTCAACACCACGCAACATTCATGTGTCTCTGACATAAGGATATGTCGCAAGCCGAGCTCAAGAATGTAATTTAAGCAGGTGTTACTGTATATATATATCAGAACAAGGTCTTGAAATCAACTTAAGTAGGAGTTGTAACTTGTATTGTTATTTATTCATACTATAGTATACCAAACACTGATTCCAAAATGACGACGAAGAAAATTATATGGTGGTGTTAATGGCGAAAATGACAACGAAAGGTTTTTTTCCAACTTTTTTTATATTGCCATGCTAAATTCTACAGGTTTAACGTTGAGCACATGTACATCTGTGCTCAGCATATTTGGCGCCAAAGAAGCATGCGAATGATTACATTGTATCATTAATAGCGGCACTCTTAACATTGAGTCAGACGCGTGGCGACAGATGGCGGAGTTTATGTACCGCAAGTACATAAGTCCCGCACACGAAAGTAATAGCACTAGCTATATCAATATGGGTCAATTAATCAAGTACCGTTAATGTAAGCAATGTAAGCTGCCGGATATAATTTGTTAGAGAAAATGCTAATGCTATTTACGAGATTGTGATTGATTCTGGGGTGCTGGTGCAGTTAGGATTGTTAAAATTCTTAGTATGACACCAATTCTAATGACGAACAATTTAGAAGTATTCGTTATAATTTAAATTGTAATTCAATTGAGTATTTGTCACTAAAAACAAGCATTGTGATTGGCCGAGAGTGGCTAACTTTAGTTTTCGATCCACAGACATCGGCCGCTTCAGCGTGCATCAAATCTGAATGTAGCACGGTAAAATTTCATCGGCGCAGAACGGAGCAGCGAAACGAGCACACCCGCGCGTTGTTGTCTATAGATACCGTTCATAGGCCGCTGAAGTGCGAATCAAATCTGAATTTAGCACGGTAAAATTTCAACGGCGCAGAACGGAGTAGCGAAACGAGCCAACGGAGCAGTGTTCCGAGTAACGCAATGAACAAACCCAACGATTTGTGCACGGTGACAACGGCAAAATGAACGTCTCGATTTGTGTCATGAAAATGACAAAAATTACACTTTTCATACCGTTTTTTTTTTTGGTGCAAATTCCTTGCTAGATTGAATTACAATAGAGATAAACGTACCCTTTTTCATTGTACACTCTGTGATTCGAGCATGAAAACAATTTGTTTTCATGCTCGAATCCCAGAATGTACAACGAAACAGGGTACGTTTATCTCCTAAATAGATAATTGCTTGAAATTAGGAGCCAGAATCAACGCATATCTTCGAAAGGCACAGGCTCACACAGCATGATAATCTTTGGAAGGATTCCAAGCCCCCTCTTTTGAAAGATGAGATATTCTCAGATATAGTCTTAACCCTTTCATGTTAGGAGCGGGTCAATGTAAATATTGTTAGGATAATGCATTCTCCCATATATGCGAGGCTCCCTACGGGAGACTCGCATATATCAGATAATACATTGGCACAGGGTGTTCGCAATATTTCAGGAAGCTCCAGTCACGGAAGGGTTAATTTGAGAAGAGAGTACTTCTGATGGCATGTGGTATATATGTCTACGAGGATGACCAATCATGCGTTTGACAGGCGACGGCGATTATGATGATGACCAGGGGTCATTACTGTGAGTAATTTTATACCTGTAAATACAATCGTATTTATTAATTTGTAAGACAAAATTTGTGTTAACTACCACAGTGTACATACATAGTACAGCGAAAATTGAACCCTATTATGTGCACACTAAATTATGAATATACAAAAATATAATTAATAGATTAAGTTTAAGTTTAATCGTCTCCCGATCATACAATTTTGTCTAAATATGGGCACGGTGATGGTGGGGTGACATGTGAGGATGTTGGATGGCTTGGTGTGTGTCTCTCAATAGGTGAAAGTTTTATACAGTTTGGCAGATACAAACTATTTACACCATATACATGCTCATATTGTGCTCATTGCTTAATTTCGCAACCAATACTTAGTGAAAAATTTGTTTGTAGACCACATATTTTGAATCATTAGTATATTTTCGACTTTTGGTACAAATTGTGGTCCAAATGACAATCAGATCCATGGAAATTCTCCAAACAGTTTGCGGTATCAGGCTAGAAATTTCTAACAGGTGGAAAGCTTGAGGTACCAGCTGGAAACTATCAATCCAATGTAAAACTGAGTTTGGCATTGTTCAAGGAGTGCAGTTGGGAAAGTAAAGGTGGACAGCCCATGGATACTCTAGTCACGTCCCCGTGTCCGAATATGTGGTTATTTTTTCAGTTGAGGGCAGGGGTGTCCACATCAAAATTTCAAGTAAGCACGATATGATACGAGCGTTAGGGGTAGTTGTACCTTAGAACGGACGAGGGGTAAAACCTCTAGAACGTGTGGGGAAAGAACTCACACTCTGTTCCCATTCACCCGTTACCAGTGTTGTCTGAATACCTATTTCAAATTAGACGGACAACGATTAACAAGAAAACCATTGTCAGAAATGGTAACGCCACCAAGATCATATTATTAGCCATAAATAGAAATTATAATAATATGATATAAACTAGCTTTTAAATCCCATGTGGGAAATTTGGATACTTCCATATATCAAGTTTTCCCCGTTTCTCCTGTTATACATTACATTCTTCAAGCTGTCTTTTTTATTACACTAGCTGGTGATTTGACCCGTCCAAAACACCCCCTGACAAAAGTACCCTAGGTATCAAATTTCGTCGAAATCAATCCGTCTTACCTGATTTCACCTTTGATTTGCCATATTGAAGGTCAAGGTCACGCCGGGTCACGATTTGACCCGTCCAAAACACTCCCCGGATAAAAGTAGCCATATGTATCAAATTTCGTCGAAATCCGTCCGTTTTACTCAATTTGACCTTGTAAATTGTCAAGGTAAGGTCGGGGTCACGATTTGACCCGTCCAAAACACTCCCCGGACACAAGTACCTCTAAGTGTCAAATTTCGTCGAAATCCATCTTTGATTACCACACGATCGCATGCTTTCCAAAGGGTGTGGTAATATCAATATCCGCTCATGTGCTAATCTGTGTCGGACTATTTTATTCAGCGGGGTAAGACTACAGCTTTTAAAGCGACCCATTTTTACTTTTACATCGACCTAATTACTAGCCTAGTAACCAGGCCAGAAAGGACAGAATCTCTTGGGATATGCATTGACTGAAGCGCGTGATGAAATTGCAAAGGAAAGTAATGGCGGCGATTCCAAATGTGAAAGCGAAGAGAACCCAACACATGACTCTGATGTGGGGTATGTAATGACTTAGACGCGTGTTGAAATTTCAAAGGAAAGTAATGTACGTGACTCTGTCGGTACCATTGAGTCAGTTACGACACTACATAATTACCCATAATGCAATCCCCCATTGGACAAGAACATATTACACCTGTGGCAATTACATATAAAATCATGTAGCTTATCATGTCTCAGCCACAAATAATGATAATCCTATGTATTCGATCAACGTATTCGGAAACACACATGAATAGTACAACCACCGGCCCCTGGCACTAATCGGTTATAATACTAAAAGTACATATATATAAGACACAGGGGTCTGGCATTTTTTTTTATTATATTATTTTTAGGGTCACATTCCCCATTTTAAAGAAATAATACCAAGCTTCGTGAAAATGGCTTCAAAATCACCATTTTTTCAAAATACCAAATGTGTTGACAGGACTGCCCCTTCCTTAAATATTATAATAGTCTTCAAAACTAACATCCATAAAATAGAATAAAACAAAACAAGTTTTATAAATCTATTTCAAAATTTTAAAAAAAATGATAAATTTTTAAAACATCTGCCGATCTGCATGCCCGTCCGTTTGATCGCCTATATAATTTATAGCAAAAGTTATAAACATTATTAGCGCCCTTAATCCCCGCGTTACGTGCATAATATGACCCCATGTACAAATTTTCAGAGGGGTTCAGTCGTTTTGTCGCCTTTTGCCTGACATTTGCACGCCTGACACCCCGTCAACAACCCCGCCATCGCCAGTGTACGCCCGTGGCATCGGCAAAAACTGGCCAACATCACGCAACTGGACGTCGCCTTGATATGAATCAAGCATAGTTCCCAGTTTTACTATACGAGTAGGCTGCACTTTCAAGAATGGACAGTCCGTAGGTAAAATAAAGTCCATCCTGATTACGATACGGCAAACTAACTTCATTTTTATTATTCGATTAATACAAGTCGTTACTCTTTTCATCATTACTATCAATAAAACACGAATTATGCATGCACGCAAGAAACAGGTCTGTTGTCTTGTGACAAACGCATGGCCAAATAGCCTACATGTCTCTTTGAAAAGCCGACGAAATTTCTAACAGATGTACACATCGTTTATGAATTTCGTCTGCTTTTCAAAGCCAAATGCGAAGCAGTTAACCAAACTCCAGACAGATGTATCTCATCGTTTCGGAGCGATAGTGTAGAGGGCGATTAATGGAGTTTGGCAGTTAACGCATTCTGTGACAAACACAATCGATTAATTATCTTCATCCCGGCACTCTGAACCAACGGAGCATATCGGTACGATTGAGTCAGGGTACAAAACATAATTTTCCCCACAGTGATACAGTGATACAGGCGATATGAAAAACTGTAAAACAACTTACACCACCTTGTGGCGTAATAACGAACCAAATCCGGGCGCTTTGGGTCGTATATAGACTATATCTGATTTTGTGATGTCACCAATTATTATCTAATACGACACAGCTGTTTTTAATTTTTGCGAGCACTTTTGTCGCACAGTAGATCGGTGGGCTTAATGCATTAATGACGTAATCTGAAATAAACGTGTGCGTCTTTCAATGGCCGGCGTTCCAAAATAAGGTGAGTTACTATCGGAATTATGCACAGTGAAGTTCATTCGTAGCCGCGGTTTACATTTTATTGAGAACATAATTATAACATATTATGGACTGTCAAATATATGCAATGGAGTGGCCTAAAAATGTCGCGTGCAATGGGAAATTCTCAATCACTAAGGCTGGGCTGGGGACAATACTGGAATCGAAATCGAAATTCGTGATGCAAGCAAACGTTATCATATAGCGTTTAAATTATCCTAATATTCCATAGTACATACGTGAATCTGATAATCCTCAGATATCCTTCTATTTTCATGAATCGACAAGAAACACATACTTCTGAACAAAGCAGAAGATACATTCAGGTTATCGCAAATTCGGTCGATTGTGAAAGCAACACGATGACGCTGCTCGTCGAGTTTCGTTGAAATCGACATGATGACATTTTATGAATGAAATGAACATGATGAAATCGACAAGCTTCTTTGTATAGTATACATCTAAATCGGATTGCGCACACAGCGTCAATGATATAATGGTTAATTTCAGTAAAATACTCCCCTCTTGACAACAACAAACAGTCTTGACTTTTGTATACTTTCAGTTTGATGTTGGTAGTTTATATTCTATAATAATTTGTTCAAAAGGAATGGCTTTTAAACGTGTTTTATTTCGGTTTTAAGTCTGAGTCGGTGAGCTCGTAGTCTGTTTGCATTGTGAATCTCTGATTTCTCACATGCCTTGGTGTATGATATGATTGGCCTAATTTATACACGAAATTGCTATAGAACCCACTCTGTCGATGAACCCTTGTGCATGTCTGGGGTGTAATATATCATAATCACACTACGATATAAGGCCTATAAGTTAATCTTATTTGATGGGAATACGCTTCTATGAAGTTACTTTATAGGATTAAAAAGACACGGATATATCCTAGCTTATGCGTGTGTTTTAGCTGTGGTTCGTTAATTACGCTAGCGTATGATCGCATTACATTCAAATGAAACGGTATACTGCGTGTATACTAATACAGTGTGTCGGTACAAGTCTCCAATAACTCGGTGTATATAATATATCGATATTATAATACACATAGCATAGATTTATATTATATATGTAAGCTGTTTTTCACTTGTGTGCATGGTGGAGCATTCGGTCAGCGTCGATATAGGGCTGTCGGACTTTCATATGGGGGTTAATATACAAAAGGTATGTCTGCATGTGGCCAACGAGCTCATTGATGTGTGTGCATGGTGAGCGCTGACTCCAAACGAAGGCGTTTGTCGCCTTCGATTGTGCCATCGGAACAAACTCACAGTTCCATGAACATGGCAACCACGAGTCGTTATATACGTGCAGGGATATCAACAGTTTCCAAGCTCATTTACCTTCTATCAATAATAATCCGATTTTGTTCGGTAGAACCGAAAATGAAAAATACCCTCCCGTTCGAGCTTGCATTCCATGTGAAGCAATATTCAACTTTTGAAGGCATCATTATTATTCATAACAGAGATAACGATCGGATAATTGTAAACTATTTTCTTCATCATTTCGTATGCATGGAGAAAATAGGTTTCAAACAAATAGTTTATCTCTACGGATACTCTGTTCATTCTATCGCCTGTGAATATTGAGCGAATTATGATTAACGGTTCTAAGTTGGCGTCTGTGATCCCATAGACGTAACGTCTAGCTGCATTTGTGTGTGCACGATACTTTTTCATGGTTGTATGTGTCTCTTTGTTGTTGCTTCGTATTTCACACACCAAACACGAATTAGAGGCGGCGCAATAATATGGTCCGGCTGTCCAAGACAACGAATGTCCAATATGCACGGGAGCACACTCTATTTCAGCTTCTAGTAATGTTTCGGCACACACTGTTTGGTAGTGATGATAAATTATTGAATGTAACGCAGAAACAATTTGTTCAGATTACTTCAGTCGGCAACTTGCAACTGGAATATGCTATTACTCAATATACAATATTAGTTTTCCGTATTTTGTTGTTTGAAAATATCTTAGCAAAACCACCCATGAACTTGTGCAAAATATCAGGTGATCAGCGTTTAAAGCTGTTGACCATTGACTCAATGTTGCTATTTATGGTTGTGAGTCCAGCAGATATGTGTAACATTAGGTTAGTGAGAAGGGATACACACGGTAATGCGGTTGCAGAAAACATAGTACCCTTCGCGTATATGTGACCTTGGTGAATATAACCAAATATTATGTCCAGGTATAAAGACAGTCTAAGTCAAGAGCATGTAGGCAATTTTTGTTCAGTTTAGATTTTTTTGAAGATAGTATATGGTACTCCTTTGTGTTTTGATAAATTGCATTCATAGTATACGACCATGCGTTATTGTGATAAAAGCGAAATATTCGTGGTTTATTACTTGATCTTATGCAATTATGACTAATATTTTAAGACACGGAGAATATAATCTTCACATTTCACCCATTACTCTATGAATATCTCTCATACTGCTCTATAGCAGTTCGTTTTGAAAGGTTTGATGGTGTATATATCAAAAGAAACGATGACCAGTCACATTCGTGATACTGCTATGAGCACATATATTTCGGCTTCTAGGAAAGGTCACAGAATCAATTCGTCGCTATAAAATTTCATTTTACAGTTTAGAGTACACACATATCACACGATTCAAGATAAATAGTGCAGGAAAATTGCCTTATCATCCCGTTTCTTTGTGCCCCAAAAGTCCAGAATTAACCATTGTATGAGACTTTGCTTTTCGCTATATCTCTCGCGAGATATATTAGAGAGAATTCGTACATCCCCGAAAAAATGTTTCTCTTATACTCTGCAATCATTCTTCCTCATATAGTTCGAGCGTGTTGTCACTTATGGGACTAGCTATTCAATTTTGCATAAAATGTAATTTTCATTCTATTTTGGCCATTTCGGCGGCCATTTTGGGACATACATATTACTTATATGGTTCACGACTAAGCATTGTTTGTATATATCTCAATGTGTTATGAATTTGGAATTAATTTATCTACACATGACTGCATTCGCATATGGTCTGATGGAAATGCTTCAGAATTTGAACCACTCAGAAAAATCAAGATATCTCAAAAAGCTCAACTTGGATTTTAGGGGACTTTTGCCATGTTGTTCATAAACATGTTCTAATTGATCCCTGAAAAAATCAGCTTTCCCAGATTTTTTGCCCTAGTGAAACCTAATGTGCCTGGCCTACGATGGGACGGCATGATCAAACCAGTGTCATCACTGTACACAGGGCGGGAGAGGGTCACCACTTAGTGACACCTCGGCGCAAGTTTGGAGTTTGGGATGATAACCGGGAAGAGTTTAATGGGCCCTCGGCCCTCTCCTACAACCCACTTTTGAATGTCGTAATTCCGCTGAAGACCGTTTGTGGGGTTTGTGAGAATGATATATGCCCATGCACAGTAGGTGTTTGCCTACTGTGCATGAGGTGGATGCCACCTCGGCGAGGCATTCGTGGTACTTTATATAGGCACGCTCGGAGCTCCCAGGATCGAGATGAATCGATCCGGGGTCCAAGTGAAACCTCTGGCCAGTAGTCAAACACGCTAACAACTCGGCCATCCAACTCCATGCATATATCCTATATATAGATATTGGTCCGGTGCAGCTATATTTCGCCCATATAAAACAGATACCAATCATTTTTTCAAACTTTTTCAGAATTTCTTTTGAATAAAAAGCATCATATGTGGCAGAAATTGGTACAGTGAATGATACTCTTCCCATTTATGTATTATTTGTTCTCATATTTGCATGGCAGTGACATTGCGTAATTTGTGAGAAATCTGCGACATTCTACGAAGAATCTGTTACGTTCTTCGGGGTGTTAATTTCCTATTCCTTGTCAATTATACGCCTAATTCTCAAAAGTAATGTTTAAATGTTGCATTATTAGTGAAGGGAAGGTGCTATGCTTTCGAATGATGTATAATATGTATTGTTTCATTGCGTGCAAATGCGAGGAAATTAAGTTAATATCTCTGTTCCTCATTCCTGTTACTCGGAATTTTTTTCGTTTTTAGTTAATTTCCGATTCACTGCTCGACGTTCCTGGCAAATTGTACGCCTAGTTCTCTAAAGTGGTGTTTAACTATTGCAATATTAAAGAAGGGGCGATACTATGCTTTCGAATGATGTATAACATTTATTTGTTCATTGCGTAAAATGCGAGAAAATTAAGTTAAATCTCTGTTCCTCATTCCTGTTACTCAGACAAATTTACGCTTTTGCTAATTTACGATTCACCGCTCGACGTTCCTGGCCAATTGTACCCTTAGTTCTCAAAAGTAGTGTTTAAATGTTGCAATATTAATGAAGAGAAGAGGCTATGCTTTCGAATGATGTATAACATGTATTGTTTTATTGCGTAAAATGAAGTTTATATCTCTGTTTCCTCATCCCTGTTACATGAAAACAAATACGCTTTTGCTAATTTCCTATTCTCTCGACGTTCCTGGCCAATTATACGCTTTGTTCGCAAAAGTACATGTATACGTGTTGTAATATTCTTTATGGGGAGTGACTATGCTTTCGAATGATATATAATGTGTATTGTTTGATTGCGTAAAACGCGGGGAAAATTAAGTTTATACCTCTGTTCCTCATTCCTGTTACTCCAAATAGTCATTTTGTTATTCGGAAGTTGTTCCTGTTCCTCGTTTCGTTCCTGTTACTCCAAATAGTCATTCCCCATAGTACAACGAATTGCCATTGGCTTAACTAACTCATCGCATGAGTATCCATGCATATATAATATGGGACGGATTGTCGTTTAAGACTCTTGCGTGTACACATGCTAAAGCAAATTTGATATTAAGGTACAGTGGCAATATTGTGAACTCATGTAGAGGATTGTGCGTTAAGTAGAGTACGCGATGAATAATGGCTACCATAGCACATGGAAACCCTGTTTTATGTAGGCAAATTGGCTCAAAACTACAGACTATGACTGACTTCTTCTGATCTGTCTTCAATATTCGGCGATTAAACGCACCAAGTTACCATGATTTGTAGGTGCTTGCATTAACACATTATTTCCATAAAACCTCAGGGGTGCTATTCACCAAGCGAGACTTATTTTATATAGTTATTCAATAACTGTGTTAACTGCCTTTCAATCCATTCCACTATCCTTTTTTGGTGCAATGTGTGTAAAATTAAGACTCAAGCAATAACATCCTTAATCGGTAAAGCACAGGTCAGAAAAACGAAAAATAAACTGTATTTCCAGGTGTTTCCTGGTGTTTCCAGTATCTAACAACAATAATAAAGCATTGTGTAGGTACACTGTATGTCACAAATTGCCCTAGACCGCATTATAGCCTTAATATATCGAGCGTGTTTAGTCTGACAGAGAACAATGGCCAGTGTAAATAGTGGTAAACAGGTCAGGGGTTCTACAATTATTTGCGCATGATCAAAGAACTATTTAGTCTTATCCACCGGGGTGGGTGAGAAGGGGAATTGTTTTGGTTAGGTATACACATAGATATATGGTTATTATACCCCCGATATTAGTCGGCGGTATAAGTTGACGTCTCGAGCCGTCCGTGCGTCCGTCCGTACAAACATTTTGCATCATAACTCAAGAGTCGATTGTCATATTTTGATGCTCTATGACATGTGACGGACCAGAAATGGGGAACGAATATGCATAATATCACGGATTGTGGGTACCAATGTCTACCAAAGTTATCCATGGGCCCTGTTTATGAAATTCAATCCGTACAAAGTTTTTGCCATATAAGAGTTGTCGAATTTTGAAGTGGTTTTGTATGGCGATAGACCTGAATGATACGGGAAGGATGTATGCAGATATTACTGCATATCACCAGAGCTACCAACTTGGTTCCACCCGTAAACACATTTTGCATTATTATAACTCAACCATTTGTATGTATATTTGTGCACAATAGTCTGCAGTATAGTCTCAGTCAGATTTTATTCTTGAATTTAGTTTGAACTTTCAGTTCATCTATTTGTAAGCGATAACAGTATACAATTAGTATTGTAGTTTAGTCTTGTTGAGCAGTATTTAAGCTTCAAGATGAAGTTCGTAAATTCAAGGAGAATAGCGTCACCTTCAGTTGGGATTGTCTGAACAATAAACAGTAACGGTCATTCGTCATAACCAATTGAGTTTTATTTGGATAAGTGCTGCAAA
The DNA here is from genome assembly GCA_032622095.1 of Siphonodentalium dalli. Taxonomy (NCBI): domain Eukaryota; kingdom Metazoa; phylum Mollusca; class Scaphopoda; order Gadilida; family Siphonodentaliidae; genus Siphonodentalium; species Siphonodentalium dalli. The sequence continues at coordinate 214,479,016 of CP136063.1, forward strand.
TTAACATTACTTGCAATCATTCAAGATGAGAAAAAACCAGAAGGAGTGAATTCGATTGCATGCCAGAACAAGACAGTATTTCAGACATTAGAAATTTATGAGATACCCTTTTCAATTTCATGTTATGCAACAATCGGGTCAATGATATCTAGTCATCATTGAGTATTCACCATGTAGTATTTGTGATACAGTTTTTTATTTTATTACTTTTATTCGGGTAATACAACTGGGTAATACATTAATTTTTTTTTACTAAATTACGGTTTTCCACTGAGAAGTGGGACGGGATCCTGTGAAATCCAGAATGTTGCTAAATCTTAGGCTAAATAGTCACTATAGCTGTCTATATAGCCATATGCCAACAAACATGATACTAACATGCTTACAAACAACATTACATGGTCAGTACTTGTAAATTGTTTGAAAAAAACCCATTTTGGAAAAATTACAAGCACGATTGTTTCGGCCTCTGGACCACCCACCCACCCCGACCCTATATACGGATTTTATTTGTAGACCCCCCCCCCCCCATGTCGTCGGTGGTATATTTTGCCCCACGTCCTTTTCCTCGGTTGCTCATTGTTGAAATGTGTACAAACGTGTACTGTTACACGCAGCATGTTTATGTGACCGGTGGTCAATCTATGATTGACGCCAATCACCTTGATTGGATAATCCTATATGGCGCGGCGATGTCTTCCCATCGATGTCCACCGATAGCTTCGCATTGAGCGTCGCCTCGTAAAACTACCTGGGGCCTGTACTATGGAATTACAATTGCCGTGTTTCAACAGGTGTACAATGCTATGGGAGGTACACAGGAGGTGTGAAGCGCAGTATACCACTGTATTGTAATAGAGTAGATTATACCCGTCGTGTGCTCATTACCGATGGGTGATTGGGTTTGATCAGAATGGTATTCAATATAATACTCCAGCGATTTTGCATGAGAACCCAACTAGAAATTGAAATACATCTTAAAACTTGAATTGTTGGAACAGACGATAACCATTGATGACATATAACACACCGCACGAACGGTTGCGGCGCACTCACTGAGCGATTATTTAAAGGATACCGATTACCACTAATACAATTGAACACGCATTACCCATGCACTAGCGATAACATATCACTGAGTGTCTCCGATGAATATTTTTTTCATTGGTCAATCAAGTCACATGTGGTAAACCTATTATTTTATTGGTCACCATGCATGTAAACGAGGCGTTGCAAGAAGTCGCCTTTTCACTGTAATAATAAGAGTGGAGGTCTATGGTAATCGACACCTTCTGTGTGCCCCACATAATCTTGTACACGTGTTCAAACACGGCAATTGTATTCTATAGTACAGGCCCCTGGACTATATTATAAACCCAGCCGGTGAATAGCACCCCTGATGCTTAATAATATTGGCACATTTGGTTTTCCCCCGATGACCGATGACGTCATAATACGGGAAAATTTAACTGCATGGAGGGCCGTGCTACATAATATCGCGTTTACAAGCTAATTTCTCTCATTTTATAACGTGTTCAAAACACAGGAAAACACTTTTTATTTTCAAATTTGATCATTCCTAATTATAATATAAATATAATAAGTGTGGCCTTCAAGCTCTACCCGCGATGTTTAACAAAAGTAATATTTGATCATTTCGGCTCCCTGATTATGGTAAAATATTGGAACTCCCCGTCCAAGATGGCCACCACAGTGGCAGCCAGAATTTGACGTTTTTTCACTGATATCTTTAAGATCAGTTTCTGCTGTATGGAGCTGTATTTTGTATTATTCGTATTAGGGTGGATACACACTTGTATGTAATCTCTGTATGTAAAATCCATGTATGCCATGTATTTTACATGGTCACACCAATCATTGATAGCATTAATTGCCTGCGGTCGATCGGTCCATTTCAACACGTGAGACCACGCAGTGAGTAGTTATAAGCCATTATCAAACTAACTGCTATCAAGACATTTCAGGCCAGTCATAAACATGTCTTCTTTCATGGATGCCGAAATGAATAAATCCTGTCTGATATATGTTGCTGTTTTTCACGTGCTTTAATTCATTTTGAAAAGTGCATGAATTTGAGTCCGTCGATTTTATACTTGATTTGTTTCTCGTCATTTCATGGAAACAGCTAGGGTCATCCAAAACAAGCAGAATTGAAGCCCTTTTATGACGATATCCGTTTGTTGAGATTGCTCGGATAATTTGAGATCGAGCTCATGTGATAACATTCAATTGGAAATTACATGCAAATATCCATTATAGCGCCAAAAATTGAATGCAGGCAAAGCGTTGAATTAAAAAAAGTGATATCACCCCCCCCCCCCCCCCCCCCCCCCCCAAATTTACAAGCAGAATTTACAGAACAGTATAAAAAAAAAATTATGTTTCTCAAACCAAATGTTGAACAATTTCCTAACTGTCACAATTTTAGCCTGCATATTCTTGAATTTTAACATTTTCGTCCATAATCCATGATTGGGAGGGGGCTGTTTCTCGAAAGCTTCGAATAACTAAGGGAGTTGTTTGAATGTATTGTGTAGCATACATTGCTGCATATTATATAAATAACTACTATTTTTAGTGAACTACCATATCTATAACTCAGTGGGTCAGGACTCCGTGCTGTATCCCCCCCCCCGTCGAGGAAATATTCAATGGTCAGTCCGGTAGCTTCCGGGAAAATATAGCCTCCATGTTGGGGATCATAGCCCCTACGTTCTTGAAATCCTGAGGCCATAACTGGTATAAAAACCAAGAGAAGACTGAAAATTATTTAAACAGAACGTCCACCATTTGGGTTATCGCTCGAATAATTATTTTAAGCGGCCTGACGACTTCGTCCGAGTCAACGGCTCTCTGTACGTTCAGAGCTTAACTCACTGTGGTCAAACATAGCCGCAATGATTGGGTTGTCAGCTGACACATATTACAGGTGTGTATGATCCATGTAAAACGCCAAATACATGATATTTACAGAGATTACATGCACGTGTGTATCCACTCTTAACTGACCATTAGAGCAATGAAATGTGACATCCATGGGGTCTCCGCCCCTTCCGATCCCCCAACAAATTGAGTTTTACTTAATACGTGGTATATGTCAAAATGACAGCCAGGGAGTGACTGTATGGTGATGTGTGGTGAATGGTTATAACGAACCAAAGCCGGACGCTTTGTGTCGTATATAGACTATATCTGATTGTGTGACGTCACCAATTATTATCTATGCGAGCACTGTTGTCGCACAGTAGATCGGTGGGCTTAAAGCATTAATGTCGAAATATGAAAATATTGATACTGTGTCTTTCGATTACTGGTATGCCATATAAGAACTTTGAATATTGAATTAAAATTTAAGTTTATTCGTAGCGGTAGTTTACCTATTATTGATAAAATATGACATAATAAATGACAACACTAGTAACTATATTCTACGCACTGCGGGGCGAGTAAAAAGTGATCGCGACATTTGTGATGTGAAATATAATGAGATTTAAATAACGAATTAACCGATCTAGTATGCGACGTTTGGCCTTTAATGTACTGCACTTGGTACTGTACTGTGCGAAACGAAATAACATATAATATGGAATTAATTGTTTTCATATGACTACATAGTACATACATACATCTGATAATTCATAAATATCAATCTATTTTCTGGAATCGAAAGGAAACGCATAATTATGAGAAAAGCAGAAGATACTTTCATGCAGGTTCAGGGAAAGTTACACGATGACGTTGTTCGTCGATTTTCGTTGAAATCGACACAATGACATCTTATGAATGAAATGAACATTATGAAATTGACACTCCTTATTAGTGTTCGGTTCGAATATTCGAATGTTTGAATATTCGCTCCTAAAAATAAATATTCGAATAATTATTTGACTATTCGAATATTCGAGAATAATCTCCGGGTAATTGTTTCCTGGTTTGTTATTAGTCTGAGGGTATGTTAAATTATAGTCTATTTTCCACTGACCATAAACTAATTTATATGACGTAACTGTAACCCTTGGAACAAACGTCGCACTACCGACGAATCGAATTCAATTATTTGAATTAGATTCGTCGGTAGTGCGACGTTTGTTGCAAATAAATGCGAGTAGACGCACTACCGACGAAGAATGCGTGTGGTCAACACGAATTTAATTGCTGATGCGTCTGAGATCCGTGTTTGAAACAAACGTCGCATCACCGTCGACTCGAATTTAAATCGGAGACATGCAAACGAGCTACATAATGATATGCTAATGAGGGAATTCCAATGCAAACTGGAAAACACCAACTAGCATGACGTAATTTGGTGGTATTTGAATTCGAGTCGACGATAGTGCGACGTTTGTTTCAAATTAATGCGAGTAGACGCACTAAATAAATATTTATTTCGTTTGGATATACACGCTATACTGCATGTGCATGGACGTGTGCAAATTTCACATCAACGATGGGTTGAAATTGTTCTTGTAATTTGATTTTCTCCAACAATGAATTATTGGGGAATTTGTTGTTTTTAGACCAACATTTGCAACATTTTGACTGAAATGGCCATCAGTCGGGAAGTCTGTGTCCTGGTTCCTCATGACCCCCGTGGCCAACCAAAAAAAACTACTAATTATTTTCCTAACTACTATGGTTTTGTTAAAAATTATGAACTTAAATGGTCATCAGTTGGAAATTTTCCAACCTTCGTGGGGGTGTCAAATTGTAAATTTTCAACACTTGGAAAGCTTGAGGCCAGTCTAATGCTATGGATTTTTAGTTGCGGTTTTTATGTTCAAAGTTTTTCTCCCTCTGTACCCAACTATGATCGGATTTTCAGGTTCAGATCTCTGATTTGTCTTCTACTGGCAGAACCATGGTCCGCCCAGTGTACGATCACAAGTCTACTGATCCATTCAGTCAGGCATGTGAAAGAACAGCCAAGTGGGTTTCAAATTGAATTACGCAAATATATTACCCCTCCCCCAACGGAGACTCTCTAGCCATACGTCACTGTCCGCTATGTTTATTTTACCACGTGGTTTTAGATAGGCATACTGACGCAATATAGTGTATACCGCGTTGACCTCAACTTGCTATTAAATTGTTAAAAAGGTACAAGTACCTAAAATATGTATAAAATACCTACGAAATAGCTATATAAAACCAATAATTTCCACTCCTCAGAATAGTAACATTAATTTCGTCGCTTGGAAGTCAAAAGCCACATGTTCTCACTGAATTTTACGTTTTAGAATTGATATAAAACTTCCTATTTTAGCCGTTTTGACCAAAACCTTTATGAACGCTTTATGCCATTTTAAGAAATTATTTAGATTCTTCTTGAATTAAATGCGACGTTTGTTCCAACAGACGAATTATGAATTAAACTCGAGTCTAATTCTAATTGAATTCGATTCGTCGGTAGTGCGACGTTTGTTCCAAGGGTAACGTTCTTATTTGATTGGCGTCATGACGTCGAAATAATTTTATTGGCTAGGTGTACACCAGACCGTGCTTGCATGTGGTCATAGGAAGCGGACCTATAAGGCATAGTTTTGTTTTGTTTTCGCGTTGTCGCTTGTGTGTATACTATGGGGTCAAATTCGAAGAAATCAGATATATGGACTCACTTCACGTTGGATGCCAACACTAAAACGGCAACATGCAAGCTCAATCCAGATCATGTTCTTAGTTATTGTGGCACTACGACCAGCTTGTGGAGCCATGTGAGGAATAAACACGGCATAGAAAGAAAAGGAATTTTTCTCTCCTTTTTTTGCGTATAGCACGTGCATGGATAAATATGCTATTGCATTAAATAATAAATTGGTTCCAAATTATGTTATCTATATAATTTTATAATTTATCTAAATATTCGAATACTATTCGAATATTCGCTCGTTATTCGAACCGAATATTCGAATACCGAAATCCGTCGAATACGGAACACTACTCCTTATCCATATATTACCTCAGCCGCAGCGCTCACCAAGCGACAAGAAATATATTGGTTAAATTCAGTAAAAATGTTGCCATTCCCGTCTCGAGAAAGTTTAACTATTTTCACTTTAATGCTGGTCGTTTATGCCACGTATAGTTTAGCTGACAACCAAGACTACCCGAAAATACGATTTATACTCTAAGTTACGATTTGGGTCCATTCTTTCGATGAACCGTTGTGCACAGAGTGTAATTACTGGTGAGCATCACACAAACTATAGGCTTATGAGATTCTTATTTGGTGTGGATATCAGGGAGTCTATAAACCGATTTGGATAATGAACACAAAATTAAAAGCCACAGCTTTTGACAGCTACCCTCATGTGAGTGGTTTAGCTTTGGTTCGTTATGTACACTAGCGTATGGTCATATTATGGGAATGTAACAATGCGTGCTATCATTTTGTGATGTGTGATATCGCCGGTCAGCTAACAAAATCTCACAAATTTCACTAAGATCAACGATTGATTATTGTAGATTTCCTACAGGCGACATGTCGCCTGTGAATGATTTACAATAATTGTATCATGGCATGTCTCACTCAAAAAAAGGATTAACAAATCATATGTTGAGAGGCTAACCGCTTATCAGAGTTATCCAATGGGTACGCAAATCGCTAACATGGTGTGCAAGTGTCTGCAAAGTCAATCAAACTTTATGTCGGTAGAGTTTGTTTGTCAGTACAAATGGTTGTCGCGATAAGTACAACAACTTACCTGGTATCATTGTTTTCACAAATTACAAACATTCAATGTGTGAAAACAAAATATTATATTGATGGTCAAATATATTACTGCGCCATCCTATGGACGTGGTTATATGTGGCTCAGTTTTGCGAGGGGTGTGCACCCTAATACGGAAGCAGGGAGTGGTAACGTTCTCGGGTATAGGAGAGGGTGGTCATCCTATAATTTCAAACTGGTCCGCCATATTATCATAAAATTAATTATTGATGAAGGGACGTGGCTATAAGGGTTATGTTAGGTGAGGGAGTGTCCACCATAATATCGAAGCAGTGACATGATATATATTCTCTCAGAGGGACGTGTTATATGGGGCTCAGTTGTGTGAGGGGGTGTCCACCATAATATGGAAGCAGGGACGTGGACACGCGGTAAGGTTCCCAGTTATAGGAGAGAGTGCTCATCCTATAATTTCAACCTGATCCGCCCTCTTATAACATATCGAGTCAGTGACGCGGTTATATGGACTCCGTTTTGTGATGGGGTGTCCATTCTATAATTTACAAAGTGCACCTCTTGAACCCATACCCAAATAAATTCCACATAGCGATGGAATTGTATAACAAGAGGCCAGTAGTTACTACCCTGATGAAAAGCAGGTTAAATACAGTATGTACATACCCGACAAATTCATTTACTCATCGTTCACATCTTTCGAGATATCGTTGATTATGCTATAAGCACATGTTACATGCCAATGTGGACTATATAACGGATATCAATCAAACATCATATACGTGGTGACATAGAGTTTGGTGGCGACTCATTTCATTTGCACCCCCACTGGTACCTCACATCCGGCCCGGGGCGTCAATATTGAGATCTGTACCTCCAAATTGCAAATACCAACATCTAGCGCTCTAACTCCAGTCGAATTCATCCCATCAGATTCGGTTTTCGTAAATTTATTTTGTTAGCAGTTTTTTGACAGGCTACGGGAGAGGGACCAGGAGAACAGTTTGAAATCTGAACATGAAACTTTCAATATTGTAGTTCCTGGAATGGCATTATAAGCTTTCCAAGTGTTGGGAATTTCCAACCTGTAGCCCTCCCTACGGCTGGAAAATTTCTAAGTGATTGCCATTTCAATCCACACTATTGACTAAAGTAGGAAAATATGCAAATGATTGTCTAAAACTAACACATCCCACTAATATATTGTTGGAATTCAAACTGCGTGAACAATATATTATACATGGCTCCCATAGGCAGCCTCGCGTATGTAAAAGAAATTATACTGGCTTACAAGATCAAGGTAAACATTTCTTTCTCTTACATGTGTATATGGGATGCTACATGTGGGAGACTCGCATATATAACATAATACACTTGCTGTCGAGGTAAATATTGCTATGGGAGACTCGCATACATAACATAATGCTGGCACAGGGTTTTCGGAAAAATTTCAGGTAGCTCCAGTCATGGAGGGTTAAGGTGTATCTATGTTTGAATATTATAAGCATGCATACATGTACAACATAGATGTTCATTTTATTCGTATCTATGTACGGTACGTATCATATAAGGCTATCCAGTGCATATATTTTGCTGAACAACGATACAAATTCAAAATGATCAAAGGTAACGGGGTAACTATCCACCAATGAGTCGTCAGTTATCAAATGGAAATTTAATGTTAGGATTCTGAAATGTATATATGCTGAAGCCCGTTTCCTCTTAAACATATACTCACCTGTATATACCATTACACTAATCAACCAATCGTGCATCTCTTGGTGTCTGATTTCGAGCAGATGTCCTCGTTCGCATTCACACAGGGTTTTGCTCTGTCGCCATGTTTGTGTATTATTTATTCCAATTCTGTACCACACATCAAACTGGCTGTTGTACGTGTAGTCTGAAAATACATTACATAAAGCGCATTTAATTTGTCCGGTTATCTGTCATAAACATGACTCTAAGATAAAGCACATTATTCTCATTTATTCAATTGTATATACTATAATATACATTAATCCTACACAATCTTGCGTTGGGGAAAAAGGTCATACATGTGTGCCTTAATTTCTGCTATAGCGTGGTGCGAATGTCCTTAGACCCATAGACACCGCGAGAGTGGCTAATGATGTCCTCTGGCTTCCAAACCCCAAGTTACAACAATACATTTTATTTATAGCATACATGAAATTTTATATTAATATATAGCGACTTTGTAGAACTGAAGTATTCGTTACACACGATACATAATATAAACTAAAATATGCAGAACAATATCATTGTTGCTATCATAGTGATTATTAGTTTCACTCCAAATCGAACAAAATATAGAAAAAATGGATATTGTGTTTTATATCTCATAAACTGGTCTGACCAAGGTGTAAAGCGTTAGCTCAAACATGTTCTATGTTTTGAGATCTCCTACAGTATTAAAAGTAGTAAACACAACACGAACTGAAACGATAACATCAATATTAACCGAAGGTGTGTTATATAAGGAAATAAATAATGTTTATGAATTGGTTAGTTCCCGATAGCACTTTATAAAACGCGGACGAATGGCATCTAGAAACAGGTGTTCTTTTTGTTTTTCGAAAACACCCTACCCGATTTAAAATATTGAACACAATACGACCATAATCTACATGTTCTCTATGTTAACCGAGAGCGTGAACAGAGGGTAGTTCTATCGGGGAATACATATATGATCTCTAATGAGGCGCAATTGTGTAGGAAATTTATTAACCGAGTGCAATAAATTCAATTCGAGCCGAGTTTAGCTATATTATATATACAGTATATTCGGTCACAGTGTCAGTTAATATAAAGAGCATACAGCTTCAGTGCATGTCAGAAACTCTGCAATTTATATGGGTAATAATTCCAGGGTACTTTACAAATGTGCGGCTGGCAAATACGACAGTTGACTTTTCTTTGTTTTGAGGCCACTTACCCAAGTCTTAACACACATCGCACTGAAAGGATATGCTCCCAATCCAACATTAACTGATGGTGTAGACAAATGTAACTATATCAGGAAACACACACATGTAATGGATGTGTTGGTTCCCGAATGGCTGGGATACTTTAGAAAAGCGGCTAGTGAACGAGAAATGCGAATTATCAATGTTTTGGGGGGGGGGCCTTTATCTCACTGAAACTCTTGAACACACCATGAACTCAAGTTATATGGTCTCAAAATTATCTGAGTGCGCGAAAGAGTGGTAATGCTATGAGCCTATTATCAAATTATATGAGTGGTTTGACCCACCCACCCACCCCCGAAACATGGGACACTTTACAAAAAGGGGCTGGCAAACACGAAATGCGCATGTTCTGTTTTGACGACCCCCACTATCCCACTTGAAGTCTGAAACTGAAATAATATGCTCTCAATTTTAACTGAGAATATGAACAAATGGTAGTATTATCAGGAAATACACATCTGCTGGACAAGATCGTTCCCGAAATTCCATGCACATTACATTGTCAATGCATGTCTTATGGTATCCCAGTCCCTATTTGAAGTCTTGAACATACCACTAGCTGAAGGGATATGCTATCAATATCACCAGAGATTTTGGACGAATGGCTGTTCTATCAGAAAAGATACAATGTTTAATGATATGTTGGTTCACAACAGCATGCGACACCTTACAAAAAGCAGATGGCAAACGATAAAGGCCAATTTTGAATGTTTTGATGGACCCCCCATACAACATATGTACTATTGAACCAACCACGAACTGAATTAATGGATGTGCATCATGTGCTCCCAATGTCAAACGACGATGTGGATAAATGGCTACTCTATCAATAAATACACAATTATTATAGATGGGTTAGTACCGACAACCAGAGACACTGCAGCGCGGCTGCCTAATAAAAATGCGATGTTTCATTGTTTTAGGACCCCCAATCCGCTGAATACTAGAACACAACACGACATCAGTTCAGTATTAACTGAGTGTATGGGCAATGTGTAGTTGATTAAGGAAGTACTCAATTTATAAAGATAGATTGGGTCCCGAAAGCATGAGCACTTATGTAAAGTGGCTGGCAAATAATAGAGGCAAAATTTTTTGTTTTTAGGACCTATACCCTGTTTGAAGTCTCGAAGACACCACTTGCTGAATTGATATGCTCTCAATATTAACTGAGGATGTGACCAAAGGTTGAGTTTTATCGGGACATACTCGCCATGGATGTGTTAGTTCCCGAAAGCCTGCACCATGTGGCACCTCACAACAAACGGTTGGAAACTAATAAAGCGAAGTGTTATGTGCACTTGTACCCTATATGCAGTTTTGACAGTTGTACTAAAGGGATTATGCTCCCAATATCAACAGAGGTTGTGGCCGAGTAGCTGTTCTAGCAGGCACTATATTGTATATATATAAGGCTGCACATGTTGTTTTCCGACAGCCTGGGGCATTTTACAAAAAAGAGCTGCTGGCAAATAAAAAATAGTAATTTTAACTGTGTGTGTGACCACCTACGCTATTTTAAGTCAGGAACACACCACAAACTGAAGGGATCCATGTGCTCTCATTTCGGCCAATTTGGCCGTTTACTTCATGGCTGTTTTTCATCTGACGTGTGTGTCGGGATAAATGATGTGGAGCGGGATAAATGATGTGAAGGATTTATGTAAATGTTAGCCCAAACTACATTTCCAAGTAACGATGGTTTTGTTGTTTATTTTGAGGAATAATACCGCGTCAGATGAATTCAGCCCAAATATGTTAACAGTTGTCGTGTCAAACATTCGCAGTAGGTTAGCGTTATTTAGTATTTGTGGATGTCCTTTAACATGGGGACAATAGACTACTGCGCTTGAACGAGCATGTGAATTTGTCGTTTTTAATGTAAAAGCAACTTGATAATCAATAACAGAGGCATTCTCTGTCAAATAAGGTCGCTCTATTTACGATACCAATTGGGGAACTTTGTAAATTAAATTACGCGTCAATCAGCGTAAACGTATACCTGCTGCAAATAGAGAAGGTGTCGGAATCGGCGTACTCGCCCCAGGGCTAACTCGCCCCAATCGACGTGTGCCAACTCGGAATAAAAGGCCAGCTCGGAATAAAAGATGTATACGGTGTGCTATATGGCGTTTGGTCCGTTGTTTCTCAATGAATATTATTGAAATTTGGTGTATATGTCCGGGCTGGGACATGGAATACAACAACGTTTGAATTGTTTTTAAATTTACAAATTTGTTGATTTTATTTTTTTTAAAATTCGTTCTGAAACCAGCTGAAACACACTACAAAGTGTATATAATATAATAACGAACACGAGACATACATAATTTATAAACTGTTAACAAAAGATATCAAATTCAATACATGACAAAGATGACTCAGTGGAGTTTATAAAGTGAACATAAAAACATTGAGGTAAGAATCTTTTTAAGGAATGCAACTTTATTTAATGATAATAAACACATAAATTAAAATAACAAACATGAGACATACATGATTTATAAACTGTTAACAAAAGATATCAAACTCAATACATGACAAAGATGACTCAGTGAAGTTTATAAAGTGAACATAAAAATATTAAGGTAAGAATCTTTTTAAGCGTTACTAAACCGTTTAGCACAGTCCACTTCACTCATCCGATCATCACCAAACTTCATATTTATCTTGATATTAATCTATCAGATGAGAGCTATATAAAAAAAAAAAAAATTATAGGAAAAAATGATCGCCATCGGCCATATTGCATTTACGTTATATGTTATCGCGTCATGTCGATATCTAGTATTACTTAGAAATTTCACCTTTCCAAATTCATAATTGCTCCATTGACTGTAACAGATGGAATTATTCCCCTCTTCGGATAGAGTGTCACTGAAACTTTATTTTGTCAGACTGTCTGTATAGTCACTGATTATATATGGCAATAATCTGTAATAAGATGTAGCACTATTTTATTTTATATTTACATGCAGTGCTGTTTTTATACAACAATTCTAATCCCCCCTAGATCATCATGTGATCGACCATACATCGCGCGAGGACCTGGTTGAATTAAGGGGGGTTTTATGGATCACGTCTGTCCTCAAGCTAGATTATACCTATGACATTTAATGGCATGTTTCTAACGTGGGGGGTTAGATATACTTGAGACGCCACCACTCTTCAATTCACACCAAGTTATCAGCTGTCATATTCGGATAGTAGAACCCATAGCCATGATATATGGTTTATTTTGTGTATACTTTGTATAACAATGCATATAAATTAATCCATGTATACATGTATATTGATTCAACGGATTCAGTGGTTTTGTCCATCAGTCTATCAAAATTGCGGGGAAACCATGGCCACAAGCAGTACACCCTGCTAAATTTCGAATTTGAATCAATTGGCGCACCCTGCAGCCAGCTTTTATTGGAGAACTTTTTCTCATGTGGATATTTTGGGTCACCGCTAGATGTGAGCCATATTTTGTTCTCAAACTGTCCTTGTGAAGACATCACTGCCAGCGGTGATCTTGAATTTTGACTATTTTTATGGCTAAATAATTTGGTTGATCCTACAGACGACACCCCTTGTCCGATCGTCACCAGTTTCCACAATGATCTTCTAGATAACCAGGGTGAGAGTAATCTAATTTTCCCGAATTTCGTTAAAAAACATTACCACAGGCAGCAATTTGGTATCTTACTGTTTGATCCTCTTTTGCATGACTGAATTGTTTAGCAACTGTACAGACATATCCCTCATCTGATAGTCACCAAACTTCATATTGATCTTCGGGCTGACAACTAGATGGGAGCTATCGAATGCTTTGAATTTTTTTGGAAAACATTGTCGCCAGCAGTCATCTTCTATTTTGGTTTTTATATACATGTATATCTCTTCATTCGGATAGCCAGTATTACGTAGGTACTTCAACTTTCCGCATTCCTGTCATCATTTGAAATATAAAAATTTACCTGATACATGCACCCTTCAAAATTTGTTTCGTCGTATCTATTTTAATGACCCGTATGGTAATATTGATACAGATATATTTGTCAAACATTTCTTTGTACAATATACAGGTATTTAGAAATCTAGAAATATATAATAGTAACTGGTGGACCCGACTTCGTCCGGGATGTTCCCCTCTGCTTTTCGGAGAATTGCGCGATTTAACCTTGAATTGACAATTTTAAAGGTGAAAGTCATGTCGGGTCACGATTTGACCCGTCCAAAACACTCCCCGGACAAAAGTCACGACAAAAGTACCCGTCGAAATCCGCCCGGATTTACCCGATTTGACCTTGAATTGACAATTTTGGGACAAAAGTAACAGCATGTATTAAATTTCGTTGAAATACTTCCGTTTTACCAGATTTGACCTTGAATTGATCTTTTTGAATGTCAAAGTCAGGTCGGGATCAAGATTTGACCCGTCCAAAATACTCCCTGGAAATAATTTCCCCTAGGTATCAAATTTCGTCAAATCTGTCCGGCAGTTTTCCCGGCCATAGCTAACAGACAAACAGACAGACAAATGTCCAAAATATATATTAAACTAGACTTCGTTCGGACTATTTAGGGATTTTTTGTGATCGCCTCCATCTGGACAGTACCGAGTATATACAGCGTCTGGCCAAACTATTGTTCAATTGGTCCAGGAACATGCCTATATCAACACGTTCGAGAACATGGTCCCATGTGAAATTGGACCCGTCCATATTGCTCCCGGGATCGAAGTAGTCCTACACACAAATTTTTAATCGGATCGGTCAAGGTCCAGAAACATGCCTATGAGCGAGGTCAAGTTGACACGTTAAATACCAAATCCGAGTCGGATCAGTCGAGCAGTGTTAGCGTCTATAACACATACACACATGCATTCATGCATACACGCATACATACATACAGGTGTTCCAAAATGAATAATCGATAGCTACAACAATTCTATGGTAGATAGTTCACGGCCGACCTGATGCATGCATCCTAGTTTTCTTGGTTTTAACTGAGGATGAGGACAGTCCAGAATCCTTGGAGTCTGGGACACTTTGCAATAATCGACCGGCAAATATGAAAGGCGAGTTATTAGTTTGTGGGGCCCCCTACCATATCTGAAGTATTGGATATACCACGAACTAAAATGATATTATATACACTGTTTTTAACAGGGGATGTGGAGAAAAGGCTATACGGTCAGGAAATATACAATTACTTAGGGATGGTCGTGTTCCCGAAAGCCTGCGACACCTTACATACAATGAACGGGAAATAGGAAAGACAATGTTTTGATTGTTCAGAGACAACCTACCCTATTTTAAAGTGTAGGTCGCGACTATTTCGGTTATATGTGCGTATTTATGTAATTCAACTCCAAATTGTGACCCACTGCAGATAAAAAGTCGCTTCTGCAAAACGCCGGTTTGTTTTGATACAGCGCGTCATCAAAGACGACGTCACGGAAAAATATTTTTGAATCGGCGAAATCATGAAAAGCGACGTTCCGTACTTGTGACATCACAAGTTGAAGACTGCATTGTTTGTGTAACGTTGATTACAATTGGTCGACGCAAGCATGCATCTCGATGTTAAGCTGTTCTGTTTTTGTTATTGTCTGCATGCGACATTGCGATTTCGGATGTGCGATAGGCTTTCTACCGTACATATCGATAATTCACCGATCATTTTGAACTGTCATAATTGTTGATCAAATGTCACAGATCCACCAAAATGCCGGCAACAATGTAACATTCTGGAAATAATTTGGACGGTGCAGAGAGATAGTAACCCTTCTCTCGATCGGGATCCAAATAATAGCAGGGGTGGAATAAAAGTACAGGGGGGTTTCCATATAAATAAGTAATAAAAGTACAGGGCGCAATATTAATAGTGTGCGTTTCTGATAGACTGTTACCCAGTTGCCCACATATTTTAGAGAAATAAATAGATGCCATAAATAATTGATACCTTAACCACTGTAGAATATTGGGTACGGTACATTTTCGCGATTTACTCCACTATTGTTGGCCATTGCAAATATTAGCCCTAGTATAAGTACAATCTCTGAACATTATTTTTACTGTTTGTTGGGCTTTCTGCACAATGACCCTCCCTCTGTTGTTTAACTAATTTTTCATGAAACCGCCAGGCTACTCAAGCAGCTTTTAACGTCAAGTTGGCATCACTAGATTTGGCATTTTTCAGTGATTTATCTTACATCTTTTGCGATATATCCCTCGGAGGTTGGGGGCTTCACGTTATTTTTTTATTCCATATCATTTTCGCTTCAGCCAATTCATTTTCATATTTTTTTATTTTTATATATATATCTATTATATATTTTGAAAGATCTGTGTGTGTGTGTATGTGTTTGTTTGTGTGTTTGAAATTGATGGACTCCAAAACGACTAAGCCAATTCCGATGAAATTTGGTATTTGGATGTGTTTTCGGCCGGAGACGAACATAGGCATATTTATTTGTCCGTGCGAGGTCAACTTTTCACGTGCGGAGGTCAAATCTATTTTTACGCCGTTTTTGCGCTAATATATTTCAGTTCGGTGCTCACAAATCGATTCGATATAGCGCGAATAATAAATTGCCAGTCATATAATTTGCACGGTTAGAATCTGTGTGGCTTCATCTTTCCAACGATATATAATATGTATGTATCCGTTTTAGTTATCTGCCTCAATTATTAGGTACAAGTGGTACAATGCTTTTATCGGGATAAAATCAATGCGTAATTTCTATGACGTCGTCAGAGGTCATAAAGTTAGATTACGTTAACTCTCACCCTGCCGATGCATTTGACTGTGTCGCGTTAACTCATCACCGGCCGAGGTATCCGCAAATGACATTGGGCTATATATCTCGGAAACGGGTGTAGCTATCGACTTGAAATTTGGTATGTGAATGTATCTTGCCCCGGTTACGAATTTTATCGGGTCGCCGAGCACGCGCGACACCAGCTTCGCGCATGCGCAGACCAGATCTAGGAAACGGGTGGAGCAATCGACTTGAAATTTGGTTTTTGAATAGCCCGGACGAAGTCGGGTCACCTTCTAGTATATATATATATCTGCTAATTTTCTTTTTGTTGCAATGACTATTGTTTTATACCTATCGCGGAAATCATCTTCTATTTTGATTGTGAGCCATGTGATTTTAAAAGCACCAGCTACCGATCAAAATACGTAAATTTGAAAAGTCCGTGCATGGAATTTACAAGGTCAGCTGACGAGGATCACGAAGCGATCAATATTATTTTCCACCCAGCATTGCTGCAGCATTATTGATACATGCACATTCGGTCAACCCTCAATTATGGCTTCAAACTTGCCGTTTCGGAAGTCTGTGCTTAGTTTTATGTTTGTTAACTATCGAATAGCGATTAATTTTTATTTAAATATTTATAAAGAACAAAATACGCTTCATAATATCACCCCTGTGTGGCCCCAATATACGGAACACGTGTATTTGTTAGACCTGGTCGAGTTCGCAAAAATAACTATGCCATGTCAGAAATGGTAACGCGCTCAATGTCATCTATTATATATTTTGAAAGATCTGTGTGTGTGTGTATGTGTTTGTTTGTGTGTTTGAAATCGATGGACTCCAAAACGACTAAGCCAATTCCGATGAAATTTGGTATTTGGATGTGTTTTCGGCCGGAGACGAACATAGGCATATTTATTTGTCCGTGCGAGGTCAACTTTTCACGTGCGGAGGTCAAATCTATTTTTACGCCGTTTTTGCGCTAATATATTTCAGTTCGGTGCTCACAAATCGATTCGATATAGCGCGAATAATAAATTGCCAGTCATATAATTTGCACGGTTAGAATCTGTGTGGCTTCATCTTTCCAACGATATATAATATGTATGTATCCGTTTTAGTTATCTGCCTCAATTATTAGGTACAAGTGGTACAATGCTTTTATCGGGATAAAATCAATGCGTAATTTCTATGACGTCGTCAGAGGTCATAAAGTTAGATTACGTTAACTCTCACCCTGCCGATGCATTTGACTGTGTCGCGTTAACTCATCACCGGCCGAGGTATCCGCAAATGACATTGGGCTATATATCTCGGAAACGGGTGTAGCTATCGACTTGAAATTTGGTATGTGAATGTATCTTGCCCCGGATACGAATTTTATCGGGTCGCCGAGCACGTGCGACACCAGCTTCGCGCATGCGCAGACCAGATCTAGGAAACGGGTGGAGCTATCGACTTGAAATTTGGTTTTTGAATAGCCCGGACGAAGTCGGGTCACCTTCTAGTCTATTATATATTTTGAAAGATCTGTGTGTGTGTGTATGTGTTTGTTTGTGTGTTTGAAATTGATGGACTCCAAAACGACTAAGCCAATTCCGATGAAATTTGGTATTTGGATGTGTTTTCGGCCGGAGACGAACATAGGCATATTTATTTGTCCGTGCGAGGTCAACTTTTCACGTGCGGAGGTCAAATCTATTTTTACGCCGTTTTTGCGCTAATATATTTCAGTTCGGTGCTCACAAATCGATTCGATATAGCGCGAATAATAAATTGCCAGTCATATAATTTGCACGGTTAGAATCTGTGTGGCTTCATCTTTCCAACGATATATAATATGTATGTATCCGTTTTAGTTATCTGCCTCAATTATTAGGTACAAGTGGTACAATGCTTTTATCGGGATAAAATCAATGCGTAATTTCTATGACGTCGTCAGAGGTCATAAAGTTAGATTACGTTAACTCTCACCCTGCCGATGCATTTGACTGTGTCGCGTTAACTCATCACCGGCCGAGGTATCCGCAAATGACATTGGGCTATATATCTCGGAAACGGGTGTAGCTATCGACTTGAAATTTGGTATGTGAATGTATCTTGCCCCGGTTACGAATTTTATCGGGTCGCCGAGCACGCGCGACACCAGCTTCGCGCATGCGCAGACCAGATCTAGGAAACGGGTGGAGCAATCGACTTGAAATTTGGTTTTTGAATAGCCCGGACGAAGTCGGGTCACCTTCTAGTATATATATATATCTGCTAATTTTCTTTTTGTTGCAATGACTATTGTTTTATACCTATCGCGGAAATCATCTTCTATTTTGATTGTGAGCCATGTGATTTTAAAAGCACCAGCTACCGATCAAAATACGTAAATTTGAAAAGTCCGTGCATGGAATTTACAAGGTCAGCTGACGAGGATCACGAAGCGATCAATATTATTTTCCACCCAGCATTGCTGCAGCATTATTGATACATGCACATTCGGTCAACCCTCAATTATGGCTTCAAACTTGCCGTTTCGGAAGTCTGTGCTTAGTTTTATGTTTGTTAACTATCGAATAGCGATTAATTTTTATTTAAATATTTATAAAGAACAAAATACGCTTCATAATATCACCCCTGTGTGGCCCCAATATACGGAACACGTGTATTTGTTAGACCTGGTCGAGTTCGCAAAAATAACTATGCCATGTCAGAAATGGTAACGCGCTCAATGTCATCTATTATATATTTTGAAAGATCTGTGTGTGTGTGTATGTGTTTGTTTGTGTGTTTGAAATCGATGGACTCCAAAACGACTAAGCCAATTCCGATGAAATTTGGTATTTGGATGTGTTTTCGGCCGGAGACGAACATAGGCATATTTATTTGTCCGTGCGAGGTCAACTTTTCACGTGCGGAGGTCAAATCTATTTTTACGCCGTTTTTGCGCTAATATATTTCAGTTCGGTGCTCACAAATCGATTCGATATAGCGCGAATAATAAATTGCCAGTCATATAATTTGCACGGTTAGAATCTGTGTGGCTTCATCTTTCCAACGATATATAATATGTATGTATCCGTTTTAGTTATCTGCCTCAATTATTAGGTACAAGTGGTACAATGCTTTTATCGGGATAAAATCAATGCGTAATTTCTATGACGTCGTCAGAGGTCATAAAGTTAGATTACGTTAACTCTCACCCTGCCGATGCATTTGACTGTGTCGCGTTAACTCATCACCGGCCGAGGTATCCGCAAATGACATTGGGCTATATATCTCGGAAACGGGTGTAGCTATCGACTTGAAATTTGGTATGTGAATGTATCTTGCCCCGGATACGAATTTTATCGGGTCGCCGAGCACGTGCGACACCAGCTTCGCGCATGCGCAGACCAGATCTAGGAAACGGGTGGAGCTATCGACTTGAAATTTGGTTTTTGAATAGCCCGGACGAAGTCGGGTCACCTTCTAGTATATTATATACCCATGATTGTAATTATATAATACTAGCAGATGAGCCCGACGTTGTCCGGGCTATTCAAAAACCAAATTTCAAGTCGATAGCTCCACCCGTTTCCGAGATCTGGTATGCGCATGCGCGAAACTGGCGTCGCACGGGCTCGGCGACCCGATAAAATTCGTATCCGGCGCAAGATACATTCACATAGCAAATTTCAAGTCGATAGCTCCGCCCGTTTCCGAGATCTCGTCTGCGCATGCGCTGCATGTGCGTCGCACGGGCTCGCCAATACGACAAGGCCGACCGCCTGGTCAAACTACACACACGTACCAAGTTTCGTCCCGATCGGTCGAGAATCGTAGATTTGTATAAATGACATACATACAGACATACAGACAAACAGAGGTCTTCAAAATATATAGGAGATAAAATATATTGGTTTCACTAATGACCAACTCATAATTCCGTTAAAACAACTAATCCTTAAAATTATTACAACTATATACGGCTTATCACTGAAGGTTTCTCATGCATCTCACCAGAATTCCCAACTACACCTTTTACCGGACTGGGCCTCCGGTTAGCTGTTCATAATCGACGGTCTCATACCGTTTCAACAGTTTGACGGTTAGACGAAAATTGTCTAAATAAAATATTTTCGTGATGTCATGCCGTCACAATTCAATAGTATATCTATCGGCGACCATATTATATACGGCAATGACTCCATACAGTATGACTGAATCCTA
This sequence comes from Siphonodentalium dalli, assembly GCA_032622095.1. NCBI lineage: Eukaryota > Metazoa > Mollusca > Scaphopoda > Gadilida > Siphonodentaliidae > Siphonodentalium > Siphonodentalium dalli. Next base: position 214,499,676 of record CP136063.1, read on the forward strand.
CTCTGCTGATATTTAATATGTATTATTAATCCGGCATTCATTCTGTGTTATGCGGGTCAGTACGTATATTCATGAGTACGTTATTCTCATTCCGGGTTTAAGTTCCCGCTTTAGCACTCACATCATTTATTCGCCATTTGATCGCAAACTATTTTTTTTTGGGGAAACTGTAACCTTTTCGATTGTGAACAGTTGTTAAGACGGTCTGATTTCGGTTCCTTTGATAACCGCACAAGTTTAAATTCTGCGAAAACCGGCTTAATCATTGACAATTTCCACTAAATTCGACAGTATAGATTCATGCCAATCGATCATGGCATGATCCGTGGTCGGACTTCATTCGACTCAGTGCTGATGTTGAAATTGACAGTGTTGTGACTTAGTATCAAAACACTGGCACATTTACTGACACAAGAGGATACAGGTACAATTAACACGAGCTTCGATGTCAACCAATAGTGACAATAATAACAACAACGACTCAACGAGCAGCTATTACTGTTGACAATCCAGTTGACAGCGTTCTGAATCTGATTGTTTCAAAACACATGCATGTACATTTACAAGAGAGGATATACAATACATGTACATATACTGTACTGTACGCTCCAGTGTAATTCACAAGAGCTTCAATGTCAACAACAACACCGTAAACAATGAACTGACGCCGCGCATTGACGGATGATCACATATCTACAATTCAAACTTTACAATTACACGGACCAATTCATCCCGTGTTAATCAATTTTCATTGAAACGTGTGTATATGAGACATTGTCATCATTCGCCATGTTATCGTCAAGTTATTACGACAATTTACCGGGAGTACACTATTGGTTGGATGTTCTTATCAAAATATATTTGGCTGACTCACTGATATTGATACTAAGTGTTGTGATACCAGTATACAGTTTGATGCATAATGCTTTAAAATTTCATGGAAAATGTGCGCACAGTTATTATGTGATCTGCTGTTGTCTTGGATGTTCCAATCCCAACTAGCTATTATTGATATACAGTACCAGTCAAAAGAAGTGGTATATTAAGCGCGCTATTTTCGCGCCCAATATCGCAATAATATTGCAAGTGGAAACGCTTATAAGCATGTCGCTTGTGATATTATTGCACTATTTTGCGCTTAATATCTGAATATTTTGCGCTTAATATTGCGACATCTTGCGCTCAAAATTGTGAAATTTAAATCAAATTATTGCTTCTTTTATATTGTGTATTGTATAAATGTTTTAGATATGTATATAATTATAGTTGTAAATGCTATATGTACACTATGCACAGTATTTATCTAATATAAATGTAACAATATCGGGTCTGTATGAAATTTACCCCCCCCCCCCCCAATATCGCAATATTTTGCATTCAATATTGCAATAATAAGCGCGACAGATTGTTGGTATTGTGCTATAATCACGCCTTTTTCTAAATTAAGCACGCTCAATGTCGCAATAAAGGTGCGTCCAAAAAATGCCACTTCTTCTGACTGGTACTGTATTGTCGTGATATACGGATTCACCTGTTAAAACAAAAACTGTGTTTACAAGTGATTGGACAATTTCACGCCTTACATGTAACCAAAAAGTATGCCATTAAGATATTTTACTTTTACATGTACTTAAATTTGAGTTTTAACTGTGAAACATGTAGCTTTGTTCTTTTAATGGCTTAAAAGGGCATGCCGATTCATGTTTTAGAATGGTCGAAATTAGTATTACTCATAACTGAATAGTGATGGGTTGGCTTATCAGCTTTTACTAGTATCGTTTGTTATTTACAGCCATATCTATACAGTAGTTAGTGAAAGGCGAACACATTACGCGTGCGCAGCCTTTTTCCGGATTAAATACTACGAGGCAGATAACAAGCTTGATTCTCTGCAAACTCTGCAAAATATTGTCTATCACTTTATGCATTGAGGATTTACATTTCATCAAAACTATGATCGTAAACTAAGAACTAAGATGTATTTTTCAGTTACGAGTAATACTAGTGTCGACCATTCAAAAACATGAATCGTAATACCTACCGGGAAATCACATTGTCACTATGGGAACCTGGCTAATTCTATGGTAAATTAGCAAATTAAGAGAACAAAATTGGTGTTGACCCATGAAAAATAAAGGTATATATATTAACTAAACGGTGTTGAACCATAAAAAAAATACAACGGTCTGACAGTTACTGGTTACGGTCTGCCTGTTACTTAAACGGTTTTATACCGTGGAACATGCTACGGCATGACCGTATGTTTAACGGTCAAATGTTGGCAGCGATGTTGCGCTTTCTCAGACCGTTAAAGCGACGGTCTTTTTTCTAACAGTGTACCAGCGAAACATTATACACGCGGACCGCGAAATGAATAGGCATACCCCTCGTTGGTTAAAAATTGGAATCGATCACGCAAGTAAATAGCCAACCATTCGCCCAATAGTTCGGACGCGTCCATGTTTACCAGTCCAGAGGGCAGCGGGGTCATATAGGTAGGTCCATGCTCTCTTGTGGCTTCACAATACAAGTATATTTATTGAATGTTAGACGTGGGAAGCCCGGCGATATTGGTCGGCGACTTTTGTTTAAAATGTACACATTTTGCTTCGGTTTTTGCTAGTGACTTACGATTTTTAGCGGCGAAATTAAAAAAACGTAGGTTTTCCAAATATAACACCGTATTTTTCTTGGAAATAAATAAGCGTACCGGAACCCGTTTATTTCGTTTCCGAGAGTATCATTACATGTACAGGTACGCGGATAATTATGTCTGACTGACAGCTTCACGAGATCTTGGGAAAATAAATAGAGGTTAGCGGTAGACAATGTATTTTCCATTTCTTTTTGTTTTGTTTAAATTGAGGATTTTCTTTGCCCCACAAAAGGCTACACAATTAATCCACATCACTGCATGTGTCACTTCAGATACTATTAAGTCTGAAACACATTCATTGTTACATGCCAAGGAAAAACAAATTGTTAAATTTACGGTCTGTAGTTATTTTATAATTATTTTGTTATTATACTTTAACATTTTCATATGGTTTTTCGTGTCTTCTAAAATATTTAGATCAGCATAATTTTGATTTTCTTGGTATAAACTGTGATGAGCACAATCATGGGCGTAGCCAGTTTTTCCTAATGCGGGTTCGTCAGCAGATTGCAACGCCATAATTGATGCGGGAGTGCATTGGATGGGACGATAACAGCACAACACCTCGCATGACCTGGTTACGGACTCATCACACAACAAAACGTTCAGACTTCTTGATGACGAACGTTGTGAATCATTAGCATTAATTTCTCTTCCATAAGATGTAATCGAACCACTGCATGGGTGGTTCATGTACGACATATGGATATACTATGTAAGTATTGTCTAAGTGGATTAACGTCATTAGCTCAGTACGAACGGTTCTGGGTGCCTGCTGATTATTCAGTTCGAGAACAAAACAAGATATTTAAAATAGCGGGATTCCCTACTAAGTGTAAGCCTCCTAAGAGTAGACCCCAACTGTATCGAACTTGGATAATATTGTGTCCATTAATTCAGTTCGAAAGGTTTTGGACCCTGCAGATTATTTAGTTCGAGAACCAAAATAGCGCGACCCCTACTAAGCGCAAACGTCATAAGAGTAGACCCCAACTGGTTATAACTTGGTTAAATTGTATCCAACAGTTCAGTACGAAAGGTTCTGGACGGCTACCCATTCTTCAGCGCGATTCCCTACTGAGCTTAAAAGTCCTAAGAGTAGACTCCAACAGCTTCGAACTTGGATAATGTTTTGTCTCTTCTGTAAATCGAAAATGTGTCACTACCAGAATACACTGGTCCAGTGATACGCGGCAAAATTTCGACAACATCGATGCCGCTTGTTTGTTTATATAGCAACGAGCTACACTCTTATAACCAATGTGTAGAAACGATCACACATGGAATGTGTAAACACGATTAATACACACACCAATGTGTAGTTTTACATATATCTACATGGACCAAGAGCCATTCTATACATATATTGTGTATATTTTGTTACACACAATTGTGTAAGAACGTAGAGCATGCTCATTGCGGTGCTTTCAGATTCATATCTTCTGCTGCATGACGGCCATATTGTTTGAGAAAAAAATTTCGGAATGCAATTTACAGAGATCGTAGACAAGGATTGTAAGTTCAGAATTCCGATTTGTGGGTATAGTATTGATACTATATGAGGATTTATTTGTTCATGGCGATTACTGCCCTTAGACTCTTGTTATGATTGTTGTAATAATACTAATATTATGCAATCACGCCAAGACCCTGGTTTGTTCATTTAAAACAAAAACTCACACAGTACAGAACAAAATACTACATACCACTGTACGCCATGAACGTTTTAACATATAAATCTGCATATAGCTTGAATACTATACCCACAGGTCAGACTACTGAACTTACATTTCTTGTCTACGAACTTTGTGAACTTACACAAAATGTGTAAGGGATATGTGTAGATTTTATGCACACAGTTGTGTATAAATGTGTATAAATTTACCCATTTATGTGTAAAAATTGTTACACGAGATCAGGAATTCAGCTGACCTCAATATTGGCGCGTAGGAATATCTAACATTGAAGCGGTGAACCGGACTATACTTTGCGACAATTTATCGATAATTACCCCCCCCCCCCCCCCCCCCGCAAATATGTGATGTTTCAGGGGGTATATTGGCATAAGTACATTAGAATGTTATGTAACGCGAATAATACGCCGACGATTTATATGTAACCTGACACTTGGTCTTGGTCCTGTTCAATGTGAAGGTCGTAACGTTTGAACTTGCATCAGTGTAAGAGATCATCGATTTCAAATTTCAATTAGAATTTTAGAAGAATAAGATTTTGTTCATGGAAGGTAAATTATGTTTAAAGGTATCGTACAACCGGCTTTACTATGGAGAGTATGAATGTAAACAATAGTCACGGGCTTCTCACAATGTTGGAAATCGATGAATGTCAAGACATGTCACCAACTCTCTCGTAGCATATCCAATATCATATTGATGCTACTTCTGTAATTGGCAGCCACCTCGATCTGTCTTTTATAACAGGCATACCGTCTTATATCTCACTGATATGCTCATAGTATACTGATATATATGTATGCATGTACTGTTTTGTTGAACACGTGGCACTGATAAAACATCCACTACGACACATTTAAAGCACAATCACATTCTTATAATCGTTTCCGGATTTTTGGTGAAGTAAATCAATCCCAAGGCTGGCAAAGGAATAGACAGCGCACGGATTGGGTGTGTCGTTGTCAACACACGCTCAACGACGGTTTCAAGTTAATCTCCTCTAACCTTTACATAAACAGCTGAAATAAGTACCTATATCTTGAACATATTACACGCCACATTATGTTCATAGTTTGCAAGAAAGTGTGAACAACCCAATATGAATGCATATCTTAATTATTATCGTAAGGGAACTCCACCCCATATCTGAGGTACTAAGCTGTGAAATCTAGCTTGCTATCATGCGGTTTATAATGCCAGAGATACTAGGCTTAGGAAAAAACACAATGGCAATTTGCCGCAAATTTGGTACAATGGGCTCCTTTTTGCCTTAGTGTGCTTAAACTATCAGGTAATTATAACGACAGAGGGCGCTGATATGTATTTCGCGAAAAGTGTAAAAAGATACGTTCACCCACAGACAAGTTTGTTGTAAATATGCTATTGTTGCTTAGTCAGATGATCGCATAGCGTGTCATTTCCCCGCTGTTGACCGGCATGTTCTCAGTTTCTCTCTTTATGAACATGGCGACGAGGGTTTGGGCTGGGAGTTGAATGTGTCTATTGACCAATCTATTGGAAATCTATTGGGGTTTCCCCGCACATGTTCGGATCCTGTCGACGACGCCATTTTGTAATATATATATGGGGTACAGTGCATTGTGAATAAGTATACATGAAGTGCAAGTGTAAAATAATACCTTTTAATAATACAGCAATACATAAACGATGTTGACAGTAAGAAGATCAGATTTCGGGTGATGGGTTTCCGTCAGCCTCGTCATCTCGTGAACTTCCGGCTATCTTCGGGCATCCTCGGTGGTTTCCGGATTTTCCCGTATCTTCGCTCCAATATCGCTATATTGGAGCCGTTTGACGAGACGTATCTATTTGATACAGGTTTTACTCTACCAGGCCTAACTATTAAAACCCATAAACACAACACTCTTTGGCTGAAAGTTTCAACAATAGGATCGTACACGCCCAACATAACATCAGTTAACAATTTCAGACGAAAATGAGGTTGAAATTGTTCTGATAGTTTATATTTCATCCAGTATTTTGTGTCTTTTACCAAATATCTTATAATTTTCGGTTGAATTATTTGGATTGAAGTAGCCATGGTGTGTTAGATTGGTCCCACATAGCGAGGCCCAGATGGAACTTTCTGGACATGTAGCGGAGGTGCAGATGGAAATTCTAAGATGGACACCCACAACGGAATGTGATATCGGCACCGTCAGCAGGGTGTGTGACTGGAGGTTATTTGGCCGCTGGGGTACGGGGTGCGCCTATATTTGAACTGAGCCAAACGTGTCCACTCCGGGTATATGCATTTCGCCCTAACAAGCTGGTCTGAATACGACATATTTAGTGGCCACATGGTGGCAGATAAGTAAACTATTGCAACACTGCCACGCTACTTGTATTTTGGGTCTGAAGTGTCTATACTTCCAGTCATCAGCGCCCCATCTCTATTTGTATTGGAATTGACATCCATTTCACCAACTTTCGATACAAGCCCTCACAAAATTCATAGCTACTCATAGCTTCGATGCATTTCACAAATCCTAAATAAAATCGTGCAAGTTTCATATTGTACACCTGTACGTACCTCAAAATATGCTTCTGTTGTCAAAATGTGAATATTCCAATATATTTTGAATTCAACATGTGTTTTGTCTGGACTTTCCATCTATAGTGTTGCGCCATGCATATTTCCGACTTGCCAAAATTGTGGGGCGTACCGTGTTATAACTATTTGAACGTATACCCTTATATATACACTATTTTCGACAAACCTATCTGATCTGATATGTAACCACGCACACAGAGTAAAACGCAAATAAGCCACAGAAATGTAATGTAATAAATTCTGTGTAAAGGAAATATTTGTAAATTGTGATATTTTAAAGCGTTTAATATCGCTCTCTGTAGTCATAATTAGCAATAGTGAGACACGATTTTAAAAGGGTCAGTATTCTAGTATAAACTTTTAATTCTTATTTTAGTTTTTTGTTCCCTGACATTCCGTCGGAGGACTATAGTAATGACCCCCGTCGGTCCGGGTATGCGTCCGTCCGGAACTTTGTCCGAACCTGTATTGTCATTTTCTGGTAATTTTTTTTTTAAACTTGGCTCATATCAACCAGCATTTGAACCGACGCACCTGAGATTTGGAGTTCGGTCGGACTCATTTTGGCGCAGTTATTGCTATTTTTCGACATCGAATGCGTCACATCCTGTGACGCGTCACATCATGTGACGCATCTATTGTCCGAGCCTGTATTCCGACATTTTCCAGTCAAATTTGTTTAACTTGGCACACATGTCAACCAGCATGGGAATCTGCGATTTTGAGTTCAGTCGGAGTGATTTTGGCGGAGTTATTGCCCTTTTCGATATAGAATCGTACATCCCGGGTCTTTTGTCCGAACCTGTATTCCGAAATGTTCTACATCTTTTAGTTTAGAGTTTTTGACCCTTTCTCTACACATTGAAGATGTGCAACATATTTAGTGAACATGCACCCTTTGTATCATATTGGTGTAACCAATTCCTCATACAGTTTGTAGTATAGTGATCTGAAACCCATAAATCCTTCAAACCTTCCTCCTGGGAAATTTTGGTCAGCGATCTTGTATTTAACTTTAAATTTAGCTATTCCGTTTGTAATTTTTAGCTGTTATTTTATTTGTATTAATTCACAAAAATGTTTGTTATTCTTTAAGTCTTCATATATATTTTAGTCATTTTCTTTTGTTTCGACTTGTGTGTTAGATATATTATTTCGTGTGTTAAGGGTGCATGTCGTTTGAAATTTCCTATTTACTATTCTTTAATATATTCTATATTAAGAATTATTATCAGTCAGTTCGTTTTCTGTCCCATGAATTATGCCAACACCCAGTTAGAAATAAAGGTTATCGGATCCTAATATTGTATCTACGCCCAACCGTATTCGTTACGGCGTCCCATACGCTCTACGCTTTCTGCGTGCACTCGTGAGATTTCTAAAAAGTTGTGTTAATATAGACAAGAAAACTAAGATGCATGCATCAGGTCACCCATGAACTATTTAGCAATAGAATAATTCAGTTCGGTTGCGGTTTCACAACGTTACAACTGACATACGATTACACAAGACACACCTTGAATGTGGAACTGTGTAAGAGTGAATATTAATGTTCTAAATCCCATGTTTCACCTTTAGTTGTGATTGGGGGGGGGGTGTGTCGTACTTTATTAACACGCAAGTAGTGTAATTAAGTACGGGTAATTAGAAGTAACAAATCGTTTAGTTTCTATCGTATCGACTGAAAGGGGTGAGCAGATTATTGGTGATGAATGTTCTCGTTAGCTGTCAATATAATATGCATATTTGCCCCGTTACGTTTATACACTGTAGCATTGGCGGGCCAGAGTGTGTTGACATGTTAATTGTTTGGTTCATTAATAACAGATCAGCGGGGATTTGTCGTGAAAACGTACACGTATACGTGGAAATATGCTACGGTTACGGTTAAATTAATGGTTCTTCTATTACACCACCGTGTATACTCGGTTTAAATAGGTATATTATATAGGGACGTGTGCTCAATTTTGGTGTGGACCGATGATCGAAAAAACTAAATCGGAGGTAAATGTCGCAGGCCGGAGGACCATTTTTTCAATAATTTTTAAAGAAATTGAGCAGTTGCAACAGAAGCAGCAAAAAAGGGTGTACAATTGGCAAATGATGAGGGGCGGTGTGATGTGTAACTAGGATTGAAATTAGATATGCAATTTGGAGATTATTGGATGAGGGATGTTATATTAATTATATTAAAGGGACGAGAGGGTTTAGTTGTCGAAAATATTTGTTCCAAACACCGTAAACAGATCAATATTAAATTTTGGTTCAAATATACGATCACTATCCCTTAAAGGAATACGGTCCTGAAAAAAACAATATTATTTTCTTTCAATATACCGATAATATATATATAAAATGTCCATTGGGCGCATATAATCTAATATTCGGCCGCCAATCGTTATTTTTATAACGATTCAAAAAAATTCCGAAGTTAGCCGAAGATTTTGTTGTAGACGAAGTCACGTGATCATCAGCCCGATCACGTGATTGTCACATGTAAACAGAAGCATAGCACGTGATCGATCACGTGGTAACTCATTGACAACGCATAGATACGCGACGGCGGTATTTTAAGTTTGCATGTAGTCGATCGCGGCCTTTGACGATTGTCGCGTTATCACACTGCGAATGCAAAACTTCGCCGAAACATCGCCTTTCTCGTAATTAAATGTCGATCTTTATCGTGTTATTATTACTATTATTATATGTATCGCGATGTGTTGTTACTATAAAGCCATGCCCGTATATTATTCAGTTTTGCGCGCATTTATCTATATAAACGCGTGCTCGTGTTTATATATATTTTTTCGTTACCGGAATAGTCCAAGTTATATTATATATGCATATCGGGATTGCATATATACGCGAAGACTTGCACAGTTATTAGGCAATTATCATCTCGTAAACATTCCAATTTCCAGATGACATTAGTCGTGTGTCAATAAAGAGCGTTTCGTTTTAATTATCGTAACGCGGTAAAACAACACACAATTGGTTTATTGCTGTCGGATTTAATCAATTATAATCAAGTCATTCATTACCAATATGATATGTTCATTTTTCCTTGGTTATGAATCATGTAATTATTTGGGCAATATGGTGTTTATATATATTTCGGAATATTGCTTCCCCCACCCCAAAACAATCTAGCCGACTGTCACTGGTGGAAATTCACTACATCTATGCATCGTTATTGACCTATTAAATTAGCACTCTAGCGATGCGGTCTATTGAATATCCAGGTCATAAATCGACCTCTATGTGGCAATTACGCATAACAATAGGGTTATAAACATCCAATCATATATAACTTTTTGAAGGAGGGATAATAATCCGGTTTAATATGGAATCACATATTCAAGTGCTCTTTATTCGCAATATATCGTAATAGTGAACGCTCTTTATTGCGTCAAGGTAAAGGGACTCGACTTAGAACAGTTGTCATCGTGATTTTTTTTAATGATTACACCAATACAGGTCAATACATGTACACGAACTTCCGATATGCTTGCTTTATATATCCTTCCAAGTCATAGCAATTTCCGCTTTATTAAACTTTTTTTATTCGTACCATATTAGGAAAACTCTTAACATGGAACGCTCTTTATGGAGCCATGGTGAAGTAAATGGGGAATCGACTAAGAATAGTTGTTATCGTGATTTATTCAACATACTCTCCACTTTAACTGCAATTGTATGTATTCGTAACCATGACTGACTTGTCAAATTAAACGCTCTTTATTTGGTATATGTAATCGGTTTCTGATGATTGCGCAACGGGTTTCCCACAGAAATGCCGCCAAATGGCACGTAAACGAACATCGTTTGGAAATGAATACAGCATTATACCTAACTGAGAGTCACTAGACCGGCCACAGCCGAAAACACTGCATTTATATGGCAATGTTACGAATGAATGATTGTAAATACGGGACACTCGGGGCATATATACGGAAAATTAAAACAACATCGTGAACACGCGCCCGAATAGAGTTCACATGCCTGCTCATGTTTTTATAAGCTTTATTTTTGACACGAAAGTGTTACCTACCCCGCTCAATCGGCCTTCTATAGTTTTTTTGTCAAAACAATAACTTTCCAAACAGCGCTTAAGACAAATCACAAGTGAATATAACTCACCGCGCGATGACAATTAACCATGTGTACACAATGCTATTGATATGCCCCGCAGTAATTCCATCACGCTCACGAGCTGATGTCTATTCCGGATTTTCCATCGTCATATAGGTAGACACAAATAACTCCGATTCCGTGTTTTTAATTAGTTTACCTCGCTTGACGTCATGCGAGGTTTTGCGACGGAGATAGCCGACAACCGGTGGCGGTATTATTTATTTATTTCTCGGCTTAATTATTACGCGATTTTTATGGGACTTGGATTATTGTGATCACAATAGGGGTGGCTTTCCGATAGAGTTTTGTTGTTTCATGAGCACTGTAATCCCTTAAACATCATGCTTACATAAAGACCTACTAAATTTTACCTAAACAAGAGTCTGATTGTGTTATAGAAGGCAGCATAATGCTACTGGCTAATCACACACAAATGGTATAAACGCTCTTTATTATTTCCAAATAAGGAATTGAGCAACAAAGAACGCTCTTTATGTTTACCATCATAATATAAAGAAACACCAGGAAAGTAACTTTTTATGCTTTGTTTACATAACAGTCGGCAAATTTACGACTATAACATAATGTTTATGAGATATTTCTCATTTGTATATTAACAAAGTCTGTCTATATTTGAATATTATTTCGTTTGTAGCGGTGGAAATATGTTCACATGATACCCACCAAGGCCTTCATACCTTTAAGGTATACTACAACTGTTTTTCTTTTCAATAGCAGAATACAGAATGCTATTAAGAAGTGACACAAAACACAGAACATTTGTTTTAATTATAAGTATTAAGAAGTGAGAGATATGTGAGTCAAGGAAACCAGTAACGAAAGGCAATATTAACATGATTTGTCAGAGAATAATTGTTTACGTTCCAATGAATATGTACTGGAAACAAACTGTCTGTACCAGACTTTCATAAACACAAATTATGTATTAATGATCATTAATGGTGTGACGACATATTTCGTTCTTTAATGTCTCAAATGAAAGTGTCAATGACACTGTAGCTCAACTTTGAGAAGAAGTTAAATTTGTGTGATGAGCAATGAATGGAAAGATTTAGAATTGAATTTGGAAATCCAAGATGGCCGCTGGCAGCCATGTTTTTTTTGTCGGAATGTCCCCAAAATGACCCATTCTCATCTACATTCCAATTTCAACAGCCATGAAAAATTTCATGATGATCAGACTAAAGGTACGACCTGTAGCCCGTGCTAAAGGATTTAGTCATACAAAGATTAAAATCCAAGATGGCTGCTGGCGGCCATGTTTTTGGGTCAAATGATCCCAAAATGACTCGTTCCCATCTACATGTCATTATTAACATTCTTGACAAATTTTATGATGATCAGACTGAAAGTACGACCTGTAGCCCGTGCTAAAGAATTTAGTCATACAAAGAGTAAAATCCAAGATGGCTGCTGGCGGCCATGTTTTTTGGCCGAATAACCCCAAAATTACTCGTTCCCATCTACATGTCAATATTATCATCCATGACAAATTTCATGATGATCAGACAAACAGTACGACCTGTGGCCCGTGCTAATGGATTAAATTTTGAAATCCAAGATGGCCACTGGCGGCCATGTTTTTTGTCCGAATGACCCCAAAATGACTCGTTCCCATCTACATTCCAATTTCAACAGCCATGACAAATTTTATGATGATCAGACTAAAGTTAAGACCTGTAGCCCGTGCTAAAGATTTAGTCATATAAAGACTAAAATCCAAAATGGCTGCTGCGGCCATGTTTTTTGGCCGAATGACCCCAAAAGGACTCGTTCCCATCTACATGTCATTATTAACATTCTTGACAAATTTCATGATGATCAGACAAACATTACGAACTGTAGCCCGTGCTAATGGATTGAATTTTGAAATCCAAGATGGCCACTGGCGGCCATGTTTTTTTTCCGAATGATCCCAAAATTAATAATCTGGTCTAAATGTTGATGTCAACAGCTATGACAAATTTCATAATGATCCGACCAAAGGTACGACCTGTAGCCTGCATTGTTGACGCCTTACGTACACACATACACACGGACGACAAAGCCATGGCAATAGCTCAAACTTTACAATTTAACGACATTTTCGGTCTTTAACAGTTTAATAGGGGCCCCCGGTGGTCCAGTCGGTAGAGTGTCAGGTGCATTACGTCGTCCCAGGCCGTCCAGCGCTGACGAAGCTGGTTCTAACCCCACCATAGGGAGGGTGACCGGAATCGTGTATCTGGGCAAGTTTGTCAATTGCTTTCCGGGGGTCGGTGGTTTCTACACGCAGTGGAACAACTTCCCGGTGAAATTGAGCCTCTGCGTGGTCTTTCCTCCACCCGTAAAATTGACAACGTCGTGTGTGGCCTAGCGGCTAGAATGACGATAAACCCTAATAAACAACAGCAACAACAATTAATAGTTTAATGACATTTTTCGGTCTTTATAATATCTCAAGATATAGGGGGTATTTGGATCTCTAGTTTAACGACATTTTTCGGTCTTTATAGTTTAACGACATTTTTCGGTCTTTAATATCTCAAGATAGAGGGGCCCTTAGGGGGTATTTGGATCTCTAGTTTAACGACATTTTTCGGTCTTTGATAGCAAAATGGAAGAAGTACATATTTGGAAGATGTGGTGGCCCTAAAAAGGAAAGTTGTTTGGTGGTCTTGAAATGCAGTTTTTCTTAACAGTCTTCCTTGATTAAAGTGATGTGAAACACTCCGGCAGACACCGGGCAGAGTGATCAAATAAATAGAAATTAAGAATAATCTTTCTCAAAGTAGTTATTTGTTACGAATATTAATCCAAATGGATGTTACACAACGTCATTCTTATATATTAGTTAAATGCAATGACTCTCGATGGCAAAATGATTTTTGTTTAATTACAGCCGATAGTTGCGCCCCGAATCGAGATGTAAATATTTACAATTTGGAGTAGTTCAGACGATGTTCTATATGAAGTGGTGTGGTAGATCTTTTTGGAAATTTTCAGTGATGTTAGTAGAATGATACCATTCCCCACGTTGGAAAAGTGCCTGAGCACTAACTTATCAATTTCTCGCTCCCGAAAAATTCCATAATATGTCTTTAAACATATATATAAATCTCCGAAAAAAAAAATTCTAAAGCATTAAACGATTTGCTATATTTCCACTAGGGCATATATTTCATCTGATTTTGCGAGAATCCATATATACTTTTTCATGAGAATCCAGGGTAATTTGCGAGAATCTAGATTTGGATTCTCGCCGAAATATAAGCCCAGATTTCACTCTGAAGTGTGCCTAAATGGCATAAATTGTACCTTGGTTCCCATGTTCGCTATAAACTAGCTTGAAATTCGCAAACCAATGAATTTGTTTTCTTCAGAAAATTTACATTTTTATGATTCGCGACATAAATTGTCACCAATAAAAACAAATTTGATTCATCGTGGAAGTTAGTCGGTGACTATAAATAATGTCACCATTCAACTGAATGTTGTTGAATTCTATTGAGATGTGGAGCAGACAATATATTGGGAGGCTCGGAGGCTCCATAGCATGAGGCCCCCACCCCCTTTTTCGTATGCCGTATTCCATGCCCTGTTATGAGGTACGCCGTATTTCCGGCCCCTCTGTTAGGAGGTATTCGGTATTCCAAAAATACCGGTATTCGTACGCCGATCTTCCAAAAAATGAAGTTTTCATATATTTTTATGTATTCCATATGGTATTCCGTATTCCAACTTCTGTGTTAAGTGGTATTCCGTCTTCCATGGGGGTGGGGTGGGGGCCTCTAGCATCTGCTCCTCAATCCTTACCAGATGTCAGTAAAAGTTTCCCATTTCATTATTTCAGTTCTTTAGCAATCTTAATCATTATATGTAATGCCCTGACCATGCTCAATTTTCTTCAGAAAAATTAACATTTTTATGACTCGCGACATAATTGTCATCAATAAAAACAAATTTTATTCATCGTGGAAGTTAGTCGGTGACTATAAATAATGTCACCATTCAACTGAATGTTGTTGAGCATATTTCAACCAATTTTGGAAGTTTAAATGAATATTTTCTTCACACTCAAAGTCAATTGACAAATTTCAGGATTTTAGCCTGCTTCGTTGGGACCAAATATTTGTTGTGCACACTGAAGGAACGTCTACCATCACTCGATAGGCCAGATTATGCCCTGACCATGCTATAAAGTATTAAACTAGCTTGAAATTGGCAAAACTATGAATTTTTTTGGTTGAACAAATTTACATGGGAATCTCCATAGAAAACGGTTATATTTCGATAAAAACGAAAGTAATGCGAAATGAAAGTCGGCACTGGCCAGAATTGTGCAGAATAACATATGAGTCAAGTTATATGCGAATATTTGACCTCATTCGATTAAATAGTCTCGTATTTAAGGAATCAATGCCAATGGCGCTCGGACATGTGGAAATTTTTTCCGTCGCACTCGCAGACTGTAAGGCGGAATTGTGAAATGTAAACACGCATTACCTTTTGTGAGAATAACACAAGCGCAGACTTTATCAAAGTAATGCAATACACAACAACAAATAGGATAAAACGGATATAAAAACGGTATAAGTGAGAATAAACGTGGAAACAGTTGACAACATTTGTTCGGTTATTCGGCAAAACCGAAGGTATAGATTTATGGTCACTAACAAGAAATTCAATTAATTGAGGAAAAACACCCACTGTCCTGAGTGGTATTGATAAGCTGTTGGGGGGGGGGGAGATATTAATTGTGTTAAAGTGCAATGGGAAGTAATTGCGGTTAAGGGTAATAAGAAATGTCTTATTGCATTCTCATTGGGCTTAATCATAATTAGAGATTCCTTAAGTTATTGCGGTTAATCGAAATTGTCTATTAAATGTCAATTTTGATTCCCATAGAGATCATCAATGATGTCTATGCACAGGGTCAACGTGCCAATCTTCTCTATTTGGATTCCAATTGTTGGCTCATTAAATATGCACATATGCTTAAGATACAGTCGTGCACGAAGCGAGCTCCCGTAAGTCGGGTTTTGGATCCCATGCAGTTAATGAAAATATCATTGAAATAATCAGTTTCCCCCAATTGATAAACAACCATATATTCAATATACATGTTTTGGAGCAGAATTAGGCAGTCCATATTGGACGCCATCATGGAATTTATTTTTTTTAGTTTAATTTTCACACATATTTATTAGTTATGTGGATGGAGTTCTCATTAAACCTCACATCCTTATATTGGTTACAGTAATGCCCAAAGTAATTGACCACTTAACCACATCAGAATTATTGGTAATTTTTCAGCATTTAAAATCCTGACAAATTACCCATTATTCAGCTGTGGTCAATTACTTTGTACATTACTGTATGAGGATTGAGTTATCATTACACCTCAAATCCTTATATTGGTTACATTAATGCCCAAAGTAATTGACCACTTAACCACAGCAGAATTATGGGTATTTTTTCAGCATTTAAAATCCTGACAAATTACCAATAATTATGCTGTGGTTAAGTGGTCGATTACTTTGGACATTACTGTATGAGGATTGAGTTATTATTACACCTCAAATCCTTATATTGGTTACAGTAATGCCCAAAGTAATTGACCACTTAACCACAGCAGAATTATGGGTAATTTTTCAGGATTTAAAATCATGAAAAAATACCCATTATTTTGCTGTGGTTAAGTGATCAATTACTTTGGACATTACTGTCTGTAGATGGAGTTAAACCTCACATCAGTGTGTTGGGGATTTGGACCTTGACTTGGGACCTTTTGTTTTTAACGCGACAAATGCGCGTACACCTTATACACAAATTTCTTATGTAACCAGAGTTTTTCTTGGATAAGATGAGTTTGAAGCCTGCTTACATTTCAAAATGTTGTCAGTTTTATATTGTCTGCAGCGGAACTCAACGCGTTGAAGCAAAAGTTAGAA
This sequence comes from Siphonodentalium dalli, assembly GCA_032622095.1. Classification (NCBI taxonomy): domain Eukaryota; kingdom Metazoa; phylum Mollusca; class Scaphopoda; order Gadilida; family Siphonodentaliidae; genus Siphonodentalium; species Siphonodentalium dalli. Next base: position 214,516,689 of record CP136063.1, read on the forward strand.
AAGATAAAATGTGTACGTAATGAGACTATAATACAACTGAAAAAATAAACTGAGGGAGGGGTGGGCGATACAGGGAACTAAGGGTTGAACCGATATAAATTTGTAGAGCGATAACGACCGATGTTGACATAATATGCATCTGAACTCTACTGTTGCAACATGGCTATAAAATAGGGGGGTGTCAGAATCTTAGTCATCTCTATATAGTGCCAGAATAGTCATCTATAAGAAGTTGGGTTGGTTATATGGACTCGGAGAAAAAGTGGTTTGTACCGATGAACTGACATAAATTAGTGGAGCGATGTTGCATCGCGACTGTACTAAAGCAGCAATGATGTAAAATGGGGGGGGGGAGGAGTCTGAAATTATCTATCTTTATAGATGGCACCAGGATTATATAGATAGGAATAGCAATTGATATACGTATACAGTATACTATAGTAATACCATAGACATATAAGTACAAATATCACGTGATAAAATATTACGTTACGTGAATATACCGATGAAAGAAATAAATAAATTGGACCGGGATTAGAGGTTGGGTTGGTTATATGTGGATAATTGGATATGGAATTCATACCGATGAAACGATACAAATTAGTGGAGCGATAATGACCAATGTTGACACTTACCGCTATACTTAAAGTAATTGACCACCAGCAACGTGGTGTCACCCCGTTAATACTGCGGTACTATACCGCGGTATCCTCCAATACCGCGGTACTGATACCGCTTGTTAACGTATGTGGGAGTAAATACCTCCCCTCAAAGTGTTCCATGAAAATCACTGCGGTATTCAAAAAAATTAATGCGGTGCCCGCTAAAAGACCGCGGTATCATCGCCCAATACCGTAATTCCACTGCCATGACCGCCTCGATACAGCTACCGTTTATTACCGGTATCACCGTGGTCATGACCGGGGTATCACCCCGTTTTTCTGGTCAATTACTTTGAGAATAGCGGTAGTCAGGCTACGCGCGGGAGAAAATAGGGGTTGATACGATAGACCAAAATAAATTTGTCAGGTGATAATGACCAATGTTGACCTATAAAGTAACGCGACTATACTGTCGCATAATTATCAGGTGTAACCGGTCAAATATGAACTCTAGTGACCAATATAGAACAGGTCAGAAAACATTCGCAGGGCCCTAATTGGCCTAAAATTTATTTAACACTCCATTTGCCATTATTGGCATTAAAATTGATTTATGTCGATAAAACTGTCATTTTTCAAAATTTTAAGCTGAGACTTGGAGTGTGTTGGTGGGATAGCTACATATTCGTAAAATGACAGAGAACAGCACGCAATTATGTTTTAGATGGAAGAAATGAATTTTTGTCAATGATAAAATTTAACATGGAAATTTGAATTTACCATTAACATCGATTTATGTCGATAAAACTGTCATTTTTCAAACTTTTAGGCTGAGACTTGGTGTATGTGCGTGTGATACATATATGTTCCTAAAATGACCGAGTCCAGCGCGTAATTATGTTTTAGATGGAAGAAATTGAATTTGACATTTTCACAAAAACACACCAATTCCGAATCCAGATGACCTACTTGCAGACGAGCGCTCGTTAATATTCATGCCAAGAAATACAGGCGTCAAACTCATCTTTTTGGAAGGTTAATCCGATATACACATATTGAAATAATCCTTCCAGAACACCTTCCAAGATATAGAAGAATATTTTAATAGATTAGGACGCCAAAACAGTCGTAATGAAAGAATTAAAATGCACATCGCGTCCGCTTCGATTGTCATCGGCATTGGCCAAATTAGACCATTGTATCTGTTTTGCGCATGCGCAAGTCACTTTCCATATATGGGATTTGTGTTAACATGATCACCGATCAATCCATTAACCAACAAATTACCACGCAATTATCTTAGCATAAAAATATATTGTAATTTATGCAACTACGACCCTGGTAACCCTGATAACTAATAAAATATACCGGCCAATTCATTTTAAGATCGTTATTTCACTTTGCTTTAAGCATAAATACACTCTTAAACGCACATAAACGACCCATTGGCGTTAAAATTAAATATACTCGGTATTTATTATATTAGTTTTTTATTGCTCAGTATAGAGTTAGACCCTTGACACCTGTCAATATATTTGGGCTGAATTCATATGATGCGGTATTATTCCTCGAAATAAACAACAAAGCAGTCGTTACTTCGAAATGTCGTTTGGGCTAACATTTACACAAATCCTTCGCGTGTTCTCCTCAATTGGCACGCATGTTCTCAGTCGACACACAGGTTATCCCAGAAAGTCGTGTGAAATAAACACCCAAGGTTTGGGTGAAACAAGCACCACTTCCCATTATGAATCCCGCTTGAGCAATTCAATACGGCGTATGTTCATTTACGACACGCACGTTTTGTTTCTGAGTTTCAAAACATTGGTGCTACGAATTGTGAGGGTTGCCGCCACCCACTCCCCCCAAATTAGACCTGAATGTTTCTATGACAAAAGGTCAGTATTGTTATCATGTTATGTTGTGGCGTATGGCCGTGTCTACGACATCCATTTTGAATAATGTTACCAGGGCCATTGAATGACACGCCGACAAGCCGAGTGATCAATTTTACACCATATAGAAAAACGCATTGTGCTTGTGCCATGAAGGTTTCTTTAAATCTGTAATCGAAAAAGAGTGTATAGTTGGTGTTCCCCGGTTTATACATGTATGTGCTAAGCTTTCATCTCGTCCTTATGTGGTAATGGGAAATTTGTGGAAATAATAACGACGACGTGGTGATTTGAACTACAAGGCTCAGCAACACTCATTTCCATATGCAACGCCAAATCTGACTGATTAATTTGGACAATCTGACCAATCGGGGAGCCATTTGTCTTGCGCTTTTTCCGAACGAAAGCGCCACTTTACGTTACGTTAAGCGCGTGTTCTGATACTGTTTCAGATGACGTGATCTATATAAACGTATACACATGTAGAACACAATAATTCAGGTTCAAGCGTATATTGATTCGGCGCGCGTTACTGTTATGAAAACTCACAATTGTATTAAATAGTATTTGATATTATGGCATCTGAAGAGATAAATTGTATATATCAGGAACATATTGCATGATGCAAGTTTAAATGACTTATATTGTTGTTTACGCGCGGCTGGTATGCCAATTTAATATGTCGGCATTGGTGGAGTCACGATTATATTGTGCAGTATTCCAATAAAATATATATTACTCGGAGCATATATATTATTCAACGTCACGCACAGAGCAACTCACCGTGATGCTATTGTAGACGGTGGGGGTGATCGTTATCAGTGTTTAGTGCAATAGGCCGTTAATTCGAATATCACGTTTCAAAGTCATCGATTACTGCAGGGAATATTGATGATAGATCCATTAAATATGTCCCAGTTTAAGGAATGCAGAGAGAGAGATAATCTTTTATTAACGTGACATGTGCATCCACAATACATAAATATATTACATAAACAAAATAATGATATTGCACCCACAGGTCCCCAGAACAAAATTTGACCCCACCCCCTATGATACTTAATCCTATATGATTAAGTATCATAGGGGTGGGCCCGTGGGGTCAAATTTTTTTCTGGGGACCTGTGATTGCACCCTGCCACATGGGGCCTATAAGTCACGCGAATACAACTCTCCTCATTACTGTTGCAAAACAACATAGCATTTTTTAGATAGCTCAATGGATACATAATATGATACTTTGTTATGCACAGCATTCTATTTCATTGGCGAGTGTGAACACGCCACGCAATATCCTGATTCTAATTAGATATATTTAACCCTTTATTGACCTTATTGTCTAAACATTTCCATCGATATAGAGGGCTCATTCTGCACTTGTGTTTATGTGTCGTCTGCTTTTATCACCTCATATAGCTGCCCTCAAAATGCATAATAGATCATTCAAATGTATACTTGTATAAGTGAATGTGATATATGAAGTCGTTTGTGTATGCCATATTGAGTTGAGAGTATAATCTTCAATCATAAGAGGTAGCAATATGTCATAGAATTATAAAAAAAAAACATACATACATTTCGTTATTAACGATATCTTATTTCGTTAGAATGAAATATTATCTCGGTATAACGAAATGAGATATCGTTGTAACGAAATAAGATCGTTATGACAAAAAAAGATTTCGATATACCGAAAAACAAATATTTCGATGTAACGAAATAAGATATCGATATAACGAAATAAGATTTCGTTTTAAAGAAATAAAATTTAGATATATCAAAAAATAAGATTGCTTTAGAAGTAAATACAACTTCGATATAACGAAATAAGATATCGCATCGTATAAATATAAGCTACCACATAGTAATATGTGTATGCACAATGCACACAATGGCTCAGTATGAATGTTCATTGCCTAAACTTCATAGAGGGTTTCCGTTTGGGGGAGGGGGTTATCCGACTTGGACTCCGCCCTTCCACCATGACATTCAGTATATATAGTCGATTTTTCAACTATAAATCAACTGGTCCCCAGACCAAGGAATTACAACACTCAACAATATAGGATTAGACTTTGGTTCTGCGAACATGCCAGTGTGATATAACCCTTTACCCAACAGAAGGGCCCTGTGCCAATGCATTCTCTTATATATGCGAGTCGACCATAGGTCGCCTCGCATATATAAGAGAATGCATTGGCTTAACACATTAAAAATTATAAAATTGTTAAAGAATGTAAGAAAAAATTGTAAAAAGTGTTAAAAAAAGATTATTTTAGGCCAATGCATTCTCTTATATATGCGAGGCGACCTATGGTCGACTCGCATATATAAGAGAATGCATTGGCACAGGGCATAACTGTAACTATCACAATGTGATCAAGGAGCCGGTTCCAATGATATCCATATTTGTATGGTTCTATTGAGACAGAACGAAGTTATTTTAGGCTGTTGAAGCTTTATTTGGCCGGTTTTGGCCGGTTTTGGCCGGTTTGTTGGGTAAAGTGATAAGGAGTCAGAACTAGGCCTGCCCCAAGTCACCAAATCACGATGAACTAACACTGTCTTGTCTCACTATGGACATCTTCTGTATTTGTATTATCTGTCTTCTGCTTATTTTTAAAATCGGCCCTGAAAAATTTAAATAAATAAAAAAAAAAAATTGGTTTAATTTTTTTTGGGTATGCTTAAGCATGCTATAGCGAATTTAAAAACAAACTATAAAACCTTAGGGGCATGTTATAACTCAAAACTATCACCAAGTATTCATAGTAATAATTTTGATGCCCATGAAAAACGTAAGATTCCCTAGCACTGAACCTACAAAATAAGTCTGTTAAAGAATATAAAAAATTGTAAAAAATTGTAAAAAATTGTAAAAAATAACAACAAATGATGAAAAATTGTTAGGCCAATGCATTCTCTTATATATGCGAGGCGACCTATGGTCGACTCGCATATATAAGAGAATGCATTGGCACAGGGTATGCCAGTGTGATATATGGGGTCAGAACTAGGCCTGCCCCAAGTCACCAAATCACGATGAACTAACACTGTCTTGTCTCACTATGCCCAAATATTTCGGTATATCTAAATATTATTTGGTTATTACAATATCATATTTTGGTTATAACGATATCTTATTTCGTTATAACGAAATAAAAAAGAGTTCACTCGGTACATGGCTCCGTAATTATGGACTCATATTGACTTTTTATAAGTTCATTGTGGGCTGAAAATAACAAGAATAAACCAACTCACGACTTACCAGGTGTACGCTCTTTAAAATGTGTTTCACGGTGAACCGCGCCAGTCAACGAATAACGGGTAAATGTAATATTCAGATCCAATATGAACCTATTTTCATGAGGATAATTATGTTGCTTATTTTGGAGAAACAAATAGAGCGAAAATCAATAAAGAAAATAAACAAAACAACACCCTTCTACCCATTTTCCATTTCCACAGAACTGTCAAATTCAATCTGACCATGATAATAATAAATATGATATGTGTGAATGCCAGACGTGTATGCTAACATAATCAACGATAGACTTACCTTCGAAAGTCCTGAATACACCATGTGACGTCACAGCATGGTCAACGACACCGTCTGACAAGTAGCATTCCTTTTTCTCCCCATCGTAAGAGAACTCTTTGCAAGACCCCACACATTCCCTAGCGCATCTAATCTGTGAGTGAGCGGATTCAACTCGTGTCGGGAACGATGCACAGCCGATCGGTTGTAAATTGTCAAACTTTACAAATGTCCTGCAATTCGCACTGCAAATGGTTGCCAAGACAACAGTTACAGTTGGCAGATACATAACTCTGCAATATCGTTGTGGTGCAACAAACGCCCCGTCCTCACGTGTTGCAGTTGATCCAATGACTCGTTCTGTGTAAATGATGCAAATCACGCCAGGTATCCGATTCGCTGGAATCGTGCGTTGTATTTTTCCGTCTATCGACCACCAGGACAGGGTTTAATGTGTGTGAAATAGTGGTTCGTTGCGAAAGATTTGTTTCCCTCACCTCAACGATTTTAGGAGCTGTTTTTACCTATTTATACAAGCATATAGCACATTATCACGTATGTCCTGGCAAAAAAATAATTATTGGTATAGAGCCCATGAGCTGTATGGTTGGGCGCAATCCAACCATTTGTTGCTGATCGAGTCGTATTGGCGCACTGAAACGACGAACTGGGCCCCCAGTTAAAACATCCTTTCTTAGCTCACTTCGCAACTTATGTGGTTGAAGCAGAATAATGTCATCTAACGACAAAAGATTGCTTGATTTTATCGCAGTTACATTGCACTTGCGCTTATTACTGACTAGAGTATTTACCCTGAGTTACAAGGGTAAAATGGGGCAATAAATTAGGAACTGTTGTTTGCCCTCATCCTTATTTATCCAGTCTTGGGACCGGCTGACCCCATGTTGACCAGAGAGCCGAAATACACGCCCATGTCAAATTTCATCGTTATCGGTGCAGAAGTGTGGACACCAACATGTATATGGAACACACATAGAGAGATCGAGAGAGACATACATACACACAATCGCTGTCCCGATAACGAAATTTAAAAAGCGTACGTTTCGCTTCTGTTCGGTAATGCGGATATGACGCCACCGGACCAAGTTACCCATGTGTACCAATCGTCCGGGCACCCATCCCCTGAGAAGTGCCCCATTAAGACATCTGAACTAACCGACACCTATTTCTAGATGCAAGTTACAACTCTGTACCGATTTTCAGCTCCTATAGTCCAACCGTCTGTTCGCTATGGTTATTAGTTCCGCTTTAACCCTTCCAGTGCCAAGTCCGATTTGTGTATCAACCCATATTTCCTTGATCTAAGGGCTCTTTCCATCAATGTATCACATTATTATAATCAATAAATTTGAAAAATGATCAAGGAAATATGGGTTGATACAAAAATCGGACTTGGCACTGAAAGGGTTAAGACATCTAAGGAGTTCCCCTTTAAGACATGTAACGTCAATGGGGGCTATCTAATAACACTCCGCGGGTCAAATTACACCTGCGGACCATGGTTCAGTCCATATGCTTCTATCGTTTAGGAGCCATAAATTAATTGGAACATTTGGAACAAATAAAACTATCGTCATCAACTTATATTGACATATATGTGTGAAGGAGATACATGTTTTATCAGTAATGTAAATAAACCCCTTAAATGTATGTAGTACAGACTGACCAACTTGTCAGAGCATGGGACGGTATAGCCAAGTTTGGCAATTTATGGTAAAAGGTCCACCCAGGCAAATCACATTGACCCCTTGTGTTAATTTTGGTATCAACATGAGCGTAAATATATCCCCGACGAATTTAGTTAATACAATGCGACATGAGGCAGCAAACTTCGACACAAAATTGATGTAACCGGTTACCGGGGGTGTTTGTTGACATCAGAGTTTCCAAATATCCAAGCTACAAAAACATGATTTCGCACTATTTAACTTATTGCCGTTGATCGGGGTTAGTCGATTCCTGTGAAAAACACTCTATTCAATTTGATTGAGTAGTTGTCAAAGTTATATACTTGCGTCTTGTATTATTAAATTAAGAAAAACGTACCGATGTTGAAATGTGTTTTTCTATTTTAAAACAATGTCTCACAAACCGGAAACACAATTCAAAATTCCACTTTCTGTTTAGCCTATCCCTGTCCCTACGGGCGAGTAGCTGGAGTTGGGACAGGGTACCAGTCTATATAGTCGATGATGTTTGAATTTTGTACAATCTTAATTCATTGCAACATGGGGATAGTGGTTGTATACTAACTGATTTGTTTTATTCAATGATATAAGTCCACACTTTGTCTTTTATAATGTTGTGTCACGTGACATCCGGTAGTTATCAAAGATAATACTAGCCGCCGAGCATACTAGCACCGGAATTGGATACCCGTATTATACCTCAATTAATATTATTACTTTAATCTTTCGAAACCGGAACACACGGTACATAATTATACTTCAAATAAAACATGGGCAACCACGTCCGCTAACATATTTGCGTAGTAATGATATGGTCATGGTCACATGGGTTTCAAAGAGAATTAGGTTAAGTTTGCGTATTTTCTAGTTAGGTTCTTAGTATATAATTTTATCCATTCGCTATTTACTATTATTTTAGGATGTGTGCCATGTTTGTATTGTAAGCGCATTGAAACTAATGTATTGTATAATGCGCTCTGAATGTATCTATAATAATACTAATAACTAGAGGGTTAAAATTCTGGCCTGCAGAATTTTTATACTTCCATATTAATTCATCATCCCCGATCACCATCCATTATTTAATCATCTACCCACCCCTATCCAATCCTTACACATAAACCACTCCATAAGCCTAATATTTCAATAAAGCAAACCTTAATGGTAGACAATCCACAATCATAACCATTTCCACAGCCCTATACACAGCACTTAACTCTAACCCAATAAGATACCCTGACCAAATGCATTGCCCTCCTGCAAACCATATCCATACCTTGGACCGTTACCATAACCCTTTTGATGAGCCTAGTCATACATACACACGTACCCAAAAACAAATCCTTTGCATAACTGACACCGTCAAAATTTGACATTAACAATATCCACAACTCTAACCCAATTTATAAACCATATCATGTCCATAACATTAACATTAAACCTAACCCTGGTCTACACATATCTATAACCCTATACTTAATGTATTATATATTTATCAGGGTATAAAATATTAAATATAAGTCGAAGAATTCTGACCGGAAATGCTTCTATTGATTAATATTTATTTCATTTCGAATATCTACTGGTCTAAAAATGTGTGGTTGTTTACCTAACGAACAGAAGTAGTTACTGTTACCAGTGACCAGGTCTGTTCTAAAAATAAATCAATAACTTGTCCCCATTAAACATCTCATTTCATAATGAAATATTTGAAATAAATTCAATATTAGCTGATAGAAGTCTTTCCGGACAAGGGTCTTCAATTCATATTTATCATTTTGTACCCACAAAACTATTTCAAACCATAATTAATGGACATTTGTTGGTTGTTAGACCAATATTTGCATATTTGCCAACTTTAGGTCAAAATTGTATACCAACAAAAATATATTTCCTGTTTTTTGTTCAACATTTTTGACTGAAATGGCCATCCGATCAGTTGGAATTTTCCAACACTTAGTGTGCTTGATGCGAGTCTAGATGATAGTTGTTTTCGTGTTCAGATTTCCAAATGTTCTCACACTGGGTTGATGGGTCCTGGTCCGGTAAAAAACTACTATTCAATTTTTTTAATTTAATCTAAAAACCTAAATTTGCCTGGAATACCTAGATGAAACGACGTTGCGGTTTTCAAGTTCACATTTCAAAATGTTTTGTCACCGGGCCGTACCACCGTCGGCCCCAGTGGTCAGTCGACGACTAACAATCATTAAATGAAACTAAAATGAGGGTATGTGGGCTGCCAGTTCGGAAATTTCAAGAGGCGATGCAATTGTATTACGCGGAAATTTAGCCTGGTTCAATGGGGGAGCAGTTGGAAATTTCAAGGTGGACACCCCGTCAAGAAAGTGATCTCTAGTCACTTCCCTGACTGGACAAGTGGCGTGCGGCAGAATAACACCACACGCGAGGTCGAAATATACCAAAACTCGAGGTACTGATTTAGACAAGGTCGTATTGCGAGTAACTGTTTAATAATGTACTCTCAGATACGGTCCGATTTGACACACATAATTTACCACTGCTCTAACTTCGGCAGTAAATATATTTGTTTTGAGTCGAGGACGTCACTCGTCCAACCTCAGCGCTATTAGATTTCAATTTTTTAAATTTACAAATTGTATTCACCTCGAATGTTTGTCAGCGTAGCAACAAAACACTCCTCTTGATTCTGTCTAGAAATATATACGGAAATTCAGGCGCTGTCGAGAGGTTACGCAATAGCATGGTTCGCCGTAGCTTCGGTGGTCGGAAATGATATTTGGAATAAAGAGGACGAACATTATCACGAAAAAAATTAGAGTATCGTTTGATAGTTGGCGTACATACAAAATATATGTACAATGTACACATACAAATTCTCTAATAAGAAATCATGTTTTATTCAGTATAATACACAAGGAATAACACCATGTTGATTACAAAATATTGTGATAATTAAAGCTGCTTTTGAAGAAACATCGTTGAACCCTGGAACCGTACAGTGTATATTATAACTATATATATATAACTTACTGGCGATCACGACCGACATTATTATAATAGTTCGTGTTCTAACATGGGTGCGTTGCAACTTATCGATGCAACTCAATGTGAACAGTGATTCGTTATACCCATACACATAAGGTTATTATAATCGGCAACAACTGAACATTTGGGCGACAAGTATACGTCTCTGTTGACCTTCCTGAGTATGTGTCTTCCATTTCCGTTCCTTTGTAATTTGCGTCTGAACTCTCTTTTTAAAAGATCTTCCCGTTTTTTTATTAACATCTACTCGTTGTTGCCGATAATCGCGCTTATTCACCACCCTTTATTCAGTCAGAGGTAGGACACTGGCACTTCGTGTACGTAATGGGACTGGAAAAGACATCATCGATGTGTGGACGGATGATTCCATCACATGCCCCGGTGCAGGCTGTGAAGGATATGTATATCGAAGCCAGATTGTGACCAACTGGAGCTCCATGCAGTTCACCGAGGTAAACACTTTTCTATGTCATGCTTTCTATTTGGGTTACCAAATTATCGTTATTGTGATATGAATGTATATTGCTTAGACCACTCCAAGTTCTTCTCAAGCACTTTCAACTGGTACCAATACCTGAAATGATCCGTATAATTTTACATCACTCTCGCCTTAGAAACCAATGATGAGGGACTATATTGGATCGATGGTATGAAATATTGAATATGTCTCAGCGGATTCGATGAAATGACTCGCTAATTAATATATGTCCTCTACCGCACGTTTTGTAGAAGTTGGAGTCTGTGAACTTTTCTTTCGGAGATGTTTGAAGGGCAATATATTGACGTCAGTGACAAGCATATATAGAAGGATATGACTCTGTTATTGGTCACAAACGCCTGAAAATCACCTATTATATAGGTAGACACATATTTTGTCCAAAACCTTTAAATTAGAAAAAATCAAACGCACTAAATATTAATTTAATGATCGCTTATATTATATACAATTTATATTTATATTATGTTTTATACCTATTATCATACTCATCAAAGTGTTTTGTATGTTAATGTGGGTCTTCGCGGCGACAGTGTTGCATATGGCTTTTCACTTGTTTTCACTTGCCTGCATGTTAACAAATTATGTCTTCAAACTGATAGATGTTGGCACTCGGAAATCGGCTATTTAATATTCGGCTATTTAGTATTTAATTATGTTACAGGCATTGGTTGCACTATTTAATGGCGGGGACATCGTTGCTTGGCTGTTATTTGATGTCAGTTCAGCGAGCAGAATTTCTTGGTTCACACACGATAATCTAATACGGAGCAGCTGGGTTGATCTACCACAGCCATCCGCATTATCATACGTTAGCTTCCGGATGGACAAGAGGTACAGTGTTGTTATATTATTATCAATGTCATTTAAACTAAACTACCTTCTTGCTGGATTACATTTTGTCATTGTGTTGCCGTGTTCGGCTCTTATGCGTAGGCAAATGCGATATAAAAGTTGTATCTTATTGCAGCCAAAATCTCAATTATAGCCGATCGATGGCCATTACCATAAGAAATGAAAGATATTTCACATTCACGGAAGCAATCGCATTTGAAGCAATGAACATTCATGAGACCGTGCCACAAAACATTACATTGTATATATGGTCATTACACCTCGTCACCATACATTACATTGTATATATGATCATTACACCTCGTCCGGTGTCGTCCATCCGTCCACGATTCTTGAAACATCTACTCGGAATATCGAATGAGGTTTAGTTCATGTGGATGGACCCTATAGGTGTCGGGGAGCCGAACGTATAGCGGAAAGGTCGAAGTATACGTCCGTTAAATACTTTTAATCGTAACACTGCAGATCTATATGCAATAATTCACAGTTTCGCACATTCGATAATTCACTCAGTCTGTCCATGTGAGAGAGATATTTATGCGCGGCTCAACCAACATTTGAGGATTATGAGGCAAAATATTTATGAGCTAGTTAATTTATTGAGTCAGTTCAATTTTATGAGTTTTTAAAAAAGTGCTAACATTTAGGGTTTATGAGCTCAACAAGTTCAGACACTTGCGAGGTTAGTCTAAAAATAGAAAAGTCCATCGAATGTGTAAGAAATTTTAATAAACTATTTCTAGCTTCCAATTAGTATGTAAACCACGGGAGTGTAGTGTTGAATACAAATCTCTCAAACAATTATAACCTTGTAATACTCTTGAGCTATTCACTACCCTATCATTCATGCTTGTATTGGAACCTCATTAAACTCATGGACAAGATGATATCCCACAATCGATGGACTTTTCTATTTTTATACTAACCTCTCAAGTGTCTGGACTTGTTGAGCTCATAAACTCTAAATGTTAGCACTTTAAAAAAAAAACTTGTGTGTTCATAGCGATAGACCCACTGGATGTCCGTATATTATGAGTTTTTTTTAGGTGAGTCTGTTTTAGAAGATAAGCCCACATAGATAACTTTTTGGCATACTTCCTAACCTCTTATGGGCTTAAATTCTTAATAAGTATAAGCCCATATGCAGACATACCAAAATTTAAGCCCATAAATGTCAATTGTCAGAGTGGACATGTCGACTTAATTCCTCAAGTAGCAATTAAGACACCAGGAGGTCGGATGACTTTAGAGTCACCATATCGAAGACCGAAGAATAGTTCACGTATAATTATAAATATATTGCGGGAATAATTACTCCAAGACAATATGTTAAGACATCCATGTACTATTCAAACATCGCATAATTCTCAAATGAAGCGGACGCATTGCCCAAATAGCTGCTTCTCGTCGCAGATGATGTGAATTTCTGCGCTGATGCATCAACCGAATCAATAGGCTAAGATGGTTTCTTCTGACCTATCTTCTAAGAAATTGAAATAAATTTAGTGCAACTGACTAGGATTGATTCATTGTGACTTAAAATGGCTTGATCACTGGGAAGGTGAAAAGTGTAACTTGGAAAACATGTTGTGTGAGTAATTCTAAAACTTGGCGGATGCTTGTGGTTTCTGTGAAATTAAAGTCTTTCTTCAAATAGTCTAGTCTTCAATGCGGAAGTGAAGCTCTGATATATTCCATTTCCCCCATCATCCGTACTATTATAGATTTTAACTTAATTTAGTCCACACTTAAGATTATTTCCGCTAACAGTGTACCAGATGGCACGCTATCCTGCAGTCAATGAGCGAGTAGATAAGGCCGAACACATGGAAAAACTCAGGTATTTGAACTAATTTCGGGTTAATCAATTCTGATCAGAAGTGACGCTTCAAACAAATGGACTCGCCAAGTTTTAAGTCAGGTAAAATAGCTGAAAACTGCGGCCTCGATCGATCCATTCGCTGAAATAATGTAGTTTTCAGCCATTATCCTATACTTAAATCTACCAACAGGTTCAATGAAATATTTTTTGTCAGAAGACTAAGAGAGAAAACAGAACAACAGAATCTGCGGATGCTTAGATATATAGAAACCGAAAATAAAACAAACATTCCTCAAAAATGTCTGTTTAGACACATCTGGTATTGGCGATAGCTCACATATTACGGAATAACCTGTCGTAGACCGGAGATGACAGGCCGAAGCGTTAACATACTTTGAATAGACACTTAAGTCCAGGCTAATAAATGTGGCGGAAAATCCGGGCATTCAAAAGGAGCCTGTGCTTCGGAGATGTCATCAGTATCTGTCGGAGTAAGAACATCAGGTGACGTGGCAAAGACATAATATATCGGAGCACCAGTAGAACTTTCATCGTGGTTACGAGGGTTGGTACATGTAATATACAGAGGCTCATGTGGTATTGGAACAGCAGACGAATGACTACAGGCATCTGGTATCAATTGAACAGTTGGTAAACTGAAACGAACATTAGGCGTCGGAATATACTTGACCAATCGAGAAACACAGCTGTATTTGATATTTGGAGGATTGTCTATGTGTTGTTGGATCACGTGGCCATTAACGTATCAATTCCAAGTTCATTACCGGCAGCATATACATGTATGGACATAACATACGGTGAGTGGTGTGTTTGTGATACATATTGTTCTGTGTAGAGGTTCACGTGATAGTAGCGTGAAACGTCATGAAATATTCCCAAAAAAGACCAATTAATGACCATCTCCGAAATTGTTTATCCGTACTCCGAAACAACAAGTTAATCGCCGATTTCATACATTGGTTATATAGTCGAACCTAGTAAACTTAAATTATTCTATACATGTAACTGTATTATTCTGATCAGAACCGATGTTTCAGGGATGAGTTTCTATCCACTCGAGATTTCAACATCGCCCGCCGGCACAGAGGATGTCCCAATGACTTAGCTTGGATCTTGGTGGTGGAGAAGAGTAGTTGGCCATGTATTTGCAACTTCGATATATATCCAGTTTATCCACAGTTTATGTACTCTGCCAAATCATCAATGGCGTTATTTTCGGGTAGGTTTATCAATTCATCTTAGATGGAAAATTTGTATAATCACCTGTGACAACGATCCGAATGATACTTGTTGTATCATTCGAAAATAAGTTAGCGGGAAATGTCAGCCTTATATAACTTATAGGTATACCATTTTCGTAGCAACATCGTAATAATGTATTCCAAATCGTTAAAAGTTATATACATTGTCTGCGGTTGGTCGGGATATGACATCAGCAATCAATGTCCGCGCCTTGTTTATACTTAACATCGTTTCGCGCGAAAATGTCTTGTTCCATTATTGGGGTGTCCGGCATGTTCCGGCAGGTTAAAAGAGAACAAAATTTGTTATATGAGTTATATTTAGTTAACAAACGCAGACACGCACTTGGCTGAGTAAATGAGCATTAGATATCAACGCCAAAGATTGTCCCGTATCCATAACATATATTGTGCTCCGACCAAACCCAAGTCGCTGACAGGGACGGTGTCACTTCGCCATTTTAAATTAATACCATCACGACGACTATACAAGTTAGTAAAAACAACGTTCTTTATCAATATTGGTGCCCACTTCCCTTATCCACAAGCCTGACCCGAATGGTGCCACTTCGGAGAAAATGTAAAGTACACCATTCAATTTCCTATGTTTCTTAGTTGTCTTTATATAATTTTGGAGAAAATTCGGGATCAATATATAATGCTCATCCCTCCACCAAATATCAGTGTCCGACAGTAGAAATTTGAGACTATACTATAGATTTATTGTACATTGAAGATCGTAACTTAGCTCTATATACATTAAGTGTGAACACGTTAACATAAATTTAGACTAAGACTATTATAGTCACAAAACACTACACACTACTCCCATTTCAATATAGGTAGACATATTTTAAAGAAATTTACTCACCGTTTTTCTTGACCAACCCGAGACAATTAAATCATACGAAAGTCGTGCTCGCCGTTGCGCATCCGAGTCCTCGTTACACGGATGAACAGCGTGGTTATGATTTTACAAGTACTGACCACTTCGAATAATCCCACATATTATAGTGAAGGAGTGATGTCCGTGCAGTTTCTAAAAGAAATTTCTCACGTCTATGTTTTGAGAAGCCCGATAAATCTGACATCTCTAACGACACTTTGCCTGAAAAAAATCGTATTTTTTTGGGTCAATATGTAATTTATATCCATCTCTGCGAAATTAATTCGAAGACCCCATTTGAATGGGTGTGTCTGATTGGTGAATTTAATATTGAACAATATTGAGCGCCTTTTGTATATTTCTCGGCTGAAAAAAAATTGTTTCGGCATCGAATTATTTCCATGATTGTAAAAAATTTAAAAGTTTGTTATATGAAAAACGTTGTGGCTCAAACAGCTGAACTATGATTTTAGGGAACTTTTCGTGATGTTGTGACCTAAATAATGTAGAAAAATCAACTGTCCTTGATTTATCTCCTTACTTTTCCACTTTAAAATCTAATGTGCATGGGCTAATATTGTACCATTTCAGAAAACACAACTTCTGAATTGCGCACAATTGTAAATATTTAGACATCCATGTATGCGGGAATTATATGCCTTTTTGGAGAATCTGACGTGTCACATCAGGGAATCAGATGTATGTATGGGAGAATCTGTTAAACGAGTATACAGTGTAAATGTATTATATATTGCAGATACCTCACAGGTTGGGCAAGCAGAATGGTTCACCATATATCTCAGTTGACGGGATAACATGCAGCAAAGACGCAACACCTTGAGAAATGATACCAACCGATTTCACACAGAAATGGTCAAAATTTCTTAAGGCAACGTCTGGATCACTGAGAAATCTCTTTTAACAGTCGATGATAATCTTATCATATGTACACTCTAAATCGCGTTGGGTAAGATTTTACCCAACACTATGGTGCATATACCACCACGCGAACGTTGGGTAAATTTTACCTAATGTTGGGCAATGTTTTACTCAACGCAGGGCAGAAATTTACCCAGTTTCGTTGACAAGTCGACGAATATCCTGTATTGGATGTACGTCTTTAGAAGTGTCCATTATATTTCATTTCTACGACGACGCGGGATTCCCAAAATTACGTAATAAACCGTTTCCAAATATGGAGTGCATTCCTGTTTGTGAGAATCCTAGTATTTGGAAATAGTTATTAATACAAGATGCAAAGAATAATCACTGATAAAATATCGGAGTAAAATGAGTTATGGATATATCGCCTGTATTCAGTTTTCCAACAATAGTTGAGTTTGACAATGCATGGGACAATTGTCAACGCGTCATTGACATCAGATCTGTTAAGTGATCTGTTATGCCATAAACCAAATGAAATCGCACATAGTTTGCGCCACTTTCCAATGAAATGAAGGGAATCACTTCAAAACAGAACCTAATTTTAATAGAAATTTCTAGAGACGTTCACCCGTTAGGATATTCGTCGGCTTTTCAAAGAGACTACAATTTACCCACTATTAATTTACCTTCTGCGTTGGGCTATTTTTTGTACAATAATTTGGGTGAATAATTACTTAATCATTTGGTCAAATCTATTTTCCCACATATCTTCTGAGCTGATAATAAATGCTCTTCATTGATAATCTATGTTAAAATAATTTATTAGCCCATTTGAGTCATCTGATATAAATGGCGCCTGTTACCCTGCGTTGAGTAAAAATGTTGCTCAACATGGTGTAACATTTACCCAAAGCTCGCGTGGTACTATATACACCATTGTGTTTGGTAATATTTTACGAAACGCGATTTGGTGTGTACGTCTCTGGAACTCCGACTCATATTTGATATGATCTGATTTTATGTCCACTAAACTGTACACTAGCCGATATAGCATATCACCATACGTGTGCACTGATTGGATTGTTGTGGTGCATATTGTGGCCAAATGTAATATATATGGATCATTTGCCAATTTGTTCGCGAGAGCGCGAACCCTGTCTGTATCTGACCTCAAAATATCATAATAACGATTTGATTCGTATAATTTGTTTATAAATAATATTAGGCTTTGTCAAATCTGATGAAGGCATCTTAAGTACAGCTATGGTGGTGAATACAGCACAGAACTGCTACCATGCAACACGCCACCATTACAATAGATTTTATAAAATAGAACTGTTATCGTGCAATACACCATACTTAGTATAGAGTTTACAACACATAACTGTTATCATGCAATACACCATCATTAGTATAGATTTTACAACACATAGATTGTATGGTGCAATACACCGTCCTTAGAATAGAGTTTACAAAACATCATTTATCATGCAACACACCGCCCTTAATATGAAGTTTACAAAACAGAAATGTTGTCATGCAATACACCACCATTAGTATAGAGTTTACAATACAGAACTGATAGCATGCAATACACCACACATATATAGTATAGAGTTTATAAAACAGAGCTTGTAGCACGCAATACACCATCCTTAGTATAGGCGTTCAACACCCCGTTTGAATGACAACACCGATGGGCCAAACATCATTCTGGAAATTCCTTATGAAAATATGACCATCCACCCACAAGGTGCTATTGTCACTGAAATAAATTTCTGGGACTACAGCAATGAACACTGACCGTCCCTCAATCCGTCTGAACACTTCATTGTCCAGATGAAAACGTGAACAATATTCCAGTGTTTTTTTACGATTTTGTTTGTTAGGGTTTATGTGGGGGGGGGTTTTCTCCTATTATTTTTCTATGCTAAAGTGTTTTATATTTGATAATATTCATGTTTTCTTCAATTCTGAGTCAATCTGTTTATTTTAATTATTTCCGATGATTGTGTATAATATTGCAACTTTGACTATATCCATCATACAAACTGTATTTCTATAAACTTGTATTTACATGTATAAAACTTGGAAAATATTCCACAAGATTGAAAGATACAGTAGCAGTTCAACACAGGCGCTGACGGTGTCAACATCTTCGATTGTTAGTGCAGCTCCAAATTTTAATCCAAAGTTCACGAGTGTGTTCTGCATACTGCATTACTGATACTAACTTTACGACTTATGTGCGAATAGATGACACAACTGAATATAGCTATCTGTAACAATACGACTATTTTAGGGTCTGTGGTCAGCTCCGATATCTCCAGTTGATATGGTTGTGTCACGATAAGTGGCGCATTCGCCGAGAAACCTGAATAATAAACATTAATTTCAAAAGCATGTTCGTGAGATTTGTATGTAATTGTATGATATTGCAACAAAAAAAACACCCTAAATATATTACAATCATATCAAACAGGGTGCATTCAACCGGACAATATAGCATAGGTCGGTGTTGAAAGTGTTATCTTGTGGCAAGAGTGTCATAAAGTGTTATTTAATTTTTGATATATAACTCATCACATCTCATCACACTGTTACAGTGATAAACAGACATGAAGTAAAAGATATAAAATAAAGATTATCATTTATTGGCGTTGTCGTCATAAATGAAACCAATTAAGCCATTTACTGAAAACGAACATGTATGTCCCCTGGTAATGAATAGATATAATATCATAGATATTTAAAGCCACATGGCGTTTTGCGCTCCAAAATACACGTAATATTATTCGCTTTTGAACTTTCCTCAGTATCGAAATAGGTCGATAAATATCCGAACTACCTTTCTACGAGCATTATTTAACCAAAAAAGACGAACTGAAGTAATGAAAAATACAACTGCGAATACGGTGTTTGGTTCCCAAACACAAAACAGCCATCTGCACGACATGGAACTGAAAAGATCGTTCCGTGGTAGTCTATTCCTGATATGGTAGCAACAAAGAGCATTTGTCTTACTTTTGGCGAAAAGTTCCAAACGGCTGAAAATGGCTGTGACTTTGTCAAGTGTTTTTCAGAGCATATGAAACAGATATATCAATAATTCGCTTATGTATCGACATATCGTATCCGTCGCTCCAAATTACTTAGGAAAAAACTGGAGGTTCGAATGAGCCATGTCCGTTTAAGCTGATATTTTTCGAAACGCTCAATTTTAAAGACGAGTAAGTATCTAAATTCATGATATTGGAATACGTTTAATATCAAAAAGTATACATAATACAATTGATGGATCATATTTAAAGTGTGTGTTATATTAATCACAATTTCGAAACCCTTAGCAGATAGATCTTGTACAAATATACTTTGAGTTAACAGCGAATTAGCAATTCTTTTTTGGCGGATGATGCCTCCTCTAGGCATTCGAACCATGAAAAACTTACCCAAATGAATTGACTGTCTACAACTGTAAACAAAAAATAACGACACGATTGATAATCTTTGCAGTTTGTTTTGATATGCTATGTGTCCTAGTCATAGGACTCAAGTTCTTCGAAGTAGGTCCATGCGTTGTAACATAAAAGTATGCAAAACAACCATCATCAACACATACATGAAAAATAGATTGAATTTTATCTAATTTTCATTACTAATAAGATTTCACATGTCAAACCACTGATATGTAAACATTACTGTCACAGTCGAATTGTCGATACGCATCTACTACGATCCCTTTAACCCTTTATCCAACAGAACGGCCCTGTGCCAATGCATTCTCTTATATATGCGAGTCGACCATAGGTCGCCTCGCATATATAAGAGAATGCATTGGCTTTTTTTAGGCCAATGCATTCTCTTATATATGCGAGGCGACCTATGGTCGACTCGCATATATAAGAGAATGCATTGGCACAGGGCATAACTGTAACTATCACAATGTGGTCAAGGAGCCGGTTCCAATGATATCCATATTTGTATGGTTCTATTGAGACAGACCGAAGATATTTTAGGCTGTTGAAGCTTTATTTGGCCGGTTTTGGCCGGTTTGTTGGGTAAAGGGTTAACATCAAGCTAGTCGTAGACCACATGCCCCGATAGGCACCGCACTAATACCAAAAACGTAAGCAGGCGCCCCATGCGGGTAATTTTCAAAAAATCTCAATTTCAAACTATCATCTTGAAACGGAAAATCATCCCCCGTAACCAATTTATGCGATAGTACCAAAACACCTGTTCACCCTCAACATATCAGAGTTACGTTCTAATTAAGTGAAAATGTGGTTTGACAAAATAAAAAGAACGTTTATTGAAGTAGGTCGATAGAGTTTTGACAGGAATTTTTTTCAAAAAACATACTGCATTATTGAGATTAAAAACCCAGTCTGCCATCTGAAATCATGGCTCTCGGTGAGAAAATAAATAAAACATTGTTCATTGCATACTAGAGTATCTTGGTTATGTTTTTTTCCCAAAAACAAAATAGTTCTGAAAATGGATACCAAATAAAAAAAACTAAAATATCCAATGAACAATTATTCATTTGTTTTCTCGCAGACAGTAATTATTTCAGGTCGTAGCGCATACATTAGTTGGGTTCATAAGCTCCTATTTGATACGTCTTATTTATCCCCAACCCCCTTCCCGCAGAAACATGTTTACTACCATATATACCAGGCACGTATATAAGGACGGTGGATAAGCAAAGCAAAGCAAAGTTTGGGGTGGAGTGGCAGTGTAGCGCGTTACAAACCCACGTGGCAGAACAGTAATCCAGAAATAAACTGTTATCAGCTCAAAGACGTATATTTGTCATATAATAATTCAACATATCCTCGCAAAAATACGCACATAATCGACCTATAATGTGAAATAAGTTCATAATTTGATTATTTGATTCTGAAATAAGCAGATAATGGACACTGTCCGCGTATAATGAACCTAAACTGAAGCATTGTGAGTCGATAATGTGACTAAAACGCTCCCATTTTCAGTTCATAACGAGTCAAAATGAGGAGATTCTAAGCAGATTATTGACCTAAAACAAATTATATTATAAGCAGATAATGTGCGGGTTTTCTGGAGAGAAGGCTGAATAATTTGCATGTTATGTCCAATAACAGCTTTTCATTAGGTATGTCTCAATAATCTAACGTTCGATCTACCCACTGTACAATAATACAGGAAATATGTGTGGCTTTCAATATTCATATCATCTAAAGCACCAGAGGAATTACGTGAGCTGACGCTGGCATCGCGGCGATAATTGAATGTCAAAAACAACAATGAGAACTGGTTGAAAATATTTAATTTTCTCAAGGCAATGTTTCCTTGTAAGAAGCGGAACCCATCCCATGATAGTGTGTAAAGAATAATTAGCTGGTAAATATTGAAACTATGATCCACTCCTTTTGATTAGTGCTCTATATTGGTCCAGTTCATAAACATGTACATTTAAAACCATTTTAGAAATCATGATTTACCTTTAAACATGGATTTGGAAACAGAAATACGTGACATTTGAAAACTATCTGCGCCCAGAATCACCCATACACCCGGACCTTGTGTCATGTACTTTGTTCCTGACCACCCCATGCCATATGTGCAAGAAATTGGTACAGTGTTCGTTACACTTCCCATTTCTATAAATATATGGCGGTGATATTGCATAATTTGCGAGAAATTTACGGGTATCTACGAAAATTCTGTTCCGTTCCTGGACGCCAGCTCATACAGAGCTGCATGTGTCGCCGTGCCCGTATGCATTTAAATCGCCATCGCGTATTAACTAACTAAACCAGTGTTCAGTGTTTCAACAAAGGAAACACGTTCGATACCAAGTATCTTGGAAACAGTTAGGTTGTACAACAGTCATATATTACAATCCTACGCGAACAGGATGAATAACAATTATGTCCTCAAGAAAAAATCATAGGGGTCAGGTCAGTCTTCGATTTTGTTATTTCTATGTCACAGTATGACGTGAACGTGTTCTTCCTGTCTGTATAATGTGACACGTTATTACTGCTATGCTGATTTGGTCGTGTCAATGGAGGTATGGGGATACAGAACAACACATTTCGGGTTTCACTCGGGGCGAGTTATTTTATTGTAGTAGAACGAAGACTATATGCTATTCCCACAATATAACACAAAAGGTGATATCCAATGTTTTTTTCTGGGAGATATTATCCAACATTAGTAGAATAACCAAGACATCAGGTATAGTTTGCAGAAGATGTAATTTAATTTCAGTAAATATAGAACAAACATTTTTATCAGCTACGCCAATTATTACGACAAATCAAATAAGTGGAACGAAGGTAAACATTTAATGGAAACAACTTCGATAAGAAAGGATTAATCAGCATTGTCTGACGTTGCATATACCATATATCCCGTATATTATTATCCACCCCTTAACTAACACTATTTATGACTGGGCAAAATCCGTCACGTCATATTTCGGGAAAAAGTCATATTGAACTAAAGTTTTTTATCGGGACTCCGTGACATCACGAAGTAACTCTATTGCCCTAATGAGTCGGTGTAATTGTGATGCGCACACTATATTCTGGTGGATTTAGCAGACGTTTCATTTCCGCATTGAGTTCTTTTTTTCACTTCCGTGTTTACTCTTCCAAATCATGCTTTCTGATGACCAAATACAGGTTTTATAGAGAATCAAGTGCCGAGAAATACCAAAAATAACGAAAAATGTTTTATTCCCAAAATTTTGATAAACTTACAGATAGATAATACAAATGTCATTTTACAATGTTGTGTATACTATGTGTTTTTATTGTACTCGTCCAGGTTGTGGTGAAAAGTCATATTGGATTCGACACTGTGTCTTGTCCAATATGACTTTTCACAACACGAATATCAAGAGTTTACGCATCCATTAGCAGAGATCGTTATTGTAGACAATTTTTAAATAACCGGAAACAAAGCAGTCTTCTTGTTTTTCAAAGTATGTGAGAAAAGCTGGACGACGCAGCTGGAAGTTGTCATTATTAATCCATAACACCAGCGAAAACAATGGAACAATGGTGTTGCCTTTGTCGCTCCAAGATAGTGAATCTACCCACACTATAGTGTATAGACAGTTACGTGGGAACTGGCTTCTGTGCAACATGCTCTGGGTTCCGTTCTTTGTTTTCGTGTGGAGATCTGTTGCCTCCGTCCGGGTAAATTTGTTCACGTCGCATAGCGACTATGGCATCCCACCACAAGACGGAGTTGAACTTCAGCCTGGGAAGTTTAGTGTGACAACATGTACATTACTGTGCGCAGGGAAACATGGTTGTACATCATTCGTGTACTGTTCGGGGGTAGAGGGGTGCACACTAGTCAGTTTGCCTATTGACGGCAGCATCATCACTGGACATCAACAAATTGGTTGTGATTTATATACAACTGATTCAACTCATTCACTGCGTAAGTAAATTGTTACATTTGTTGCGATTTTGAATCATAATTTATAAGATACGCTTAGTCTAGAAATGAAACAGTTCGAAGATTTCCTTCCAATTTGTGCCGTATGACTTCTTCACTTTATATTATTTAGACATACCAATCACATGCGGGAATTAATGTAAACATCTATACTAATAAGTTATTAGTAATAACACTCAATTTTGTTTGTTTGTTTGTCTGCCTGTGTGGCTATGGGCGACCAAACGGCTGGACCCTATGAGCTGAAACTATGTATACTGGCGTCATTTGTCCATGGGAGTGTTATGGGATAGGTGCCGCTGACGTCAGTTATCTTAAAGGGCACTGATAATTAATTCAAGACAATAATTAATTACACAACCAATATGGTTGAATCTGATCGTTGAAAATGTATTAACAAGGTTAATTGACTCGATGAGTGTCATATGATAGGTGCCGTTCACATCAGATGACATAAAGGGGCACTAATAAACAATTCCAATTAAATACTTAATCATATACCCAAAATGGATGGATCATATATGATCATTACAGAGCGTTCATTATCAGCCTATGCTATATGTGGGGAAATTGGTAGTCATGGGTCACACGACCAGGGGAATATCATGGGATATGCGCCTTTCACCTCAATTGACTAAAATGGGGCTAATAAATTATATTAACATAGGTGATACATGGAGAGCGTTTATTATCAGCTCAGAAGATATGTGGGGAAATTGGCACACCGAGGTAATTAATTTGACAATGGGGAATGTTATGAAGTAGGTGTCGTTGACACCATATTACTTAAAGAGGCACTAATAATTAGCAATAAAGAACGTTTATTATTAACCTAGAAGATAGATATGGATTGTTTATTTGCACAAATTATAATACATGATACAAAAACATAATAATTTGTCCTGAAAATTTGCACATGAGTGGCATGGCCATTACAGGCCGTCTTACTGCCACCCCTCATACACAATAGAGAACAAGTAGATGACGATCATAGTGTTGTTTGACAATAAAGATGTGGCACAAAGGTCAGCTATGGCTCAACAGATTTGTTACAATTTTGGGGTTGTGTTATATTCATCCATTTTGTTCTGGCAGCTATGTTTAAATATATGTCTATACAATTATGTGTCCATGGATTTTTGCCCTTAAATGGTGAGTATCACAGGGTTACGGTACATGACACGTTTCTTGAGCGCAATTATACACATAATTATTGTTCCAATTACTTTCTACAGTCTCGGCATGCCGCGTTGTCACAATTTACTGAGTTACTTTGGTGTGATTGCACATTATAATTATGGAAAAAATTAAAGATGGTTCTGATAGCTGCAATTTTGTGTGTTGGGTCCAAGCAGTTCCATACACATGGGAATTAAAACTTGGTAGAATTTGGGAGAAATTCGTCCTTGGAATTGTAATAGCTTAGTTTCCGCACTGTCTTGTGGTTGATATAGGAGTATACTCAAATCAATTTTCGAAAGACGGCGGGAGATTTAATTTTTTTTGTCAATCGTACATGATCAGTACGATTTGATGATGATACAGGTTATGGAATTTAAAGGCACGTGAGGCCTTAGTTGTCGAAAATATTCATATTTGTTCTAATCACCGTAAACAGAAAAACATTAAAACGCATACAGTTTCGTTCATATATACCATGACCATCACGTAAACAGCATGTTATCATAAAGACCTAATATATTTTACATAATCAAGAGCCTGATTGTGTTACAGAAGACAGCACAATGCTACTGGCTAATCACACACAAATGTCATAAACGCTCTTTATTAGTTCCATATCAGGAATTCACCAACAAAGAACGCTCTTTATGTTTACCATCATAATATAAACAAACACCAGAAAAGTAACTTGTTATGCTTTTGTTTACATAACAATGGTCAAACATTTGACAATAACATACTGTTTATGCGATATTTCTTATTTGTATACGGACAATGTCTGTCTACATTTTGATGTTCTTTCTGTTTGTGGCGGTTTTTGACGGGTGGAAATATTTTCACAGGATACCCACCGCCAAGGCCAACCGTACCTTTAAGTTGATTTAGAATTTTCAACAACGGCTCAGTATGACTGCGATATCTTTTATTGCATAAAATCCGGACTGCTTTGTTCTGTAGCCAAAAGAGAGACCCTGCTGTTGAAACGTGTCCCCCGATTATTAGCCCGTACGGGAGATGACTATGAAATAAGGAGAAATAAAGAATTTTAGTGCGCTTTTTTGGGGGAGAATTCGGGTGGCTTTACTTAGATATTATATTTGCATGTGATATTTTTCTGGTTACCGTTGCTATATGGTATTTGAAAGTATGATTTTCGTCAATAATTATGCAAAGGAATTTAAGTGTGATTTCTCTTGATTTTGCTTACTTACGCGAACAAGTTCTTTTTTATTCAATTCAAATCGCAGATCTGCCCATTTAAAATATAGGTAACTTTATCCGGAGAGTGTCATGCAATATATGATGTTTACTTCAGGTGATTTAGATTTAATTTAAATGGTTTGGCTGGGCACTAAATAGACACTAGTTTAGAGTAGAGTACGGGCGTTCTCCTCGAGTGGGATGCAGACGATTATTTTTACCAGGCCATAGCCCAGTGAAAATAATCCTCGCTTCTCACGAGATTGGAAAACCGGTATACTACTCATAACTGTTAACTGTCGTTTGGTACGACATATACCATAATGAAACACCCTGTTAGACCTAACACGATCTTACAGCTACAACATTTCTGTTAATTTAACACACAAGGATACGGAATGACGCAAATATGAAGCCATGACGCAATGCTGAGAGTAGGATAACATCTTGAGTGGAATAACACGTTCGGTCTTCTCACTCTTATGTGAGTGAGATACGATTTATAATATGAATTAAAATGTTAATAAAAATATAATAATAATTTACTCACTCTTTACCCGATCAATTCCGGGATACCCAGCTATATAATACAATGTAAAGCTTTTTACAGAGCGAGTTCATTCAATAACCAACCCACAGAGTCCCTCATCTCACGGACCAAGTGAACACTGCAACTGGTACGTTTTGTATTCCAGACGATAATTAGTTCGTACAAAGTCAAGGATGCTAGGATGAAACTTTTGGTTATTTATTTTTTTGGACACACCATGCACCCCTGATTCACAAGTTGTTTTCCCTGTCAGATATCGGGCACCCATTGCTCCAACGCAATAGAGAACCAACCCAAGTTTGGTGAAAACGGTTAACATAGCAGGACAAAGCGCAGACAAAGGATGCGAAATGGTTTATATAACCATTCGAATCAAATGCAATCATACAAGCTTAATCAAAAGAGCCAGACCTTTCAGAAAAAAACAAGTTACTAATTCAACGTAAAATAAAGGTTCAGCATTCATACCCAGAACTTACCTGCAGCACCAGTGTGTGTGACCAATATATACGTGATAACTACCCCATATCGATGTACTAATGGTCGCCGTGTCTCTGTTTAAGGGGAGACGCACGTTTTGCATAAATTCAGCAAAAATGGCAAGAGATTTTCAACAAAGAACTTCTTTGGAATTCCAGCCTAAATGTAAACAAATGTTGATATGTAGTGTGGTCCACTAAAGCAGGGAGCAATCAACTGGAATTAGGACATTGCGCTAAGAGATAAGGTTTAACTTTAAATTATGAAGCCATGACCCAGATATCATCTCAGCCAAATGTTTCATTGATCAATAGGCATGACATGAATATTCTCAAATATTGAAAATTATTTAGTGGTAGTTGCCTTTCTAATTACAAACTATCATTAAATTCCATTAATCATGAAGAAGTCTCCTCTCATGGTCTTCATATATGATATCGTGGATATATGAACTCCAATTTAACAAAAATATATTTTACATAAGTTCTTTGTTCCGGAAACAGTGAAATCTTAAATATTTGTCATGCCAAAAAAGTTTAGTAAATGAAATTTTTATATCCAATGGTCCGATGGTTCTATGTTTATCTATATTTATAAACCTGGACATTTATATTCATTCTCTTTTTCATAATTTGTCTTTAAAATGGATTTGGAAATATATTTACTTGCATTGGAAAAATCTTCGATTGGGGGCTCACCCATCTGCCTGTACATCGTATATTCTAGAATTTGTCCCAGACTTCCTCCATCGTCCCTGTTTAGGGGAGAAAACAATTCGTCTCTGATGAATACCGTTCGTGCTTCAGTTTACCAAAGCGGAGGATAATAAATAGTCTCGCCTGACGCAAGGAAGCTAAATGCAATCCTGGAGAAGGTACATGTGCCAGATATTCCTGGCCAGGAGTACTTTTAACAATGTCATTTATGTTGACCTTGCATACGACGTCACCGCTTGTAAATTTAATAACCAAGAAATTAAATACAAAGGTGATTTTAACGAAATAACGGACAAAGTTAAGTTAGAGTTGTATATTTCGAGGAAGTCGTGTGGTATTGCCTAATTGTGTTTTACTGCAGAATACTCGATTGCACAGTTGGATGCCCTACGGGTCCGGGGGGATAACATATAATGCAAGTTGCAAAGGGATCCCGGTGAATTCGAATATTATTCCGTGTAATTACCTAAATAGATAAGTAGATCTAGAGTAATATGCTATTTCCAAGAAATTGTTCTCCGCAAAAAATTCTGAAACGGTACAATGACGACAAAATGGCGGCTTAATTGCCTGCACATCTGACCTTTAGAATCCGCTTTCAATTAACGTAGCAATTAATGTTTGGACATTTCAAGGAGGACAATAAGTTGATAAGGAGAATGAACATGAGGTTATTCAATTACTGAAGGATATAGTTTATTGCAGGACAAGATCAAATGGATTAGTTTTGTGGAAGCGATTCTTCACGAAGTAAACATGGAAAACATTTGGTAAAGTCAGTCATCGCTAAGCAAAACATGCTGAGATAAAAAATCAACTAATTGAAAATTATGAACGTAATCTTTTCGACAGTATGAAGTCGTCTTCGACTACTAGAGCTATACTCTAGAGCAACATAAAGGATTCTTTTAAAATAAATCGATATCTAGTATATTTACCAGCCCATTTATCTAACTTCTTACTGATAGTACGAACATCCAACCATTAATTGCCAGTTGAAAAGAATAGATGGACAAAAGGAAAAGATAGTAGTGATTTAAACTGTTTTGTGCAGCGATAGCCCATATGATCAGTACCATTTTTTATTATCATATGCCAAGATGACCGATTTACGCGGTTGGGATACATATATAGGCTAGTGTATATTGATCCATTGTTGTCTGTATATTTGTGCCTTCAATCGGTTCTTGCATTTGCGTTAATATGTCAGCTTTACCGAGTCTAATGAAACAGCTACTCCAGTCCAGAGGAATGTCATACTGATACAAACATAAAAAAAGAAACACTCTTGTTGGGATTGATCGGCCACATGGCCTTATTCGATCATTCAAATCGAGTCACACAATCAGTCTTTGCTACATACTCATTGGAACTGTAACATTAATTACAATAGTCGATGCATCTATGATCTTATCGGAATCTAACTAGACCACACCATTTCTTTGCATACATAAACGGATTTCAGCATCGCTTTTACTTTGGGGGCTACGTTTGTGCTATCTCGCATCAGTTTAGTGCTGAATATACAGCCGCAGTCCATCACCAGGATAACACGTTGCAACTTTCTGCGAGGAATTCAAGTTTACGTCGAGGGGTGTCGATGCGACATGCAACTACTGTGGACACAAGTAACACCACATTTTATCTCGGCAGAAATAGGGTTGTTTTGCTGCATTAAAGTAAACCTATGCTTACATTCCCTTGCAACTAGCAATCAGCTGCCCATAGAAACAAACTGTATATGCACATGCTAGTATGTGCATCCAAAATGATGTGTTTATCTAATTTCAGAACCACAATTCATTTCTCATAATTATCTGTTATTTCCAATCCATATTTTATGCTCTAGCATTTGAAAACTAGAGCATAAGGAAGGGGTTTGTCAATGGTTTAATAGTGGCCTCACTCAATTATGCACAAAATGATTACTTTATGAATTTATTATTGAGAAGACTAAATATTCTTAAATAAAATGCGGGTTACATAGTATGGACTTAGCTAAAGTTACCTTGACACTGCAGTCATGATCGAATGCCATATTTGAAGTCACGTAACTCATCTCAATTCATATATATATATATAACTAGAAGGTGACCCGACTTCGTCCGGGCTTTGACCTTGAATTGACAATTTTGAAGGTCAAGGTCAGGTGGGGTCAAACACCAACACCCCAAAAATGGTGGAAATTTAATCGGCCCAGTGGATACCTGGAAATCGGCCCAGCGGATACCGAGATACTCTAGATGGAGACCCGATTTCGTCCGGGCTTTGACCTTGAATTGTCCATTTTGAGGGTCAAGGTCAAGTGGGGTCACGATTTGACCAGTCCAAAACACTGCCCGGACAAATGTACCCGACAAACGTGCCCGTCGAAATCCATCCGGTTTTACCCGATTTGACCTTGAATTTATTATTTTGAAGGTCAAGGTCAGGTCGGGGTCACGATTTGAACCGTCCAAAACACTCAGTTGACAAAAGTACCCACATGTATCAAATTTCGTCGAAATCCCATAAAAATTGGCGATTTGACCTTGAATTGACCCGATTTCAAGGTCTAGTTCACGTCGCTCGCGCAAATGAATATGCTTATGAGACTTCCCATACGAATGTACCCCCGCCTACCAAGTTTCATTGAAATCCCGTAATATTTGGGCATTTGACCTTGAAATGACCCGATTTCAAGGTCAAGGTCACGTCGCACGGACAAATTAATAGGTTTATGCCACTCCCGGCCGAAGATACCCACACATACCAAGTTTCATTGAAATCCCGTGATATTCGGGCGTTTGACCTTGAAATTACCCGATTTCAATGTCAAGGTCACGTCGCACGGGTAAATTAATAGGCCCATGCCACCCTCCGGCCGAAAATACATATATCACTAAAACTGGCAATGTCGTGATAGAGCAATGTTCAATGTACGCAATGCAGGTTATCTTAATTGACTTGAACTAAATGTTGCTTTCCAATTAGTCTACAAAACAAAGGATCTTGTAAGACAATGGTGCACGAACTTCGAGTGTTTGACTTATCCATCAACACGAATGTCGAGAGTATACGCATCCATTAGCAGAGCTCGTTATTATAGACAATTTTTAAATAACCGGAAACAAAGCAGTCTTCTTGTTTTTCAAAGTATGTGAGAAAAGCTGGACGACGCGGCTAGAAGTTGTCATTGTTAATCCATAACACCAGCGAAAACAATGGAACAATGGTGTTGCCTTTGTCGCTCCAAGATAGTGAATCTACCCACGCGTAATTTATAGACACTTACCTGGGAACTGGTTTCTGTGCAACATGCTCTGTGTACCGTTCTTCGTTTTCGTGTGGCGATCTGTTGCCTCCGTCCGGGTAAATTTGTTCACGTCGCATAGCGACTATGGCATCCCACCACAAGCCGGAGTTGAACTTCAGCCTGGGAAGTTTAGTGTGACAACATGTACATTACTGTGCGCAGGGAAACATGGTTGTACATCATTCGTGTACTGTTCGGGGGTAGAGGGTTGCACACTAGTCAGTTTGCCTATTGACGACAGCATCATCACTGGACATCAACAAATTGGTTGTGATTTATACACCACTGATTCAACTCATTCACTGCGTAAGTAAATTGTTACATTTGTTACGATTTTGAATCATAATTTATAAGATACGCTTAGTCTAGAAATGAAACAGTTCGAAGATTTCCTTCCAATTTGTGCCGTATGACTTCTTCACTTTATATTATTTAGACATACCAATCACATGCTGTAATTAATGTAAACATCTATACTAATAAGTTATTAGTAATAACACTCAATTTTGTTTGTTTGTCTGCCTGTGTGGCTATGGGCGACCAAACGACTGGACCCTATGAGCTGAAACTATGTATACTGGCGTCATTTGTCCATGGGAGTGTTATGGGATAGGTGCCGATGAAGTCAGTTATCTTAAAGGGCACTGATAATTAATTCAAGACAATAATTAATTACACAACCAATATGGTTGAATCTGATCGTTGAAAATGTATTCACAAGGTAAATTGACTCGATGAGTGTCATATGATAGGTGCCGTTCACATCAGATGACATAAAGGGGCACTAATAAACAATTCCAATTAAATACTTAAGCATATACCCAAAATGGATGGATCATCATATATGATCAATACAGAGCGTTCATTATCAGCCTATGCTATATGTGGGGAAATTGGTAGTCATGCGTCACACGACCAGGGGAATATCATGGGATATGCGCATTTCACCTCAATTGACTAAAAGGGGGCTAATAAATTATATTAACATAGGTGAAACATGGAGAGCGTTTATTATCAGCTCAGAAGATATGTGGGGAAATTGGCACACCGAGGTAATTAATTTGACAATGGGGAATGTTGTGAAGTAGGTGTCGTTGACACCATATTACTTAAAGAGGCACTAATAATTAGCAATAAAGAACGTTTATTATTAACCTAGAAGATAGATATGGATTGGATTGTTTATTTGCTCAAATTATAATACATGATACAAAAACATAATAATTTGTCCAGAAAATTTGCACATGAGTGGCATGGCCATTACAGACCGTCTTACTGCCACCCCTCATACACAATAGAGAACAAGTAGATGGCGATCATAGTGTTGTTTGACAATAAAGATGTGCACAAAGGTCAGCTATGGCTCAACAGATTTGTTACAATTTTGGGGTTGTGTTATATTCATCCATTTTGTTCTGGCAGCTATGTTTAAATATATGTCTATACAATTATGTGTCCATGGATTTTTGCCCTTAAGGGTGCATTTACATTGCTATATAAATGTACACAGATATACACGCAGACTAGTGCAAACGGGTTGATATAGAAATGCACACAGAAAGAAAACGGTATTAGTTCGAGTGAGCAAAAATCGTGTCCGCTTTACGTCACGGTCAACGCCGAAGCATTGCGACAGGCAAATCAGTTTTGATTAATTGTTACTCGGGCTTGGCGAATGTTTTCGTTGTCATTTCAACCCGTGTAGTTCGAATATTGAACACGGACAGGGACGTGGCAACTTGTTCAACGGTTGGAAATTGACACAACATTAGTTGTAATTTCCAAACCAACAATAGATTGAAAATGATCTTGTAGTTTGATTTTCAAACATTTTATTTGTGGGGGGGTATTGTTTTCAGACCAATATTTGCATAATTTCCTACTTTTTATCAAAATTTTGGGCTGGAATGGCCATCAGCTGGAAATTTTCCAACCTTATCATAGGGGCGGGTGTCATGTTAGAAATGTCCAACACTTGGAAAGATTGTGTCCTGGTCCTTCCCCGTGGCCAGTCATCATCATCATATTTATTGTCTAACAGCTATATATAAAAACTGCATGTAATTTAAGAAAACAATATTGTCCTACATTGGTCAACATTGTCATTGGAATTGTCATCAGTTGGAAATTTTACTACATTTGGTCAAATAAAGGGTGTTGTAGGGTAACTGCATGATTTTCATTCTTTCTTCGAACCATTATCAAGTGGTATAAGGATACACTTTAAATACATGCGGCACATACCAAATCTCTGTTATCTGATGACAGTTGATACATTTTTATATCTGGCCTAAACTGACACGACTCGCAGTGAATTGTCAATTACCAGAGTACTGATCAGCGAGCGTTCAATATTAGTAATCATGTTGTGATCACAGTAATGCGCGATACGAGACTTCATACAGATCTGTATACATTTCTACAGCAGTGTAAACGCAGCCTAAATGGTGAGTATTCCAGGGTTACGATACAGGACACGTTTCTTGAGCGCAATTATACACAATACACATACTTATTATTCCAATTACTTTCTACAGTCTCGGCATTCCGCGTTGTCACAATTTACTGAGTTACTATGGTGTGATTGCACATTATAATTATGGAAAAATTAAAGATGGTTCTGCTAGCTGCAATTTTGTGTGTTGGGTCCAAGCAGTTCCACACACATGGGAATTAGTATCTTGGTAGAATTTGAGAGAAATTCGTCCTTGGAATTGTAATAGCCTAGTTTCCGCACTGGTTGCACTGGTTGACATAGGAGTATACTTAAATACATTTTCGAAAGACGGCGGGAGATATTTTTTTTTGTCAATCGTACATGATCAGTGCGATTTGAAGATGATACAGGTTATGGAATTGAAGTTGTTTTAGAATTTTCAAAAACGGCTCCGTATGACTGCGATATCTTTTATTGCATAAAATCCGGACTGCTTATTTCTGTAGCTCTTTTTTTGGGGGATAATTCGCGTGGCTTTACCTAGATTTACGCAAGTTTTCCAAGGACAATAGAGAACCAGCCCAAGTTTGGTGCAAACGGTTAAAATAGCAGGATAAAGCGCAGACAAAGGATGCGAAATGGTTTATATAACCATTCGAATCAAATGCAATCATACAAGCTTAATCAACAGAGCCAGACCTTTCAGAAAAAACATTACTCAACAACTTACTAATTAAACGTATCAATAAAGGTTAGCATTCATACCCAGAACTTACCAGCAGCACAAGTGTGTGTGACCAAGATATACGTGATGACTAATCCCATATCGATGTACTAATGGTCGCCGGGTCTCTGTTTAAGGGGAGACGCACGTTTTGCATAAATTCAGCAAAAATGGCAAGAGATTTTCAACAAAGAACTTCTTTGGAATTCCAGCCTAAATGTAAACAAATGTTGATATGCAGTGTGGTCCACTCAAGCAGGCAATCAACTGGAATTAGGCCATTGCGCTAAGAGATAAGGTTTAACTTTAAATTATGAAGCCATGACCCAGATATCATCTGAGCCAAATGTTTCATTGATCAACAGGCATGACATGAATATTCTCAAATATTGAAAATTATTTTGTGGTAGTTGCCTTTCTAATTGCAAACTATCATTAAATTTCATTAATCACGAAGAAGTCTCCTCTCATGATCTTCAGATATGACATCGCGGATATATGAAGTCCAATTTTGAAGAAAACAATTATTTTACATAAGTTCTTTGTTCCGGAAACAGTGAAATCTTATATATTTGTCATGCCAAAAAAGTTAAGTAAATGAAATTTTAATATATCCAATGGTTCGATGGTTCTATATTTATAAACCTGGACATTTATATTCCTTCTCTTTTTCATAATTTGTCTTTAAAATGGATTTGGAAAAATATTTACTTGTCATTGGAAAATTCTTCGATTGGGGGCTCACCCACCTGCCTGTACATCGTATATTCTAGAATTTGTCCCAGACTTCCTCCACCGCCCCTGGTTAGGGGAGAAAACAATTCGTCTCTGACGAAGATCGTTCGTGCTTCAGTTTACCAAAGCGGAGGATAATAAATAGTCTCGCTTGACGCAAGGAAGCTAAATGCAATCCTGGAGAAGGTGCATGTGCCAGATATTCCTGGACCGGAGTACTTTTAGCAATGTCATTTATGTTGACCTTGCATATGACGTCACCGCTTTGAAATTTAATAAACAAGGAATCAAATTCAAAAGTGATTTTAACGAAATAACGGACAAAGTTAAGTTAGAGTTGTATATTTCGAGGAAGTCGTGTGGCATTGCCTAATTGTGTTTTACTGTAGAATACTCGATTGCATAGTTGGATGTCTTACGAGTCCGGGGGGATACCATATATAATATAATGCAATTTGCAAAGGTAAATTGACACGGGACCGAGGGGATCCGGGTGAATTCGAATATTAATCCGTGTAATTACCTAAATAGATAAGTAGATCTAGAGTAATATGCTATTTCCAAGAAATAGTTCCCAGAGAAAAATACTGACAATGGTACAATGACGACAAAATGGCGGCTTAATGGCCTGAACGTCTGACCTTTAGAATCCGCTTTCAATTAACGTAGCAATTAATGTTTGGACATTTCAAGGAGGACAATAAGTTGATAAGGAGAATGAACATGAGGTTATTCAATTACTGAAGGATATAGTTTATTGCAGGACAAGATCAAATGGATTAGTTTTTTGGAAGCGATTCTTCACGAAGTAAACATGGAAAACATTTGGTAAAGTCAGTCATCGCTAAGCAAAACATGCTGAGATAAAAATCAACTAATTGAAAATTATGAACGTAATCTTTTCGACAGTCTGAAGTCGTCTTCGACTACTAGAGCTATACTCTAGAGCAACATAAAGGATTCTTATAAAATAAATCGATATCTAGTATATTTGCCAGCCCATTTATCTAACTTCTTACTGATAGTACGAACATCCAACCATTAATTGCCAGTTGAAAAGAATAGATGGACAAAAGGAAAAGATAGTAGTGATTTAAACTGTTTTGTGCAGCGATAGCCCATATGATCAGTACCATTTTTTATCATATGCCAAGATGAACGATTTACGCGGTTGGGATACATATATAGGCTAGTGTATATTGATCCATTGCTGTCTGTATATTTGTGCCTGCAATCGGTTCTTGCATTTGTGGTAAGATGTCAGGTTTACCGAGTCTAATGAAACAGCTACTCCAGTCCAGAGAAATGTCATACTGATACAAAAATAAAAAAAGAAACACTCTTGTTGGGATTGATCGGCCACATGGCCTTATTCGGTCATTCATATCGAGTCACACAATCAGTCTTTGCCACATACTCATTGGAACTGTAACATTAATTACAATAGTCGATGCATCTATATGATCTTATCGGAATCTCACTGGACCACACCATTTCTTTGCATACATAAATGCATTTCAGCATCGCTTTTACTTTGGGGGCTACGTTTGTGCTATCTCGCATCAGTTTAGTGCTGAATATACAGCCACAGTCCATATCCAGGATAACACTTTGCAACTTGCTGCGAGGAATTCAAGTTTACGTCGAGGAGGGGGTGTCGATGCGACATGCAACTACTGTGGACACAAGTAACACCACATTTTATCTCGGCAGAAATAGGGTTGTTTTGCTGCATTAAAGTAAACCTATGCTTACATGCCCTCCTTGCAACTAGCAATCAGCTGCCCATAGAAACAAAATGTATATGCACATGCTAGTATGTGCATCCAAAATGATGTGCTTATCTAATTTCAGAACCACAATTAATTTCTCATAATTAGCTGTTATTTCCAACCCATATTTTATGTTCTAGCATTTCAAAACTAGAGCACAAGGAAGGGCTTTGTCAATGTTTTAATAGTGTCCTCACTCAATTATGCACAAAAATGATTACTTTATGCATTTATTATTGAGAAGACTATATATTCTTAAATAAAATGCGGGTTACATAGTATGGACTTTGTTAGAGTTGCCTTGACACAGCACGGTCATGATCGAATGCCATATTTGAAGTCACGTAACTCATCTAAATTGATATACATAATAATGCAGTTTTCTGTAATCTATTAAGTATGCCATGTTAAAAACAATGTGAAGGAATTCCCAGAAACTAAATGGTGAAGAAATGAACTTAATATTGGCCTTTAATCTTGTGTTTTTTTACATCTGAACACTTTATGGTGTTCTAGATTTGGAATAGTAATAGTCTTCCAACAGTCAATTGAAGGGTTTTCGTGTCATTGCCGTTATAGTTTTCTCATGAAAATTACAATATCTTCAACGGCCCAGCACAGAACTACATGCATGAACTCACTTATTAAAGTATAGTTCTGTTGCATGAATGTAATCGAGTGTACGTGACTGCGGTAATTGAGTGCGTGTCTGCGAACTTGTGCGCATGCGTGTGAGTGTATGGTGGCCGGTATACTAGTGCGCGCGAGTCAGTTTTTGTAAGCCGCTATACAATGTATTTGTAATATAAGCGGACTTGCATGTGATTCATATTTTGTTAATTCAATATCACTTCTTTTTGTCACATTGTGTATATACGTTAACCGATAAGTTTGTAACCATGTACCACTCTTCATAACTTGGAGGAAAATAAAGGTATATATATATATATATATATATTCGACCAAGCACCTGCCGATAAAGGTCCCATCCCTAGCACCCACATAACATTGTTGGTCCCCTCCTTACTGATATGTGTATTTTTATAGTTCATGTATTTGAGCACTGATGTATTTTTCAAATGTGTGTTATACCATACACTATAACTATAATATGTATGTGGATCCATATACTACTCAAATGTATCACATAAATAAAGACCGATTTTATAAATATAAGTTATAAGCACGCGCCGTCCGATTTATATTTATTTGTGCAGAATCCTGACATTTCAATTGACTTTTGTGTTAATCTTGGATTAATTAAAGAGCACACTACTCTTCTCTTCTTTTCTGCATTATTCCTACGTATCAGATTTATTCATTCCATGTATTTGAAGCCGGATTTACAATATCACAAGCAAGATATTCGACCAATGTAAGTTATTCAATGGGGTCCGGTTACCGACCTTTATTTACTTTACACAGCCGTTGCCTGTGCTGTAAAACGGCATGTCGTTGATTGCATTTGTTCATTGTGTTGGTGAGGGGATGGCTACCAAATGTGTCACTGTTCAGGACAGTATCTGCGGGATTACGACGACGAAACAAATTTCCATGCAACTCGTCCCAATACCATAAATCCGACTTGTAGTATTGTGTTCTCGGTATTACAATCTGTTCAATTATTAACGTTTACATTGTATATCTTTGACATGATGTGTCGACCCTGTCTTCTGTGTCGCTACGTCCCTGAATGCATCGGCTTGTTGTAAGAAAACATGGTATCACAGCCAATATTAGTAAAGCTCACCTCGGAGGACAAATCATTTGTTTGAATGATCGGGAGTGCATAATTGGTCAATCAATATGTGCGTCGCGAATACAATTCATATTGTAATCATGACAAACCGTTTGATAGAGCAGGCGACGACTTAAAGATATTTACAGTAAATAAAAGTCGGTCACCGGATCTCACTATATAACCTTCATTGGTTGAGGGCTGATTGGCGTGTTATAATATGCATTCGAAAGACTGAGTATGCAGATCTGAGTCGCTTTTCTGTATGTCGATAGTACGACAGGATTCCGTATATTTGTCACGCATTACGTGACCTGAGTGCAATGACGCTCTCATTCCGTATACGGAAAGCAGATGCAGTTAAAATGTTTTTGAATAATGAGTTTTTCAAACTCCCGTTTCTCAAATAAAGCTGTGCATTTTAAATTGTTATAATACATTTTTTAACCTGCTATTGTGATGACTTTCAAAATATATAGGTGGAATTTGCCCGGAAATTTCGTACTGACTGTATATTAGCCTAATTTAATTACAATCTTCGGCAAGTATTCTTGTTTGACAATGTTGGTCTTCGTCAGGAAATTCAACAGGTCCGGGGGCTGGATGGGTACCATTGCACCCCCCCCCCCCCGGACTTAACTTTACCCCACTCATTTTGTTCCTTATTATATCCTTCAACTTTTAAGCAATTATTACACTAAAAAAGTGGCCGTGTAGACGTTTTTCAGACAAGGCCCTGTCAGTTTGATGCAAATTATAGCGGGGAAATCTTATAAAATGTATACAATGTATATATTTTCGAGAAGATAAGACATAATTGAAACTCTCCATCCAAGATTGCCACCATAATGGCCGCTTGAAGTTGAAAATATGACGTTTTTTCACTAATATCAGTTTACGCTGTTTGGAACTGGTTGAGAAATGCGACTTTATTTTTTATATTAACTGATCAATATAGCAATGGAATATGCAATTATTGAGCTCCTAGCCCCTTCCAATCCCTCAAAAATTCGATTTTACATAACTTGGTATAAAATTTCACAAAAATTACAATTGGGATTCTAGTCATATTTCAACAAGAAATGAACATAACTTTGTAATGTAAGTGAGGCATATCCCATTACCTATGAATATTCCAACTCAATGGAACCAATATTGTTATTTTGGCTCAAAATGGCTGCCAAAATGGCCGCCAAAATATGGAAAATGGTAGATATTGTCCCGGCGTGTCCCGCAATCGCTTACAACTTGTGTTTTATGCATAACATTGGCTATTCTGCCTTCTACACATTGCATACTAACATGTCTTATGCACCATGGTTAATTGTTACTATTTTCACCTAAATGCACAACACTAAAATTACCAGAAATATTGGATTTTTCTCTCACAAACTTGACATGAATATCGGCAAAAAATAACTTTTCAGGTCTGGAAAAAAAATTCAAGTAAAATGTAACTATATTTGGTATGAAAGGTGTTGGTCTATCTTAACTGTGTCACACTACGGTATTTATAGATAAAATTGCTCAAGATGAAGGTCCGACTATATGGAGTTTTTATTCGACCCTACATTTCTCGTAATTCATTGTTGAACAAATATGTTTATGTGACCTTTTATGGCATTATCATAGCGCTTATTCGCCATCCTTTATGCAGTGAGCAACAGGACTCTGGCAATCCGTGTACGGAATGGATCGGGAGCAGATGTCATCGGGTTATGGAAGGATGATTCAATCACTTGCCCCGGTGCGCAATGTGAAGGATACGTCTACCGAAGCGAGATTGTGACCAACTGGAACACAATGAATTTCAAAGAGGTAAAAACCTAATTCTTTTCGTGATATATCTGTGAGGTCCTGAATTGAGTGTTGGTAATCTTAAGATTATTATAGTTTCCTCTGCAGTATACATCATATAGTGCACATGTGAGGTATGAACTAGAAATAGACATAAGTACATGAATATTAGATGTATTCGACAAACGTTCTCATTACCGTGAAAACCCATTTAAATACATCGGCAGCGTACATCTTTAAAATGCATTTTAACGGTAATTCAGGCTGGGTAATTCAAGTCTTGTTTCAATCAAATCAAACGTTCAATCTCAGCCCTATATAATTATGGTAGGACACTTCTGACGATGTTCCATTATGTTGACTCAATTAACCAATTTAGCAAATTTCCGCCATGTCAGGACCAAACGCAACCTGGTATTCAGTATATATATATATACAAAGAGACCTCTGGTAGTGATGAATAATAACATGGTATCTTGGCACACAACCAGCACTAGGAAATACTTAACATGCAGATTCGATTAGTATATATATACATAATATATCATGCACGGCGCCTAAATTATACGCCATTCCGCTTTATATGACATTATGTTGGATCACGTGAACACGTTGAAATGTTAAGCCCTTGAAAATGTCGCAATGACGACAGAGACCTCGTGTTGTTAAATAAAACAAGTCCTAAAATGTGTATCTGATTGCCTTGTTGTTTCAGGCGCTGATTGCCCTCTACAATGGGGTGGATGTTGTAGCATGGCTGTTATTTGACGTCAGTTCAGTTAGCAGCGTTGGATGGTTCACACACCATAGACTAATACGGAGCAGCTGGGTTGATCTACCCGTGCCAAATTACAACATGTTTTCATATGCAGCTTTCCAGATGGATAGGAAGTATGTATAATTGTACCGTGACATTACGACGCCTCAATTATGATTATGTTCGTCAACTGTATCGCCCCTGGCCAAGAGGATCCTGTGGGTCCTGTCGAATTGTTATGATGTTCTTATAGCGAAAAACTGATGCCGCTTCGAAAAAGTACCGATATTTTTTCTACAGTTGTCATTTTCGCGGTGTTTGGAAATCTGACCGATTTCAGAAAAACAATGTCTGTTTGAAACATTCATGAACATATATATATTGACAAAAATAACAATTGCTGCGCTGGTGCTTCAAAACGAAGTGGGTAGTCATCTGGATTAAGGTAAATTCGCATTATATCTGTTTTATTAATGTCTGATACACATTATGGCTTTTCCTCGATATGAATATATTATCCGAACACCGCGAAAACGAGAACTTTGAAATAACGGTACTTCATCTTAACAGCATCAGTTTGCAATAACAACATCGTAGCAAAATTCAGCAGGACACACCAACATGATAGCACATTAGCATGACCACTTGACCAGGGCTGTGTTTCATATATGTATAGATTTCGATTTCGCGTTCCACGCAAAATGTCAGACCAATTTGCATCCATATACTCCATGGAACGCTAATCAACATCCATTTCTAGTTTATATGGTCATCGAGGGGCCTCCATTTGCGCCGAGAAGCTACTGATAGGTCGGGCAATGTGTGAACTGCTTGCTATAGCCACGTTACATGAGACAGTATCAATGTTTCAGGAACAAGTCGGCATTCACACGTGATTTCCACATCGCCCGCTACTGGGGAGGATGCCACAATGACTACACTTGGATCCAGGTATCGGAGGTATGGGGTGGTTTCTGCTACTTCGACCAGCATTCAATTTATCCACAGTTTATGTACTCGGTTAAATCGTCAGCGGCATGGTCTGCAGGTAGGTTTATAAATTCACCTTAATCATTTCTAGATTAAATACTCATCGATGAGTAGTTACATATGTAAATGTTCCGGGAATATGTTCAACAAACGACAATTTCCCTCCAATAAATATGACTCCTTCTGCAACTTTTATTTGTTTTTCATCTGCTTATTTTTCCTGATACCCACTCAAGGTGAATAATAGAGCATTTCAATGAATATTTTTACGACTGAGTGCGAGAATCCATTAGTATAGAAAGGGTTAAATTTTATACGGAATCCATAGGATCACAAATGGCAACGACCACATCGTGGAAACAATATATGGTGCCAATTGCAATGCGATATCATTTCTTAGATATCATGTTACTGTACACGAAATGCTTCAGTATAGACAATGC
Organism: Siphonodentalium dalli; assembly: GCA_032622095.1. Taxonomy (NCBI): domain Eukaryota; kingdom Metazoa; phylum Mollusca; class Scaphopoda; order Gadilida; family Siphonodentaliidae; genus Siphonodentalium; species Siphonodentalium dalli. The sequence goes on from CP136063.1 coordinate 214,559,946, forward strand.
TAATGTTCGCCCAGCCATCTAAAGCTGTGAGGAAATATTCCGACTCAAAGTTTCCCGAAATTGGACCAAATGGTTTGTTTTAGTAGAAATGGAAAATTACGTGTACATGTATGCACTCAAGTGTAACAACATTGAACATGTGTAAAACAGCAAATAATTCTATAGTTTGATGATAATTTTAGACTAGACAGCGCAGCATATTAAGACAACCCAATATAGGATTTCCAAACTCTTAGCTACGATAACGTGATCGATATAAATAACTGGATTCAGATGCAATTCGGCTGAACTTTGAAAAGCACGCCCAAATATTTTAGTGATTAGGTCAGATAAGTCAATAATTTGTTACTTCCTGTTCGTGTTACACTCGAGAGACCTCTGCATTATTGGGATGTAAACCGGGTGAGCCATTTGGGAGTTGACCAATCAACAAACATGATTTAGTGTAAGACAGACAGGCTATATACACATTTTGGATTAAGCGTGAAAGGACGTATGTAAGTCCACAGTACAACAGAGAGGTGGGAGTAACACTATAAAACTAAGTCTTCCCTAACCCCAAATAAACAACAATAACACTCTTCTGCCACGAAGCGATGTGCGCATTTATTGAGGACGCCATATATATAATTACATCCAGGGTGTGCACAATCACGGCAATTCATATTTCACTCACATTGTTTGTAATGTGAAGCACTGTGAAAACAATATCAAATTATAACTATATATTCACGCATTCAAAATAATAATCACACGAAACACTAAATTATTTCTCCCTGCTCTATTTACCTAGTCTAATGTTCCGTAGCCGTTCAGGAAAAACACATAATTTTCCCGCTATACTTGGCGAAACGCGGGAAAATATAATTATAGAGTGTCAACTCAACTATGTACATGTACAAATGAAGTCAGCAGCCTTCGCAGCTGTGTTGTCTTATTTACTTCGTGCATGTACATGACACACAACTATCTAGATAACTGAACAAAGAAAAGAAATACCCATTTTTAAATGGAATAATGAAATGACATCGTTTGCGCTTGTGCACTTATGCCTTGTGCATGTTTGAATCTATTTAATACCAACAGGGTTACCCGGCGTTGCCCACGTTGAAGTGGTGTAAACTCTCAGAGCTGGGGTCATTTGGTGGGAATGGAGAATACTCTTGCTCAAAAGTTACGCGTATTCTTATAAATTGTATATCTAAATGGCATCACAAAATGCATTCCTATACATACATTATAAGTAGCGGCTCACCTTGTCGGAGTGATGTACCCTTGTCAGATGCCAGTAATGGAGAATCCTGAAAAATGAACTGCTACTGAAAGTGATTTCTTTTATCTCAGAAGAAACTACATGTGACTGCACACTGTTACCACTACTTTTGTTATCATGAATGAGACTCAATTGTTTTATAATACATTATAACACCCGCTGACGGTTCAATGTGTAAAAATAAATGATAAATATACTTTTAGTGCTTTCTTCTATGTATCTGTTTTGCTACCTCACTATACGAATGTCCTAATTCCCGTCCCCATATAAGTGTGCATGTTGAGAAGATATACTTGTTCAAGTGACTTAATACGGTTAACATTTGTCGAGGTTGTAAAATTTGAACGCCAAACATTCCTCAGAACGAAGTATGGAGATGAATAACTATAACTCGGGTGGATATCAGCGACCAAATCATTTTTATCAATGGTAGTGCCCCTCTCTCTCTAACCCTGGCCCAAAACGGCACCAAATTAGCCCATATTATTGTTTGTATCATTGGAGAAGAACGTGTATGAATATGGTGGAAATTAGTGCTAAATGTATTTGTATAAGCTTTGGTGTCACTCCCCATCATGCATGGCACTATAGACATATTTCAACCACCTCAATTAGACTCCAGGTATAAAAATGTCTCTTGTTATCGATTTCTGTTTCCCTTTCCCCTCCGTGACTCGAGCGGCGCCACATCATGGAAATGATTATGTATGCATACATTTGGTGGAAATTGTAGACAGAACTATTTCATCATTTGTGCTGCCCTTCACCCTTTTCTGCCCCTGGCACCAACATAGTCACGTTAGACAATTTTACCTCGCACCATAATCTTCCTCGTAAAAAAGCTATACCACAGAATGTGGCGTCTTTAACCCACACGACTTGATTCATCGCATCATTGGAGGATACGAATACATTTGTGGAAATCGGCAGTAAAATATATTTTAATAATTGTGGTGTCCCTCTCCTCCTTGCACCCTGACTCGAACCCCATTTTGACATCATTAAACCAAACAATTAGACTCCTGATACCATGGAGATGATTACGTATACGTTTGGTGGTAATCGGCGATAAAACTTATTCTTAAAAAACTTATTACCCCTCCGCATCTTCCATTCTAACGGCAACAGTTTAAATTATACGATTAGATTCCTTGTGTCATGGAGAAGAAATTGTGTCAATTTGGTGGAAATCGACGCTAAAAATAGTGTCATTCTGATATCATGGAGATGATTATATAGAAGTTTGGTGGTAATCCGCGAGTAAACAAATTCTAATCAAATTTAGTAACCCACCCCATCTCGCATCCAAACGGCACCAGTTTGGCGTCCTTCAACTATACGATTAGATTCCTTGTATCGTGGAGAAGAATGCGTATCAATGAGGTAGAAATTGGCGCAAAAATAGTGTTATCAATGTAGGTGCCCCTCTCCCTTTCAGTGCACCCTGACTCGAATGACGCCACATTTGACAGCTTTACGCACAATTCGATATAGACTTCTGATACCATGGAAATGATTATGTATAAGTTTGGTGGTAATCGGCGACTAAAAATATCTAATCAAATTTAGTAACCCACCCCATCTTGGCGTCTTTCAGTAACACGATTATATCCCTCGTATCATGGAGAAGAATGTGTATCTATTTGGTGGAAATCTGCGCTAAAAATATTGTTATCAATTTTAGTGTTACGCCTGACAACAGTGTCACGTTTGCACATCAGCACATCTTGGAACCACACCATTTGATTCCTCATATCATCGAGATGATTGTGTAAATTTGGAGAAAATCAGCGACCAAAATTGTTATGCCCTCCCCTTTCCTGCCCATGACAACAACAGTGTCACTTTAGAAAATTCTAACCCACACCGTTATCTTCCTCTTAAAACATACCCATGTTACACCCCTTTTGTGCCATCTAGATCCCCCCGCCGTGAATTTCTATAGAACACAGACATATTCGCAAATATAAATATAGATATTGTGAGGGTGAAGCGTTGTTGTTATAGTACTATATCATGCATTGGTTATAAGGGATAACGATGTTTTCCCTTCAAATTGATAGTTTGAAATTGAGATTTTTTTTAGTTCACGAATAGGGCGCCTTCTTAACCAAATATGATTCATAAAACAAAGTTGTATTCCTTATTAAACTGTCGGGATTGTGCTGCGAAATGCTGCTATAGTATACTTAAGTACTTACCAGGTAGGCATACACCCCGAACATATTTTCTATGTTAAGTATAAAAAAGACGTGTACTTTGAGTGTTGGTGTCAGAGCACGACCAAATGCATACAATGCATATAGCTTTTAATGGCAAGCCAGTGTCATTCTTGAGTTGATGGAAACTCTCAACAGTTGACGCCGGGAATGTTTTCAGAAGTTCCCGAGCCACTTGCTGTGGTCAATTGTGTCGATTGTACACATACGCTGTCGTCACAAACACTTTCTGAGGCCATGTCAACATTTCCGAGTACATTGGAGGCTGACATTACCTCCAGTTCACGAAAATGTTTTGTTGACCATCGATCTTGTTGTTTCGTTTAGAAAGATTCCGCATTGTGCAAGAATATATGTATCTCTTAAATAAAATGATCATATACTTTTAATGCTTTCTTCTATGTATCTGTTTTGCCAGTTCACTACATGAATCCTCTGATTCCCATCCCCATATATAAATATGCCAGTTGAGAAGATATAATTGTTCAAGTGACTTAATTCGGTGTAATCATTTGTCGAGGCTGTGAAATTTGAACACCAAAAACTCCTTGGAGCGAATTATGGAGATGACTAAATATAACTCTGGTGGATGTCGGTGACTACAATATTTGTAACAATGGTAGTGACCCTCCTCTCTCCAACCCTGGCCCAAACGGCACCAACTGTGGCGTCGTTAACCCACGTGAGTTGATTCTCTCTTTCAAGCCAGTGTCATCGGATTCTGTAAGGAAAACCATATTATCATCGCCGCCTAAATCATGCGCTCTTGATCCGCTGCCTACTAAACTACTGATTCAATTCTTAGACCTTCTTATCGAACCTATCACTGACATCATGAACTTCTGCCTAAAACATGGAACCGTTCCTGAATGTTTCAAACAAGCAGTCATCACACCTCTCATCAAAAAGAAAGGACTTAAACGGAATGACTTGAAAAATTATCGGCCTGTGTCTGGACTGCCATTCTTGTCTAAGATTCTTGAGAAACTCGTTCTCCAGCAACTAAAGGAACATCTGACGACAAACAACCTCATGGACAAATTTCAATCGGCATATCGCCAGTTCCACAGCACAGAAACCGCATTTGTTAGGATATCATCCGACCTCCTGAACGCTAAAGACAACCATCTAGTTTCCGTCGTCACGCTGTTGGACCTATCTGCAGCTTTTGATACATTAGATCACTCTGGCATGCTTAAACGCCTGGAAGAGACCTTCGGAATCAGCGCAAAAGCACTGTCCTGGTTCCAGTCTTACCCTACTGGACGTGTTCAGATGGTACGAATCAAAGATTTATTATCTGACAGAAAGTCTCTTAAGTTTGGAGTTCCTCAATGCTCCGCATTAGGACGGTTCTCTACACATTGTATACTCTACCTCTGTTAAACTTGATTCGGAAACATGGACTCAACGTACATATGTACGCGAACGACACGCAAACTTACGGTTCTGTCCCTCCATATGGCCTGTCGTCTTTAATAAGAAAAGTGGAATTTTGTGTCTCTGACGTCAAAAGGTGGATGTTGTCTAATAAGCTTAAACTAAATGATGACAAAACTGAAGTATTTGTGTGTCCCCCAGTCGGTAAGCACGAACCATTCACAATCAGAAGTTTGAACATCGGCGGATGTGAAATTGAGCCTACAACGTGTGCGAAAAATTTCGGTGTCAACATTTCTAATTCGTTATCCATGGACGCTCAAGTAAAACACATTTCCCGCACCATACTAATTGAACTTATGCGCCTTAGTCGTCTTCGTCCATACTTAACAATGCCTGCGGCGAAAAAGGTTGTTTCTTGTAATATTATGTCAAGATTGGACTATTGCAATGCGCTTTTCGTGGGAAGTTCACAACAACAATTAAGTCGTCTGCGACGTCTACAGAACTCAGCCGCGAGGATTGTAGTGCGTGTTCCGAAATCAACCCATGTCTCTCCAATTTTGAAAAACCTACATTGGCTCCCAGTGCGCGCGCGAATTGATTTCAAGTTAGCAACGTTCTGCTATCGTTACTTTAATTCATCTGCACCAGCATATATCTCGGACATTCGTACGTTGTATGTACCAGGCCGTGATAACCTCCGTTCAAAGGAAAAACAGCTTATGGCTGTTCACATGGGTAAATATAAGAAAATTGAACGTCGTCTGTTTACACACGCGGCACCAAGTGTCTGGAACTCCATCCCTCTCGACATTCGTCGTTCGCAATCTATCGACATCTTCAAGCAACGACTTAAGACGCACCTGTTCGATATTTACCCGCACACAGCTAGCCGTAGATAGCAACATTGCATCATTCTCCGTATTCATTGATAGTAAATATTCTAATGTCTGTACATGTATATAACCTGCATATAGAGTCCCAAGCGCTTCGAGCTACACCAGGGATGAAGCTCTATACAAATGCTATATATTATTATTATTTATTCCTCGTATCATTGGCGAAGAACGTGTATGAATATGTTGGAAATTAGTGCAAAACATATTTGTATCAGCTTTGCTGTCCCTCCCCTCCTCATACGGGGCTTGGACAGCGCTACCTTTGACATATTTTAAACCACGTCAATTAGACACCCTGGTATAATGGAGATGAGTTATATCAATTTGGTGGTAATCGGCGCTAAAAATATGTCTTGTTATCAATTTGGTTCCCCTCTCCGCTCCGTGACTCGAACGGGGCCACAGCATGAAGATGATTATGTACAAATTTGGTGGAAATCAGCGACAAAACTATTTCATCATTTCGCTGGCCCTCCCCTTTTCTGCCCCCGTCACCACTTGAGATAATTTTAACCCACATCATTATCTTCTTCGTAAATAATGCACCCACCAAATATGGCGTCTTTAACCCACACGACTTGATTCTTCGTACCATTGGAGAAGAACGTGTATATATAAATGTGGTGGAAATTGGCGCTAAACATATTTTCATCAGTCTCCCCATATCTGACTCACGCAGTGCCATTTTTCACATATCTAAACCACTCAATTAGATTTATTATGAAGATGAGTATATATTTATATACAATTGGTGGAAATCAGCAACTAAACAAATTCATATCAAATTTAGGGCCCCCATCTCTCACCCAACTGGCATCAATTTGCCGTATTTAAACCACATGATTAGATTCCTCGTATCATGAAGAAAAATATGTATCAATTTGTGGAAATCGGCGCTAAAATATATTTTTACAACTGTGGTGTCCATTTCCCCCTGCATACACCCCTGACTCGAACCCCTCTTTTGACATATTTAAACAACACAAGGTTGCTGATATCATGGAGATGATTATGTATAAATTTGGTGGTAATCGGCGACTAAACATGGTATTATCAATGTGTTACCCCCATATCATCCAAGCGGAACCAATTTGGCGTCTTTAAATGACACGATTAGATTCCGTGTATCGTGCAGAAGAATGTGTCAATTTGGTGGAAATCGGCGCTAATACTATTTGTATCAATGCTGGTGTCCCTCTCTGCTTCATTGCACCCCTGACTCGAATTACGCCACTTTTGACAGCTTTACACACCATTCGGTATAGACTCCTGATATCATGGATATGATTTTGTATAAGTTTGGTGTTTTAAACAACAAGATTAGAATCCGCCTATCATGTAGAAGAATGTTTATCAATTTGGTGGAAATCAGCGCGAAATGTATTATCAGTGTTGGTGTCCCTCTCCGATTCAAGGAACCCCTGAATCGAATGACGCCACTTTTGACAGCCTTCCGCGCCATTCTTTATGAACTCCTGATATCATGGAGATGATTATGTATAAGTTTGGTAGTAATCTGGACTAAACAAATTATTTCAAATTTAGTTCACCCATCTGCCGATCTTCAAGCGGCACTAATTTTGACGTCTTTCATTCACATGATTAGATTCTTTGTATCATGGTGAAGAATGTGTACCAATCTGTTGGAAATCGGCGCTAAAATATTGTTATCACTTTTGGTACCTCTCTCCCCTTTCGTGCACTCCTGACTCGAACGGTGCCATTTTTTATATCTTTAAATCACACCATTCCTCATGTCATGGAGATGATTATGTATAAGTTTGGTGGAAATCGGCGACACACATTGTGCTGCGCCTCCCACTGTTCTGCCCCTGACATCAACAGCGTCACTTTAGACAATTCTAACCCGCACCACTATCTTCCACGTAAAACGTTACCCCTGTTACACCCTATTGGTGCCATCTAGATGGTCCCCGTGAATTTCCATAGAACACAGACAGATGGACATTGGCAAACAGATATAGACTACATGAACGACTGAGAGTCGAAACTGTTCGAAAAGTTGTGTTCTATATTTATTCCATGCACGCCCAAGGTTGCACGTGTGATAAAATTAGGAGAGGGGCAAGTTTGTAAGTTTTGTAACTTGTGCCCTGATCCCTATGTATATTTTGTTTCTAAATACATTAAAATATGTTTAAAGTAAATTAATCCATGAATGTGACTAGTATGGTTGTCAGGGGGTTAGACCCGGAATAAATTGGTAAAAAAGCCATTGTGTTCTCAAAATGCGCGGACTGGTTTGCTGAGAAACATGCACAAAATCCGCTAAAACCGCTTTGGGGAAAATTCCCAACTAAATATGGCATCAAAATGGTAGTTGGTATCGGAAAAATGCTGAATGTATGTGGCATGTGCACCAGTTAATGCCAAATTTGTAATAAATTAAATTATACACCAGCAGTTCTTAGTCTTAAACCATATATGATGAAAGTCTGTCCCAAACTGGCCGCCGAAATGGACAAAATTGAATATATAGTTCTATAAGAGTGAACAACCGCTCGAATTACGCGAGGAAGAATGATTGCAGAGTATAAGAGAAAATTTTGATAAGAGATGTACGAACTCTCTCGAATGTATCGCACGGGAGAGCAAACGAAAACAGGGTCTAATACATCGGGTAAATCTGCACTTTTGTATGTATTTTTTAAATTTAGAATGGTGTGATATATGTGTAATTAAACAGTTAAATGGGATGTATTGATTCTGTAATCATTTCTAGAAGCAGTGATATATGTACTCAGAGCAGTCTCACGGGTGTGACCAATCATCATTTATTTTGATATATATTACATCAAACCTTTCGATATTCACTGCTATAGTATACATGTAGTTTGGAAGATATTAATAGAGTACTGGGTAAAATATGCAGGTCCTATTGCCCAAGTATCAAAATCGTGGACATACATGTAGTTGCCTCTGATTAAGCGATGAAACACGAATATTTCGCTTTTACAACAAGAATATGTGGCTGTACACTATGAACGCAACCTATCAAAACACAAAGGAGTACCATATAGTATCTTCAATAAATTCTAAACTTGTCCAAAATTGCCTACATACTCTTTGGCAGAGACTAGGTTTATACCTGGAAATTATATTTAGTTATTTTCACCAAGGTCACATATACTGGTAACTTATTACGTTTTCTGCAACCGCATAACCGCGTTTACCCCTTCTCAAAAGTTACATATATATGTTGCACACAAAACCATAAATAACAACATTGGATGAATGATCAACGCTGAAATAACGGCTTTAAACGCTAATAACCTGATCGTTAGCACAAATGAGTGGGTGGTGTTTGTACGATAATTTCAAACAACAAGTTACTTAAAACTGAAATTGTGCATTGCGTGGTAGCATATTCCATTTGTAAAGTGCCGACTGAAGTAATTTTAACAACACTGTTAACTAAGAAACCAATTTGGTAGCAGCATGAAAATTAGTCTGAAGAAAGGTACGATGTACAGTCTCTTTGGTCTGGTGAGATGGGGTGCTAATCTTTTGAAGAAATGAGTGTTTCCTTACAGTATATTTATTAAGCATTGCGGCATACCTGTATTGTTTGTTATGACGGAGAGTGTTGAAACATACGGAATTGTGACTAGTATTTATACCACAACTGTATGTACTTCAGTGTCTGCGTTACATTCCATAATCATCAAGAGGAATGAAACTACCATACACTTTGTGGCGAAACATTACTTCGTGTGTTCCATGCATGCCCGATATTATATGTGACCCGCCATATCAAATCCACGATAAGTCGGGATTTTTTTTACCCTGTGCCAATGCATTATCTTATATATGCAAGTCGACCATAGGTCGCCTCGCATATATAAGAGAATGCACTGGCCTAACAATTTTTTATCATTTTTTTTAAATAAATGTTTCTCACAATTTTTAGGACATAAAATTAAAAAAAACATCCATTGCCCTGCAGGGAGCCCCACACATATATAGAAGCATATAGAAGAGTGTCGTCTGCTCATGTTTGTCTGGGGCTCTGTATGGGTGAAATTATAAAATTGTTAAAGAATACAAGAAAAAATTATTAAAAATTGTTAGGCCAATGCATTCTCTTATATATGCGAGGCGACCTATGGTCGACTCGCATATATAAGAGAATGCATTGGCACAGGGTAAAACAAATCCCGACTTACCACTGGATTTGATATGGCGGGTCACATATTTGTCCCGACTGTGGATGTGTTCTAAAGAGAATACCCGAACTTTAAAGACCACAAATCATTGGATTGAATTACGTTACAGTGACCGATAAATCCCTCAGATGGATGATATGCATACCTTCATATATTTAACAACAAGCTTGCATATTATCAGTACGTATTTCTACGTCAATCTGGTTATCCGATATGTTGCTTTCGTCGTGGCATGGATTGGAGATGCGGCCATTTTTACAGTCATTTCATGTCCGTGATTGTGCTATTTTCTGTCCGTGTCACTCTATTCGCTGTCGTACTCTAATTTCACACACACTGACATAACTGTGTAATTCCTATGCCAAAAATAAATCTCGTGTAATGACTTATTTCGAGAAATGGTGTCATATAGACAACTATAACGAGGATGTGTTGTTTTTTATCACCATTGTTGTAGCTAAAGGAAGTCCATTTCGGGCAAAAATATATCAAGGTAGTACCTAGCATCGCTTATTGGTCTTGCTCTTAAGTTGAACGCTGATTGTTAAAATTGTCCGAACACATTGTGTGTTTTTAAATATTTAAATATTTTCTAATTGCATGTTACATGTAGGAGAGTAGGCCAAGGCAAGAGCGAAACTCTTCCATGTCTTGGATTGAGAGCATGAATGCGTGAATGTATTTTGTCTCTTCCTCTGTTATTATTCTTCATCAATAAAAATAAAAAAAAATAACGAAGATGTCTGCATTTGAGTCGATTTTACAGGTTAACATACCTTTTACAGCCGTTGTATACCATACGTAGAACAATTACTATGTTCGTAACATACCCAACGTACCCAAATAACGTATAGCCTTGCTCAATACAAGGAACCTGATCTGCCTTAATCATTCGTTTCAGTAACCTAAACATTGTCCCGTTATATTTTTCTCAAGCTTACCATTTTTAACATGTTGATTAGAAGTGTATTAGCTTAACAAAGTGGTGATAAAAATGTCTTATCTAAATGTTTTTTTTAATATTTGTGGGAATTTCTCCACTCCACAATATTAATGACAATTTATATGTTGAGAGAAATTGTCCAATCAATGTGTGACTTTAATGTCGGAATTTATGTTGTTTCAAGTTAACATTCTAATATGTCATTCAATACAACATTAGTATCCATACCTAATTTTGGCATACATTTAGATATGTTATTCTATTTTAATTTGTGTTATGTTTTACAAATCATATTGAAGTTTCGAATCCAAAGCAAAGGCTAGAGCTCTTTAGTCTATGTATGTGTACCTATACAATGGACATATCGGTAATGCTGGTAATAACTATTGGTATATTAAGACAGAATACACGTTCTATTTTTTCTTTTTATTATATTGCAGATACATCCCAGTTCAATAAAGCTGAGTGGTTCGCCATATATCTCAGCTGATAGGACTGAATGGAGAAAGGAAGCAGCCCGAGTTATTCACCTTCAGCAGGGGGGGGTCTGCAAAATTCCGTACACAGGGCTGAAAATAAAAATGCCACCAACCAGGGACCCACCTTCCCCTAAGCGCAAAATAGTATTTTTTTCTCCGACAAATTTGGAACCCACCCCCTTTTCCCAGGATTTTTATACTTATAGATGCTTTTTTTAAATAATATATTGACAATTGAAACTGTTTACTCATCACCCTTAATGCTGACTAATGTATATCTCTCAGTGATAGAATATGTGATGCAGATAAAGTTATTTCTCTGTTAACCGTGTATCTTTACAAAGATGTTACTATGCTAATTTTCAACTAAAATTTTGATTCAAAGATCTGACTCACTTGAATTGTACACATTTAGTCACGAACGCTAGTAACAATTATTAGCATAAACTATGTGTTGCCTGCGAATGTAATTGTTATATCTTGTATTTTTTATACCATTTAATGTGGAAGCGAATATGTGTGTTTTCTATAATAAGAGAGAAAAGTGGCGAGGATCTAGAGAAGAACACCAGCAACAGATAATCCTTTGCGAAACGGGCCAACCAGTTTCGGATTAAGATTATCATTTGTTAGAACCTGTGGGTGTGAAGAAAATATTTTGTGCATATGCATGTATTTGACCACACCTATTTTGATGATCAAATGGGTGGATATTTAGACATAGTATTCTTCCCTGTTCTACGCTGCTATTGAAAACTTCTTGATTATATCTGGCTTCAGATCACTAATGGCATTAGCAGATGAACACTTATCATATGCATCGACCTGCATAAATTTAGTCATTATTGTGTGGAGCATATCTAAAGATCTTAGGACGACTTATATCATGTTAATTATATATTAACAGGATAAGTTTTATATGTTATAATAATTTTGTATATATATTTCTCCAGTTAATTATAAATTATTCCCTAAAAACTTATTGAACATGATGTTATATATGGATTTGAGACCTCGATTTAATCTAAGTCAAATGAACGCACCATAGGATTGCAACATTATATATTCACCCTCCTACATGTACAAAAATAGTTACTGGACAATATAACAGTCTCAATGTTTGTTTATAATTATTTTTAAAACCCATTAGGACATAATTTGCAGCCACCAGAAAAAAACATGTTTTCTGGGCTCCCGACCACCCACCCACCCCGGCCCTGTGTACGGAATTTGTTGTCAGACCCCCCCCCCCCTCCCCCGCCTTAAACAATGAAAACCTCCCGTCTTCTATCAAAGAGGCTCCATCAGATTTTACACTATATCAGTCAAACTTTTCTCATGACAATATTCGGATCACTAGGCAAATGAAACATATGAAAGTGATTTTAACCAACGTTGAAGGCATTACCAAGGCTGTCAAAATCACAAGCCTTGCTCAACGAGAATATAAGCTGAAAATTTGTAACACTATCTAATATTTACTACTGTCGCCTATCAAATCATTAAAGTTCTTCTTGGACGATCCTTTGACTTATCGACAGACCAACAACAAAAAATCAACGCCTGATAAATCTATTTGTCGATATCTCACCAGCGTCCGCGCTGATACATATTGTCGATTCTTTGGCCATTGCTGAATTGTTTTGGTCGTTTTTCAAATGCGTTCATAATAAAAATGAAGTAAAATATCACAATAAGCAAATCAAGAGAATAAAACGCATGCGCAACAACTACATTTTGAAATAAGAACATGTCTACTAATGAGATCGGAAAAACTGTACACTACGTCTAATCGGTATTGTACATGTATACTACCATAAGTGTGCACTGATTGGCTCACTGTTGTGTATATTGTGGCCAAATGTAATTGTCTTGGATCATTTAACCATTCTATGACTGGAGCTTCCTGAATGTTTGCGAAACCCTGTGCCAATGCATTCTCTTATATATGCGTGTGGGGAAACTCGCATAAACATGTGTAACATAATGCATTGACCTAACAATATTGACCTTTACCTTGTAAGCCAGTGCATCCTCTTATATATGCGAGGCTCCATACGGGAGACTCGCATATATAAGATAATGCACTAGCACCGGGTATTTAATGCTGCACCTGCGCCAGCTCCCGCCATGTAATGGTTAAAAATAGTGATCATTTGAAAAATTGGTCACACTGTATCTGACCTAAAAACATCAAAAGAACGAGCTGATTGGTTCGATCTATTTATGAATAATATTGTTGTTGTTTCAAATCTGATGGACGTATCTTTGGCACGATGTGGTGAATACAACACAGAGCTGTTATCATGCAATACACCATCCTTAGTACACAGTTTACAAAAACAGAACTGTTATCATGCAATACACCACCCTTAGTATATAGTTTTCAACACATAACTGTTATCATGCAACACAACACCCTTAGTATAGAGTTTACACCACAAAACTATAGTTTACACCACAGAACTGTTGTCGTGCAATACACCACACTTAGTATAGAGTTACACCACACAACTGTTGTCATGAAATACACCACCCTTATATAGTATAGAGTTTACAATACAGAATTGTATCATGCAACACACCACCCATACCACACCACCCACATAAATGTTATCATGCAATACACCATCCTTAGTATAGAGTTTACAAGACATACATTAGCACGAAATACACCGCACTTTGTATATAGTTTACAAAACAGAACTGTATCATGCAATGCACCATCCTGGTTATAGAGTTTCAACTCCCCGTTTGAATGACAACACATGTGGGCCAAACATTACCCTGGAAATTCCTTACGAAATATGACTATCCACCAGGGCGCAATGAACATTGACTACAGCCATGAACATTGACCGTCCCTCGATATGTCTCAAACACAGATGAAAATATTCCAGAGTTTTACGAGTTGGTTTGTTGGGTTTATGTGTTTGTTTGTTTTTTTTATTTGTTTTTTTTTCTATTATTTTTTCAATACTGTAGTGTTTTATATTTAATAATATTCATGTTTTCTTCAAATATGAGCCAAGTCTGATTATTTTAATGAGTTCCTCTTCTTTCAGTGTGTATATTGCAATTTAGCTATATTCATCAAACAAACTTTATTTGTATAAACTTGTATTTACATGTATAACACTTGGAAAATATTCCATAAGATTGAAAGTTACAATTAGAAGTTCATCATAGGTTCTGGTGGTGTCAAAATCTTCGATTGTTGTTGTTTCATATTTTATTGATCATCCCATATTAACATTTCAAACAAAACTTATTTATAACACATTAATGTAGGATGAGCGAATAGGGATTGGAGCACAAGTTATAACAATTTAGGTGGAGCTCCTCTCCCCAGGAAGAAGATGGTGATGCACAGATAAAATATTTAAGTACATAAATGTTGACCACAAAACAAAAAGAAATCTGACAAAATACACAAATACAATATGGAATGTTCAAGATTGGTATGGGTAAGGGAAGATAGTTTTATATCATATGTTTATGTTTAGTGCATGTTGTTCTCAATTTAGGTTAATACACAACTGGTAATGTTCACTAAATGTAATGCATCTGTTCATCGCCAAATCGCAATGAGTTTATAATATATTTTGGACAGCAGCGAACAATTGGTAATTTCCTTCATTGGAAAGTGAGACTGATCCACAAAGTAGATCAGCAACATGAACTTGATATAATCCTATTCGAATTATTTTTTCTTCGAGGTTGGCCCTTTCTGTTCGATAATAGGGACAAGTGAACAGGTAATGATCAGCGTCCTCGTTTAGGTAGCCACAACTACATTCCGGGTTACTTATTAAGTGATTTTGACATTTGTCCCCATTCAAATCGCTGCATTTATTTCGGAGTCTACATAACAAAATGTTAGCTTTCCTTTTGCCGCTAGAATAAACATTGGTGTTTTAAGTGTCGCAAATTGTGGGTTTACAAGATTAGAAAAGGTAGTAATTGATGTGCTTTGTTGTGCTGTTTTTTCTAGGCCATTCCATATCGAAATCATGGAAGGAAGGAAACTACTATTTGTATGCTGAGAGCCTGGTACAAAATGTCTAACAAAGTTTGGATTTCTGAACTCATATCTGTTGTCCGTTATGTCGCCAGTTGTTGGAGGGATTTTGTTTAGTATATAGGATGGTGCATGATTAGTCATGATTTGATAAGTGAGACGTAATTTATGCCAGTCTCTGCGTTGTTGGAGAGTATTCCAACCAAGTTCATGTAATAAGTTAGCGTTTGAGACATATCTAGTGACACCACTGACAATTCGTGCTGCTTGTCGATTGTTATTGCAGCTCCAAATTTCAATCCAAAGTGCACGAGTATGACGCCGATGTCCTGCATCCTGACAATAACTTTGCGACTTGTGGGCAAATAGTTCACACAACTCATCATAGCTATTGGTAACAATACAACTATTTTCGGATTTGTAATCAACTCCGACATCTCTATATGTGGGAATATCTGGCGGATTCACCAAGAAATCGGAATATTAAACATTAATGTCAAAACCTTAAGAGAGAAGTATTTACAAATAGTTCAGTCGTGTGAAACAATATCCATAGTCGCTGACCACTTCACGCAGTGAGTAGTCAACTGGACAGTATAGGTCGGAAAGCACACTCGAGTCAAGAGTATCATTAAGTGTTCTTTGTTTTTTTTATATAAAACTCATTACATCTCATCGCAACAATTCACTTATAAACAGGCATGTCATGAGAGATCTCAAATAAAGATATTCATTTTATTGGTGTTGTTTTTCCAAATGAAAATAATTATGAAATATCCTGAATAAAGGACAACTACTTACCCTGGTAATCGTCAGATATAATATCATAGATGTATGAGCTGAACTTTTTTCAAAATACTCAATTTTAAAGACGAATATGTACCTGAAACCAGTTACAATTCAATACGTTTAATCAATCTCTACCAGAGCGCACTTCCTTTCTGCCTCTGTCGTTGAGTATTTGTCTTGTGTTCTTTATTCAGCGCGGGGTTTTCCAGACAAAATGGCTGAAACCGATCGCACCAAAGTCAAATTTAATATGTGCTTTGCAATTCCCGCACTGAAAACTTAATGACATAATGGAGAATTAGAGCGGTAGTTTTGCTGAAGATTTTCGCCAAATTCGCAGCAAATCAGAACTCTTGTGTTTAACTTGCCATGCGTCTTATCGTGAGGCCCCTCTCCTAATACAATATAATAACACACATGTGATCATGATGACGGTACAAACGTATTTACATGGTGATAAGTTATGAGAGATATAGTGTGTAGTGCCTTCCAGGGCTGATCAGACATGATGTTGTTTCTTTGCTGTGAGAAAATTTATATTTAAAGAATGTCACTACATTTTGAATTTTGGTATGGTTGACAAGTGCCAATATATTATTTATTCTTAGTACTTTTATGTTGGCTGTAAAATATAATGGTACACTTGATTTGCTTTCTATTTTTATTATTGTTGTGCTCTGGAAGGCAATACAGAAACTATTATCGTGACAATGCCGTCCGTGTGCGTTTCGGCTTTTGTGTTGATAAAATAATCACACCGTTTCGCAATATAGTTCTTTGGTTCTATTGGTAATTTCCAAACTTAAGGTACGAAATTACACAAATTTTGTTCGAAATTGTGTGTTCTTAACAAGGGCAGCAATTTGCTCTGATCGCTTAGTATATATCTTACTATCGCGGAAGTCCACCAAATGTGGGTAAACTCTGCACGGAGTTTGACGTTTAATGTCACAAAAGTAGATAATTTACAAGTGATCGATGCTAATTAAAGTTTGTGTTCCATTGATCACATTGACCAAATTTTGAAACTCTTTTCAGAGAGATCTTGTGAAAATGTATTTTTAAATATGAGGATATCGATGTACGTAACCATCTTAAGCACTGCTGTTTTACCATGCCACAGCGGTGTGACTAATTAGTGCCCGGGCAAGCCCGGGCACGCCCGGTCACGCCCGGGCAAGCCCGGGCAGGTCTTGGTGGTCTCATGGGCCCGCAGACAGTCTAATATGATGCCATATGGTAGTAGGATACAGAATAAGCATATATTAGGAAAATTGACTTGCTGTGTCGTCCACCGGCGGGTTTATTAACCATTTAAATGACGATATTGACTAAAAGAACCCGGGAGAGCCCAGACGGACGCATAGACCCGACCATATTATATATTGATGACTAATGGTAGCGAGGCACTTACTAAAGGTATATATTGCAAATATTGACTCGCTATCTCGTTCGCGGCCGGCTTCATTAACCCCTTAAATGACGATATGCGCCAGAAGAACATGGCGCAATCCCGGGCACGCCCGGGCAGGTCTTGGTGGTCTCATGGGCCCGCAGACAGTCTAATATGATGCCATACGGTAGTAGGATACAGAATAAGCATATATTAGGAAAATTGACTTGCTGTGTCGTCCACCGGCGGGTTTATTAACCATTTAAATGCCGATATTGACTAAAAGAACCCGGGAGAGCCCAGACGGACGCATAGACCCGACCATATTATATATTGATGACTAATGGTAGCGAGGCACTTACTAAAGGTATATATTGCAAATATTGACTTGATATCTCGTTCGCGGCCGGCTTCATTAACCCCTTAAATGACGATATGCGCCAGAAGAACATGGCGCAAGCCCGGGCACGCCCGGGCAGGTCTTGGTGGTCTCATGGGCCCGCAGACAGTCTAATATGATGCCATATGGTAGTAGGATACAGAATAAGCATATATTAGGAAAATTGACTTGCTGTGTCGTCCACCGGCGGGTTTATTAACCATTTAAATGCCGATATTGACTAAAAGAACCCGGGAGAGCCCAGACGGACGCATAGACCCGACCATATTATATATTGATGACTAATGGTAGCGAGGCACTTACTAAAGGTATATATTGCAAATATTGACTCGCTATCTCGTTCGCGGCCGGCTTCATTAACCCCTTAAATGACGATATGCGCCAGAAGAACATGGCGCAAGCCCGGGCACGCCCGGGCAGGTCTTGGTGGTCTCATGGGCCCGCAGACAGTCTAATATGATGCCATATGGTAGTAGGATACAGAATAAGCATATATTAGGAAAATTGACTTGCTGTGTCGTCCACAGGCGGGTTTATTAACCATTTAAATGCCGATATTGACTAAAAGAACCCGGGAGAGCCCAGACGGACGCATAGACCCGACCATATTATATATTGATGACTAATGGTAGCGAGGCACTTACTAAAGGTATATATTGCAAATATTGACTCGCTATCTCGTTCGCGGCCGGCTTCATTAACCCCTTAAATGACGATATGCGTCAGAAGAACATGGCGCAAGCCCGGGCACGCCCGGGCAGGTCTTGGTGGTCTCATGGGCCCGCAGACAGTCTAATGTGATGCCATATGGTAGTAGGATACAGAATAAGCATATATTAGGAAAATTGACTTGCTGTGTCGTCCACCGGCGGGTTTATTAACCATTTAAATGCCGATATTGACTAAAAGAACCCGGGAGAGCCCAGACGGACGCATAGACCCGACCATATTATATATTGATGACTAATGGTAGCGAGGCACTTACTAAAGGTATATGTTGCAAATATTGACTCGCTATCTCGTTCGCGGCCGGCTTCATTAACCCCTTAAATGACGATATGCGCCAGAAGAACACGCGCAAAAAGCCCGATCACGAGAGAGCTCGGGGAAGTCCGGGTGGCACCATGGACCAGTGATCGGTATAGTGTGATGCCTTATGGCGGTAGGGTGGCTGGTATGAACATTTACTGCCGTTATATATCGTTCACGGCGGGTTCATTTATAATATTGGTGCCCACTCGATCAGGAATTGGCGGCATTATTGGCCATCCTTTATACGTTCCTATATACAACCGCATATTTTTTTGTGAAAAACTTAATTTAACCCCCAATGCAGTCGAAACATTTGCTCACCGCCACGTAACACGTCCAACAGTATGTATATAAAAAAAGAATTACTCGTTAAATTTAAAGCATGCAGTTCACAGTTGAAAAAATTGTGAACCGCCGTCATACAATTGCTCTTAGATGGTCATTCTGATGTTTTTTATTATTATTTACAAGGACTGGCCCTGCGAATTTGAACTTGTCGGTCGATATATTTTTGAATCCCTGACATTTCTGCACGGGACATGACCCACTTTCAAAAGCGGACATTTCTCCACCCGGACAGTTACCCACCCAGACATTTACACACTATATGACATTTTCCCACCGGACATTTCCCCGCCCTGCTAATAAAATATTTTATGCTACATCCTTTATCGCAGACATCAAAGGATGTTTTGAGTGGTCAGTGAAGCCTGGACATTGAGGCCATCTCATGTCATGTCAACTCAACCGATGTAATGTTTTGAAAAACATTTATCAGTTATCATGGAATCATATCTTCACTTTCAATCATGGAATTGATTAAGAACAATCGTGGTAGTGACACATTATGTGTCGACGGTCATGCTTATTTCAAAAATAAAGTCAACAATTCGGGTGGGGAAAAGTCCGGTGGGTAAATGTCCGCATTGAGTAAGTGGGGAAATGTCCGGTTGGTAAATGTCCGATTGGGTAAATGCCCCTTTGCCACTTTCTGAGAGGTTGGGGAAATGTCCGGTGGGGAAATGTCCGATTACCATATTTTGTTTTAGAATATATTATTTGCCTATTGATTGAATTTGGTTCCAGGGAAGTTTGAAAGCAGAATACTTTGCGAATAATGTTAGAGAATATAACTGAATTGCTCTGTGTTATTTTTTGACTGATTATATGCATGAAGCCAACATAGATTATAGAGGATTATGAATATCAATTAAAACACTATAATCTCGATTTACATTCTGGGAAGGGTATCAAACGGATTATAAGATTAGATACCCGTGCGCGGATTCGAGATTGTGATATCATTGCACCCTGGGATTTTACTCCTTGATTGTTGAGACAACTCTTTTCATAATATATGCTTATTCTGTATCCTACTACCATATGACATCATATTAGACTGTCTGCGGGTCCGTGAGATCACCAGGGCCTGCCCGGGCGTGCCCGGGCTTGCGCCATGTTCTTCTGGCGCATATCGTCATTTAAGGGGTTAATGAAGCCGGCCGCGAACGAGATAGCGAGTCAATATTTGCAATATACCTTTAGTAAGTGCCTCGCAACCATTAGTCATCAATATATAATATGGTCGGGTCTATGCGTCCGTCTGGGTTCTCCCGGGTTCTTTTAGTCAATATCGGCATTTAAATGGTTAATAAACCCGCCGGTGGACGACACAGCAAGTCAATTTTCATAATATATGCTTATTCTGTATCCTACTACCATATGACATCATATTAGACTGTCTGAGGGTCCATGAGATCACCAGGGCCTGCCCGGGCGTTCCCGGGCTTGCGCCATGTTCTTCTGGCGCATATCGTCATTTAAGGGGTTAATGAAGCCGGCCGCGAACCAGATAGCGAGTCAATATTTGCAATATACCTTTAGTAAGTGCCTCGCAACCATTAGTCATCAATATATAATATGGTCGGGTCTATGCGTCCGTCTGGGCTCTCCCGGGTTCTTTTAGTCAATATCGGCATTTAAATGGTTAATAAACCCGCCGGTGGACGACACAGCAAGTCAATTTTCACAATATATGCTTATTCTGTATCCTACTACCATGATATTAGACTGTCTGCGGGCCCATGAGAACACCCGGACCTGCCCGGGCGTGCCCGGGCTTGCCCGGGTGTGCCCGGGCTTGCCCGGGCGTGCCCGGGCACTAATTAGTCACACCCTGCCACAGTGTTAGTCCGGGTCCCGGGTCCCGGAGTCCGGGACGGCTGTTGAATTTCTATCGCACAATGTACATTTGTCTCCCGCACGCTTCTGTGACATACGGGGAATTGTTGCCCACTGGTATACCTGGGATGTCACTCAAAGCTCGCCCGATTGTGACATTCCTGAGTTTATTGTGCCTGTCATTTACAGAATGAGGTCCACAGAGGGTGAATTTAGTGACGCTCTCCCGCATGACGGGTTATCATCACTAAATTCACCATCATTATGCATGGCCTCATCTACTATAAGAGACAGAGATCGAAGTTCCCAAACGGTGACTATTTAGATGTACACCCATTGGGAACCTCGATTATGCAATGTACCGTCTGCCATTTTGTGGATATAGAGAAACTAAACTAAAAAAGAAATATAAACTATGTGAAGAACTTTCTATAGAAATTTGACAATAAAAAAACTGTCCAGATAATATGAAGCCTAAGCAGAATGAGATCCCCCAGTGGGTGAATTTAGTGATGCTAGCCCACTATGCGAGATAGCGTCACTAAATTCACCCTCTGGGGACCTCATTCTGTAAATGACAGGATTGGCACTTTCACAATGAAAGGCCGTGTATTCTTTAATCAGTTTGACTTATGTTCGAATCGTTTTAAGAAATCAAACATTAACATTTTTGATAAATAACACATTCCTGGTTGGTGGGGCTGTTAATTTTCCGTCATTATGCTGGTCAAATAGTAGGAATCAGTCAGAATTATTTGGCAGAAACATGAGTAAAGCAACTTTGAAGTTGAGTACTCATGCGACGAAATGTCTGGTTTCGTTTGAAATCAGTGCAGGTGTCAATTTCATGAACGTTAACATGAGAATGTGGCAAGTGTTAGTTGTTTATAAGAAATTGACAACAAACTTGCCCGTAAGTAGTAAGTAAGTAATGCTTTATTCTCAGCCAATTGGTAATTTGGTACATTAGAAAACATATAATACACTATGTACAAATGAGAACGCTCCGGTCCAAATATTTGAAAATACACATGCAACCAGTAAATACAGAAAACAATCATCACACACCCAATATATAACAACTATGCATGTATATATATACACATACACATATATATATACGTACACACACACACTAAGGAGATCATTGTGCAGCTGGGGGAATATATGTAACCGGAAGGAATATAATCGCACGATACAAAAAAGGACGGCGATTTTAATTTCATACCTTAGTAACAAAAAACATATGTACAACGTCGCTGGGTTGTGCATTTGTCTGTGGTAACTCCCAACTATATAATAATGCCATTGTCCGCCTGTTGGTGACTAAAATGTCTACTCAACACGTCGAGTGATAATTTGTTGAGCGAACTGTGTTCAGCGGTTGAGGAACGAGAACTCAATGAAAAATCAGAATATCTGTTACTTTATCTGTTAGAAGTGTTAGCATGATCAAAGAGTCTTCGTGAGAGGTACTACCTTAGCTGTATGTCAAATTAAATTGTTGAATGATAAAACATTGAATACTATGTCTTTTACTTCACTATCAGAGATATTCGCAACAATGGTGCGAGATTTGTGTTCGTTGCGAACACCAATGAATACGCCTTGTCACTGAGTCGTGGCCATTTTGGGCCTATATATCCAGCCCCGTTCCTTTTTTTTTAGTGCTACATGTCAAAATTCTGGAATGAATTCCATATATGGAGCTTTTGAGTATTCATGAATTCCATAATATAGAATGCTAATCCAGAACTTTGACCTGTAGCACTAAAAAAACTGAACGGGACTGGATGGATCCAACATGGCCGCGATGATGGTTGCCAAGGAAATTCCTTGAAGGAATGAAGATATACTAGTCTTGATCTTATAGGAGTGTTGTATTTGTAAATTCCTTGCGTTGAGCATTCAAATGGAAATGAGTAATGGTGGAATGGCCGGTAATTCGACATACATGTATCACGATTTGACTCTGTTTTGAGGATGTACCTTCATTGGACAGAATGGCGACTATCAACCTCCATTGCAAATGTGCAGTTAATTTGTAGCACATAATCGTTGTCGGGCGTAGTTAGAATAATTCCACACAAAACATGTGACATGAATTCGGTGTAAACAAAACAATAATACTAATTGTGTAAGAAGGGGAGTAATCCAAAATTCTCAGCGGGAAGTAACACAAAAGTAGTCCTACAATGTGAGGGTCTAAACAACATCTCGATGGTGTAATAACACTTTCGAACTTCTGGGAGTGTGGATTCTGTTTCTATCTTGGCGTAAAATAGAAAGGGAACTCCCTTCATTGTTATATGTGGATGGACCAACTGCGTACAGCCTGCGATAATGGAGATCTCTTTCCAGAAACTATCGGAAGTCGTCCAAAGACTCGCAGCATGCATGCATGATGCATATAAATAATGGCAATGATGTACAAAGTTATAATAGGCCGATACAGCAATCGTATTCCTGGAATATGTCCCCTCGTGCCCCAATGAATTGAATCTCTATTCTGGCTACGCCTTATACGTGTATGTAGCATAGTTCACATGTTAACACTCGATACATCAAACTAATAGCGTAGGTATGACTTACTTTTCTGCAGGGTTATTATGGTAAATGTTTCTTTTTAGAGGAACAGTGGATTTCTGCAGATAAAATTAACATCTACACAAATGCTGCTTCCACACTTCGGTTTTGAGGTATTTGTGGCATGTTTTGGTTTTGTGGGGAATGGCCACTTGCGGCCAAGAAGCTTAATAGTGCCATTTGGAGCTTTATCCATCTGGTAAGCCTTTAACATTTGGGGACATCGTTTCAAAAATCATAGGCTCATACTCCATTCAGATAATGCGGCAGTTGTAGCTATCATTAATGCCCAAACAACTACAGATTCTAGTCTTTTAAAACTTCTTCGTTTGTTTGTCTTAATTACACTCAAATTCAGTATCGTTATTCGATGTCAGCATATCGCGGGTAAGGACAATCGCTTATCGGATCTGCTCTCGATGTTGCGGGTAGTGATACCACCTCAGATGTCCATCAACAACTTATTTTCCCCCGAAAATTTTATATTCGGGGGACTATTGTAATAAGCTCCGTCCGTCCGTCCGTCCGGAATTATAACGCCAGTAATGATCATCCGATTTGATTGAAACTTGGTATGTAGATGTCTCAACCAAGAACACACATGCTCTGCAATTCTGGGTTTGATCCGATGTTCTTTTATGGAGTTATTTCCCTTTTTTTCAACTTTTTTTTTACTTAGAAAATTTCTCACTTTTTCGGTTTCCGGATGATATCTCAAGTTTGGATCCTTTAATTGCAAATACCGTTTTTATGTGGATCAGCCATAGCAAGATACATGTTGAATTCGAATTTGAGTTTGATCCAATTATTTTTCTCAGAGTTATGGGCTTTTCGACTTAGAAAATTCAATTTCTTGTTTTTTCTTTGGTTTCCGGATGATAACTCATGTTTAGATTGTTTAATTGGATATTATGTTTTTTTGTGGGTCGTTCATATCAAAATACAGGTCAAGTTTGAATTTGAGTTTGATCCAATGATTTTTCCCAGAGTTCTGGGCCTTTCGACTTCATGGTGTAATCAACTCCTCCTACAGTTTTGATCGTAGATATTTGAAACTTCAGAGTATTGTTACCCACATATTGGAGATGTGCAACATGTATATAGATGACGGGAAAATTATTTTTTTGCGGAATTATTAACCCTTTCGACTTAGAACATTTCAACATTTTTTTTAATTTCTTTAACGTGGCATCGACTTGCCACGTTTCGGGGGACACTGTGGGCGGCTGACCTTTTATTTCCACTATGAAGCATCTAGCCGGTCAGTCCATAACCACGGCAACTAAAGACACAGCAAATATTGGGGCAACGTTTTAGCTTTCTGCCATAAGCATAATCTTTCGACCGAAATACCTATCTCGGATGGAACGGTTTGTCTTTTTTGTCGCCCAGTTATATAACGCTTCTTATTATGTCAGCTCTTGCGATTAGCCAATCAGAGTCGATAGTGACGGTATATGAACCCATATTAGGTCAGTAACCCCATATGAAATCAATATTAGGTGCTCATCCACCATCTTGTTTTCAGAAACTCTGTCGCCTCGGGAATATTTTTGGTGTATTTTGGCGCCAAGAAATAATAATAATAATAATACAATAATAAAATGAGAAAAGAAAATTCGTGGCTTGTGAAGTAACTTTGACCACAATTTTCACCCAGCACCGATAATAAAAACTCAAAACTGGATTGATAGAATGACATTCAATTAAACGCAATTGCTATGATAATTTAGGAAGTCCGTGTAACATTCCACTTGACATATTTGACAATGAAAAACTCTTACATGTATAGGTTGAGCTAATTATGTTTACAATGTCCATATACATTGTATTTGTGACCTGCCAGCAAATGATGAACCCAAACGATTATTTACCCTAATCATCGCGCGAGACGAAGCGATTCAGTAGCTTTCGGTGTGAATATAAAAATCTCGCGCTTTGAACCGTTACGGACAACAGAAAACGGCCGTGAAAATCGCGCGCTCGCATCCGGTGTGGATTGACCTTTAGTGTCACCATATCTCAACATATGAAAAGGGGGTTTTAGGTTCGTTATGTCAAGGCTTGATAATAAGTCAGGGCATAGCCTATGGGTCAAAGCTTGTGGTCAGGCATAAATATATTTACTGCGAGAGCTCTGGGTCCCTTTTAACTTCAAGCTATAGTCGTAGACCACATGTCCCTGAGAGGAATAGCACCAATACAAAAGCTTAAGGAGCCGCTCCATTCGGGAATTTTCAAACAATCTCAATTTTAAACTATCAATTTGAAACGTAAAATCGTTATCCTCCTTAACAAATTTGTGCAAAAGCACTATAACACCTGTCCACCCTCAAAATATCAAAGTTACGTTCTAATTATGCGGAAAAAAACAGTGGTTTAACAAAATAAAAAGAATGTTTTTTAGATAGATCTATATATAATTTGGCAGGAATTGTTTTCAAAAAACATACTTTATTATTGAACTTATGAACCCAACTAGTGTATGCGCTCAGTCTACCAACTGAACTCATTAATCTCTGCGAGAAAATACATAAAACATTGTTCATGGCTTATTTTAGTTTTGTTGCTGTTTTTTTGTTTATTGTGTGAAGGACCAAACAGCATAAAACAACATAAATAGTATTCAACCACGTTTGCGATGATCTGGCAAATATAAACACTCAATACTGATTCATCTGTTCAGACATCATGTTGTTTTATAGTGATTTTTCTTCCACAGCCATGTTTCAGCTGTTTCATTTGTGAAACAGACGCTCTTTATTTATACCATATCAGAAATAGACTAACATGGAACGCTCGTTTCTTTTCTGTGCAGTGCACATGGCTCGTTTTGTTTGGAACTTAAAGTTGTATTTGTTATTACTTCAAAGCCTCTTGCTGTGTCGTGTAATGCCCATAGAAAGGTCGTATTCATCTACCTAATTCCTTACTGGGAAAATTAAAAAGCGAATACTATTAGGTGTATTTAGGAGCGCAACCCGAAATGTGGCATTAGGTAATGGTTATTCTCCTCATTAGATATTGTTTACCAAAATGAACAACATGGAGCGAGTGAACTGACAGGTTGCTCGTGTTTGTGAACACCCTCTATCGATTAGCATAACCTTACACACTGCTGTTTTGTCACGGTGTTGGTCGTTTGTTGAACATAGTATCCATTTAATATGGGATAACTAATATGACCATATATACGCTAGCGTAATTAACGAACCAAAGCAAAACCACACATGAGTGTAGCTGTGGCTTTTTTTCCCATCAAAATCAGTTTATAGATTATCTGGTATTCCCTCCAAATAAGATTCGCTATATTTCCTGGGTTGGTTGAATGAATGGATCCCAATCGTAATTTCGAGTATAAATTAGGCAAATCGTACTTCCGGGTAATCTTGATCGACAGCTACACTATTCATGGTTATAAACTACTAGTACCAACATCAAAGTGAAAATAGTTATACCTTGTCGAGAGGGGAACGGGAACATCTTCAATGAATTTAACCAATTTATTTCGTTTCTTGACGCTGGGTGAGCACTGCGGCGGAGATACTATACCGAGAAGAGTGTGCATTTCATAGCTGTCCATGTCATTCAAAGGTGTCACCGTGTCGATTTCAACCAAAATCGACGAACAGCGTCATCGTGTAACTTTCCCCATTGACCGAGTTCGCGTGAGTGTATCTTCTGCTTTGTTCATAATTATGTGTTCTTTTCGATTCCAGAAAATAGTATATTTATGGACTATCACATGCACATTATCACAGTCTTATGGTAACAATTAATTCCTTATTAAATATATGTTATTTCGTTTCGCACAGTACTGCACCGTACCAAGTGCTGTACATTAAATGCCCAGTAGAACGGTAAATTCGTGATGACATTCTTATTATATTTCACATCAGGAATTTTCACTCGCCCCGATGTGTGTAGACTGTAGTTACTGTAGGGTCGTATATTTATTGCGTCTTATGTTCTCAATAAATGGTAAACTAACGCTACGAGTGAACTTACATTGTAATTCAATGTTCATAATTCTCATTTGCAATACCAGTAATCGAAAGACACAGAAACAAGATTTTCCGATTACGACATTAATGCTTTAAGCCCACCGATCTACTGTGCGACAAGTGCGCTCGCGAAATTCAAAACAGCTGCGTCGTATTAGATAATAATCACAAAATCAGATATAGTCTATATACGACCCAAAGCGTCCAGCTTTGGTTCGTTATAATCATCAATGGTGTTTTAGTATAGAAAGGGTTACACTTATTATCTGAACATTTCCTATGGGATATATTCATCAATGATGCTTTAGTATAGAAAGGGTTAATTGGACTCTCAAGTTCTTCTTAGTTTCATGCGGAATAACATCAACGTGTGTGAAACAAAACGTACATGATGGGCGACGGAATTTCACGGAAGCATGGACACTCTTGATAAAGAGGCGTTCATTGGTATATGTATCTTGTTCAGCGCGAAAAGCCTATCGACTGTATGAATAAAAATCATGTGCAGTGGGTAGGACAAAACTCAATGATACAAGGTTGAATTTTTTTTTTTTCATTTTTGGGACCATCGCCCCGGGAGAGCAATTTTTTTTCTTTCCGATCTGGGACACCCACCATTCCAACACAAGTTTGTTTTCCCCAAGGGCAATTGGGGACCCATCCCAAAGTTTGATAAAAACGGCGAACATAGCAATATAAGGCAGACAGAGGATGTGAAATGTTTTAAATAACCATCCGGTTGAAATTCCAATCAGGTAAGCTTAATTAAAAGCACCAGAAATCTCAGAAAATCACAAAACATTCATCGACAAAACTTGTCAAATAAGGTTCATCATCCACACACCCTCATGTATATGCGAGAAAGATAGCTATGCACAGCAGCATATTCTCTAGCGTTGTGACTAGCCCCGGCTAGATGACTAACTGCTCGTCCTGACTTTGTATTAATAATATAATGTTCCAACTTCAGTCTCTTCCATTAACTATTAGCAAGTAGTTGAAGAACACACTGGTAAAATGTATTCTTTGCCAATGCCAGAAGCAAAGGGGCTTGTAATGCGCTCGCTGCTCTACCACCCATTTCCCTTATAAGCTGGAGAGACTGGCGATTTTTGTTGTGGAGCAATGTCATTTAACACTAATAGACTGTGATGCAATAACTGTCTCAACTTAAATGTATATTATGGACTTGTTCGGGTGCGTGAAACTGATAAGTTAGTATTCAGGTGCTATGCCAACTGGGGAAATATAGTATTCTACTAATATCGCCGAAAATCTCAAGCAAATCGACCGTACCACTCCATAGAAAACATCGTCTGAACTACGCTCAATTGTAAATATTTACATCTCGATTCGGGACGCAACTCTTAGCGAAAAACTAACGAAAACGATTTCGCCATCAAGATTCTCTGCACGTAATTAATATATAAGAATCACGGTGTGAGTTGTCAATTTGGATATACTGTTTATAAAAATAACTACTTTGAGCAAGATTATTCTCCATTTCTATTTTATCATCCCAGAGGAGTGTTTCACATCACTTTAAGTGGATTGTTGCGGGGCAACGGTGCATCATCAGACGTTTCCATGGGTGGTGATACAGGTTCTGTGACAGGAGTTAAATCAGTTACGTCAAGTTGTATCGCACTGGTGTCGGTCTGGCTGTTTGTCTGAGTGCTGGCATCAGCACACTTTTTGTATAAATGATAGCCGAGTATGTGACTGGTTGAATTCATTGCCGAGCACCAACTAATTTCTTTGTATCGAAATATGATGATGTTTCTCAGCCATACACCTTGAATTGTGATTTCACAGTCCCATGTGGGGCATGCACGATCCATTGCAACCTGTGAACC
Organism: Siphonodentalium dalli; assembly: GCA_032622095.1. Classification (NCBI taxonomy): domain Eukaryota; kingdom Metazoa; phylum Mollusca; class Scaphopoda; order Gadilida; family Siphonodentaliidae; genus Siphonodentalium; species Siphonodentalium dalli. The sequence continues at coordinate 214,589,591 of CP136063.1, forward strand.
TTGACAGTTTGAGCACTCTTTTGGTTTAGTACAATCCTTATGACCATGACCAGAAACAGAACAGCGTGCACATATGGTTTCTTTACTTTTCCAATGCTCCATGGCCATACCACTGACATTTATAACATCGTAAAGGATTTAGAACATACCTAACCGTCAATTCCGGCGGATGTTCGCACCGATTGAAAGTTAAAAGATAACAATGCAAAGAAACTGTTAGTCCATCAACTGCCTTAGAATATATGCGAACATCAGTAACGTCCGGTGGTGCTAACTCAGCCAATATCACAGACTCAGAAGATGTAGCAGCCTCCCAGTACCTCCCCACAGTGAGACCGGCGTAACTAGTACAGATTTCAACAATCAACAGGACGAACAACCAAAGAGACAGTAGAGAACAGAAACACATTACTTGAAAAAACAATATATGAAAAATGACGATATGGGCCAGAAGAGAGCACGGGCTAGCCCGGTGGCTCCATAGTCATACAGGCAGTATACTTTGATGCCTTATGGTAGTAGGATACAAACTAAGCATATGTTGTGAAAATTTACTTGCTGTATCCTCCACCGGCGGCATTATTAACCCTTTAAATTCCGATATTGACTAAAAGAAACACGGAGAGCCCGGGCACACCTAGAGGCCGGATTAAACTATATATCGATGACTAATGGTAGCGAGACACTTACTAAACGTAAACTAAGCACGAGACAGAGCCTGTGTAACCCGGGCGGAACCGTGTATAATATGATATATGATGCCTTGTGGTAGAAGAATGCATACGTTGTGAAAAATTACATGCGTTGTCATCCAACGCCGGTTTTAATGACGACCCATTTAATGCCGATATTGGCTAAAGAACTGGGGAGAGGCGGCGCGTAATCTGCGAATATTTAATCTATAATTTCAAGTCGAGAGGGACGGACATTATTCGGAAGCTCCGCTATTCCGAATGTCCGTTATTCAGAAGGCCCGCTATTCCGAAGACATAATATATAATATATATCATAGACATAATATAATACTGCTGGGTATTATTGGCGGAATATAGTTCAACTTAAAAATATTGAACAACATATATAAACTTTCGGAATAGCGGACCCTCGAAACGACAACTGCAAGTTATGACGAGCGTCCATTATTCCGAAGGTTCGTTATTCTGAAGGTCCGTTATTTTGTTTCTGTGTGATAGCATGCATCATTATGGTCATTGCAAATTGAAACTTTTTAGTATACAAAAATAATAATTTACAATAAAAGTAAAGCAAGAACAATCAATGATCACCCCAATTAAGCAACTTTACGGCGATTTAAATTTGACCTTGGAATTCAAGACTCGTAACTCTATATAATTAGTTGCTAACAACCTTTTCTGCCATGCATCCAGGTGGTCAATCCACACACAGTTGCATCCATTTGCTATGCTCCGCGCCCCGGAACGCATAGCAAAGACCAGTTCGCTGGCTGATTAACGCATAGCAGTGGTTGGTTAGTTGTCAGAGCTTGCGTTGCGAACTTGCGAGGTGACGGCACTCTGCATTGCAGCTTGAATCGCTTCTCTTATATATACGAGTCCCCATCGGGAGCGTCGCACACATCGGATAATGCACTGGATTACGAGGCCAATTTGTATATTGTTAGGCCAATGTATTCTCGTATATATATGCTAGGCCACATATGGGAGACTCACATAAATAAGAGAATGTGGGATCTTCGGAATAGCGGACCATTGGAATAACGGACCTTCGGAATATCGGACCTTCCGAATAACGGACTGCACTCCGACGAGAGTAGTCCTATTTCCCCTCTGAATATATACATAAATGTATACGGATTTTGGTAAAAAGTCAGATATCATATCGCTCATATTACTCCCAGTGTCAGAAACAGCGTGTCGCACATGACAGCTGTTCTTGTGATATAACCAACGATCAATGCTTTCTTCTCTCGATATGAATAGAATAGTCCTTTCTGGTTATGTTGATATAAACCTTACGATCGAGCCTTCTACATGTAAAATCGCAATTTATCGGATAATTTTACGCCAACAACTTGCAGGTTATTTCATTGCGAACGATCTGTCATTGTTCACATTACGAGATGATATCAACAAACAATTGAAACGAGCCTAGCCCGGACGTAGTTGGGCACATCAGCTAGTAGGTTATAATTTAGAAATAACAATTACCAAATTATATTTACATACACCTAATGTCGCTTCCGATTTCCCCATATCGTCACGGTAGACACGCCCCCTGATGCAATGTGTTCATAAACCTATGAACGTAACGTGACGTCACTTTCAATGTCGTTCATATGTTTATGAACACATTGGTCCCGGAAATCACCGGAGATTGTCGGACATAAACGAGTGCTTGACTATTCAGCATGTCCGGATTTGGCAATCAATTTGTGTTGTTCTATAATCAGTGTTGTTTCCCGGCACCTATAAAACTCATCTGTTGTCAATTTCTTACCATCCACAGCTGAAACTTAATTGTTAGTTTCAGATATTATCAATCTTGAAATCAACACGTATACATTCATTACAAGCTAAACAAGAAACTTCGTCACAATGTGTATACTTTACTGTGAAATTACGTTTTTCTGCTCTCCGTCAACGGATTCTCACAATGTTTTGTTTTCTAAAAGGCGAGGATTCGAACTCCATGCGTTCATTTACAGTTGAATAAATAGTGGGAAAGACAGAAAATCCTATAGTTGATAATGAATTTAAGTATATCAATATAATTAATAAACGGCGGATTCAACGTGGTCATGGGTTTTGACCGCGATAAAAATTCAGCAAACTCCCCATGAACCCCTTCGGGGTTCATGCAGTTTGTTGAATTTTTCTCGCGGTCAAAATCACATGACCACATTGAAACCGCCGTTCATTTCTTATATATTGACATACACCTAATATCTCCTCCGATTTCCCCATAGCGTTACGGTAGAATGAATGCTTTATTGCGAAGACCCAAATTAATGAGTAACATGCAAACATATATACAATATTTTATATACAATATATACATGATGAAAATGAGACCCCTCCCTACAAACGTGTAGTTTGTTCTTCTTTGTTTTCCTTGTTCCTTATGTTGTTCTTTTTAAAAAATCGTGTAATATTCTTCCTTATGTTTTCAATGTCATTTTGATTATCAGTTTTAATTATTGACCATGCAATGAGCTAATTCAGCTGCCTTCCACAAGGTATATAATGAATTGAAATTAAGAAACTTCTCTAAAGGCAATTTTTAGGAAAATAGAGAGTTGTTTCAAACGAGAGATATTTTCTATTGACAAGAGTCCATGAAACTTTTCGCGCGAAGGATTTTCCCAGTAATATTTTGGGATATAGCGCTCTCGTAGACATTTATATTTGCCACAGACGAGTACAAAATGATACTCGTCTCCGATTGTGTCAGATTTACATGTATCGCGCATCTTACTCTCTGTTTTATGCCATCGCGCTTTTTCGATTGGTAATCTATGGTTTGATGTTCTGATTTTCACTAATGGTGCTGTCAGATGTTTTGGGAGATATAACAAATATCGGCATATACCAGAATGAGATTTTATATTACTGTACATAATTGCTCTGGATGAATCTGAGTTTTTAATATCACTGAATGTTTGTGTCCAGTGTTGTTCGATCATGCTTGATTTACAATTTCGGATTTCAGATTTCGTAAGAGAGGATTGGGTTTCCCAATTCAGGCAATTCTTCAAGGATTGTCCACTTATAAATGGACAATCGGTACCTAAAATGGTCACTAATAAATGGACAATCCAACCACGCGTGGCACGCGAGCTTGGGATTGTCCACTATTAGATGTTAGTCCTACTTTGCACAGAGATTCCTTCACGATATTCAACCATTTGAATTCAGCCGACTGGCTTGGTTTGTTGTCATATACAAGTCTCAAAATAAGGTGTATGTTTTTGCGAGTTCAGATCCATCTGTGTATACCAACTTTGACCAATATGACTACAGTCTGCATTTAATTTCAATTATGAGTGGGTGCCTACCAAGTTCCCCATATACCATGTAGTTTGGTGTACTAGATTTCATTCCTAATAATATTTTGCAAACTTTCATATGTAATGTTTTAAGTCTCTGGATTTTTTCTGTAATCCATATTTCACTACCGTATAAGATTATCGGTGCTACTATGCTATCAAACAGCTTAAGCATCAGATCGGGTGGTAAAGAGAGATGTCTAACTTTATTTAACAGTCCGTACATTGCACGTGTGGCCAGATTAAATGTGCGCTTTATGGTGCTACAAAATCTGCCAGTATAGAAAAATTCTACACCTAGGTAAATAAATTCCTTAACGACTTGGAGTTCAACCCACCTGTATATGAATATTTGTATGCATTTAGGTAATTTTTTTACAGAATATCATTATTTTCGTCTTTTTTGTGTTCACCTGGAGCTTCCACGCATCCGCATAATCTGCGAAAGCCTGTAACGCTCGATGCATTTCATCTTAGCTTTCACTAAGTATAACTGTATCATCAGCATAAAACATACAAAACAGTCGTATATATATACCCGCATTGTCCATAAATATATCAAGAAAATGGAGGCTTTTGATGGCACAATCGTTCATGAACGACGTTAGATCGTCAATGTAGATGGAAAATAATAACGGTGACATAATTTCACCTTGAAATAATCCTACAAAACTAGGAAAGAAGTCCGTTTTGGTTCCATCAGATTCAACACATAATTTGATTTTGCTGTACATGTTTCTTATAAGTCTCAATATTTTCCCATTAATACCGCTTTGAATTAGCTTAAACCATAAGCCTTCTCGCCATACTAAATCAAAAGCCTTGCGAAAGTCGATAAATGCACAAAATAACTTTCGACCAGACGACAGGTATAAATTTATAATACTTTGTAATACAAATATATTGTCAATTGTAGAATGGCAACTTCTGAAGCCAGTCTGGAATTTACTTATCGTCTCATTGTCATCCGAGTACGAAACTAATCTAGCATTCAAAATAGTAGTAAAAACTTTTGATAGACAACTAAGTAATGTTATTCCACGATACGAATCCGGACTTCCCGGTTCACCCGATTTTTTGTATATCGGTTGGACCATTCCAATCGCCCAATCTGTCGGAAATATACCTGAATTTAATATCACATTGAAATATTTAGTATACAATGGCAACAGCTGGTCTAAAGACGACTTGATATACTCGTTAAGAACCATATCGGATCCCGGGGCTTTATTATTCCGAGCTTTAATTATTGCACTTCGTACCTCTTCATCAGTTATCGAGTCATTGAGATAAGTCGAGTTTGATAAATCAATTTCAGAATCAACACGTCTGCTCAAATAATCGTCACTGAGTTCTGAGGCATGTATTTTTTTTAAATGATCATGAAACACATTTGGGGGCACCTGACATTGTTTGTGACTATCATTTGCGTTGGCGCCAGAACTCGAAAGTCTATTGAGTTCTTTCAAAAACTCCTTCGGCGAAGACTCATTGAATTTTTTGAGTTCGTCGACATTGGATGCGTTCTTATTTTTGATTTTGCTGTCCATCAGTTTCCGATAATGTATGGCCGACTCATTCATTAGAAGTTTATTTTCAAGCGTTTTGTCCCGATTATATTCGGATTTTTTCATATGAAATTTCTTACGAGCGTCGCGGCAATCCGTATCAAACCAAGGTTTATGACGCGATTTTGTTATTTCCCTTCTTTCGTTTAACACCTTCTTTCGTTTTTCATTGCTGCAGATACGTCAGAAATGTCACGGCTCACATTGTCAATGTCCGATGATGTGGTGTTCCCTTCTATAGAATTGAGGCATTCCAGAATGTTTTAGATCTCGTGTAATCGATGTTGGTTTGATACTCTACATTTTTTTCTGGGTCCCACCGTCTGATTTCTATCTGTTCTGGTAAGGATTCTGTTTCTGATAAGCAGTTGGTATGTAGTGTCCTCACGTTAGTGCCAAAGTTTAATTCGATATGTAGCCCAGAATGAACATTACTCCAAAATGGTGAAAAAGGGTTCACACGGAAGTTCTTGATTAATCTGAGAATGCTTATATTCCCGATCATATAGTCGATTACACTACAGTCATTGGATGTTAATTTTCCATTATTTTTATCTTCACCAAATCGTCCGTTAATTATGCATAAATCAGTGATTCCGCATAAATTTCAAAGTTTATATCCATAACTATTGACCCTGCCCCTATCTTCGGAATATCGTTTAGGTACTTCATAAGCCCAAATGTCTCTTTCCTTCTGGGTTATAAAATCAGATGGGTACCCCATAATTTCCAATGTATTGATAATGTCCTGGGTCGGGTACCTTTCTGTCTCGTCAATATTACTTGTCCTAGAATTGAAATCTCCTACTAGAAGTATAGGCTCATCGTGCCATCTTATCTCTCTAATCTCCCCCTCCAAATCTGTTGACCAATCATCATTCGCATATCTAGTGCCCGCAGGTGGTACATAAACTGCCCCGAGGAGGAAACTACCACCAGGCATGTTTTCCCTTTCTTACCGTGTAACTCGAAATTTTCTATTATTATATAATATAGACACGCCCCTGTATTCAATGCGTTCATAAACCTATGAACGCAACGTGACGTCACTTCCAATGTCGTTCATATGTTTATGAACACATTGGTCCCGGAAATGACCGGGGATTGTCGGACATTGCCGACTGCTTGAGTATCTATATAGTACGTCCGAATTTGGCAAGAAATTTATTTTGGTCTATAATCAGTGTTACTGAACGTTGATGTTCAAAAATCCCGCTATTTAATAACGTTTTATCATTTTCCATACCGCTACAAATATTCCCCCGAACCTCACAAATATAGCATTATGGTAGAACGGCGTGTTGTCGAATTCTTATCCACAGCCGAAACTTAATTGTTAGTTTCAGATATCATTCTTGTAATCAACACGTCTACATTAGTTACTAGCTAAACAATACAGTTTGTCATATGTGTATACTAAACTGTGAAATTGCGTTATTTTTCCGTTCTTCAAGAACGGATTCTCAAAATGTTTGGTTTTCCAAAAAAAGAGGATTCGCACTTTCTGAACTGAACTCCATCCGTGCATTTAAATAGATGAATAAATAGTGGTAAAGACAGACAATCCTAGTTCATAATGAATTTAAGTATATAAATATAAATAATAAACGGCGGATTCAACGTGGTCATGGGTTTTGACCGCGATAAAAAATCAGCAAACTCCGCATGAACCCCTTGAGTGTTCTATTCATTATCATTACATTTCAGTAAATTTACATTTTCACCTGCATAGACATACACGTAAACCAATTTCATCACTGTTTTCTCCATTAAAGGAAATTGCAAATTCATTTATACCATCATCTCAACATTTCATTAAAGTGATGTTCACACAAATATATACCACGTTATTCATGAGAAAATTTCTGCATTCATGAAAAAATAATCCCTTAAAAATTTAAGTCTGTACTTATGGTAGCGAGATTTCAGATATATAGGAACTGCGGGCCTGATTGAATCACTGGGGTATGATGGACAACTTCTATCCTAGAGCTACTTATGCCATTTAATGGCATTTTGTTCTGACGTGCAGGGGTATATAGGCTTGAGACCCCACCACAGTTAAATTCACACCAGGTTCTCAGCTGTTATTTTCTTAGGTTTGAACTTTAGTAATACGTTTGGACTGAACATAACCTGGATAATGCTGCTATATACATGTACATCAAAGGCCCATGTGTATATCGTTCTATAGCAGACTACTCCAAGATCAACCAGTCTATAATAAATAGATCCTATGGTGTTTTGTGTGAATCCCACGGTATTCCATCTGTGACTAGTTGTGGAATGATAAATTTTCACGCTTGTTGAAAATAGATATTTCCACTGCTAGTCACTAATGACATAATTATGATATTTACTCAAAAATCATAGGTATTCTCTGTCTATTTTTGGTATCAAAACAGCATGTTTCTTCATAAATATTGGTGGAATATCAAACTACCAGGACCATTTCACCATAATTTTTGTCTGAAATTTATAAATAATTTGTAACTCAGTTAGGTTGGGGGACAGAAGTATTCAGCAATTTGATGCTGGGTTTAATTAGTTCACAAAATTGGCAACGTCAGGTACTAGTAACCCGGCTATTTGTGACTATCTACGGTTATCTCAAATTCTCAACCCCAGTTCTAACATGGTATTTAATGTTATGATACGGCCATCTCACCTAGTGGTGTAGTTAGTACGGGTAGTTAGCAACATCCTATTATCGTAATATTGAACTTGATCACATTTGTGGTTGCTCCATTATGTGTCACGTACGATCATATTTTATCAAAGACATTTCTTGCTTCTTCATGTGAACACGCCATATTAATGTTCTCTGCTTGGACCAGTTTATAAGCCTGGATTATTTACAAAATATCTATCAGCTAGTAGATTGCTACGCAGTCCATGGAGTATGGTTTGCGTGTGGGCCGGTACATGTTTGCAAGCTTAACATTTAGAACCAAGAGCTACTGGCACAGGATATTAATGAGTACACGAGTCCTATGAATTCTAGGGACGCTGGCAGCAAAATTAATTCAAAATAGATCACGATCGATCGGAAAAAATAAGAGTGTGAATTAAAACCAGGCCGTCTTTTCAATAAGCAATATTGTTCAAACCTTTAGAATATCAGATTAAATTTCTGTTCATACTGATTCATAATTAATTCATGAACTTCAATGTTGTGACACGTACTTAGGTTATGTATGGGGTATATGGAGAGTGGCTACTTCTGTTGGAATGCGTCGTGTACTGATCAAGCTTGTAAACTATCCGCGATGGTCCATGATACTGATGTTTTGTTCTTATAAATGGTAAAAGGTGGTTTACGTCGATAGTGTTTGCTTCTTCCACTAACAATGTACACATTTTACCGACTGTAAAGTGTATTCGTTGTCGATATCCAATCCATAGTGCCACACTTCATGTCGTGTTAAGCATCTCTATTCCGAGATATATTTTCATGACATATATATATATCTGCAAACTAATATTTTTGATATGCGAGACTATTAGTAGCCCGATATACATACGCATGCAACTAGCGGGTAGTCCACTTGATTAAGGTTATCTGTCCCAATAAATCTTATATATATTTTTTCAAGTGAACTTGGTCTTTCGGAATTCCCCATTACCATCATGCTGGGCTTCATATCCGCTCGGCTTCATTGCGACCTTAATTTGAGTCAGGTATCATCATGGCATACATGGCCGGATATTAGACGTGTATATATGTATGCTTTTGTGCACACTTTAAATGACAATTTATAAAGGACCAGACGCGCATTTTGCTCAAAATCAGGAACAATTTTCACGAAAGAATTTCTATGGATCTATATCTGGCAAAAAACTTGAGTTTCATATTTCCTCGTCTTCATTGTATATAGAATATGAAGAGTTATTAAGCGAAAACAAAAACATAATTGATTTTCTTTTAATATTTTTGAGTGGTTGAAAATACTAAAAAGGCTAAGAACAATTTCAGTAGTATATAAAAAGTTAGCAATTGGTCACAATGCGGTTTAGGAACAATTATTGATGCCGATACAGTTCTCTTATTCCACTCGTGTTGTGCATCGTAATTATAACGCCTGCAATGTATGCACATTATTGAAACGTAATCCATGACGTACATGTACATGTTTTAGGTAACAAACGCTTTTGGTTTTAGGGCCTGTGTTTAGTTTGGCCTACATATAACTAGCGAACACTGCACATGGTAAAGGTTATGTTCCCCCTATAAATGAGATTGTTTTTTCTAAATTCCACATTATCTGGCTCCTGATTGTGCATTGCCTCTGAGGGAGGGAAAATAAAATCATACCCTACGTAAATATGGCGATCATTGTTTGTATATATATTCAGACAGATTATGGCGGGGTATCCGAGTACAAACTTTTACTTGCTCGCTGTGGTTGATTACCATACTCACGACAACATGTACGAGTTCACAGAGAGTGCAGCAAGTTTAGCATGTTTACTCCAACCGATAACAAATACGCTGGTAGTAGCCGAGACATTTAGGATTAATAATGGAATAAAACTCGGAATCGTTCATCGAATTTCAAGTTCAACCTTACATGTATGTAGATATATATTGTATACATACCACATGTACGTTGAATATACGTGGTTTCCAACAACCGCATTGTACCGGAGGTACATCATTTGCTGTTCTGAACATCGAGTGAATTTTCACATCTTATGTGTCCGATTATGTCTGTAGTTTTCGGTACCAAAGTTTGGTTTAATTGCCTTATATGTCAACTCCTCAGTTGAAGCCGCCATTGATGAGGCCCACTCTTGCTTAAATTGATCCTGTAAGTGAGATTTGACTGCTGCCTTCGTGATTATATCGTCTTATATGTGCATGGTGTTGGCATAACGATAAATATTACATTCCACATTTGTTAAGCATGTTTTAAATAAAACTTATCCATGGTAGTTTGTACATTTCGTCTGATAGCACTATTTATAAATTTGAGAGGTTATTCTATTTCCGGAAGCATTTATTAGCTTGGTCCAGAAGTTCAATATTCTAAGTCGAATTTTCATGTTAAGAACTTGAGAGGAAATCTACCTAGTTCACCATACACCATATAACTTGATGTTGATGATTTCAAACTCAATATTTTCTAACAAACTTTAAGGTGAATACCTAGTATCGCAGTCGTATAAGGTCGGGGCTGACCATGGTGTCAAATAGTTATAATATAATCATAGGCTGCCTGTAGACTGCTAAATGAATTGTGAACAGACTCATAGACTTGGCCACAGTCGATGCAGCACGACAGCGACGCAGCCCTTGGTCCACTAGATGCACTCATACCTTTAAAGATATGGGCGGCGTTGGCGGTGGGTATTATGTTAAAATATTCACCTCCGTCAAAAACCGCCATAAACAGACAGTAAAATATAGACAGATTTGTTCTTATACCAATCAGACATATGGCATAAACAGTATGTTATTGTCAAATGTTTATCCTTTGTTATTTAAACAATAGCAAAAAACGTTACAGAATCTGGCTTTTGTTCAGATCTGGATATGGTAAACATAAAGAGCGTTATTTGCTACTTTTTTCCTGATATGGAAATAATAAGAGCGTTTATATCATTTTTGTGTGATTAACTAATATAATTGCGCTGTGTTATGTAAACAGAAGCAAAACTTATGTAACACGAGAAAGTTCTTATTTACGTACACCATAGTACGTCTTGACGACAAATAAATTATTTACGCACTGATTTTGTTTGGCATATGAACAAAAATATTTTAATATTCCTTCCATTGATGGCAATTTGAACCAATATGAATATTTCTGCAACGAACTCCGCCCGTGCCTTTAATAGTTTGAACTGACCGTGACCTCCAAAATATTGGAAAAATTGTCAGAATAGGAGCATGTTCCATTTTATTTGAACAAAAATATTTTAATATTCCTTCCATTGATGGCAATTAGAACCAATATGCATATTTCTGCAACGAACGTCGCCCGTGCCTTTAATAGTTTGAACTGACCGTGACCTCCAAAATATTGGGAAAATTGTCAAAATAGGAGCATGTTCCATTTTATTTGGACGGACAGGAGCAAAGTATATGACAATTTTAGCGTACATGTAGGTGTGACCACACCCACATAAAGCTATGTTTCATCCCGATCCGATTACGTATACGACTCACGGATCAAAAATCAGATGCTTGACGTACGAATGGTGCGACCGTAGCCTTAATTATCGGGATATATTGAAACCACCCCATTCATCACGTTCTCCGTTTGCATACAGTGACGTGGCTAAAGGGTTTCCGTTGGGATGTCCGCCTTGGAATTTCCAACTGCACCCACTTGAACCATAACAAGCTCACACGTTTGCGTAATTCAATTTGGGCTTTGATTTCACCCAACTGTTCCCTCATAGGCCTGATGATAGCCTATTCTGAATCGATCAGTATATAGTCTTTTGGTCATGCATGAGAAAATTGAGTGATAAAAACCTGAAAAGTACATGGTGCGGTCCAGTGTAGGAACATTTTGAAATATGAACATAAAATTCCAAAATCCTAGCTACAGTAAACTGTTGTCTATATATAGGCCTCAAGCTTTCCAAGAGTAAATTGCCAAACCCGATACCACAAAGTCTTATAAGTTTGGACAATTTCCTATTGATGGCAATTTCAATCAAACATTTTGGCCCAAAGTAGGAAAATATACAAATGTTGGTCTGAAAACAATTAATGCTGTGCCAGCTATGAAATTTCCAAATGTAGACAAATCTGACAAAAGTTGGGGGGTGAGACACGAAACACAAAAACATGTCGCACGTCCCTGTCTGCAGGACGATATTAATGCTGACTCATTTAGCATTCCGTGCAACATCGATCGGTATATTAATTATAAAGTACAAAACTGTTCAACATTCCTAATCGTAATCGCTACGGTTTGTGAAAACTGATATTTGACGGATACGTATAGCTAAACGTATCTGTTACTCTATCCGCGTCACATTCGAAACCTCTCTATTTTTGTCAGCAGCGAAAACAAATACGGTTGGATTATAGTTGGTCCCATATCGAATCTGTACTCGCCAGTTTACGGAGGGACTTGTCCTCCGAAGTTTGTTGCTGCGCGGTGGATTCGGCTTGTGTGAGATATATTTCTATCCAATTTTATTTTGATGTCCTTGTTCATTGAGTTTGTCATTTAAAGAAACCCCATCCGCCGAACAGTAAACCAAAACCTAGAAAAAATTGCTTCTTTCAAAAATCGAGAACTGCCCATCAGAATATTCCATAAATGGATTTATTAGTTCTTTCTTGTTACCTTCTGGTACATATTGTCCCGAAGCGTCAAGTGGAAATAAGGGTTGGTCGTGATATCGGGAACAATTCAAGAAGACATCAAGATTCGTTGGTGTAGATAACTTTATGTATCAGTAAAATGGCTCTCGGCGAAACAAAGTGTAGACAGGTTAGACAGAGATGTGCCAGGTCTCAGAGTCAGAGGAGAAGTCATTCTTAGCTCTCAAGACAGTAATACTTATTCTTCGTAGCTGGTATATCATGTCTCCATATATGGTTCGAGGTAGTATGATGTCTAAGCTATATATACTTTAATATAGAGTATATCACACGATTGATACTGGAACAGTCCATTATCTACTCGCATACTTATGTTGTACTATGCATGTAACCAGTCGATCAGTGTCGACAAATATAGGTATGCTATGTTGCTTAGATGTGTATTCTTGTACGTATGGTTTCGTATGCATACCTCTGTCTACAGAATGCTTCGCCATTACATAATTAACCTAGCAATACAATACAGGTAATATCACACAACAAACCCATCCATTTATATGTACTATCGGACACATATAACGTTTGGTGTTAATTCTGATGCCCGGCGTTTCTTGAATTTCCTATTGTTGTTTTATAGACATGACAACTAGCTTGAATGCATTCTAATTATTGTTCTTTGGCTTATTGTTCAGACACAGGGATGTGGCTAGAGGGGTTTCCTTCGAAATGGGGGTTGGTCCAGGCCAAGCTCCGAGCAATATGAAATTTCATTTCGCATGCCCATTCCCTTTCGAGTTATATTATTCCAACTGTATACTATCCCGACATTTCCAGTTATTGGAAAATTCTAACATGACAACCATCCACCGTGGTTGGCAAATTCCCAATAGCGGCGCTGTACCCACCATACAACGACCTGACATGCCATTGAGTGCTACCCTAAACTGTTAACAATTTAACAGTGCACAAATGTGGTCTGTGTCTTTGTTCGCCATCTACTGCCATCTAGAATCCTTAACTAGTGCATATACCGTTCAGTATAGTTTATTAGTATTGTGTCCCATGGCTATAGAAGTCTGCGTTGGGGTGACCAACTTGGATTGCACAGTTGTGTGAGAAAAATTTCAATCTGAAAATGAAAAAGTTTAATTTTCGGTAAATTTAGGCCTCAGTTGTTTGATTACCAGTTGTTCTCTGGCCACCGCGGAGGGACCAGGACACCTTTAATCCAAACCTGACTGAAACCAGCAGCACACACACATTCAGGCCTTGATTTTTTTTTTTTTTTTTATAACCATTGAAGTTGATTAGCAGTATTTGATTGGCGACAAGTGAGGGACCAGGACCCACGGGTCGGCCTGGTGGGAGAAGTTTATTTGTAAAATATTTATCAGCTATATGTAGTAGATTGATACCGTTTACAGTCCAGCGTGGTTTCGTGTGGGAATGGGTGCAACGCTAGCTTAACCTTGGGAACTGAGAGCCACTGAGTTCTTTGATGAGATTATTGAGTACAATAGTCCTCGTGCTGTGAATTCCAGGGACGCTGGCAGCAAACATCGATCAGTAAAATAACCGAGTGCAGTTAGACCTACAGCCGTCTTTTCAACAAACAAAATTGATCAAATCTTTAGAAACTCGGATTGGTTTTTTTTCATAGTTGAAGATACTTCAGGAAACTTTAGTATCAGTTGATTCAATGTCGTGACACGTACTTACGTACTTTGTATAGGTAGGACGAATGGCTACTTCATTTTGAAATAACTCATGCACTGATCAATGTTGTAAACTATCAATGATGGTCCACGATGCTGATATTTTGTTCCTGTGTTTTATCAAAAACTTCGTATTTCGGCAACGTTTGCTTCTTCCACTCGGTTTGTCCATCATATACAGTTGTAGAGTGTTCGCATTTTCTTCTATATCTATATTTGCTAATGTATGCCTGTCTGTCTGCTATAGAAATTAACGGGGGGAACATCAAGATACAAAGGGGTCTAAAATTTGTATCTTTTTACGAGAAATATAATTGTTCAGGTTAAGATTTTCTAAACTGACACTGTCTGGGACAGGGTCAGAAACAGTGGGAGGGCTAACACAGTCGATTATATAAACATCATCCCCATGATATCAGGAGTCTAATGGTGTGGTCTAAATGTGCCAAAAAAGAGGCACCGTTCGGGTCAGGAATGGGGAAAGGGAGGGACACCAAAATTGATCAAAAGTATTTTAGCGCCGATTTCAACCAAATTAATATATATTCTTCTTCATGATACGGGGTATCTAATCGGGTGGTTTAAAGATTCCCAATTTGAGCCATTTGGTCAGGAATGGAGAGTGTTGGGTACCAAAGTTGATACGAATGTTTTAGTCGCCGATACTAAACATTAAAATAGTCACCAAGGTGGCCCTATTCGAAGAAAACAGTTATCGCCGATTTTCACATAACTAATAAATCATCATCGCTATGCTACCAGGAATTTAATATTGAAGGCTTAAATGTGGTGTCATATATGTGCCATGGGTTGGAGGCCGGCACCATTATTTATAAAACATTTTACGGCCAACTTTTACCTTAGGCGAAGGTGAAGGTGAATGATGACGTCATTGGCGCGCGCCGCGTGTATACTGTTCTCCAAATACTTGATAGCTGTGGCCCGCTGGGCATTTTATTTATAGATAATTGTTTTTGTTTTCGATTTAAAAGTCGAACTGCGCGACCAGGAGGGCGAGTCCGGTAAAAGGTGTAGTTGGGAATTTCAATTTCGTTTATTGTCCTTTACATTATTATGTCAATAATGTTGATTTTTGGTTTGTGACAAGTTATGCCAATTACAAATAAAAGAAATTTAAAAGATAATTTGTAAGTCTTATATTTCAGCTTTTAAAGATATTTTTCGTTCTGCAGCCCACTGGTGGTTGTGGTCGGAGACGGCCGACGGCCGCCAGTTCGTTAATTAGGTGCTGGTTGTTATTGTTATTTTAACGGAATTCTGAGTTGGTCATTCGCGAAACCAATATATTTTATATTCTATAATTACAACCATGGGTATATAATATATTATCTTGAGCGCGTTACCATTTCTGACTACGGTTTTCTTGTATAATTTGTTCTATATTTTCTATAGCGATCAGACAAATTATGGTGGCGTGTAATTTTTTTGGTGAAATTAACACGTAACTTCCGGTTAGCAACTGTCGATTGTTAAAGGCACGGCAGGCGTTCGTTGCAGAATTATTCATATGTGTTCAAATCGGCATCAACAGAAGGAATATTAAAATATATATAGTTTTGTTCATATGCCAAACATAATCAAAGCGTAAATATTATATTGCCGTCAAGACGTACGATGGTGTAAGTAAACAAGAGCCTGCTCGTGTTACAGAAGTTTTGCTTCTGTGCACATAACATAGCGCAATTCTATTGGTTAATCACACACAAATGATATAAACGCTCTTTTTATTTCCATATCAGGAAAACAGTAACAAATAACCGATCTTTATGTATACCATATCCGGATCTAAACAAACGCCAGGTTCTGTAAAGTTTTTGCTTTTGTTTACATAACAAAGGAAAAATATTTGACAATAACATACTGTTTATGCCATATTTATGATTGGTATAAGAACAATAGCTCTCTATATTTTACTATTATTTCTGTTTATGGCGGTTTTTGACGGAGGTGAATATTTTAACGGCATACCCACCGCCAACGCCACCCGTAACTTTAAATTGCGGAATCGGCAGTGTACTAACGAGATTAAAATAAAAGTGTCAACTTCACAACTTCCGAAAAATTCCCATGTGATTTAGGCATATTAGTTATATTTAGACCAATTTCGTTAGTTATCTTGGTGAAAACCAGAGAAGGCGGCATGGCATGGTTCATGACGTCATTTAAGTCATGTTGGCTTTGTGACTGTTGTGTCATGTCGTATCCACCGGGGCCATTGCATGCTTATTATTAGCGATATGTCGCCTATAAAAAAGCAAAATCGAGGAACAGCGTGTGTGGTTGTTCCACTACGTGTCACGTACGATTCATATAGTATCACCTAGTTGATCTACGCATACTACAATACATGCATATTCAATCGTGGCAATGTATTTAGTATATAACTGGGATATTTAGGTGGTGGTTAAACACATAACCAAGATTCCGAATTATGCATAGGTAATGCATCTCCTTGTAAGATGTATGCAAGTTGGAATGTACTTACTAATACCAGTAAATTGTTACCTTATGATACCTTAGAATACTTATATAATGTGGTTCGTCTATCGCTCAGTGTGTAATGAAGGTGGTACATCTACCTAAAGGTAAAGACTAAGTTTAATGATGACCTAGGTCCCAATTTATTGCAGATTTTCGTATATAGTCAGGTGTCGCTCATATTACACCCAGTGTCAGAAACAGCGTGTCGCACATGACAACTGTTCTTGTGATATAACCAACCATCCAATGTTTTCGACTCCCGATATGAATAGAATAATCCTTTCTGATTATTTTGATATAAACCTTAGGCCCGAGTGTTCTACATGTAAAATCGCAATTTATCGGACAATTTCCTCCAGCAACTTGCAGGATATTACTTGCGAAAAAAACTGTCATTGCTCACAGTACGAGAGGATGTCAACAAACATATTGCAGTTTTATTCAGACCTGAAATTAACAATAGCAAGTGTCAGGCGTCGTGGATATTATGCCCAGATCTTGGACTAAAATTTGATAGTACTTTCAACCTCCTTGGAATACACTTTGATACCAACCTTGACAAATGGATATCAATTATGATAGAAAACCTGCTGAAGTCAAGCATTTGATAGAAACATGGAAACACCGGTTACTTACACCCATTGGTCGAATAACGGTGATGAAATCACTAATACTCCCAAAATTATCGCACATTTTTGTAGCTCTTCCAAATCCCAGTAATGTTTTTATGAAAAATCTTCACACATCGCTCTTTAATTTTCTCTGGAACTCGAAGCGTGATCGAGTTAAACGCAAAGTTATTTGTCAGGATTATAAGAATGGCGGATTAAAAATGGTTGATGTAAAATCAATTATGCTGTCCATGAAAATAACTTGTGTGAGGCGCCTCGTGACTAAAAGTGTCAAATAGATCCCCTTAACATATATACCTTTACGCGATGACCATATGTTCCTTACTTATGACTATTCTTACATAGAAAAACAGGCAACAAAATTAACCAATCCTTTTTGGCATGATGTCCTGATGGCATTCACAAAATTTCTAGAGAAAGATAGAAGCAATCGCAAAATATCAGCATGTACGTTATGGAATAACCCAAACATAAAGCAGTACGGAAAAGTAATAAATTTCACCTCCTGGCGAGAAAAATGGATTATCTTTTGAAATGATATGCTGGACAATAATGGCCGCTTTCTTACACGAGACGATTTACTAAAGATTTATAACATACGCACAAACTTTATCACTCTTAATAACATTCAACATCAAATAAAATTACTCACAATAAAACTTGACCAGCCTATAACTCGAACTTGCAGCCCGTTTTTACCAAATAATTTCATTAAACTGCTTAAAATCGATATTCCAACTTCTACAGTAGCACACAGAATATGGCAAGCGTTATTTCCTGACAACATAATCCAATGATATAAACTAGATAAACTACCCTTTCTCACGACGCCGGACACAAATCTGCAATGGCTACAATTCCGAATAAGCTCACGAATATTATCAACTAACAAGTTTCTTAAAATGTCCAATTTACGACAAGATGATAAATGCGATAGATGTAAAAGCGAGACAGAAGACATCTCCCACATATTTTGGAACTGTGTTCACGTTCAGAAATTCATAAAGGAACTCAGCGATTGGGGTAAAATTAACAGCATTGATCTCTGTACCCAACAGATGACAATGATTCTCGGCTCATCACCAACGAATCCGAACTTTATAACGAACATGCTATGGCTTCTAATTAAACAATACATTTATAGGACCAAATTCAAGCAAATTAATTTATCGCTAAATGTTTTCCTCAAAGAATTGAATCATAGATACCAATGTGAGAAGTATACCACACGATCCCAGTCAAAACAAGAATTTTCGAAAAACTGGTTCCTTTTAGAAAAGGCTATACATATACGCACGAGTCAACACCAATAAAATTGAGTGTCCTGGAAATTATCTCTTCACCAGTTCGAAAACTCACTTAATTACTATACCCAAGAAATAATATTACCGCCCCCAATACCACAATGACGTATGTAGTTAGATGTCGTACCGATGCGCCGTACACAGGAACAAAGCTCAAAAGATTTAAAATCTGAATTACTATATAAAAATTAACATATATTCGATTTATCCCTATTCACATGTACATGTAAGTCACTGCCACTGGGAGTGTATATGATGTACGAAAGACGTGTAAATGAAGTGAGCGAGATGTGACATAATTGGAAGGATGTAACGTTATCAATAATAGCATGTACCCTGTCGGTATTTACATTCATTCATTGGTGTTTATTCCAATAAAAAAAATTTAAAATAAGAATTAAAACAATTGAAAACACGAACAAACATATTAAACCGAGCCTAGCTATGCTCATTAAAATCAGAGCCATGACCGGGGAACTTGCTTCAACCTCCATGACTTGTGGGATCCAGGTCTTTGATAATTCAGCGAAAACGTCGCTGTTGAGGCAAGAAGTATCTCAGAGTACCCCACTGAAGTTCTATCCAATATGGCGAAATTTATTGGCTAGATCGTCAATGGCCTACTGCACTAATAACATATATTGGATATATTTTTGTGTACTCTACTATAGGTAAAACGCCACATTACTATGGGTATAGTAACTTTCTACTACAGAACAAAAATCTTCTACTATAGGTATATGCATGCATAACTTCCGACGCACTTCTCAATGGAAAGTAATCTACCTACCTTATAGTAATACGACATGAAAATTAAATTAAGTTTTGGATAAAAATTATGGGGTTGTTTATAGGAAGGTATAAAGGATGACCAATTCATGATCGAGTGGTCATCGCTATTATAAAATGGGTTGCGGGGTTCGTTTCTGAAATGCGTTTGAAAAATTGTGATTATTCTACTACTAGCATTTTAACATGGGGATTGTGGACTTGAAACTCTATATCAAATAATAAATTTAAGTTGATATTCGTAGATTACGCTCGGGTCCACCGGGCTCTCTGGGGTTTCTTTTAGACAATATCGGCATTAAAGGGGTTAATAAAACCGGCGCTGGATAACACAGCAAGTAATTTTTCACAACATATACATCCTACTACCACAAGGTATCATATTATACTGTCTGCATGGCCATTAGTCATCAATATATAGTGTGACCGGACCTCTGTGGCATCCCGTGTTCTTTTACGACAATATCGGCATTTAAAGTCTTTAATGTGTTACTGATGGCAAGTCAATATCCACAGCCAATGTTCTTTTAGCCAATAGCGGCATTAAAGAGGTTAATAAAACCGGTGATGGGTGACAAGGCAAGTACATTTTCACAGCATATGCATCCTACTACCATAGTAATGCATCATATTATACTGCCCACGAGTCCATGGGGCAGCCCGCGGGCTTGCCCGAGCTCTCTCGTGATCTTCTAACCTATATCGTCATTTAAGGGTTTAATTAACACGGCCATGAACGAGATGGCGAGTCAACCTTCAAAGTTTACGTTTTATAGGTGTCTGGCTACCATTAGACATCAATATACATTGTTAAAAAATACCGTCGGTTCAACAGTATCAGACCGTCATAATCCGACGGTCCCATACCGTTTCATCAGTTTTGACGGTAAAATACCGTCGTTTTATGCCCCGCAGAAAATTGTCAATGTTAAAAATGTGCGCGTTTCCAATTTCATGTCGTCAAAATTCAACAATATATTTATCGGCGACAAAATTATACACGGCAGTGACTCCATACAGTATGAATGAATCTGATTATGCTGATATTTAATATTTATTATTAATTGTTTGTATTCAGTGCGATGATCCGGTATATTCATTCCGTCGTGTATTGCGTCCGTAATTAAATTACGTTATTTTCGTGGGCTGACTTTTATCATTCGCGAATTTCTTGCCGCGCTGAAAACCCAAGTGTATTTTTGTGGGGGAAATGTAAGCTATACAGTATACACAGTATACAGGTGTGTACTAATGCTAAAATGTCTGACTTCCGTTCCTATGTGAACGGACAAGTTCTAAATCTGCGAAAACCGGCTTAATCATTCATACTTTCCACTAAATTGTGACACATGGGTTGTCTTCGAGCTGCCTCTTCGAACTGTCGGATATGACGTGTCTTCATGCGTTGAAATGACAGTGCTGTGACTATCAAAATACTGACACAAGATGATACAGGTACAATTAACAAGAGCTTCGATGTCAACCACTGGTGACAATAATATCAACAACAACAGCAACTATTAGAACTGTGACAGAACGAGAGAGAAGTGCGGGAGTCACACCGAAAGTTGGCAGCACCCGGAATCCCAAGCTTAAAGTAAAGTATTCATTGATAGCACTCGTCGCCATAAACAATCTTTACATATCCGGAAACAAAGCAGTCCTCTTGCGATTCAAAATATATGATAAAAGCTGTGCGGTGCAGCTAGAAGTGGTTATTGTTAATCCGTAGCACCAGCGAAAGACGAGGGACAATGGTTGCTACCTTGTCTGCTTCAAGATAGATAATCTATATCAACACGTATACTGTAGACACTTGCAGGGAAACTGGCTTCTGTGCAACATGCTCTGGGTACCGTTCTTCGTTTTCGTGTGGAGATCTGTTGCCTCCGTCCGGGTAAATTTGTTCACGTCGCATAGCGACTATGGCATCCCACCACAAGACGGAGTTGAACTTCAGCGTGGGAAGTTTAGTGTGACAACATGTACATTACTGTGCGCAGGGAAACATGGTTGTACATCATTCGTGCACTGTTCCGGGATAGAGGGATGCACACTGGTCAGTTTGCCTATTTACGACAGCATCATCACTGGACATCAACAACCTGGTTGTGATTTATACACCACTGATTCAAATCATTCACTGCGTAAGTAAATTGTTACATTTGTTGCGAATTCTGAATCATAATTTATAGAATACGCTGAATTTAGAGAATCAAACAGCTCTAAGATTTCCTTCCAATTTGTGCCGTATGACTTCTTCACTTTATATTATTTAGACATAACAATCACATGCTGTAATTAATGTAAACATCTATACTAATAAGTTATTAGTAATAACACTCAATTGTGTTTGTTTGTCTGTCTGCCTGTGTGGCTATGGGCGACCAAACGGCTTGACCCTATGAGCTGAAAATATGTATAGAGGCGATATTTGTTCAGGGAGTGTTATGGGATAGGTGCCGCTGACGTCAGTTATCTTAAAGGCACTGGTAATTAATTTAACACAATAATTAATTACACAGCTAATATGGTTGAATCTGATCGTTGAACATGTATTCACAAGGTAAATTGACTCGATGACTATCAAGTCATGCGATAGGCGCCGTTCACATCGGATGGCATAAAGGGGCATTAATAAACAATTCCAATTAAATACTTAATCTTATACCCAAAATGGATGGATCATCATATATGATCAATACAGAGGGTTCCTTATCAGTGTATGAGATATGTGGGGGGAATTGGTAGATCAGTGGAATATTATGGGATATGCGCCTTTCACCTCAACTGACTAAAAGGAGGCTAATAAATTATATTAACATAGGTGATACATGAAGAGCGTTTATTATCAGCTCAGAAGATATGTGTGGAAATTGGCATACAGAGGTAATTAATTTGGCAATGGGGAATGTTATGAGGTAGTTGTCGTTGACACCATATCACTTAAAGAGGCACTAATAATTAGCAATAAAGAACGTTTATTATTAACTTAAAAGATAGATTTGGATTAGTATGGATTATTTATTTGAACAAAATATAATACATGATACAAAACAATAATAATCTGTCCTGAAATTTGCACCCATTACAGGCCGTCTTACTGCCACCCCTCATACACAATAGAGAACAAGTAGATGACGATCATAGCGTTGAGTGACAATAAAGATGTGGCACGAAGGTCAGCTATGGCTGAACAGATTTGTTAAAATTTTGGGGTTGTGTTATAGTCATCCATTTTGTTCTGGCAGCTGTGTTTAAAAATATGTCTATACAATTATGTGTCCATGATTTTTGTCCTTAAATGGTGAGTATTCCAGGGTTACGGTACAAGACGAGGACACGTTTCTTGGGCGCAATTATACACAATACACATACTTATTGTTCCAATTACTTTCTACAGCCACGGCATTCCGCGTTATTACAATTTACTGAGTTACTATGGTGTGATTGCACATTATAATTATTGAAAAATTCAAGATGGTTCTGCTAGCTGCAATT
Source organism: Siphonodentalium dalli (assembly GCA_032622095.1). Taxonomy (NCBI): domain Eukaryota; kingdom Metazoa; phylum Mollusca; class Scaphopoda; order Gadilida; family Siphonodentaliidae; genus Siphonodentalium; species Siphonodentalium dalli. The sequence continues at coordinate 214,612,917 of CP136063.1, forward strand.
TTGTGTGTTGGGTCCAAGCAGTTCCACACTTGGGAATTAGTATCTTGGTAGAATTTGGGAGAAATTCGTCCTTGGAATTGTAATAGCCTAGTTTTCGCACTATCCAGTTGTTGATATAGGAGTATACTTAAATAAATTTTCGAAAGACGGCGGGAGATTTTGTTTTTGTCAATCGTATATAATCAGTGTGCTTTGAAGATAATACAGGTTATGGAATTTAAGTTGTTTTAGAATTTTAAACAACGGCTCAGTATGACTGCGATATCTTTTATTGCATAAAATCCGGACAGCAAAATCAGATTCAGTCAAACTATATGGAGTCACTGTCGTATATTATTTTGTCGCCGATAAATATATTGTTGAATTTTGACGGCATGAACTTGGAAACGCGCACATTTTTAACTTTGACCATTTGCAGGGGGCACAAAACAACAGTAATTCACCGTAAAACTGATGAAATGGTATGGGACCGTCGGATTATAACGGTCCGACAATGTCAAACCGACAGTATTTTCTAACAGTGTATATTTGTGCGCATTACGCACGTGACCTGAGTGCAATGACGCTCTCATTTCGTATACGGAAAGCAGAAGCAGTTTAAATGTTATTGAATATTCAAACTTCCGTTTCTCAAATAAAGCTGTGCATTTTAAATTCTTATCATACATTTTTTAACCTGCTATTGTGATGAATTAAAAAATATTTAGGTGGCAATTTGCCCGGAAATTTCGTATTCGGCAATAATGCTTGGTGTAAAATTTTCCTGATCATTAGTATTCATAGTTTGACAATGCGGGTCTTCGTCAGAAAATTCAACAGAATGTTCACAATATGCTACATGTACATGTACTCAAATGTGTTACTGTCAACGCCCAATGGTGTTACAGAGTTAGCATATTTGTTTTTTCTTGTATCCTCGGCACTTACTTCGTTATTAGTCGACCGCAAAACCACCGTTTTGGTTAATGCGTGAGTTAGCGTCTACTGTTGTTTACTGTGGATTCCGGGGGTATCATTCTGTTGAATCCATCGACTGTCGCAAATTTTTAGAAATATAGGTAAAAAGGTGGTGGCCAAAATTGCCGTTGTTTTCAACCTGATTTCACAAATTCCCCAAGGTTGCCGGTAGATTCTTTAGAAGGATAGCCTTTACCACAAGAATCCACAGAGAGAGAGAAATTATACGCTAAGACACGCATTGGTGCCTTGGCGGTAGGACTATATCGAGTTGTTATTCTTCCAACATTTATCGTAATTCATTGCGGAGCAAAATTATTTATGTGACTTTTTATGGCATTATCATAGTAGTAGGGCGGCTCTGTGTCAAAAAAAGGGTGAATCGTGCATTTTAAGGTGAAAGCAACAAACTTTGTATACAACATCCTGAGGTGATATCTTGTGGATTTGGATATCATGCCAAGCTAGGGAAAGCCCATGGTTGCCATGGTAACCACCGAAAAACATAGCCGCCAAAAATGCCAAATTGGCTTTTTGCGGAAGTGCGATTTTGGTGCCCCTCTCCCTGCACTGCACCCCTGACTCAAATAGCGCCAATTTTGCCATATTGAAAGCACACGATTAGATTCCTCGTTTCATAGAGAAGAATGTTTATCAACTTTGTGGAAATCGGCGCTAAACAGGTTTATTAATTCTTGTGCACCTCTCCCCTTCCATGCATCACTGACTCAAATGACGCCACTGTTGACGTCTGTAAACCACACCATTAGATTCCTCATGGAGATGATTATGTATAAGTTTGGTGGAAATCGGCGAAAAAAAATTCTGCCCTTCTCCCCTTTTGTACCCCTGACAACAACAGTGTCACTTTAGAAAATTCTAACCCGCACTATCTTATCCATTATCTTGTTGTAAAAAAAGTACCAAAATAGACCTCTCTATTGTTATCAAGATGGTCTCTGTAAATTGTTATGGAACAGACATTGGCAAATATATATATATATTTGGAAAGTGTGGAGGGCACTGGCACAGGTCGGTTATCCGATTTATTATGTAATTATTTCTATGGAACTAGCTAATTTTTGTTAGGTTGTGTCGGAAATTGACATAAAATATTGTGTTGAGCACAAACAAAGGATAATGATGTTGAAATTGGTAAAAAGCTAATTGAACTGCGTGTTAATCATATATATATTTCACAGTTTAAAGTAACGTGTGCACAGTTATATATATGGTCCAAGAACAACATGAGACATCATAGTGTCAAGGGAGACAACCCAGCTTTACACAACGTCATTTCCTGGTCGCATTTAGCTTGCATCGGAAGTGATCAACGTAGAAATCTTCCTTCCGGGTTCGGCGTATTCTGTTTGCTGAGAACAGTTTTTGGAATGGGAAGATCGAATATTGATTCTTTCCACATTCATCCAAATGTTCACTCAGTGAAATTTTGCGATATTCTGGATGATTTATCTCGAACACCAACTGTATATACACGCAAAAGAAATTTTCCCGACTAACATCAGTGACCATATTATCCACACCTGGGCACTCGGATATACGCGGAATTATGTTCTTTAATTGCCTGTTGGATTGTGGGACTTTTATGAATTTTGCTTAATCCGTAAGAGCTGCATTTCATCTCAAATTTTGTGAGATATTCGGCTTCTTTATCAGTTAGGCATTTAGAGAACTTTATGTCAAACTTCTCCTCATTTGTAGGAAGTGTCTTGTAAAAACGATCGTCCAAGAGTGTATCTTCCGATTTGTTGGCATAGTCAGTCGCTTCCATAATCACCAGTGCACCTCCTTTGTCTGCTCTTTTACAAGCAATAGTGTTGTCAGAATAAAGGCGATTTCTTGAACAGCTGGATGGGCGTATGTGACCCAGTTTGTGATTTCTAGATGGACTGGTGGCAGCACAAGAATACACAAGGATAGCCCCGTGGCTGCTGTGATTATGCATACATATTGGAATTTGGCAACGAGAAATTGTTATTTTCCTCCACGCACGACTTACACCCAATTTTTGAACAGCTGGACAGGTTAATTGTGACCTAGTTTTTTATTTTGAGATGAACTAGTAGCGGCACAAAACGAATCCAGAACAATAGCATCGTGGCTGCTATGGTTATGCCTACGCGGGCGATTTAGCAACGAAAACTAACCTTTTTGCATTATGTTGACCCCATGCACGACTTACGCCCAATTTTGAACAGCTAGACGAGCGTATGTGACCTGATTTGTGATTTCTAGATGGACTAGTCGCGGCACAAGAAGAATCCAGAAAGGATGGCACCGTAGCTGCTGTGATTATGCATACATACATGTGGGCGATTCAGTAACGATTGTTATCATATTATGAGAACTGGGAACTAGAAACTGGGGTTGGTCTGGGAACTAGTAACGGAATTCATGGAACTTGTGTAAGGGCAGATATGAAGCTACTCACAAACTCACAAACAACCTTCAACCGCATTACAGCACAATAAATTGGGTTGATACAGTGCAATGCTAATATGGGTGAATCTGTGTTTTTTTTTTAAATAAGAATTAAAAGATTATTTAGCTGGTTTTGAATGAGATGATATATACCGTACCACGGTGCCACACACCAAGGCAAACTGTATGTACTCTATATATGTAGACATCATAGGCTACATAGGTGAAGCTGTACCTCCCTGGTGTTACTTGTAGCAATCTTAGTCGACGAATCTTAATGCGCATGGAATTATACCTGCTAAGTTAATGGCACCTAATCGTATTGTTGTCTCCTAAAATTTTGTGGACCGAACAATGAAGAGCATTTTTTTGATAATTTATGTTTCCGATGGGTGGGAAAGTAGTGTGGGGACCGTGGATATAATCTAGGAATCTGGTACTGATATATACGGCACGGCAATGCCGATAGTTGTGTGGTTTAGAATAATTCAAGTGTCCGACGGGTGGTCGAGTTGGATTGTCTTCATCTAGAAATGATACACTGATATGACCGTCGCAAATCATATTAAATAAAAGGTCGACCGACCACAATGTCCCTGGAGACGGTGGCTAACTGAAAGTTTGGATATGTCCGGAATAAATGTCATCATCCGGAAACCTCAAATGTTGAAAATCAAGAAAATTCGTCAAACTAGGGGCCATAATTGCGGTAGAAAAGATCGGATAAGTCTGGTCTTCGAACTCGTCCAAGATATTTTTTAAAAACAGCTCCTACGCAAAACATTGTTAAAATCGGTTAATATTTGTTCAAGTTATTGCGCTAACGAGCTAGAAAAGTCGGCAAAAATGACAAGAACTCGACAAAAATGGTTCCAACCAAACTCAGAATTGCAGGTTCCAACGATGTTTAATATCTGTGCCAAATTAAAAAAAAAGACTGGAAAATGACGGAATATGTACACAGGCTCGGGCTAAAGTTGGGTCCCAGGATGTATGATGCTATGTCAAAAATGTTTTCTATTAAATATGTATGGCAGTGTGCGTTTTAGTCATGGTTTGGACGATGAACCCATTTCTTTGTGATAGATGCCAATATTAATCAATTAATTTGCAATTGAGTTAAAGGGAGGTAAAAGCTATTCTGCATCATAAGTTTCAAGATCTATCCAAGTAGACCCACGGAGCGTCGATAAACATAGCGGTATTTTCAATTAGGAGATTCATTTCAACAGAACATTGTGTGTCATTATCTAGAGAGTGATTTTTAATCACCTCTCCAATTCTGTTCGCTGGCGATCACACAATGCCACCAGTCTCATAAGATTAATATATGGATTTCCAGAATAATGCGCCTTGGGTGGTAAAAGCCTTTTGTATTTATCACATTGAGTGCTTCTTTCAACGGTTTACATTTCAACATCAGAATCCCCTTCCTGCTGAAACTTTGACGAGTGACACATGCCAATCGATATATGTATCGCTGGGCATGTATTGACAAGGCTGAAATATATAGCTCCAGTCTTATAATTGATGCTACGTACACAGAATGACAATGCTTTCATGAAATTCCTATCCGATTGATTATTACAATACAAATTGGCATTGTCTTGGAGAATGACTATATACATATATTGCATATTTTGGTTATGAATGTTGGAATCGTTGTCCGACTTAAGTTGGCTGAATATTAGGCACAAATAAATTGCTAGTTTTCCGGGTGGATCCTGTCTGAGTGTAAACAAGAACTGTCAAGACTGTCACCGTATAATCAACTTGTTTTATAGTATTAGTGTATACTTAATGCAGATATAAACAAATAAAAATTCCGTATACATGAAGATGTTGTCCGTGTGGGATGAGGTGTGTTGACAATTAATTTGGAAATGCCGCGCCACCTCATACATGTACTATAGGCTATAGTCCCGGCTTTGTCCAATGGGTCGATAGTCGGTGTGACTATACAGAGCGTTTGGGATTTCAAGTGGGTTTCGCTGATCTCTTCGTCGTATAACTGCCAGTATCGTGGGTTCTGGGACATATATTCCCGATATCGTGACGTCGTATCGTTTATACCACTATATAGACATGGCAGAAAGTCGCCACCATCTGCTCCTCTGGTATTTAAACAATTAAATCTACAATATGGATAGAGAAACCCCAGATCCATCAGGACCTAAAACTCACACGTATTTTCAACAACAGACTGGGAGATGTTACAAAAAAACAAAGAAATGTTTTTGAAAACCGTTTAGCAGCCCATAAACATGATTACGTAGCTAGAAGCATGGCGGCCTCTCGGGAATCCTTGCATTTCCATGCGGTGCCACTCGGCGGGCGTCCATGGGACAGGGACGCAGCCATATAACCCCTTCCAAATGTTCGATAATTGGGCTGCAGTCGTGCACGGAGCTCAACATTGCAATTTTTGTTGCTAAATCGGCTGCGTGGCCAGAACCATTGCAGTCACAATGGAATCCTTCCGTGTATATATGGTCGTGTCCATGTCATATATAAGATGCCCGCTCGGTGGCACCGCACGGAAATGCCAGGATTCCAGGGTGGCCGCCATGGTTCTGGCTACGCAGCCGATTTAGTAACAAAACGTGCTATTTGGTCTCCATGCACGACTTCAGACCAATTTTCGAATATTTTGAAGGGGCTATATAATCACGTCCCTGTCCTATAGATGCCCGTTGGGTGGCACCGCACGAAAATGCAAGAATTCCCGGGTGGTCGCCATGGATCTGGCTACGCAGCCGATTTAGTATCAAAGGGGGCTATTTTGACACTCCATGCACGACTTCAGCCCTATTTTCGAAAATATGGAACGGGTTATATGGTTGCCTCCCTGTCCTATATAGATGCCCGCTGTGCGGCACCGCACGAGAATTAAAGGATTCCCTTGTGACTGCCATGGTGCTGGCCACGCAGCCGATTTAGCAACAAAAAGTGCAATGTTGAGGTCCATGCACGATACACATATATCATATTTTTATCAAGGTAAAATGATCACGAAACCGTTGGCGTTAAACAAAATTAATAATGATTTCCATATTACTACGGGACATTTACTAGGGTTGGGGCAACTGTTCAAAAACTGGTTCCTTGTATACTTTTTTAGTAGAAGCATGGCATGCATATTTTCAACATCGGAAGGGTTGTGGTAAAAAAAAATTGCACTCTATTCCAATATTTTAATGTCACGTGATCTCCAAATCCAAGATGGCTGCCGTCTTAAGGAAAAATCAGGATATTTTCGAGGATTTTTGTGCATGTTTTTGACCAAATATACCCCAAATAGCCGCCATATATCCCCAAATCATCCGGTTCACTTGCCTTTATTGTTTACTGGTTCAGTCGAAACAGCAGATGTGCTCAGGAAGGTTGGAGTTAACATTGCGGGTTGTTTAACTCAGATAAAATATAGATTTATAACATTGTACGCAAGACCTGATATAGTTGAAAACGGTCATTGTTCATTTTGCCGTTAGAGCTGTATGGCTAGTTAACCTTCGTCAATTTTGTTCTATCTCTAACTCTATGGTTAATTGACATTCATCAAACACATTAAAGACAATACAAGGAATGAAATAGATTTCACTAGTGTGGGGGCAACTGTTCAAAAACTGGTTCCTTGTATACTTTTCTTAGTAGCAGCATGGCATGTGCATTTTCAACATCAGGATGGGTTGTGCTAAATAATTGGACTCTATTCCAATTTTCAATGTCAATCGACTAATCTAATGTACAGCATAAGAAACTCATCTGACATCCAAGTATTAAGAATCAAGTTATTCACCACCCCGCCAACCCACCAACCAATACATAATTTCAGATCGCAGATTTTTATTCGCAATTCGACTTCCAGTTCTATGAAATGATTGTTTATGAATGAAGGATCGTCTAATCAAATACAAAAAGTTAGAAACTTATCTACGTCGGAGTTTAAAGTTATTCGCCACCCCAAGTTTGAAGAATAAAGTTAATCGCCACCCCACCCAATTCAGATCGAAGATTTTTGTTCGCAATTCCAGTTCTAAAAATGATTGTTTTTGATTGAAGGATTATCTAATATTATGCACAAAATAACAAACTCATATGACATCCAAGTATTGAGAATAAAGTTATTCGATACCCCCCCCCCCCCCCCAGCCCACACCCAACCATCTTACAGAATTTCTTATCGCAGATTTTTGTTCGTAATTCCACTTCCAGTTCTATAATATGATTGTTTATGATTGAAGGCGTCTACTATAATGCACAAATAGTGGGGCGGATAAATGACAAAATCGTGCATTTTATGGTAAAAGCACCAAACTTGACACGCATGTACTACATACAAAAATAAGACATTTTGGACAGCACACTACATTTGGTTGTTTGATTGTGTTATTCAATTGTCATTTATACTCCAAGGAATGTACCATTTTAATCTACATGCATGGACTGTAGTTATGTTTGTTGTTGGTCTTCTCTTTGGCTGTTTTCATTTCATAGTCAGTGATGGTGATATGTGAAACTCAATGTTGCTCATCTCTCACGATCCAGAACAAATCATTTAGTGAAAATGTATTGCTGTCCCGATTTAAGCAAAACATGCGTCTATGTCTTAGTGCACTTTATTGTATCAAATAATTAATATCATGTCATGCCATGTCCCATCCAATTATTTCAATCCGTGTGTGTAGCTTTATACACTGAAAATGTATTTTGAAGATTTAAAATCGGATGGTGGTCATGTCATTCCCATGTATTGATTTTGTCTTGGAGAGATCAACGGGAAGTTATCGACAAATATAACTGCACTGTGGTTCCCCGTCTGCATTTAAATCGCCAACACACCTCTGTAACTGGCTGAACCGGTTTTCATTGTTTTCAAAAATAAAAACACGTTCGATACTAAGTCCCCGGAAGACTGCTAATTTCTGAAGTTGTCATATATTACAATCCTACCCCAACAGCGTGAATAACCGTGACAACTGTGTCCTCAAGAACAAAAACACATTGGAGGGGGAAGTCTTCGATTTTGTATTGGTTATGGCACAGTATGGTGTGGACGGCTGTTTCCTAAGTGTTTGCAAGTGACACGTTAACGGCTACTCTTTTGGCGGCGATCAGTAGACACAAAACAATAAACAAATGTGTTCGTTGCAACTTGTTATATCTGGTTACTTAACCCACAACAGCGGTTCTGGGGTTAGGACGAAAGGTTGCGAACGGACGGATAGATAGACAGATCTCATAATATGTCTATATAAACATACATGTAAACACACCAACTTTTGTCTTTTCGGGTAAAGCATCTTGCGGAATACCACAAACAAAGTGGTGAAACTCGCGTCGAGAGACATGCCCTTTGGCAGATTTGTTTAAACGCAGAATAAGAATGGATTAGTGGTCCATGAGCGATACTTGTTTCTCAATGAATACATATCGCTCGCGATAATTTATGGCGTGTCAATAAGCGTTTTATCGGCCTGCACATTGTTCCGATTGGTAACAAGGTAGTTTGACTGCATGTTCATACCACCGAATAGAGTTATCAATTAAATGACAACTGAACGACAAGATGCGCCCTTTGACCACCAATGTAGGTCTAAAACCAGGTTTAACTCAGATGTTTAAACTGGAGATGATGACTCCGGCCTATATGTTCAAACATAAAACCCAACATCATAATTTTGCATATATACATAATAACTGCTAGTATACAATTTATATGCATACGTACAAAATGAAGCACGTAACAAATACTGCTCAGTTGTATGTATTTGATTGTATATATATCGATTATAACATGTCATACAAGTGGGTTTATTCATAGGCCATGTTAAGTGATACATGTTTATCTGGCTGGTATATATATATATATGACATGATTTGGTGAAACATTTTGTCGCCATCAAATTGTTTTCATCAAATTTCCGTTCGATTCAGGGGTGTGAGAAGGGAGGGGTACACACGCTATTACAAGTACTTATAATTTATGTGCACATGACAATGGTCCGGTTTTAGTCTGAACATGTCATACCGTTACTTTCAGACTTTAAGTTGTGAACGTATTGTCTGTATGTGTATGTAGCCTTAACGATAGGAGTAGAGGCAATTTGAGCCTCACTGCCACATATTCACGATCACCTATATTGACTGGCTAATGTCGCTTTTTACCGATCCAGCAGGAAGAGAACTTTTAATGTTTAATTGAAAAACTTGGAATGAATAACTCGACACGACAAAACACAAAGGGCGCTTACTACCTCCAAGACACACCATGTTGTGTTGTGATGTTGTAGATCGCTCATATGAGGTTGATGGCCTTTTGTTGTCGTGAAAGGTCAGATTTGGAGAGTGGTCCAAAATTAGCCTTTAGTTTATCAAACAGCGTTCTATTGAAATTAAATTTCTATGGGAAATACCATAATGCCTATCGAAGCTCTCCATGTCTACCTTGATAATGACTTTGCTTAGAATAAACTAGAACAATAAACCGTTAAATTTGCGAAACACAATGACAATTAAATTTTCTAGAAGGATGTAGCCTTTATGTCTTTTGCAAAGAAACTGGCTGATATTGACCACTTTTACACACTAATTGGTTCATTATTCTAACATCCGATTTCAAGACTAACAACTCGCAAACTCTAAAATATTTTTAAAAACCTTGAATGAGTTACTAAACATGACAAGCACAAAGGGCGTTTACTGACCAAGACATACCTGTTGTTTTGTTATGTTGTATATGTCTCTTATGAGACTGGTGCCCTTTTTGTCGCTGGATTATCGTGAGAGATCAGAGTTGGAGAGGGGTCCATAATTAGCCGTTGGTTTATCAAACAACGTTCTATTGACATTAATGTTCTATAGGAAAGGCCATAGTACTCATAGAAGCTCTCCAAATCTACTTGGAATATTGCTTTGTTTGGAATAGACTAAAAGATTAAACGGTGAAATTGGCGCACAATGGCATTCAAATTTCGAGAAGGCTTACGTCTTTTGCCAAGAAACTGGCTAATATTGACCACTTTTACAAACTAATTGGTTGATCGTTCTAACGTCCGAACCAGTTATTCATGAACTCTAACACATTTGACGAATATGGCACTGCATGAGCATCCATGTATGCATTTCCAATGGCCTAGCGTCCAATTAGAACATTAACATAAAACGGATTTAGTGGTAAGCTAATATATATGTCGGAAGTGATTTCAATGTTCATTAAATATTATGATTATGTATATATATCCACAGGTTTATAATTATGATGACTAGTACACTTGCTTGAATACATAATGTTATCACGAGAATGAGTATCGATGAGCATGCCAAGCACAATTAGTTGTCATCGATAGCAACATCCAGTAAATTCGCCTCTTATCGTATTATCAAGACCTCATATGAACGAGAAAGTTACCTATCAATAACAAACCACCGGGTTGTGCAAAGCATCCTTCTTTTCCGAACGAGGAACCATAGACTCTCAATAGAATATGGCACGTGGACCAATGCCCCATATTCGGATATAGTATGTGCCCTCTGCAATTCAGAAATATGCGACGAGTATCATGTAATCCTTAAATGTATTGAACCCTGAACCCAAGACATACGCGTACAATACCTGGGACCATACTATTATCGGAGACCAAACGCTAACAAGTTAGCAGCACTATTCAATAACCACAACAGAAGAATTACCAAGAATCTCTCAGTTTTTATAAAAAAGGTTATATTTCGGAACTCTTGAGGCTACATTTTCGGACAAACAAGTAACCCCCTTCAAAATATACCGTTATAATATACTTGTTTCTAACACATGTACCAACATTTTATGAAGAAGGACCCCAACACCAATACAATAGTTTATGGCTGCAGATGTGCTTATTTGATAAGCACAACAAGTAATACAATCTGATTCCTCTTGAGGCTTAATCACTTAAACCATTCAAAATTCATATCCATTGACCGAACACGCAACCATTACGCCGAAATTAATAACAATAACCCTATATATCTATCAGACAAAATATAAATATAAAAGAAGCATCTTTCCCTTCCCGCGCTCTCTCTCCATTCTCCATCTATATACCTTGTCTTTCACTCTATATTATCTCTCTCTCTCTCTCCACGTCTGTCTTACATATAATGTTTGTGTTCTATTGAAATAGTGTTCAACTATCCTTTCCCAGTGTTCAGTCAGTCGAATTTTTCAAAGCAATCAAACAGAAACAAAAGGCACATTGCCTATTTAAAAAAACTTAATGTCGTTATCGCGATATATCATTTGAACAAACGTCGACCGATTTGATGCATAGTTGATAAACGGATTTTTCATAGCAACATCTCGGTCGTTCTCGCAAAGCGGATGTTTTACCTGAGATATGGATTTTAAATTGTGTACTTGAGTAATCCCAGGGCGACAACTTTAAAGCACTTCAACTAAACTGATCCCTGTTCTACGACAATATCTGAAAATAAATAAAAACATCGATGCTCAACTGTTGTTAAATATATATTATTATTATTATTGGCGTACATGCGTCCTATTACCATACTGTTGGGGATAGAATTTTGACTCTACCCATATATAAAATGTATATGTTCTTACAAGTATATGACCCAATCAAAATAGATGCACAACGAACAGTTTTTATGAGGTTTCTGGTTATTAGCAATACATAATGGATAGAGTATGACAAACAACCGGTGATTCACCAAAATGGTTGCCATGCCAACCGTGTACGTTATTCGGATCATATCCAAAATGATATATAATGGTGTGATATACATGTGTGCCAACTGCGATGCTTTTATCATAAAATTGACGATTGTGTCCTCTTTCCACCCAACTAATGGTGTGGCCATTGTCTATCGGGAAGAGCAATTTCTAATTTTAAGGGTCGCCAATTGGCCTGGTCACATGTTTCGTAAAATCTCTCACACAAGTAATAATCAGCCTATGGATAAGATATGTGTCTCAAAATAAAGGCTCCAGAATGTAACAAATATCAATATGATGCAATAAATTGAGAAAGGTTCCTCATAAAGACAAATAATAGCACATGAAGTGATAAAACACTTGACCTTTCATAGTCACCTTGACTCTCGAGATCAGTGCTGGAGGTTCGTCTTGGAGAATGTATGCATGCAAGTATTAATATATAGAGAATACCTACAGGTTTTGGTTGAATACCCGGATTATTTCATGAGTGGGTACAAGGAAATTCTGTATTTCCTTGTAACCACGAATGAGAAAATCCGGGTATTCAACCAAAACAAGTAGGTGTTATTTTTATTATATTCGCCACGTTATAAACCTCCCCAAAACTGCTAGTTTTGTCATACAGTTCACTTCAAATTGTTAGAAAGCTTCGACATTTGCATTTTGTTTACATTCCATCAATTGATTTGCTCACCACTGAATGACAAATATCGAGCAAATCCGCCATAAGAAATAGTCCCCATTGTTTTATTCTGAAATGATGCGAGAAAATTAATATATACATAATTTTATGATAAGAATATATTAAAACGAATGAGTTAACATTATAACAATTAAATAACAGTTTTACCGTAAAAATCATTAATTAAAAAATATTCCAGCTGTTATCGATACGCTTTGAAACTTAATGTGATTCGCCGCTATAAACCGGAAGTAATCTCCGAAACAGTAATACTATTGTGTTATCCATCGAGTCGGTCAGTGTTATCCATCGAGTCGATCCAGGCGATGGATATAACGCTCTACGCCACGGCAATTTCCCACTATTTAATGGGGAAGCATATAATAAATAACAATATCCACCAACAAGTCCACCGATGTCACTAAAATAATTCACATATGATCATTTTCCAGAATTCTCAGAAACCACATACTGTTTCTATGGTAATGCCATTTTTGAGGCTACTAATCGATAAGAAGCTTATCAACGATGGTTTCCAATGTCTCCAGTATATGGGATTTACGATTAACTACATTGCACAAAATCCCCAATTTTGTTTACGAACCCCTTTTTTTTATACAAATGACAGGCTACTATGAAGAAAGTTGGAGTGTGACATGGACCGATCTTCCTTGAGCATCCGGGGCCTCGGTGGCTCAATCGGTTAGGGGTACAACTCCAAGCCGTTTCGCCCTCCGGCGCTGGCGATAAGGGTTCAAATCCTCATGTTTCCGTTGTGGACTTTGTAGCTCGAAATCGTTATCTGGTGGAGTTACCAGTTATTCGCTGATGGCCGGTGGTTTGCCGCACATGGTTGACGAGTTTATCAGCCATTGAAATCACTGTTAGATTAGTCGCAAGTGTGCGGATTTCCTCCACCACTAAAACTGGTAATGTCGTGATATGGCCTTAGTTGCTAAAGTGACAATAAACCCCAATCAATATATCAATCAATCAATCCTGGAGCATCCAAATGTTGCCAAGAACTATTGCGATGTGGTTGCAAGAATGGATGCAAAACAATTGCAAATTCTCGAGGGCATCATTACGCTGTACTGCTCTATGCAGTTGCAATTGCAAATACAGTAATGCCCCAAGTAATCGACCCCTTAACCACATCAGAATTATGGGTAATTTTCAGGATTTAGTCGGAAATAAATATCCATATTTCCGACTAAATCATGAAAGTTACCCATAATTCTGCTGTGGTTAGGATACTTAAGGCATTACTGTAAGTGTTGCCAAAAGTGACATGTATGCAAGTTTTTCCAACTCTTTAGGGTGCGTTCACACAACTAGCAGAATTGACTGGCGATTTGTCATGAATTATTCATACTTGACTATCCATTGCACATTCTTGAATGCCACTTATCGCAGAATGAGTGTCTTCGACTGTTTTATCCTATATTGGAGCGGCGAAATGCCACGAGTTATTGCATGATTGATTCTCATAATATATTAGAATCAATTTTTTTAGCACACTTCAGTTGTATAACAACTATATAGGGAATTACATATATCTCACGATATTGCTATTGGAAATGTAAACAATCCATATCATACATTGTCGCACATAATTCGCACCTACGCTCGTAATAAAAAACATTTGCTTACCTCTATTTTGAAGAATTATAGTTAATATCATAAACATGTAAACTTTGCGGTACTTGTATGTTCCGCATATAATACCACAATGATTAGCAGCTTGTCAAATTGTGAGTAAGTGTTATTATAGCTGCACAAAGGTAATCGGGTAGCTCCATAGCAACGGTTGCCAAGCAGTTTTGTACCAGACTAATATTGTCCATACACACTCGCTAAAATGATATGATATAAAGTTAACGCGGAAGATTGTCATAATCAACTTTCAGATAGCTTTATATCATAGAAATGCTTCTCGTGTCATTGTAACCATCAATTATAGTAATCAAAACAAACAACCCATTGTTTTTTTTTTGCATTATATTTACGCTATTCCATCATCTTCTGGCCTATACTTTTTGTTTTGCAATCCTTAGAATTGTTATATATATACAGAGTGATTTATCAGTTTATATTTTCTTGTCAAAGTACATTTTATAATAAAAAATGTACACACATCTCAATAAAATATCGATACACGCAGCCAATAATAGGGACTTTCAAACAAATGGCGGCCATTTTATCCGCCATTTTGATTCTACCCAAATATAACGGACACATGAGTCAATGGATATATAACCTGATCCCTTTTCAGTACAAATAGGTACATAAAACATTGTTTTTCGATCAGAAACTGAGTCATAACGATGCATACTTGTTGGGATTGAGAGAAAAACAATATTTGTTGTCGAAACGGTTGCCATGGCAACCATGGGCATTCTCCAGCTTGGCATGATATCAAAAATGTCTTATTTTTATATGTAGTAAATGCGTGTCAAGTTTGGTGCTTTTACCATAAAATGCACGATTGTGTCATCTATCCGCCCCACTATAGCGCTTATTCGCCATCCTTTATGCAGTGAGCAACAGGACACTGGCACTCCGTGTACGGAATGGGACTGGAGTAGATGTTCTTGGTGTTTGGACAAACGATACAATCAGATGCCCTGGATTACACTGTGAAGGATACGTCTACCGAAGCGAGATTGTGACCAACTGGAACACAAAGAATTTCAAAGAAGTAAGGACTTATTTTTGTCGTGACATCTGTGTGAGGTCTTGAATTGAGTGTTAGTAATCTTAAGATTATTATTTTATTTTTTTTATAAATTTTTATTTGAAAAAAGACAAATACATCGTGATAATACATGAAGTATATTACAGTTAATGGTTGGTAATTAAACAGTTTTTGTCTCTTTCGTTATTTTTTTTGAGACTGTAGAAAGGTAGAAGAGAAAAAAGAGTGTGGAGTGAATGGTTTTATGAATGTTGTGTTATTTAGTTATATTAAATTTCCATTTGTTATAATAATAAATATAATGAAAATGAAATATCGGGTATATGTATTATTTATATTTTTTTCTGAGTCCCTCACGTTATTAGGTATATATATGCAAATTACATAATGCAAAATATTAACATTGAGGGATTATTAATTAGTGTTAGCATCGAGCTAAAAGTCTTAAAATCTGGTATATTTACGTAACGTGATTATGTACGGCATGGATAGGTGGTATACAATTAATTTTACTCACTATATGATTCAAATAAGTAAGCATACTGTTAGGTAAGTCACACAACACGGCACATATCTGGTCAGCATTCGTGTTTAAACAGTTTTTAAAATACTAAATAATATTTACGGAATACTTGTGTGCCAGGCATGTGCAATGTTATGTACTACATTTCCAGTATACATGTAAATATATATAGTTATGTATGTGCTGTTTAAATGTAATAGTGTAACAGACCTTTCCATTTATCCCACCGATATTCGAACTCAGTATATCTAGATTTGCTGTAAAAAATCAATCTTTCAGTGTTTGCGTACATTCGTATTTCTGCTTGGATATTTTGCAATTTTGGTAATTCAGATCTCATCTTTGATCGGTATATATTATACTTAATTATGACCAAGATCGTTTGGAGGAGTGGATCAATTTTCTCAGTATCAGCTTTGCCAAATAAAATAGTGTTTGAATTAATTTCTAATTTATTTGAAGTCGTGTTAAATATCCATACACGAATCTCGTTCCACAGCGAAGCAATAATGTGACATTGAAACATAAGATGGCTAATGGTCTCTTTTTCAATTTTACAAAATGAACATGTATAATTTTCAGATCGACCCATTTTCTTTAGTATATTGTTAGTCCCTAATATTCTATTGTTTATCCGATATTGAAACCATATATATTTCATGTCACAAAACTGAACAAAGGGAGTTTTAAAAACGTCTGACCACCAGTCTAATTCATGGTGCATATTTAGTTTCTTCTCCCATTTTGAGATGAGGTTCATGTTCATTTTGGGGTCTTGGATGCAAAATTGTATATATACTTCGAATTCGATTTGAGTAAGTGTTCGATCTGATACGGTAATATTGGGTTGTTCAGTCGCGCGTTGTTACTTTGTTGATAGCTACTAGAGTTTTCCATTTTAGTTAGGTATTTTTTTATTGAAGAGATTATACCGTTGTATGTCAAAAAATCTGTTTTAATGCCATATAACCGCTTTGCTTCGTCATAGGACATTAACGTGTTATTATCACACATAAGATCGTTCACAAAATATATGCCACGAAGGGCCAACGATCTGTCATTAATTGCGTGTTTGTTTATTTTGAAAATATCGTTATTTACAATCGTCGATGAGAGCACATCACTGTGCGTTTTTGGAGCCATCTTTAAGTTTAATATTTTCCATGCATCTAGAACATCTATCCAGAATTGATTGATATATTTGCTTTTATATCTATTAAGGGCACATCCATTCGATAGATACCATTTGTCATTGTGTTTACACTCCATTTGATATCGTACGAGGTTTTGCCAAGAATCCGGTTGAGTTATGTAGCGTTTCACCCATGATATTTTCATTGAATGCATAAATGTTTGGATATCAATCATTTTACAACCTCCCATGGAATGGTCTTGTTGAAAATATTTCCTAGCAATTTTGTCAGGTTTTTTATCCCATATGAAATTATATATGTCTTTGTTAATGTCAGTTAAGAATGTTTTTGGTGGATTTGGAATTGTCATAAATAAAAACGAGAGTTTAGAAAGTACCAATGACTTGAATATTGTGACTCTCCCGATAACCGTCGGGTGTCTTTTAGACCACACAGAAAAAATTGTTCGTATCTGGTTGTACGCTGTGATGTAATTATTCGAAAATATATCATCGGCATCTAATTGGAAATTTACACCGAGAACTTTATAACCATTTGATAGCCATCTTATTTTCCATCTGTCACATATAGACTCAGTACAATCTCTTTTCTTACCAATCCATACCGCAACTGTTTTGTCGTAATTAATTTTTAAACCTGAAATAAGATAAAAGTCATGTAATAGCTCGAATGCATTGTCAATGCTTTGGGGGTCACCATCAAGAAATAATGAGGTATCGTCAGCATATTGTGAAAGTTTAAATTCTGAGTTCCCTATCTTAATACCCTTGATATTTTTCCGTTTCCTGAATCCTATACCTAATATTTCTACACACAATAAAAAAATGTAAGGCGAAATTGGATCACCTTGGCGACAGCCACTCGAGATTCTGAAGCTACGAGACACATGCCCGTTGATATTGACATTTGACGATATACCGTTATACAAGCAATTAATGATTTTAATAATCTTAAGATTATTATAGTTTCCTCTACATTATACATTATATAGTGCGCCTGTGCGATATGAACTAGAAATATAAATATAAGAATATTAGATTATTAGACCAATGTTCTCATTACCATGAAAGCCCATTTAGGTACTCAATCCGATAAGATGCTCCTAAATTACTATTTCTTTGGCTTCGGGGGTAAAACAAATATTTGATTCGAGTCGAGGAACCCATCCATCAAAGCTCAGAATTATCAGATATCGATTTTTGAAGATTGTTATTTCTCGAGATAGCGCAGAAACACGTGGTCAAACGAAGGGTATCGGACAAAATTGCGGATGAAGATGGATAACTCTAAAATCAAGTGGTAATACGGTCAAATTGCGTGACACTTTAGTCATAATACGACCATATTTTGTTGAACAAAATGTTGATAAATAACAAGTTTTGGGAAATTTGACAGTGTTTAGCATTATTTTGTTGCAATAAATCGATTGTGACAACTAAAGCGTATATTGAAGAAATGTTGTTGTTGTTGATTTTGTTGTTGTTGTTGTTGTTGCTGTTGTTGTTGTATCTTGATGGTATGGGGACACATTGTGAGCGTACATCTCTAAAATGCATTTTAACGGTAACACAGACTGGGTGATTCAAGTCTTGTTTCAATCAAATCAAACTTTCAATCTCATTCCTATATGGCAGGACACTTTTGCCGATGTTCCATTATGTTGACAATAATTAAATTAACTAATTTAGCCATATTTCCGCCATGTCAGGACCAAACGCAACCTTGTATTCAGCAACATGGTTCCAATATGTATATTCCGAGTATACATGTACTGAAGTTCAACACCAGGATTTATGAAATGGCAAAGATACCTCTGGTAGTGATGTATAATAACATAAATACTACAGAGCATTGTGAAAGGAGAGCCTCTGCATCAGGATCTACTCTCAGCACAATTAACGTCTAACAACAAGCATTACGTATAAAATGGGTCAACTCAACACAGTCCAAAATAATCATATACACAAAAACGGACATCCGCGTGTGATAGCGATTAATTGTGTGTCATACAGGTGATACCCAATCTATTGTATAGATGAAAAGAACATTAGTATTGTTTTCTACGTGCACCCTGACTCGAACGGCTCCACTTTTGACATCTTTAAACAACACGATTAACTGTGGTGGTAATCGGATACTAAAGAAATTCTTATCAAATTACCCCCCCCCCCCCCCCAATCTAACACCCAAACAAGATCATATTCCTCGAATGATGATGCAGAATGTAAATCAATTTGGTGGAAATCGGGGCTAAAATATTTGTATTAATTTGGGTGCCCCTCCCCCTTCCGTGCACACCTGACTCGAAAGGCACCACTTTTACCATCCGTAAAGCACATCTAAGAGTCCTCATTATATGGATATGATTATGAATCCATCAAGGTTTGTCTATAAAGCCAGTTTGTATCTCTTCTGTTCTGCCCCTGACAAGAACAGCGTAACTTTAGACGCGCTATTATCTTCCTCGCAAAAAGTTACCCCTGTTAGACCAAGTTGGTGTCATCTATATTGTCCCACGTGCATGTCTATACGACACAGACATACATTCGCAAATATAGATATAGATAACTTCACTCCAACCATTCGCTCCCGTATAATGCCCCCAGCGTTCATACAGTGTTAACATGGAATAATTATAAGTGGCCGCAATGGCATCATACAAAATGGCTTCCAACCTGATCCCCGTCTTCTGATCAGTACTAAGTCAGTTTAATCTACGTTACAGAGCTCATGCATCGTGAAGTGCATGTGTAATACTGTTTTAGTATACCATGACAGTGATTTATATTATGAGCAAGTTGGAATTTGTCGATGAGTTTGCCTCCAGAATTGGGACAGGAAGTATCAAAACAAACTATATTTCACTCTCATTTCTTAGATCAGTTTTTGTTGTGTGGCCTCATAGTGGTGGAAAATACTGTCTCGCTCTTTGTGATTCACGAAATACGCCTTACTATGTTTACTACCGAATATGACTTCAAATCTTGTGGTATGCAATTGCATCTTCGGGATTCCGACTAACAAATTGAGCAGAACTTGTCACAACAAGGCAGTGGACGGAATTAAACACAATGTTAAAACCATTTCAAACCGATCAGAACTTACTTTCTTTATCCCGAATAACATAATATCATAATTTAGGTCAATAAGGCTAATATAGGTGTTATTTTAGTGCAACGGTTCAACCAACCGGATTTGATATATTTTAATTTAATGGGATTAAAGGATTCTACCCATCTTTCTTAAGCTAATTGGTGGAACCTTGTGGGAAAAGTTAGAAGGAAACTTGTCTTGGTTGGTCCGTCCAAAACACGCTATATCCAGAAACAAATACCATTGATTTGGATAAGTGCCACTACGTTGACGATGGGCGCGATGGATGGTTTTGAAATTTGTTCAAGTTTGAACACAAGGAGGTCGTGGTACTTTAACCGAGAACCGGATATAATTGACAAAGGGACACTAGCAGAATCTAATTTCGACATTTGAGTGTTTTTTGGACACATGGTGTATGTCGTAGCACACAACCCATATGGCTTGGGACAATATATGTGTGGCATGAGGTACACAATGGACGCCTATTTGACACTGTTTATGTGGATACCGACACCCAGACCCACTGTATTGTTTGGGACACTCTGTGTGTGGCTTTGGGCGCACATTGAATGGTTTGACACACTCGTTATGTGCTCGTTGAGCACTCATTTGATGGTTAGGGACACTCATTGGGTAGTTTGATATACCTGTTGGGTGCTTTGTGACACAACATATGTAATTTGGAACACCAGTTGTATAGTTTGTAGTTTGTGGCACTACCAGTGTGGTTTTGAACATTCCTTGGATTGGTTGGGGTACTAATCTGGTGGATTGAGACAGCATTGTGCGTTTGGGATGCATGGTTTGGGATACTATATGTGTGGGTTTGATACTATTTGCATATGGTTGAATGCACTATACCTGACTGGTTAAGGAAATTCTTTGGGTGGGTTGCATGGGACACTCTTTCGGTGGTTTGGGACAATATTTGGATTTGGGGCTCCCGTCGTATGGATTTGGATACTGACATGTCTGTTTTGCATATTAGGGGGTTGTTTGTAACTATATATGTTTTGGTACATCGTACACTCGTTATGTGGGACACTCATTTGATGTATTATGAGACCAGTGGCGGGTTCTGGAAACTAGAATGATGGTAAATGTCACTATGTATTGGCTATGAATTTATTCGATATGTGAAGATTTAGTGAAAAATCAAACACACTTCAATTGTTGACCTCAAATCGCAATTTTTCGCCGTCATTTTGAAACATTTTAAAACACCGAATTGACAAATCGTCGGGAATGACTTAGTATTATCGTATTATTAGGTATGAACATCATGTATGGTTATACAACTATAACCATTTACGCCTATAGTTTTAGTATAAATGGAAAATATAATGTGAAACTTAGCGTAAAATGATCAGGTTACTATACTTCCGTTTTCCATTTTGCCCGACATTTTGGATTTTTGCAGTCAAATTTTGCATGCAATGACAGGTATAATTATGCCATGGCATGTTGCAAGAATAATGGGTTTCTTGTGCAGGTTTCTGTCACATTTATAACTTTAGACATTGAAGTGAGCGTATATACTACCGGAAAATGAGGCTATCTTGGCCACCATATTACCTGTTACATACACGCACATATTTCAAAGTCGAAACAGTTTGAGTAAACATCCTAACGAACAAAACAAAAATGGATCAAATGTAACCCTGGGGATGCACGTTGACCGACCTTGTTCCCAGACTAAAATTCCAATTTTCATAATTTTCTCACATGCTTTTTTGCATTTGTTTACCCAAAATATAGCGACTTTCAATCCATGAAACGCATCAATATTTAGGATACGTTATTGTTTTGCCATTTTAGCAGTCAGGGAACTCGATTCAGCTTTTGTAGTCGGAAGATTTGTTGACTAACAAGATTCCAATTTCGCAATATGTTTGTTTACATATTCTTGTCTTTTGCCCCAAAAATGATGATTTGCCCAACCTGGGATTCATGGGGATTTTTGATATGTTATTGTATGGGTATAGTCACATTCAAAAACAACAAAATGGACATAAAGCCATAAATATGACCCTATTTCAAAGAGCAGTAGAACATTTTTCCCAAAGCAATTTTACATCAAAAACAGATTATTACCTATTTGTTCTAGGTTCACTTCAAAATCGAGTATAAGAGACTAGAATAGTAGTTGCCTCCGTTTCGGAGCGAGTGTCAAGTTAATTTGGTTTCAGGTCTATATGGGGTGACATGGTGTCATGGCAATGCTCTAGTCGACCATATTCCGACATACATACCAAAGTTAGACAATACCTTAATTGAAATGAAAAATGCATTATGCATATCATCTGGGTTAGCGTACATAGAACAACGATATGTCG
Source organism: Siphonodentalium dalli (assembly GCA_032622095.1). Lineage (NCBI taxonomy): Eukaryota > Metazoa > Mollusca > Scaphopoda > Gadilida > Siphonodentaliidae > Siphonodentalium > Siphonodentalium dalli. The sequence goes on from CP136063.1 coordinate 214,635,521, forward strand.
TATGCAAGATGACCTGTTAAGATTCAGACATATGAGATTATTTTGTTTGTTCTAAGTGATAATTATCCTAATATTTCTGCCACATATAACAATGTGGCCATTCTAACGAATTTCAGTTGTGTCACTTGAACTATTCATAGTGTAATTAAGTTCCAGCATGTCCTAAGTACTAAATTATGCACCCTACATGCATTATTCTTCACAACAGGATTACATTCAATTTATTATTTGTGGTGCTTATTTATTCTATTAAAGGAATGATGTTCCAATCGAACAGTTTTAGAAATATGTTCATAGTCTTAATAGTTGACCCGCATCGGAGATTCAAACTTTAAAAATCGATTATCTCAAAAACATAAAAAATGGACTTAGGACAACCTGGCAATCAGGTCGCGTTATGTCGAGTGAGGGCCGTTAGAATGGATGGACGAACTCATATTAAGTTGGTATCCTTTCCCCAAACTGGGATCCATACCAACGAACAACCAAATCGATAATCAAAACCTTATTTACAAGCTGAAAATGTCCTTACGGACACAAAATTCACGAAATTACAAGTCCTTTCAACGGCTGAACAACTCTGGTAAAACTAACTTGACAAACCAGTGGTATATATGTGCGTATTCTCCCCAATCAACTTACCAAAGCGCAACCAAATCAGATGATCCACACCCAAGTTACAAGGTGGAATGTTTTTACGGACACAAGATTAACAAATTTCCCAGTTCAGCAAGGGTCATATCACTGGTAAGAAATAAATGCACGAAACCCACACTATGTGAGTATCCTTTTCCCTCAAGTATATACAATATACCACGAACTTCGTTCGGGGGTCGGGGTATAATAAAATTTAATGTTCTGACTGATGGGATAGGCCGTGTTGTAGAGGAAACCGCAGCTGTAAACGTAACGTGTTTACAATAAATGTCCTGGTGAAACACCCGTGGGGAAAACATGACAGATTCTCATCGTAAGACTGCATGGACATTGTTTCATTATTGGAGGTGGCACTAGTAACTTCTTAGTAAATTACTGCATATATCGTACCAACAATGAATACGAGATGCGAATAACAATTTATATTAGGGAACATCTCACAAAATATGATTCGGACAACACTTTGGCAGAATAAAACTGAGTGTGGTTTTAAAAGGGATTACTCTGAGAAGTTTAAAGAACTTGTGACAATCGATTGAGTTATAACTGGTTATAAATCCGAACGGTCGATAATAAATACTCACGATTAGTTCCCTTATAACTGTTCAGGTAATAAGTCCAACAAATGACCATATGTCGTTTATGGAACTTTTATCTGAACATTTCCCACTAACGAATATGAATTATTCTGCACTTGTATTGTCGTTTCTTATGTCAGTCGTCAGCTTTATTTTTTACCTGATCACCCCGCCAAAATTGATAGACCAATGCAATGTATGAATTGATAACTGAGTGGGAGAATCCTTTAGTAAAGAACGGTTTAAACGGACATGGCTCATTCGAATTTCCAATTTATTTTATGCGTAATTTGGAGGAACGGATATGAGAGGTCGGTAAATAAACTAACTATTGCTACACCGGCTTCATATGCTCTGAGAAACATTTGCCAAAATCACAGCCATTTTATCAGCTGTTTTCAACTTTTCGCCAGAAGTCAGACAAACGCTCTTTAATGCTACCATATCAGGAATAGACTACCACGGAACGCTCCTTTCTGTTCCTTGTCGCGCAAATGGCTGTTTTGTGATTTGGACCCAAAAACCATATTCACAGTTGTATTTTTCATTACTTCAATGCGTCTTTTTGGGTTACATAATTCTCGTATGAAGGTAGTTCAGATATGTATCGACCTATTTCGGTACTGAAAAAAAATCAAAAGCGAATAATATTATGTGTTTTTTTGGAGCGCATACCGCCATGTGGCTTTAATACCTACAATCTACAGGTCACAATATACAAGCGGCATTGCTCTTATACTTCGAACAATACCGACATACAAGTCGGGGAACATCTTAGTATTAGGAAATACTTAAAATGCAGATTCGATTAGTGTATCTATAACATAGATCATGCACGGCGTCTAAATTATGCGTCATTCCGCTTTATGTGACGTTATGTTGGATCACGTGGACATGTTGAAATATTAAGCCCTTGAAAACGTCGCAATGACGACAGAGACCTCGTGTTGTTAAAAGAAACAAGTCCTAAAAGGTGTATATTGCCTTGTTGTTTCAGGCGTTGATTGCCCTCTACAATGGGGTGGATGTTGTAGCATGGCTGTTATTTGACGTCAGTTCAGTTAGCAGCGTTGGGTGGTTCACACACCAGAGACTAATACAGAGCAGCTGGGTTGATCTACCCGTGCCGAATTACAACATATTTTCATACGCAGCTTTCCAGATGGATAGGAAGTATGTATAATTGTACCGTGACATTACGACGCCTCAATTATGTTTCTGTTCGTCAACTGTATCGCCCCTGGCCAAGAGGATCCGATGTGATGTTTGTGGGTCCTGTTGAATTGTTATGAGGTTCTAATAGTGCAAACTGATGCCACTATAAAAAAAGTACCGATATTTTTTCTACAGTTGTCATTTTCGTGGTGTTTGGAAATACGACCGATTTCAGAAAACAATGTCTGTTTGAAACATTCATGAACATATATATATTGAAAAAAGTAGTTATCTGGATTATGGTAAATTCGCAATATATCTGGATTTTTTAATGTCTGATTCACATTATGGTTTTTCCTCGATATGAATATATTGTCCGAACACCACGAAAACGACAAGTTTAGAAAAAATAACGGTACTTTTTCTTAACAGCATCAGTTTGCAATAACAACATCGCAGCAAAATTCAGCAGGACCCACCAACATCGTAGAACATTAGCATGACCACTTGACCAGGGCTGTTTCATTTGTGTATAGATTTCGCTTTCGCGTTCCACGCAAAATGTCAGACCAACTTGCATCCATATACTCCATGGAACGCAAATCAACATCCATTTCTAGTTTATATGGTCATCGAGGGGCCTCCATTTGCGTCGAGAAGCTACTGATAGGTCGGGCAATGTGTGAACTGCTTGCTATAGCTACGTTACATGAGACAGTATCAATGTTTCAGGAACAAGTTGGCATTCACACGTGATTTCCACATCGCCCGCTACTGGGGAGGATGCCCCAATGACTACACTTGGATCCAGGTATCGGAGGTATGGGGTGGTTTCTGCAACTACGACTGGCAATCAATTTATCCACAGTTTCTGTACTCGGTTAAATCGTCAGCGGCATGGTTTGCAGGTAGGTTTATAAATTCACCTTAACCATTTCTATATTAAATACTCATTGATGAGTAGTTCGATATGGAAATGTTCCGATAATATTTTCAACAAACGACCATTTCCGTCCAATAAATAGGACTCTTTCTGCAACTTTTATTATTTCTCGTCTGCTTGTTTTTCATGATACCCTCTCAATGTGAATAATAGAGCATTCCCGTGTATATTGTTATGACTGAGTGTGAGAATCCATTTAGTTTAGAAAGGGTTAAACAGGGAATGAATAGGATCACAAATGGCAACGACCGCAGCGTGAAAACGATGTTTTGTACCCAATTGCAATGCGATATCATTTCTTAGGTATCATGTTACTGTACACGAAATGCATTCATTATAGACAGTGCTAATGTTCGTCCAACCATCTAAAGCTGTGAGCAAATATTCCGACTCAAAAAGTATCTAGAAATTGGACCAAAGGGTTCGTTTTAGCAGAAATGGAAAATTACGTGTACATGTATGCAGTCAAGCGCAACAACATGAAACATGTGTAAAACAGCAAATCACGATATAATGATCTGAAACAACATGGTTGTAATCATGAACTGCCATAGTTAAGAACTGAGTGTAGTGGGTGTGGATGTTATTGAAGGATTCGGCGCTGTGGGGGGTTGGGGTTGGGAAGCTGTTTACACTAAATATGGCCGTATCCCCCAATAACACGCACCCACTACATTCATTTATTATATGTATATAACTATATGTAGCACATTAAGTTGCCCGATATGGGATTTCCAAACTCTTAGGTACGATAACGTGATCGATATAAATAACTGGCTTCAGATGAAATTCGGCTAAACTTTGAAAGGCACGTCAACATATTCTGCTGACCGCTTCTAGTGATTAGGTCAGATTATTTCAACAATTTGTTACTTCCTGTTCGTGTTACACTCGAGAGATTTCTGCATTATTGGGATGTAAACCGGGTGAGCCAATTGGCAGTTGACCAATAACCGAACAGGATTTAGTGTAAGACAGACAGGCTATGTAAATATGTTTGATTAAACGTGAAAGGACGTATGTAAGTCCACAGGACAACAGAGAGGTCGGAGTAATACTATATAAAAACTAATGATAGAGTGTCAACTCGACTGTGCACATGTATAACTGGAGTCAGCATCCTTCGCCATTGTGTTGTCTTATTTACTTCGCGCATGTCAATGACACTCATAACTATCTAGATAACTGAACAAAGAAAAGAAATACCCATTTTTAAAATCGAATAATGAAATGACATTGTCTGCGCTTAGTGCACTTACACCATATGCAGGTTTGAATTTATTTAGTACTAGCACGGTTACCCGGCGATGCCCATGTTAATGTGGTCTGAAACTGTATACTGTGGACATTTGTTGGGAATGGAGAATACTCTTACTCAAAATTTACACGTGTTCTCATAAATTGTACAACCGAATGGCATCACAAAACGTCATTCTTATAATCAATTATAAGTAGTGGCTCAACTTGTCGGAGTGATTGTCATTTTGTTTATCGCGAATAATTCGTTCCACCAATAAGGAAGTATTTATTTGTTTACCCCCGTGCGTACTTCAGACGTTATCATTTTATAAAGTGTACAGTCGACGTGGTTAGAATTGACGTTTGTTTGTTTGTTTGTTTTTTTTTTTGGTGTGTTTTAAATAGTTTTATTGGAATCAAGACATGAACATCATAAACACATTAGTTCGCAAAACTTAAAGACGACATTTGGGTTATACTTAGATATATATAAACACATCTAGTTGGTTAGACTAAGATTTTGAGGACACCTGATTATCATATCTCCGTGGAGATGCAGCTGTTTTAAAGCTCCTCTGTTCATGGTGCTATACTGGATAAGTATTGTGAGTTAACCCTTTACCCAACAAACCGGCCAAAACCGGCCAAATAAAGCTTCAACAGCCTAAAATATCTTCGGTCTGTCTCAATAGAACCATACACATATGGATATCATTGGAACCGGCTCCTTGACCACATTGTGATAGTTACAGTTATGCCCTGTGCCAATGCATTCTCTTATATATGCGAGTCGACCATAGGTCGCCTCGCATATATAAGAGAATGCATTGGCCTAAAAAAAATCTTTTTTTAACACTTTTTACCATTTTTTTTACATTCTTTAACAATTTTATAATTTTTAATGTGTTAATCCAATGCATTCTCTTATATATGCGAGGCGACCTATGGTCGACTCGCATATATAAGAGAATGCATTGGCACAGGGCCGTTCTGTTGGGTAAAGGGTTAAAAACATATTGCTATATTTCAGCTGCATGTGCCCGACACAGATCGAGATTTTAAGATGTTTGTGTTAGGCTATGAGTTTGTTCTACAAATGAAATAAATGCACTCTGCATGTACCTGACATATGCACTATTATCAGATTCCAGTATTGGGGATCATGAAAACTGAACTGCTACTGGTTGTGATTTCTTTTATCTCAGCAGAAACTATATGTGACTGCACACTGTGACCACTATTTTTGTTATCTTGAATGAGACTCAATTGTGTTATGATACCTGAGCCATTATAACATGCCATCATCTGGCCGTTCAATGTTTTATATTTACACACTAAGTGTTGTCATCACTAAATCCAGCATTCTGATTGGTCGGCGCCCACGTGGCTAGTTGCAGTTATTTCTCGGTGAATGCGTAACGCCTCATAACACCAAGCTAATAACACCATCGATACGTCATTAGGTTTGGAAAGACGAACGCGTAATGCTTTGGGCGCATTTTGACTCGCGCAGGATTGACTTAATACATCATCGGGTTTTAACATGAAGAGAAATTGTTCCTATTAACTATTGCCAAGGGTGCTATTGGGTATTTTGGGCTGATCTTGTCACGATACACTTTTCGATTTAAATATATTTACAAATGTGGCTTTTTCGCTAAATGTATATAAATATAAGGATTAACTGTCATGTGGACTATTTTTATGGAGATGTAACGGTGAGGTAAGTGGACATAACTTGTATGTAAAACCCTTCGGGTTTTACACAAGTTATGTCCACTTACCTCACCGTTACATCTCCATAAAAACAGTCCACATGACAGTTAATCCTTATTCATTGTGCAAGAATAAATACATCTCTTATGTAGAATGATATTACACTTTTAGTGATTTCTCCTGTGTGTCTATTTTGCTACCTCTCTATAAGAATTCCCTAATTCCCGTCCCCATATAATATGCCTGTTGAGAAGATATATTTGTTCAAGTGACTTAATTCGGTCAACATTTCTCGAGGTTGTGAAATTTGAAATGGAAATGATTACGTATGTATACGTTTGGTGGAAATTGGCGACAGAACTATTTTAATCATTTGTGCTGCCCTTCCCCATTTTCTGTCGCTGCCACCAACATAGTCACTTGTGTATCATTATAATCCTCTTAAAAACACAGCCACCAAATGTGGCGGCTTTAACACACACAACTTGGTTCCTCATATCATTGAAGGATATGCAACAATTTGGCATCTTTAAATCACACGATTAGATTCCGCGTGTCATGGAGAAGAACGTTTATCAATTTGTTGGAAATCGGCGCAAAAATAGTATTATCAATTTTGGTGCTCCTCCCCAAGTCAGTGCACCCCTTTTGACAGCTTTGCGCACAATTCGATACAGACTTCTGATATCATGGAGGTGATTATGTATAAATTTGGTGGTAATCGGTGACTAAACAAATTCTTATCACAGTTATGAACCCACACTTATTTCTCATCCAAACGTCACCAATGTTGGTGTCTTTCAATCACACGATTAGATTCCTTGTATCATGGAGAAGAATGTGCAAATCGTTGGAAACCGGCGCAAAACATTTTGGTGCTCCTCCTCGCCACTTCCGTGCACCCTGGATCGAACAGCGACACTTTTGGCATCTTTAAACCACACCATTTTAATCCTCATATCATGGGGATGATTATATAAGGTGGAAATCAGAGACAAAAGAATTTGATGCCATCCCCTTTCCTGCCCATGACAACAACAGCGTCACTAGAATATTTTAAACCGCACCGTTATCTTCCTAGTAAAACTTACCCCTGTTACACCCCTTTGGTGCCATCTAGATGTCCCCGTGAATTCCTATAGAACACATACATACAGACAGACATAGGCAAATATAGATATAGATATTGAGGGTAAAGAGTTGTTGTTACAATACTATAGCATATAAGGGATAACGATTTTTTCCCTTGAAATTGATAGTTTTAAATTGATTTGTTTTAAATTCACGAATATGGCGCCTTCTTAAGGCTTTGTGGACCCATTTTTTTTCAAAATTTGATAGAGTCCAAATAAAGGATTCTGTTCATGTATATTATTAATGACAGAGACCATGCCCATTGATGCAAAATTTTAAGCGTATACTTCATGGTGGATTATGTTAGAAATACAAAATGTGAACTTTATTGAGATTTAAAAAAATAAAATTTGCAGGCAATGGTCCAAGAACAAAAAGTCCTTATCTAGCAATTAAATATGGGAATATGTACAGAACACTGTGATGAATGATGTACTACAAAAAAATATATTTCTTGAGCGTTCTTTGAAAAAATTACTTTGAACCAGTTGACAGAAACTCTCAACGGTTGACGCCGTGGATGTTTTCAAAAGTTCCCGAGCCAATTACTGCGGTCAGTTGTGTAGATTTTGCACATAAATGGTCCTCACAAACATTTTCGAAGACAGTGGAGGCTGTTGGTTAATCCAGTTCACGATAATGTTTTGTTGGCTAGCGATCTTGTTGTTTCGTTTAGAAAGTTCCCTCATTGTGCGTGCATATGTGTATCTCTGAAATAGAATGATAAATATACTTTTAATGCTTTCTTCTATGCAGATCTGTTTTTGCTAGTTCACTATATGAATGCCCTGATTCCCGCCCCATATATAAATATGCCAGTTGAGAAGATATAATTGTTCAAATGACTTAATTCGGTCACCATTAATTTTTGTCAAGGTTGTGCAAATTGAACACCAGAAACTCCTTAGAACGAATTATGGAAATGACTAAATATAACTCTGGTGGATATCGGCAACTAAAATAGTTTTATCAATGATAGTGACCATCCTCTCCCCAACCCTGGCTCAAACGGCACCAACTGTGGCGTCTTTAACCCGCATGGTTTGATTCATGGCGAAGAACGTGTATGAATATGGTGTATGAATATGGTGTATGAATATGGTGTATGAATATGGTGTATGAATATGGTGTATGAATATGGTGTATGAATATGGTGTATGAATATGGTGTATGAATATGGTGTATGAATATGGTGTATGAATATGGCGAAGAACGTATATGAATATGGTGGAAATTAGTACTAAGCATATCTGTATCAGGTTTGGGATCCCTCCCCTCCTCATTCATGGCTCGAACAGCGCCATTTTGACATTTTATAGGTACGGTTGGTCTTGGCGGTGGGTATCCTGTCAAAATATTCCACCCGTCAAAAACCGCCACAAACAGAAAGAACACCAAAATGTAGACAGACTTTGTCCGTGTATAAATAAGAAATATCGCATAAACAGTATGTTATTCTCATATGTTTAACCATTGTTATGTAAACACAAGCATAAAAAGTTACTTTTCTGGTGTTTGTTTATATTATGATGGTAAACATAAAGAGCGATCTTTGTTGGTGAATTCCTGATATGGAACTAATAAAGAGCGTTTATGCCATTTGTGTGTGATTAGCCAGTAGCATTCTGCTGTCCTCCGTAACCCAATCAGGCTCTTGCTTAGGTAAAATGTGGTAGGTATTTATGTTAACATGCTGTTTACGCGATGGTCATGGTGTATATGAACGAAGCTGTATGCGTTTTAATGTTTTTTCTGTTTACGGTGTTTGGAACAAATATGAATATTTTCGACAATTAAGGCCTCACGTGCCTTTAAACCACGTCAATTAGACCCCTGGTATAATGGAGATGAGTTGTGTCAATTTGGTGGAAATTGGCGCTAAAAATATTTCATGTTATCAATTCTCCGCTCCGTGACTCGAACGGCGCCATATCATGGAGATGATTATGTCTAAGTTTGGTGGAAACTGCCGACAAAACTATCTCATCATTTTTAATGCCCCTTCCCCCTTATGTGCCCTTGTCACCAACAGTGTCACTTTAGATAATTTGAACCTACACCATTATCTTCCTCGTAAAAAATACAGCCACCAAATATGGCGTCTTTAACCCACATGACTTGATTCCTCGTACCATCTGCGGAAATATTTTAGCAGTTTTTTTAATTCGCAACTTTTAGTGAGGACTGAGCAAATTAAAAGAGAGTTAGTTATCCTCAGTCTCTTCGTACTGTGTGTAGGTGTACGCCATAACTATATTCTGATACTGTAAATGTAGCGTTTTGGTAACAACGCAGGGTTTTGAACTTACAATAGTTATTTCGTTAGAATCTGATTCACATATGATCTTCATCGAATATATTGACAGAGCACAACTGCACTTTAATCGCGATTGAAATGCAGATGGCGCTTAGATATATTTCGCGAAAGCGATTCCAGATTATGATGAGAGTTCTGTTCTATAGTTATTCCACGCACGCCCAGGCTTGTACGTCGGGTAAATTTAATCCATGAATGTGATTACAAGTATGGTCATTAGGCGGTTAGACCCGGATTACTAGTATAGTCGTTGGGCAGTTAGACTCGGAATAAATTGGTTAAGAAGCCATTATGTTCTCAAAATGCGCGGACTGGTTTGCTGAATAACATTTACAAAATTAGCTAAAATCCGCTTTGGAGAAACTTTCCAACTCAACTTGGCGTCCAAAATGGCAGTTGGTATCGGAAATGCTGAATTGCTGTGGCATATGCACCAATTAATGCCAAATTTGTAAAAACAATTGAAACATACACTAGCAGTTCTTAGTCGTAAACCATATATGTAGAATGTCTGTCCCAAAATGGCCGCCAAAATGAACAAAATCGAATGAAATTTACATTTTGTGCAAATTTGAATATATAGTTCAATAAGTGTGCACAACCGCTCGAATGATGCGAGGAAGAATGATTGCAGAGTATAAGAGAAACTTTTGATAAGAAATGTACGGACTCTCTCTAATGTAATTCACGAGAGAGCATGCGAAAACAGATTATCGTACATCGGTTAAATCTGCACTTTTGTGCTCCTAGAAATGGATCAATAGCGAAGTTGTGTATGTATTTTTTTCTCGAATCGTGTGATACATGTGTAATTAAACAATTAAATTTAGTATGGGTGTATTGATTCTGTGATCTTTTCTAGAGACAGTGATATATGTACTCAGAGGGCAGTCTCACGAGTGTGACCAATCGTCATTTATTTTGATATCTTCAACATCAAACCTTTCGATATTCACTGCTTTATATACATGTAGTTTGAAATATATTCATAGAGTAAAATATGTAGATCACATTGCCCGTGTCTCAAAATATTGGTCATAGGTGCCTCCGATTAAGCGATGAAACACGAATATTTCGCTTTTACAAGAATACATGGTTGTGCACACTATAAACGCAATCTATCAAAACACAAAGGAGTACCATATAGTATCTTCAATAAATTCTAAACTTGCCCAAAATTGCCTACAAACTATTTGGCAGAGACCAGGTTTATACCTGGAAATTATATTTAGTTATTTTCACCAAGGGCACATACACTGGAAACTGGAAACCTATTACGTTTTCTGCAACCGCATAACCGCGTTACACATATATGTTGCACACAAAACCATAAATAGCAACATAGGATGAATGTTCAACGCTGAAATAACAACTTTAAACGCTAATCACCTGATCGTTAGCACAAATGTGTGGGTGGTGTTTGTACGATAATTTCAAACAACAAGATACTGAAAACTGAAATTGTGCATTGCGTGATAGCATATTCCAGTTGTAAAGTGCCGACTGAAGTAATTTGAACAAAACTGTCTACTAAGAAACCGATTTGGTAGCAGCATGAAAATTAGTTTGAAAAAATTGTACGATGTACAGTCTCTTTGGTCTGGTGAGATGGGGTGCTAATCTATTGAAGAAATGAGTGTGTCCTTACAGTATATTAAGCATTGCGGCATACCTGTATTGTTTGTTATGACGGAGAGTGTTGAAACATACGGAATTGTGACTAGTATGTATACCACAATTGTATGTACTTCAGTGTCTGCGTTACATTCCATAATCATCAAGAGGAATGAAACTACCATACACTTTGTGGCGAAACATTACTTCGTGTGTTCCATGCATGCCCGATATTATATGTGACCCGCCATATCAAATCCAGTCGTAAGTCGGGATTTTTTTTACCCCGTGCCAATGCATTATCTTATATATGCAAGTCGACCATAGGTCGCCTCGCATATATAAGAGAATGCATTGGCCTAACAATTTTTTATCATTTTTTTTAAATAAATGTTTCTTACAATTTTTTGGACATAAAATAAAAAAAACATCCATTACCCTGCAGGGAGCCCCACACATATATAGAAGCATATAGAAGAGTGTCGTCTGCTCATGTTTGTATGGGGCTCCGTATGGGTGAAATTATAAAATTGTTAAAAAATACAAGAAAAAAATATTAAAAATTGTTAGGCCAATGCATTCTCTTATATATGCGAGGCGACCTATGGTCGACTCGCATATATAAGAGAATGCATTGGCACAGGGTAAAACAAATCCCGACTTACGACTGATTTGATATGGCGGGTCACATATTTGTCCCGACTGTGGATGTGTTCTAAAGAGAATACCCGAACTTTAAAGACCACAAATCATTGGATCGAATTACGTTACAGTGACCGATAAATCCTTCAAATGGATTATCTGTGTACCTTTAAATATATTTAACAACAGACTTGCATATTATCAAAACGTATTTCCACATCTATTTGGTTATCCAATATGTTGCTTTCGTGGTGGCATGGATTGGAATTGCGGCCATTTTGACAGCCATTTCATGTCCGTGATTGTGCTATTTTCTGTCCGTGTCACTCTATTCGCTGTCGTACTCTAATTTCACACACACTGACATAACTGTATAATTCATATGCCAAAATATCTCGTATAATGACTTATTTAGAGAACTGATGTCATATAGACAAATATGTTGTATGCCATCTTATAACAAAGTTTTCCCAAAGCGGATGTTTTTTGTATGTTATACTGAGGACTCTCCTGTGTCTTTTCTCACTAAATCGCGTCTAACAATTTATTCAGGATTAACCCATATCGCGTACCATGACCATACTATACCATGAATACTATAACTACCCTCATTGTGATTTAAGTCTGATGAAAAACCGATGATCATCTGTGAATATAACGAACCCGGTAGATATGTACCCCATCGCTCTTTGGAAACACAGTCAATGCAAGGTAGTTCCGGTTTGTAGTCCACTCGTGGTATACAACGATATGTATATGTATAGAGGGGAAAATTACTCCTAAGGGCGGAAGTTCTTTTTTATAATCACATCAACTTCATTTTATTGGCATTGGTCTCTAAATGGCTAATGTATTAATTTATGACAAAATTATTCATTGAGGAGCAAGTGAACGTGACGACGCGGCAACGTCACCATAAAGTGTCCATTATTAAATTCACAATACATTTCCAGGTTGCTATTTTCACTGTGATGTAATTATAAGTAATAATATAGTTTTCTAATATAATTGCCCACTGTTTCGAGAATTATAAGATTGTGATTCTCCACGATGCCTTTAATCTATGTTTTTACATTAGGAATGTTATTCCTTAAATAAATCATGACATCATTGGACCAAAAACGAAGATGTCTTATTTTTTTTATCACCATTGTTGTAGCTAAAGAAAGTCCATTTCGGGCAAAATATATCAAGGTAGTACATAGTATCGCTTATTGGTCTTACTTTTAAGTTGAACGGTGATTGTTAAAATTGTCCGAACACATTGTGTGCCTTTGAATATTTTCGAATTGCATGTCGCAGGTAAGAGAGTAGGCCAAGGCATGGAAGAGCGAAACTATTCCATGTCTTGGACTGAGGGCATGAATGCGTGAATGTATTTTGTCTCTTCCTCTGTTGTTATTGTTCTTCGTCAATAAAAACAAACAAACAAAAAACGAAGATGTCTGCATTTGAGTCGATTTTAGAGGTTAACATGCCTTTTACAGCCGTTGTATACCATACGTAGAACAATTAATGTTTTCGTAACGTAGCCAACGTACCCAAATAACGTATAGCCTTGCTCAATACAAGGAACCTGATCTGCTTTGAACATTCGTTTCAGTAACCTAAACATTGTCCCGTTTATTTTGTTCTCATTCTTACCATTTTGAAAATGTTGACAAGAAGTGTATTAGCTAAACAAAGTGATGATAAAAATGTCTTATCTCAATGTTTTTTTAATATTTGTGGGAATTTCTCCACTCCATAATATTAATGACAATTTATATGTTCAGAGAAATTGTCCAATCAATGTGTGGCTTTAATGTCGGAATTTATGTAGTTTCAAGTTAACATTCTAGTGTGTCATTCAATACAACATTAATATCCATACCTAATTATGGCATACATGTAGATATGTTATTATGTTTTAATTTGTATTATGTTTTACAAATCATAGTGAAGTTTCGAATACAAAGCAAAAGCTAGTGAGCTCTTTAGTCGATGTATATGTACCTATACAATGGACCTATTGGTAATGCTGGTAATAACTAAATGAAATGTAATGAACAAAATCGAATGAAATTTACATTTTGTGCAAAATTGAATATATAGTTCAATAAGTGTGCACAACCGCTCGAATGATGCGAGGAAGAATGATTGCAGAGTATAAGAGAAACTTTTGATAAGAAATGTACGGACTCTCTCTAATGTAATTCACGAGAGAGCATGCGAAAACAGGTTATCGTACATCGGTTAAATCTGCACTTTTGTGCTCCTAGAAATGGATCAATAGCGAAGTTGTGTATGTATTTTTTTCTCGAATCGTGTGATACATGTGTAATTAAACAGTTAAATGGGATTTAGTATGGGTGTATTGATTCTGTGATCTTTTCTAGAGGCAGTGATATATGTACTCAGAGAGCAGTCTCACGAGTGTGACCAATCGTCATTTATTTTGATATCTTCAACATCAAACCTTTCGATAATCACTGCTTTATATACATGTAGTTTGAAAGATATTCATAGAGTAAAATATGTAGATCCTATTGCCCGTGTCTCAAAATATTGGTCATAGTTGCCTCCGATTAAGCGATGAAACACGAATATTTCGCTTTTACAACAAGAATAGATGGTTGTGCACACTATAAACGCAATCTATCAAAACACAAAGGAGTACCATATAGTATCTTCAATAAATTCTAAACTTGACCAAAATTGCCTACCAACTCTTTGGCAGAGACCAGGTTTATACCTGGAAATTATATTTAGTTATTTTCACCAAGTGCACATACACTGGAAACTGGAAACCTATTACGTTTTCTGCAACCGCATAACCGCGTTACACATATATGTTGCACACAAAACCATAAATAGCAACATAGGATGAATGTTCAACGCTGAAATAACAACTTTAAACGCTAATCACCTGATCGTTAGCACACATGTGTGGGTGGTGTTTGTACGATAATTTCAAACAACAAGATACTGAAAACTGAAATTGTGCATTGCGTGATAGCATATTCCAGTTGTAAAGTGCCGACTGAAGTAATTTGAACAAAACTGTCTACTAAGAAACCGATTTGGTAGCAGCATGAAAATTAGTTTGAAAAAATTGTACGATGTACAGTCTCTTTGGTCTGGTGAGATGGGGTGCTAATCTATTGAAGAAATGAGTGTTTCCTTACAGTATATTAAGCATTGCGGCATACCTGTATTGTTTGTTATGACGGAGAGTGTTGAAACATACGGAATTGTGACTAGTATTTAGGTCGCCTCGCATATATAAGAGAATGCATTGGCCTAACAATGTTTTATCATTTTTTTTAAATAAATGTTTCTTACAATTTTTAGGACATAAAATAAAAAAACATCCATTACCATGCAGGGAGCCCCACACATATATAGAAGCATATAGAAGAGTGTCGTCTTCTCATGTTTGTATGGGGCTCTGTATGGGTGAAATTATAAAATTGTTAAAGAATACAAGAAAAAATTATTAAAAATTGTTAGGCCAATGCATTCTCTTATATATGCGAGGCGACCTATGGTCGACTCGCATATATAAGAGAATGCATTGGCACAGGGTAAACAAAATCCCGACTTACGACTGGATTTGATATGGCGGGTCACATATTTGTCCCGACTGTGGATGTGTTCTAAAGAGAATACCCGAACTTTAAAGACCACAAATCATTGGATTGAATTACGTTACAGTGACCGATAAATCCTTCAAATGGATGATCTGTGTACCTTTAAATATATTTAACAACAGACTTGCATATTATCAAAACGTATTTCCACATCTATCTGGTTATCCAATATGTTGCTTTCGTCGTGGCATGGATTGGAGATGCGGCCATTTTTACAGCCATTTCATGTCCGTGATTGTGCTATTTTCTGTCCGTGTCACTCTATTCGCTGTCGAACTCTAATTTCACACACACTGACATAACTGTGTAATTCCTAAGCCAAAAATAAATCTCGTATAATGACTTATTTTGAGAACTGATGTCATATAGACAAATATGTTGTATGCCATCTTATAACAAAGTTTTCCCAAAGCGGATGTTTTTTGTATGTTATACTGAGGACTCTCCTGCGTCTTTTCTCACTAAATCGCGTCTACCAATTTATTCAGGATTAACCCATATCGCGTACCATGACCATACTATACCATTAATACTATAACTACCCTCATTGTGATTTAAGTCTGATGAAAAACCGATGATCATCTGTGAATATAACGAACCCGGTAGTTATGTACCCCATCGCTCTTTGGAAACACAGTCAATTCAAGGTAGTTCCGGTTTGTAGTCCACTCGTGGTATACAACGATATGTATATGTATAGAGGGCAAAATTACTCCTAAGGGCGGAAGTTCTTTTTTATAATCACATCAACTTCATTTTATTGGCATTGGTTTCTAAAGGGCTAATGTATTAATTTATGACAAAATTATTCATTGAGGAGCAAGTGAACGTTGAGTGTAGGAATTTCGCGACAGCACGTGACGACGCGGCAACGTCACCATAAAGTGTCCATTATTAAATTCACAATACATTTCCAGGTTGCTATTTTCACTGTGATGTAATTATAAGTAATAATATAGTTTTCTAATATAATTGCCCACTGTTTCGAGAATTATAAGATTGTGATTCTCCACGATGCCTTTAATCTATGTTTTTACATTAGGAATGTTATTCCTTAAATAGATCATGACATCATTGGACCAAAAACGAAGATGTCTTATTTTTTATCACCATTGTTGTAGCTAAAGAAAGTCCATTTCGGGCAAAAAATATATAAAGGTAGTACATAGTATCGCTTATTGGTCTTACTTTTAAGTTGAACGGTGATTGTTAAAATTGTCCGAACACATTGTGTGCCTTTAAATATTTTCGAATTGCATGTCGCAGGTAAGAGAGTAGGCCAAGGCCTGGAAGAGCGAAACTCTTCCATGTCTTGGACTGAGGGCATGAATGCGTGAATGTATTTTGTCTCTTCCTCTGATGTTATTGTTCTTTGTCAATAAAAACAAACAAACAACAAACGAAGATGTCTGCATTTGAGTCGATTTTAGAGGTTTACATGCCTTTTACAGCCGTTGTATACCAAACGTAGAACAATTAATGTTTTCGTAACATAGCCAACGTACCCAAATAACGTATAGCCTTGCTCAATACAAGGAACCTGATCTGATTTGAACATTCGTTTCAGTAACCTAAACATTGTCCCGTTTATTTTGTTCTCATTCTTACCATTTTGAAAATGTTGACAAGAAGTGTATTAGCTAAACAAAGTGATGATAAAAATGTCTTATCTCAATGTTTTTTTTATATTTGTGGGAATTTCTCCACTCCATAATATTAATGACAATTTATATGTTCAGAGAAATTGTCCAATCAATGTGTGGCTTTAATGTCGGAATTTATGTAGTTTCAAGTTAACATTCTAGTGTGTCATTCAATACAACATTAATATCCATACCTAATTATGGCTTACATGTAGATATGTTATTATGTTTTAATTTGTATTATGTTTTACAAATCATAGTGAAGTTTCGAATCCAAAGCAAAGGCTAGAGCTCTTTAGTCGATGTATGTGTACCTATACAATGGACATATTGGTAATGCTGGTAATAACTATTGGTATATTAAGACAGAATACACGTTCTATTTTTATTTTTATTATATTGCAGATACATCCCAGTTCGATAAAGCTGAGTGGTTCACCATACATCTCAGCTGATAGGACTGAATGGATAAAGGAAGCAGCCCGAGTTATTCACCTTCAGCAGGGGGGGGGGGGTGTCTGCAAAATTCCGTACACAGGGCTGAAAATAAAAATGCCACCCAACCAGGGAACCACCATCCACTAAGCGCAAAATAGTATTTTTTCCAAATTTGGAACCCACCCCCTTTTACCAGGATTTTTATACTTATAGATGCGTTTTTAATAATATATTGACAGTTGAAACTGTTTACTCATCACCCTTAATGCTGACTAATGAATATCTCTCAGTGATAGAATATTTGATGCAGATAAAGTTATTTCTCTGTTAACCGTGTATCTTTACAAAGATTTTACTATGCTAATTTGCAACTAAAATTTTGATTCAAATGTCTGACTCACTTAAATTGTACACCTGTGGTGATCACGGGCGCTAGTAACAATTATTAGCATAAAATATGTGTTGCCTGCTAATGCAATTGTTCTATCTTGTATTTTTATACCATTTAATGTGGAAGCGAATATGTGTGTTTTCTATAATAAGAGAGAAAAGTGGCGATGATCTAGAGAACACCAGCAACAGATAATCCTTTGCGAAACGAGTCTACTAGTTTCGTATTAAGATTATCATTCGTTAGAACATGTGGGTGTGAAGAAAATATTTTGTGCATATGCATGTGTTTGACCACCTCTATTTTGATGGTCAAATGGGTGGATATTTAGACAGAGTATTCTTCCCTGTTCTACACTGCTATTGAAAACTTCTTGATTATATCTGGCTTCAGATCACTAATGGCATTAGCAGATGAACACTTACCATTTGCATCGACCTGCATAAATTGTGTGGAGCATATCTAGATATCTCAGGACGACTTATGTCATGTTAATTATATATTAACAGGATAAGTTTTATTTTATAATAATTTTATTTTTATATATTTCTCCAGTTAATTATAAATTATTCCCTCAAAACGTATTGAACATGATGTTATATGTGGATTTCAGACCTCGATTTAATCTAAGTAAAATGGACGCACCACAGGATTGAAACATTATTATATATTCACCATCTTAATCTTACATGTACAAAAATAGTGTTATTTTGGGCTATTGGACAATAGAACAGTCTCAATGTTCGTTTATAATTATTTTTAAAACCCATTAGGACAAAATTTGCAACCACCAGAAAAAAAACATGTTTTCTGGGCTCCCGACCACTCACCCACCCCGGCCCTGTGTACGGAATTTGTTGTCAGACCCCTCCCCCGCCTTAAGCAATGAAAACCTCCCGTTTTCTATCAAAGATGCTCCATCAGATTTTACACTAAATCAGTCAAATTTTCTCATGACAATATTCGGATCACTAGGCAAATAAAGCATTATATGAAAGTTATTTTAACCAACGTTGAAGGCATTACCAAGGCTGCCAAAATCACAAGCCTTGCTCATCGAGAATATAAGCTGACAATTTATAACACTATCCAATATTTACTACTGTCGCCAATCAAATCATGAAAGTTCTTTATAGACTATCCTTTGACTTATCGACAGACCAACGACAAAAATTGAACACTTGGTAAATCTCTTTGGAATTCCATATCTCAACAGGATTCTTTGGCCATTGTTGAATATGACCGTTTTTCAAATGCGTTCATAAAAAATTAAGTCGAATATCACAAAAAGCAAATCAAGAGAATAAATCAAAACAAAGTACATTTTGAAATAAGAAAATGTCTAATGAGATCGGAAAAGCTGTACACTACGTCTATTCGGTATTGTACATGTATACCACAATAAGTGTGCACTGATTGGCCCACTGTTGTGTATATTGTGGCCAAATGTAATGCTGTTGAATCATTTAACCATGCTATGCATGGAGCTTCCTGAATTTTTGCGAAAACCCTGGGCCTCTTGTATATGCGTGCGGGAACCCCGCATATACATGTATAAAATAATGCATTGGCCTAACAATATTGACCTTTACCTTGTAAACCAGTGCATCCTCTTATATATGCGAGGCTCCGTATGGGAGAATCGCATATATAAGATAATGCACTGACACCGGGTATTTAATGCTGCATCTGCGCCAGCTCCCGTCATGTAATGGTTAAAAATAGTGATCATTTAAAAATTTGGTCACATTGTATCTGACTTAAAAACATCAAAAGAACGATTTGATTGGTTTGATCTATTTATGAATAATACTGTTGTTTCAAATCTGATGGACGTATCTTTGGCACGATGTGGTGAATACAACACAGAGCTGTTATCGTGCAATACACCATCCTTAGTACACAGTTTACAAAAACAGAACTGTTATCATGCAATACACTACCCTTATAATTGTTTACAAAACACAACTGTTGTCATGAAATACACCACCCTTAGTATATAGTTTACAACACATAACTGTTATCATGCAACACAACACCTTTAGTATAGAGTTTACAAAGCAGAACTGGTATCATGCAATATACCACCCTTAGTATAGAGCTTACACCACATAAATGTTATCATGAAATACACAACCTTGAGTATATAGTTTACAAGACATACATTATCATGCAATACAACACACTTAGTATAGAGTTTAGAAGACATACATTATCATGCAATACACCACACTAAGTATAGAGTTTACACAACATATGTTATCATGCAATACACCACACTTAGTATAGAGTTTACAAGACATATATTATCATGCAATACACCACACTTTGTATAGTTTACAAAACAGAACTGTTATCATGCAATACACCATCTTTAGTATAGAGTTTACAAGACATACATTATCATGCAATACACCACACTTAGTATAGAGTTTACAAGACATATATTATCATGCAATACACCACACTTTGTATAGTTTACAAAACAGAACTGGTAGCATGCAATACAACACACTTAGTATAGAGTTTAGAAGACATACATTATCATGCAATACACCACACTTAGTATAGAGTTTACACAACATATTTTATCATGCAATACACCACACTTTGTATAGTTTACAAAACAGAACTGTTATTATGCAATACACCATCCTCAGTATAGAGTTTAGAAGACATACATTATCATGCAATACACCACACTTAGTATAGAGTTTAGAAGACATACATTAGCATGCAATACACCACACTTAGTATAGAGTTTACAAGACATACATTAGCATGCAATACACCACACTTTGTATAGTTTACAAAACAGAACTGTTATCATGCAATACACCATCTTTAGTATAGAGTTTACAAGACATACATTATCATGCAATACACCACACTTAGTATAGAGTTTACAAGACATACATTAGCATGCAATACACCACACTTTGTATAGTTTACAAAACAGAACTGTTATCATGCAATACACCATCTTTAGTATAGAGTTTACAAGACATACATTATCATGCAATACAACACACTTAGTATAGAGTTTACCAGACATACATTATCATGCAATACACCATCCTTAGTATAGAGGTTACAAGACATACATTATCATGCAATACACCATCCTTAGTATATAGTTTACAAGACATATATTATCATGTAATACACCACCCTTAGTATAGAGTTTAGAAGACATACATTATCATGCAGTACACCACACTTGGTATAGTTTACAAAACAGAACTGTTATCATGCAATACACCATCTTTAGTATAGAGTTTACAAGACACACATTATCATGCAATACACCACACTTTGGATAGTTTACAGGACATATATTATCATGCAATACACCACACTTTGGATAGTTTACAGAACATGCATTACCATGTAATACACCATCTTTAGTATAGAGTTTACAAGACATACATTATCATGCAATACACAACCATTAGTATAGAGTTTACAAGACATACATTATCATGCAATACACAACCCTTAGTATAGAGTTTACAAGACATACATTATCATGCAATACACCACACTTTGTATAGTTTACAAAACAGAACTGTTATCATGCAATACACCATCTTTAGTATAGTGTTTACAAGACATACATTTTCATGCAATACACCACACTTTGTAGTTTACAGGACATACATTATCATGTAATACACCACCCTTAGTATAGAGTTTAGAAGACATACATTATCATGCAATACACCACCCTTAGTATAGAGTTTACAAGACATACATTTTCATGCAATACACCACCCTTAGTATAGAGTTTACAATACATACATTATCATGTAATACACCACCCTTAGTATATAGTTTAGAAGACATACATTATCATGCAGTACACCACACTTTGTATAGTTTACAAAACAGAACTGTTATCATGCAATACACCATCTTTAGTATAGTGTTTACAAGACATACATTTTCATGCAATACACCACACTTTGTAGTTTACAGGACATATATTATCATGTAATACACCACCCTTAGTATAGAGTTTAGAAGACATACATTATCATGCAATACACAACCCTTAGTATAGAGGTTACAAGACATACATTATCATGTAATACACCACCCTTAGTATAGAGTTTAGAAGACATACATTATCATGCAATACACCACACTTGGTATAGTTTACAAAACAGAACTGTTATCATGCAATACACCATCTTTTGTATAGAGTCTACAAGACATACATTATCATGCAATACACCACACTTTGCATAGTTTACAGGACATATATTATCATGCAATACACCATCCTTAGTATAGTGTTCACGGGACATACATTATCATGCAATACACCATGCAATACACCACCCTTAGTAGATGATCAACTCCCCGTCTGAATGACAACACAGATGGACCAAACATTATCCTGGAAATTCCTTACTAAAACATATGACCATCCACCAACAAGGCGCAATTGTCACCGAAAGAAATTTATTGGACTACATCAATGAAAACTGACCGTGCCTCGATGTCTCATACACAGTATTATCCAGATGAAAATATTCCAGATTTTTAGGAGTTGGTTTGTTGGGTTTATGTGTTTGTTCGTTTTTCTATTATTTGTTTAATACTGAAGTGTTTAATATTTGATAATATTCATGTTTTCTTCATGAGCCAATTCTAATTATTTTTTAATAAGTTCCTCTTGTTTCAGTGTGTATAATTCAACTTTAGTTATATTCATCATACAAACTTTATTTGTATATACTTGTATTTACATGTACAACACTTTGAAAATATTCCATAAGATTGAAAGTTACAATTAGCAGTCCAACACGGGTTGTGGCGGTGTCGAAATCTTGGATTGTTAGTGCCGCTCCAAATTTCAATCCAAAGTTCACGAGTAGGACACCGATGTCCTGCATCCTGACAGTAACTTTGCGACTTGTGGGCAAATAGTTCACACAACTCAACATAGCTATTGGTAACAATACAACTATTTTCGGCTCTGTAATCAACCCCGATATCTCTGTGTGTTGCAATATCTGGCGTATTCACCAAAAAAATCTTAATATTGAACAACAATAATGTCAAAGGCCTTAATCGAGAAGTAGTTACAAACAGTTCAGCCGTATGAAACATTATCCATAGTCGCTGACCACTTCAAGCTGGGAATAGTCAACTGGACAGTATCTTAGGTCAGAAAACACTCAAGTCAAGAGTATCATTAGGTGTTATTTGTTTTTTATATAAAACTCATCACATTACATCGCAACAATTCACTGATAAACAGGCATGTCATGAAAGATCTCAAATAAAGATATTCATATTATCGGTGTTGTCTTTCCAAATGAAAATAATTATGAAATTTCCTGAATAAAGAACAACCACTTACCCTGGTAATCGTCATATATAATATCATAGATGTATGAGCTGAACTTTTTTTCAAAATACCAGCCTGTTCACCGGCAAACTCGCACATTTATCTTCTTATAAAGAAATTGTTTTAGGAGATAATCTGCTTAGAATCGTCTCATTTTGAGTCGATAATGTGCTGAATATGAGAGTATTTTAGTCACATTATCGACCCATAATAAGGCGATTCTAAGCAGATTATATGCAGACAATGACAAAACTAAGCCAACTTACGACTTTTCAGGCGTACGCTCTTTAACATGTATTTCCAATATTATATGGCCCGCGCCATAAAACGAAATAACGGCTATGACTCATTATCTGCTTGTTTCACAATCAAATAATCACACTATATACCTATTTCACATTATAGGTCGATTTTGTGCGTATTTACGTGACGATATGTTGAAAATACTCAATTTTAAAGACGAATATGTACCTGAAAACAGCGACACTTGAATACGTTTAATGTTTCAAAAGCATTCAATTGCCAAGTGATCGATGCTCATTATAGTTTGTGTTCCTTTGATCACATGGACCAAATTGTGAAACCCTTTTCGGAGAGATCTTGAGAAACTGTATTTTTTTAATTTCAGGATATCGATGTGCGTAACCCTTTTACACACTGCTGTTTTACCATGTCACAGTGTTGGCCCGGGTCCCGGGTCCCTAGTCCTTGTGTCCGGGACGGCTGTTGAATTTTTATTGCACAGTGTACATTTGTCTCCCGCACGTTTGAGTGACAGAATTGTTGCCCACTAGAATACCTGGGATGTCACAGAGCTCGCCCGAGGGTGACATTCCTGACGTTACTGTGCCTGTCATTTGCAGAATGAGGTCTCCAGAGGGTGAACTTAGTGACGCCATCCCGCATAGCGGGCTAGCATCACTAAATTCACCATCAACATTCTGCATGGCCTCATCTACTATAGCAGACATGTACACCCATTGGGAACCTCGATTATTCAATGTGTCGTCTGTCATTTTGAACATGGGTGTAGAGAAAACTAAACTAAAAACGAAATAGAATCCATGTGAAGAACTTTCTATAGAAATTTGATAATAAAGAAACTCTCAGATTTCTGGCGATGTTGGTAGAATGTTACATTCCTCCAGTTGGCAGAGCGTCTGAACACTAACTCATCGGTTTCACGCAGCCGAACAAGTACATAATATGTCTTTAAGAAATCAAACATTAACATTTTCGATAAATATCACATTCCTGGTGGGTGGGACTGTTAATTTTCCGTCATTATGCTGGTCAAATAGTGGGAAACAGTCAGAATTATTTGGCGGAAACATGAGTAAAGAAGCTTCTAAGTAGGGTACCCATGCGACGAAATGTCCGGTTTCGTTTGAAATTAGTGCAGGTGTGTCAATTTGAAGAACGTTAAAATCACTGTTGAGGATCCGCTACTCGAAATTTCATTCCGCCCGAGCAAATTCCAATTCCGTTGTGAGTTTTTCCGCTTATCGACCGAGCAAATTTCAAATTTACCAGCCGAAAAACGTAAAAACACAGATATAATGCAAGTTATATAACATATTATGTTAATATTCACCTCTAGCTTCAACCGGGACATGTTCTCCTATAATTGTGTTGCCTATAAAGCCATCAAAATGCTGTAATCGGTGATTTATGTTTTCGCTCCGATTTTAGATTTCGACTAGAAACGTCCAGTTTTCTAGCGGGACGGCCCTTAGCTTTTGTCTTCAAAATGATGACGAAAGTATTAAAGGGGCATGCATTCAGGCTCTTTATGCAGTACATTTTCGGTCGGGTAATGATATCAAATGTTATCAATGTCTTCATTTTCCTGATATAAATAGTATTCATCGTTGAAAACTTTCCTACGCCAGTTTCGCGCCGGAAGTAGCACATTTTACTTTGAAATTGTGCTGAGCGATCGATATATCGATTAGCAGTGCAAATAATGAACGATGATACGAGAAGATAACTATGGTTTTTGACTGAAAACGAGAATTATCATGAACGGGTACAAGCAAATACCGATTGGAAAATCGATATTTTCGATTTGCGTGTACACCTATAGTACCCACGAATGATATAATATCCAGTCAAAAGCAGTAGGTTTCCTTTTTAGTATACGCGGTTTCGTGATTTCAATTTACAGTTATTGCTGCCAGGCGATTGTTTTGTCGAATTAACTGTAGACGGAATTGCACTTAAGTGCAATAAGAATATTCCTAATTGCGCTTAAACGAAATTAGATATTCCTTATTGATCTTATGAGCGCAATAATATCTACTCAGTTAGAATTGTCCTTATTGCGCATAAACGCGATTGGGGACTCCTTATTGCGCTTAAGCGAAATAAGACATTTCTTATTTCATATAAAGCAATTACATATCTGGCTCCTCATTCTTATTGCGCTTAAGCACACTGCGCTTAAGCGAAATTAATATGTCCATCATGGGATTACCCCTCTGTGCAAATAGTAGAATCCAAATTGGCCTACGCGTGGACAGTCAGCAGGTCACAAATAAACTCCACCCATTGCACTCTGGACTACACCATTTGAATTAGTGTTTATGTGTTTATGTAATGTGGCTAATTGTGCTTAAGCGTATTAAGGACGATTTTGACTTCCACTTAAGCCGTATAAACTCTTATTGCACTTAAGTGCAATAATAATATTCCTTATTGCACTTTTATTGGAGATTCCTTTTTGTGCTTATAAGATCAATAAGATATGCCTTGTTGCGCTTAAACGCAATAAAATATTCGCTTAAGCGCCATTAGATATTTCCTTGTTGCGCTTAAGCGCAATTAGAGATTCATTGTTGGGCTTAAAGGTGCATAGTCGGAATTAACGCTCGTACAATTACTATTTCCTAGGCTTCGGTTGTCACAAATATTTGATTCGAGTCGAGGAACCCACCCATCAAAGTTCAGAGTGATCAAATATCGATTTTTGAAATATATTATTTTTTACCACCGATAATTTTCCGTGGCCCAGTAAAAGGTCGACGAGAAGACGGTCTCGGACCAAATTGCGGATCAAGATGGATAACTCTAAAATAAAGTGGCTTTTTGTGTCAAATAATTGACAAACCGGCAAAATTTCATTGAACAAAATGTTGATAAATAAGAGGTTTTGGGCAATTTTGTACTATAGTTGACTGGTTTATTTTTGGGCAATTAATCGATTCTGATAACTGGAGCAGCATTTAAAAAACATTATTGTTGTTGTTGTTGGAATCTGATGATATGGGGACCATCGAATCGGATTGAATACCTTCACGCTCAATTATTTATAAATGTCAATTTGACTTCCCATATACATGTATATATATGTTCGGTCTTTTTAATAAAGTACCTCAAGATATTATAGGAAAATAAAAATCAACACCAGTGACGTAGATCTGTTGTAGTATAAGTTACTAATTCGTTGTACTTAGTTAATGATTATAAGACAATTTACAGTCATGTAGAACCGCCGTGGAGCCAGCAAAATGAAGCAATTAACTGGATTGCGGTAGACATTTATCCATGTCAGGAATCGGAACGCTGAAAATGTGTGTGTCGTGAATCGGAACACTCCGAAAACAGAATCGGAACGTATGGTAGGGTTACTTTTAAGGCAACGTGTCATGCTAAAATCGCGTATTTTGATCAACTGTATTTTTAAAGTAACGATGGGTTGTTTCCGGATACACGTAAGCAATTTGTTCTACAAAACATGATCTTTTTCCCTTCGAAATTCACATTTGTACACCATATTTTTCGTCTGTGTGTGTGGATTTTAGTGAGCAACCCTTGTAATTTAGTTCAGCGTGATATATATGGGACTAAAGAATAAGAAAGTGAAGAGTAGAATACCTTAGAAACAAATCCTAACATTTGAATGTGTCATCCCATGAGTTGTTCCCTCGATATACCCCAATTAGTAAACATGGTCCAGTGCATGGTCGTGGAAAATCGAGCAAAACGTTCGCGGAATCGGAACTTATACCGCTCGGAATCGGAATTTTGCTCGGGCGGAATGAGATTTCGAGGAGCATATCCTCCACAGTGGTTAAAATGAGAATCTGACAAGTGTTGGTTGTTTATAAGAAATTGACAACAAACTTGTCCGTCACTTAAGGACATCATTGTGCAGCTATAGGAATATATGTAACCGGAAGGAATATAATCGCACAACACTAAAATGCGCGGCGATTTGAATTTCAGACCTTAGTAACAAAAAACGCATGTCCAATGTCGCTGGGTTGTACATTTGTCTGCGGTAACTCCCAACTATATAATAATGCCATTGTCCGCCTGTTTGTGACTAAAATGTCTACTCAACACGTTGAGTGATAATTTGTTGAGCGAACTGTGTTCAGCGGTTGAGGAACGAGAATTCAATGACAAATCAGGATATCTGTTACGTTATCTGTTAGAAGTGTTAGCATGATCAAAGAGACTTAGTGAGAGGTACTACCTTTAGCTGTATATCAAATTAAAGTGTTGAAGGATAAAACATTGAACACTATGTCTTTTACTTCACTCTCTGAGATGTTCGCAACAATGATGCGAGATTTGTGTTTGTTGCGAACCCCAATGAATACGCCTTGTCACTGAGTCGCGGCCATATTGGGCCTATATATCCAGCCCCGTTCCTTTTTTTTAGTGCTATACATGTCAAAATTCTGGAATGAATTCCATATATGGAGCTTTTGAGTATTCGTGAATTCCATAATATAGAATGCTAATCCAGAACTTTGACATGTAGCAACAACAAAAAACAGAACGGGGCTGGATGGATCCAACATGGCCGCGACTCAGTGACAATTCGTATTGATATGATTCGATCGAAATTGTGATCGACATGATGATTGCCAAGGAATGAAGATATACCACAGCTGATCTTGTAGGAGTGTTGTATTTGTACATTCCTTGCTTTGAGCATTCAAATGGAATGGAGTAAAGGTGGAATGGCCGGTAATTCGACTTACATGTATCACGATTTGGTCCCTGTTTTGAGGATGTACCTTCATTGGACAAAATGGCGACTATCAACCTCCATTGTAAATGCGAACAGTTAATTTGTAGTATATAGTCGTTGTCGGGCGTAGTTAGAATAATTACAGACAAAACATGTGACACGAATTTGGTGTAAACAAAACAATAATACTAAAGGCGTAGGAAGGCAAGTAATCCAAAATTTTCGGCGGGAAGTAACCGAAAGTAGTCCTTCAATCCCAGGAGCTAAATGACATATTGATGGTGAAATAACACTTTCGAACTTCTGGGAGTGTGGGTTCTATTTCTATCTTGGTGTAAAAATGATAACAAAATATAATAGACAGAGCACTCCCTTCATTGTTATATATATGCATGGACCAATTAATTAACTGTGTATAGCCAGCGATAATGGAGATCTCTTCCCATAAACTATCAGAAACCGTCAAAGACTCACAGCATGCATGCATGATGCATATATATAATGGCAATGCTGTACAAAGTTAGAATATGCCGATATATACAACAATGATATTCCTGGAATATGTCCCCTCGTGCCCCCAATGATTTGAATCTCTATTCTGGCTACGCCGTATACGTGTAGATAGCATAGTTCACCTGTTCAACAATCGAGACATCAAACTAATAGCTGAGGTAATATAAGTTTAGTTAACCCTTTACCCAACAAACCGGCCAAAACCGGCCAAATAAAGCTTCAACAGCCTAAAATATCTTCGGTCTGTGTCAATAGAACCATACAAATATGGATATCATTGGAACCGGCTCCTTGACCACATTGTGATGGTTACAGTTATGCCCTGTGCCAATGCATTCTCTTATATATGCGAGTCGACCATAGGTCGCCTCGCATATATAAGAGAATGCATTGGCCTAAAAAACATCTTTTTTTAACACTTTTTACCATTTTTTCTTACATTCTTTAACAATTTTATAATTTTTAATGTGTTAAGCCAATGCATTCTCTTATATATGCGAGGCGACCTATGGTCGACTCGCATATATAAGAGAATGCATTGGCACAGGGCCGTTCTGTTGGGTAAAGGGTTAAAGCCTGTTCTTTGATAGTGTAGTTCACGGTAGATGAAGACCCCAGCCAGAGTTTACATGATTTAGTCGATTCTTTTGTAGCACATTTTCATATATGTAGTCCAAATAATGTAATCTCAAGCTGCGACCTCCCCCTACGCGAACTACATTATTGAAAAACGTGTAGTAAATAAGACATATATGGCCTAATACTCTATACTATAAAACAAATGGAAAGAACAGGTGCGTTAACTAGTTTATTGACAGGAGCCCCACGTGTGTTTGGAAAGATGCCAGCGTTGTTGATTTAAATTGTCTGACCAATGACAATCACGAAAATTAATCATCTCTTCAACTGGATGTGCGGTTGGAAGTTATTTCTTGCAAAGATGTAGTGTTGCTCATGGAGATTGCATCCCCGCTTAGGTGGTTATGCCCCTTTTATGTATCGTTACACTACTATGAATTCTGTTCAGCCTAAAACTAGAGTTTTTAGTGTATTTAAGATTCAGCAGCCTATATTGCGGCCTATATTGCAGAAAAACAACATGTTCCTGGCTGCTAATATGTCACATGACCACGACTTATATTAAAATCCTGATTTCGTCCTTATTGGAGCTTATTTTGATCAAATGTTGCCTATATCTCACCCTCATATGTAGTGGAAATTCAGAAAATGAAACAACATGAAATATACATTGGAAATAAGCCACAAAAACGATTAGGTTGTACGTTTATTTTTCTCACAGAAGACTCGCGTTCACGAAAACAAGCACTGTATTTTGACAGATATGGACATCAAGACACCACTGATCTCGATGAGTCGATAGAATGGTGTCAAGTCATCAATATAATAAATATAAGTCTAGAAGCTTATACCAGCCAAATCAGCCTATTTTCTGAACAGGGTGCAACAAAACACATAACACATTTTTCCAATACTCATATCTGTCAAAAATGTGTCTAAGTACAAAATGTTTCGTGTGTGGATAATGGCGTCTTGGTGTATCGATAACCCTACATAAGGAGGCTCATAAGAGGACTCATCGATAGGTGATGAATGCATCGCATCGGAAAAATGACGGAATCATGGGCGTTTTCTCGGTCTCGCTCCGTGATCGACACTCTATAGACGCTCATGTTGTAGACACTTACAGCGCAACAGGCTTCCATGCAAGATGCTCTGGGTGCCACTTTTTGCTTTCGTGTGGAGATCTGTTGTCTCCTTCCAAGTAAATCTGTTCACGTCCTATATCGACTGTGGCGTGCAACCACAGAATGGGGTTGAACTTCAGACTGGAAGGTTTAGTCTGACAACATGCTCGCTATTGTGCGCTGGGACTCGTGGTTGTACATCATTCGTATACTGTTCGGGGGTAGAGGCCTGCACATTGGTTAGTTTTTATCTTGACGTCAGTGTCATCACCGGATATAAACAGCCTGGATGTGATGTATACACAACTAAAGATTCGACTGATTCACTACGTGAGTAAATTGTCAGCGTTAGGAATTATCCATTATAATTATCTGGTGTATATGTGTATGCATTATCAAGGAATGTGGTAAATATATATGCATGCTTCCATACATCCAGTTACAACAAAATATAAAATATAATTTAACATAAATGTTCGGCATATTTCAACGAATACTCTATAACAAATGCGATATATATCGAGACTAATAATACAACACGCATCCCTTTTTGTAGTATATATATATCACCCTGTGTACATATTAAGAATTGGATGTAGTGGGTGTGTGTTATTGTGGGATACGGCACTGTGTCGTTGTGCGCATTTTGCGGTTTACACTAAATGTGTCCCAACGGCCACAGTGCCCAATTCCCCAATAACACACCCACTACATTCATTTCTTATATATATATAGCGTTCTGATGATTTATTCCCATAAAAAGCTGAGTGTATCCTTATTTATTTTCACAAAATCTGCCGAACATTTGAGACTAGACCACGCATCACATTAAGTCATCCCAATATAAGATTACCAGACTCTTAGCAACGATTACGTGATCGTTATTTATAACTGGCTTCAGGTGCATTTCGGCTGAACTTTGAAAAGCACGCCCAATAATTCTGCTGACCGCTTTCAGTGTTTAGGTCAACCATTTGTCTTACGGTTCTGTGTGTTATTGGGGGTCTGTGTTACTGGGTATAAACCAGGTCGCGCAATTGGCAGTTGACCGATCACCGAACACGATTTAGTGTATATTATTCTATAGGCTAATAGTACTGAATAAAAGGGCAAACTTGTTTTCCCCAGTTTACCCGTGTGACCTCGACTATGGTACATTTAACTATGCGTTGGTTACATTGGTGACGCATCTTTAATATGCATTATCTCCCCCTCCTACTCATCCTACTCTGTCCTAACCCCTCCTACTCTTCGCGCATCTCTTCGTCTATACATCATATAATGTCAAAACATTAGCGAACACGTAATCAATCAGCCAGTTAATATGCAACTAAATAGCAATGACCAGATACAAGATCTTGGTCCCATGCTGCTTTGGTGAGGAATTCATTAGAATGCATGGTACCAACATCTTGTATGGTTTTTAACATCTTAAGAAACTGTGGTACCACCTTCCTACGTGGACGACCACAAAAAGATTATTATATAACTTACTGTCGTCTCCATTTCCTACCGATATAACATGCCTCCAAATCTCCGATAATATACAGCAGCAGTTTATGTCAACTATACTATGTCTCAACATGTTATTACGCCCTATGGGTGTATACTACCAGTGTGTTCTGATCGTGTCAATGAAGAGATGGGGATATCTCGCAGAACAACACATTTCTGGTTTCACACGATGCGAGTTATTTTAGGAAATTGTAGAAGAACGAAGAGTAATTATAAATAATGTCCTATTCCCAAAAATAACACAAAAGGTGACATTTGGTGATGTTTTAGTAATATATAACCAAGACATCAAGTATCATTTGCAGAAGATGTATACAACAAATTGTTTTACAAGAAATATTACGACAAATAAAAAAAAGCGAAACGATGGTGAACAGGTAACGAAAACAGCAAGAAAGGATTGGTCAACAATGTCTGACGTTGCCGTATACAAATATAATTATAATAGTCAAATAGTAACATATATAAAAATGTATTGAATTTGCACTGTATTTTATGAACCGTTTTCTGTTTATATATTCGTTACTTGTGTTATTTTTGACGAGTACAATTTATTTTAAAAAACATTTTGACGAATACAATTTATTTTTAAAAAACATTTAAATAGGAGCTATGTGGTAACTTTGATTAATAGCGTACTCGTTATATTGCGTACCGGTTAGACTTTTTCGCAGGATGTATGTATTCGCGGATGTCTCACTGTTGCAGTATGTAACTTTTATGCCCGCGTAAATTGCTTTTGATATTTAGGTGTGAACAATATGGCTGGGCCACTCTTGAAGATTTTATTGTGGCCCGAACACAGTGTATAATATAACAACAAACAGCAAATATTGCTGATGAAGTATGTCTCGCTTGGAATGTAGACTAAAGGTCGTATTGCTAAGTACCGGGTGTATATTTAATCTGATTACTATAATTTTGATCCGCATTTAGAGGCGTTCTGGTGTGGTGAAAGAGAAACCTACAGTGATAACAGGTGATAAGCCGTAGTTTTTGTAATAAGTTGAAGGATTAGTTGTTTTTATGGAATTCTGAGGTGTTGCATTCATGAAACCAATATATTTTATATTATAATTTATATATATATATGCTTAATAGTTTTATCTTGAGGGCGTTACTATGGTTTTCTTGTCTCCTATGTTTCTGTATTATTGTTTTGTGTCGGAATTAAGTATGCAGGCCTGCAAATAGTGTGTCTGTTATTTGCAGAATGAGGTCACCAGATGGTGAATTTAGTTATGCTCTCCCGCAGAGGGCAATATCATCACCAAATTCATCCTATTGGGACCTAATTCTACTTAGGCCTCATCTTCTGGGAAGTATATATAGTCTCATATTAACTTTGTTTTCATATACTTTTTCCCCTTCTGAGAAGTTTCTATATCCCCTAATTTGAGAATATAAAATGCATAATCGAGGTGACTAATGTGTAAACATCACCAACTTCAACTGGGGAACTTCAATCTTCAATTATATGTCTCACATGAACACCAGAATAATCACCCTCGTCGATGGCATATCATCTACATCATGATCATCATTATCACCGCCATCATCATCACCGCCACTCCTTATGGTCATTATCATCATCATCACCACCGTCATTATTACCACCATCATGATCACCATCATTCATTGTCGCCATTATCATCTTCCTCGCCACCACCACCGTCATCACCACCATCACCATCAGTCGTCGCCTGCACCAGTCATGGTCGTCGTCGGAATCACCATCACCATCATCACTTATTTTCGTCGTCAGCATGACCACCACCATCATCATCACCTTCAGTATCATCACCATCATTATCATAATCAGAGTCGCCACCTTTGCCATCATCATCATTGTCATCACTAGCAACATATCGCTTAGGTGGTATACCGTCCTCACTCCATCCTCAACTTTGTCAAGGTAGTCGTCTTTGTTATCTTCGTTACCACTTTTCAACATAATTATGACATCAGAATCATTAGCATAATCATGTTGAGACGCACCAATCGGCTTAATTTCACTTTGTGTAGATTACAAATCTGTGCTTATCAGGAATAAATCCAAATTCAAAATTGTTAAATCGGTTACGGTCGCCTAATGTACTATATGCACAATACTGGACACCTTTAGAATAATGAACTACTACGGATAAGAAATACGAATAAGGTGCTACGTCATAGAATATGTGTTCTTTCTGTGAGTTGTCGTTTTACCATATCCGTAGTTACGATTATGGTTCCGAGAAGCCGAGCATGGACACGCGAACTTTGTATGCAATAGTCGAGCCTACCACTGATATAACTGATATCACCATATATATAATTAAGTAGAAAATAATCACGGCAGACATAACTATATCAGCTTACTGTGATTGACACGACGTTTACACACAATATTGTCTCACAAACGACTCGTGTATATAGTCGTTAATTCTGCGAAAGTGTTTTCGGACTGTCCGAAACATTCACGACTACTATTAGCTATTCGCAATTATTATCAGTAGTAGTGCATTAAGGGAAACGTGTCAATTGACTGCCACTACCTGCGCCCCAATACTTTTGCGGTTTCAATACTTTTTGTAAAAAATACATGATTGTAGGTTCCTTTCCTCTCAGTTCTAATAGCTTGGCGGCTATGTGTCTTAAAGGGGGACTATACACTAAATCCGGTCATTTATGGGACCATCTCCTCTTATACTAAACAAAATATATGCAAAACAATGAATGACTTTGAGCCATGGATTAGTGCAAAATACACTAATATACTCTATGAACGACGCAAACATGGTAATTATAATGAAAATTAATTTATGAATGCAGTCATAAAATCATGTTCACTATAATTACTATGTTGTTTGCGTCGTTGAAAGAGCACATGAGTATATTTTGCACTAATCCATGGCTCAAATTCATTCATTTATTGCATATATTATGTTGAGTATAAAAGGAGATGGTCCCATAAATGGCCGGATTTAGTGTACAGTACCCCTTTAGGCAATGAGTCTCGGCACAATAAGTTGGTGCTCATAGACAGGTGACTGGGATTGGACACATTTCGTAAAATGAACTATTACACTAAATTACGAATAGCTCATTGTAGTCGTAATT
Source organism: Siphonodentalium dalli (assembly GCA_032622095.1). NCBI lineage: Eukaryota > Metazoa > Mollusca > Scaphopoda > Gadilida > Siphonodentaliidae > Siphonodentalium > Siphonodentalium dalli. Next base: position 214,670,799 of record CP136063.1, read on the forward strand.
ATTTCAGATGGTCCAAAAATCTTTTCGCATACTGTGAGAGTATCGTGCTTGCCACACTAAGGGGATTATATGTTAATGTATACATTTTGTCAATTTTGACAAGGAGAGATGTTAACATACTTGAACATGACTTTGAACCAAGTAGGTCTGTATGTGGTCATACTAACATACGTACAGTATTTTTGTTTTGTGTTTTTTGTTGCTATTTTATTTGCCGGTAAGTCATTTTATAAACTGTTACAGTGCTTATGCATTAGCATTTATATTCTTCAAAAGAACATTTGGACAAGCTGGTGTAAAACGTGTTTTTGCCGTTTCGATCACCTACCCACACAGACAAACCTTCCAGCACATATTTAGAACCCACATGCTGAGAATATAATTTCTCGCATACAATAATCAATAATAATATTGGAATTGGTCTCTAACAGTATGTGCTTACGTTGAGGTAATTTGTCATCAAAATTGGTCATTGATACCGATTTAGAACACTCACTCAAACTTACTTTTTGAAGCACTGGAATCTAAATAAGACGGTTCATTGATTTTATTGGGAAAATACTTTACTGGTATATGCTGATGCATTTTATTTAGTTACTAGCAGGGTTACCCGGCGTTGCCCAGGTTAAAGTGATGTGAAACCCTCTGCACATTGTGGATATATGGTGGGAATAGAGGATACTCTTGTTAAAAGCGTTACACATATTATCATAAATTATATATCTAAATAGCATCACAAAACATGATTCTTACACACGGAATATAAGTAGTAGCTCAACTTTTCGGATCGGAGCGATTGCCATTTTGTTTATCGCGATTAAAGATACGGGCGGCGTTGGCGGTGGGTTTTCTGTTAAAATATTCAGCTCCGTCAAAACCCACCATAAACAGAAGAATAGTAAAATATAGACAGACATTGTTCTAATACCAATCAGAAATATGGCATAAAAAGGAACTTATTGTCAAAAGTTTTTCCTTTGTTATGTAAACAAAAGCAAAAACACGTTACAGAACCTGGCTTTTGTTTAGATCCGGATATGGTAAACATAAAGAGCGTTATTTGTTATAATATGTTTTTGTTTTCCTGATATGGAGATAATAAAGAGCGTTTATATAATTTGTGTGTGATTAACCAATAGAATTGCGCTGTGTTATGTCAGCAGAAGCAAAACTTCTGTAACACAAGCAGGCTCTTGTTTACGAACACCATCGTACGTCTTGACGACAATATAATATTTACGCGCTGATCTTTGGCATATGAACAAAACTATGTATATTTTAATATTCCTTCTATTGATGGCGATTTGAACAAATATGAAAATGTCTGCAACGAACGCCGCCCGTGACTTTAATCCGTCCCACTAATAAAGGACAATTTATTTATTTACAACTGCATATATACCGTACTTCATACGTTATAACATGAACATCATAAACACATTAGTTCGCAAAAATAAAAGACGACAATTGGGTTTTACATAGAGATGTATCATTCAATCTAGTGGGTTTGGCTAAGGTTTTGATGACACCTGGTTATTATATCTCCTTGAAGATACAGATGTTTTCATGAAGAGTCCAGGTGCTCCTCTATTCATTGTGCTATATACTGGCTAATTATTCTCAGTTTAAAAGAAATGTTGCTATGCTTTTATATCAGCTACATGTGCCCGACACAGAGCGATATTTTGAGTTGTTTATGTTAGGCGATGAGTCTGTTCTAAAACATGAAAGATGTCCTCTGTATATTGGGCAGATATAACCTTGTCAGATGTCAGTATTGGAGGATCCTGAAAAGTCATGTGCCACTGACTCCGTTTTCTTTTATTGCAGAATACATTATATTTGACGGCACACTGTGACCACTATTGTTGAACAGGCCTTCTATACATTTCCATATATCTTTTAACCTTTTTGTGGAAACTATATTGAATGGGGCAGACTCAATTGTGTTATAATATTAACATGAGCTATTCTAATATTCTAACATGCACCATTATCTTCCTCGTAAAAAGTTACCACTGTTAGAACGCCTTGGTGCCATCTCGATTGTACCCCGTGAAGTTATATATAGAACACATACAGACAGACATATATTTTCAAATATATCTAGGCACAAAATGTGACGTTTTTAACACGCACAATTTGATTCATCGTATCATTTGAGAAGAACGTCTATGAATTTGATGTTAATTGGCACTAAACATATTTCTATCAGTTTTCTATTTCGGACTCCAGCGGCGCCACATTTGACACCATTAAACCAAAAACTTGGACTCATTATTGGGATGAATATATATAACATTGTTGAAAATTGGCGAGTACACAAATTGGTAACAAATTTAGGGCCCCCATATCTCTCACCCAAACGGCACTAATTTGGCGTATTTAAACCACGCGATTAGATTCCTCGTATCACAGAGAAGAATATATATCAGTCTGGTGGAAATCGGCGTTAAACATACTGTTTATCCATTTGTTATGTCTCTCTCACCGCTTGTGGACCCCTGTCTCGAATGGCACCACTTTTGACATCTTTAAACCACATCATTAGACTCCTGATATCATGGAGATAAATATTTATACGTTTGGTGCCAATCGGCGACTAAACAAATTTTTTTTCTTCAAATTTGGTGCCCACCCCACACCCCACACAATCTCTCGCACAAACAGCACCAATATAGCGTCTTTAAATCACATGAATTGATTCCTCGTATCATGGATAAGAATGTGTATCAATTTGGTGGAAATTGGCGCTAAAATTATTGTGTATCAATTTTGGTGCCCCTCTCCTTTTCAGTGCAACCCTGACTCGAATGACGCCACTTTTAACAGTTTTAAGCTACACCATTAGACTCATCATACCATGAGGATGAGTTAGTATAAGTGTGGTAGCAATCGATGACTAAACCAATTCTTATCAAATTTAGTGCTTACCCCCCCCCCCCCCAATATCACATCAAAACAACACCAATTTGGTGTCTTTAAATCATACAATTAGATTCCTTGTAGCATGAAGAAGAATGTTTATTAATTTGGTGGAAATCGGCGGCAAAATTATTTGTATCAATGTTGGTGCCCCTCTCACTTTCAGTGCACCCCTGACTCGACGGACGCCACTTTTGCCGGCTTTAAGCCACCCAATTAGACTCCTCATACCATGGGGATGATATTGCATAAGTGTGGTGGCAATTGGCGACTAAACCCATTCTTATCAAATTGAGTGCCCCTCCCACAATCTTTCATCCAAACGACAGCAATTTGGAGTCTTTAAATCACACGATAAGACTCCTCGTATTATGGATAAGAATGCGTATCACTTTGGTGGAAATTATTGCGTATCAATTGTGGTGCCCCTCTGCCTTTCAGTTCAACCCTGACTCGAATGACGCCACTTTTGACAGATTTAAGCCACACCATTAGACTCCTCATGCCATGTGAATGATATTGCATAAGTGTGGTGGCAATCGGCGACTAAACCCATTCTTATAAAATTGAGTGCCCCTCCCACAATCGTTCATCCAAACGACAGCAAGTTGGAGTCTTTGAATCGCACAATTAGGTTCCTTGTATCATGGAGAAGAATATATATCAATTTGGTGGAAATCGGCATCCGTGCATCGTGCATCCCTGGCGCGAATGGCGCCACGTTTGACATATTTAAACAACACCATTAGATTCCTCATATCATGGAAATGATTATATAAATGTTTCGTGGCAATCGGCGGCAAATTTTTTTTCTACCCCTCCCCCTTTTCTACCCCTGACAACGGCATCACTTTAGAAAATTCTAACCCGCGCCATTATCTTTCTCGTAAAACGTTACCCCTAGTAGACCGTTGGTGCCATCTAGATGGTCCCTCGGTGCTAAACTTAGTTTATCAATGTTGGTGCCCCTCTCCCCTTCCGTGCATCCCTGACTCGACCGGCGCCACTCTTGACATATTTAAACCAGACCATCAGATTCCTTATATCATGGGGATGATTATATATAAGTTTCGTGGCAATCGGCGACAACAAAATATTCTGCCCTCCCCCTTTTCTGCCCCTGACAACAACGGCGTCATTATAGAAAACCCTAACACCCCACCATTATCTTTCTCGTAAAAAGTTACCCCCAGTAGACCCCCATGGTGCCATCTAGATGGTCCCCTGTGAATTTCTATAGAACACAGACAGACAGACAGACAGACAGACATTCGCAAATATTGATATAGATACGTCATTATTGGTGAATCTAAAATTTCACTAGTTAACAATTTGAATCGAATGTATACAGTAATGCCATAAATAATCGACTACTTAACCACTGCAGAATTATGGGTAATTTTTCAGGATTTAGTCGGAAATATGGCTTGTTGCCATTCATCGGAAAGCTCTCACTGAGAGCTTTCCGATGAATGGCAACAAGCCATATTTCCGACTAAATCCTGAAAAATTACCCATAATTCTGCTGTGGTTAAGGAGTCGATTATTTAGGGCATTATTGTAGCTATACATAGCAGGGAGACCCGCTGTTGCCAGACTGAAGTGACGTTGAACACTCCGCTCTAGACATTTGGTGGTAATAGAGAATACTCAGTGTTATTCTCATAAATTTTATAAAAGCGCGTCACAAAACTTCATGTTTATATGTGGATTATAAGTATGACTCACCGTGCCTGAGTGATTGACATTTGTTTGTCATGATTAATTCGTCCCACGAGTAAAGACGTATTTATTTATAACTGCATGCATGCCCGTACTTCAGGCGTTATATTTTTTCTTAAATTCTACAAACGATGTGTTGGAATTCTCGGTAATATATATAGTAGATGATTGTTACAGTCTTCCCGATTGAATAATGCCTGATTACTCACTGATCAAGTTGTGCTGGTTCACTAAATTGACACAGTTTGCCTTTATAAGCAATCAAACATTATATATATGGTTAAAATTGCTATTGGCAATTTTGCTTTTATCAATTTTGATGCCGCGACTCCGCCTTAACTCAGACTATGGAATGAATGGACCTCTTCCGTTCAAAGAGTATAAATTTTAAAAGTCCATTGCCCATTGGTAGTGATGTTTCAGAATATTAGAAATACTTCAAAATTCTTCCTCAGTCCCATTGGGGGGGTCTTACTACTTGGATTGAGTGCATTTTAGGGGGCACCAATGGGTCAGATGATTAACATTGATGTCTATGGGGTTCTCATGGATTTCGTCTCGAAAACAGAGACATCAATGGTTTTCTATGTATGAAAAAAATTATTGGGTAATATAGAGCATTTGCAAAAGACCTGTTCTCAGTTTATCATGTGGGGGCTGTATATGGTCCTGGACAGGAGACAACAAAAGGGTCAGATAACTATCAATAAAAGAAGTACTTAAAACATCTTTGTTATGAATTATATGGATTAAGTACTGTTTACACTTATATATAAAGATACCTACATATACATTACTGTGTATGTGTTTGGCCGTGTACTTATTGTAAAATATGGTTGTGCTTGTTTCATGTACTATTTAGTGATATTCCAATAAGCTTTCATTCTTTATTTAGTCAGGAACAGAACACTGGCTCTCCGTGTCCGGAATGGAACTGGCGTTGACGTCTTCGGTGTATGGACGAATGATTCAATCACATGCCCCGGGGTGCAATGTGAAGGAAATGTTTACCGAAGCGAGATCGTGACCAACTGGAACTCAAATAATTTCACAGAGGTAAGAACTTTGATGCGCGTCGTGGATCATACTAACTGAGCCATCGCCCCACCCTAATTTGTTGTCAGCAATTTTGATCGATACTGCAATCAATTCGTTTAATCTTGTCGACCCATAATACACAGGTATTAAGATAACATATAATACATTTATGTACATGGCTTACATAATACATATTCAAATGATAGCGCCCGCTCTCCCGCGGCAGCGAAGCGACCTAGGGTATACGTATGCGGATATGAGATATACTAATCGACTTTTTCAGCCCAATCTTAAAATAGATTGAACTTACCTAAAATAGATAATTTATTCATAACTCAAGGGTCAGCCGAGTCCAAAATTATTGTTGGCGACGGCCGCCATTTTGTATTGATTAATACCACCTCGAAATGTGTAATTGGGCAAAATGCTCCAGGGCAAAAATAAAAAACTTTGTTCCGGTAAATGTTAGCTATACTTCATCATATGTAGGAACATGCTCGTGAAGCCAAAGATATTTTTTTTAAATGAATGTAAATTAAACCAAAGCTCTGGTTAACAAAAAAGTGAAATTGCATGAAAAAGTTTTGTTTACATATTTTATAAAATTATTAAAAATATTTGCCCCGAAAGAGGAATATAGGGGGGTTTAGATATTATCTTCCATTTTCTAACGGTATTTTCGCCTAAAAGATTGATGAATTATTCTCAAAGTTCAAGGTCGACAAAGTGAAACTATAAGTTCCGATTGAAAGATCGCAGTCCTTTTAAGATAACTGTTTGGAAAACCAGTAAAGGCGTCATGACACCAAGACGTGCATCATGACGTCACAACCACCTATATCGGCACGCAAAACTCCAGACACTGAGGACTGCGTCGATGGCCAGACAACTGAGACACGTATTACACGGTCAGGATAAACGACACATCTGCCAAACATTTACGTTATATGTGATTATTTACATATATATAAGATTGTCTTGTGTCCCGTTACGGTTTATCATCAAATCCTTCTAAAGATAAAATTCATCCGATAATCCAATGAACAGTAACAAACGGGTGCAAATTACGTTTACGTATGATCATATTATACATTATAATATATGAACAGTATTTACAATATAAATAATATACATGTTTGCCATAGGTGATATCAGTTGACGCTATATACTATGGTGTCATATGATTGATCAACCCAAAATTACCAGCGAGGTAATATAATTAAGAGTATGTATCCACTCTGGTTTAGTCACTTGCGCACGTTATTTCTTATTAGCTTCGTATGAATACAGTGTATTTTACTATCATTTTCAGTATCTACCCAAGCTTAAAGGGGTACTGTACGCCAAATGTTGTTGTTGGTTTCTATAGTCTCCGAGTCGGAGAATAAGGTAACAATTTTTCCATTATTTGAAAGTCTGTTGAGTACGAAGTCATGTTACGGATGACAAATTTACCGGAATGCAAAAATACAAATTGTCGTTGTCGAGTAATTTTTGTAAAGTTTTCAACCAAATGAATCAAATAAAAGTTATATTATATGCATACTAGTCCCATATAATCATTTAAGTTATTGTATCGTCGCTAGTCAGTGAGTGGCTTGAGTGTTCTCCCCGTATCATCATAATATTTTAAGCAATCGTGTGTGCGATCGGTTTAAAAATCCAGTATCCCTCAATTACTATTTTTGATTACGGTAATTCGTAATTTAATTGAAGCCATTTTATGGCTCCAGTCATAAATTCAATTTATATCAAATTATTAACTTTTAAATTATTAAATTTTAAGATAGCCTATTAACCTGAGCGTTTACAGAATACATCTTCGACTCAAATTACTTATGTTTCTATATATTATCGATATTAGATCGTTGTTGTCACCGGAAATTTAATGAAAATGGCGTACAGTACCCCTTTAACCGGATTTATAAGTTCACGATTGATTATTTTAATAAAATCACACAATTTCCATATGTCTGTTGAATTGTTCTGGTTAAGTATTTCACTCATTGTGATAGTATTTTGTTTTCTGTTAGTAAATTTTGACAGTAATCGCCGTCGCTCGGGTGACAGTCTCTCGCATTCGAGAAGATAATGACATTCATCTCCAATCTTTCTGGAGTTACAGAAGCCATAAAAATTCGCACGAGTATGACATGATCGAATCTAAATTTTCAGAAATAAGCCTGAGTTTTATACGTGGCATTTGTGAGAAATTTAAATTAATACAGATGAGGGTATGCGTGGGGTGTCCGCCTCTCACTATAGCGGGTCCGGAGTCCTCCCCGGGAAAATTTTGAAAATGTAATGCTCTGAGAGTTAATCAGGGGTGTTCTGAAGCCTACTTTGTGCTTTTCAGGTTGGTAAATTTAGTCATACTTAGATAGACATTTCTTAAATTTTAATGATTTGTTTGTAATTGTTGCATGCATGCCACAATGTACCTGAAACTAATCATTAACATACCGGCCATCGGCTTACATCGAGTTACAAAGTCCATGATGGAAACATCGGATTTGAATCCTCATCGCCAGTTCTGGGGGACAAACGGCTTGGAGTTGTACCCCTAACCGACTGAGCCTCCGATGCCCCTCCAATTTAATAGAAGCTAATCTTTAATCTTTATAACCTATTAAATGCACAAATTTTAAGTTTAGCTACATGTAGTAGCTATATTGGACAATTTTATTTGAAAACCTCCAAGTTGGAGAGCGTACGTACACGCATGGTTATAACTATTATACAATATGTATATCTACAAAGTTACTAGTGTCGGTCACATGACGCTGAAAGAGAGTCCATATATGTGAGGTATATGTACATTGCGGAAGTTGTTTAGTCACAAACTTCAAATTAACGGCCAGCTTGCAGGCTTGTGCATGTGTGTTCTCCGATGATACCACATATGCGGCACAAGAATCTTGATGTAAATTTAAGGACTACACAATCTGTCGCTTGAGATATAAAATTTGGTAGATTCATTGAGGTCGATATCTTTCTTGTCACACGCATCAATGCATCCAATGTGAACTGTCCCATTATATTTCTTATATGGGTTTTTAACAAATTCATCAAACTGAATGCAACACATTTAGCAAAGACCTGATAGTGAACTGATATTCATTGTTCAACGTTTGCAGAAGTTCTTTCTCATCTTGCATTTCATTTACACCCACCCATGGTTGAACTTATGTGAAGACGATTTTATATTAAACCGTTTCCTTTTTCTTTGATACTTCTGGTGTGCCTTCCTCAAAACAAACACTTGCATCTTGAACGATTGGAACTCAGTTTTGATCTGAGTAGGTGAGAATTCAGGAAACACTTCACAACGTGATTTCGGAATTGGTCTGTGCACTTAAGCTTATTGTCATAGAAATTTGCAAGTGTTTCAATTTCAAAGTGACAATGGTCGGTAGCTCACTCTCATTTATGGGGAGATTTCTCAAATCAAGGTCCAAAATCCAGAATGCAGTGAGCAAGGATGATGTAGATGTCATGTCAATTTCCGTTATTAAAGCTGTAATCGTTGGTTTGATAAGGTCTTTACGAAAACAAATAGCTATATTTATCGTTTTCGAAATCGCTAAACGCTGTCTAAATTCTGCTGATCCGATATCGGTCAGAACGTCAAAATTAATGAATGGAAACAAGTCACTCTTGCAAATAGACCTACTTGCCATTCAGGATCCGTTTCCAGATTTCAAATTGTATAATCCGACTAAAACGCAAGTATTATACGGATTAAGGACTTTGACTTCATCAAATGGGCTCCACTTTGTAGTTTCCATATATTTGTTGTAGGCATTGGTTGCCCTTTTCAATGGGGTGGACGTGGTCGCGTGGCTACTGTTTGACGTCAGATCAATGGATCGTATTTCATGGTTCACACCAGAGAGACTAATACGGAGCAGCTGGGTTGATCTGCCGCGACCAACCCCAGCATCATACAATCAATTCCAGATGGACGACGGGTACGGTATCTTCCTATATTAATACCATTTAAGATGGAAATTCACGTTTTGCGCAAATAAAGCCAAATATGGCAAGATATATTCAACAAAGTATTTCTCTGGATCTATCTGGCAAAAAATCTTGAGTTTCGCATATCATCATCTTCATTGTATGTAGAATCTGAGCAGTTATTAAGAGACAACAAAAACAATGGATTTTAATACAGTGGAGAGATTGAAAATATTATTTTCTTTGTTGTCCCTTTAGCTAGAATAATTAATAATAATTTCACACAAATCTACAATCATCAAACAGCGTATTCTCTTGGCTCTATGAGAGGAGGCTTCATTTGTATCATAATGTGGAGTTAGCTTTTTAATTGCATAATATAGCCATACCCCCAATATACTATAATGAAGAATAAAGCAGTCAGAAATATTACAGCCCAATGAAAACAACTGTTGATATGCAGTGTGGTCCACGCAAGCAGGGAGCAATAAACATACATTAGGCCACAGTGTTAAGATATATTGCGGTCAGCTTTAGCTCGGTCATGAAGCCATGACCCACAACTCATCTCAGTCCAATGTTTTCATTGAACAACATGAAAATTCTCAAATATAAAAAATTATTTGCTGGTAGTTGTCTTTCTAAGTGAAAATAATCATCAAATTTCATGAATCAAGAAAAATTAAGTCTCCTCTCATGATATAACACCATGGACATATGATCTGCAATTTTGAAACAAATATAATTTATGGAAGTTCTTGGTACCTGAAAACGGTGAAATTTGAAATATTTTTATATAAAATAAAAGTGAAGTAAAATTGTGCACATAAATTAACTATTGTAAATGAGTAGAATTGAATTTTTTCAAATTAACAGGAGAACAGGATGAATTTTGTGATATTCTAAAGTTGTATTTAATTTTACTTTGAATTTCGTTAATAATAAACAAAAATGTACATATTAATCCTGCTTGTATGATAAAATATAACATGTGATATGATATAAGTGACTATGCTACGGAACACGCCGATAAGTTTACTCTTTTCAACAAATACAAACAAAATTAGATCGAAATCAGTATAATTATATTGTTTGTATTTAGACTAACAATCGCATATGTTCTTACTGTCAGTCAAAATGTTCTACTGAAATGGCCATCAGTTGGAAATTGCCAATAGTTGAAAGTTTGGGGTATCAGTTGGACAATTTCAACCCAACGGGTGCAAATCTAATTTCGCGAATTTGAAAATTTGGTCCAGTTTAAGTGGCGGGTGCAGTTGGAAATTTCAAGGTGGACATTCCCACTCCACCACATGGGGACCTTTAACCAAGTCCCTGGAAGCGAGTTTTAACCCTTTCAGTGCCAGGTCCGATTTTTGTATCAACCCATATACCCTGTGCCAATGCATTCTCTTATATATGCGAGTCGACCATAGGTCGCCTCGCATATATAAGAGAATGCATTGGCCTAACAATTTTTCATCATTTGTTATTATTTTTTACAATTTTTTACAATTTTAATAATTTTTTCTTATATTCTTTAACATACTTATTTTGTAGGTTTAGTGCCAGGGAATCTTACGTTTTTCATGGGCATCAAAATTATTACTTGAATACTCGGTGATAGTTTTGAGTTATAACATGCCCCTAAGGCTATAGCGAATTTGTTTTTAAATTCGCTATAGCATGCTTAGGGTGCATTTACATTGCTATAGAACTGTACACAGATCTACACGCAGACTAGTGTAAACGGGTTGTTATAGAAATGCACACAGAAAGAAAACGGTATTAGTTCGTGTGAGCAAAAATCATGTCCGCTATACGTCACGGTCAACGCCGAAGTATTGTGCCAGGCAAATCTGTTTTGATTAATTGTTGCTCGGGCTTGACGAATGTGTTTTAGCGTTCGTTGTCATTTCAACCCGTGTATTTCGAATATTGAACACGGACAGGGACGTGGCAACTTTGGTCAAAATTTTCAACAGTTGGAAATTTCATACCTGACACAACATTAGTTGTAATTTCCAAACCAACAATAGGTTGAAAATGATCTTGTAGTTTGATTTTCAAACATTATATTGGGGGGGGGTATTGTTTTCGGACCAATATTTGCATAATTTCCTACTTTTTATAAAAAATTTGGGCTGGAATGGCCATCAGCTGGAAGTTTTCCAACCTTATGGGGGCCGGTGTCAGGTTGGAAATTTCCAACTCTTGGAAAGATTGTTTCCTGGTCCCTCCCCGTGGCCAGTCAAAAACTGCTAGTTAATTAAAAATATATATATTGTCCTACATTGGGTCAACATTGCCATTGGAATTGTCATCAGTTGGAATTTTTACTACATTTGGTCAAATAAAGGGTGTTGTAGGGTGGATACCCATTCCACACAGATCCAAAATTGCCACCACCCAGATGGTGTCAAACAGGAGACATATAGATATATAGATGATCACCTGAAATCCTAAATATTGGTGGAATCGCCATCTAAAGCTATATGGGTGCTCTCCGGCCTCTTTATTTGTGCACACGGTTGTTTGTTGTGCATTCCTATGCGATTTTCATTCTTTCTTCGAACCATTATCAAGTGGTATAAGGATACACTTTAAATACATGCGGCACATACCAAATCGCTGTTGTCTGCTGATAGTTGATACATTTTTATGTCTGGCCTAAACTGAAACGACTCGTAGTGAATTGTCAATTACGAGAGTACTGATCAGCGCGCGTTCACTATTAGTACTCATATTGTGATCACAGTAATGCGGGACACGTGACTTCATACAGATCTGTATACAGTTCTATATCAGTGTAAATGCACCCTTAAGCATACCCAAAAACAATTCAACCCAAAAAAACAAAAGCAAAGACAAAAAAACAATTATTTTTAAAAAAATTTACGGCGGATTTTACAGACCGTATATTAGGGCCGATGAGATCGGCCCCTGGCACTGGAAGGGTCAATCGACATAAACTTAGATAATACAGTAGCTTCGTGAATATCTCGATGTTTCAGGAATTACCGATCCAGTCGTGATTTCTACATCGCATCCTCCTGGGGAGAATGTACCAATGACTTAGGATGGATCTCGGTGTCAGAGGATAAAATGTTTTACCTGTGCAACTACGATCAACATACAGATTACCCACAGTTTGTGTACTCTACCAAATCATCAATGGCAGTGTTATCAGGTAGGTTTATAAATTCAACTTAGATTTACAAGCCGTATGGTCACCAGTGGCAGCGGTCGTTGCACACGAGTCACTACCCGTATTAAAATTAGCGCAGTACCAATATCTGCGCATCCATCGGTATGTCAATTTAATTTTAAATATAGACGCAAAAAAATGCCTTCGCAGTAGTTACATGTGAAAAATTATAAAAACAAAATCGTATTAAAAAATCAGCCATCATTATCAAGAAGAAGTAATAGATAGACTTTGTTCTTAATTCCATTATTAATAATTGCCCAATAACGAGAGTGTGCATGTTGAAACCATTCTTATTAAACATATGTCAGTTGTGTCATAAAACATCATCAATGCATGGCAATTGTGATGCAAATAATATTTACTTGAAAATTATTGTTTTCAGAATATTTCTCAATATTTTCCGATTTCTAATGTCCATTTCATGATCTAATCGTCTTACCTGAAAAACCTATACTGCGTTCGGAGTAAGGGTACGTTCATACGCTGGCAATATTGCACTGCAAACTGCAAAACTGCCAGCTGCAAATTTGCCAAAACCGATTATTTTCTGCCAGTTGTCAACAAATCAGCCTTAGTACGTAGTGATCATTAACAACAGTGGTTTTTTGCGTGGTTACTGATATCGCTGAGCTGTTTAAAATTTATTAAAACCACAGTGCGTGTTGGTATTCTTAGGCCAGTCAAAATAATGTCACTTGATATGCTCCATCTATGGGATGCTGCTGATATATGAGTAACATAAACGCCACATAGAGACAGATGTTGGGTCCGCACTTGCCTCAACGAAGATACCCGACGACTTTCCGACTTTCGAGAAATCCTATTGGTATACTCACCCGCTTTGTATTGTTGTTTTTCAACTGGTACCACAAGTTTCAAACTGTCGGTGGAAATTCCTAACCTAACATCCATGGTTGACAAATCACTCAAAACAATTACAACTGCATGCACGAAAAGTCCCCCTTGTAACACGGATACAATATATAATCTGAATCTGTATTATTAAACAATCCAACCATAGGAATTTCCATCATAACACCCCCTATGGTTGATAATTCTCAACTGATTGCTACATTTCAGTCCAAAAATTCGGTCTTTCGGTCTAAAAACAACACATATCCCACTTAACTCGTTTAGGATGGGAAACGGATATATCCGTTTCCCACTTAAAACACTTGCTCTCAGCGAATGATTCTGTTATAATTAAATGTTTTGCGCATAGTATTCAATGAACTTGACGTCATTCAGGTCTGTTGATGTCCCTACTTACTTGCGCAATTTGCATATACAATTACGTCATGAAAGTAGTATTAACCTCCCAGAAATAAAATAAATACCCAAATAAATTATAAAACGTGAACCCTGGGTCCCTGGATGACAGCAGGCCTGATCAAATCGAGCATTGTGAAGCACTTTATGCAAAGAATTGAAAACTACATCTACTCAAGACACAAATAAATACATGAATTATCGCCGACTTTACAGTAAACTCATAAGAAAGAGCAAAAAACTGTATTACTCGAGAATAATGAAAGAGAACAAAAACGACATAAAACAAACTTGGAAAATACTTAAGGGAGCACTAAAATGAATGGTAGCACTATCAGTCATCCTAAAGTTGTATTTGACAATGATGGCACTGAACTCACTAGACCCGACATAATTGCCGAAAAATTTAATGAATATTTCTCAAACATTGGTCGAAAAACCAGCCAAAGTATTGTGAATGACAGCGATTCTGTAATTTCCGATTATCTCCGCAACAGAATAACTCACGACTTTACTATTACTCCAACAACAGTCCAAGAAATCACCCTTGCTTGCTTATCAGTGAAGGGGAAAACTAGCATGGACTTTCAAGGAATAAACAATAAACTTATGAACGAAACGATCCAGATTTTAGCCCCTGCAATGGAACACATATTCAATCTCTCATTCGAGCACGGTACAGTCCTCATCAAAATGAAGATAGCAAAGGTAGTCCCAATCCCAAAAACTGATAACTCACCCAAAATTTCCAATTATAGACCAATAAGTATTCTTCCTCCATTTTCTAAACTCCTAGAAAAAATAATGCACAAACGATTGGTAGACTTTCTAAACGATTACAGCATCTTGTATAGACATCAATATGGATTTCGTCCCAACCACTCAACTTTTCATCCAATTCTGCATCATATCGATCACGTTGCCAACAACAACGATAAACCAACAAAAGACTCTACAGTAGCCCTTTTCCTAGACCTATCAAAAGCATTCGACACCATCAATCATGACATATTGCTTTCCAAATTAGATCATTATGGCATTAGAGGCATTGCTCTTGGTTGGCTCCAAAGTTACCTAGAAAACAGACGACAATACGTTGAAATCCAGGGGGGGGAATCTTTATTACTAGACATAACGTGTGGAGTCCCACAGGGATCCATCCTCGGGATGATAATTTTTTTAATTTACGCAAACGATATGCATAAGGCAACAACTATGGACATCTTATCACATGGAGACGATACCACCTTAATTGCAAGCGGAAATAGAGGGGAACTAGTGCAAAGTTACATTAACAACGAGTTACGTAACATTTTCGACTGGTGTTGCTGCAATAAGCTCGCGATAAACTCTGATAAAAGTAATTATATGCTTATTCACACAGAAAGCAATGACAAAAAAATGGAATACCATAACAATACCGTTAAATAACACTGAGTTAAAAAGAATTGGAAACCATGGGCACGAATCTTCAAAAAAATTCTTAGGCATCCATATTGATGAAAACCTAACATTTAAAAAGCACATCTCATCGGTCTGCTCAAAATTGGCTCATGCAATATACCACATCAACAAAATCAACAACTTGTTTCCCTAGTAGTGCACTAAAATCACTATATTATGCACTTATCCAAAGTCATTTGGTTTACGGAATTCAAATATGGAGCCATGTTCCCGAAGTTAAAAAAAGTATTCCTGCTACAAAAAAGAGCCATACGAACCGTGTGCAATAAAAAGTTTAGGAGTCACACAGAACCGCTGTTTAAAAAAGAAAATATTTTGAAAGTATATGATCTTCACAAGGTCCACGCTACAATTTTTATACATGACTGGTATTATAATCGCCTACCTGGATCTTTTTTACAAATGTTTACTAAACGCACAACTGGACCTGTCACCAGGAATAAACAGCCTCTATTCCTCAAGAAACCTAGAACGTCATTCAGTGAACACCTGCCATTTCACGCATTTCCCACCATATGGAACAACTTATAAAACGTGCGGCCTTAATTGTCGAAAATATTCATATTTGTTCCAATCACCGTAAACAGAAAAACATTAAAACGCATACAGTTCCGTTCATATATACCATGACCATCGCGTACACAGCATGTTATCATAAAGACCTACTATATTTTACCCAAGCAAGAGCCTGATTGTGTTACAGAAGACAGCACAATGATACTGGCTAATAACACACAAATGGCATAAACGCTCTTTATTAGTTCCATATCAGGTATTCACCAACAAAGAACGCTCTTTATGTTAACCATCATAATATAAACAAACACCAGAAAAGTAACTTTTTATGCTTTTGTTTACATAACAATGGTCAAACATATGACCACAACATACTGTTTATGCGATATTTCTTATTTGTATACGGACAAAGTCTATCTAAATTTTGATGTTCTTTCTGTTTGTGGCGGTTTTTGACGGGTGGAGATATTTTCACAGGATACCCACCGCCAAGGCCAACCGTGTCTTTAACATCTCAACAAAGTAGACACATACTTAAAAAACGTATTACGAAAAGCATGATAACCCAGTACTCTAACAACGTCGAGTGCGAAAACAAAGGATGTCCTGATTGCCCCAACAACTGATATTAAATTAATAATATTAGATTAAAGACATAATAAAAATGTATATGCATTATAAGTGTGTGTATAT
This sequence comes from Siphonodentalium dalli, assembly GCA_032622095.1. Lineage (NCBI taxonomy): Eukaryota > Metazoa > Mollusca > Scaphopoda > Gadilida > Siphonodentaliidae > Siphonodentalium > Siphonodentalium dalli. Next base: position 214,687,597 of record CP136063.1, read on the forward strand.
GTATGTATATATACGTATGTATATGTGCATGTGTATAGATATGTATATGTGCATTTATTATACTGGAAGATTATCCCTTAACCTCATCCATTATTATACTGCTCGACAACCAGAATTAAAATTAATGATCATTCAATCACCTTCGTCGCGTAGTCACCCTTCTTACACAATGTTGAAGCCAACACAATGCCCATCTATATATACCTGGTCCGTACACGGCTTATCCCATAGCCATCTAATATTAAGTACACACTTAAACAGGGGGTGGCAGGAAGACAGTCTATATTGGACTAAGCCGTCCCCTCTCAATATACCACATAAATTTGTTATTGTTTATCTAGTTTATTCTATGTTATGTATGTATATGTGTATATTGGAAATAAATTATCCTATCCTATCCCAAGCTACGTTGACCTAATAAAGCTAATTTGACGTAATAAACGTAACGTTTATTAGGCAGTATTTATGTAGGCAATAGAGGTAGTGATGGTGGATAAAGCCTCCCCCAATAGATGCTCAAATCCCCTCACGGGCATTAACAGTTTAAGCGACGACACTAGCTACATATTTTATATTTATCCACCGCTCACTACCTCTATTGACTTCATAAAACCTGCATCATAAACGTTACGTTTATTACGTCAATGTAGCTTCATTAGGTCAACTTAGCTTTATTAGGTTAGTACTACTTTCGTGACGTAATTATATATGCAAATTGCGCAGGTAACTAGGGACGTTAATCGGCCTAAATGACGTCATTGAGATTTGAGAACGTTTTTATCTTCCATAATTCACTGTTATTGATACAAAATTCGTTAAAGGGTATACGTTTAGCTCTAAAACATCTATAAATCGTCAGAACAAGTTCGGCTAAGAATAACTGTAAAAAAGTCAACGGAACTATTTCGCTTTAAGCTGCACTCCGGTTTGCCTTGTCAGGAATACTAATTAGTGTGTATTTATTATATTGCAGATACTTCACAGGTTGGAAAAGCTGAATGGTTCACCATATATCTCAGTTGATGGGATTGCATGCAGCAAAGAAGCAACACATGCTATTCTTCTTGACCGATGAAAACTTACGAAAATCCACAAAATCATCAAAAAGGAATACGTCGATAAAAACTCAGAATTAAGAAAACTTTTATCAAATCCTGATTTGGGCGACGGATCGAGAGGCGATCATTTGGGCGACGGATCGAGAGGCGATCATTTGCTTTATACTCGGCTGACAAAAATTCAAATAAGGTGTAAATTTCTTTTGAAAGTCGATATATTGTCGAGGATTCAAATTAATGGGTTCGTGGCTCCGATCTAATTATTTTCTGCTTTTGTTGTGTCAAATCTGACAGGGCATCTTTAAACATTCACTGCTATCGGGAAATTGAATAATAAACGCTCTTTATAATACGTTATCATTAATTTGATATTATTGAAAACCAGCAAAAATCATTAACTGCTACAGCCGCCGTCTTATTGAAACTACGACGCCTTATGCGACAAAACCTCCGCTGAATAATTTCGATAGGCTGGATCTCATTTTTGGGTTAGATCATGTCATGAATCTCTACTCTGGCTAACGCCCGTAGAGATCACATCCCACCAGTAAAAACACTTGGAACTTGTTTAAGTTTTGACAGAGACCCTTGTAAAGTCGATAAATAACGCGGGGAATATATTTATTAGTTATTATATATATCTACGGACGTTAGCCTGAGTAGAGATTCATGGCATGATCTAATGTTTGAGTGTGCATTGTAGTTAAATATTCAGATCGAATTTCCGCATCTTTAGATTGGCGAAATGAGCTCCGCTTCTTTTAGTGTGTATTATACAGTTGTAGTTTAATAATATTTTGCTGTATAATATTTGGTTTGTATGCTTATAACATCAAGTCTGATTAGTGTAAGGAGCTCCGCTTCTTTCAATGTGTATTATACTGTTGCAACTTTAATAATATTTCTCTGTGTGGTATTTGGTGTATAATATAAGATAAGATTTATTTGCATAAACACCAATAAAGGCAATATGCTAAGAATACAATGCATAATAAAACAATTATTAATAAATGATTCCATATGTGCTTAAAACGTCAAGTCTGGTTACTTTAAGGAGCTCCGATTATTGCTGTGTGTATACTATTGTATAATTTAATAATATTTCTCTTTGAGATATCTGGTTTATATGCTTGTAACATGATTTGTGTAAGGAGTTCGTCTTCTTTCAGAGTGTATGCTGTCGTAACTTCAATAATGTTTATTTTTAGGATATTTGGTTTATATGCGTACTAGCGGGGGTACCCAGCGTTGCTCGGGTAAGGAAGATTGGAAACAAATTGAAGTGTTTTGGCATACATTCACACAATGTCAAAGAAACTATGTACACCACATTGGTAGCCTTCTGTTGCATGGATGAATAGGTTGACTGTTGATCTATTCCTGATATGGTATGGATAAAGAGCGTTTTGATCACTTGTGCTATTCGAGGCGGTGTGTGGCGCTGATTGCGGTCTCTGTGCAACTAACAATAAAGAGCGTTTGCTATTGATCTAATCCTGATATGGTATGCATAAAGAGCATTCTGCTCGCTTATGAACGCAACATGTTAACTACATTCCATGCGGAGTTTCAGCTGGTCTTTTTAAGACATCTGAGGTAAACAGGACCTATCTGGTAGTGCTCTCCGAGTCAAAATACCCCCATAATTCAACTATGATGGTCCAGCAATTAGATCGCCTACAAACAGACAAACGAACAAACATAATTGAGTTTTATTAATATAGATAACATCAAGTCTTATTAGTGTAAAGAGCTCAGATTCGTTCAGTGTGTGCATACAGATGTAACTTTAATGATAATTCTCCTTATGATATTCCATGCCTATAACATATCATATTTGTTTAGTTTAAGGAGCTCCGATTCTTTCGGTGTGTATACTATTGTAACTTTAATAATATTTCTTTTTATGTTATTTGGTTTATATGCGTATAACATCAAGAATGATTAGTGCAACTTGAGGAACCCCGTGTAATATACTGTTGTACTACTAACCATACAGACGTTTATGATATTTGGTTCATGGTTATAATATTTCAAAGGGATAAATTAATTAGGTCAAGTTCCAATGTCGACACGGTTCAATCAATATGTTAGTGCATTTTACTTCTGTGTGTGCGTATTTTCTTTAAACCGGTATTTGAACAGTCCGGATATTTGCTGAGAAGATCCCATTTTTATTTTTAAGAGATCAGTGGGAATAGGAACTGTCGAAGTGAGAATTGAATATTCTCTCCATTTAGAATTAAGCGGTGCGTGTATCACATATATAGTTTCAATTCGCATACAAAATATTGTTTTTATATTCCATTTCCATGTGGTACGCCGATATCCCAAACAAAATGTTGTGGAAAAAAGTTTTATGCAAGATTTCATTATAATTTTTTATGGATTGTTGTATGGTCAGTTCCACGCATTCATAAACAGTAAGATATAAGCCGGTCTGCTTGTTATAAATGACACATTGATGAGGCTGCCAATCTAAGAAGTGCCATCAATATGACAGCTTGTCGTTTCTACGAGAGTGTTGTGACAAGTCTAGATTCTCATCGATTACTGGTTCTACGTTACCCTTAAAACTAATTTACCTTCCTGGATCAAAATCCTATTCTTCAAAAATTATAATTGGAATATAGAATCGATGAACACTTATGATCGTCCAACACTATATATATACAAACTGCATATTTAGTAGAATTAGGTTCCATCTATAATATATCCGGGCATATATCGAGTGATCTTCTCCTTGACCCCAACACATAATGGACTCTTACCCATTATTTTGTTTTATGGCGCGGGCCACAGTGAAAACTCATATTAAAGAGCGTACACATGAAAAGTCGTGATTTGGCTTGTTTGTGTCATTCTCCGCACCAGATCTACTAAGAATCGCCTTATTATGAGTTCTCATTTTCAGCACATTATCGACTCAAAATGAGGCGATTCTAAGTAGATTATATACCTAAAGCATGTTCTATTATAAGCAGATAATGTCTTGGTTTTCGGGAGAATAGGCTGCACGATGAATCAACGCTCGACACTGCTGCGTAACTGCGTTCCATGAGGTTGCGGTTGCCATATCAATTTGTTTTTAAATATATTAATGTATATAAATATGATTGCTCACAGCCACGTTACTTTAACTGAATAGGTCACTCTCGCCGGTTTTCTGTGATAAAGTTACCCAGGTTCTTTAAATTGTGATAAAGTTACCCAGGTTGGAGAGGATTGTGATAAAATTACCCAGGTTAAGAATATTTCATGTTTAGCAACAAATTAATCATTTTTTGCGATCAAAATAACGAATTATGGTACTACTATGTGCTTAATAGGGGCATTTACTTGTCAAAACTGAACAGTATTTCCCTCAGTCACTTTTAAATCAAGTTCTTATTGTGAGATTTGCTTAACCTGGGTAACTTTATCACAATTCTCTCCAACCTGGGTAACTTTATCACAATGTCAGGAACCTGGGTAACTTTATCACAGAAACCCGGTGAGAGTGAACCATTCAGCGTTACTTTATGTGGGCAAACTATTCTCGAAATCTTTGGCACCCAGCGCTTTAAATTAACCAAGACAATAGTACAGAAAGCGTATAAGTCATACGTGTTTTGTCAATTCAATTCAATTTTTTGTCACCAAACTCATCAAGTATGACTCAATAGATCATGGCAATATAATGAACAGTGCATTTCATTTCTGTGCAAAAATTCAAAGTGGTGTGTGGTGAAAATTACATACATTGAGAACAACCCATGGTTGTGCATATGTCGGGTTTTAATGTATCACATATATATATTATGACTTGGGAGTTTTTGAGTAAAATCAGGACACGTGTAATGAATAAAAAAGGTTTTTAAAGGTTTTTCGCTATAAAGCCCCATCCTGTTAATTGATAAATTTACGCGATTGCCGACTACGTGGCGTCATTTCACCTTTTTTTTTGCCCAGCGAATATCGATCCTTAATGTTTGTTTTCTATTTGACGTCAGATTGAAATGCGTCTGTAGCGATTACAAGCTGTGTTAACCAACCGAGTGAGCTTAAATTTGACATTAAAGGCACGTGAGGCCTTAGTTGTCGAAAATATTCATATTTGTTCCAAGCACCGTAAACAGAAAAACATTAAAACGCATACAGTTTCGTTCATATATACCATGACCATCGCGTAAACAACATGTTATCATAAAGATTTACTATATTTTACCTAAGCAAGAGCCTGATTGTGTTACAGAAGACAGCACAATGCTGCTGGCTAATCACACACAAATAGCATAAACGCTCTTTATTCGTTCCATATTAGGAATTCACCAACAAAGAACGCTCTTTATGTTTACCATCATAATATAAACAAACACCAGAAAAGTAACTTTTTTTATGCTTTTGTTTACATAACAATGGTCAAATATATGACAATAACGTACTGTTTATGCGATATTTCTTATTTGTATACGGACAAAGCCTGTCTACATTTTGTTGTTCTTTCTGTTTGTGGCGGTTTTTGACGGGTGGAAATATTTTCACAGGATACCAACCGCCAAGGCCAACCGTACCTTTAATTATAATGACTTCCCAATATGATCTTTACATAACAATCTGCAAGTCCCGAATCGGTCTGGATTGTGCGTTTTGAATTTTATGCTAGACAGATGTGTTAGAACAAGTTACATGTAGCTTGGTGTTGGACATTCGACATTCACTTAAACTTTCAAGAGGCCCAAGGCACGCACATGGGTGAATGCGTAAATATTATAATAGTCTAAACATCACCAGTGATTGACCACCAAAAGAATACGGAGAAATAGATAAACCTGTTTTCCTATATTCATTATTGATACAGTAATCATCCAATAATGAAACCTCGCGTATTGAATCTATTGTTATGAAAACAAAACTGTTACAGTTATTTGTCAACAAATATCGCTAAAAATGTAGTAAATATAGAACAGGTAACTAGGGCCGTCGCTTAAACGGTTTATGTACGTGAGGAGGGATTTTAGCATCTATTGGACGAGGCTCTGCGGACAAAAAACGCTTAAGCGACAGCATTAGCTACATATTTTATTTATCCATCGCGCAAAACTTGCCTTTTCATTTTTCTAAGTTTTTCTTTCGTTACTTCGATGACCGCATTACATTTATGAGGTCAAGCAAACTAATTATTATTCATGACCTGGCAAACCAAGGTGTAGCTTAGAGCGAAATAGTTCGTTGGCTTTTTTACAGTTATTGTTCTGATGATTTGGAGCTAAATTGATATACCCATTTATTATATGCTTCCCCATTAAATAGTGGGAAATTGCCAGTGGCGTAGAGCGTTATATCCATCGCCTGGACCGACTCGATGGATAACATTGACCGACTCGATGGATAACACTGACCGACTCGATGGATAACACAATAGTATTACTTTTTCGGAGATTACTTCCGGTTTATAGCGGCGAATCACATTAAGTTTCAAAGCGTATCAATAACAGCCGGACTATTGTTTTAATTATTGATTTTCACGGTTCATAAACTGTTATTTAATTGTTATAATGTTAACTCATTTGTTTTAATATATTCTTATCACTAAATTATGTATACATTAATTTTCTCGCATCATTTCAGAATAAAACAATGGGGACTATTTCTTATGGCGGCTATGCTCGATATTTGTCATTCGGTGGTGAGCAAATCAATTGATGGAATGTAAACAAAATGCAAATGTCGAAGCTTTCTAACAATTTGAAGTGAACTGTAGGACAAAATTAGCAGTTTTGGTGCGGTTTATAGCGCATATAATAAAAAGAAAACCTACGGGTTTTGGTTGATTACCCGGATTATCTCATTCGTGGGTGCAAGGAGGTACAGAATTTCCACTCGCGGCTTGCAGCCGCTCGTGGAAATTCTGTACTTCCTTGCACCCACTCATGAGATAATTCGGGTATTCAACCAAAACTCGTAGGTATTCTCTATTTACTAATGTTATAAACAACAGTGAATTATGGACGATACAAACGTTCTCAAATCACAATTACGTCATTTAGACCGGTTGACGTCCCTAGTTCCCAGCGCAATTTGCATATATAATTACGTCATGAAAGTAGTACTAACCTAATAAAACTACATTGATGTAATAAACGTAACGTTTATGAGGCAGACGTTGTGTAGTCAATAGAGGTATTGAGCAGTGGATAAATTCAAATATTTTACTATGAATATGATTTTCAGCATTTAATTTGATGTTTTTGACATTTGTCAACCTGTATTACATGTTGGTATCGTATTTAACTTATTGGTCTTGTATCGGTAATGTTTATATAACAACGGTTTTGACTTGCGAAATCTCTCATTATTTGAGAGTTATTAACAATGAATAGAAGGTCGTCTATACTTGAGGTGATAGTTGTTTTAGACTTTATAAAATTGATGTAATTTGGCATGAACCCACTTTGAATGCATGTAACGTTGATTCAGTTGATATTTTGGATTCTGTTTACCTATACAATTCGAACAACATGTGCAAATCCGTGGCTATTCTATACTTGCAAGGAAAAATTGTCTATAAGTTGGTAACACCTTAAGGGTCAAGTGACCAATTTTGAATGGAGATTTCCATGAAAATCTGCGGTGCAAAAGCTACAAAGTTGCACATACATATGAGTGTGACTTGATGTGATATTGGAAACAACAGGTTTTTATCTGGCGGATCCGCTTGGAACTTGTTCCATTATTATTGCAAAATGTTATAATTTATATGGCGTACCTGCCTGTTAAATATTATAACTGTTCAATGATGTGCCTGCTTTTGTTTTCGGACAACTGCTTTCTAGATTACTTTTTCTCTGGAGATTTGCATAGAAATGATGAAATAATAATGTATAGCATTTGTAAAGCGCCTTTCCCATGAGGCCCAAAGCGCTCAAAGTTTTACAATTATTACCCTGATGAGCCTGAACATTCAGTAACCATCTACTGCTCCCCGGGGACAGGTGGAGGTACAGCCGGGAGTATGCGAGGATACCATATGGCTAGCATACTGACAAGATCTTTCATTATCTGGTACCCTTGTAATGCATGGGTGGTGCAAAGCAGACACAGTACGAGCGACCTTGCTCAAGGGTCACAACTTGGCGCGAGATTCAAACAGTGTACAATCCAACAATTGCACATCGCTCAAGTCGGCCAAGCCACTGCTGTGTGGAAACTCATAACAGACCACCAGCCAGCCGCGAACTCGCCTCGCTGTGTTGACAGCGAAGACAAGTCCAACGCGCTAACCACTGAACCACGGAGCTCCATTTAAAATTGTTAACTTGACCTCCCCCTTAATTTATGACACCGTGTCTATGAATCTGCGCTTGTGGCTGTGTGGTATAGTATCCCTTCATCCTCCCCTGTAATATATGTTGTTAACTGTATGTTTGATATAGGTTGTATATTTTTATTTTCATTAAATTGTATTGTTTTTAAGTATGACGAATGTTTTTCTTCTTCGAATAGGAACGTAGTGAATTTGATCTACCTCATCCCCGCACCACTTCCAATATCAACACAAACATACTTTAGAACTTCCCAAACAAGCACAAAAAGGGAAATCTAGTGGTACAATCTAATACATATTTTGAGACTTCTGTTTGTTTGTCTGTGGCCGGGAAAACTGCCGGACGGATTGAGCCCAAACTTCCTATCTAAGGGTAAACTCGCAGATGAAGTGCCATCGTACCGCTTCTGAGAACGTCAGAGCACTCCTTCTCCATTCTCAGTCACCAAAATGACCGTCATTGGCACTGTGGGTTTAATCGCGTTCATAGTTAAAGAGCGTTCGTTGCAGTGTCGTTGATAAAGAGCGTAGTGTGATTCTTATGTCTGGGGCCAGACGTTAGTGTGTCTGTATCCAGACATGAGCGTGTTGTGTGATTCTTATTTCTGTCTTCGTACTTAGGGGTTCCATGGAACGGGGGAGATTTTCATCGGGTAAGTTTTTCCGCCCGAGGTAATCTTCACCTTGAAACGGGTACCCACATACGTACCTCTTTTAGCGACGGGTATACCATCACGGGACGGGTACCATCATTTCTCTTGATTAAAAAGGCAGAATTACGGGGAGTGTTTTGGACGGGTCAAATCGTTACCCCGACCTGACCTTGACATTCAAAATTGTCAATTCAAGGTCAAAGCCCGGACGAAGTCGGGTTACCTGCTAGTTACTATATAAATATGAATCTATATACAGCATGTTCAAGTAAGAGAAACATAATTGCTCTGGGCTACATAGATGGCACTCCACACCAAATAGTGTGTTGCAAAAATGACAACCAAAGGTATAAAACTGCTCTAACTTCTACTCATCTCTCCTATAGGGCACCTTTGCTGTTTTGAGCTGCTAGCAAATTGTGAAATGTGTACATTGGTGGTGATATCTATTCATTTTGAGAACAAAAATATGTATGTCAAAAATAATTGGAACTAAGTCGAATTTCTTTGAGATGTATCAGATGCGGGTTGGCTATGTCGATTAGTCGATAACGCTAGTTAGAGCCATACACTCGGTGTATTTGTCAACATATACATAAATGCATGCCAATAACACGACTTTTCAAATGTAGCCCGACGAAGTTAAAGATTTATTGGTGATGATTAAGAAATATTCCTTGTTTCAAATAAGTGTAGACAGTAGCCGAAACGTTTGAGAAGAATAAAGACCAAACGTTTATGTTATGAGATATAAGCTTAACCTCCACATGAGTTATTTCTTGTAATTTAACCCTTTCATGACTGGAGCTTCCTGATTGTTTTCGAAAACTCTGTGTCCATACATTATCTTATATATGCGAGTCCCCCATATATAGCGAGCCTCGCATATATACAAGAATACAATGTCCTAACAATATTTACCTTGACCTGGTAAGCCAGTACATTATCTTATATATGCGATGCTCCCGATGGGGAGATACATAAGAGAATCAACTGACACAGGGTCTTTAATGCTGCACCAGCGCAGATCCCGCCATGAAACTCATGGAAGGTTTAATACCAGAATTTTCAAAACGTCCTGTTTCCCCAACATATTCCCATAGCAACAGATAAGTTATTTGCGAGAAGCAACTGCATATTGAGAAACAAACCACCGCGCATCCCGTTGAAGAAAGCTTCATTTTTAAATTTGTTAATTGTAAATGATTACTACATGGCTCGATTCAACTCAAATGCGAAGATAACTGACCTAGCAGAGTTTAATAATTAATTAGGGCAAATGTGACAATACAATGGCTTGTTCAGATAACTTTAATTGGATGAACACAAGAAGGAAACCGACTATTATATTATCATAGAGAAACATTCGTATAATATATAAGATAAACAATAATTTTTCACATCCAATATTTTGATAGCGAAACATGCGTGAACTCGATTAAAGGGGTACTGTACCCCAAATTCGGCCAGTTATGGGACCATCTACTGTTATACTCAATAGAATATATGCAACAACTCAATGAATTTGAGCCATGGATTACTGCAAAATACACTCATTTGCTCTCTGAATGATGAAAACGACATGGCAATTAATTATAATGAAAATTAGTGTTGGCTGGAGTCAAACAATCATTTTCATTATAATTACCATGTTGTTTGCATCGTTCATAGAGCACATGTGAGTGTATTTTGCACTAATTCATGGCTCAAATCCATTCATTTGTTGCATATATTATGTTGAGTATAAAAGTAAATGGTCCCATAACTGGCCGGATTTGGGGTACAATACCCCTTTAAGATAAATGTTCTCATGCAGACATGAAAAGAAGTCGAAACGCACCTTTTTATACTACTTCTTCCTGTGGGTGAGATCGATCACCGCATTAGGGTACGTTCATACGCTGGAAAGTTTGCACGGTATGTTTTGCAGGAATTTCGTCATAGAAACCAGATGGTGCCAGAATATGAACGGAAATATCCTATAACATATAAAAGCGAACGACACGAGAAGTAACATGTCTTTAGTTCCACCTGTAACGGTGCTACTGTAATTTGCCTTCAAATACCTGTATGAGTTATTCTTGCTAGATAATTGCATGATATTTACAGGTAAATTCCGGTAGCATCGTTACAGGTGGAACTACAGAGGGTTCACATCTCACGTAGTTAGCTGTGGTACAGATGCATTCTATATGCATGTTTCCGTTCATATTCTGGCATTATTTCGTTTTCAATGACGAAATGGCTGCAAACCATATATACCGTGCAAACTTGCCAGTGTATGAACGTACCCATAATCTCATTCACATCCGTGGACAACATAAGGTCATACCACACACACCAATCTCACGATGTTTATTTTTCATTAGCAACTTGCACCAAAGTGACTTGCAACATCTTTTTTTCTCTATGCACATTCTGCCGCTCTTTAGTTAAGTATACAACCATTAAACAGTGCACTAATGCACACATTCTCTCTGTCGATGTTAAAATACAAATGATGGCAGCCAAATGTAGACATATAGTAGTTCGTTCGAGGGGGGCGCATTGTTATAATGTATCCATACATAATTGTGGCATGTATTTGGTAGAATCTTACACGTGTGTTGGTATGATACTTTGGTTGCTCTAAATATGGAACTATCGCAAAGTGGCATGGTAAAACTTAACAAGGTGCTAGTCCCCTTATGTTGTTCATTAACCCGTCCAATACTAAAGCATCACTGACGAGTAGTTATCCCATAGGAAATGTTCAGATAATATGTCCAACAAACGAACATATGAACTTATTATTTAAATATGTCCCTCAATAAATATGGCTCCTTCTGCACTTTTATTTATCTGTCGTCTGCATTTATCACCTTAACATCCCTCCAAATTAGTAATAGACCTTTCCTATGTACACTGTTTAACTGACTGGGAGAATCAGGGATGAGATATGTTGATAAATACAAGAACTACAGATTTATAGACTTTACATATTCTGCATAAATTGTCAAACATTGCAATTTTCTAGCTATTTTCAATTTATTCGTATATAAGTGAGACAAATTCTATTTATTTTTGCATGCTGAAGAAAAGTCCCGATCCGATTTTTCTAAATCCTAAATTACTTGTATAAGTCTTTTTCTGTGGGATATACAGTCCATATATAGAAGCATTTATCGACCTATTTTTATCGCCATAATCAGACATGCGTGTAGCCAGTTCTGGTTAGAACAGAGACTCGCAAAATTTCACGAAGCTCTTTAATGTTACACCAGTGCAGCTCCCGTCATAAATGTGTATATGTTGTATGTGGCAGGTCAGGCATATAAAATACGAATTATCTCGTTAGTCTCTACGCCCCTCCCCTGATATAGTGGAGAATGTGATATATAACTAGAGTTTAATTTATCTTTTCGTTGTACAACAGACCTAGAAGTTTGTTTGCGAATAACCTTCAAATAAAGTGTTAACGATATACATCACTAATTATCATCTGGGTAGACATCTAAACCACAATACTCTATGGACGAGACGGAACCTCAACATGCAGACTGTTATGCAGATCAAGACGATGCCTCATGATAATTCGATATCTCTACAAGATTATGATCCGGGTCCCTGACATAGACTGATTTGATTGGTCCTGTAGCTCCCGTGCGCTCAATTGGTCCTTCTTCCACGTCCACGTTGTGCGACTGAAAATGTAATGGAATAAATAATAAATATGAATCGAAGACCCATGCATGTCCGGATACGCTTCTGTCAAGATTTCGATTAAATTTGGTGTGGTGACTCGAGAAATCCCGGCGGATATTATAACGGCGGTACTTTTTCAACATTTTGATTTAAAAAACAATGTTATTAAATTGAGCGAGGTTCAATCTAAAAAAAATGGAAATTTAATAACTTTTTTTTTTTTATTCGAAATGAACTACTATCAAAATGTGAGCGAAGCGCACAAAAGTTCCGCTGAAATGTCTAAGATCTAAATGTTGGCGGCACTAAGGGGGCGCCACTGCATCATCCGACGCAGAATAAAGGCTCCCAAAGGGAGCTTGTTTCAGCTAGTGTAATATATACTATTTCTGTTGATACACGAGGTCATACGTGTCATTTTTGCTGTTCTATAGTGTGCCCAAATTGGCATCTTCGTTGGAAAAGAAGGGCAGCTCTTTCAGCTTTGGTTTTATATCACAAAAGTTTCTAGCTACATGTATATCATCCATGTCCTTTTGTTACATGTATACTTCAATGGACTATGTCGATTCCATGTGATATCATGGTGAAAGCTGCTTGTATAATGGCTAGGCCAAAGGAAAATAAACGTTTGGTTCGGGTTACATGTCAGAAAAAATTAGGGTGAATAGTTAGACTTAAACTTATTTTTTATATCTATTTTATAATTATTATTGCTGCTTGTGCCATCCGCAAGATTTTGGTTTTCGTTGTTTAAACTGTAATAAACACAATGCTTTGACAGATAACAACCTATTCTAAGAAATTTAGTTTTTTTACCAAAAACAAAATCAGAAACTTCAGGGTATGGGGTATAACATAGAGTATGTATAGGGGAACCCCGAACCACAAATATGTTTTATTTGACCCTACGTATATTAAAGGCCCGCTTAATTTTCGAATCCTTAGATTACATTATATACACCATACTCCATGCATACCATTTGAAAGAGGAAGCTCCAAAACATTGTAATATCAACTTATCCGGTTGAACAAACTGTGAATATATATAGGTTATCACCACCATGTGTGTTTCTGAGATCCGTATTCAAGTCGAGCTGCCTTCTCTGGGCAGTCTATCGACGAGTCCGTAGGACGAGTCGATAGACAGCCCAGAGAAAGCAGCGAGACTTGAATACGGATCTCAGAAACACACAGGGTGATGATAACCAATTTATCTTACAATTCGTCCCATAAAAATGCAATAAAACTCAATTTAAAACAGGAACTATTTTATTACGCGCAACACACAACGTACACAATATTCTCAGCACGCGACGTTGTGATAAGTCAAATTCTGAGAAATTCACGTCACTATTCAAATTCACTTTGGCTGGAATCCGATTCAATGAAGAGGCGACGATATTTTCGTTTCATATGTTCGACATAATTGTCACATTTAACAGGATAATTGTATTATTTTATGGTGCAATCTCCTTGGATCGTGATAGTGTTGGCGAGAGGCATTGCCGTAGATGACTGTCCATTCAGAGTTTTGGTGAATTTTGAACTTTCCGACACTTCGACAATCGAGTTCTGACTCGCACTAAAATAACCCATTAAACTTCATTTAGAGGAAATGCACTAAATCACGGACTTTTCGTAAGTATTGTGTTTTATATCCTTAACATAAGATAAAATTAATTTGATTTTCCATTCTGTATTTTATCGAATAAAAAATGCGTTCAGTAGCTTTTGATCAAGACCGTACTGAATTACGGGGAATTCCCTACTTCGCTAAAATAGAAATTGTCAAAATAGTCCGTATTCGTGCGCGCTGTTAACAATGTGTAAACTTCGTTACTTTTTCGATTTCCAAACATTTTTGGGTGGTTATTTTGAGCTTTTTGGGCCCTGTCTCCACATTTTGTCAACTTTATTGAACTAATTATTGATTATTTTACATTCGTAGCACACGAGTATATTATTTTACGACTTTTAGTTGGTTATTTAGACGTTTTGTTTTGAAAACAAGCCAGTTGTCGAAACGCACGTGCACCAGCTGTTGCCATCGAAGATATCCTTGTTGCCATCCAGGATACAAGATCTGAAACCGCCTAGGCGTTTTCGCGTGTATTTGATGAAATATAGCTATATTGTAAGATAAGTTGTTTTTATCAAGATACCGACGTGTGTTCTATGCCAGTTTATTATTATCAATGGAGGGGGAATAACTCTATCTCACAGTTGTGAATGATGATGCATTATGGGATAAATAATGAGGAGGTCTTGGGGTGAATCTGAGAATCTCTAACACTTGGTGGACACTCCTAGGCCACATATTTTCCGTATTCTGGTGGAATATATATATTGTTTGGTTCCTCTTCCAAATGGTATATAATGCATGACATATGTTGTGTACAATATGATCTCGGTATTGAATACTTTTCGAAAATTAAGTGGGCCTTAATAGCGATGTTAATCACACGACTTACCTGTATATGTGCCATGATGTCCTTAATGTCGGCGTTGGTGATGAAACAGACATCAGCTGACCCCGGGGTGGGCCAGTTAGCTTTCGGGGTAAATTCTTTACCCTGCTCGTGCAGGTTAATCTTATGCACGCCAAAATTAAGAGCCTTTCGACCGCCCTGAAATATCAAACAAAACTTTAACCCTTGTTTCTTTTTATACGGACATAAATCATTTTTTATCAATCAATTTATTGGTATATACTCATCGTCGTTTTTACATATAGAGTGGAAAATATACAATGTTAAATTTCAAAATATTTCTTAATTGTACATGCGTACAGTGCATTATATGAATAAATATACGACAATATAATATTGGATATGTGGTCAGTAATCAGTGGGTTTGGGTCGGTTTTGGTAGTTTTTGGTGTGCCTCAGGAGATCCTCGTTATTGGTCGGGCTTTCTTAATATATAGAGCAAGATTAGTAAGCATTCGTTTGTTACCGCTATTAAATAGGTCGGTTAGCTGCAATGCATTGGGTCTTTTATAGTAATATTTCTTTATATATCTTGATCTCAGCTCTTTCAAGTTTGTTTTCAAGTTTGGGCATACCTTGTCGGAGATATATCGTCACTTCATGACGTTATCAGCACCAACAGAATACGATGTGGATGCAGTGAACATTCGCGTAACTATACCAGAGATCCATGCTTTAGTCTATTTGATATGTGTGTATAGTCAACACGCCTAGTATGTGTGTTAACATAAAAACTTGATATTGATATGTTTTATTCTCTGATCGAATGTACATAAAGAAATATACATTGAGAAATATAAATGGAGATAGTATATAGATATAGTGAAACATGGAATATGCATGTATGTACATAATATGTATAGACACTCCGGTTGACATGTCAGATCAATCTTACTGGGTACAAATACGTATAGTACACGAATCTTCATCGTGTTCATGATCAGCAGCATTATAATTTTTCACCACTACCATCCCCGTCGACCACAACCACTGCTACTAACACTCTCGTCATCTCAATAATCATCCTCATCGTCATCATCATCATCACTATGTGTACTCACCATCATCATCACCACAACCATCACCATCGCCATCGTCAACACCATCAGTGACCATATTTACTCCACAACATCACACCACCATCATCATCATCATCATTATCATAGTCATTTCATTACCATCATCACCATCACCATCCTCAAAATCTTAACATCACCACCAGCATAATCATCATCATTATCATAATCATTATCATAGTCATTTCATTACCATCATCACCATCACCATCCTCAAAATCTTAACATCACCACCAGCATAATCATCATCATTATCATAATCGTTTTCATGTATTGACATCATCAACATCATCGCCACCATGTCAGTATCATCACCATCAGCATCACCACCATCATCACCGTTGCCATCGTCGTCATCTTCGTCGTCATCATCATCATTATCGTCACCATCATCATCGACAATGACAACAACAATAACAACAACAATAACAGCCATAACAACTACATCACGTTAGGGAACCTTAATCCCCTTATTAATAATAAGGATAATAGTGCATGGCCTTTGCAATGGAGCTGAATCCATCATGTTCATCATGATTATTGTATTTGGTCATCACAGACACTCACTTGGCAAATAGCGTGTGCGTTGTTCCGAAAGTTTCTTATATTCAAACAAATAATGAAATTCGTCACCGACTCTCCCATCATCTTTCAATTTGTAAGCTACGATTGCTTGTTCGAAATCTAAACAATGTTCTATTTCTGTCCTCCAGTGTATTCAAATATTTTTCAAAGTTAATGCCATGCTTGAATATGCCGTATATTTTACCTCTACTGTGTCTAAGTCGTGTTGCCAACTATCGCTGTACTTGATAATCAAACTACAATTCACATACTCTATGATTGCTTTTGGAAACAACAGATGATCAGTTTCTAGGAGGTGTCCCTGACCACAATTTATCAGAATAAGTCGGATCTTTCTTATCAACAAAAAGATAGGCCGAGAATTACAATTAAATGTTCTAGCCAAGTTGTATAGATTTTTTTACACTTTACAGTATCTGCTTCCATCCACGTTCATTATTTTAGCCCAATGAAATGAATCGTTACGCCATTGGGAACTCTTTTTGCCATAGATCATGAAGTTTGTTCTTGAGGGTTTAAGTTTTAAAATATGTTTAATGAATTTCCGGTGACTATTTTCAAGTATGTCGTTATTATCGAAGCCCCAAATGTCACATCCGTGTGTGAGAATAGGTAATACTTGTATAGATCAAAACTTCTTTGGCTTACCCCTTTTTATGTCACCTCTGGTTTTGTTTTTCATCACATTCATGAGATTTCAAAGAAAGAAGTCAACTAAAAAAAACTCATGGAGTATTTTTATTTGTCTCCAAAATCAAGCTCTTTGGGTCGGTCTGGTCCGCTAACCAAAGGCTCTTAAATTTATTAGACACATAGGAAACCAAATATATTTATTCTTCCATTGACGGTTCTCTCTTTCGTTATGCCAATATACACCCATGGGCAGAACCTTCAACCAAGGGAAGCAGACAATCTTCAGTTCGTAGGGGCTGCACGATTTACCATATATATCGGCACCCCTGTTAACTATTCGGAATACGAGACACAAACAACAGCTTAGACCACCCGAAGTAGAGAGCTAATGCAGCATGACGAATTAGAAGTATACAACGCAATTTACGGATAAGCGCGAGTAGCTATCACCGAGAAGATGACCATTGGAATCTAATGCAGCACGCTATACGAGAAGAGAAACATATAGAAGACATAGAAGGATTACCCTCGCCTGATTGCCCTAGGTACACCCAGTTTGATGATCCATGTAAAATGCCTCTGGCAGGCTACGACAAGAACAACTATAAAGATTCCCGGATTTTCATAGAGAAATCATCATGCTCTGGGACTTCCTCCCGTCGACTGACGCAGACATGCTAAGAAGACAGCTAGGAACTCCCGATGAAATCCTGGATGGGAATACAAGGTAAGCAACACAATCTTGTATTTCCAACAACGCAACCCCGATGTACCAACGAAGAAACGCAGCAGACGACAGGCCGATGAACTCAACCGGATATCAACCACGCAGACGACAAGAAGACACGCCCAGCTTATGAAGGCACGAGAAGACCCCAACCCAAGCAGACGACGGGAAGACGTACCCCACTAGAAGAAACCCTATGACGACGAAGATATCCCATTGAACTGTTTGTTAATAAATGATCAAATCGTTTTGATTGTCTGAGCGTTATATGTACCCCGTATTGGCACATCGTGCAGTTATTAATGGAATGGTCTCTACTTTATTATCTGCTATCTTCAAGTATAACACGAATATACGACAGAATATAAAGACCATGTGGATTACCTATCTTTCATTTGTATAAATATTTGGCTAAATATATTAGCGGAGCATCGCCACAAGCGAATTAAATATGAATCAAGTAACTACACACCATATATCCAATGACATGTCATAAGTCGGGATTTTTTTACCCTGTGCCAATGCATTCTCTTATATATGCGAGTCGACCATAGGTCGCCTCGCATATATAAGAGAATGCATTGGCTTAACAATTTTTTACAATTTAAATAATTTTTTCTTGTATTCTTTAACAATTTTATAATTTCACCCATACAGAGCCCCAGACAAACATGAGCAGACGACACTCTTCTATATGCTTCTATATATGTGTGGGGCTCTCTGCAGGGTAATGGATGTTTTTTATTTAATGTCCTAAAAATTGTAAGAAACATTTATTTAACAAAAATTATAAAAAATTGTTAGGCCAATGCATTCTCGTATATATGCGAGGCGACCTATGGTCGACTCGCATATATAAGAGAATGCATTGGTACAGGGTAAAAAATCAAATAAGCATATACGGTGCGGAAAAAGAGTACAGGATGGACACTTCTGCTAAAGCCTATAAGGCCCGTTTCAAACGACGGATTTTTGTCGACTCGAATCTAATACCAGACCCACGATTGTATTAAATGCGTCAGAGATGCGACGTATGAAATAATTAGATCCATGTCAGACGTACCACAGACGAATCTCCGTCCAATTCAGACGAATCTTCATCAGTGATGCGTCTGAAATCCGTCTTTGTTTCATACGACGGATTTTGACGACTCGAATCTAATACATGTTACCAGAAAGCTGAAAGCTGTCGAAGTACCGAAGCAAATTATATGATAATGATATGATAATGATATGATAATGAGGGAGTTATCTTATCTGCGGAAATACCCACATAACGTCATTGGTCGCACGCTCTTTTTATTATAAAGATATATATATTGTATAAATATAATTATATGCTGTATAAGCATTGTTTAGGTATTCTGGTAGTTTGATTTCTCGACCGATGTATTAGAAACAAAATTGACCGCAGTCGCATCATCGACGGATTTAATACAATTAGATTCGAGTCGACAAAAATCCGTCGTTTGAAACGGGCCTAAGAGTACGGGCGTAATAACAGAACAGGATGGAGACTTCTGCTAAAGCCAATATAGAATCAGGGAGCTAAATGTGTTCTAGAGTCGGGGAGCGAGTACACCGTGGAATGCTAAAGGTGAAGGTAACTGAAGAATGACCTTCACCTGATACATGCGACACGTTATTAAAGGGTGACATCGCGTTTATTTGATTTGTACATAATATCTAAATAATTTAATCTGGTGAATGAATGGGGGAACGGATTTTTGTGAGCGGGAAATGTATTTAACTAACTGTTGTAGATCTGGGGTTTTCCATATCAAATTTGGCTGTGGGATAGCCCTGTCGTACACTTGGGGATTTATTTTAAAAAGTAAACACATGACCTATGATTTTTCTTGCATTTTCGTGATCAACTGGTGTCAATCTAGCTGGGTAAACATCACTGGTATGGCCTGCAGGCTTCAATTCAGTGAATTTGGCCGAAACGTTAACACTGTCGCCTATGGGAAACCATTTAGTTCAGTGATTCCATATGAGTAGCGGCGTTAGAGCCCGAAGCCGCCATCGCACGCCGCCGCCGCCAGCCACATTGGCCACAAGGCGCCGGCAGCCATATTATTTCTAACGCCAGCCACATTAAAAAATCTCAGCCGCCGGAATTGTAAAATGGGCTTATATGTCAAGCACAACTGTTCTGTGAATCGCAAAGAACTAAACCGCATTGCCTAATATTGGCATACTCGCGTGGACACGGCATGGTTGTTATATTATCAGAACACCTGGCCCCTTAATGTGGAATAGACTATCCCAATGCATGCTTTCATATAACTGAATGGGCGCATCCATTCGGTATTGAAAGGGTTAAAATATAAATTGTTTATATCGACAACACCAGTCTCAGACATCACTGGCATTTGTCCATATATACACATAAGAATAGAAAATAGTTTGAAATATTATATATCATTACTATCGGGTTCATCATTCAATGATGCATGCATATATCACAAGATGGCAGTGATGATAGCAGTCTGAAGTCGACAGAAATCCCAATGTAACTACTTATACCGATTAGATGGGAAACTACATAGTATATCCTGGGACTAGTATACTAGTACCAGGTATATCCATGCCAGCCGTTCGTGAATTTTCGCCATAATGGAAAAGCCCAACATCAAACGATTACGTGTGATCTGGAATTCTACGGGTTCACAACAAACGCTAAAAAAACGGCGTCTATAACCGGTAACAGGGGATTAGGAACATTTTGGAAACGAAAATACGCTGAATGATAACATCTCAGCCCGCTGAGCCGCCATATTTCGCCAGCCACGAACGTCGTGACTGAGCCGGCTTAGCTAGCTAACCAGCCACGAAAATCGGTTGAGCCAGCCATGAAAACTATTTGTCGTGGCTTCGGGGTCTAAGCGGCGTAATAACATAACAGGGTGGCAATTCTCAACTTGGAACCAGTCTGTCTGAAATGCTATGTGGTAAATTATATATATTTATCAAAATCTGAACTGTTTTGTAATGAGAGTTACCAAACAGATTTTCAACAACATGTGTGCACTCTCTTTTCATGGTCTAAAAGTAAAGGCACCAGCAATTATATTAGGTCCGCAGTATAGATTGCCTGACAACACCACATTTTAAATAAACATACGAACCCAAATAAGCACCATACAGGGCGGCAAATTTTCCAAAGATTAATAAATTTTCCAAAAATTAATAAATTTTCCAAAAATTAATAAATTTTCCAAAAATTAATAAATTTTCCAAAAAATGAATAAGCATTCGGGTATGCTTATTTCGATCAAAAGAGTACAGGGGTTCAAATACGGGCACAATATTATGCGAAAAACTGGACTCATTCACTTCATCCCCGACCCCAGAGAACGATAGTAAGGCAGTGGACTCGGCAGTATAGATAGACATGTTTATCCATATCTACATCTCACTACCTCTATTGCCTACATAAAGCCTGCCTAATAAACATTACGTTTATTACGTCAAGGTAGCTTTATTAGGTTAGTACTACTTTTATGACGTAATTTGATATGCAAATTGCGCAGGTAACTAGGGACGTCAACCGGCCTTAATGACGTCATTGTGATTTCAGAACGTTCTTATCGTGTATAATTCACTAAAATAATTCGTAAAATGATATATGTTTTAGCTCTAAATCTATAAATCATCAGAACAAGGTCTGCTTATAATAAATGTAAAAATGCAAATGACAATTTCGCTCTAAGCTGCACTCCGGTTTTCACACGTCATGAATATTAATTGGTTTGCTTGACCTAATAAATGTAATGGCGTCATCGAAGTAACGAATGTAAAACTGAGGAAAATGACAGATTTACCTCACAATAGGCAAGTTTGGTGCGATGGATAACTAAAATATGTAGCAAATGTCATCGCTTAAACTGTTTATGTCCGCTCGGGGGATTTGTCATCTATTGGACTAGGCAGAGCCTCGCCCAATAGATGCTCAAATCCCCCTCACGGACATAAACAATTTAAGCGACGACACTAGCTACATATTCTATATTTATCCACCGCTCACTACCTCTATTGCCTACATAAAGCCAGCCTAATAAACGTTAGGTTTATTACGTCAATGTAGCTTTATTAGTTCAACGTAGCTTTATTAGATTAGTACTACTTCCATGACGTAATTGCATATGCAAATTGCACATGTAACTAGGGACGTCAACCGACCTAAATGACGTCATTGTGATTTTGGGACGTTTTTATCGTCCATAATTCACCGCAATTGATACAAAATTCGCAAACGGAAATGTGTTTTCGCTCTAAAACATCTACAAACATCTACAAACATCTACAAACATAGTACAAGGCCAGCTAATAATAACCTTAAAACAAACCAACGAACTATCGCTCTAAGTTGTCCTGTTTTTGCACGTCATGAATGCTAATTAGTTTGCTTGACCTAATAAATATATGGGCGTCATCGAAGTAATGAATGTAAAACTGAGGAAAATGACAGATTTTACTAAATAAAATATGTAGCTAATGTTGTCGCTTAAACTGTTTATGTCCGCTCGGGGGATTTGGCATCTATTGGACTCGGCAGAGCTTCGCCCAATAGATGCTCCAATCTCCCTCACGAACATAAACAGTTTAAGCGACGACACTAGCTACATATTCTATATTTAAGTTTGTCGATTTGCGTATTGTTGGTAAGGAAGGGAGATATGACAGAGTGAAATAGATGATGAGTGGGGAGGGTGGGCTCCCACGATCTGATATCATATAGAACACATCCCCTTGAACAATGTTAATCTATTTTTGTATCCATATTCAGGTATTAAATTCCTCATGTAATCTCATATAATGTATAGGGAATAATCAATGTTTAAAGGTACTCAATCCGAATTAACACTCGCAATTTATTATTTCCTTGGCTTCAGGGGTAAAACATATTTGATTCGAGTCGAAGAATCCACCCATCACAAGTCAGAGTGATCAGATATCGATGTTTGAAATCTATGATTTAATTGTACGTGGCCCAATAGACAGTCAACGAGAAGAATTTCATGGACCAAATTGCGGGTAAAGGTGGATAACTCTAAAATCAAGTGGCTTTTTGTGTCAAATATTAGACAAACCGGCAAAATTTCGTTGAATAAAATGTTGATAAATAACAGGTTTTGTGCAATTTTATAATATAGCTGATTGTGCTTTTCATTATTTTTGGGCAATTATTAGATTCTGATAACTGAAGAGACATTTCAAAAAATGTTGTTGTTGTTGGAATGTGATGATATTGGGACCCTCTGATCGGATTGAGTACCTTTAAACCAAATACGGACAGGTGAAGTTGGAAACATACATGTAAACACATATTAAGAATATTAATGATGATTTTTTTTAGAGGAGCGACTCTATCACACATTTAACTACTCACCTTAAATGTGGAGACGGTCATTCCCAGAACCTTGGTATAGAAATCAATCGAACGATCGATGTCCTTGACGGTGATAACGAAATGATCGAGGCGGTCTATGGTGAATGCCGACATCAGTCTTGTGTAAATTGGAACTGTCGTCTGCGTCGCCGCTCGCCATAGTGGAACCTAAATGAAATACACATTGTTTACTATGAAAATATAACGTGCATATCGTATGTCGAGTCACGTATACTGGTGCCATTCGATCAGATCAAGGTGTGTCATGATAACCTTGGCATTAATTCACCATAATGTTTAAAGAATTATTGTGGACGTATTTCAGTGTATAAAACTGACAATTTAGTACCAAAACAATATTGCCGATGGACGACTGTAACAATCAACTACGATTGTCGAAAATTCCAATCACATATAGACTGTGCTGTATTTCAGAGAACACAACGTCTGATCTTTGCACAAATGTAATTATTTACTCCCTTGTTCGGGACGAATTATTGGGTGATATATATATAGAATATGTAGCTAGACTATATAGTAAAGTGTCGTCGAATTATTGTGTGATATATACAGAATATGTAGCTAGACTATATAGTAAAGTGTCGTCGAATTATTGGGTGATATATATAGAATATGTAGCTGGACTATATAGTAAAGTGTCGTCGAATTATTGGGTGATGTATATAGAATATGTAGCTGGACTATATAGTAAAGTGTCGTCGAATTATTGTGTGATATATATAGAATATGTAGCTAGACTATATAGTAAAGTGTCGTCGAATTATTGGGTGATGTATATAGAATATGTAGCTGGACTATATAGTAAAGTGTCGTCGAATTATTGGGTGATATATATAGAATATGTAGCTGGACTATATAGTAAAGTGTCGTCGAATTATTGGGTGATATATATAGAATATGTAGCTAGACTATATAGTAAAGTGTCGTCGAATTATTGGGTGATATATATATAGAATATGTAGCTAGACTATATAGTAAAGTGTCGTCGAATTATTGGGTGATATATATGTATAGAATATTTAGCTAGACTATATAGTAAAGTGTCGTCGAATTATTGGGTGATATATATATATAGAATATGTAGCTAGACTATATAGTAAAGTGTCGTCGAATTATTGGGTGATATATATAGAATATGTAGCTAGACTATATAGTAAAGTGTCGTCGAATTATTGGGTGATATATATAGAATATGTAGCTAGACTATATAGTAAAGTGTCGTCGAATTATTGGGTGATATATATAGAATATGTAGCTGGACTATATAGTAAAGTGTCGTCGAATTATTGGGTGATATATATATATATAGAATATGTAGCTAGACTATATAGTAAAGTGTCGTCGAATTATTGGGTGATATATATATAGAATATGTAGCTAGACTATATAGTAAAGTGTCGTCGAATTATTGGGTGATATATATAGAATATGTAGCTGCACTATATAGTAAAGTGTCGTCGAATTATTGGGTGATATATATATATATAGAATATGTAGCTAGACTATATAGTCAAGTGTCGTCGAATTATTGGGTGATATATATATAGAATATGTAGCTAGACTATATAGTAAAGTGTCGTCGAATTATTGGGTGATATATATAGAATATGTAGCTAGACTATATAGTAAAGTGTCGTCGAATTATTGGGTGATATATATATATATATAGAATATGTAGCTGGACTATATAGTAAAGTGTCGTCGAATTATTGGGTGATATATATAGAATACGTAGCTAGACTATATAGTAAAGTGTCGTCGAATTATTGGGTGATATATATATAGAATATGTAGCTAGACTATATAGTAAAGTGTCGTCGAATTATTGGGTGATATATATATATATAGAATATGTAGCTGGACTATATAGTAAAGTGTCGTCGAATTATTGGGTCATATATATATATAGAATATGTAGCTGGACTATATAGTAAAGTGTAGTCGAATTATTGGGTGATATATATATATAGAATATGTAGCTAGACTATATAGTAAAGTGTCGTCGAATTATTGGGTGATATATATATATAGAATATGTAGCTAGACTATATAGTAAAGTGTCGTCGAATTATTGGGTGATATATATATATAGAATATGTAGATAGACTATATAGTAAAGTGTCGTCGAATTATTGGGTGATATATATTATATAGAATATGTAGCTAGACTATATAGTAAAGTGTCGTCGAATTATTGGGTGATATATATAGAATACGTAGCTAGACTATATAGTGTCGTCGCTTAAACTGTGTATGTCCGTGAGGGATATTTGAGCATCTATTGGGCGAGGCTCTGCCGAGTCCAATAGATGCCAAACCCCCCGAGCGGAAATAAACAGTTTAAGCGACATTGGCTACATATTTTATTTATCCATCCCACAAAACTTGCCTTTTGTGAAGTAAATCTTCATTGTCTCAGTTTTACGTTCGTTATTTTGTTGACGCTCCTGCATGTATTAGGTCAAGCAAACTAATTAGCATCCATGAGGTTCAAAAAACGGAGTGCAGCTTAGAGCGAAATAGTTCGTTAGTTAAGTTTGTTTTATAGTTATTCTAAGCTGGCGTTGTATTAATAGTTTACATATGTTTTAGAGCGAAACACATATGCGTTTACGAATTGTGTATCAACTGGGGTGAATTATGGACGATAAAACGTCCCAAAAGTTACAATGACGTCATTTAGGTCGTTTGACGGTCCTAGTTACCTGCGCAATTTGCATATTCATTTACGTCATGAAAGTAGTACTAACCTAATACAGCTATGTTGACCTAATAAAGCTACATTGACGTAATAAACGTAACGTGTATTATACAGGCGTTAAGGCAATAGATGTAGTGAGCGCTGGATAAATATAAGGTAATGATTCCGCGAACAATATTCACTGCATGTACATCCTTTATAACAATGATGTTGTTTTCTGGCTATTATTAAATCAAATTTATGAAAATAACTAATTTGGGGAAAATTATTTGCTATTCTGTCCTAAATAAACGGAGTGTGCCACATCACTTTAACCGATGTAGCCTTATTGGGGTTTGTATGCCAACATGTTCAGTGCCGCAACCATCAGCAGTGCATTATTATGTGGTTAACAACCCCACCTCAGTCCACCAACAATGCCAAAACTTAGATAACGACGGACAAAACCACAACCGAGTGCCCGAAAATACACACTTAAAGCCACAATACATTTATTAGAGTAATTACCTTTTAATGGCTCACTTAATTTTCTACCCTCCATATCACATTATATAAAATATTTGTCATAGCATATACCATCTGGACTGTTCTGCAAAGTCTACTATTTTCAATGGAAGGGGAATAACTCGGTATCTCAGTCTGAATTATGTTGCATTCTGGGAGCGAAGTGGGGGAAATGTTTCTGTGATTTCAGCTATTTTCTATTACTCTATGGGCACCTTCTGAGACACAGACGTTCCAAATGGTGATAAATTATAGCATGTTAATCATATTTAGTCATATATTGCTATTAAAACCGTAATCATGGCACTATAAAAAACATAATCGCGCCTTTTGGGAATGGCCTTCACTTTATACATGTTATACTCTTTTAAAGGATGAAATCTTGTTTATTTGATTTGTACATCATATCTAAATAATTTAAACTGGCGAATTAATGGGGGTGTATTTTTTTGGGAGTGCGAAATTTATTTAACTACTGAGCCGCGGTACTTCTCTGTGTTTCTAGGCAAAAGTTTGCTGCGGGATAGCTCGGACACCTGTGGATATATTTTAAAAAGTGAGCACATGGCCTATGGTTTTTCTTGCATTTTCTTGGTAAACATCACGGGAGTGGCCGGCATGGACTTGATGTGTGTGACTTGGTATATGATTTGCGGACATCGTCAATGTATACGCTTTGCAAAGGTATTGAGGACATATGCACGGACACTGGTTATCAACCAAAGAAATTGAAACTTGTGACGTGTGGGTTTCCCCCAGTTCCGCACTGGCGCAACATCCGCGCAACAACATTATATATTAATGTATAATGGAAGCATGAAGAGCACGTTAGCTTGATAATTGATTTATAAGAGTTGAGCTCTCGGCGTTCCGTAGATCTGGTGAAGAATAATTATGCTTTATATCGGTGTCGGCTGGGTACACATCAAATGCTGAGTGTGTGTCGCGACAGGTCCGACAGGGTAACCAAACAGCTCACAGATCCATGCCCGTCTTTTTGTTTGGGACTATTTGTATTCGATGTTATCATATATACATATAACGTCACCTTAAAAGGAACTCGTGTTGGCTAGGAAATGTATGTAATACCACATTGTACTCACTGTATGTTGATAATTCGTCCCAAGGAAAATATGTCCTAACCGTCGACAGGCAGGGAGCGCCATTTTATGTCGGATGTGTCGCGGGTGGTTGACCTACGGGCGAGTTTGACGATAAACCTCGCTTCAGTAACACATGTTGATATGCGAGTGCACGTGTGTGTGACTGGGAAAAGCCCATACGTCACAAATTTCAGTTTTGTATTGATCGTCACGCGCTGGTTATATTTCGAGGAAATGTGTTTCATACTTCCGCGCACATGTGCACTTATCAGCTTATTTGAAGTAATTTCCGTGTTGTATTTAGCTTTAACATATTGTGTTCCCAATGATAGTGACTGTGTGTACATCCTAGATTAATTTAAATTATAATAGCACTTGGCACAAGAAGGGGGTCGGTAAAAAACATTCTGGCACGTGTGAAACTAAAGACTTGTTTTCACCTTTGATAACAAATTTTTGGACTCACCCACCCCTCGACCCAAAAATGTTTCCATTTTAACAAGTTGTTTTTTTCCGACGATTTTCGACGTCATACATTGCTCGAAAATTGCAGCAAGGTGTCTCGAAGTGAGTGCTCGCTGTTTTCTTTACCTATATATAAAACAAACTCAACCAAATGAGCTATTTATCAGTTTTTCAAGCTCACAATGAAAGCCGTGATTCCCAATCCCATATAAATATTTTAGTGTTCAAGAGACTGAATTCGGTTACCATGTTCGAGGTTGTGAAATTTTAACGCCAAAATTTCCTTAATACGATTCTGTTCTATATCCGATTTTTGAAGTATCCACGATGAGTTATTGGGAGAGCTCATTAGTCCAATATATAGATTGTTGATATCTCTCAAAAATATAGAAAAACACGAATGTTGAAATTTAGAGGAATTTAACCATAAAATTGTCTAGCCTGCAGAGCGGTTCGCAAAAATACTATCTGCGTCCAAATGTGGGTACCCACCATAATTTCGGGTATCAAAGCCGCAGATCGAGATGTCGTCAAACCAGATCTGGGATGTCAAAGATGCTAATGATATACTTCACATTTTGACCGTTTCTGCTTGAAAATATCCCAATTATCAATCTGACAGGCCGTCACAATATATCATCTTTAGGGTGGGGGTGCACGTGTAAGGGTAAAACGTGTATGTTTGTTTGTGTTTTATGTTCTAATGTCATATTAATAGTATAATCCCTATTAATCCCTTAATCAGTCCCTTCAATCGGTACCAAACCTCTTTTTTTTTGTATTTAGTGCGTAAATTGTTTTCAGACAATTTAAATAATTTCGGCCATATTTGTGAACTGAAATGGTCACCAGATGAAAAAATCTAAACTTAGGGTTGTCATATCCAACAATGGGCAGAACCCGTTGAAAACTCGACGAAAACTCGAACCTAACAAGGGTGTGCAAATAGAAGTTACTGGAAGGGGTACATTTAGAAACTATAGGTGAACACCCCAACAGGGACCCTCTAGCCACGTCCCTGCTAACTCATGATTTACAATGATTTAATTTTTCCATTCGTTGTACAGTTCCGGGCCTATAATATCGAATGACACAGAATAGCCTATACTATTAATATGACATTAGAACATAAAACACCAACAAACATACACGTTTTCACCCTTGCACATGTACCCCACCCTATAAAGATGATCCAAGTGCCGGCCTGTCCGAATGATAATTAGGATATTTTCAAGCAGAAAAGGTCAAAATGTCGACTTTCAATGATTTTTGCACTAAATAAGTTTTCATAAATGTGGGAAACTACAGTCCTGGAGTGAAGGGTCCTTCACTCCAGGACAGTGTTTTCCCATATTTATAAATCCATTATTCTATATACATTTCATGATTTGTTCAGGCACAGCGTTCCTAAGAATCAATGAGTATCTTAAATGAATTAATTTGATTAATAAATAAGAAAAGTATATGATTATAAGTTATATTTTTTCTTTGTGTGGGTCGGGTTGTCGCTGGTTCGGGTCGTTCTGGTCAGGTTGTCCCTGATAAAAGAAATTTTGACCGCCTATCATAATATCATCTTTAAAGGGGTGGCATACAGGAAGGCACTCTAGTCTGACTATGACACCCCCTAGAATATAGATTACAATATTTGTAAAATGTACTAAATACTAAATAAAATATCCTTTCCTATCCTGAGACGGGTGATCTCTGGCCGATCGGATCGGTTTGTTCCTGGGTCGGTTGGTCCCGTTCCCCCAGCACCAAAGATGCAACTTCTTGTTTTAGAACAAATGTTATCTGTAAATGGGATCCGGTTATATATTCTATAATTCGCCATCTTCAGAGAAATGAACATGATTGACGGAGATAAATATAGCAAAGTTTCATGAGATATTTATCCCGATTAGAATGAAATTCAATAAGCGTTAAATCATTGTGTAATACTATTTGATATCCATTTAAGACAATTAAACCGCGTATATTAACCTTCTTTATGAACGTCGTTTTTTAATGCTTCACTTATTCTGTGGTCATTCATCGAAGTTATGTTTCTTTGACAGTCTCGCACTGCGCACTGATATTTTCTCTACATTTCCAAGATTGATAACTCTACTTTTCCTTCCTATATGTATGCAAGATTCGCTAAATCAGCCGATAGGGTGATCGACCTCCCTTAGACTGACATCAGATTATATATATTCAAGGTTGCACAGCTGTAAATGTTTTCACAGGCATCAATGCTAACGTTTTAGCGTATACTATATTGGCAATATAAACATTGGGTCCAAAATTGTCTTTAAATCTGAAAAATTGACACTTTGTGAAACTTTTTGCACAAAAAAATCAGGTACGACAGGCAGGGAATTCGCCTTTAAATCTTGTGTTTTCCTAACTAGTGTCAGAACCGCATAAAAAAATACTGTCATATTTTAGACCACAACAAAAAATTCAAACTTCACTACAGAGGGTTAATTCCTGTGCCAATGGCTATTTTACCAGTGGGAAACCATAGGGAAGAGGTGTGATTATTTTATTATGCAAAAAGCACACAAGGCTATTGACCAATCAGGGCCCAGTGTATATTTTATTCTCTCCGCTAGAGGTCTCTCCGAACCTTATTTACACCAGTATAACCTATAGGAATCACGGAACTAAATGGTTTCCCATAGGCGACAGTGTTAACGTTTCGGCCAAATTCGCTGAATTGAAGCCTGCAGGCCATACCAGTGATGTTTACCCAGCTAGATTGACACCAGTTGATCTCGAAAATGCAAGAAAAATCATAGGTCATGTGTTTACTTTTTAAAATAAATCCCCAAGTGTACGACAGGGCTATCTCACTGCCAAATTTGATCTGGAAAAACCCAGATCTACAACAGCTAGTTAAATACATTTCCCGCTCACAAAAATCCGTTCCCCCATTCATTCACCAGTTTAAATTATTTAGATATTATGTACAAATCAAATAAACGCGATGTCATCCTTTAATAACGTGTCGCATGTATCAGGTGAAGGTCATTCTTCAGTTACCTTCACCTTTAGCATTCCACGGTGTACTCGCTCCCCGACTCTATAACACATTTAGCTCCCTGATTCCTATAGCGATAGCCCGCTTTTTCGCAGAATAATTGTAACTCCCTACATTTCTTCAGAATTGCCCATCAATGGAAAAAATGTGTTCAAAAACAATATCACTTCTGCGGTTCTTTATTTATCACACACAATTTAACCCCACCCTTTAACACATTATTCATCAAAAAAGCACAAATTTCCACCACAGGTCATGTTCAGGCCCCATTTTCACACAGTTTTTGGGGTCTGGTGTTGCAAACCTGGCTCAGCTATGGAAGACTGTACAAGATCCTTTCCATGAGAGAACTTCATTCTGATAATGTGAGGTCATTGAGTCCAGATTTGAGCAGCTGAGCATGAAGCACATGACTTTATCAGCACATGGAAGACTAAAATATGATATTTTCAGGTCTGCAAGGGTGATCTGAGATAACTGGATGTGGGTGTATATTGAATTAGTTGAACAAAAATATGCTCTCTTTGAAGTGCTGAAGCATTTTCTTATATGTGTCCAAGTTTTAGTGCTATTAACCTTCAAATGACCATACCTACCAGTGGAAATGAATAACTTGTATGATATATATCCGTATATCACTGGCTATAAAATCCAAAATACTTGTCAGATTAGCTTCTTATAACAAGTGATATGTGTCTCATTGACATGCTCATGTTATGGGTCATTTGCATTATCATGTGACTACTACCACCTTGAAAAAAATTGAAAATACCTTGAAAAATTGGCAATTTTTATGAAAAAATCATACTATTTTTGGCTGATGTAAGAGCAAGAAGACATCAGCAGCAAGAATAGCTACACCATGCATGAGAGATTCGTTGGACTGAAAGACCAGGCTGTTAAAAATGCAATAAAATACTTTAAAGTGACTCCCATGAATCAAAAAGACCAAAAAAGCTCATTTTAGGTTACACAAGTGTAAATGTTTTCCATAGGCCTCAGTGCTAATGGTTTGGCGTATACTATTGGCAATATAAACATTGGGTCCAAAATTTTCTTTAAATCTGAAAAATTGACACTTTGGGAAACTTTTTGCACAAAAAAATCAGGTACGACAGGCAGGGAATTCGCCTTTAAATCTTGTGTTTTCCTAACTAGTGTCAGAACCGCATAAAAAAATACTCTCATATTTTAGACCACAACAAAAAATTCAAACTTCACTACAGAGTGTTAATTCCTGTACCAATGGCTATTTTACCAGTGGGAAACCATAGGGAAGAGGTGTGATGATTTTATTATGCAAAAAGCACACAAGGCTATTGACCAATCAGGGCCCAGTGTATATGTTATTGTCTCCTATATATTCCTTCCGCATTTGTTCTACATTTCCAAGATTGATAACTCTACGTTTCCTTCCTGTGCATGCAACATTCGCGAAATAAGCCAATAGGATTACCTCCCGTAGACCGACATCGGCTCATATTCCAGTTTCTTTCAAACGAGACGGATGTACGTCTCTTTTGGTGTCCACTGAAGTTCATTTCTACAACGACGCGGTATTCCCAACATGACGTAAAATTTCCAAATATGGAGTGCATTCCTGGCGTAGTAAATTTTTGTGAGAATCGTAGTTACTTAGAAATAGTTATAAATACAACAAGATGCGAAAGAATAATCACTCACGGATATCGTTGACTGATAACAACTCGAATATGAACTCTCCTGTATTGCGATGAGTAAATTGAGTTATGCATATATGGCCTGTATTCAGTTTTCCAACAATAGTTGAGAATGACAAAGCGTGGGAATCTTGTCAACACGTCATTGACCTCTATCGGTGAAGTGGTCTGTTATGCCATAAACCAATGAAATTTCGCGCGTGTTTCGCCACTTTGTAATGAAATGGGGGAAATCCCATCAATTCAGTATGTATGAATTCAATGTATGAATGAGATATCCAGAGACGCAAATATTGTAAAATATTCGTCGGCTTTTTAAAGAGACTGCTTATATTCAAGAACGCGCGCGCATTGGTAAAGAAACGGGTCGCTGAGTTAAATCCGATACATGGTAAAGTACAATATATATAATTTGTCATCTGGAATTATTTGTTCATTGTTTATGTTGTAATATATTTGGGTAAATTCAACAAAATACAGACACACTTTATTATTTATCACTATCGAACAACAAATGCATTAAAGACATATTATGGACTTGTTCGAATTCGTGAATCTGATAAGTTAGTGTTCAGATGTTATGCCAACCTGGATAATGTAGCATTCTACTAACATCGCCGAAAATTTCAAAGAAATTGACCATACCACTCAGTAGAAAACATCGTCAAAACTACGCTCAATTGTAAATATTTACATCTGGATTCTGGACTCAACAATCGGCGACAAACAAACACAAATTATTTCGCCATCCAGAGTCAGTGCATTTAAACAATATATCTGAATGACGGTGTGTGTTGGCAATTTGGATTAATATTCGTGAAAAGAACAACTTTGAGCAAGGTTATTCTCCATTTCTATTGGATCACCCTGCCAGAGTGTTTCACATCACTTTAACGCTCTACATTTAGTTTGAGTTCGATGGTGCAATCAGAAAATCAAAAACATTGTAGACTCGGAGCTCCAGCCGTTGAAGGCCGATACATGTATTTGAGCTGATTGGTCGTATTCGCATGTTTCCGTTGAATAGATTACTCAGTATCTTCATGGCGTTTATTAGATTGATTGAAAATGATTGACGAAAATATATATAGCAAAGTTTCATGAGATATTTAACCAGATTAGAATGAAATCAAGGATTCAATAAGCGTTCAATCATTGTATAATACTAATTTCTATCCATATAAGATAATATAATTAAAACGCGTATCAAGCTTATTAATGTTTCACTTATACTGTGGTCATTCATCGAAGTTATGTTTATCTGACAGTCTCGCACTGCGCACTGATATTGCGCTACATTTTCAAGATTGATAACTCTACTCTTCCTTCCTATGTTTGCAAGATTCGCGAAATCAGCCGATATGGTAACCTCCCGTAGACCGACATCAGCTAAAATTCAAGAACGCTCATTAGTTAGATAAGTTTAAATGGTTATGAAACGGGTCGCTGAGTTAAATCTGATACATGGTAAAAATACAGTAATTTGTCAACTAGAATCATTTGTTAATTATTTATGTTGTTATAATTGGGTCGCAACAAGTAAAGAGTAAATTCAACACAATACAGACACTCTTTATCATTTATCACTATCGAATAACAAATGCAGAAAATATCTACATTGTCGCTTGAGTTCGATGGTGCAATAAGAAAATCAAAAACATTGTAGAGCTCCAGTCGTCGAAGGGCGGGCGGACAAATCCTACTCTTTTATGTATACATATTCCTACTCTTTATGTATATAGATTCCTACTCTTTCTATATATAGATTCCTACTCTTTATGTATATAGATTCCTACTCTTTTATGTATATAGCTTCCTACTCATTTATATATATATATATATTGCTACTCTTTTATGTGTTAGATTGCCACTCTTTTATGTATATAGATTCCTATATTTGTATGTATATAGATTCCTACACTTTTATGTATATAGATTGCTACTCTTTTATGTATATATATTCCTACTCTTTATGTATATAGATTCCCACTCTTTTATGTATATAGATTCCTACTCTTTATGTATATAGATTGCTACTCTTTGTGTATATATATTCCTACTCTTATATATATATATATATATATATATATATATATATATATATATATATATATATATATATATATATATAGCTATATATATATATTGCTACTCTTTATGTAAATAGATTGCTACTCTTTTATGTATATAGATTGCTACTATTTTATATGTATAGATTGCTACTCATTTGTATATATAGATTCCTACTGTTTTATGTATATAGATTACTATTCTTTTATGTGTATAGATTGCTACTCTTTTATGTGTATAGAATGCTACTCTTTTATGCGTATAGATTGCCACTCTTTTGTGTGTATATATTTCTACTCTTTTATGTATATATATTTTATGCATATAGATTTTATGTATAGATTTTATGTATATAAATTTTATGTATATAGATTGCTACAAGAAAGTTTATAATTATCAGCCTATTTTAATGAACGGGGTGTAAAAAAAAGCAAACTATGTTTACGTTTAATTTTAGACCTGTACATTATTGGCCGCTTTGACATTTCTTTATGTTCTAACTCGCCGGGCTCGACCGAACATAAATTATTTATGGAATAACGACAAAGAATGTATGGTACGATATATATGAACTTTAATGGCAAATCGAGATGTGTAGATATATATATCGTTCACCAACAATTCGATAATAATAATAAACATTTCGTAAACTGTATATAATGTGTATATAATGTGACAACTCTTCAGTTCTTTAGCTAATGTTCTGGATAGTTATGTTGCGGGTGGGTGGGGGGGGGGGTATAAACTAAAAAATCCGAAGTAGAGTGAAGCTTGTTCCAGGTGACAAGCTTCTCAAGTCGATACAAACTCAGCCGTGCGAAAAGACTCACACGCGCTTAGCTCAGTGAGTGATCACTTAGGCGTACACGAAATTGACCCAATTTAAACCAAAAACAAACTGGACGGTGTTATTAACTCTTTCACTGCCATACACTCCTGATCGAACTTCAATAAATATATTTACTGAATACTCAATGGTGAGTAGTTACCCCCTTTGGAAATGTTCAGATAATAAGTTCAACAAGCGACCTCTCCAGATTAATAATAGATGTTATATATTATAACTGATGGGAGAATCCACTTAACCCTTTACCCAACAGAAGGGCCCTGTGCCAATGCATTCTCTTATATATGCGAGTCGACCATAGGTCGCCTCGCATATATAAGAGAATGCATTGGCTTAACACATTAAAAATTATAAAATTGTTAAAGAATGTAAGAAAAAATGGTAAAAAGTGTTAAAAAAAGATTTTGTTTAGGCCAATGCATTCTCTTATATATGCGAGGCGACCTATGATCGACTCGCATATATAAGAGAATGCATTGGCACAGGGCATAACTGTAACTATCACAATGTGGTCAAGGAGCCGATTCCAATGATATCCATATTTGTATGGTTCTATTGAGACAGACCGAAGATATTTTAGGCTGTTGAAGCTTTATTTGGCCGGTTTTGGCCGGTTTGTTGGGTAAAGGGTTAATAAAGCCTTTTCGAGGCCTCCGAGATTATCCGCGAGTTTACTCCGTTTAAATAACTACAACAACCATATATATTTCATCAAACATTTGATTTGCTTTACTAATAACAAAACAACGTACAATAAATAAATACAATTTAAAAAAATTATAATAATAAGCCTCTTTCCCCAAATCCCATCGTCCCCGTTCTACATTTCAGCTAAGTCCTTTGGCTCCTACTTTCGGTGGCATCTAGCTGGATGGATTTTCTTGTAACCCTCCCCCATAGTAAAACTCTCGGGTTCTGTCGGTAGAGAGGTAATGTCGCAAGAGCTATACTCGACCTTCACCTCAGAATTTGCAGTCACGTTATATTCAACTAATTAACGGGTCTTTTTCGGGTGGTTTCTAGAACACCAAAGTGGGTGGAACATCTTGATATATAAGTTAAATTGAATATGCGGGTGGAATTGAGTCGATTTGAGATTATAGATGCGCGCCCTACGAGTATACCATTTATTGAGGTCAAGGACGAGTATAGCTCTTGCGACATTACCCCGCTACCGGTTCTGTCCCCTTCACCTGCCTCCAATGACAATAACTTGGTGAGCATTTGGTCAAAATTGTGGACTGAATTGGTCATCAGTTGGAGAATTTCCAACCTAAGGGAGAGTGTGAGGTTTTAAATTTCCAACACTAGGAAAGCTTTAGGCCAGTCTGGATGCTAGGATTTGGGGATTTTCTTGTTTAGTTTTCAAAACTTTCTCACACCGGTCCGAGCAACCATGGTCGGCCCGGTGCATGGTCCTCGTCTCTTGTCCGTATACAGTCGTGTGCATTTGTCTGGAGTTGGACCACTAGATGTTAGGATTTATGTAATTGTTTAGGTTCAAATAAATATCTGAATGTTCTCATAATGGTATCTAGAGCCATGGTTTATGGATATATAGGCTATTAGGCATGAGCACTGAGATGCAAGGGGAGTGCAAATGGAATTATTCAAAACTTGTGTTTGGTCGGATTCAATGGGGGGGGTTGGGAGTGCAGTTAGAATTCCCCAAAGTGGACACACCCCAACGGAGACCCCTCTAGCCACGTCCCTGTATTCATGTACAGAGCACTGTCGTTAAGCTGGTTCCCATTCTCATTGCACTGCCATGGAAACATAGATTCTGGTGTGGTATAGGTGTCATTTAATTAAAATCGAATTTACCTGGCGTCTGCGAATGTCGGGATCGATTTTGCCATAAAATTACATAATATGTCTAATTCGATATACCGGGTTGTTATGTAAGGAAAATTAATGAAACACCTTATACTATCTACCAAGGCTATCAAATTAATTTCTTTACACCAAATCTAATTTTACACTCTCCCCGTCTAGTGCGATAACAACCAATATATGTAAATATGATTTTATTAAAATCATTGGGCGTTCAGGTGGCATTTAAATTTGATTAATTATGACAACTTGTATCTAAAATGGTCGATATTTGCTCCGGTATATATGTACCGCGAAAAAACATATATGTTGGGTCGTCCTGACCGCGAAACAGCATATCCCATTTACCACATTGGGTAAATGAGCATATTTATTTGAAAAGTTTACACCGTGCCAACTATCACATAACCCTTGGTGGCTCAGTCGACAAGATGAATAGGTTATTAGGTACAATAAACCACACAGCGACGGCGAAGCTAGATCTATTCCTGAAAAGAGCGAAATATGATTCGTGTATATGGGTATAAGTTTGTGAGTTGCTACCCGGGGTATTTGGTTTATGCCTAAAGTAGTGTGATTTCACCAGGCCATTCTCATAGAATTACATAGTATATAGATGATCTCTAATGAGTCGTAATTTTATACGAAATGTAATAACCGAGTGCGCTAAATTCGATTCGAGCCGAGCTTTTGCGAAGCTCGAATCGAACTTACTGGACGAGGTTAATAAATATCGTATATAATCGCGACGAATGTGAGATCCATTTTATCACATAATCACATTTTAGCAAGGAAAAACGATCTCGAAATGGTTGGGGTTAAAAACAATTTGATTTCCTTATCACAACGAAGCAGGGAGTAAAGACACGTTCAAGAAAAAATATAGTGCCATTTCAAATGTGTCTTTTCATGTTGACAAAATTGCTCAACCACCCATATCACCCATGTTTAGCTCACAGTCAACACTAACAGTCATGATATTGGAGGAAATTAAAGTATAATAATAATAAATCCTAATTATATTCTAATTAACATCATAATAAAGTTCCGGCATTGACATCGACATGATGTGATAATCTCTGTGTCCCTACGCGTGTCGATAATACACGTGTGTCTCACTAAAAAATATGAGACCGTCATGCATTCGTAAGACAGATTTGTCACCTTTTTTCGACTAAGAAACATACACTATTTGTCCGAGATTAATATCTTGAATTACATGTATTATTATTATTATATACCTTGGTCCTTGAGTTTGCAGAGGATCATACTGTATTTTGATTGGATGAAGCGCCAGCATGTGTGTCAGAGAGGTTTTTTACCATTGCCCGGGGAGCGAACTATCCCTCGGACTTCGAACTATTTCCTGCCAGCTGACGTCACAATCTGGCGCGAGACCAGAGTTTTGCGAACTATCTCCCGGCGTTATACTTATAATTATTTACCGCCATCCGACGTCACAATCTGACGTGACGCCAGGATTTTGCGATCTATCTCCCGGCTATAGTATTCGAACTCTTTCCCGCCAGCTGACGTCACAATCTGGCACGAGGCCAGAGTTTTTAGAACTATCTCCCTGACTATATAGTCTGCACATGCGAACTGTTTACTGCCATCTGACGTCACAATCTGCCGCGAGACCAGAATTTTGCGATCTATATCTCCCGGCATATATTCTTCGAACTATTTACCGCCATCTGACGTCACAATCTGCCGCGAGACCAGAATTTTGCGATCTATCTCCCGGTCAAAAGTCTACCAACTATTTCCCGCCAGATGATGTCTCAATCTGGCGCGAGGGCATAATTTTGGGAACTATCTCCCTAAAACTAAGTTGTTCAATGAAATATGATTGTTATATTTGTCAATTATTTCGTTAAAAAATGGCATATCAAAAGATTCACACCACAAAAAAACATTTCTGGAACCACAAGTCCACAATGGAAATAAAGTTGGCAATGTGTGTGGTTTTATATGCATGGCTCCTTGGTGGTACAAATTACGAAACTTCAGCCCAAAAACTCATTTGACTGGGAGCTGGTATGATATTGCCTGAGCAGGAAATTTAAACGATTATGGAATGGAATAGGATATTTTTTTATTTACAATATACACATAGAAAGTACAAATAATGTTAATAGAATATGCATGATTATTGTCAGGGTGATATAGTCGTGAATGACTGTCTTACTATCACCCCTACATGCATGTATACTCACCCCTAACACGATATATAGATGCGGATGCTTTGAGCATGTATAAAAACATGAGAGGTATGCGAGTTCCTACCTGTGCCTTTGGTTCTGTATTCAAACTTAATAATAATGACAGTGGAAATAGTGGGGACACGAAATAATGGAGAGACAATCACGTCAATGTGTTTATGATAGTATCAGTGGCTCTGACACTCTATACTGGTGTAGAGGGTAGCGACAATGGGGTTATGTGTCTCACCATGCCCCCATCCTCTCCGCCAAAAGGTTAACCCTTTACCCAACAGAAGGACCCTGTGCCAATGCATTCTCTTATATATGCGAGTCGACCATAGGTCGCCTCGCATATATAAGAGAATGCATTGGCTTAACACATTACAAATTATAAAATTGTTAAAGAATGTAAGAAAAAATGGTAAAAAGTGTTAAAAAAAGATTTTTTTTAGGCCAATGCATTCTCTTATATATGCGAGGCGACTCGCATATATAAGAGAATGCATTGGCACAGGGCATAACTGTAACTACCACAATGTGGTCAAGGAGCAGGTTCCAATGATATCCATATTTGTATGGTTCTATTGAGACAGACCGAAGATATTTTAGGCTGTTGAAGCTTTATTTGGCCGGTTTTGGCCGTTTTGTTGGGTAAAGGGTTAAACAGTAAGAAAGTTGTTGGCTGAAACAGTATTATTTGGATGTTTCAGAACACAAATAGTATTGTTCTGATATTTTATTTCCCAACCAAAATTTATTGTGAATTTTTTTTTTTTTTTTGGACAAAAGTCTAATATTTTCCTAATTATTTTTTAAATGACTATTAGTTGGACATTTCCCGACCATATGGGGTTTCAGATTCGAATTGTGACAGCCCAAGTAAAGGTATCAGGTGAAAAATACAACTGAAATGGAATTTCCATTCTTGGAAATTTCGGTCTTGTTTAAAGATACGGGCGCAGTTGGCGGTGGGTATGCTGTTAAAATATTCACCTCCGTCAAAAACCGCCATAAACAGAAATAATAGTAAAATATAGACATACCTTGTTCTTATACCAATCAGAAATATGGCATAAACAGTATGTTATTGTCATTTTTCTCCCGTTGTTATGTAAACAAAAGCAAAAAAAACGTTACGTTTCCTGGCTTTTGTTTAGATCCGGATATGGTAAACATAAAGAATGTTATTTGTTACTGTTTTCCTGATAAGGAAATAATAAAGAGCGTTCATATCATTTGTGTGTGATTAACCAATAGAATTGCGCTGTGTTATGTAAACAGAAGCACAACTTCTGTAACACGAGCATGCTCTTGTTTACGTACACCATCGTACGTCTTGACGACAATATACTATTTACGCGCTGATTATGTGTGGCATATGAACAAAACTGTATATATTTTTTAATATTCCTTCTGTTGATGGCGATTTGAACAAATATGAATATTTCTGCAACGAACGCCGCCCGTGCCTTTAATGGGATGCAGTTGGAAACTTAGATGTTCAATTAACCTTGGACATGTTAGAATAGTCTTCGAATTTCGAGGACTCCCAAGCAACACGCGACAATTATTTGATCAGGAAAGTTTAGGGAATACTGAACATTAGATGCGGAAGCTTTGAAAAATTATAAACATGGGAGATATGAGATTTCCTATCTGCGCCTTTAAATCTGTATTAAAACTTAATAAAGTGACAGTGGAAAGACTGGGGTACAAGAAATAATGGCGAGACAATAACGTCGGTCGTCCATTGTTTGTACCAGTGGCTCTATACTGGTATAGAGGAGTCACAACATGGGACTTATGTGTGTCTCACCCGACCGCACCCCTCCGCCAAAAGTTTGGAATGTTCATAGCTGAAACAATATTAGTTGGCGTTTCAAATATTATGAAATTGTTCTCATATTTGATTTCCCAACCAATATTTAGTGTGAATTTTATTGTTTTTTAGACAAAATTCTAATATTTTCCTACTTTTTGTTTTTACTGAAATGACTATTAGTTGGAAATTTCCCGACCATATGGGGTTCCAAGACATTTCTTCAACAAGTGTGAAAGCCCGATGTACCAAGTGAAAATTCCAACTCGAATTGAATTTCTAGACTTGGAAATTTCAGTCTTGCTTAAGGGGGTGCAGTTGGAAACATAGATGTTCGACAAACCGTTGAAATATTCGAATTGTATTCGAATACTCCCAGGCAACATCCGCCAAATATTCCAATAGGAAATATGATCGAATACCCATCTCTAGATGCGGATGCTTTGGGAAGTTATAAACATGAGAGATATGCGATTTACTATCGGCGCCTTTGATACCCAATTAAAACTTAATAAGGTGACAGTGGCATGATGGGGACAAGAAATAACGGATATACATTCACGTCGTCCATTATTGTTTTATCAGTTATTCTGACACTCTTACAATTTGTCGACATCTGATCCGCGTGGGTAATTTCAAATGAAAGTCATTCCAGTGCAGATTTATTGTGAAATATGGTTCGTGTCGTATCCGGTTTCGTCTTTTGCATTTCCCGCGTGTCCTTGTTATAATTGATAGCCAGAACTCATTAACCATCACACCCCAATGACCGCATAAGCTAGATATTGTTCTCATACTGTGTGAAAATTGGACAATTAGCCAAAATCACGCAAGTGGGGGTAGTTAACTAAAGGATGCGGAAATCTGCCTGTAAATTTGTCCGGGTATATATACGAGCTAGGTTTGCAAATTAAATGGCTTCGAAGTCCATATGTGGCTCAATAAACGTATAAACGAAAACCAATTTGTAACAGCTTTGTTAGTACATTCACATAAATTTTGCTTAAGGATCAGCGTACCCCATTTTTGTTTAATAATTCGTGCACTCTTGCAATATTCATCATATTTCGTAGCTACTCACCGCTAAATGGTGTTATTGGTCATGCCAGGAAGATTTTCCAGAGTTTCTATAGGCAAAACTACACGTTGTCTGTGTTTGGGCACTAGTACATGCATGCAGTATGGATGCAGGGACGTGGCGACATGGGGTTGGGTTGGGTATCTCATCCATGGACTCCCCTCAACTTTGGTCAAAATTGTCATCAGTTTGAAATTTCATATCGGTCCTGGCACAATATTAGTTGGAAATTATTTTCGTATTTTGCTTTTCAAAAATTATTTGTGAGGAATTTGTTGTTTTTAGACAAACATTTGGATATTTTCCTACTTTGGACTGAAATGGTGTTACACCGAGTTATGTAGTAACTGACGAGTTTTGTGGTAGCTCACGAGTTATGTAGTAACAATCGACGAGTTTTGTAGTAGCTCACGAGTTTTGTAGTAAAATCGACGAGTTATGTAGTAATTTCAGGTTACGAGTTTTGTAGTAAAATATCGACGAGTTTTGTATAGTAAAAAACAAGCTAACGAGTTTTGTAGGACTGACTGTCCACTATTACTGTCACATGAACTGTTCACGTTTTTTCTTTGATTTTTTAACTACATGTATTATAATTGAATATGCAGAGTAGTGTTCGGTCCGAATATTCGAATGTTCGAATATTCGCTCGTAAAAATAAATATTCGAATATTCGAATAATTATTT
This sequence comes from Siphonodentalium dalli, assembly GCA_032622095.1. Lineage (NCBI taxonomy): Eukaryota > Metazoa > Mollusca > Scaphopoda > Gadilida > Siphonodentaliidae > Siphonodentalium > Siphonodentalium dalli. The sequence continues at coordinate 214,731,251 of CP136063.1, forward strand.
GACTATTCGAATATTCGAGAATAATCTCCGGGTAATTGTTTCCTGGTTTGTTATTAGTCTGAGGGTCTGTTAAAAGTATAGTCTATTTTCCACTAACCATAAACGAATTAATATGACGTAACTGTAACGTTCTGATTTGATTGGCGTCATGAAGTCGAAATAATTTTATTGGCTGTAAACCAGACCGTGCTTGCATGTGGTCATGGGAAGCGGACCTATAAGGCATTGTTTTGTTTTGTTTGCGCGTTGTCACTTGTGTGTACAATATGGCGTCAAATTCGAAGAAATCAGATATATGGACTCACTTCGCGTTGGATGCCAAAACTAAAAAGGCAACCTGCAAGCTCAATCCAGATCATGTTCTTAGTTATTGTGGCACTACGACCAACTTGTGGAACTATGCATGGGACATTGACTACTTGATCTTCATAAACAGATAAACGCTTGCTATCAAGCCAAAAGACTTTTTTCTCTCTCTCTTTTTTGCGTATAGCATGTGCATGGATAAATATGCTATTTCATTAAATAATAAATTGGTTCCAAAATATGTTATCTTTATAATTTTATAATTTATCGAACTATTCGAATACTATTCGAATATTCGCTCGTTATTCGAACCGAATATTCGAATACCGAAATCCGTCGAATACCGAACACTAATGCAGAGTGTTATACTTTGTCAAATCATATGGGTATCCACAAGAACGAACCAAGAACCAAGAGGTGGCGTAGAGTTGTCTATATTGCAAAAACGAAGTGAAACGATTATTAGTAACAATAATTGTATGGTACGCATGCATGACTCGCCGCTCTCTTTTGTTTCACGGCTACTGTTGGTTGCGTTTATTTCTTAGAGTGCACAAGCCGCGAATCCATTATGCACTGAGAGAAAAATGACGAACCACATTTGGTTTTCCACCAAGATAGATAGTTTATTCTATTTCACCAATACAACATGGTATTAAAAAATAGGACGCGACGTCTGACGTAATGGGGGCCAGGTTCAAGTTAATAACATGGCCATAGTACTTCTAGGTACGAAGTTTGGCTCAGATCTGATGAGAAACGACGCAGCAGTGACGAGGGACCAACATCAAGTTGAGCTACAACGTCATTAACGTCCACCACACAAACACTTACACAAAAAAACATTGCATTTACTATAAACGATTTTATTAAGTCCAAACCCGCCTTTGAAACTGACTAAAAATTGTTGCTACAAAACTCGACGAGTATTACTACAAAATTCGTTAGCTTGTTTTTTACTACAAAACTCGTCGATATTTTACTACAAAACTCTTAACCCAAATTACTACACAACTCGTCGATTTTACTACAAAACTCGTGAGCTACCACAAAACTCGTCGATTGTTACTACATAACTCGTGAGCTACCACAAAACTCAGTTACTACATAACTCAGCGTAACAAATGGTCATCACTTGGAAATTTTTCAAAGCATGCGGTCATTCCAGAATGTTTGGATTTTGCAATTTTCAGGTTCAGATTAAAAACATTTTGTCATATCGGGACGAACCATGGTCGGCCCGGTGTGTCCTTGTCAATCCCCGTATGCTCTAGTATTTTGCAATTTTCATGTTCAAATCTCCCACCGAGCCGAACCATCGTCGGCCAGTGGATCCTGTTTTTCCACCATGACGGCTGCCAAGTATAGCCTACCACCAAGGGCGGCGGGCACAAACTTGTGAGTATGGTCTGCTTCAAGGGGTGGGGTGGAGTTATAAATTACATTGTGAACACCTCCACACACACGGATACCCTCTAGACGATTTCATCATTCCAGCACGCGGAAGTGTGAATGATATATCGAATTTCAGCCAGTAATAGAAAAATCCCCCGTGTGGTCATTATTCTCTGGATTCTCATTACAACTTTCGATTTTTGTGATTATAAAGTAATACAGGTGATTATAACTTAGCATGATGTTGTATCGGTGAAGAATGTTATAACCCTATCGTCCGTACGGGTCATACAAATTATAGATAATTATGGGATCAAATTCACATTAGAAATTATACATTATACGACCGAAGCACATGCATGGTATCACAGTTATACCAGGCACTCGGTATACCATATTGACTATTTGTGTTTAATAGAGGCTACATGTGAAAACGAAGAGTGCGTTCCGCAGGGGGGTGGGTCAATACTGTCAAAGACGGTCAAATTAAAATCAGTGGTTCATATAACCCCCAGGCCGCTTCTATTGGTATTGTGCGAAGATAAAGTATTAACCCGTTCTGTACTAAATGGATTCTCCCAGAGTTAAAAAGTTTATATTGGAATTATTCATTATTCATTTGGAGTAGTGATGCGGACCTGACCGGACAGGGGGGGGTCGGAAAAAAGTGCCATGACAGTAGGCTGAAATTTTTGTTTTCGCCTCTTGGGTACCCACCACCCCCCTATTTAAAGGAAATCACCCCTTATTTGAAGGATTTTTTTTTCCAATTTCATGCAGGGTACCCACCCACGTTTTACCTAAAAATCTGTAGTCTCACACCATTTAGGCTTGGTATTTGTTTCAGTTATAAAGTCTGAGAACAGATAAGAATCGTATAAACCTGCAGCACCCATTGTTATCCTGTTTGTTTTTGTTTATCAATTGACTCATGACTTGTAAACAAGTTATATGAACATTTTACCATATTTCCAATGCTTGTCTGTAATCACTTCAAATACAACTGTATCGAAAATATAAAATAAAAATTTAGGCAAAACGTTTTATGCTAAATAGTAATGGACCCACACGATCTTATACCATCTGACAACATTGCGTTTAACATATTAATCAGCATTCAAATGGCTTTGATGTGGAATTGTGTCCAAAAACAAAACAATAAATTAAACTAAAAAATCAAACAAAAATCTGGATGTGGCTTTAAATAGCATTCAATACTTTCTAGCATGATGGGATTTCCATGTTTTGGTTACAATACACCAAATACAAATTAGTAGAGTGATATCCCCTGGCCTACCGATTTCCCCTGGCACGACCAAGCTAGGATCAGCATAAAACAAATTCTGGCAGCTGAATGGTCAATGATAAATGGATGAAAAGTGCACGAAAAAATGCACAAATGTGTTTCCCGTCGAGAAACATCAAATATAACCACATGGTAAACGGTTATGGCTGTGCAAATGGCGAATAATTTATGGGAGGTGTTTGTGTTTTTTTCGATGTCATTTTGTTCTCAATTTTAAGGGTAGTGCGACGTTTGTCAAGCTGCAGTGTGATTTACCACGTTCACAAGTCCTTTTGGGCACATTTCTGTGTGTCTAAAAGGACGTTCTGCGAATTCAGGCCAGCGGGATTTGTTAACACTGAGGCCTATGTAAATCATTTGATGTATTGTAACCTTTTGACTCTTATGCTGTCTGATCAGGTCTAATGGGTAAACATTAATGGTATAAATGAATATCTTTATTCATTTTTATATACTTTAATCATGGGTGTCATAACTGTCCATTTTCATCTTGAACCAGTGGCGTTGGTACTTGACAATGTGATCTGATGCAAAAGACGAAATTGTGAGTGTTGGTTTGTAACCGGGATTTCTGAGAAGCATTATGCCTATATCCACACTAACTACCCCCTAAGCCCTAACCTAAGTGTCATACATACTATAACAATGATGCTGAACACTTTGAGGCAATTATATTGCAGAAATGTTGTAAGAGGAAAAAACTGTGACCACTTGGAAAAAAGTTACCTTTTTCGCAGCTGAACCACCCACCCACCCCGGCCTACTGTATGGAAAAAGTGAATGACCCCCCCCCCCCCTGTGTATAGTACAAACTATAAGGTTACTGAGTTCAGTACATTGCAATGATTCCATGTATGTTAAAACTTACATTTTTTGCCGATTGTATGCATCATTGTCTGTCTCTGGTGGGAATTACTGGGAACGATGCATGATAATAGTATTTCTAGTAATGCGAACATGCACTAATTAAATGTATTGGACAGATATATAGCTAGCTAGGGCCAGAATGTGTTATAACCAATCTAACATGGCACTCAACTGATCGTATGCATGATTCGTATCATACTTATTTTCATTAAATTGAAATTTAAAAGAAATAGCTATATTGATGACAATTATACAAATGTGTACTAATAGGACTACTACATTACTATTGGAGTCTTGGATATTGTGATGGCTGATTGTATAGTCCTGACAATTACAGTTATATCTACCTAAATACAACTACTATAATACTATTGGATTAATGTGACTGTCTTGTGTATGTACTATGTAATGTGGTTTGCATGTTTCTTCGATAATTATAACTGTGAAAAACAATAGCATACTCGATTCGATATCCATCCAAATTGATTAGTTGATGCCATGTTACACTGTTTACAACAAATAGTTCCATAATCATTCAGTTGCATGTTTGTCGCATTGGTAGGGTGCTACATATATAGTGTTGGTAATCGGCGACATCAAAGCAGGCGGCCGCCCACACTGGCACTTATAAGGAAAGTAACATGTACATGTACAAAGTACATCTATACATTGTTTTCGTGGCATCAAACGTTTAATAGATATTAACCACTTGAATGCGTCAATATATCGTTGCTAATTGATATGACGGGAAATACGCAATAATATTCGCGATATGGTTTATTATAACTGAAGTAAAATAGTGGACCGGACCGGAGAGTACCGGACCGGCGGCAAAAAGCGGTCCGGTCCGGTCCAGTGACACCCGGTCCGGACCGGACCGCGGTCCACACCTGGACCGCGGACCGGACCGGTCCAAAGCGGTCCGGTCCGCATCACTAATTTGGAAGGATGTTTATGTGATAAAATTATGCAACCGACAGATAAATAAAAGTGCAGAAGGAGCCCTATTTATTGAGGGAAATATTTAGATATTAAGTTCAACAAACGACTTATAGATGGTGTCTTATTCTATTTGGAATTCCCCTTGCTCAACGCTTGATGTCAGCACAATAATAAATTCTCGTATTTCCCATTTGCAATCACCGGATTATCACCCGTCTGAAATAATATTTGACACAATACTATATATACGTCGCATTTTCCTTCTTATGATTGGATTCTTATTAATATTATTTAAGTCGTAGTAACTATTATATTTATTTTTACCTATTTATAAACATATACTAACTATTAGTTGGAAAATCAAATTATTAACAATTTCAACTTATTTTCCAGTCTCAAATTTCCAGTTAATGGTATGCGTTTTACATGCATTGAAATTTCCAAATGTTTGAAATTTTTATTTGCGGTGGAATGGACATTTGGCCACGTTCCTTATCAGAGTACATAGACCCTCTGTTTATTCCATATCTACTGAGTCTGGCAAACTGGGAAGAATATGTATCCGAGAAATGCCACAATGCACATATATACCGTAGGTGGGCGAGCTCTGAGCTGCCTCCGTTCTGATCGACATATAAGCTCGGGTCGACCCAGTGCTTGGTGTTAAAATTGAAGTTCATTTCACCGCTCTATGTTATTAAAAGCTTTAAAGAGAATTATCGCGCTTTCAAACATATTAACACTCGTGCAATTTGACCGTGTGAGTTAGTTCATTTTAGTTGTGTGAGGAATTATAGATATCGATCATGAACTGAATGCCTCGTGCCAAGTTGGAAAATTGAAGAGTTCGATAAGCGGATGTAGCAATGAGATCGACCGGTCTACGATATCAGGACCGTGGTCTCGGGCACAGACGTGTGGCTAAAGAGTCTAAGAAATCAGTCCTTGTGTCTCGGGTGCAGACATGTGGATAAAGTTTAAGATACCGCCCCGGGGTCTCGGGCGCAGACACGTGGATAGTCTAAGATACCGTGTCGTAGTCCCGCGAGCAGAATGTGGATAGAGTCCCTAGATACAGTACCATAGTCTCGCATACAGACATATATCCATGGATAGAGTCTAATGTACGGTCTCGGGGTCTCGGACGCAGACATGTGGATAGAGTCCCTAGATACCGTACCGTAGTCTCGCACACATACCGTAGTCTCGCACAGACATACATGCATGGATAGAGTATAATATACGGTCTCGGGGTCTCGGGCGCAGAGATGTGGCTACAGAGTCTAGGAAATCCGCACAGGCACTCGGAGGGTACGATATCATTTCCGGAGACTCGGGCACAAACATGTGGTTAGAGTCTAATATACCGTCCCGGTGCCTTGGGCTCTAAGATACCGCCCCGGTGTCTCGGGTCCAGACATGTGCATGGCTACAGTCTAACTTACCGTCCCGCGTCTCGGGTTTTAAGATACCGTCCCGGTATATCGGGCCCAGCCATGCGGCTAGAGTCTAAGTTACCGTCCCGGGGTATCGGGCTCTATAAGATACCGTCCAGGGGTCTCGGGCTCTAAGATCCCGCCCGGGGTCTCGGGTGCTAAGATACCGTCCTGGAGTCTCGGGTTCCAATATGCCGTCCTGGAGTCTCGGGCTCTTACGATACCGTCCCGGGGTCTCGGGCTCTAAGAGATTGTCACGGAGTATCGGGCTCTATAATATACCGCCCCGGGGTCTCGGGTTCCAAGATGCCGTACAGGGGTCTCGGGCTCTAAGATACCGTCCCGGGGTCTCGGTTCCAATATGCCGTCCTGGAGTCTCGGGTTCTAAGATGCCGTCCTGGAGTATCGGGTTTCAAGATGCCGTCTTATAGTCTCGGGTGCTAAGATACCGTCCCTGGGTCTCGGGCTCTAAGATGCCGTCCTGGGGTCTCGGGTGCTAAGTTGCCGTCCTTGGGTCTCGGGTTCCAAGATGTCGTCCTGTGGTCTCGGGTTCCAAGATGCAGTCCTGGGGTCTCGGGTTCCAAGATGCCGTTTTGGGGTCTCGGGTTCCAAGATGCCGTCCTGGAGTCTCGGGTTCCAAGATGCCGTCCTGTGGTCTCGGTTGCTAAGATGCCGTCCTGGGGTCTCGGGTTCCAATATGCCGTCCTGGAGTCTCGGGTTCCAAGATGCCGTCCTGGGGTCTCGGGCTCTAAGATGCCGTCCTGTGGTCTCGGGTTCCAAGATGCCGTCCTGGAGTCTCGGGCTCTAAGATGCCGTCCTGGGGTCTCGGGTTCCAAGATGCCGTCCTGGGGTCTCGGGTGCTAAGATGCCGTCCCGGGGTCTCGGGTGCTAAGATACCGTCCCGGGGTCTCGGGTTCCAAGATGCCGTCCTGTGGTTTCGGGCTCTAAGATACCGTCCCGGGGTATCGGGCTCTATAAGATACCGTCCCGGGGTATCGGTCGCAGACATGTGGCTAAAGTCCAAGATACCGTCCCGGGTTCTCAGATGCAGACATGTGGCCAGAGTCTAAGATACCGCCACTGGATCTCGGGCACAAATATTTGGCTATAGGGTGCCTATGATAGCTGCCCCGTGGCCGTCGGCGCAGACTTGTGGCTATTGAGTCTAAGATACCGTCCTTGGGTCTCGAGTTCAGACATTTGGAGCCCTATAGAATATAAGATACCGTCCCTGGATCTCGGGCACAACTATTTATCTATAGAGTCTAAGATATCAGTTCCGTGTTCTAGGGCGCAAATATTTGGTTATAGAATCTAAGATATCCGTCGGTCTCGGGCGCAGTCATTTGGTTATAGAGTCTAAGATAAATCCGTCTCGTGTTCTCTGGCGCAGACATGTGGCTATAGAGTGTAACCCAATGCAGATGCAACTAGAATTTCCCGAATTTGGAAATTGCGGTCTGGTTCAAGGGGTGCATCCGAACATTCTAAATTGGACACCCCAGTGTGAACGCGACCCGACGCGTTATATATACCAATGTCCGTGGAAGGGGGAATCCGACTGAATTTCCAACTTAACTTATAGTCTTCAAATAAATTTAGCTCCATTTTAATGTTAAAAGCTGGTTATGTGAGCTATTGGTGGTTCTATATCGTATTTGTCGGACGCGAACACAATCACTGGTGCGGGATATATGGCATCAGAAAACACAAGTTTCATAGTTTCATAGTATAGCTGTCAAATTTATTGAAATATATCCCATGTATCTATGTATAAGTATGTCTTTAATTCCTCCTTAATAAGTTAGAACGATATTGTTGTTGATGTTGTTGTTGTTGTTACCCCGGGGATAGAAACACTGCGTGACATCACATCTAACAGGTTATGGTCATTCATATACGATCAAAACGAAACCTGAATCAGAGTACCTAAATCGTATCACCATGTGTAGACAGATACAACCAGACGAAGAGTCGAAGGAAATTGTGTTACACGCAGATTCTACTGGTCATTATGCTGACAAAGCCAGATGCCCTTTGAGAATTTTAGCAGAATTTCTCTTTTGCTTGAGTAATTTGAGTAAGGCAGCAAATGTGGACATGGGAATACGGATATTAACACGCCTCATTGATTGATTAACCCACAGAGGACTCTCCAAAAATATCGATACTTTCTCAGTGCATGCATGGTCCGTAAAAGTGGCTGTCAGAGTTGCCATGTTAAGTTGTTAACCCTGTCATTACTACATGGATTTTCACTTACAGTTATAAAATGATAATACTGGAGTGGTCTATTATTCATGGGTGTTCATGGAAAATGAGCAAACGGCAGACAGAAGAAAAAAAGATAGTCCAAGCTGGTTCAAGTGTAAAAAAGGATTCTTGATACTAAATGGATGCTCCCACCCAGTTATAACATTGTATAACGGAATGGTCTATGGGTTATTTTGTTTAACTTATTATATGCAGATTTCCTACTACTACTCGTCAATGAGTATTTAATATAGAAAGAGATAATCACTCGTTTCTGAGATTCCTCCTTTGACCAAAAATGTTGTTGACGTTTGCTGTATGTATTAATGTCTTTATGGATTTATGGATTATAGTAGGATTTATGGATTTGGTTTTGTTTATTGTGGTATATCGTCGTTTCAGTCGCTGATCCATATATCGACGTTGTCAGTTTACGAGTGGAGGAAAGATCGCACAGATGGTCAGATAGTTGATTAATGGGCGATCATCTCCACTGCAGGTAGAAACAGCGACCCCTGAAAAATAATGAATATAGGAACTGAAAAAAACTTGCCCACTAGTATGAACCAGATTACCTTCCAGATGTGTGGTTCACAAGTCCGTGCTTATGGGGATTAGAACCAGCTTCGTAATCGCTCGACGGCTGAATGCTGGCCTCGTGTACTATGAACCTTACCAACCGATCCATCTGATGTCCCGGGACACAAACATCCTTTCAAAGTGATATGATGTATTACTTTCTGGAACATATAATGAAGAAAGGTGGTTCAAGTATTTATCGACCTATTTCGATACCGGGAAAACTTCAAAAGCGATTATTATTAGGTGTATTGTAGAGCGCAAACCGCCAACTGGGTTTAAAAATCTAAATAGTCAAGCTTCACACTAAGTTGATTAACCCTTTTCATATACTAAATACTCATTAACGAGTAGTTCACTTGGGAATATTCAGATAATTAGTTTAGCAAACGTTGTTTGTTTAACTTATTATTTGAACAGTTGCCACCAATTGATAAAACTCATTCTACATTTGTATTATCTTCTCTCCCTTTTTTGTTGCCTGGCTGTCGTCTGCTCATATTACCCTAGCACCCATTCAAATGAATAATAGACCGTTCCATCGTATACATTTATAACTAAGGAGAGACTCAATTTAGTATAAAAAAGGGTTAAACTCAATAACTAGGGTAATGTAAGTCATAACGGCTAAGACATTGGTAGTCAAAACGACTAATTGGACTATCAAACTCCAATTGTGTTAGTCAAAATGACCAGAGAAGACCAGAGAAGACTTGATCTAGATTTTGTTAAGTCATACTACAGAGATGTCTATAAGTTGAAAATTGTGTCCAGTTTTTGGTATGGTGAGACATGTATAAGTGGGGAAACTTCATTTACATCACATCAAAACTTCACATTGGTTAGAAAAAGTCCACGCAATAGGTTTTTTAATGTTTTTTAAACTGATGGCCATTTCAGTCTGAAACTTTGACTGAACGTGGGAAAATATTCTAATATCTGTCCATAAACGACATAATTTATACTAGATATTGGATGGCATGCAACTCGACGTATCCAACTTTTGAAAAGTTTGCCATCAATCTCCGCTGTCGCCAATTCCCAGGTTGTCCCTTCACTGTACTTGGAATTATTGGGCAATTTTACGCAAGTCCTGATAGAAGCGACCTTTCTCAGGGGCGCCGGAAGAGGGGGGCAGAGGGGGCAGCTGACCCCCCTGCCCTTGACCAAGGGGGGCGAGCGGGGGCAGGACTTGCCCTTTTTCTGGAGACAGAAAATGCTTTTTGTGTGTTTAATCTCGTGTTTTTATAGCAAATTGTGACTTTTTTGGTCCAAATACCACCAATTTCACAAGGAATATTATTTTTTTGTCAATTTTATCACCAAACGGCCTTAAAAACCGACAAATACCATTAAAATAGGGATTTTTTCCACAATGAATCCCCCCCCTGCCCTTGGATGCTTCCGGCGCCCCTGAACTTTCTCTCTATACACGTCGTGCATGGAGACTATATTATGACCAGAGACACATTAGGATTTCATATACCGACCTCATCTGTCGTCTGACCTCTTTGGCGAGAGAAAGCCGCCTGGGTTAATTCCCTTTCTTTAGCTCTCATAACTCTATAGAGCTGGAAAGGTTTTAATTTTAATGATACCATACGAATGGATAGCCTATAAGTCGGACCAAGACAAGGATCCATTAGAGATAAATGAAAATAGGGATTTGGTACCGGACAGACCCGAGATGATGGCCCGGAATAATTAAAATCTCGACATCCACGATGACCAAATGAATTTTCCGTTATTAAATCATTCCGTGTTTTCATAAAATATCTAGTTCACGGAATAGGGAATGGACGCGCTGGTGACCGGGCTGTATAACGAGATTACAGCCCGATCGATGGGATTGTGTTCCACTGGTCACGAATATATTCATTCGATATCTATGCACTACGGGATAAAAAATCAACAAATAAATACATCACTGTAGCTTCTGTTTCGTGACATTTGAGGGTTTTATGTCCAAAATAAAAGCCTAGAAACGAAATAGGAATTAATTGGGTTTGGTGTCTATAGACTTTCCCTCGTGGTCGACTCAGAAGAAATGTCCGTCGAACCCCAGGGTATATCGGTGTTGTCTGTGAATTTCAATGAACATTTCAGTCCAATTCTCGTTAGTGTGAGTCCGTCTGATTAGGGTGACCACTGAGGTTCCATAGTTGTTTTAATTTGCATCTGACCCCCAGCCGTGTAAAACATTGTAATTGATATTCCGTTGCCACACATCTAGCGATTTTCCTGAACTCGAAGACTTGCTTGGCTTTGATTGTGTAAATAATTATGTTGCACCGGAACTTGGTTTATAGCCACTTATTTATATATTTAACACTTTGCCTCAATCACTTTCCAAACACTTAACGACGGTCTGTCTCTTCCTATAACAAGTTTTATATATAGTTTCCTGGGTATAAACTAATAAATATGAATCGAAGACCATGCACTGTCCGGAAACGCATCTATCAATAAATATTGATTTTATTTCAAACTTTCAGGTATAATATGCATACAAAATATTTGGGACATTTTACGGTTCGTTTCGTTTCGAGTGTATCATGCGGGATAGGCCTAACTCTATCTGAAAAAAACAATTCTAATAATAGTAATGAAAAATTGTCCCAATTGACTATCGCATTATATAAGAACATAACGATATAAAATCAATATTAATTAACAGAAGCGTTTTGGCAGGTGTCTTCGACTCATATCTATTATTGTATACCCCTGAAACTATATAGGGAGAGATATAGACATACCATCAATTTTGGAGCGGCACCCCCATATGATATATTGATCAGTGTGTAAAGTGTTTGTATCTAATTTGACATAACATACAAAATACATTGGGCTGTATCCAGTATCATTTCAGTGTTTTTGTGTCTACCCTATATATCAAAAACAAAACATATGTTGCATTGATAACTAACTCAAGTGCACATGCTAAAACTATTAGTATATATCTGGTTTGATATCAAAAAAAATTTTCATTGCCTTATCGTGCTGTGGATTTAAAAACGCTTTCGTCAAAGTATTCCATCCCTGCTGAAAATTCAACAGCATATCACCTTTCAAATCATTGATCTTTTCTTTATCAGTTCGGCTTATTAGTTGGTTTTTCGTCAAAATTTAAATCATATAGCAGTATTCTCGTTGAGAAAGTCTCTTCGAGAACATTCTCTGTTCTCTGTTGATTTGTGGGTTAAACTCTTTGATAAACTCATCAAGCCAATTATTCTTTACGGATGTGAGATATGGGCTTCAGATATAAATTTGAACAGATTAAACACAATACCGTGTGAAATTACTCACATAAAGTTTTGTAAGTCTGTACTCGGAGTTAGTAAACAGGCGTCAAACCAGGCAGTTAGGGCCGAGCTCGGGAGATACCCGATAGTGATCGATGCTCTATCCAGAGCTATCAAATACACAAAGCGAATCTCTGAATCAGATCCACATTCACTCATCTATACCGCAGCTATGTCCAGTGATGAATTTGTCATCCCTGAACATGAATCAGTGAGACTCGGCATTCCAAAATTAAATGAAATTGTTACCAATGCCTCAATTCACAAACAGATAAATGACATTAAAATCAAATTGAAAGAAAACCACATCAACTCGGTTAGCCGGGACAACTCGGTTAGCCGGAACAGCTCGGTTCATGTAACAGCGAGTCATCCCGGCTAGCCGGGCTGAAAGTCTGGAACGTAACACCTTCGTTGAAACTTGACATGACGTTAGCCAATAAAATGCTCGCGTCATGTGAGTGACGTTTATTGACAACCTAAGCCACTCAGTCATGGGCGTGCCGACATTAGGGACCGACGTCGTGACGCGTGATTGACAGCTAGACGAATAGCTAGTTGCGTGAACGTCAACCGAGTTGTCCCGGCTAACCGAGTTGTCTCGGCTCACGTAACAGCGTGATCAAGTTGTTCCGGCAGAACGGGCTGTCCCGACCAGCCGAGTTGTCCCGGCTCATGTAACAAGCCCCTTAGAGATCACATTAGTGACGTGGGGTCCCGAACGTCTGAAATGACGGTTTAGATATCATATTAGTGACGTGGGGTCCCGAACGTCTGAAATGACGGTTTAGAGATCACATTAATGACGTGGGGTCCTGAACGTCTGAAATGACGGTTTAGATATCACATTAGTGACGTAGGGTCCTTAACGTCTGAAATGACGGTTTAGAGATCACATTACTTTATTAGTGACGTGGGGTCCTGAACGTCTGAAATGACGGTTTAGATATCACATTAGTGACGTAGGGTCCCGAACGTCTGAAGTGACGGTTTAGAGATCACCTTAGTGGCGTGGGTTCCTGAACGTCTGAAATGACGTTTAGATATCACTTTAGTGACGTAGGGTCCTGAACGTCTGAAGTGACGGTTTAGAGATCACATTGGTGACGTAAGGTCCTGAAAGTCTGGAGTGACGGTTTATATATCACATTAGTGACGTGGGTTCCTGAACGTGTGAAGTGTCGGTTTAGAGATCACAATAGTGACGTATGTTCCTGGTCCTGGAAGTGGGAATGTGGGATCATACAAAATGATACAAGTACTTGAAAAACAGTATATTTTTATCATTAATAACTCTCCAATAATATATCAGATATTGCATGTAAAAAACGTTGTTATATAAATTAATGTTACATTTGAATTACCATTAACAGTCCAATTAGTCCCAAAAGACACCAAATTTGAAAAAAAATTTAAACTAGACGGTAAACATTGGAAAATGTCTAAGTATTGAAAATTATACTGAAAATCATACTCATACTTAAATAATTTAAGTTGCTACACGATTAGCAATTCTTTATTGGACAACTGTCAATAATTCTTCTTATTGGCAATCTTTTTACAGACTTTATTTTTGCTCATTTACCCACTGCGAGTCCCTTTAATGTGGGATGGTATAGTTTAGAAACAACAATATAGACATATAGACAATAGGCAGATATCTGGGGTCAGCTTATATATAAGACACCACCCAACCAATCCCTGATTCCCTGTTCCAATTCCCTCATTAAACATAAACTCGCCGTCAGATTCAACTCGGCTCATATCGACTGACTCTCTCTTTTAAGAAATGGACCCAATTATTCTTCAGTGCGACCTGGTCGCAAAAACCTATAGAACTTTATTTCTTTTATGTCCGGTCGCATCAATATTTCAGTATTCATTATAGCGTCGGCCGGCGATTCTTCCAGTTTTAATTGCGAAGAGAAATTTATGGACGGATCGTCATCCTGTTTTGTCGATGACCACTGGTTATTTTCACGACATTTATCATGAAAAACAACCCCCATCTTCCGGACAGATGTACGATTGATCCGCAGGTTATGACGTTTGTATGTGGGTGACTTGGGTTATTTGTATAATTTATTCTTACACCAGTTGGTAATGGTGCGAAGAAAGAATGAAAATCGCATGATACTAAATCACAAATAGAAAAAAAAACACATTTATGTGTTCCGATGCAGGCTTCGGCGGGAGAATTGATAATTTTCAGGACTCCTCATATATACCACATCACTCGACCTTGTCGACCAATTCCTTTACCGGGAATTCAAACTGTGGGCTGAGACACAGTGCGATGGTTTTACATTTACTCAAATTGATTTAACTTAGACCAATTTTTTTTAATGTGTTGGTTTATGGGTAATTGTTTTTAAATATATGGTACATAATAATTAGTATAGGAGGGAAAACATTTAATAAAATTTGTTTTGAATTTTAATTTGATAAAAAAAATCAGATGCGAGGATAAAACAAAATTTAATTTAATATAATACCTATCAATGTTATACGTAATGACGAAGTGAGTCTGTAATAGACACGAAAGAAGTCCTTCGGGAGTATGTTAAAATATTAACATTACATGTTATAGTGCTACAATTGTTCAGAAAAAGCTTCTTCTGATTGGTGTACAAGGGAATTCTGTGAGGTCATTCTAAATTACAGCCATTCAGAAATAGTTTTACATCATATTCTGGCATGTTTGATGCTCAATTACTATTATTACTGTCTAGATTTGCTATACACCCCATTAGACTCGGGTGAAATCAAATAAGTGCTGATTCCATATTTGTTTTTTCAACCCTTTCGTTTTTTTTTTTTTTTTTTTTTTTTTTGGTGGGGGTGATATATAAACCAACAAAAGAAAAAAATGGCCTAGCGAGTTTCATGGAACTGATCCCTGATTCTGCATGCTTCGTGTGGCCCCATCATCTAGAGTGAGAATTATCGTGGCTGGTGGACATGACCTGCAGTCGCCTTCACCACTCCATCACCTCTCGCTGGAACGAACCTAGAAAACCTCGTTATATTCGCTGAGTTAATTTCACAAGAATATTGATAAAAATTATGTACGTCAAAATTGCCACACCAAAGGGTCTTGATGAGTTTGGCTGGAAGCCATTAAAATGAATAATGAGAAATCAGGAGCTTTCGCTGACCAGCTAATCACGGTCCACCTCGATCGATTGATTGCGTTAAAAATTCGGACTGGACATTTCGTTCATTTAGCTGGATATTACACTTTACTTACTGACTAATACGGAGTTAAAACAAAATTACAGGAAGCGAGATGTGGTCAATACTATGTCCGAAACCTCAAAGCCACTCGCCGATAACCTCTGGCATTTTGAAGAATTTGATTAGCCAAAAAGCGCCCCCTAGTCAGATGACCGTAAATTTAATGAGAGTTTCAAGGGAAGTAATTGCCTCACTACACAACATCACGGGGTACTCAATGGTGAGTCGAGCGAACAGATTACGATCTTGTATTTCTGATGTAGAACGACAGTGTCTGGTGTCTATATCGGGCACCGAAGACACGAGTTGTGCCACGGGCTGTTGGACTCCTCTTCTTATGTCAGCATTTCTGCGTCGATTCTTGTGACTCTGATCTTATCCGATCGAGCGCAAGGTTGACCATAACACCTTTCCTGACATTTAGAGAATTAAATGTGTTCATTCATTCCACATCGATATATGAAACGACATTGATCAACACAGTTGCAAGAATATATCGATGAAATAATTGACATTATTGGAAGAACATGTATATACCAATTGTGTAAACTATACATGCAGGACGAAGCCGCATTTCACACTTATACGCCCAAGATTCATTGCGGACTCTGAATGATCATTGGATAGTCTGTGTACACCAAAATGAAATCAGCACACTAGGAAATGAGTATAGAGTTATGCCTCTTGAGACTTGGCACCCGAAACATATGGGTTATCAAACTCCAGGCATAGTTATCTCCCATCGCTCCGCTGAGATATCACTGCCATAAGGACATTTGGTAAGGATTTCTTACGTGTTCTTATTTCTTATGTTTTAGGATTAAAATTGTCCATGTCTGGCTCAGTCTATATTGTTTTTATCAATACCGAAAGAATTACCATTATTGCAAACTTTTGGTGGTCAAAATAAGATAATAGTTGACTAAATATAGTTCCGACGATATGTAAAAATATATGTATTTGTCCGCAAAGTACCATCCTTGTGGCAGTGCTATATCGCAGTGCTAACATAGAGGGCGCTGCGTGGAGTTTGATGAGTTATGCCTATCGTGTTAACGTTTTCGCTGCTGTACGTCAGTACTGAGTACGGACCAAAAATGTGACGCTGTGTGATATGTCCATACTGAGTACGGACCTACTTCCGCACACAATCAGGCGACAGTCATTCACAAGAGGAAGTAAGAAATTAGTGCAACTGAACCAGTGTATATCGACGTTTTCGATCAATATATGGTGTTCCGAGGATTGGTAATGATAGTAGCCTTTGCATGAGGTCATTGTTATTGTTTTCGCGACATTTTGATTATAATTTTCCAGTGCAAAATGGGCAGAACATTAACGTTCCCGCACCCGACGTCTTTCAGCAGTGAAAATGTTAATGACTTGTTTTATATGTATAAATGTCGTGTAGCTCTTCGTCAATTTTCATTTTGATTCCGTTTGTAGCCACACATGGTATTTTGATATATATTAGATTAATTATAGCACACAAATATAATAGTTTATTATAATGTGCTGATTGAATAATATACAATTAGGTGTATGATCTGAAAATATCCACAAACTGATGTCTTCTCAGTCATTCAAATGGAAAATTTCTACTATCCCACCCAACACACTTGTATAAGGGCAACCCATGTGCTCGAGAGATAAGATCCTTCTACATATACATGTTTCCAGTCAAAGTTCATGCCAGATATATACCCGTATAGTAAAGTGATAATATTTCATCCATCATGGCCTGAGGTGCGGGGTCGAAGAATCCGGTCCAATATGTGGGCCCCACCGAAGATGAAATTGCTCCACTCACAACCCAGGTCGAGACGGATAGTAATATTCTCAATGAGCACTACACAGGAGTATAGATGGATATAGGGGGCTATATAATGCATCGTGTGTTGACAGTTATTCGCATTGAAATATGCTCGACGGTCTTGTCGAATTGTTATTTTGTTGTAATGTTAGCTCTGTGTCAGCTGTTATATTAGGTCATATCACGACAATGGCAGTTGTATTTGTGTTGGAACACGGAACACCACACATAGGGTTAATTTTACAGAGAAAGCTCTTTACTGCACGTTGAAACCACCGATCAACGATAACCAACTGGTAAATTAACCGCATGCATAATAAGAATAAGATAAGTTACTCACCCGCTCTTTGCGTGGATCACAAATCGGCCCCTAATGGAAATCGAACCAGCTTCGCCATCGCTGGATGGATTATGACGGCTTAAAGGCCCACTCAATTTTCGAACCCCCAAATCGCATTATATAAAATATATGCCATATTATATATCAATAAAAAGAGGAAGCTCCAACGCATTGTGTTATCAACTTATCAACATGTTGTTGTTGTTGACGTACCGACGTATTTTCTGTGCTTAAATTTCATCTGGACTGCACTGCAAAGTCTTATTTGCAATGGAAGGGGAATAACTTTATATCTTAGTTTGAGTTATGTTGCATTTTGGGAGCGTAACGGGGGAAATGTTTCTATGATTTCAGCTATTTTCTATTACTCTGTGGGCACCTTCCGAGACGTTCCAAATGGTGATGAATTGTAGAATTTTAATCATATATTATGTCATAGATTGTTATTAAAACCGTATATCAAGGCACTATAAACAATAGTCGGTGACTCGAAAATTAAATGGGCCTTTAACCATCACTTTACTAAATGGATTCTCTTATTGACTTATAAAAGTATACATTGGAATGGTCTATTATTCATTTGGAGGATGTCCAGGTGTATAATAAAAGCAGCCTAAAGACAGGCGAACAGATAATACAAGGGAAGAATGATTCGTATTCATTGCATGGTGGGAATTGTTTACATATTGGAGTTGAACAAGCGACATTATGTTTGTTGAACTTATTATCTGAACATTTCCTAAGGGAACTACTTGTCCATGAGTATTTAGTAAAGAATGGGTTAATACGGTGTATCTTACCGACTGAGGCACCGGTGTCCCGCTCGTAAACTGTGTCATCCTCGGCAGACGAACAGTTAATGACGTATTATGGGCATCAATCTTGACCATAACGAGGGTGGAGAATTTTCTCCGGGTCATTGTTTCGGCTCGTTCAATCATTCCAGTGTTTGCTTTCCCGACACTTATGAGCAATTTTCAACGATAAACAACAATCTTTCATCCAACGCAAATGAATATTTTGCGGCGAAAAGTTAAATTGAGTTCGTGTGACCCCGACGACCAATATCCACCAGAGGAAAAAGATTCGCTTTTATTGGCACCACCATTCATCAGGCGGGGATATTTGATTTAAATAAATTTATCCCGGCGAATGGAGTATTGACCATCGCCGCTAGCTGACCACCGCTGTCTTCGATTTAATTTCAACTCAAAGTTTGGATTTACCAGACCATTCGCGTCGGCGATCTACAGTTAATGCCGTTACCATAGTTACCTTCTCTGAAGCAATGTTATGGATAATAAAATACTAATGTAATTTGAACGGTGATGCCGAGGTTGAAATGAAAGTTAAAACTAGGTCCCGGATCGATCGTCTGGTCGGACAGCCGACCTGGTCAGTTAGCCCCGGGAAATTGGATTTACAGTCCCGCAGAAAATCACTTTGAAAACACTCTTCGGGATTTCTTTTCATGGGCTAGATTGAAAACCCACTTACAAGGGGAAATGATTCATCTGGTAATATATATGATTGCTGGCGTGGACATTTCCAATTAAAGTTTCGGACGTGCCGGTACGTGATCCAAATTGTTGAGTTCCGCACTTTTATGAATCTATTGGGATTCTAGATCTAACCAGTCTGAGAGATGCAATCAATGTACGATGAACACTGTCAAGAAATTATAGAATGTTTAGAATCCAATGCGAGAATAATTGTGTTGCATTTTACAAGTTGTTATACATGTAGACGCCAATATTGGACTATTTTACAAATAATTTAGATGCCAATATACTGGAATAACTGAGTCGCATTTTACAAGTTATTTTAGATGCCAATTCAGGAACATTTTAGTCAAATTTTACAAGCCTTTTTTATTTTAAATACAAATAATGAAAAAATTGAATCGAAATTTACAAGTTATTTAGATGCAAATACTAGAATAAGTGAATCGAAAGTTGTTTTATAAGCCAAATACTGGAACAATTGAGTCGAATTTTACAAGTTGTTTTGGATGCTAATTCTGGAACAAATGAGTCGAATTTTACAAGTTATTTTAGATGCCAATACTTAAACAATCCAGCAGAATTTAACAAGTTGTTTTAGATGCAAATACTGTAGCAATTGGGCACACACCAATATAATAGGATATATACCATTTACATTTTAAGTTTGAAACATTGAGTGTCATTGTAAAGAGCTCGTATAATATACATCTAACACTACTGAGTGGTATTATGTTATTATATTTCATACCTGGATTGTAAGTCTTAAAAACTCTGGCTCAGTCAGTTATATTGTGTAATTAGTCTATATTGGTCTATATATACACACATCGCTTATATTGGTCTTCCTTGTGTTTACTTACAAACGAAAGCGGACATCGATTGCGGTCGCAGACGGTATTTTGGCACCAGGAGTCTGGTCGCACTACACTATATAGCGTCCACGGAGACGTGAAACAGAGGCTAACGTGCCCATAAACTATATAGTTCGAATTGTGTTCAGGGATGTGACGTCAGGTGATTTGCGGGTGTCTCACTCGGATCGGGTCGGAAAAAAGTGCCATGACAGTAGGCTGAAATTTTTGTTTTCCTCTTGGAAAGGAAAATATTTTTTCCAATTTCATGCGGGGTACCCACCCCCTTTTTACCTCCAAATCCAGCCAAATCACCCCTTATTTGAAGGATTTTTTTTTTTTTCCAATTTCATTTTTTCCACATTTTACCTAAAAATCTGTAGTCTCACCATTTAGGCTTGGTATTTGTTTCAGTTATAAAGCCTGAGAACAGATAAGAATCGTATAAACCTGCAGCACCCATTGTTATCCTGTTTGTTTTTGTTTATCAATTGACTCATGACTTGTAAACAAGTTATATGAACATTTTACCATATTTCCAATGCTTGTCTGTAATCACTTCAAATACAACTGTATCGAAAATATAAAATAAAATTCAGGCAAAACATTTATGCTAAATAGTAATGGACCCACACGATATTATACCATCTGACAACATTGCGTTTAACAGATTGATCAGCATTCATATGGCTTTGATGTGAAATTGTGTCCAAAAAAACCCCAATAAATTAAACTAAAAAATCAAACAAAAATCTGGATGTGGCTTTAAATAGCATTCAATACTTTCCAGCATGATGAGATTTCCATGTTTTGGTTACAATACACCAAATACAAATTAGTAGAGTGATTTCTCCTGGCACTACCAAGCTAGGATCAGCATAAAAAAAATTCTGGCAGCTGAATGGTCAATAATACATGGATGAAAAGTGCACGAAAAAATGCACAAATGTGTTTCCCGTCGAGAAACATCAAATATAACCACATGGTAAATAGTTATGGCTGCACAAATGGCGTATAATTTATGGGAGGTGTTTGTGGTTTTTTTATATCATTTTTTTCTCAATTTTAAGGGTAGTGTGACGTTTGTCAAGCTGCAGTGTGATTTACCACGTTCACAAGTACTTTTGGGCACATTTATGTGTGTCTAAAAGGATGTTCTTTAATTTCAAATACCCGTGCAGGGTCAAAGCTTTCCTGCGAATACAGGCCAGTGGGATTTGTTAACACTGAGGCCTATGTAAATCATTTGGTGTATTGTAACCCTTTGCCTCTTATGCTGTCTGATCAGGTCTAATGAGTAAACATTAATGATATAAATGAATAGCTTTATTCATTTTTACTTACTGTAATCATGTCATAACTGTCCATTTTCATCTTGAACCAGTGGCGTTGGTACTTGACAATGTGATCTGGTGCAAAAGACGAAATTGTGAGTGTTGGTTTGTAACCGGGATTTATGAGAAGCATTATGCCTATATCCACACTAACTACCCCCCCCCCCCCAAGCCCTGACCTATAAGTGCCATACATACTATAACAATGATGCTGAACACTTTGAGGCAATGGTTGGGGAAATTTTCATAACTCATACCTGACACAACATTAGTTGGAAATTCAGACCAAAATTAGGATGAATTTGTTCGTATTATGTGATATTCCAACCAGTATTTTGTTTTCAGACCAAAAATCGAATGTTTTGTATGTAGGATGCATGTCATTGAACAAAACCTCTTCTGTTCGATGTGTTATAGGAGCAGTGGTATGCCCCCATATTGACTGCATGGACGCGATTTTGGCGTCCTGTGAATGATGGGTCAGTTAGCGCACCATGTAATGTTAGTAACTAATGTAACTGTGTCGTAATCTATCCACTGATAAAAATTCCAACATGTTTCACGCCTGAAACAACAACTTTTGTATAAAATAGGTTGAGATTACATGCATAATAAATGAGGGGTTTTTTTAATTTAATTTTTGATTTTTTTTTTCTATTTCAAATTTTAACACGGTCATAAAAGTTACATACTGCAACAATGAGACATCCGCGAACATACATCGCAAATACATACATCCTGCAAAAAGTCTAATGGGTACGCAATATAGCGAGTACGTTATTTATCAAAGTTATAAGTTGGTCTGTCAAACATGTTCTTATTAGCGTCAGACGTCCGGAACATCCATTGATTTTAGGACGCTGTTTCCTGAGAAACATTTGGAACGTCTGTTCCATGCAGTTTTATACTCATTCAGCTTTCAACGAGATGAAAGTATTTCAACGAGCACGATTCTTCGTCATTAGAGGCAATAAAGAAGTACATTACACAATGAGGTATCACTAGGAACATGGCGGACGGAGAATGCAAATGGTCCCATAATCATGTCACCAGATCCCATTAAACGAGTCGGTCGATCAAAACCACCTGTCATCTCATAACCAAATCGATGGATTAAAATCAAGTGACCTTTATTCAAACAAATGGACGACTGTTGATGGTCATAAAGTCGCGGTGTATATAGATTGTGTACTAACGCTCATCGTGAGTACAATCGTGCTTTGTTATACATGGGACACCTTGCAACAAATGGCTGGGTCTTCATTTAATGCCCGACTTTGAATTTTCAGTTACTCCCCCTTAAATTTAACCAAACCACATTCCCAACTCAGATAAATTCCATTTGCTTCCCTAGAATTTCTGATGCACAGAACTGTACATATATTGGATATCCCAACCCGACAAACACAGTATATCGAGCTACATATGCTTGGAACTGTTATCAAGTTAGGGTAAATTTAAACTGTCTTAAAGGGATTCAAACCCTTCAAAATATAATAAAAGTCTCCAATACTACTGTCACCAACAAGTTCATGAAAATAAACTAACTTCCTTTTTTTTTCATTAATAATAACTCTCCAATAATGGGATTTCGCATGTCAAAACCATTGTTGTATGTAAACATTACTCGTACATTGGAATTACCAATAAAAGTCCAATTAGTCCAATAAGATACCAATTACCACAATTTAATAACAAGCTGAAGCCTCTGACGGTAAACGTTAGAAAAGGGCTAAGCGTTGAACAATATTCTTACTCTACGATTAGCGATGTTTGTTAACAAATCACTGTAACAGTTATGTTTACATAACAATGGTTTGAATACGCGAAAATACTATCAATAATGAATATAAGAACACAGTTTTACAAAATCTAAGTTTAGATTTAAATGTTAAATTGAGCAAGGAGTTCAATTTAAAACATTCAAAAATTAAATTAAAAAAAAAAATTGTTCTTTTATTTTTTTAAATGAAAACGTGTAAGATATCAATACATGTATGTAACCAATGTATGTACATGTATGTAAGCAATGCCCACCGAGGAGACTTTCAGTTAATTAGATTATAAGGGCAAGCGCTGATAAACCAATTAAATAATTAAACTATTTCTGATGAAACCTTGTCTCCCAGCAACCGTAAGCTCTTCCCACAAGTGACTACGTGTGGAAAGCTCTATTAGACGGGTTCGATGTTTTAAGGCTATGAGCATAATTTGCTATTCTATAGGTAACACTACACATGTGTAGCCATCTACAATGGCACGCCGGCAATCCGTATCAACTTTCCGGTTGCAATTATTGTATCCATCCCCAGCAGTGGTAATTAACTGGGTGTACACGACACGCGCTGAGTGCGTGCGGCCACCAGTCTAAATAAACTAGAGCCAGTCTAAATGCGCGGACATCTAATTCATTGAACTGTCCACACTGCGCGAACTTGTTACAAGTTTGTACTACATGATATATTTTTTGAATAATTGAATGTATCCAACTAGCCTGAATCAATTCTTCAATCGGCTTAGCATAAATGGTACTGGTGCGATTATTAGAGTTTCAGAACGTCGGCGAGAGCGATAGGAGATATTTACATTATTTTCTGCTAACCATTCTTCGGGAAAAAATGTCAAATATAAATATTTTTAACCCTTTGAGTGCCAGGTCCGATTTTTGTATCAACCCATATACCCTGTGCCAATTCATTCTCGTATATATGCGAGTCGACCATAGGTCGCCTCGCATATATAAGAGAATGCATTGGCCTAACATTTGTTGTTTATTTTTTTTGTTTTTTTTTACAATTTTTTACAATTTTAATAATTTATTCTTATATTCTTTAACAGACTTATTTTGTAGGTTTAGGGCCGATGAGATCGGCCCCTGGCACTCAACGGGTTAATTAAAGGAAGACTCTAGTCTAAGGGTGCGTTCACACACTGGCAAGTTTGCACGGCATTGTTAATTTGCAGGCATTTTCTCATAGAATAATCTATGGTGCCAGGATATGAAGGGCGACATACATATCAAATGCATATTTACCAAAGCTAACGACATGCGAAGTAAAATTTCGGTAGTTCCACATGTAACGGTGCTGCTAACACATTGCCTTAAAATACCTGTATGATTGATTCTTGCGAGATAATTGCATGCAATTTATAGGCAATTTTCGATAACCCAGCTACTCGTGGAACTACATAGTTTTTACTGCGCATGTAGTTAACTGTGGTACAGATGCATTTTATAAACATGTTTGCATTCGGTTTTTGGCACACTGTAGTTTTGTATACCGAAATGCCCCCAAATAATGACTGGTAAATTTGCGAGTATATGAACGTACGCTAAAGCATAATAACTTTGTGTTTATTTATACGGCTCACCATGTATGGCCAATGTACATTAACACAGAATAACAAGACAAAATGGACGGATTACATCAAACAAAGTTAAGAAGTAACAACAATGGTATACTATATGTGTACAGCATATATGTGGCCAAAGTAAGTTCTTATTTACTTTACTTCTCTGTCAGACGAGTGCGCCATACTTTACGAGAACATATCACCCAATTTGTTAAACATCCCCAATGAGAAACTAATTAAACAAATAATGACCAGTACAGACTCAAAAAACTATACGGGCTCTGGCACACTTCGTCCACTGTGGATTGAAAAAGAAAGGGGTTTGGCAACCGAGTAACGAACTCTTAAATCGAGTAAAACTAAAAAGAAACAAATATTCTTCGACTTGAGACCATGCCAGTCTCAATGCTGAATGGTATGTTTGCCAATCACATACATATATTATCACAACTTATGGTGGGAATATATACCACATGTATATTACCATATATCATCGTATACCGCCATATACCATTGTTGTTACTTCTTAGCTTTGTTTCATGTAATCCGTCCATTGTGTCTTGTTATTCTGTGTTCATGTACATTTGACGATATATGGTGTACTGAACAAATAAACATGATTGATTGATTGATTGATTGATTGATTGATTGATTGATTGATTGATTGATAATGCAAATTCCCAATAAGTTGAATAAAACCAAACTCGATGCAAATACATATAACTACATTATTATGTGCGACATATTGTGTCAAGAAAAGAAATGACCGTATGAATACATGACCTTTCACTACATTGTGATACATTATGTTTCTTTGGTATGTATGTATACATTTGACCATATTTGGTGTAAAAGTATAATAAATTGATATTGATAATATATATATGATTCGCATATATATATACCAATCAAACCGGCATCCATGGTTTCAAGTCGAAGGGTCTTTATTTCTTTTAGTTGGACTCGATTTAATTAAGAGTTCGTCACTCGGTTGTCAAATCCATTTCTTTGCCATTCCACAGTGGATGAAGGGTCGAGTCCAGTCGGTGGATTATTACGGTTTGTATCGTTCTCGCAAGGATTCCTGCAGTAATCAGGCATTTAACATGAACCATCTGTTAATCCTCACTTTATCTTATCTGTGCGTGCGTAAAGAGCACGGATGTTTGATTAACTTTCAATTAATTTCAGAACTAATCAGAATACGCTGTGTTAAACCGACGCAGGGAAGTCGGAAGCTTTTAGAATGGAACAATAATAAAATCTCCTGAAATCTCTGACTATCTCTAATCCTCGCGGTTTTGTACGAGAATTCATCTTGCTTGACCCTTCTTGTCAATATCTACCAGAGCGCACCAGTCGTATACCAGAGCTCACCAGTCACATATTTCTAATCTGATTCTGTCACATGCAGGTTGGCTGGGTACTAGTCTGTGATTTTCTATATTTAGCGCTGATTTTTCCAGCCAAAATAGCGTAACCTGGGACTAATATAAAATATTGTTACATTAGTCCCAGGCGGAACCGATCGCTCCAAAGTCAAAATGTCTATGTCCTTTGAGAACATAAAAACTAAAAACTTATTGACAGAATGGAGAATTATAGCTGTAGTTTTGTTGACGGTTTTCGCACGCTATACTCAGCAAAATGACAGCAAATTAGAACTTTTGTGTTTGACTTGACTGATATGTGTGCCATACATGTTGTCGACCATATGCGGTTAGACTGTAACAGTTGTGTTGATAAAATAATCGGAGAACCAAGTCACGCCGTTTCGAGATATATATATAGTTCTTTGCTTTTAGTGGGACTTTGCAAACTTAAGGTACGAAATCACACATTTGTTTTTTCAATATTGTGTTTGCTTGATAAAGGGCAACAGGTGGTTCTGTTCGCGTAGTATATCTTAACATATATATCGCGGAAGTCCACGAATGTGAGTAAAATGTCGCCGGTATCAGCGGTCTTATCGAGTCATCAAGGGGGTAACCCCATGCATTGAATCTTCTCGTATCACACACTCCAGTTTTAAATAAGATTAAAGACGCCCTGACTGACTTGTCGCCATAACATGATAACACCAACATCTGTTAATTTTCTATACCAGAAAATAATTGACACATGATCCAGATATCGATTTTCAAAATAGGGATTTTTAACACGTATTAAATTTTTGTCAGCCTTGTAAAAATTTCGATGATCACCTCTTATTTCCCGTTGCATTATCTCGCAATAGATGCGGTTACGTCTTATCTTAGGTTTCGAATAGGTTCTAGTCCTGGTCACATCGGTTCGAAAACTGCATTAACTGAGACACATTAGATTTGAAAACATTTTAATCCGCTGAATCGATATGAAGGTCAAAAGCATGCCAGTGGTATAAGACATTTTCACATGATTGATGCGCTATGCGTTTATATATTAAAATCATAATTAACACGACCAACCTGATCCTGGTGTGTAATCGAATATCTGCATCATACGGTTTCAAAATTGAGTACTAATGGATCTGCAACATACAGAGCTCTGGTTTAGTGTACCGATATATCAGTGCAGTTGGTTCAGATTGAAGGACGGTACACCATTTATACACGCTTATTTCTAGAATAAAATTATCAAACTCAAAGAAATTATTGTTATTGCTGTTCCATATTTACAAATACGTGCGGAACATACACATCTCGTTCGCCTCAATCATGAAACCGGAGAGGAACGCAAAAACTATTACTTATAAACCAATGAAATTGAAGTAATCACATTACGAACTTGTTCAGTAGACCTAGGAAATAACTCTTTATTCTTTATTTCCAGTTCTTAAATAGGCCATTTCCATGTGATATATGCTACTTTCTAAATTCGATGACTGAAACCTTTGCCTAATTTCACTGAATAAGGTAATATGACGACAAACATTCTCATGTTCCAATATTCAACGTTGTTGTCCAGTGAATATTTTATTTGGAAGTTATATTTCGCTCGGTCACACGCATGTGATATTGCTCTTGTGCTTTAAAAAGGGCAACTGGTATTCAGGCACTTCTATGTATGCCTTCCCATTTCTAAATTCTATATCAGATTATCACTGACCTCAATAACATTCGAAACTTGAAAATGTCAGAACTCGATATCATGCGTGTGACATGGCGTAAACACTGTAAAATAATATGGTGATTAATATTGTGATTAGTATATCATTTGCATGCATACTTATATAACATGTATATACTTGTCATTAAATTTTGTATACATGCTCGCCTAAATTGAGGAGGTTAACAATAAACAACTACAACGGGTGACGTGTAATAAACACAGAACGACACGTTTGTTAATGGTTTTGTTGATACGGCACGTGTGCCATCGCGGAAGGATATAACTCGAACCCAAGTCTCTCGTTCTATCCTTCCACATCAACACTCGTGCCGTATCAACCAACCCATTAACACGCTCGTGCCGTTCTGTGTATATTCACTTCATATTGATTGAATTTTTCAGGAGTAACCACTCTGATGAAATAAAAGTCACCTATAATTGACTCTAAATTTTTTTTATATGTATATATAATAATAATAATACAAACGGGAATAAGGCACAAGTTTTGTCAACTTATGAACACATGTTCGTGTGGTCAACATCGCTTTGGCACTTGGCAGTGTTTAGGCTTCAATTGTTAATACCCATGTTGTATAGGGGATAAGCCTGTGCCGATGTACTATAGTATATATATATCGAATCTAGAATTACCATTGGAATATATTTTAATACAAACAAAAACATTCACATTTGTTTAAAATCTATTCCACAATCGTTGACGCGAGGCACATTTTATTCAACTGAAACGCAGCATTTGAATACATATTGGCGTATACCACAAGTTGAAGAATACAAGCTGAAACTACATCAAGTTGACATTTTCTCCAAGAGTGACGTACGATACGTCAACGACCGGCCCCTGCATGTATGCAGATGCTCCGAAAACAAAACCCGGTCGAAACTATGGTAGTTGTAGCATCAACGGAGGCCACAGCCAGGGATTGAACTAATCCAATGCAAGGGTGTGGAATAAATACAAAACATAACTTGCACCATGAGTTCAAATCAGTTATCGAACTCGTTGCGGACGGCGCATATATATAGTTACATTGCACCGATGTCTGATCTCGTGAAACATCGTTGCGCCATCCAACCTCATTCGATAAAATATTCTCAAGTTTGATAAGCGTAGAGTTCTGTCATTATCCAGATACCTCAGGATGTAATATCAGAGTCCACATTGTGACGCAGTGGTATCAAGTTATACTGACTATACTATGGTACATTATGCTTCTCACTAAAGAAACCGTTTCGGAATGAATGTCGCACTGACTGCATTTCTGGAAATAGAGAACAGAGTTGTCCCACTGCTAGATAATATTTCCCCACCAGTAAATTAATGTAGTGGGTGTGTTGTTGGGGGATACGGTGCTGTAGTCGTTGGCGCACATTGTGTGAACCGCGAAGCTGTTCTCACTAAATGTGCCCCAACGACCACAGCGACGCGTCCCCCAATAACACACCCACTACTTTGCTTTTTGATGATTTATTTCCATAAAAAAGGCTGAGTGTATTCTTATTTATTTTCTGCCGATAATTGAGACTAGCCAACGCAGCACATTAAGTCAGCCCAATATAATATTCCCAAGTACTTAGCAGCGATAACGTGATCGATATAAATAACTTGCTTCAGATACAATTCGACTGAACTTTGAAAAGCACGCCCAATTATTCTGCTGACCGTTTTTAGTGATTAGGTCAGATTGTGTCAACAATTTGTGACGTTGTGTTCGTGTTATTGGGGTATGAAACGGGTGACCAAATTGGCAGTTGACCAATCACCGAACAGGATTTAGTGTAACAAAGATGGGCTATGTAAATATATACATATACTCATCTCCAAAAACCACATGGACTTCAAATTAGCCTTGCAGATTACACGTAAGAATTCTTTAACTTCCAGTGTTCACGCTTGTACAATGTGGCGTGGACACAGTGGCGTACTCCTGGTCCAAAATGAATCAGGGAGCTAAATGTGTTCCAGAGTCGGGAAGCGAGTGCACCGTGAAATGTTAGAAGTGAAGGTAATAGAAGAATGGCCTTCACCCGATACATGTGACATGTTATTAAAGGATGAAATCTTTTTTATTTGATTTTTTCATCATATCAAAATAATTTAAACATGTGAATTAATGGGGGAATGGATATTTGTGAGTGGGACATTTATTTAACTAGCTGCTGTGGGATGTCGTACACTTGGGGATTTATTTTAATAAGTAAACACATTACCTATATATGATTTTTCTTGCATTTTCTTGCATTTTCGTGATCAACTGGTGTCAATCTAACTGGGTAAACAGCACTGGAGTGGCCTGTAGGCTTCAATTCAGTTAATTTGGCTGAAATGTTAACACTGTCGTCTATGGGAAACCATTTAGTTCAGTGATTCCTATAGCTACGCCACGATCGAATCTTTTTGGATTATATAGGGAGAGTTCACAGAAGTCCTACATCGGAGAATTTCTACGAATATTAGACGCGTTGTTTGACAAGCGACAGTGTCTTGTGCAAATTATGCAGAAGATATTTCAATCACATATTTCATCTCATTTCGACGCGGCTTAGTGACCAAACAGGTAATTACTGACCAAGAATCCAACCCCCTCACAACTTGTAAGATTTCTTTGATATTATCATCAGAACATTTCTAAGTTTTCTTTAATTTTGTAGACTTAAAGTACCCTATGGGAGCAGAGATATCCAAATACGGCACACTCACTTCAAGATTGTATGGCTGTTTTAGAACAAGGGAGATTATTAAAAAAAGTATAGGCACATTAAACCCTGTAGACGACAACATGTGACGTCACTCACACGACGGTTACTCGTGTAAAACTGCACGACAATATCCACCAGACGGTTCCCATCGTGAGTTACCCGAGATTGAAACATTGAAATTTGAACAGGAATTAAATAAATGTACTTCCTCCAAACAGCATTGATGTATCCTATACCAATAAATTGCATCGTATATAAAATAGAAGGCGCCACCAACATTATATAAGTTTGTGTGGATTTTTGACGATAACATGATGTGGCAATGACGGCTTGGAGTTTATGTTCAGCCATATTAACTAGCACCTACATGTAATACGAACACGTTTGACTACCACAAGATAGTCAATCGGGGTTCACGATTAGTTGGCTATTGGCATATAATCGCGACCACGGGAGGCACGCGTGGTTTAGATTGAATATCATATTTAATCTGAAGGGTAATAACTCTATAAAGAATGTACTTTGACGAAATAACGGCGATTTGTATGAGAAATTGCAACACCACAATATATCAACTCTGGTGAAATATAAATCAAAACACTTCTTCAAATATGTCCGTTATTTCGTCAAAAACACTTCTTCAAATATCTCCGTTATTTCGTTTATAAAAATAATTTCCTATTTCTATATTTCGCTCTATATTTCGCTCTATTTCCCTATTTCGCTTTTTCGCTCTATTTTGCTATTTCGTTGTATTTTCCTATTTCGCCTTTTCGTTGTATTTCATATTTCGATAATTCGCTATATTTGACATATTATGGGATATGGGATTATATGATATCCAACATTCTGATATTCAATCGAACATCACGTACCACCTGTGCTCGCGATTAGATGCCACTAGCCATCTAATCGTGAACGATTACATATAGTTCGCTATATAATCATTGGCGTGTTGGCTGTAATTAAAGTATATATGTCCAGCCATTATAATCATTGGCGTGTTGGCTGTAATTAAAGTATATATGTCCAGCCATTATAATCAAGGTATATATGTTCAGCCATATTAATCAAGGTATATATGTTCAGCCATATTAATCAAGGTATATATGTCCAGCCATATTAATCAAGGTGTATATGTTCAGCCATATTAATCAAGGTATATGTTCATCCATATTAATCAAGGTGTATATGTCCAGCCATATTAATCAAGGTAGATATGTTCAGCCATATTAATCAAGGTATATATGTTCAGCCATATTAATCAAGGTATATATGTTCAGCGATATTAATCAATGTATATATGTTCAGCCATATTAATCAAGGTGTATATGTTCAGCCATATTAATCAAGGTATATATGTTCAGCCATATTAATCAAGGTATATATGTTCAGCCATATTAATCTAGGTATATATGTTCAGCCATATTAATCAAGGTATATATGTCCAGCCATATTAATCAAGGTAAATATGTCCAGCCATATTAATCAAGGTATATATGTTCAGCCATATTAATCAAAGTATATATGTTCAGCCATATTAATCAAGGTATATATGTTCAGCCATATTAATCAAGGTATATATGTTCAGCCATATTAATCAAGGTATATATGTTCAGCCATATTAATCAAGGTATATATGTTCAGCCATATTAATCAAGGTATATATGTTCAGCCATATTAATCAAGGTATATATGTTCAGCCATATTAATCAAGGTATATATGTCCAGCCATATTAATCAAGGTATATATGTCCAGCCATATTAATCAAGGTATATATGTTCTGCCATATTAATCAAGGTATATATGTTCAGCCATATTAATCAAGGTATATATGTCCAGCCATATTAATCAAGGTATATATGTTCAGCCATATTAATCAAGGGGAATATATATGTTCAGCCATATTAATCAAGGTATATATGTCCAGCCATATTAATCAAGGTATATATGTCCAGCCATATTAATCTAGGTATATATGTCCAGCCATATTAATCAAGGTATATATGTTCAGCCATATTAATCAAGGTATATATGTCCAGCCATATTAATCAAGGTATATATGTCCAGCCATATTAATCAAGGTATATATGTTCAGCCATATTAATCAAGGGGAATATATATGTTCAGCCATATTAATCAAGGGGAATATATATGTTCAGCCATATTAATCAAGGGGAATATATATGTTCAGCCATATTAATCAAGGTATATATGTCCAGCCATATTAATCAAGGTATATATGTTCTGCCATATTAATCAAGGTATATATGTTCAGCCATATTAATCAAGGTGTATATGTTCAGCCATATTAATCAAGGTATATATGTCCAGCCATATTAATCAAGGTGTATATGTTCTGCCATATTAATCAAGGTATATATGTTCTGCCGACAGCTCTTGTCATTCATATCAATTTGACATTTATTTCGGAATAATTATCAGCACAAAGTGCCAAAATTTCCAAACGCAAAGGACGTCATGAAAAAGAGCAGTCCAGCGAGAGCGTACCTGTAGCTCGTAACGTGTGTTGCTATGGTAACGCTTTATAGATTCGGCTGATGGGCCTGAGTTGCTGACGCCAAAACTACAAAAAACACCGAACATCGAGACAAGCTATGCATGGACACTTCGATCATTAATCCGATAAATTGGCTTCAATTAAAATTAAACCTTTCATTTCACATATATTGCATCATCTTATTCGTCAGACAATTAGTTGCTCTTTGTTATGTGTTCCTTTACACGTCGGACATGGACAAATCCAAATCAAATGACCGCGTGTAGTGTAGTGGCAATGCTCACTTTAGTCAGACGAAATTCGTTGGCAATAACAACGTACATACTTTACACGTTAGTGTAACTTAACCTCACTAATATGCATGGTTTCCCAGCTACACGACTTAACGAACTGCGTGATTCCAGCTGCTTCTCTGTATGTTATTCGGCATATTGTTATATTGTCTCCATTATATGCGGCGTGACGAATGCATGGAGGCATGTGCGAGTTTCTGAAACCGAGGGGGTCATTCCTGTATTTTGGGACGTTGCCATGCAAGGTCATTCCTGTATTTTGGTACGTTGCCATGCAGTTTTGAGGGTTAAGCGAGAAAACATATTCCTCATTTATTTTACAGAGGGATTAATATTTCCTTCACGCCCATAACCTCGGAGATAATCGCATAGTTGATGTTCTCAAAAATTCGCAAACCAATATATCAAGCCAACTCTTGAAAGAAAAATATTCTAAAATTCCGACTACGGTATACAATGGTCTGTGATTGTAATTAAAAGTAAAGGCAGACGGTGGTTAAGCTCCGCAGACGATTCTTTAATACCCGCTGAGTAATGTTATCTTTTCCACACGGGTACCTCTGCATGATATCTGTAACGACCAACGAAACAATTAACTTTTTGTGATGATCATTTTGCGTTTTGTTTCAAAGTTCATTTACTTACTGCTATGCTTATAGTTAAATTAAGCTCGTTTTTCATTCCCCCGAGGTCTGTGTTCTGCGCATCCCAGTTTAAACCTGACTTAGAGTATAAGGCTGAGCTGTCGCAGTTTCAACGGCGCGATCGGTCCCGCGATGGCAAAAACCCGAGTTTAAACCTGGGATAGGGGCGGCGAAGCGGAGTGGGAGTACACACGAGCTCCAGTCCCCTCCCCTCGACTGGCGCCAGTACACATTCATAACAAGAAAACCATAGTCAGAAATGGTAACGCCACTAAGATTATAGTATTACATATAAATAGCAATTATAAAAAATACATAAAATATTTTGATAACAATTGCGTTTAAACAAGTAATCCTTCAAATTATTACTAACAAAGCAAGTATACGACTGTGGGGTCACTCAACAGATTATAAAGACTTGGACTTAGTATACTGTAAATACTAAAATTTAAATGAAATAATTAAAAGATAAAATTTAGCAAGTAGTAAAAGTAAATTTTCTCATTTAATTTTTTTTTTTGGTTAAATAAAGCAATAATTTAAATGTATAACATTTGGTTTTAAAAAAATGATTGACCGTGGCTCTTCCAATAATTGCGCGACTGACCTGGTCAATTGTTCTTAAGAAGTTGATTTGAGAATTACTATGGAGGGAAATAGTTATGGCTGTGGCTTCGCAAGTAATTAACTTGGTGACGTGATGTTAACAAATCTGAACTCCAGTAAACCAAGGACGCTCTATACCAAATATAAGGTAAATTAATAATTCTTTAGAAGTTGTTTTAAGATTTACTATGGAGGGAAAGAATTGTGGTGCTGGCTTCGCAACTATTTGACCTCATTGTAACAAATATAAATATTAGTCACTCAGGCAATAGATGTATCTATTCTGTATATTAAGTTATTGGGTCTTACGTGTCTTGTGATGTCTAAATAGTTTTCGATGAACAGATCGCACAAGGGACCCACGCCAATCTTCTCTGTTGGGATTCCAATTGTTGGCTTATTAAATATGCACATATGCTTAAGATACAG
Source organism: Siphonodentalium dalli (assembly GCA_032622095.1). Taxonomy (NCBI): domain Eukaryota; kingdom Metazoa; phylum Mollusca; class Scaphopoda; order Gadilida; family Siphonodentaliidae; genus Siphonodentalium; species Siphonodentalium dalli. Next base: position 214,766,376 of record CP136063.1, read on the forward strand.
TCGCGCGCGAAGCACGCTCCCGTAAGTCGGGTTTTGGATCCCAGTTAATGAAAATATCATTGAAATAATCGGTTTCCCCCAATAAACATCCATATATTCAATATACATGTTTTGGAGTAGAATTAGGCAGTCCATATTGGACGCTATCATGGAATTTATTTTGTTTTGTTTTAAGTTTCACACATATTTATTAGTTATGTGGATGGAGTTCTCATTAAACCTCACATCCTTATATTGGTTACAGTAATGCCAAAAGTAATTGACCACTTAACCACATCAGAATTATTGGTAATTTTTCAGGATTTAAAATAATTCTGATGTGGTTAAGTGGTCAATTACTTTGAACATTACTGTATGAGGATTGAGTTATCATTAAACCTCAAATCCTTATATTGGTTACAGTAATGCCCAAAGTAATTGACCACTTAACCACATCTGTGCATATTTCAGGATTTTAAATCCTGAAAAATTACCAATAATTATGATGTGGTTAAGTGGTCAATTACTTTGAACATTACTGTATGAGGATTGAGTTATCATTAAACCTCAAATCCTTATATTGGTTACAGTAATGCCCAAAGTAATTGACCACTTACATGACTTAACCACAGCAGAATTATGGGTATTTTTTCAGCATTTAAAATCCTGATAAATTACCCATTATTCTGCTGTGCTTAAGTGGTCAATTACTTTGAACATTACTGTATGAGGATTGAGTTATCATTAAACCTCAAATCCTTATATTCGTTACAGTAATACCCAAAGTAATTGACCACTTAACCACAGCATAATTATGGGTAATTTTTCAGGATTTAAAATCATGAAAAAATACCCATAAATTTGCTGTGGTTAAGTGATCAATTACTTTGGACATTACTGTATGTAGATGGAGTTAAACCTCACAACAGTGTGTTGGGGATTTGGACCTTGACTTGGGACCTTTGGTTTTTAACGCAACAAATGCGCGTACACCTTATACACAAATTTCTTATGTAACCAGAGTTTTTCTTGGATAAGATGAGTTTGAAGCCTGCTTACATTTCAAAATGTTGTCAGTTTTGTATTATCTGCAGCGGAACTCGACGCATTGAAGCAAAAGTTACAAGAGATAAAATGTGTACGTAACGAGACTATAATTCAAATGAAAAGAAAAAAATTCAGGGAGGGGTGGGCGATACAGGGAACTAAGGGTTGAACCGATATAAATTTATAGAGCGATAATGACCAATGTTGACATATTATGCATCTCAACTCTACTGAACATTGCAACAAGGCTATAAAATAGGGGGTGTCAGAATCTTAGTCATCTCTATATAGTGCCAGAATAGTCATTTATGGACTTCTATAAGATGTTGGGTTGGTACGTTATATGGACTCGGAGAAAAAGGGGTTCGTGCCGATGAACTGACATAAATTAGTGGAGCGATGTTGCCATGTAATGTATCGCGACTGTACTAAAGCAGCAATGACATAAAATGGGGGGGGGTATGAAATTATCTCTATCTCTATAGATGGCACCAGGATTATATAGAAAGGAATAGCAATTGATATACGTATACGGTATACTATAGTAATACCATAGACATATAAGTACAAGTATCACGCGATAAAATATTAAGTAACATGACTATAGCGATGAAAAAATTAAATAAATTGGCCCGGGATTAGAGGTTGGGTTGGTTATATGTGGATAATTGGATATGGAATTCATACCGATGAAACGATACAAATTAGTGGAGCGATAAAGACCAATGTTGAAAATAGGGGTTGATACGATAGGCCGAAAAAAAATTGTCGGGTGATAATGACCAATGTTGACGTATAAAGTAACGCGACTGTACTGTCGCACAATTATCAGATATAACGGTCAAATATGGACTCTAGTGCCCAATATGGAACAGCTCAGAAAATATTTGCAGGGCCCTAAAATGTATTTAACAAGGCAATTGGCATCTGCCATATACAAATCGATTTATGTCGATAAATCTCTTATTTTTCAAAAATTTTAGCTCACACTTGGTGTGTGTGCGTGGGATACGTATGTATTCCTAAAATGACAGGGTACAGCACATAATTATTTTTTAGATCGAAGAAATGATTTTTTTTCGATCATAAAATTTAACACAGGATTTTCCATTAAAATCGATTTATGTCTATAAAACAGTCATTTTTTCAAAATTTTGAGCTGAAATTTGGTGTTTATGTGTGTAATACTTATATATTCTTAAAATGACAGAGTTCAGCGCGTAATTATGTTTTAGATGGAAGAAATTGAATTTGTTTTAGATAATAAATTTAAACAACAGCGTGGACCGTGGACGGGTCATCGAGTAGACGCATTTTGTAAATAGGCTTTTGTCAATTGCCATTTTGGTCAAACTAAACCCTTTTCGACCGGGACAGCAGATCCGAATAGTAGCTAAGATGTATTTAGATAGAATTATCAAAAGAATTTGACCGATTCGGGTGCATTTTAAGAGAATCGAGAGGAAATCTTGGTGATAATTCCAGAAAATAAAGATGGCGGGGAATCACAATGAAACTACCCACAATTCACTTCACTACACCAGGGGTTCCCAATGGGTTACACATTATTTTCAGTCTATCAAATTATTTATATTTTCAACAACAAGTGACTTTAAGTTTACAATTTCAGCCTGTCCTGACTCTATCGATACGATTTATCACATTTTCAAAAACATATTATACACCGGTGACGTTAACTTTACAATTTAAGCATCTACGTGATTCTATCGGTACGATTGAGTAAGGTACAAATAAAAATCTCCAAGAATACACCAGGGGCTCCCAATGGGTGATATATTATTTTCAGGCTATCAGATTATTTATATTTTCAATAACATATTATTACACCGGTGACTTTAAGTTTACAATTTCAGCCTGTCCTGACCCTATAGATACGATTTATCATATTTCCAAAAACATATTATACACCGGTGCCGTTAACTTTACAATTTCAGCATATACGTGATGCTATTGGTACGACTGACTAAGGTACAAAAAAACATCTCCAAGAATACATTCGTCCAGTCCACCACATAATATCAAAATCACCGAAACTAGATACACCACCATGTGGCGTAATAATATAGGGAATCGTGCCATTTTAACTTGTGTGCATCCTTGCCATTCAGGGTCCCCCCACCATGTCTGTTACTATATATATCTAGGTCTTAACCCTTTCATTACGAGAGCTGCGCTGTTGCAGCATTAGAGATCCTGTGAAAGTGCATTATCTTATATTTCTGCTCCAGTATTATCTGTTGTTCTGTCTGCCGTCTGCTATTATTACATGAACACCCCGCCGATGAATAGTAGACTGTTCCAATGTGTCTATTTATAGCCGAATGTGATAATCCATCTATATAGAAAGGGTTAAAACATTGTGTAGGGGGGCTCCCAAAAAACCGAACGATCACCCATGATAAATAGCATTTATGTTTTCGTTGTCAACTATAGCGGTAGCTTTATAAAGAGCTTTTTTTAATTTATACCATTATATTTATTTCCATTAATATTATTTCGATTCTTTTGGAGATATTGGTGTGAAATGCGTCTGTGTGTTTACGAATAACTCTTTCAGTTTGATCGTAAGTAATGCTCATGTTTTACTAGAATAGTAAGCGAAACAGTTTGTTGACTATTTTGTCGTCAACCGAATGGAACGTGTTCATGTGGCATACTCTTCACACTCAGGTATTCTGGTCAGATCTAATTCGCTATATCGATTATGGATAACAGCATAAATTTTGTCTCCACATTGTCCCGGATAAAACTGGAAACGACCTGGCATTGTAGCATTACAACATTTATATTGAATTCAACATTGTGTGATTTGTATAAAGTCACCATTAATCGAGTAAATCCCTAATCAAGTGAAAACCAACGAGAGAGTCAATAGTGCCATTACATTATAATTATGACAAAGCGTTGATTCGTATTGTTTTGTGGCGTCGTGTGAATAGTCTACATTAATTTCACTGTATAACGGCTGTGCCGTTTCGATAGCCAAACAATGACAGCGTGTGCGTGTGATCTATTTGCATCAGAGACGAGGGCTATTGCTCAGTGATGACCTTTGCAAATAGTTCCACCCAAAATTTAACCTACATTTCCCATACTTCATTTAAAGGTGGATTATCTCTTTGTAAACATGTATTATATAGTTACCGGGGTATAAAATATTAGATCTGAATCGAAGACTCCTGTCCGGAAATGCTTGTATCGATTAATATTCATTTTATTTCGAATATTTTCTGGTCTAAAAATGTGTGGTTGTTTAGATAACGAACAATCGTGGTTACTGTTAACAGAGACCAGAACATTTATGGTGTAATTTTGTCATAAATAAACATTAATTATACTCATTATCGCTTTTAACTATGGAATAAAACAATACAACCAATCAATCTGGGACATTTGACGTTCGGTACGTAGCCATAGGAACAGCCTAATGCTCTCTATCGCTATATATATGGTATCACCCGAATGGTCTGTTCTAAAAATAGACAAATAAATGGTCCCAATAAAATATTCAAAATAATATCATTATTAATTGTTAGAAGCCTTTCCGGGCAGGGGTCTTTAGTTCATATTTATTATTTTATACCCACGCAACTATTTCAAATTTGTTATTTAAAGAGATAATCCATCTTTAACGAACACCAATAATTGCTAACTATACACGTTATGGAATTGCTTGGTTAAATTCTGAACTGCAACGCTAAGATCAAATGCAGTTTTTATGACTTTGTCGGCTTCTACCTAACTAAACAGGCATCCACAACATGTTTTCATATTTCAAATAATCGTTTTCGCTTTTGAATTGATAAACGTTCGATTAAAAGAGAGATGATTGAGTTAGGCATGTAAAATTTTAGGACGTGTACAACGTGCGGTTTCCATGCCAACCAATGTACAATTAACTTTTCAAAGGCAGGACAAATTAATTTCGCCGACCTTCAAAGTTAGTGAAATCACATTATCCGGACTATATTGGTGCATATTTTGTATAGATTTAGACCGGAATGTAAACTTAATAGAAGTGCAGTCAAGAACGCACATGTATCGTGGTCATATATAACGGCCCTGTGCCAATGCATTCTCTTATATATGCTAGTCGACCATAGGTCGCCTCGTATATATAAGAGAATGCATTGGCTTAACACATTCAAAATTATAAAATTGTTAAAGAATGTAAGAAAAAATGGTAAAAAGTGTTAAAAAAAGAATTTTTAGGCCAATGCATTCTCTTGTATATGCGAGGCGACCTATGGTCGACTCGCATATATAAGAGAATGCATTGGCACAGGGCATAACTGTAACCATCACAATGTGGTCAATGAGCCGGTTCCAATGATATCCATATTTGTATGGTTTTATTGAGACAGACCCAAGATAATGAATAGAAGTGCAGTCGAGAACGCTCATGTATCGTGGTCATATATTTTCGTATTCTCGTAAAATTTCACTTACTCTGTAAATGTAGTAAGGTTGAATAATCATTGTCGCATTTTGTGTCGAGGCACATTTGCTGTTTAAAGCTATATACTCACAATATTCAAGTATCTTGTTTTACTCAGATTCCGGGGATCCAAGTAGACCGATAAATACATGAAATACTTGCATGCGGACTTGGCACGCCCCCGAACGACTAAATGAAGTTAAAGTAATTTAGCTGCTTTCATTGTTCCACACTACAGGGGATCAGTAGCTCTTTATCTGTACTTATAAGGGGGGGGCTAAATTAGCTTTGATTACATTCCAGCGGTCAAAGTATATATATATAGGACGGCGAATACAGGAATGATCTATGTAAGAAATATGTATTCCTCACAAAGACTTATTTAAGTAGAATGTTCTCTCTTAGGCGATAATTTCTACTTAAATAAGGCTTTATGATGAATACGTGGTTCTTATAAAGCAGTCTTTCTTGTATTCGCCGTCCTACTTTGACCGCTGGGATGTAGTCAAAGATAAAAATTGCTATGTATATGTATATTTTTTTAAACTTTCATATTATGAGTCGCTTTAAGGAAGTCATGTGTCAATTGTTTGTGATTCCTTATGCGAAAGACTTCAATTGTTTGTGATTCCTAATGCGAAAGACTTCAATTGTTTGTGATTCTTATGCGAAAGACTTCAATTGTTTGTGATTCCTTATGCGAAAGACTTCAATTGTTTGTGATTCCTTATGCGAAAGACTTCAATTGTTTGTGATTCCTTATGCGAAAGACTTCAATTGTTTGTGATTCCTTATGCGAAAGACTTCAATTGTTTGTGATTCCTTATGCGAAAGACTTCAATTGTTTGTGATTCCTTATGCGAAAGACTTCACATGAAAAGTCGCAGTGATCTACTTTATCAGTTTATACGACACTGAAAGAAATGGATATATACTAACTAATATATAGGAACTTCTTGCGTTAGCAGATTATTTTACAACATTTTCTGAATTACATGGATACGTCAGCCCTACTGTGATTCAGCCACCGATGCCAACACACTCTCACGTTTTCTTCAAAAAATCTCAATTTCAAACAATCAATTTGAAGGAAAATTTCATTATCCCTTACAACCAATGTATGCTATTATAGTACTGTAAACACAAGGCTTGACCCTCACAATATGATAGATTTGTTCAAATTATGAAAAAAAGTGGTTAAAAAAAAAAATTCTTTTTCATGTAGGTCGATAAACAGTCTGACAGGAAATATTTTCAAAAACACACTCCATTATATAGACTATGGACTCAACTATAGGGTATCTACCATCTGAATTCATGACTGTCTCCGAGAATATCAATAACAAATTTGTCATTGCTTATTTTAGTTTCTTTGGTAGCCATTTCAGAACTATTTTTAAAGGAAAACTCACCATAAAACTATATAATACATAATGTCTGAAAAGACGAATCAGTATTGAGTATTTATGTAAGCCAGATTAGTGAAAACGTGGTTGAATAATATTTATGTTTTTTTATGTTGTTTTGGTCATTTACCCGATAAAAATAGTCCTGCAAATGATTACCAAGCAGACAGTCGTGAATTCAGATGGTAGACGGAGCGCATACTATATAGTTGGGTTCATAGTCTAGATAACGCATGCAGTGTGTTTTTTAAAACTGTCTATCAACTTTTTTCATAATTCGAACATATGTCTCATATTGTGAGGGTAACACGTGTCGTTATAATACTATAGCCTACATTTGTTATAAAGGATTTCAAATTGACTGTTTGAAATTGAGATTTTTTGAAAATTGCGTCTGGTCTGATTATGTCTGACCAATCCCGCCAATGAAGCATCACATGTAATAATTCCAAAAAGACGTATATTTAGTAGTGGCAAAAGTTGGCTCAGGATATCCCTCTTCTGATTAAATCTGGATGCTTATTGCACATGTAACTCAGTAATGGTTACACACCCAGTCTGAGATGTTCACCAAGAGGAACAATCCGGAACGAGTTATTTGGCCTCCGGGTGTTTTGGGTGAATAACATAATTATTTCATGAGTGACTAGCAGCGGCAATATCAATGTTCAACGAGCGATCTGCGTCATAAGTTTTCACTATATACATATAATCGTAACATCGCGTGACGTCTGTTACTCAGATTGAATACCAATCGCTATAAAATCGCGAACACCGATTAGATACATAATGTTTTATATATAATCCCTGGCTGCAAATAAAGAATGGGCCTTTTCAATGTAAACTTTCAGAACTTAACGTGATTGTGTGAAGGAGGACTCATTGGATGAAATATTTTTTTAAACCAGCGCCAGCTTGCTTTTTGAAAATATATAGGGACTGACGCGTAATGTGAAGAGTTATTAGCTCCTTTACCACGGATGTTAAAATTTTAATTGGCTAAGTACTCTGCACTGTTGGAAGCGCGAACCCCTAATTGTTACGAATGTTAAGTTCATACATCCGGTCTAATCATAATTCACAACACGTGCATGCCAGCCAAATAAATTGAACTTCCTCAAAACGACAAGTGCAAATTCGCATTTAGAATTAAAATTCATCTAAACCGTTTCGATTTTAGTGTTGCATACTCTGCATCTCGTCAGAGTGATCGCCTAGTGGGTAGGATGTGAAGTTTTGACTCGAGCAGCGGGTTACACGTTTTAACAAGATCCTAATTGGTGGTATACATTCCGGTTATGTTGTGGTCGTCCCGGGGTTCTCGATAACCGGTCGCGTTCACGAGCGTAATACGTTGATTGGCTGTATATTGAATAGAGCAAACCTGCTACCTCCCGTAATGAAATTTGTGTGTTGAACTGGTGGCGGTCATCACACTCGAACTCTCTCCTCTGTCTGTCACCCCTACGCTCACTCCCGTACTCTCTCCGTCTCACTACCTAACCCACACTCTCCCTTGTCATATTCCTATCTCGCTCAGTCTCCCTCCCGTACTCCCTCCGTCTCACTCCCTAACTCACACTCTCCCTTGTCATATCCCTATCTCTCTGTCTGTCACCCCTACGCTCACCCCCGTACTCTCTCCGTCTCACTCCCTAACTCACACTCTCCCTTGTCATATCCCTATCTCCTCTGTCTGTCACCCCTACGCTCACCCCCGTACTCTCTCCGTCTCACTCCCTAACTCACACTCTCCCTTGTCATATCCCTATCTCCCTCTGTCTGTCACCCCTACGCTCACTCCCGTACTCTCTCCGTCTCACTCCCTAACTCACACTCTCCCTTGTCATATCCCTATCTCTCTCAGTCTCCCTCCCGTCCTCCCACTCTCTACCTCCCCCTGGGGATGTGTCCTTTCTCTCATCAACCGTCTCTTTATTATACATCGACTTGGTGAATATGCACCAGTATACATGTATACAATGCTAATACCTCTTGTCTCACTCACTGTTTCCGCCCCTTTCGCTCTCTCTCTCTCTCTCTCTCTCTCTCTCTCTATGTCTGCCTCTCCATCCCGTCCCTCTGTCATCTGCCTCTTGCATGCTTTCACCTTCTCTCCTTAATGACATCCATCGATGCAGATCTCGCTCTCGCTCTCTCCCCTCTCTCTGTATTTGTTATCTTCTTTCATTTCTCCCTCATTCTTTCTTTACTCCTCTGCCTTTCTTCTCTCTATAAATTTCTTTTTCGCCCCCCCCCTCTGTCTGTCTCTCTCTCTCTCTCTCTCTCTCTCTCTTTCTCTTTGTCGCAAAAGATAATATTTGCATATATATACGAAAGAATATAATGCGAGGATGTGGTGTTTCGGGCATCTCTAGAGATACCACTCTTTACTGCTTGTTATATAGCATCACCAGCTCCCAGACTATACCTCTCTAAAAGAAACTTGATATGTCATCTTCTGTGCTCTGCGTATGGTATCACAGAACATAACCTCGCATCCGGGTCGCTCACAAAAACAACGTCTGTTTCCAAGAGCATTAACAAACTATTGATTTTTGAAGCAACCACGAGTGCCGTGTAGGTATATGTTCATCTGACCATCACATTACAAACCATTATGTGAAATAGAGTTTTTCGCCAGACTTAATTTAACATGTAATGGTATTGTCTGAGCTTCTCAGAGTGCGTCCAGTCTGGCCTGCGGCAAGGTGGACTTTCTTTTTGGCGCACACGGAGGCTTCAAACAGAATTATTGGTTTTAGAATCCGAATTGGACACGCGATTTTGACTTTTATGTCAGTTAGAAGAGTTTTTAAGAAGTGAGAAAATGGGAGGCAATTACTGGGGATATTAGTAATGCAGACAGAATCGACCGGGATATGAGCGCCCCGGGTGATGACGAAGAATGGCCGTCCGTGTGGCGTCCAGTGGAACACACAATTAACACTCTCACTGCTCTGATGACGACGAAGAATGGCCGTCCGAATGGCGTCCAGCGGAACACACAATTAACACTCTTACTGCTTATGTGATATATATAGCGAATAATGGCCGTCCGAGTGGCGTCCAGCAGAACACACAATTAACACTCTCATTGTTCTGGTGAGGACGAATAATGTCCGTCCAAGTGGCGTCCAGCGGAACACACAATTGGCACTCTTACTCCTCGGGTGATATATAGCAAAGAATGTCCGTCCATGTGGCGTCCAGGTGAACACACAATTAACACTGTTACTGATCGGGTGACGGTAAAGAATGTCCACCAGAGTGGCGACCAGTGGAACAAACAATTAACGTCTCACTGTTCGGATGATAACGAAGAATGGCCGTCCGAGTGGCGTCCATCGGAACACAATTAACACTCTCACTGCTCTGGTGACGGCGAAGAATGTCCGTCCTAGTGGCGTCCAGTGGAACACACAATTAACACTGTTCCAGATCGGTGATGACGACGAATAACCGGCCATGTGGCGTCCAGGTTAACAGACAAGTAACTTTGTCACTGTTCGGGTGATTACCAAAAATGGCCGTCCGTGTGGCGTCCAGTGGAACACATAATTAACACTCCCACTGCTCAGGTGATGACGAAAACGGCCGCCCGGAGTGGCGTCCATCGAAATACACACTAACACTGTTACTGATCAGTATAATGACTAAGAATGGACGTCCACGTGGCGTCCATGTGAACACACAATTAAGACTGTTACTGATCGGTGATAGCGAAGAATGGACGTCCGACACACAATTAAAACTCTCACTGCTCTGGTGATGATGAAGAATGGCCGCCCGTGTGTCGTCCAGCGAAACACACATTTAACACTGTTACTGCTCGGATGCTGACGATGAACGGCCGTCATATTAATGGCGTCCAGTGGACACACAATTAAAACTGTTAATGGCCATCCGAGTGGCGTCCAGTGGATAACACAACGCTCTCACTACTCGGTGATGACGAAGAATGGCTGTCTGAGTGGCGGTCAGATAGACACACAATTAACACTATTACTGCTCGGGTGATAGCGAATAATGTCCGTCCATTGGCGTCCATTATATACACAATTAACATTGTTACTGATCGGATGCTGACGATTAATGGCCATCCGAGTGGCGCCCAGTGGAATACACAATTAACACTGTCACTACTCGTGTGATGATGAAGAATAGCCACCGGTGTGGCGTCTAGTGGAACAATCCATTAACACTCTCACTGCTCACGGATGATAACGAAGAACGACCGGTCGCGGGGCGTCCAGTGTAACACACAATTAACACTGTTACTGCTCGGGCGATGATCAAGAATGGCTGTCCGAGTTGCGTCCAGTGGAACACACAATTAACACTGCCGCAGCTCGGGTGATAACGAAGAATGACCACCCGTGTGGCGTCCAGCAGAACACAATTAACACTGTTACTGCTCGGGTGATAACGAAGAATGGCCGTTCGAGTGGCGTCCAATCACTCTCACTGCTCGGGTCATGATGATGAAGAATGGCCGACCAAGTGGCGACTTAACACTGTTACAGTTCGGGTGATGACGAAGTATGGCCGTCCGAGTGGCGTCCAGTGGAAGAAACAATTAACACTGTCACTCATGATTGTATGCACTAAACAAGATTCCAGATGTATGTGATGGTTCCAAGTTTAAAGCATTGCATTCGCACACTAAAACATTCTGGTGACAACTTATACAGGTAATTCGTCATATATTGTTATGGCATGGTTTATTATTAAGATAAACTGCTTATAAAATGAACGTGCATCACCGTTTACTGTGGGTGGAGGGTTACGTTAGTACGTTTTCAGATTTTTGCAGTTTTTTTTACCAGGAAACACTGAACAAGAGACATTGAGTGCGCGCAAAATAAACAACCATGAGAATTGCATAAACAATGACCCACGGCAACTAGATATACATTAACGCTCTTGTAGACGACCCCCGGCCGACCACGGCCAGCAACTGACAAAATTGCTCCCCAAATTGCGTATAGATCACAAATGGCACCCAACGCTTATCGGGAATAGAGGGTTTTTTGTCATTAATTGTCAGTGTTCTTATTATAAATTCAAGCGACATCAATGCGTTCAAATATATTATATACTTTATGTTCTATGATATAACATATATGTTTGAAGATGTTGGTATTCAACGACATTATTGTACATGTAGATTTTGCTGTTCTATTAACCAAATATTTAATTTTTCACCCAGACGAAAAGTTGAAAGATTTGTCTCGGAATTGGTTTTGATGATGATGGTGATTGATGGTGATACTAATGGTGGCGATGATGGGATTAATTGATTATTTAATTAATTATTTAATTAGCTGCTGATGCTGATGATGATGATGATGATGATGATGATATGCGACTTATCGACTGAGACACCGATCGCCCACTCAGTTTGAGGACGATTGTAAAGCAAGTCGGAATATTGTCTGCAACAATTGTTACATGTACGTCGCGAGCCACAGAAGATCTACTGCTGAGCCACGCGACCAAAGAAGAACTCACAAAGAAAATGAACCGTTTAATGGATTCAAACCCGAGTACGACGTTTAAACACATTGTTGTAGCTTGTTGCCAAGTACGCTCGAGGCTCGTTGGGTGTAATTATTCAATGGTGTCAGTTTTTAATTTTAATTGACATTTAACTGTTAAGCGCGAGGGATGTGATGCATTGAATATCCCCTGAAGCCAGATAGTTAATTGATGGCTGTGAACGCCACCTCCTTTAAGAACTGTTAAATGCTTAGTTAGATTATACAATGGATACAAGCACTGCTTCAAACGTTACCAACTTCTAAGATGTTTGGATGGCTTCGGCGGAAAATTTAGTTGCATGCAATGTTTATGTTTACATGCAATGTTGCTAAATGTGTTGTCTTCGTAGGTTTTTCAAGAGTTATCTATCCTGAAAACGCGCTAACGCGCTAACGCGCTAACCTACGAGATAACCGTCTGCACCTTCCCGCATTTTGTTTAACTGTAAATATGTGTATTCCTTGCTGTCCTGTCTCATCGTTGTATGATTTGTATTGTTTAAGTATGCAACAATAATGGAAACTATTAAATAAATCGCGCGCGGAAAGGCTCAGACGGTTATATCATAGCTCATCTCATTTCCAGGATAGATCACTCTTGGAAAACCTACAAAGACAACACTTTTCACGGCAATGTTGGCATAAGTCGTAAAATTGTACGGGTGGATTTCTATAAAGCAAAAGAAACGAAACGACGGCTCCGTAAACGAATTCAATTCATTTGCAACCTTACATCGCATGCAGGAAGGACGATCTTTAATTAGTAAACTAAAAAAGTTGCATTTGTATCGACATTGCAAAGCATTTACAACAACCAAGTTTGCTAAACTATACACGAATGAACCTATTTCCTTTTGAAACATTCTGAGTATCCTGGAAAGATCCCCTGCCTCCATGCTTCCAGCAAAATATTATTCTCTTCCTGTTGTTTCATATCTTGTGAGGAATACATGCACGTGGTTGTCAATGCTGACGTCTATATGTTCGTGTATGGGCCAATCGTGGCTGGCAACAGTGTTTTGGGAACGTTGTCTCGCCTGAACACAATTGTTTTACAGATCAGCGTCTGAAACAGATATTTATCAATTTAAAACTGCGATAAGAGACCAAGAGTTGGTTACATTGGTGTTGATAGGGTTCGGAGTGACATCTACGGATGCGGGGGGAATAACTAGGAGAGAATAAAATAGACACTGGGCCCTGATTGGTCAATAGCCTTGTGTGTTTTTTGCATAAACAAATCATCACACCTCTTCCCTATGATTTCTCATAGGTAAAATAACCATTGGCACAGGAATTAACCCTTTGTAGTGAAGTTTGAATTTTTTAGTGTGGTCTAAAATATGACAGTATTTTTTTTATGCGGGTCTGACACTAGTTACGAAGACACAAGATTTAAAGGCGAATTCCCTCCTAGACGGACATGATTTGTTTGCATAACAAGTTTCCCCAAATGTCAATTTTTCAAATTTAAAGTAAATTTTGGATGCAAAATTTATATTGCCAACAGTATACGCTAAAACGTTAGCACTGAGGCCTATGGAAAACATTTACACCAGTGTAACCATGCAGTTGAACATTGTCCTACTTCATCCATTGTTTAGTCTCGTGTGATTTGAAAATAGATAATAACACGAAGGTATGGTATGGTGAAATTCGACTTTCGTGTATCTTTGAAGAATGTTGTCAGTGATCTAGATAGAATTGGAATGTTGGCAGCCCCACCAACGAAAACAGACCCTCTGCGCATGGGTATTGAGAATCTGAAGAACCATTTCTCGGTGTTCAACCTTCATAATATGAATCGTACGTGACACGTAGTGGAGTAACCACACATGTTGTGCCTCAAATTTGCCTTTTATCGGCGACATAGCGCTAAGAATAATGTATGTAACACCACGCAGTGATCACGACGGAGATGACATGCCAACTTGACAAGACGTGTCGTGGATTGTGCAATCTTGTCTGGATTCTGGCCCACAAATCCAAAATGACGTGAGAAACCGTGTCATGACGTCTTTATTTTTCGTTTTCAGTAAGCTAAACAAAGAAATTGGTCTAATTGAAATTAATAGACCTAAATCACATGTGAATTCTTCGTAAGTTGTGAATTAGTTACTTTCATTTTCATCGCGATGCTTCATTCCCAATTCCGCGTTTTTTTTTGTTGTTTTTTTTTGCAATCTCCACACTGTTGCTAACCGGAAGTCACGTGATAATTTCTCCAAAATCCATACCCGCGATCTAAAAAATCACTGATGGATATAGAAAAAAATATATGACGTCATCACCTGCCTTAGGTATAAGCACCCTTGGTGGTTGCTATTAAAGGTATCCAAGGCAGTGGGTATAATTGCAAACAAAAGTCTATAAAAAAAAATCACCATTAAGAAGAACATAGAGAAATAGATTAACTTATATTCATTATTGATAGTTCTCCAGTAACAAAACTTCTCGTGTTGAAACCACTGTTATGTAAACAAAACTGTTACAGTGATTTGTCAAAAAACATCGCTAACCGTATGGGTTAAAGTCTTTTAGTGTAAACATATTTTAATTTCCAAATCCAAACAGATAACATAATATACAGATGATACAAATATGCAAAAATAGAAGGGATAATGTATGGAAATGAGGATCAGACAACAAGCCCGATGGCTTATATGAAGTCTTCTTCTCTTTGGCGACATGCCCCTTCCCCATTACGTGAGGAAGGGGTATCGATCAGACGGGAAAGGATTGAAATAATGTTTTTTTTAGGAGAAATGGAGATATATAACTAAGTTTGAGTTAGGGGTGGAAACAGGGAGAAGATAGTGTTAGGGATAGCAAGAGGTCCCCAGAGGGTGAATTTAGTGATGCTATCCCGCATAGCGGGCTAGCATCACCAAATTCACCCTCTGGGAACCTCATTCTGCTGAGGTGTCAGCAGAATGAGGTCCCCAGAGGGTGAATTTGGTGTTGCTAGCCCGCTGTGCGGGGTTAGCTTCACTAAATTCACCCTCTGGGGACCTCATTCTGCAAATGACAGACACAAGGCTTTTTCAAGGCTTGATTGAACTTTTGTATTCTATTGGACTAATTGGACATCGATCGGCCACTGTTACAGTAATATTTTTGACATTGGAAATATTATTACTATCCATCCCTTAACTAACACTATTTCTGATTGGGCAAAAGGCGTCACGTGATAATCTGGGGAAAAGTCATATTGGTCTCCCGAAAGTCATATTGGACTCCCAAGTGTGCAATATGTCTGTTTTTGTTGGGACTCAGTGACATCACGAATTAACTGTTGCGAAATGAATCGGTAAAATTATGATGCGCGCGCAACACTGGCGAATTATGTGCCGACAAATACCAAAAATAACCAGAAAAGTTTTATTCCCAAAATTTGGATAAACATACAGATGGATAATAAAAATGCCATTGTACAATGTTGTGTACAGTATGAGTTTTTCTTGTACTCGTCCCGGTTGAGGTGAAAATCATATTGGACTCGACACTGCGTGTCTCTGCCAATATGACTTTTCACCACAACCTGGTCTCGTACAAGAAAAACATAAATACTCTACAAAACATTGTATAATAACTTTATATTATTGGAGAGTTATTAATGACAAAAAATAAGAACAAAGTAAATTTAGTTTTACTTGCACTTGTTCGATAGAATGATATATAGATAGTTTACTTAATCATCGTCATGATTGATTTGCACAGCACATAAGTCAGGGATGTGGCTAGAGGGTCTCCGCTGGGGGGGTGTCCACCTTGGGAATTTCCAACTGCACCCCACCCCCCCCCCCCTTGAGTCGGAATCACACCAACACAACTTTTTGCTTAATTCCATTTGCACCCCCCCCCCCCCTTGTACCTCATGCTCAGGCCTAATTTCCTATATATTCATAAGCCATGCTTCTATTTTCCCAGTATGAGAACATTAAGATATTTTTACCTGAAAATTGCCCCCAAAAAAAACAACTAGTGATCTAATTCCAGACAAATGCCCATAGCTACCGACAACAGACCAGGAAACACCGGGCCGACCATGGTTGTTTGGCCCGGTGTGAGAAAATTTTGAAAACTATACAAGAAAATCGCAAATCCTAGCATCTAGACTGGCCTCAACTGAAGCTTTCCTAGTGTTGGAAATTTCAAACCTCATGCTCCCCCTCAGGTTGGAAAATTCTTCAACTGATGACCATTTATGTCTACAAGTTTGACCAAATGTAGTAAAATATTGTTTTGCTAAACTAATTAGCAGTTTTGTATTGGCCATGTGGATGGGGCAATGACACACCGGGCCGACCATGGTTCGGCCCGGTGTGCGAAAATTTTGAAATCTGAACAAGAAAATCGCAAAATCCTAACATCTAGACTAGCCTCAAGCCTTCCTACTGTTGGAAATTTCAAACCCTACACCCCCACTTAGGTTGGAAAATTTCCATCTGATGACAATTCCAATGACAATGTTGACCAATTGTATGACAATATTGTTTTCTTAAATTAACTAGAAGTTTTTGACTGGCCACGGGGGAGGGACCAGGACACAAGCTTTCCAAGTGTTGGAAATTTCCAACCTGTCACCCCCTAAGGTTGGAAAATTTCCAACTGATGACCATTTCTGTCAAAATTTTTGACAAAAAATAGGAACATATATGGAAATATTGGTCGAAAAACAATAAATTCCCCCCAATAAATTGTTTTATAATCAAACTACAAGAACATTTTCAACATATTGTTGGTGTGAAATTTCGTTGTGGCAGGTATGAAATTTCCAACTATTGAAAATATAGCTCTCTGCTGGGGGTGAGACACCCCCCCCCCACACCCCCCTCTAGCCACATCCCTGACATAAGTGATATTATTATCCATCCCTTAACTAACACTCTTTCTGGTTGGGCAAAAGCCGTCACATGATAATCCGGGAAAATTTCATATTGGACCCCCGAAAGTCATATTGGACTCAAACGAGTCCAATATGACTTTTTTTTTATCGGGACCCCGTGACGCCACGAAGTAACACTATTGCCAAATGAACCAGTGAAATTGTGATGCGCGCGCAGTACTCTGGTGGATTTAGCAGACGTTTCACTTCCGCATTGAGTTGTTTTGTTTCGCTTCCGTGTTTATTGCTCTAAATCATGCTTTCTGGTGATCATTACAGGCTTTTATAGAGAATCAAGTGCCGACAAATACCAAAAATAACCACAAAAGTTTTATTCCCAAAATTTGGATAAACATACAGATGGATAATAAAAATGTCATTATATAATGTTGTGTCCAGTATAAGTGTTTTTTCTTGTACTTGTCCAAGTTGTGGAGAATTGATGGTGGAGAATTTTTCAATAATTGTAGCCATGTATAATAACACATGATTTTTGTTCATAAGACTCAGAATAAGTATTTATTACACGCATGTTCCTAGAAGTACAGTGTTATTGCTGTTCCATATTTACACATCCGTATGGAACGTACATTCCATACGCATCTCGTTGACGTAAAATGACGTACATGACGTTCGCCTCAACCATGAAACTGGAACTATTTAAATAAAAGAATCATCACACATGACAAGCACGCCCTGTGTGAGCCTAAATAAACCTTCTAATCCTGTATTTTTAATGCACGGATTCTAGGACGCGAAGCGTGTAATAAACACAGAACGACACGATGTGTAAATGGGTTTGTCGATACGGCACGAGTGCTGTCGCGGAAGGATAGAACAAGAGGCGCAAGCGCCTCTTGTTCTATCCTTCCGCGACAGCACTCGTGCCGTATCGACAAACCCATTTACACATCGTGTCGTTCTGTGTATATATTTGTCAGTGACAGCATGTATCAGATTGAACAAATAGCATCAGGATTGCCCGAATAGTGGCTCAACCCTACAAATTTCGCATTCGTTTCCCCTTTCCTGATTTGAAAGTTGGTGGTAGTTGTTTTACAAACTGTTGTGTTATTTCGCATGATCCAACTTCCTAAGGTCTTGAGTCCCTTTAACGAAATTTACAGGGTTAAACTTTTGAGAAATTTGAAACTCAAACACATCACCCGTGTAAATCATATATACCATCAGCATAGCATATACCGACTATGTCATTCGCACGGACGGCGGGTTGAAATATGAAATGAAGTGTATTGGGTATAATAAAAATAGCGTGTTGATACATAAGAAAGAAATAACTTTATTTTCCGTTATGAAGTTAAATGTTTACAACTATCATCTTCTGAAGAAAACAAAATTAACGATGCAAATAAACAACAAACCCGCAGACATTAATTTCAAATTTGCGTTTTATTATTCATCGCGTACTCCCCGGTGACTACCACGTGACGACACAATTGGGACAGATATTTCGAACAAAACCCTGTTGTTTAAGTCCCATTAAGGTAGCACAGAGTTGGCTTCAAGTTTGATAGCCGTGGCAAATTTTTCATTGAAGCTTTTCATTCGCAAATATATGGATTCCTTGAAAAGTTGGATCACTTATCAAGTACAAGTATTGGTTTATAGTTCGCATGGAAAGATAGTTGTCAATCAATGTCGATACTACATTAACCCTTCTATGACTGGGGCTTCCTGAAATTTTGCGAAAACACTGTGCCAATGCATTCTCTCTTATATCCGAGTCTCCCATATATAGGGAACCTCGCATTTATAAGAGAATGCACTGGCTTACAATGTCAAGGTAAATATGATTTATTTTCATCTCCAGTCTTTCTTTGGCTTAAATCTTTAAATGGAATCTGATTTCCTTATCAAGTAAAGACACCTTCAAGAAAAAGTACCGGTATACTATCTTTTCATTCTGACCCGCCAAGGCGACCCATGTTCGGGCCATCTCGTTTCCTTAGATTTCCCGCTGCCGCCGGCGGTGACGACCGATGCAACGGAAAAAAAGATCCCGTTCCTACGTCGAATGCATGTTTTCTAACAGTCAACACTAAATAACCCAACACAAATTGAATATCATAATTATATTCTAATAAACATAATAATAACATTGATCGATATCAGTGTGCTAAGCTCTTACGTCACTGTGCGTGCCGATACTACACGTGTGTCTTACTAAAAAATATGAGGCCGGGTTTAGGGGTTAATTATGTGATAAAATTATATTCTATTTCATTATAACGAAATAAAAAAAAACAGTTCACTTGGCACCTCCCGGGCTCCTATGGTGGACTTGAAAATGTCCCGCTCGATTTGACACTAAATAGGTAAAACAAAAAATTCAAAATTCCCCTCAAGCCAAACGAATAATAACTGAAATTTTAATAACTCCAACCGATGTCATCAGCTCCGCACTGGCACCACAAAAAAAACACACAGAAACAGCTATAATATGATACGAATAAGTATAAGTAACATAATTGGGAACTGAATATTTGGCAACGAGCACATAAACGCTCTTTGCAATATATTATCTTTGGAATTTGTGGAGGAGGGGCTAAGAAACATTAAATACAAATCATCTCTTTTGAAATTCCATTATTTGGTTACTATTATACGACTAATCTTAGATTATTAATCCTGACTTGCCCTTTAACTGTCACCATATCAAAAACAAATCAATGCAGAATTATCCTCACCTATATTTGCTATATTTTGTTTCGTCGATGAACGTAAATTTCCTGTACTCATAAACCAAATCTCAGTTATCAAAGATGACCATTTTCTTGACAAGCAATACTCATTCCGCCATAGAGTTGGTTGGGGACTGAAACTTTCTGTGAAAGTAAACCACGCCCCGGTGGACTGGGTGGCGAGATGAGGTATGCATGTAACACCACTCAAATTTGTCAGAATTTTCAATAGCTGTAAATTTCATGCCTGACACAACATCGAATGAAATTCAGATAAAAATGGGCTAAAAAGTGTTCCGATAGTTTGAATTTCTAACCTGTATCTTACCTTGTTGATTTTAGACCGAATATTTTCCTATACTTTCGGTCAAATTTTGGAACTGGAATGTCCGTGTGTTGGAAAA
The DNA here is from genome assembly GCA_032622095.1 of Siphonodentalium dalli. NCBI lineage: Eukaryota > Metazoa > Mollusca > Scaphopoda > Gadilida > Siphonodentaliidae > Siphonodentalium > Siphonodentalium dalli. The sequence goes on from CP136063.1 coordinate 214,786,804, forward strand.
ATTTACAACCATATTGGGTGTTATGCAAATTTTCAACACTTGGTCAGCTTGATATCATGCTGTCGGAAAATAAAAAAAAACCCACGGGGGACAATGGACTTTTCTCGGATTTGGAATTTCAGTCTGGTTCAAGGGAGATACAGTCCATGTTGGAAATCCCCTCCCCCACCCAACGGAATCCATCTAGCAACATCCTATGAACGCCCCCACCATCCCCGGTAGTATACGACTGGCGCCCCTGTGTGTCCGAATGCGTGAACCCGAACGCAGGGCTAAAAGAAAATTGAAATAATCAAATACTTAAGTACAAATGATAAAATGTAAGTGCTGTCACCGACCTATGTAAAATATGTGCTTGAAACCCCGTTTATGCGATTGCACTATGCAAATTGTTTATATACGAGTCAGTTAAATGGACTTCCATCGTGCAAAGTTCACTAAAATACCAACGACAAAGGCCGATGCGTCTTTTCAAAATAGCTACCGGGCAAGTTAAATTGCCATTAAATTATGTTTATGAAACATTTCACTAACACCTGGGTGGGACAAAGTTCAAACTGACCCAATCATATAGAAATGATATATATAGCAGGGTGTTCCACGGGACCGCCAAGGTTATTTGTAAGTAGGAAATTTTGAGAAGTAACTCAGTCACTGTGGCTACTCAAAAATGAAACTATAATATATTTATTCGCCGAGTATTATTTTATGGTGGGAAGTTGTTAAACCCATCAGATTTAACCAAATTATTCAGTATTTCATATAAAGACAATTTACCCGTACCAAATAAAAATATTTTTTTTCGTGTATAGCAGAAATCCACAAAACGAGCCATAAGTAATATATACGTTGTAAGCTATAACAAACGCTCACAAATTAGAAGGCTCTTTGTTATCAACCGATTTGGAATACGAAAGCACGAACGCTCTTTATCAGAGACTATCATTGGACATTTTCCTCGCGTGACAAAAATTCACTCTTCTATATATATGACCAGACATTTTGCGAAACCCTGTGCCAATACATTCTCGCATATATAAGCGAATACATTGGCTAACAATATTTACCTTGACCTTGTAAGCCAGTGCACTCTTATATTTGGGAGACTCGCATATATAAGAGAATGCATTATGCACTTGCATATGATATTTAATGCTGCACCAGCGCAGCTCCTGTCATGAAAGGGTTAATATTTGCTCTTTTGAAAGTAGATATTTGATAACCAAAACCTCCCGCTAATATATGCTTATTGGTACGATCTAATAACTTTCTAATAATAGAAAACAACGTATATACAAATTGTAGAGTTGTGCATGGAGACTAATCTGGTGGGGCATCTATAGACGTAGATGACTCATTTGAACATAAAATTATAAATATACTGACAATAAACGCTCTTTATATTTTACCATATCGGGAATATACTGACAACGAACACTATTTTTCCGTGTTTCCGGAGAATAGAAATTCCGTATTTAAAGTATTTCACGAATTTATCGACCTATTAAGACCCACAGTGCCGGAAGTTATAGCTACGTGGCGAATTGCGCTCCAAAATGCACCTAATAATATTCGCTTGTGATTGTTTTTCCCGGCACCGAAAAAATAGGTATATATAAATGCCTTAAATAACCCACTAATAACTTCTGGTTGGAAAATCTAACAATGATAACAATTTCAACCTATAGGTGATGTAAAAAGTTCCGACTAATGTTGTGTAAGGCGTGAACTTTCTAACTTTTGATTATTTTGACCCCAACCCCATGTCGCCATGTCCCTGCATCCTGTTCTCTAAATTGAGTAGGTCTTTGTTATGTTTCCATAGAAGTCTTCCTTCTTAATTCAATCTCATTTTACGGAGCAACTTAAGAGAGATCGATAATGTACGAGGCTGGAAAAACCACCGATGGCTATATTCTCAGGTATTCTCACAAAGTTGCATGTCATGGCCGATGAAGATGTGTCGCAATTGTATACCGGGTGTATAGACAAGAAAAGTAACAATTGGTGTTATTGGACCTGACCATCTGGTCAAGGTAACATATACGTGCATAGGTTGATATACACATATTCTGTATAACCATTGCATGCAGTGATATGAGAAAAGAACGTCGGATTCAAGGCAGTCATTGGACTTTGACCCCGAGAAAAAAGTCAGCAAACTGTATGAATATCGAATTAATGGGTTCATGCGGAAATTCATGATTCTTTATCGCGGTCAAAACCCCTGACCATGTTGAATCTGACGTTTATTATATATACTTATATTTATATAACTTAAATACTTCAATTATAATTCTTTTAGATACATATATCAGATATATGGAGGCACGGACTCTTCATCTTCATTGCTTCAAATGTGCTTGCTTCAGTTATATACGTGAACAAATTCTCATTTCTTATCGAAATTGCCATGAATCAATCAGAAAGGCACATGTCCCTCAACTCAGATCAAGATTGAAAATCGGTCATGCACGAATTTCATCTTACCCGCGCCAACCTCGTCCAGCCCAGACTGGGATGATCTTATCCACGCCCCAGCAACCACATCGGCTACGCGGACATCCTTAAAAAGGAATCCCTTTCACCGATTTTTAACACAGAACGGATGTGACCATATACGTCAGTTGCTTGCCAGATAAAACAATGATTATGCTGGTGTCCACACCATGCTTGGTATATACCATGATGTATGCTGGTGTCCACAGCAAGCTTGGTATATACCATGGTGTATGCTGGTGTCCACATCAAGTTTGATCTATACCATGATGTGTGCTGGCGTCCACAACAAGCTTTATCCATACCATAATGTATGCTGGTGTCCACAGCAAGTTTGATCTATACCATAATGTGTGCTGGCGTCCACAGCAAGCTTGGTATATACCATGATGTGTGCTGGCGTCCACAGCAAGCTTGATCAGTACCATGATGTATGCTGGTGTCCACAGCAAGCTTGGTCTATACCATGATGTATGCTGGTGTCCACAGCAAGTATTATCCATACCATAATGTATGCTGGTGTCCACAGCAAGTTTGATCTATACCATAATGTATGCTGGTGTCCACAGAAAGTTTGATCTATACCATTATGTATGCTGGTGTTCACAGCAAGTTTGGTCTATACCATGATGTATTCTGGTGTCCACAGCAAGTTTGGTCTATACCATGATGTATGCTGGTGTCCACAGCAAGCTTGGTGTATGCCAAGATGTATGCTGGTGTCCACAGCAAGCTTTACCCATACCATGATGTATGCTGGTGTCCACAGCAAGTTTTATCTATACCATGATGTGTGCTACACTCTTAAAAATATAGGTACTTCAGAGTACCTATGTAGGTACTAAGCTTTGTCCCAGGGGGGGTACCAACTTTTTGGTACTCTGGAGTATCAAAAGTTTAGGTACTCTAGAGTACCAAAATGTTTGGTACTCTGGAGTACCAACTTCTTGGTACTTTAGAGTACCAAATTGTTGGTACTCTGGATTACCTAATAATTATTTAAGTTCTACCCGGGCATTGTGCATATAATACCCACCCCGCATTTATGTCACCGAAGCCATGACGCTCACGATATGAGGTGCCAAGAAATAGATGCTTTCATGATACGCCCTATATATTATCTGAAGTACCAAAATATCAAGACAGGTACTCTGAAGTATTTAGGTACTACGCATAGATCCAGAAATTTGATACTCCAGAGAACAAAACAGCCCTGCAACCGGCAAATTTAATAATGTGACATGTTAGATTCCAAATTATGCTGCCGCGTTTAAACATCCAATTAAGTAAAAAACCACAAAGACTCCCTTGCATAGTGCTAAATGAAATAATCCGACATATCTACGACCGCGAGTCGACGGGCGGCCATTTTTCACTTTATTTAATCGTTTGCACACGGCACTCGATTTTGACACACCCACGGTCTCACCCAATCAGCATTGAGCCAACGATTGGCCCTCTGTGGGGTACCAAATCATGTGGTTCTATAACGCTAAACAGGCTATAAAGGCTTATAGTACCAAACTGTCTGGTACTATCGCGGCTTTTGGTTCTATGGGGTACCTAAATCAATTGCTTTATTTGACAGTGTACATGGCGTCCACAGCAAGCTTGATCAATACCATGATGTATGATGGTGTCCTAAGCAAGCTTTAACAGCACCATGATGTATGCTGGTGTCCACGGCAAGCTTGGTCTATACCATGATGTATGCTGGTGTCCACCGCAAGTTTGATCTATACCATGTTGTGTGCTGGTGTCCACAACAAGCTTTATCTATACCACGATGTGTGATGGCGTCCACATAAAGCTTGATCATTACCACGATGTATGCTGGCGTCCACAGCAAGCTTGAGCAATACCATGATGTATGCTGGTGTCCACACCAAGCTTGGTATATACCATGATGTGTACTGGCGTCCACAGCAAGTTTGATCTATACCATGATGTGCTGGCGTCCACAACAAGCTTTATCCATACCATAATGTATGCTGGTGTCCACAGAAAGTTTGATCTATACCATTATGTATGCTGGTGTTCACAGCAAGTTTGATCTATACCATAATGTGTGCTGGCGTCCACAGCAAGCTTGGTATATACCATGATGTATACTGATGTCCACATAAACCTGGTATATACCATGATGTATGCTGGTGTCCACAGCAAGCTTGATCTATACCATGATGTATTCTGGTGTCCACAGCAAGTTTGATCTATACCATGATGTATACTGATGTCCACATAAACCTGGTATATACCATGATGTATGCTGGTGTCCACAGCAAGTTTGATCTATACCATGATGTATTCTGGTGTCCACAGCAAGTTTGATCTATACCATGATGTATGCTGGCGTCCACAGCAAGCTTGGTCAATACCATGATGTATGCTGGTGTCCACAGCAAGCTTGGTCTATACCATGGTGTATGCTGGTGTCCACAGCAAGTTTTATCTATACCATGATGTATGCTGGTGTCCACAGCAAGCTTGATCAATACCATGATGTATGATGGTGTCCTAAGCAAGCTTTAACAACACCATGATGTATGCTGGTGTCCACAGCAAGCTTGGTCTATACCATAATGTATGCTGGTGTCCACAGCAAGTTTGATCTATACCATGTTGTGTGCTGGTGTCCACAACAAGCTTTATCCATACCACGATGTGTGCTGGCGTCCACAGCAAGCTTGATCATTACCATGATGTATGCTGGCGTCCACAGCAAGCTTGGTCTATACCATGATGTATGCTGGCGTCCACATCAAGCTTGGTCTATACCATGATGTATGCTGGCGTCCACATCAAGCTTGGTCTATACCATGATGTATGCTGGCGTCCACATCAAGCTTGGTCTATACCATGATGTATGCTGGTGTCCACAGCAAGTTTGTTCTATACCATGTTGTGTGCTGGCGTCCACATCAAGCTTGGTCTATACCATGATGTATGCTGGCGTCCACATCAAGCTTGGTCTATACCATGATGTATGCTGGCGTCCACATCAAGCTTGGTCTATACCATAATGTATGCTGGTGTCCACAGCAAGTTTGTTCTATACCATGTTGTGTGCTGGTGTCCACAACAAGCTTTATCCATACCACGATGTATGCTGGTGTACACAGCAAGTTTGATCTATACCATGATGTGTGCTGGCGTCCACAGAAAGCTTGATCAATACCATAATGTGTGCTGACGTCCACAGCAATCTTGATCAATACCATGATGTATGCTGGTGTCCACAACAAGCTTTATCCATACCATGATGTATGCTGGCGTCGACGGCAAGTTTGATCAATACCATGTTGTATGCTGGTGTTCACAACAAGCTTTATCCATACCATGATGTATTCTGGCGTCGACAGCTAGCATCACATATGCCAAGATGTATGCTGGTGTCCACAGCAAGCTTGATCAATACCGTGATCAGGCATGATGATCTATATGCAGAAACTCGTCTCGGATACCGCAAATCAAACAGGTATCGAACAGATTTCTTTATAACGATATTTAACTTTTACAACCTCAAAACATTGTGATCGAAGTCTCTTGAACACTGATATCAGCTAAACAGTCATGTTTATGTGGGCGGAATTCATAGTGAGCTAGCAAAAATTGACGCATAGCTGATTCGCTATCTATTTTGTTTGAGTTTTTACTCCCTCTTATGGTATACAGCGTATTTCGCCTGTCGTATGAGGTGATGGAGTAAATGTGATTTAAAATATACTCGGTATGTCGCGTACTTGTTTTTATTATGGGGATAACAAGAGGGATAATAAAATCACTGTGATATCACATGCAGCGAGCGAGTGGATACACGTTATCTGCATACAATGTCGTCGCATAACGAGTGAGGGGATATATGCATAAGGTCTCGGTTATTATCGATTATAGCTCTATTGATAAGGCTTCCCATTCGATTTGTCTATGTCTGGTAGTTATAATCAGTGTCATCAGTTTTTATCAACGACATTGGTGTAGCAATGCAATGGGCGTTGCATGTTTATCGATGAACCTTTCAACCAATTATAACGTACATATGTGCCATTTGTGAACACATATTATACATGACGCATGATGTGTACATATTTCATAATTATCATAACTTAAGTTTGACACGTCTGATTTTAAAAATGTTTTCACATGATTCATTATTAAAGCTGCAATATAGGCTATACCTATAATAATATGATCTTTAGGGCGTTACCATTTTTGACTGTGGTTTTCTTGTTTATATAGATGAAGAAAATGATGAATACTCACTTCGATGTGAGATATATCCTGTCGCCATTCTCGAGCAACATATGACGTATAGGTTCCCCACCCTATATGTACTGAACTAATTGGCACGAGTACAACATAAGGTTAAAATACTGTGGTTCAATTAAGACTGTGATTGTCTCGACGTCTTGTGGGGCTTGTAATCCCACATAGCCTTACAAATTACAGGCATGTGACTGACCACGTATCACAAGCAGAGACATTCAGACATATGTGGGATTGGACATACACAACAGAAACTTCCGCGTTGTCAATTCCTGGTCAGGTATACACAGGAAGTAAAACATATCGATGAATACGTGAATATGAGTCATGAACTAGGGGTTCAAATAGGGCACCCATGTCATTTTTCGGACCCTTGAACGATTTAGCTAAGTCAAACAAAGTGTGCTGTAGAGTGTCTTGTGGACCACCCTATAACGCCCTTTATTTTGGCTATAAGTCGGTTGAGTGGTCGATAAATGGCATGTGTGCCCTATTTGAACCCATCTGGACAGTGTCCATTTTGGATCGGGTGGGGTTTGTGTAGTGAATATATATATATTGGGGCCACACTAAAACACCCTTTGTTTCACCTAAATCTGTCAAGGGGTCGAGATATTACATAGATGCCCTATTTGAACCCAACTGGACGGCGGCCATTCTGGATCGGTGGGGTTTGCGGAAATGATGTCTTGGGGCCATACTGCAACACCCTTTGTTTGACCTAATTATAATTGTTTTAGAATAAGGAATGGAAGTCAACTTCGTAAAAACGAATCCATGTATGTCAGTCGGTATCATATTCCCACAAGCTGTGCTATCATCATACAAAGGTACAACTGAATATGATGATCCTTGACGAAGTAAGAAGTTGAAATGTTTTTTCGGACACATAATTCACAAATTGTCCAAGTCAAACAAGGCCCGCAACTCTGGCAAAACTAAATGGACGAAACCCGTGGTATGTGGGTATCCTTTGCCCATGCGGTGCAATCATCATGTCAAAATGTCAACGAAATCCGAGTTACAAGCTAAAATATTGGGACGGACGGACAGACGGCTCGACGGAGCCTGCGGCTATATATGGGCTTTAATTAATTAATGTAATTCATCGAATTTATAAATGACGGAGCGATAAAGAGCGTCCATTGATAATATATTCCTGATATGGTCAAAATAAAGAGCGTTTTGTCTCATTTCTCTGAGGAAAATTGAACCAAAAAAAAGCTGGAAGATTGTTATGTGAGTATATGAAGCATGTATATCAGTATTTCGCGTATTTATCAACATATTTCATCCCTCGTTCGAGTTGTTCCAAATTACGTAATTAATTTGCTGCTTTAAATGAGACATGTCCGTTTAACCATTTTAAAACAAAAACATGCTTGTCTTGTTATCCATCAATATAAAACATACATCCTAAAAGGCCTGTTTTTGTACCGATCTATTGCTTTGAATTATGATTTCATAGAACATTTGCGCAGGCAATTAAGTACATGTCATCGACTCGAAAGTCAACTATAAGCCTCTGCCCTGCGCCAACAAACGATTATGCAATTTTAATTGCTGAATCATTTGGCCAAGGGTCTAATCGAAATGAAACATACGCCAACTACGCTACCCTCACAAGGAAATACAACCTTCGGGTTAATGTGATAAATTTAGTTGATTGCAATAAACAAACATGTTAATAGGCTTTCACATTGTTTGAACGATTTCAAGCCGGGGGCGACGCGTTTTCAGGGTGACTTTATTGGACGATGCATCAAGTCGGTGACGTATTAAAAATGAAAACATGGGAACGGACCAGCTTTGTTAACGATATTAAAATGACGAATTATTCTATGAAACATGCATTTAAACAAGGTTCTGACATAAAATCGACGAAACAAAAGGATTAAATTGCATAATTAGCATATTAAAGCCGCGGGCTGTTGAGTTTATTCCCATCATAGTACAGAATGGGATTCAACAATCAGTTATAATGGCGAATGTCAGGCAACTAATTAAGGTTGTAGCCACACACAAACATCTAGAAAAAAACGGGAACTTTTAAATGCGGTAATCTACGCGCAGTATATAGCTACACCATGAGGACAGCCATTTTCAATCATGTGGTATGATTGATACACGATTGTCCATACATGTACAAGCGAGTGTATTATGCTCTTTAAGTGTTCTTTGTATCCATATAATCTTCTTTCATTAAATTAAGTTAAATTAAATTAATAATAATAGGCCATCGGTTTACACGTTCGGTCTCGTTCGACCAGATGTATAAAACATGGTTGTGGTTCTCATTCGATACAGGGTTTGATGGCAACTACTACTTCAAATATGCACGAGAACAAAACCTGTAACTGCGATGGCTTCCAATATGGCCGTCGATAATACCAGAGATTTAATTAGACCACCAAAAGCTACCATACATGCATCATCATTTGGCCGCTTGCTTACACATTTTCGCATCACTAATTCACGCCGTGTAACACAAAACCTTTCCTAGTTTTCTGCAGGTGTTATTCGGCGACCGAAGATGACTATTAAAATGTCGACGAACCGCAGGATCTAAAGAATTTACATCAGGAAAGTACATGTGTATAGGACCAAAACCCACTCAGTTTCTTCCCCATCTTCCGTCGCAGCCCATAGTTACAACATGGACTTTTTACAACTGTATTGGTCATCGCCTGCGAGATTGTTTTCGCACAGAAAAATATCAGGAGAGAGCCTGCATGTAGTTGCAGTCAAGTTGTTTTCTGTTCTATAGTGTCAGTGGATTCAATAGACAGCATACTTTATCCAAACTCGTTCGATTGGTGATTGGAATTTTTTTTTTATATCGCAAGAAACGTTGACACAATCTCCATGAATTTGGGGTTCCTTCCCAGCGACTCCGTCGGTAAGTCGAATATCGCCACCTTAACTCTTCCTATACTAAATGGATGCTCCCAATCATTTGTAAAAGGAAACATCGGAATGGTATATTAGTCAACTTGAGGGGTTTTCGTGAAAGGATAACTACTCATCAATGCGTATTTGGTGTAGAAATGGTTAATCTGTCCAGCAATTGCGAGTTGGCTCTGTGTGCGATAAGCGCAGATGGATGTTTCATGTAAAGAATATAAATTAAATTAATATAATAAATTAATAAAATATCAACCTTCACAGCAGTGGCACCGATGTGACTACGGTTACTTTTGTTTCTTCGAACAATCATTACGCAGCACTTATTTTTCTGACCGAAAGTCACAAAAATAAAATCGCAAACGTGAAATGCTTTATGCATGTATAAACCGATATGGTGTGGCATATTGTCTGCTGGAAAGTTGGGATACAAATGTCGCATATTAAATGTTCTGAAGCACATACACATTTTTCGTATAATAACTCGAAATGCAATGCAATGCATGACGTGCCTTGAAATAATGTGTCTGACAGTTGTAGAATGAGGTCCACATAGGGTGAGTTTAGTGACGCTATCCCGCTCAGCGGGCTAGCATTCCTAAATTCACCATTTATCTATATTGGTATCATTATATATACTTAGGCCTCAACTGCTATGAGAGACCTAGGAATAGATTGAAGTTCCCCAAGTGAAGTTGGTGCATGATGTTCACTCATTGTCACCTCGATTATGCATGTTGTCTTCTGCAAATTAGGGGATATAGAAACTAAACGGAAGGGGGAAAGTAACCGAAGACAGTGTCAATTTGAGACTATATAGATTCCCAGAAGATTAGGCCTACGCAGAATGAGGTCCCCAGATGGTGAATTTTGTTATTCTAGCCCCTGTGCGGGGTAGCATCACTAAATGACCCCTCTGGGGACCTCATTATGCAAACGTCAGACACGCTATATCAAGGTTTGCGTGCGTTGATGTGTAATTATCCCATGCATGGGAAATGTTCACATAATAAGTTCAACAAAAGTATCTTAATATTCCCCTCAATAAATAAGACTCCTTCTACACTTTGAAATATGTCGTCTGCTTTTATCGCATCAACATCCCTCCAAATCAACAATAGACCATTCCGATGTACATTTTTTTAACTGACTGGGAGATTTAGTATAGAAAGGGTCAACCCGTGAACATAGGTTGTTGAGTTTTTCGGTAGTGCTCACATCGAACAGGTTGAACATGGTTGAAATATGACAATTCACACCATTTATATGACTGCAGTGGACTATTTTAACCCTTTCATGAAGGGTGCAGCATTAAAGAGCCTGTGCCAGGGCATTCTCATATATATATGCCTCGCATATATAAGAGAATGACGTGGCTCACAATGCCAAAGTATAAATATTGTTAGGCCAATGCATTCACTTATATATATGTGTCATTTCTACACAATTCTGTTTAAGATCAAACTTAAAACATATTGTGTAGAATTTATACCCATTTGGTCTAAGAGCGCACGTCTGTTTGTATCGTGTTATATTGCACGATAAAGCAACACGCCAGTCGACGAAGAATTGGATTTACACATGCTGGAACAACTCAAATACGCGAGCAATGAATATATAAAATGGTTATCAACATTCCACATAAACGCTCTTTATTATTATCACATCAATATAAATGACGAGTGATCAATTTATTGGATTGAGTGAGGCCAAAAATTCAAATACATATATATAATGCAAAACAACGAGCCTTATATACGTGCAACATAATCTGCAACATGATCCGGACATTTTTTTTCAAAGAAAGTTATAATTCCACTGATATGATTATGAAATAGTTACTACTATATATATTATGTTGAATAATTGTTAACATTGTTATTTATATTTATTATTTTGACATCGGTCTCGTGTGGACGTTTTATGTCAATAAACTGTTATATAGTTATATCAGAATAAATATAAGGGACTCCGTGTATTTAGCGCCCAGAGCACATCATAAAAGCAAACTAGGCATAATTTGAGGTATGTAAATTATGGGTCGCTTTTACCTTTCTATACTAAACGGGTTCTCCCATTCAGTTAAAAAAGTATACATTGGAATGGTCTATTATTTATTGGGGCTGTTCGTGTAATAAAAGCAGACGACAGACAGCACAAAACATTTCAACAAACGACTCTATGTAGATAAACTTGTTCACAAATAGCGCAGTCATTCATCAGTCATGGGAACTACTCGTCAATGAGTAATCAGGGACGCCGAAAGCACCTAAGGGCAAGGGGGCAAACCAGTCAGGAGGGCACTTTTCGGATACCAACTGGACTTCTCTGGGTCAGCGACAAGGGGGCAGTGCCCCCCCCCCCCCACATGCCCCCCTTCTCCGGCGTCCCTGTGAGTAATTAGTATATATAGAAAGGGTTAACACTATTTGATAATTTAAAAGTAAACTATTTCGGCATTACTCCGTTACCAAGTTTGTATTGTTCTACAAAGTTAACGGAATATACATGTGAGTATGTTCACAATTAAGGAAGGTGTATATATATATTATTGTTGTGGACAAAGCTGGACCTGCTTATGATTGTTCCCGTGTGTTGTATTAACTACAGTAAATTAAAACAGAAACATTATACAATTTGACCCCATATAGTTTCGGTCGTGGAACTAATTTCAATTCCTTTGAACTGTACAACCAGTTTTCGAATATTTTAAGCACGTGTGTGACAAATCTTCTAATCGGATTATATAGTATGTTCAATTGTTTGACTAGAAACGTATACATAATTATTAGCGTGTTAAATTGTGATAAATGTTAAACCTATTTCAAATACATGCGCATAGATAACACACTATACAAATGTTTGGCGGTCATCGAACTTAAATCGACATATAATCTTCATAACTCAAATGACTGCATGGTTCGATGGAATGTGGGCAAACGTTTTAGATATCATAACCGTTGTCCATAGAGAAGTAGTTTAGACCAATTGCCATAGTATAGCTTAATCGACAGGACACACCAACAACATAGTTCTATAGTAGGAACCAGCAACATCATATATATATAAATCTTATCTAAATGATAGCTGCATGGAGACCAAAACCAAAAAAATACTACCGGTACCTATTTTAACCCGGTCAACATGTGAACCGAGGGCCACCGTCTGTTCGTTGAACGTATATGTATTTCTCTAGGAATACATGGCGTTCGTTGATATGTGGGTCGTGTGCAAGCCAAACAACGGGTCTAAGGACATTGTAACTATGTTGCTGCCATATATAATTATGCAACGTTGGAGTTTGTTTGCTTGTCTTTTTGTTCTCATTGCTTTCATAATTGAGAACCACATACTTTGTATATACGTTAAAACTTTGTTAACCTAAATTGTCTGTATATATCTCTCCGTGAATGGAGGACAATAAAGATATATATATATATATATATATATATATATATATATATAAATCTTATCTAGATGACAGCTGGAGACCAAAACCAAAAAAAATACTACCTATTTTAAACTGGTCAACATGCGCACAAAAAAATCGGTGTTGACCTCATGAATATAGGCCAACACAAGCGATCTCAAGCATAATAATGGACTGAAAATCATAGGTAAATCACAGGTAAATATAGCTAAATCATCAGTACCCAGCAACGTCATATATACCAAATTAGCAGGACCATTCAGTTTGCCAATCATGAAACTGGGAGCTGATATATACCGATAATGACTTTTGTTTCTGACAGTCAGTCGTCAGTAGCTTTTTGAATGGACGAACATTTGATGCCACCAGGTGTGTCGGACAAATTGATGGTCAGGTGCGAAGCAAATGCTTTACAGTTTCCTTTTATGTTTTACAAGCTGATAATTGTCTGATTTAAGTGGCTCAATAAACGATGACCGGACAATAGTCGACAAGCGTCCGCTACCTGGTAACGCGTGCCACTTGGAGTAACCCTTGGTGTGCGAAGATGATCTCATATACAATAATGCCCTAAGTAATCGACTTCTTAACCACAGCAGAATTATGGGTAACTTTTCAGGATTTGACGGAAATATGGCTTGTTGCCATTCATCGGAAAGCTCTCACCGAGTTACCCATAATTCTGCTGTGGTTAAGAAGTCGATTACTTAGAGCATTAATGTAACATGCATGCAGGGTTTGTGTCGAATGTATCAAACATGTGTACGCTTGCAATTAGAGTTTTAGAGATTATGTTTGATAATGTCCATCAGTCGGGAGTCCTACTGCTCCGGTTTGAGGGGAAAGCAAGCCAGGTGTGTGCATGATAAACACAAACTGCAAGGCGGAGTTTAGTCCCATCGCTACGCTGTTACGACCACTGCTGTCACGTATAGCAATCTGCAAGGCAGAGTTTAGTCCCTGGCTACGCTGTTACGACCACTGTTGTCACGTATAGCAAACTGCAAGACAGGGTTTAGTCCCCTCGCTACGCTGTTACGACCACTGCTGTCACGTATAGCAAACTGCAAGGCAGAGTTTAGTCCCTCGCTACGCTGTTACGACCACTGTTGTCACGTATAGCAATCTGCAAGGCAGAGTTTAGTCCCTCGCTACGCTGTTACGACCACTGCTGTCACGTATAGCAAACTGCAAGACAGAGTTTAGTCCCTCGCTACGCTGTTATGACCACTGTTGTCACGTATAGCAAACTGCAAGGCAGAGTTTAGTCCCCTCGATACGATGTCTTGATCGCTACCACCACATACACAGGATGTGAGAAAATCATTCTTTTTTTTTTATTTAAGACTTTTGTCGTTTACTGTCAATTCTGCATAATTCTGAGAAATCAAACTGTCCATATGCATTTGAAAATTGGCTAGATCAAGCTAGAATGAACTGTAACTGACAAAACACTTAAATCACTTTTTGTATATTTAATTACGAAAATATTCGTGATGGCAGTGGTCAGATGAACGTGGCGAGGTGACCGAACTCTGCCTTGCATGTAAGTTCACTGTAACTGTAATGTTTACATAACGATAACGATAGGTTTTGATAGCGAAATCTATAATATATTTGTTCATGTATTGTTGATGTTAGTTGTTTCACAGACGTGTATGTTATTTTGTATGAGCCCACTTCAAAGGCCTCGTGTCTCTTTAAGTGTCGATACTCGAGGGGTTACCATTGAAGCAATTCGATGGCAGCTTTCGTGCACGGGCATGTTATATGTAGAAGTGTGGTGTTTAACTTTTCTATTTGGAATGTTCTCCTCTCATTATCCAATTTTCAAGAAAACAACTCTTTTGAACACGAAAGGCTTCCATTGATAATTAAGTTCAATGTCAACAGTTGGCATGAGGCGGTATTACGTAAGACTCGCGGGTCGTGACAGAATATTCTATGAATAGGGTGGCATTGCGTGAAAGGGAAAGTTGAAAAATTGTATTATGTACGCGGGTATATTTCAATCGATTTTGTCCAGCGTTGGCCGTCGTGTTAATTGGAGGGCTGTCAGTGGTTTCCATTGTTTGAAATTTCATACCGTCATGTCGCGCCGGCTAATGAGGGCCTTTTGACATCAAACCCATTGCTGGGAAATTAACGACCCGCGCACTTAATTGAATGATATGTAGACCAATGAATAAAATGCAACGGATATTATCAGATCGCGATTAACACGAAATATGAGAACTTTTGTCCGCTAGAGAAATCTAATATATCCTGAATGTATGTAATTTAGTTCATTTGTGTGGAACCTTATCGTGTGAGACCCGCTGGCTGTCACCTCATATTTTGTCACATATAGTTATCAACCCATATGATTTCTCTGAATATATTACATCTCGTCACATATATTCTAAAAAATTCTCTTGTTCGAGTCAACCCGACCAGAGAATTTTAACTTTAACCCTTCAATGACTGCATGGTGCTTCCTGATTTTGTTTCGAAAACCCTGTGTCAATGCAGTCCCATAAGGAGTATATTGTCCTAACAATATTAACCTTGACCCTGTAAGCCAGAGCATTCCCTTATATATGCGAGGCTCCGTGTGGGGAAATCGCATATATAGGAGAATGCACAGGGTCTTTAAAGCTGCATCAGCACAGCTTCCGTCATGAAAGGGTTAAAAATAATATAATGAAGGTATAGATTACATTTGCAAATATTTAATTAAAATTTCATAGTTGAGAAAATGTGTGTAGTCTATATATAATCGCCGGGGTGCATTCCATATATGGAACTTTTGAGTGCTCATGATTTACATATGGAATGATCATTATTCAAAAGTTCCATTTATGGAATGTACCTCAAGAACTTTGACCTGTAGCACTTGAACCGCGGAGCGAGGGGCTGGGTGAATCCAATATGGCCGCGACTCAGTGATATTGCTTATAGTTGGAACTTCGATTCCAAATAAGCTGTAATAAGTTGTGATGTACGCAAAGGTAATGTAACCCGATTACACGACTTATTGCCCGTTGAGTAATCGTCATGAACTTGGCATATTGGTGAACCTAATACTGATTGTATTCACGTTTGTAAAACTCACTGTATATCAACAATCATCTTTATAACTAATCACATGCATCAGATCAACCTATATATGCTGTGGCGTATTTCGCTTCCTAGTATGTTTCTCAATTGGACATATACAGTAATGCCCTAATTAATCGACTCCATAACCACAGCCCCGAGAGCTTTCCGATGAATGACAAAAAGCCATATTTCCGACTAAATCCTGAAAAATTACCCATAATTCTGCTGTTGTTATGGAGTCGATTAATTAGGGCATTACTGTATACACATTGATTATTCTGACTGAGGCATGATTGTATACACCATTTATTACACATATTTTATATCTAATTCATTAACTTCTCCCTTCCATCACATGTCGCTCCCTGTTTCTCGTCCCTGCACTCGCCCAACTCTCTTCCCACTATATGAGTCGGTGGTGTCTACGTGCAATGGAATGATTTCCCAATGAAATTATGCGGCGCGGATTGTCCCTCACCAACAACCCTCCAAATAAAGCAACCCATACCATTGAACAGAGGGACCACTTATCCCAAATAAGCAACAAACAAACTTGCCCAGATACACGAATAATGTTAGTCTGTCTTTGCGTAGTAGCACGTGTCATGCGAGTGTTAAATAGTGGAATTGGACTGATGTCCGACCAAAGTTGATCACTCGTGGTGTTGTAAATTCTTTCATACACATTTCCGTTCTTTAGTCAAATTATACGTTCTGTAATAACTGTATAGTGTTATCACCCTTCCTATTAACTCAGGATACTCATTTCGAAATATAATCCTAGCATCGCGTGGCACATGTTACTGAGATTGAATATCAATCGCTATCTAATCGTGAACCCCGATTAAATATCTTTCGCTATCAGATATAGGTGGCCTGAGCCAACGGTAGTCCCTTCTGCGTGGCATGGCTAGTACTACAGTCTGGCAGATCGAAATGCCGCCTTCTCGTCAGGGTTAAGATGGAGATGTTTTGCATAAATACAGCCAAATATGGCAAGAGGTTTTCAACAAAGAATTTCTCTGGATCTATCTGACTAAAAATTTGAATTTCAAATATTATCATCTTCATTGTTTTCAGAATCTGAGCAATTATTAAGAGGTGACAAAAAACAATGGATTATAACACATTTGGGATGTCGAAAATATTATCTTCTTTGTTCTCCCCTTTCGGTACCAAAAACTGCTAGAATAATTAATAATTTCACACAAAAATCCGATCACCAAACAGCTTATTGTCTTGGCTCAATGAGGGGAGGCTCAATTTGTATCATAATGTGAAGTTAGATTTTTAATTGCATAATATAGTGTAATACTCCCATCTATTATAATGAAGAATAAAGCAGTCACAAATATTCCAGCCCAATGAAAACAGAGCCACAGTGTTAAGAGATATGGTCAGCTTTAATTTGGTTATGAAGCCATGACCCAGAACTCATCTCAGCCCAATTTTGCATTGAAAAAATGAATGACAGAATAAATCCCAAATATAGAAAATTATTTGTGGTTAGTTGTCTTTCTAGGTGAAAATAATCATAAAATTTCATGAATCAAGAAACATTAAGTCTCCTCTCATGATCTTCAAATATGATATCATGGATATATATTTACATACACTTGATATCTCTTCCGATTTCCCCATAGCGTTACGGAAGACACGCCCCCTTATTCAATGCGTTCATAAACCTATGAACGTAACGTGACGTCACTTTCAATCTCGTTCATAGGTTTATGAACACATTGGTCGCGGAAATCACCGGGGATTGTCGGACATTACCGACTGCTTGAGTATCTAGTCAGCCAATACGCCAAGGATTTGATAGCAAACAATATGTAATCGAGTTTCACGATTGGATGGCTAGTGGCATCTAATCGCGAGCACGGGTTGCACGAGATGTTCGATTGACTATCAGAATGTTGGTTATCATATAATCCCATATCCCATAATATGTCAAATATAGCGAATTATCGGAATATTAAAATACAGCGAAATAGCACGAAAAATCGAAATAGGAAAATACAGCGAAATAGCGAAATAGGGCGAAATATAGAGCGAAATATAGAAATAGGAAATTATTTTTATAAACGATATAACGGAGATATTTGAAAAAGTTTTTTTGACGAAATAACGGACATATTTGGAGAAGTGTTTTTAAAGAGCGTAAGTATATAAATATAAATAATAAACGGCGGATTCAACGTGGTCATGGATTTTGACCGCGATAAAAAATCAGCAAACTCCGCATGAACCCCTTCGGGGTTCATGCAGTTTGCTGAATTTTTATCGCGGTCAAAATCCCATGACCACATTGAAACCGCCATTCATTTCTTATATGAACTGCACTTTTGAAACAAATTTAATTTACAGAAGTTCTTGGTACCTGAAAACGGTGAAATTTTTCATATTTTCCATGCCATAAAAGTGAAGTAAATGAGATTATAATAACCAATTGTTCGATGGTTCTTAAATATTGAATCACAATAATCGCTTGTACTAAATTCACAAATAAATTCCTGACAGATTTAGATAAAATCCATTTAGAAATACAAATAAATTTGACCAAACGTGCATCTGACCCACAAATAAATATGGGCGGGAGAGTTCAAGTCGGTTGCCTGCGGTGTATAATGAAGCTCTGTGGCATGCATGTCGCTGATAACAAGGACTCTATTATACATGCATATACGCACTGATGTAGAGGGGCAGATGCATGATAAAGAAAACAGTGAAGTTGTAGAATAAGGAACAAACAATGCCGGCCTTCGTGTCTCGGACTGCTCTGTAGAAAGTTTAAACTACACAATAACTTTACAAGAAAAATCCCCACCAAGGCGTGAAGGGCAGGAATTAAAAAGACATACAGACATCTTTATCAGGCCGTCAGCGCCCAGGAAAAGAGTTCGTTCTCGTTGGGGGTTAAAACCGCCACTGCTGATGATAAAGCTCGGGCAACGACGGCTCGGCCGAAGACGGTTACATACATGTATGGGCGGGTGTCCAAAAAAGCAGGTGATACGGGGATATATGCTTCTATTATACCCCTGGTGTGGAGGAGCAATACGCGGTCAAGAAAATAGTGGATTTCGCGTAAAAGGAAATGACAAAGCGGCAATACCTGTCCATGCAGGGAGGAATTGTCTGCATAAATTGTTAACTACACAATAATTAACCTTACAAGAGAATTCCAGACAAATTCGTATATATTGGGCAGGAATTAAGGGGACATACAACCATATTTATCAGGCGGCCAGATCCCTCCGACAACAAGAATTCGTTCTCAACATGGTTAAACCTGCCACTGCTTTACTTCGACTCGAGGAATTGTCCAATTGTAAACAAAATGCCTCGTTCTCAGCAGGGTTAACCGTTAAACCCACCACTGCTGAAATAAAGCACAGGTCTCGGTCGAAGATTGTTACATAAATTTGTTGCCTGGTGTCTAATGAAGCTCTGCAGCATGTCGTTGATAACCAGGAACCATGGTATATATCCTTCATGTATGAATACACGAAACCACGCACCACCTTCCATTCTCCATATGTTTAGGGCTAGGGCTAGGGCTAGGGCTGGCGTTAGGGTTAGGGTTGGGGTTAGGGTTAGTGAATTCTTATACATGAAGAACATACCGGACCATGGCGACAAAGCGATAGGCCCCTATACATTGTACATGTACTCACTGATGTAGAGGAGCAAACGCATGATCAAGAAAACAGTGAAGATGGCGAATAAGGAAATGTGAATGCGGGTATATTCGTGTCTATATAGGACTGCAACTCTGCTTAAAAAAGCGTAAACTGTGATAAGGTTACAAGAGAAATCCCGACCAAAGGCGTGATGGTATTAAAATAGACCCCAGAACCCAGACATCTTTATCAGGTGGTCGCCCCCCCCCCCCCTCGACAGCAAGAGTTTTTTTCCCACACGTCAGGGTTAAACCCGTCACTCCTACATGTAGCTGAAATGAAGCACATGTAGGCCTCGGCCGGAGACGGTTACATAAATATGGGCGGGTGAGTTCGAGTCGACTGTCCGGTGTCTAATGAAGCTCTGTCACTTGGCGATGACCAGAACCCCGGCGATACAGCGAAAAACTATTATTGGGACAGAACATCGATATTTCAAACTCCAGACTCTCTCATTTTGGACAGTTTGAAAAGTCCATCGGAATGTGTTACTGTCTGGTCATATATCAGAGCCGGACGGATCCATGGACGGCTGTAAAACCAGTGATTCGCTGGACTCGCAAATGTATCTCCTCGGAGCCGCCCGTCGGCTGCGGTTCTGTATGGTTCACGAAATGTTGCTGCGGTTGCCTCTATAACAAAGGCGCGAGGTTAGAAGACAGAGGGTGTAGGTACATCTCTTGTCCTCCGTCAATGGAAGCATGAGGGGGGTGTGGCCGACGACACCATTTAACCCTTTCATGACGGGAGCTGCGCTGGTAACATTAAAGATCACGTGCCATCTATTTGTCCCATCCATCATACATTTGAATATGCATCCAGTGACATTATTTCATTTCCACACTGTGCTCTTGTTGATAATTTGTGTATTTCTTCCATGTAATTCTTTAAACCCATGTACACGTTGCATCAGAATAAACAATTATTATAAGGCAAGATACAACTCGTATATATATTGACAGAAACAGAACTGTTAAGTGTCTTTAAGGCATTTAAATGCTATTCTTCTAACAAACGTACCATTTTCTGTATATTTTCTCCGCTTGCCTTCGGTTTCTTCATAATTCCATACCCCAAGAACTTGGATGGGGCTTTTATATTTAAAAAGCATAATACATATAGCAGACAACCACCCGATCTGAGCTGAGCTGTAAATGTGAATACAAATAGATAATGAGACCCATGCATACATTGAGACGTTACGTCCAAACATACCAATCTCCAGGCTCTCTCATTTTGGACAGTTTGAAAAGTCCATCGGGATGTGTTTCCCTTCCGTCAGAGCCGGGCGGATCCGTGGACAGCATGTAAACAAGTGAATCGCTGGACTTGCAAATTGTTCTATACTCCGAGTCAATCATCTACTGCTGTTCTCTTGTATGCTGTTGGTGAAATGTTGAAGTATGGTTGTCTCGGGCCAGGAGTATACCGGAGCGGCGGGCAGGGCAAGGGCAACACATGGCAAGTGGGACAGAACGTGCCATGTTCTAACTTGGCAAGAAATACTTTATATTTATATATATTATTTAGTTCAGTGATCCATGTTTTGTCATAACCACTGACTCTTGAGTGAAGGGAGTCTTTGTTTTTCAGCACTCGTTCCAATCTTTATGATTGGTACCCGAATGACTCTACTCTGATGTTTGTATGAACATTTATACACCAAAGTTGTCATAAAAACTATAATAAAAATGTTATTGTTGGAAATGTCCGGGGAATAGAGACAAATTATGTATTGGTGTAACGAAGTTAGGGGGTATAATGGAATCCGCTTATTGTATGATTAGCCGTCCGTCCGTGCCATGGACGCAAAATTGTTCGAGCATGTATTCCTTCATATTTCAGTAAACAAATAATTTAAGCTTGGCACAGATATTTGGTACCATGCATGGGAACATGTGCAAATGATAGTATGAGGTCCGTCCATCTTTTTGTAGTGGAGTTGGAGTTATTCCCCTTTTTTAACTAAGACATTTTTGTGCATCCTTGTACTTTGCTGCCTGTAGAGCTGTATTATGGATTGGTCAATGTTTTTGAAACTCAGTACAAGTATTGATCATCATTGGCGCCTGTACACCTACAATTATGAAATCCATCCTAGAGCTATATATTTTTTTTACAGTATCCCACCCACACTCACCAGTCACACCTCTAGTTTGTTTGTGGACGACAATGCTTCAGAAGCAAATAAGATTGTCATCGGAATGGTTTGCAACTTTTTTTTTAGCAAACTGACAAAAATTTGATTTGGTATTCAAAGTTGATATATAGGGATGTTATATTGTCTATTGTTGAGTTCGAATCCTAACTTCGGCAGTATAAGTGTCTCTGGTTTTATATATACTATACGTGTCCAGTCGGTGGCTGGTAGTATTAACGAAGTAGCCAAGAAATTACGCCGTGGCTCAAACGTTGATTAAAGACCACAGATAGAGTCTTCTTAAAATTCTTCGGTCGAATAAGAAGCCGGCTCAAATTAACGATTTTACAGTAATCCCTTATCGCCGGACCTGGAGCGGTCAGTTCTACTGACATTTTCAAAGATAATGGACTTTCTATTTAACGAATGGGACAGCCGAGTGAAGCGGTCCAAGTTTCACACTATCGATCTGGACAAATCATTGTCTTTGTCAAAATATATCTCAAACCAAGGAATAAGTTAATGAGCCCTATTGGACATTCCGCCGAGCACCGACAGGGTGTATGTTACTTACGTTTGCCATTGTCTTCTGTGTGCCCTTAATTGTTAGTTTCCTGATATTTTATGTGCCCCGACTTATGTATATGTCCCGACTTATGTGTTCCCTGACTCTGATATAACAATGTGATGCCTCTATAGTTAGGTGGCCCATGTGTATTCTTACGCAAATAATATGTCCTGGCGTATTAATGACCTGACGTATGTACGGTCTATATTACCTCTGTTGCGTAAATAATTCAAAAATAATGTATATATATATCATCTTCATTTATATGGAGGAATAAACAATCTCTCTCTTGCTTCTGTTATTATTGTTGTTGTTGATGCTGTTGTTGTTGTTATTGTTGTTTTTGTTATTTAGCATCTTCATGTATATGGAGGAATAAACCATCTCTCTCTTGCTTGTTATTGTTGTTATTGAGGGAGAGCAGTATGTCCTTGTGATTATTCTCACACTTGGATTATGTTATTATATGGTGTTGCAATGGACAAATAATATAAATCAGAAGAACCACGCCTCGGAAATCACGATAATCCCGTAAAAATAGCCAACTCCATGCAGGGTTTATCCCCCCTTAATGACCCGATAAGACCACTGTCAACGGCGACATTTTACCACATTTTCTGGACCTCCGCGCTAGCCGTATATATACACAGAACGAAAAGTGCTACGAATTGGCCGTAGTCAGCTACAAAATATTAAATAAAGTGCATATATCACTTCATACCTTAAGTTCGAAAAAAAAACGCTATAATCCGAGCACTATTTCGCGCAATGGTGTGATCCGGTTTCCCAGTTAATGTGTAAACCCAAACCCAAGTGATAATGTCAGAATCTGTCAATATTAATCAGCAGGCGAATTGTACCAAAACGGACTCGAATGGAGCCTTCTGATTTTCACTTCAGAGTATAGATGTTGTGAAAGGTTTTACCCAAAAAAAACAGCCGAAACATTTCACTTTTAATAAAAAAATTTGTCAACGTGTGGTTTCCGCCATTGTTGTAGGGAAAACCCGCGCTAAATATAAACTGAGGAACTTTTCAATAAAGTGGTACCCAGTCGGGTATAGAGTCAGAAAGAATTATGACTGGTGCGCCCTTGGTGAGAACGTACAAATAATTTATTAAGAGCCGTAAACACGGCCTTTATTTTCCAATAGTTGGTGTCGATTCAGATCGTACAGGCGTCAACCTACATTTCAAGTACCGGACATTAAATCATTTTAAGAGATACTAAACATTCCACGCTGCGATATATATTTCACTGACAAGCAAGGTTGTTATTCGATAGTCATTACTAATTTTATGGTAGCAATGCTAATTTTTTTTTAACAAAATTGGATTCATTACGTTCCGAGTCAATAGCTTTATACTTCCACCCCTTTGTGTACCACACCTTCCGCATATTCTTCGGGCCTTTTCCACGGCATTCCGGACTGTGTTGGTGCATCTGATAAAACCCTTAAATTTCTTTACTAAATGGATTCTCGCAATAGCTAAAAAGTATATATTGGAATGGTCTATTATTCATCTGAAGGGATATTCAGACACGACAGATAACACAAGTGCAGAAGCATTGCTAGTCTTTGGTTGGAAATGTTCAGATAATAAGTTCACAAACGGCCTCTTATTTAACTTATAATCTGAACATTAATTCCCACCAGTGAATAGGACTCCTTCTGCACTTGTATTATTTTTTCGTATATCTGTCGTCAGCTCTTTTTTATGGACACCCCCCCCCCAATGAATGATAGACTATTCCAATGTATACTTTTATAACAGGATGGGTGAATCCATTTAGTATTGAAATGGTCAAGTCACACACAATGTTCGGATGATCAGGCAAATGAAATAGAACGCACACGGTTCGTGAAGACCCGTGCACTCACAGGCAGCTGAACCAATCAGAATAAGTATAAACCTACAATTGAGAACTGCTCTTAAAGATACGGATGCCCTTCGCGATGGGCATTGCAATTCTGTTTTTAAAAAGTCACATCCGTTAAAACCGCCAGAAACATAAAGAATAAAACATATAGACAGCTTTTGTTCCGATACCAATCATAACTATGGCATAAATAGCATGTTATTGTCAAGTTCGTACGCCATGTTAATAAACAAACGCCATATTACGATACAGTACAGTACGTAAATAGTGTGCGATACTCAAATCACTCAACACCGGGGAGACGCCCCCCCCCCCCCCACATGGAACTTTGGTTAAAATTGACACCATATTGTTTACAACCGACATAGCGCTCGTTAATCCTCGCCACTCAATATTTCAGTGTTGAATGGATCACCGTGAATAACTCTTCCAAAAATCGCAACGATGCTTATCGCACACTCTTTATAAATGCTTGGTTCACACAAAGTGTATTTCATGCATACTATCATTATACTATACTATATTAGTATATTTTTGAGGAAATTATAACCTACAACCAATGTCACCGGTGCCTTTAAACAACGAAACAATCACTGCTCTCCACCATGTCGGCAGTATAGTGTGCGTTGCGAGGCTTAACGGTACTCAATCCGATCAGACGGTGTCCCCATTCCATCAAAATGAATTAAATTGAAGATACAACAACAACAACAACAACAACATTTCTTCAAAATACGCTTTATTTATCAAAATCGGTGTATTGCAACAAAATAATGCTAACCACTGTCCGAAGGTCTAAAACTCCGAAAGTCCAACAATTCGATGGTCAAAAACTCCCAGTAATCTTCTATTTATAGATTACTCCGAATAGAAGGTCTGATACTCTAAAGATCCGATACTCCGAATGTGACCCCCGCAGTATTGAGCTTGCGTCGTAACGGACCTTCGGAGAATTCGGCCTTCGTAGTATCGGACCTTCGAAGTATACCGAAGTATATCGTAGTATTCGGTATTCGGAATATAGAACCTTTGGAGTATTGAACCTTCGGAATAATGGGAGGAGATCCTATTAGTATTCGTAAACGTTTTAGACGGTCCAAAACACATATTCACAGAATTGACGACTATATATATACGAGTCCGTTTGTGCGAAAATCATGGGGGAAATATATAGTGCCGTTCAAGCCTCTTGCCATTCGCAGTAACGCTATATGGGTTTTTTTTTTTTTTGCCGTGATTATTTTGTACTTAAAGGTACTCAATCCGATCAGACACTCCTAAATTACTATTTCTATCCAATTCCTTAACTTCGGGGTAAAAAATATTTGATTCGAGTCTAGGAACCCGCACATCAAAGCTCAGAGTGATCAGATATCGATTTTTGAAGATTGTTATATCTCGAGATGTGTAGTATTATGTGGCTTAGAAACACGTGGTCAAACGGTGGGTCTCGGACAAAATTGCGGATGAAGATGGATAACTCTAAAATCAAGTGGTAATACGGTCACATTTCGTGATACTTTAGTGATAATACGGTCATATTTTGTTGAACAAAATGTTGATAAATAAGTTTTGGGAAATTTGATACCATATATAGTTGATAGTGGTTAGCATCGTTTTGCTGCAATAAATCGATTCTGGTAACTAAAGCGAAGAAATGTTGTATCTTGATGGTATGGGGAGGTCTGATCGGATTGAGTACCTTTAAACATGTTGTTGTCAGGTCACTTTGGTATAGTTAGTGGTAAAGGCTCGAAGATTGCATGCAAATCTCGCGTACCCATGATTGGCATCTCGAAACCGTAATCGTAACTACGGATATGGCAAAACGACAACTGGTAGAAAGAACACACATTCTAGTGACGTATAGTACCCAATTCGTAATGTCATCAGTAGTAGTTCATTGTGCGAAAGGTGACCATATAGACGGATGGACAACGGGTATGTGATATAGAGTCAGACGGCGGGTTCTTTATTCCAAATGTTGTCTATTCTGTAGGTTCTTTCTTCCGAAATACATTTTAAAAAACCTATATATATATCTATTACCCCACCCCCACTCAAACCCATGGAATGGAAAATACAAGTAACACGCAAAGAACATTAATACACCCCAAAGTGAGACTTCATATTCTAATTTGCAAAGCGTTCCACGTGTCGGTTATTAATAACAGGACGAAGTATCAGTTTATTATGGAAACATGTCAATCGTGTTGACTGACTGAAACAACATTATGAATAACCTCCGCCGAACTAGCATCTGGAAGAAACATCAAAGTTTTGAAAAGGAATACAATGGCACAATTCACTACTCGCATGTGTGTTCGACGCCCGTCGAGTCATCGATATTCTGCAGTGCAGTAAGTGATTGGGTCCCAATAGTGGTTACGATTGATAACGTACGCCGCCCGTATATAGTAATTCTAAGTATGCACATTTATAGTTGCCTCAGATGTCTCACACAAACTCAGAAGTTCCCTTCAACACTTTTGGAATAGCGAACCTTCGGAATAGCGAACCTTCGGAATAGCGAACCTTCGGAAAAACGAACCGTCGAAATAACGAAATTTCGGAATAAATTACCCCCCCCCCCCCCCCCACCCACACACACACACAGAATGGATACTCCTTTGAAAAGAATAGTATAATAGTGGTGTGGTGGTTTTTCACACAGGCCCCTGGGGAAAATGACTAAAATACCAATATTGACTGTACAAGTGAAAAGAAAATGACCATATAGACTATACCAGTGTATATTGCATGGTCTTTTAGTAATTTTTCCCAGAGGCCTGTGGTTTCTCACCCATAACTGTCAGAAACGTCGATAGTTTTAAATTCAATGTCTGAATCAACAGCACTTAAAATGTTAGGCCGAAAATAGGTTGAAACTTCTGATCAGGGAAACTTGCGTGTATTGATGATGTATTAGTCACACATTTAACTGTTAAACTGAAAGGGATGTTCAACAGTACTTCACACAACGAGATATGAAATTTATAAACTCAATACTTTTTGCACTTTAGGCTTAGCGCGTACGTGGGTTTAAGGATCGCATTTAGAACAGTGATGTTAAACAAACCTCAAGAGGCCATGTTCCGTTTCGCGAAAAATTCAAAGAGCTATTGAAAACTGGTTAAAGTTGATGCATACTTCAGGAAGTCTGCGTCGTACGTTAAACTTATTGAAACAATTAAGGCAGGATGAAGGTACTCATTAGAAGGTCTGATATACCATTAAAATTCAACATAAAGTGAAGAAGAAATGAATTTTACACTCGTCTCTCATTAACCAGAGTCATGCCGTGCGCCGCTTTGAAATAAGCGATTATACAAATTTAAGCTAGCGCGGTGTATCCATTGCTGTACAGTGATCGGAAGCCTAATCGTGGAAGAACGGGGGAGGGGTGAGGGTCCGGGTCTCTGGTAGTAACTGCTTTATGCGGATTTCTTGGTGAGTTATTCAAAAACTTAGAATTTGTCCGATCCCACGTAATCAAATTGTATGTAAATATATTATCAAGTAGTAGAAACATGCTCCCGATAGCATTTATTCAGTGGCGTAGGGGCCTATTAGATTTTAATTTGTTCTTGATTTAACAAAAAAAGAAATTTAATATTTTTTTTAATCAAAAATTTTGAAAGAAAAAGTAACGTCGTTATAACGCATGGGTACCCTGAATCATCACGTTATAACGCATGGGTACCCTGAATCATCACACCAACTTTGCTTGAAATAGGTCCAGGGGTCTGTGAGACAACAGACAATCCGACGGAAAGACAGATCCAACTCTTGTATAGATAATGATTTATGGAGGCGCGGACAGAGTTGTCATTGCATCAAATGCATTTGCTTCAGTTATCATGCACAAATTCTCATTTCTAATCAAAATGGACATTTATCGATCACGATGGCGGCGTGGGAGTGGGTTGGCTCACCTCCCCGAAACTTGTCAAAAATATTTTATTTTTTTTAAAGTTGGAAATTTCATGACTGACACAACTTTATTTGGAAATTTTATTTTATTATACACTACGTTAAATTGTTCTCATTGTTTGTAAGGCATTTCCGATCCAGAATGTTGTTAGAAAACAAATTAAAAGCTGTTTATAAAATGCATTTGTACACATCTAACTAATAAGTGATAAGATAAAACTCTGTGGTATCATCTGCTACCTAAATTTGCGTGCAACATACATTCCCACAGTGGTGACTCCGGGCAACCTGGCAGATGTTATAATGGCATTTGTTTTTTTTTAATTTAATTTTTTTTTTTAAATGTTAAATTGAGCAAGCAGTTCAATCTAAAAAAAACAAAAAAAACAAAATAAATTAAATTAGTTTTTTAAAATTTATTTAAATTTTTAAATTAAATTTTTTTAATTTAAATGTTAAATTGAGCAAGAAGTTCAATCTAACATTCAGACATTAAATAAAATTTTTGCTTAAATTAAAAATTTCATTTTAAGTTTAATTTATATGTTAAATTGAGCAAGGATTTCACTCTAAAATAAAATTCTTTTTATAAAAAAAAATGTAGAAAATATAATATATAAGGAATGCCCAGGAGGAGACTGTTTCAGCTAGTTCAGCTGATAAACTATTTCTGAGGATACCATGTCTCCTAGCAACCGGAAGCTCCTCCCAATAGTGAATATGTGTGGAAAGCTCTATTAACTCCCAAGAAATTGCAAGAATAAAATCACAGACCTGTATTTAAAGGCAAATGTTAGTACATTAATGCTCTAATTAATCGACTCCTTAACCACAGCAGAATTATGGGCAACTTTTCAGGATTTAGTCGGAAATATGGCTTGTTGCCATTCATCGGAAAGCTCTCACCGAGAGCTTTGCGATGAATGGCAACAAGCCATATTTTCGACTAAATCCTGAAAAGTTACCCATAATTCTGCTGTGGTTAAGGAGTAGATTATTTAGAGCATTACTGTAGCAGGGTTACATGTCGAACTACAGAAATGATACTTCTCATGTGGTTAGCTTTGGTAAAGATGCATTTCATACGGACATGTATGTTACTATTCATATTCTGGCACCATGGTTTTTTTGTTATGATAAAATCCCTACAAAAAATACCAGCCAAGCCTGTAAATAGTGTCATTTGAAGAATGGGGTCCACAGAGGGTGAATTTAATGAAGCTATCCCACTCAGGGGCGCCGGAAGCATCCAAGGGCAGGGGGGCAGAGCCTACAAAAGGGCACTTTTCCGCAAAAAAGGGCATTTTCTCTCGCAAACTCGGGAAAATAACCATAAATTCATTGTGGCAAAAATCCATATTTTAATGGTATTTTTCGGTTTTTATGGCCGTTTTGTGATAAAATTGACAAAAAATTAATATTCCTTGTGAAATTGGTGGTATTTGGAAAAAAAAAAAGACACATTTTGCTATAAAAACACGAGATTAAACACACAAAAAGCATTTTCTGTCTCCAGAAAAAGGGCAAGTCCTGCCCCCGCTCGCCCCCCTTGGTCAAGGGCATCAGCTGCCCCCTCTGCCCCTCTCTTCCGGCGCCCCTGATCCCACTGTGGGTTGCATTACCAAATGCACCCTCTGGGGACCTCATTCTGCTTAGGCATCATCTTCTGGGAGTTATCTATAGTCTCAAATTAACATTGTTTTAGTTACTTTTCCTTTTTAGGAAGTTTCTTTTTCCCCTAATTTGTAAAAGATAAAATGCATAATCGAGGTGACTGATGGGTGAACATCACCAACTTCAACTGGGGAACTTCCATCTGATGCTGGGTCTCCCATAGCAGTTGAGGTCTGAGCTGAATGAGGTTCCCAGGGGGAGAATTTGATGATGTTATATATACCGTAGCCCACCATGACAGACACACTATTTGCAGGGTTACAAGTGTGTGAATATGGCCTTAGATAAGTGCCCCCATGGTCCTGATGATATATAACACTGAAGACAGAATGTAGGGTATAACATTTTTATGATCAATTTGACAATAACACGGGTAACATATATTACACTGTAGTTTTATAATGCAGAATTAAGCTAGGACTCTATTCAACCACGCCAAACCTTGACATTATATATATTAATATATTCACTGATCATATATATTATAGATAAAATTTATCAGGAATGCTCGAGACGTATATATTCTTCACTTCAATCCACACTAGTGAAAAACAACATAGAATCAAAATAGATGCTCTCTATATATGCTACAATCTCAAACACACCCAACATATATATAATAACTGTATATATCATTCAGACTAGATTTCACAGCAAAGCTATGTTTTGAAACTTCCTGAAGGCATAGTATAAAGTTTAAAGAATAATAAAACAATTATGCTATGCATGAACAAAAAAAGTCATATGTGATGCAACAAATTTGCAAGATTGGAATTTATAAATAGCAGATATAATGTCCATTACTTAGAATTGAAGTTTGACAATATTTAGGATATAGTGTTTTGTTTGTCTTGGATTAGTTCTGTAGAAGTAGCGAATCAACAAATAATTTCTTGAACTGACTATGTTGACAATGGAATTATTACAATAACCATTGATAACTGTGCAGTAAATTAAAATATTTCAGCCTGAATATAATTTTCAGAATATTTTTCAATAAAATGACCTCTTCCAATGTTTACCGTCAAGTTTTTATTGAACTTTGTTATGTTATTGGACTAACTGGACTTTTATCGGTAATTCAACTGTAACAGTAATGTTTACAAAACTATGGTTTTGACTTAACCGTGTGTGTGCATTGTGAATTTGAATTAATATTCATAAACATAACTACTTTGAGCAAGATTATTCTCCATATATATTTGACCACCCTGCTAGAGTGTTTCACATCAATTTAAGCTCAATTTGCTTACTGTGCGTCACACAGAATGAATGGGTTAAAGATGAACCGAATGAATGGAATGATTTCCTTGTCCGCTCTCTTGAGATGTTAGTCATAGAACTTCACAATTCAATGTCAAAAGCAGACCCAGCAAGTCAAAACGAGAGAGCGCTGCATAAATGAACAAATTCATTGGCCATACTCTACAACTACCAATCAATTCCTTGGATGAAATTTTCAATAAAGAAAATTAGATCGACCACTGGTCAGCTTTTCAATAAAATTGGTCGGAAGTAGACGAGGGATTTCAGCACTCGATCAATACTTTGGACATAGGAATAGATTTTGTGCTAGATTTCAATAGCAATGAGTATTTATTCCTTCCTGTGAAACTATAAAGAAAATTGATTTGAAAACTCGCTCTCGTAATTGTTGACTTTGGGCGTTTTATTGTCGAGAAGTCCGAGTATAATTACTGGGACTGAATCACGGCTGTATGAGGTCAGCGTGGACAACATAATTAAGGAAAAGATATGAATTGAGTTCCGATCTGAGTTTTCAGATAATATGAACAAAAACTTCATTATTATAAAGGCAGCGCTTTTGAATTCTGTGAAAGGGTTCGTATTATATGATGCTAGTACCATGAAGCTGCAAGCTGTTTAAAGGGACACAAGGCCTTCGATGTAGGTTCATGCGAAATAACTTAAAATTTTTATAAAAGTCTGTAAAACAACTATCAACAAATACATGTAAAATAGATTGACTTTGTTATTATTTTCATTTATACATGTATTATAACTTTCCATTAATGAGAATTCTCATATTGAAACCATCATTATGTAAACAATGTGGTTGCAGTGGCAGTATTGATCACAGTAAAAATAATTTAATAAAATAGCAAAGTTTAATCAAATCCTGATGGTAAACATGGGAAAAACGGTCAAAACATTGAAAATATTCTGAGAATCATATTTAGACAAACATATTGGAACATATTGCACACTTAGCGATAAGGTTGACAAATCACTGTAACAGGTTTGTTTACATACTAATAGTGCATTGAGTCCCTTTAAGATGAGATTTCATCTGAATCCTGATCTACAGTCAAGCTACAGTAAAGCCTGAAGTATATGACCCTTTAACCACAGCAGAATTATGGGAATTTTTTTTCAAGATTTAGTCGGAAATATGGCTTGTTGCCATTCATCGGAAAGCTCTCAAAATTTGAATGATCATTACAGTTGAAACTAATCAGATTCATAAATTTAGATAGAAAACATCTATGAAATGGGATTTACTTTTCAACTGCCGTTTTCAGTGGAATAAGATTACGAAACCATTGTGATAAACTGTCTCTTTTTGTCACTACTAGGTACAGAACTGTTTTTTTTTTCTACATAAATTTTCATTAAGATATATAAGCAATAACAGTTCTCAATTGATTTCTAAATATGTTTTGTTGTTGTTGTTGAAATTTTCAGTTTTTGAACTCAGAATGCATCTTTAAACTAAAATATGTTGACTGATCAAATTCACAAAGCTGCCACGAATACAAAATGTTAGGGATGATAAGATGATTATTGACGGATTTCAAGTGGAAAATCAAGCAGTCATAATACGCCCCCCTGTCATTCTGAAAGCTATCCTTGTTGCTTGTCTAATTACGTCTCGATTTACTTAGCTTTCAGAATCAATTGCAAAAGAAATCATAAGTGATTCAACAATGAAAATTTAACCTCGTGTGGGCATGGGAGCCTATTGTGTCCAATCGGCCTAATGAAGGGACTTAGTGCATAGCCAACAATTAGACTGTATCATTACAATACCAAACGATCGAATATACTCAGCCGAAGAAAAAGAACATCGATATTTAAATAAAAACTTTGTATTATATGCTCGGTCTTGTTTATTTTTTATAAATGAGTAGCTCTCTTGTACATATATACATATCTTAGAGAAATATTGATGCAGTTTTTTTTGTGGCATGATGATTTGTTTTTGCAATATATCCATAGAAACCGGAATTTAACCCATCACAAATCTCCAATATTGGAAAATATAACCCTATTGACAAAAAGAATTCTTCTGTTTCAATGTTAATATTGACTCAGGAAAGAATAGCTACACTTTGCTCTCATAATGTTCATATGGAGTATTTTGAATGACAGGCATCAGGTCTAGGGAAACAAATTAATTAAATAAAATTTTCACCTTTCTAACCAAAAATACTACTGCAAACACTGCATGTCGAATTCCATTTAGTCCCATCTCCAAAGAAATTTCTTATCTTATAAAGGCGGTCTTAAAGTGACAAGCTTGACTGATCAAGAATCATTGTATTTTGTTTTTATTTCAATGTAATTTAATAACTTCATACAAGTTATTGATAATATCTGTTGCTTCACACTAGACTTTGCCATCTTTTTTTACCACTTCCAACCGCTTGGCTGAACGTGATCACAAATGATTTCTGACTAATGCTAAATTCACAGAAGCATTTGAAGTAGGCCCAGAAACATGTATACAGTAATGCCCGAAGTATTTGACCACCCTTTAACCACAGCAGAATTATGGGAAATTTATCAGGATTTAGTCGGAAATATGGCTTGTTGCCATTCATCGGAAAGCTCTCACCGAGAGCTTTCCTGAAAAATTTCCCATAATTCTGCTGTGGTTTAGAGGTTGATTATTTAGGACATTACTGTATATAATTGGCAGTATACAAAACAGAGATGTCTATCAATAATTAGGCGACAGTTTGCACAAGCAATTGTGAGGTTGAGAAATTGGAACATGTAGCATGTAACATATTTTATTCCTGCAGATATTTGACTATTACCAGTATGTCTTTCGTATTTATCATCCATAAGTTTGTAAACAAATGGCAATCATAAATGAAAAGAGTACAAAATTATTTCAGTCATAAAAAAAAATCCTAGGGCTAAAATATTTTTGTTGTTGCAATTTTAATTTCTTGATCAAATTTATCGTATAATCAGGTAGAGTGCTAAAATAGCATCAGTTCACAAAATCTGCTTCTATTCTATGTTTCAAAGCTTGCTCACTTCCCTGATAGTTTTAGTAATTTGACTCATGATTCAAGAGAACTTCTCGGGAGAGAAATTGTGAGGAATTCTATTTGCTCAGGTCACTAAATTACAAGTTAGATGTTCCGTTTCTGACCCTCTCAATCATTATGAGGTAACCTGTTGAGTATTACAAGGTACTTTGGTATTCTGGTCACATGTAACACATAACCAGAGGAAACATGTAACGAGGGGTGACATGTAACCAGAGGTAACACATAACCAAGAAAGACTAGATAAGCTATAAACATGACTGAGACACATTAACCCTTTCAGAGCCAAGTCCGATTTTTGTATCAACCCATATCTCCTTGATCATTTTTCAAATTTATTGATTATAATAATATGATACATTGATGGAAAGAGCTCTAAGAGATCTTTCCATCAATGTATCACATTATTATAATCAATAAATTTGAAAAATTATCAAGGAGATATGGGTTGATACAAAAATCGGACTTGGCACTGAAAGGGTTAAAACTGCATAAAACACAGAATCACTTGCATCATGGCAGTGACATTTCATCACGGTGAGACTGCAAAGACTTCTCAAAGCTAGATTCATTGGGCAACATTGATCCTGACAGTTCGGGCCACGGCAATTTTACTATTTGCTTTACGAACATCAGGTGAACAATCTCTTGATGGAGAGGGAATTTTTTTTTTTAAATCCAGACTGAATTCGCGACCTGAGTTCCATACTATTCTAAGTTTATACATAAAACACATAAACTGAGAACAACATGCATGGAAATCAGGTCGCAAGATCTTGGCCATTATTCCACATGATTACTGGGGAATGCAAATATACAAAACCTACATATTAATATCTCAATTGTTCTTATTTTCCCATGCTATTATGACTGATAGCATGGTTTGGCGAGATGTCTGATACTGATTTTTTTGGAATTTTCGGTAAAAAAAAGAGTTGTTGGCCGGTTCGTAAACCATATAACTAAATTAGTGTCATCTTAATCAAAAATATATTGGTGACTGTTTTTGAAAAGGGAATGGATTTTAAGAAAAACTCCAACTTGAGGATCGCAATTTCCAACTTAGTGCCATAGCGTCAATTTGACTCTAGTTTGACTGAAAGTAGGACAATTTTAAACTCTCTGCCTAAAACTAACGTAATTTATGCTAAATTTAGTTGGAAAAACAAACTATCAGAACTTCAACTTGTCTACAAATCTCAAATTCTCAACTATTTCAGACATGGATTTTCCAACAATTTAAAATTTTGACTAATGTTACGGAGGAGATTCCTCAAAATCCTTCCCCGGCCCCTACTCAGTTTATCAAAGGAAAATATGTGGCACTTTAAGAGTTAAAGCACTCTGACAGATAAGAACAGTCACATTCAAAAAGCTTTCAAATTTTTCAAGAGAAAACCAATTAGTAAGTTTATCGAGACTTGTTCAATCAGAGAAAACGAGCTGTTTGTTTGACCAGATATAATGAATCGAGAACAATGGAGAATGGTGCAACAATGGCTACAACTCTACAGCAGTCATAGAGAGCAAATTGTATTGTTGTTATAGACCTGCTCACTTGGCAGCTAGGCATTGTTAGGGTACTGGTCCACAGAAATTCCCCCACCAGGGGCTCAATTTTGGAGAAAGTGCTCAGACAAAGACAGAGAAAGAAATTTACGTAGTTACCACTGCCAATTTTGTTTTATATAAGAGGGGTTGCCACTTTAAGGATCATCATTGCCCTGATTTTTAGAATCTAAAAAATACAATTGAGAAATCCTGCCAAAGTCTGTGTATAATAGTGGTATAGGAGGTAGCCATGGGTGGGGGAAATATGGGTAACTGCACCCCCTCTACCCCTGCTCTGGTACCCCTGGTTTACAGTAATGCCCTAAATAATCGACTCCATAACCACAGCAGATTTATGGGTAATTTTTCAGGATTTAGTCGGAAATTACCCGTAAATCTGCTGTGGTTAAGGAGTCGATTATTTAGGGCATTACTGTACAAAGCAGCTAATATAAAGGAACCAAGAATGATGCGCAAAATACACACATATCTAAGATTGGAAATGTTTTTTTTTTAATTTTACAAATTCTTAAAAATATTCCTTTTGTTAGTCGGTTTCCATTAACCCTTCCGTGACTGGAGCTTCCTGATAATTTTTCGAAAATCCTGTGCCAGTGCATTCTCTTATATATGTGAGTCTTCCATAGGGAGCCAGAGTCCCATATATAAGAGAACACATTGGCCTAACAAAATTTACCTTGACCTTCTAAGCCAGTGCATTCTCTAATACCTATATGTGAGTCTCCCTATGGGAGGATCTTTAAAGCTGTACAAACGCAGCTCCCGTCATGAAAATGTCAACTAACGTCATGTTATTTACTGAGTAATAGTATAGTAAGTCTTGATGTTTTTTCTCTCTCAAAAATGCTTATAATAAATGCTGTTAGCTTATAATATAGTTCACTTAGATTTTACTGTCTGGCTAAAAATTCACCCTCTGTGGACCTCATTCTGCAAATGACAGACACACTATTTCTAGACTTGTGCTGGCATGACTGATCAGTTTTGACATTTTGAAGACACACATGTATGTGGTACATGTGTCCCAGAGAAAGAAGATTATGCCTTACTCAAGAAAAAAATGTACAATTATAATATTGTAGTGTAATCTCCATATAAAAAATATAGTACTCTCCTCAAATTCTGCACACACACACACCTGGCATGCAATGTAGCCTCTATCATATGAATAAAAATACCCAAAATATATTCAAAATATTGAGGATATTGCTATTTTTTTTTCAACAATTGGAGATATAAAAATCACGATTTATCCACTTCCCATTTCCATAATTTCTAGAAATTAAACATTCTTAAACTTTCTTGGTATGAGCACTCATGTTTCAAAATTAGGACATCCATTTCCTAAGATAAGTGTAGGACCATTATGAAAAATTTAGTTATCGGGGGAAGGGAGGTTTTGAAAATGTTGATGAAAGTTTGTCACATGATAGAGGCTATTTATAGAACTACCCTAATCCAAACTTCAAACACATACATCAGGTTAAACAGGAATAGATTTCATAGAAATGGAATAAAATTTCATTAGGCTGGCAGGAAATTAAACTCAAAAACCAAAATTTTTATACGATGTTTCATTATGAGTCATATGAGATGAAGAAAATTTACACATGTACTATGTAATGTTTCTTTTCAAACAATAATTACATATGTTCATATAAATATAACATGATCAAATTAAATTAACACTCCGAAGAAAAACTCAAAACAGCACACTTAACACTCATGTTAGTTTGACGACTATATATAATAATGATTATGATGATACAGTGTATCACACAAGGTGAAAGATCGAAGTAAAGGGGAAAATTTTAGGGGCAGGATTTAAAACAATAACAAAACATCACATGTAACTTAAAATACCAACTGACTAAGAATGTGAGAGACGAAAAATCCTTTCACGTTTTGGCATTGTCTTATTTAACACTTTCTTTACTAAATGGATTCTCCCACTCAGTAATAAAAGTATACATTGGAATGGTCCATTATTCACTTGCAGGGGTTTTCCAAAAAAATAAGCAAATAATACAAGTACAGAAGGAGTTGTATATATTGGAGGGAAATGTTCAGATAATAAGTTCAACAAACAACCTAGTCTGTTGAACTTATTATCTGAATATTTCCTGAGGGATAACTACTCGTCAATGAGTATTTAGTTTTGAAAGTGTTAACTCAATCAGGTTATGAAGTAAACATTAAACGTTGTAGAATTGCAATATCTTTTACAAAATAGAAGGAAACTGTATGTTGAACTTATAACCCTTTACCCAACAAACCGGCCAAAACCGGCCAAATAAAGCTTCAACAGCCTAAAATATCTTCGGTCTGTCTCAATAGAACCATACAAATATGGATATCATTGGAACCGGCTCCTTGACCACATTGTGATAGTTACAGTTATGCCCTGTGCCAATGCATTCTCTTATATATGCGAGTCGACCATAGGTCGCCTCGCATATATAAGAGAATGCATTGGCCTAAAAAAATCTTTTTTTAACACTTTTTACCATTTTTTCTTACATTCTTTAACAATTTTATAATTTTTAATGTGTTAAGCCAATGCATTCTCTTATATATGCGAGGCGACCTATGGTCGACTCGCATATATAAGAGAATGCATTGGCACAGGGCCATTCTGTTGGCTAAAGGGTTAATTCGAGAGTGTAGACCATATTGACACATCAAAGCTAATTTTTTTTTCAAATATTAAATTATTTCAATAAGATTTCGAATGGATGACTGAAAATTTATACTCAGTTTGGAACCCTGAGCTATTTATAAATTTGTGGTAAAGGTATTGCATGGGGGAAATAATAATTTTAATTTAGCTGCCAACACAAGTCTTGCTTAAACAAAAAGCTTAATATGGATAGAACTCCAAGGCTGGGAAATTAGACATATGACTAAACAATATCCTTATTATAATCAATCGCTGGAAGGCATAGCCGTAAAGCGCAACATATAATTTCAAAGAAAAGACTTGCACGTCAAGCTGGGCATAATTGATGTATCAGTATGACTTGATAGATTAAACTCTACAAAAATTATCCATAATTCAACAAACTTTCTTGCCGTAATTTGAGCAATCTTTTTTAAAAGTCGAACAATGAGACAATCAGGTTAATTGAGTCCTAATGCATCCGCATCGAATGAACTTCATTAATATCGCTCCGAAAGTGCAATCGGCTTTGGCTTTAATAGATACACGAATGTCAAAATGGGAAAAATGGATTCGACTAATGTAGATCGGTCGAGGAATCACTAATTTGCTTCTGATTTTGTACTTAGGTTTAGGGAATGAACTTTCGCTAATTAATTTGTAGAAAAATTATACAAATTTATCACAAATTGAAAGGAATTGTACCGTTGTGTAATTACGAGATATACAAGTATTTCTGTGTGGTAGGATCGAGCATCTGCTAGTAGCCCGGACGTTTAAATTGATCGCTGGGTAATTAGAAAGATGGAGCTAAAAGATTCACCCATTAGCTATTATGGCCTGCCGCAGCTCTTAATTGACTGGGAGAGGGTGCTTTTTGGGGATGTTAAGCATCAAATGAAGGTCATTGTATACCAGGAACATTAAAGGCACATTTTACGATTATTTCCATATTTCATAATTAATTCTAAATTGACCCTTTTCATCTTTTTCTAATGCTTCCAAGCCTGCTGAAGTTTGGTCCACAATCATTTTTGTGTAACTTCCAAGTAAAGTGTTTTTGCTTAATTTTCTTTTTATAGCTTCCAGAATATTTTCAAATTAAATGCATGAGAAATTTCTAAATGGAGAGTAAAATAATCCAGTAGAAAAATTAGAATAGAATAGTGATCTACGTCATGAACTATGTCACATATGAATATCATGAAGATTTGTTGAAAAAGTTTGATGTTTGGGAACCCAGCATTGTAATTTGTGGTTTTGATACCCAACTTGTGTACATAACACTGGGTTCAGCCATAGGAACTGCATAGAAAAGAATTTTCTGATATTTTAATTACAGAAAGAGAAGGGGTTTTTCATATCTCACACACTGAACTCCTAAACATTCTTAATATTTAATTAAAGAATTCTTCTAGGAATAGAAACTATTTTGAGTTTTGAAGATAAAACACAAGAAAATTGTAATACTGAACAGCCACAACCAATTTGTTTTATAATTTCAGAGGAACAGATATTCAAAACATCGAGACTGTGTCACAGAAAAAATAATGTGTTACTGTTATTCTGACAAAGAGACACCACATTGTTTTCATGAGCTTAACCCTTTCATGACTGTATCTGCACTCATGCAGAATTAAAGATCCTGTGCCAGTGCATTCTCTTATATATGTGTTTCTCGCATTTATAAAAGAATGTACTCGCTTACAAGGTCAAAGTAAATATTGTTTAATAGGCCAATGTATTCTCTTATATATGCAAGGCTCCCAATGGGAGCGTCACATATAAAAGAGAATACATTGGCACAGGGTTTTCGCAAAACCTTCAGGAAGGGTTAATAAATATTGGTTGAAACTTTTGGTGGACACATGAATTTACTACAGTTCTTTATAAATACTTCATCACATAACATATTTATACATATAATCTCAATATCTTGTGTTAAATATTATGACTTTCATTATACGCACTATCAATAAATAAATTTTGATAACTATATTTATCAATATATATATATTAAACATATATAGATTGTTCACTGAACATCAACACGAGGAAATTAAAAAAGTTTGATTAACACACAGGTAATACTGGGGAAAAACTAGAATATAGAAAGAAAGCTTGTATTTATGACTAGAAAAATATCTTATATATGCTTGAGATACAGGGTTATGGGGTGTATTTGCACTGTTAAGTTTACATGACACATTTTCTGCAATACAAACACATCTGGTGTTGAGAGATTGTTTTATAATTTCAGTTTGTTTGGGAAAAAATGCATACATCCCATCAAAATTGTTGTTGTGCCAGGAACAGATAGAGCATCTTTAACCCTTTGAGTGCCAGGGGCCGATCTCATCGGCCCTAAACCCACACAATAAATCTGTTAAAGAATATAAGAATAAATTATTAAAATTGTAAAAAAAAAAAAAAAAAAAAAAAAAATTGTTAGGCCAATGCATTCTCTTATATATGCGAGGCGACCTATGGTCGATTCGCATATATAAGAGAATGCATTGGCACAGGGTATATGGGTTGATACAAAAATCTACCTGGCACTCAAAGGGTTAATGTCCATTAGACAAAATGTAATTTTCACATGATTTTTATCTGACCACCAAATGTATAATAGATAAGAATGAGTCAATAAATTGAAAAATCTTGAAATTAAAAAATTCCGGAATTTCTTATTTTTTGGGTTTTTTTTTCCCAAGTTCTTGCAAAATTTTATAGTAAAACCTGGTAGGTAAAACGTGAAATTAAAACGTGACAGTGCAAATTTTCCCCGAAGGAATCAAATCGGCAAGGTTTGGATAAATAACTGCAAAACGGCATGGTAATAAATAGGTGAGACTATCATGTTTGATTGACTAGAAAGTGAATGTTGATTAATTTGCTCATAATAGAAGTGAGCGGGCTGACATACATGTACTAACATTTTCCAGATGAAATGAAAAATCCAATGAGAGTTCATTATTTTTCACTGAAATATGGCTTGTTGCCATTCATGGAAAGCTCTCATTGAGAGCTTTCCATGAATGGCAACAAGCCATATTTGCGACTAAATCTTGAAAAATTACCGATATTTCTGCTGTGGTTAAGGAGTCAATTATTTAGGGCATTACTTTAATTGGACTGAATGTCAAAAGAGTGTTTTTCAAGTCAGAAATATGTAATTTTTCAAATTTCAGTCTGAATACTCGGATAAGAAAGTTGCACGAGTTCTTTGTTCTCATGACTATGGTTCAAGCCTGCAAATAGTGAGTCTTGTCATTTGTAGAATGAGGTACCCAGAGGGTAATTTAGTGATGGTATCCCACAAGGCGGGCTAGCATCATCAAATTTTTCCCTTTGGGAACCACATTCTGCTTAGACCTCAAATGCTAAGGGAGACCTAGCATCAGATTGAATTTCCCCAGTTGAAGTTGGTGATGTTCACCCATTAGTCACCTCGACTATGGATTTTAACTTCTGCAAATTAGGGGATATAGAAACTTCCCAGAAAGGAAAAAGTAGCTAAATATTATGTTATTTTGAGACTATAGATACTTCCCAGAAGATGAAGCCTAAGCAGAATGAGGTCCCGAGAGAGTGAATTTGGTGATACTAACCCGCTGTGCAGGAAAGAATCACTAAATTCACCCTCTGGGGACCTCATTCTGCAAATGACAGACACTATTTGCAGGCTTGCTATTGTTAGTATAACTGGACATGAGGCTGTTTTTTTATATTAAGAATGATTATAGGACTATCATTTGCTCACTGGAATGTGTAGGTGGTGAGGAAAAGAAACGCTGCTGCCTAAACGCAAAACTGGAAAAGTATGGTGTGAAGATGAAGCATAGTGGGCATGTATGGAAAGCTGAAGCTCGGTTAATATCAATGTAAATATATCTACAGTAATGACCTAATTAATCGACTTCTTAACCCCAGGAGAATTATGGGTAACTTTTCAGGCTTTAGTCGGAAATATGGCTTGTTGCCTTTCATCGGAAAGCTCTCCTGTGGTTAAGAAGTCGATTAATTAGGACATTACTGTAGTTTGTAAGCGAATAAAGGAAGAAATATGAATAAAAGACTTTTATCACATAATTAGCCCCTAAACCGGGCCTCATATCTTTTAGTAAGACACACGTGTATTATCGGCATGCACAGTGATGTAAGAGCTTGGTGCAATGATGTCAATGTCAATGCAAGAACTTTATTATTACGCTAATTATAATTATAATTATGATATTCGATTTAGTGTTGACTGTGAGATAAACATTGGTGTCTTTACTTCCTCTTTGGTTGTGATCATCTCAAATTTGTCGCAATTACTTGTGTATTTTTTGTTTTCAGCTTTTCACACACTCCCACACAAGCTTTGGGCTGATAAACAATTTGAAGAATGGACATGAAAAGTGGAATAGAGAGATGGAAAAAAAGTCACAATTGGGAAATTATAGGATCAGATTGCACAGACAAAAGCAATTGTTATAGTAATGCCCTAATTAATCGACTCCATAACCACAGCAGAATTATGGGTAACTTTTCAGGATTTAGTCGGAAATATGGCTTGTTGCCATTCATCGGAAAGCTCTCGGGGAGAGCTTTCCGATGAATGGCAACAAGCCATATTTCCGACTAAATCCTGAAAAGTTACCCATAATTCTGCTGTGGTTAAGAAGTCGATTAATTATGGCATTACTGTATATTGCTCAATGCACATTTAAAATCTGGTATCACTCG
The DNA here is from genome assembly GCA_032622095.1 of Siphonodentalium dalli. Taxonomy (NCBI): domain Eukaryota; kingdom Metazoa; phylum Mollusca; class Scaphopoda; order Gadilida; family Siphonodentaliidae; genus Siphonodentalium; species Siphonodentalium dalli. The sequence goes on from CP136063.1 coordinate 214,830,130, forward strand.
CATCATACAACCTTGTATATCAGAATTTTTTGTGAGTTTCTCCAGTAGGAGATTTAAAGTGACACCAGTTTTTAAAATCTTTTGATAATCACTAGGAAAATCGTGAACATATATACACACTACTGTACAATTAGGTTGTCTTCCCAATCATTCATCACACACCGAAAAAGCCTGGAACAACTCAGAGAAAATCTCAGCGATATATCTCGATGCAATTGAATTTTTAAACTCTTTAAAACCGAGACTAAACAGATTACAATTTAAATTTTGCTTTGAACCCTTTTCTAATATAAAAATTAAAAAAAGATGATGCAGTTTAGATCATGGTAAATGTATTAAAGAGCTGATTTAACAATTAAAATGTACTACATGATGAAATTCATACGTAATAACAAGAATACACTGTGTGCATTCTCATTTAGGGATGTAGTTCATTAATTCCAAATCTCTGTTGTAATGATAGCAAAATGTACCACATGGCTTGCAATATCGGTAATTTTGTGGCTGAAACAAGCTGATAGTAAGATATTTTCTGTATAATATTTCATATAATATAGATTTTTTTTCGGCATGTTCCAGACTTAAAAATGTAGGATGAGAATGATAAAGAAAGCACTGATTAACAGTTAAAATAATAGTTTATAACGATGCCACGCTACTGCTCTAATGGAGTCAATGTGACTAAAATTGTGAGTGGCTCAATTATGGTGTGTTTCACAGGAAGTTGTACGACTGCCGGAACGAGAGTCTCATCACACTCGGAGTTATTCACATGAAACTTTTGCATCTGAAAGTTACCCGTATTGTTCGAATCGACGACTGCAGACAGAAGACTGTTATCCTTCCCAGAGGACCTAATGACGTCATTGGTAGCGTTATTACTGCTGTCCGTCCTGCCACTGTGAAATCGAATCATGTGACTTTTCAGCTGCTTCATGTATCGTGTTGAGAAACTGCAGAATCGGCAAACTGTTTTAACCTGAGTGAGTTTTTTTGAGATTTTAAAGTTCTTTCTCCCCCGAATGTGATAGTCACGGATGTGACGATTTATGAGAAGTTTCGAGTTGAACCTTTCACTACACCACATACATTTGTACGTTTTAGGTTCACACTTGATGAAAGCGTCCTTGTCGAAATGATCGTAGTCGACATCATGACTCGACACAGCATGCTGCATTAGGGACTTCTCACTGAGGAAAGCTTTACTGCACTTCTTACAAGTGTAGATAGAATATTGTCTTTGTTGTAAGTTGTGTCTGGTTTCCTCGTGCGTTTGCAGATTCGACAACCACTTTGTTTTGTAATCACATCTCGCACAGTTGTATAGTCTCTGCTTATTTGAAACAGGCGTACGATGACGCAAACCAAAAGCAAATGTCGGAGAAAGTTTTGGAGTCGGAGGTGAAGGTTGAACTTCCTCGTCTTTTATCTCAGTTTTCAGATTAATCTGCGCGTTATGTTCCTGTATCATATGTAGGTGCATCGATATCTCATTAGGGAACATCATATTACACACCTGGCACATCTTCGTCTCCATATTTGTAAGTCCATTACTCGGGTACACTGGCGACTTTGTCTCCAACATTCCGCACAAGTCTGAGTGATCTTTCATGAGATGTAACTTTAACCATTGTGCATTCTTGAAACTTTTATTACAGAAGTGACAAATGTCCGTTGATCCACTGTAAAAAGGTCCACCGAGCGACCTTTCATCGAACTTCGGAAGTTTTAAATTCAATGCATTTCCAGGAGCACTTATAGTTTTGTCGACGGTTAAATTCAACGCATGTCCTCGGTCAGATTTCAAGTCACTTTTAGATGGGTGTGGACTCGATTGTCCTCGATCGGAACAGTCAGTTTGGTTAGAATTATTACTAGCGCCATCCATGTCAGATGGGGTCGGAGAACAGTTACTCTGCTCGCTGAGTGGAATTCCGTGTTTGTTCACTTTGTGAGTACGCAGAAAGTATTTATTGCACAATTCCTTGTTACAAAGTTCGCAGGTCACACGCTGGCTGTTTGACGACTCCTTCCACCTCCATGAACTCTTCTCAAACGGCGATTTAATTTTATTGGATTTGTCCAATTTTAAGGAAAGTTCATGAAGTAAAGAAGATTGTAGACTCGCAGATGACAGGCCAGCTGTTAAAAGAGCAGTCGTCGGATTCATCAATGAAGGATTCATCAATGACATCGACGAAGGATTCATCAATGACATCGACGAATGATTCATCAGTGGAGATGACATCGATGACGGATTCATCATTGGAGACGACATCGATGAAGGATTCATCAGTGGAGATGACATCGACGACGGGAAGAAATTAGTAGGCGGCAAGTTGATGCTTGTGGACAACGGTGAAGACAGGTTGAGTGGAAGATGAGACGATAAACTATGCTTTCCCGGAAGCGGCATCGGTGGCATATCTTTCACAGGTGTTGAATCGGATCGAATTCCATGAATATTGAGTTTATGCGTTCTGAGGAAATATTTACTGCAGAACTCTTTCTTGCAAATGTCACAGTAAGCTTCTGGGTCAATGCCGAGTTTCACAAGTTCACCATTGTGTGGTTTTTCAATGACAGGACTAGGTGTTAGGTCCATCGATTGCTGGAAGATTCTCGGTGATGGTGATTTCTTCGCGGTTATAGATAGGTTCTCTGGTTCGTCTTGAGGCTGATCACCGATCTTTAACATGGATAGGTTCTGAGGTTCAGATGAGACAGACGGTGATATACTGTCGACAGGTGGTGGTGGGTCTAATGGAGTTTCCACACCGTGGATTTTTAGTTTATGAGCTTTGAGAAAATATTTGTTACACAACTCTTTATTACATATATCACAGATAACTCTGTCGGCCAATTTAGCGGCAATCATAGAGCTAAACATCGTAGAAGAGTTTTTACCAGACGGCTTCCCATCATCACTGACAACAGATTTTTGATCATAGTCCATTGTGAAATCCTCAAATTTGAGGTCCTTAGCAACAGTCCTCTCTACGATATCCATCCTTTCAGGTCGATCTGCGGCAAGTCGTTCAAGTCTATTTGCCCGTTCAAGTCTATCCGCACGCTCAATTCTATCAGCCCGCTCAAGTCTGTCCATTCGCTCGGCTCTTTCGAACAAATCCATACGAACATCAGGTCGGTCCATTCTGTCAAATCGTTCAATCCTATCCATACGATCATGCCGTTCCTTTCGGTTCACCTTCTCAATTTTGACCACCCGTTCTTGTCTGTCAAATCTGTCCAATCGCTCAACTCTTTCAGCTCGATCCAATCCTCCATTTTCAGCTGATGTCATTTCCTCTCCCAGCATTCCATGGACGTTCATTCGATGAATTTTATAAGCATATTTGCTGTAGAATTCTTTGTTGCATGTACTGCAGAAGGTAACATAAGAATCCGGCGCACCTGACCCTGTGCCATTGAAGCCCGGCAACTCCGTCACCGCCATGGGCTCTTGCTTTATGTCGCGCTTGATCTCACCAGGCGAGCACAAACCACTGTCCATACCGAAGAATGGACCAAACAAGTTCTTTCTCATATTGTTTATGTTAATATCATCACAGAAGACACCATGTTTGTTCGCTTTGTGGATTTTCAAGAAATATTTGTTGCAGAATTCTTTGCGGCAAATGTCGCAGAAAGCTTCCTGGGTGAGCCCACTTAAGCCACGCATCGATTCAGGAATGGGACTCGTCGATGACTGGATAGAGCTTTCAGAGACATTCGGCAGCAATGCAGGAGATGAGAAAATTGGCGGAAGCTGAAGCTGTTGTTGTTGTTGTTGCTGCTGAAGAATAGTTTGTGGAATTAGAGCAACGGGCGGCAAGAAAGGGTTTAACACCATAACTCCCGGCATGTTCGACATATTAGGCATGTTCGGCAGACCTGGTATATTCTGAGGCATAAACATCGGGGATGAGGTAATCGTGTTGGTGGATGATGCCTGAGATTCGGTTGGTGGGCGGCCCCGTTTGTTAGAAATTACTGAAGGCTCCGGGACGATACCATGAACATCCTGCTTGTGTTTTTTGAGGTAGTATTTGTTGCAGAAGTGTTTTTGACAATGCTCGCAAAAATCCTCCATCTCTTTACTTATATCCTTCTCTTTCTTCTCAGCTAACGTCATTTCTACAGGCTTAATTTCCTTGCTGATGGTGATATCTTTGGGTAAGATTTCTGTACCAAGCTGGTTGCTATGACTACCGTTGTTATGACAACTATTGTTATGACTACTGGTGTTATGACTACCGCTGTTGCTACCTTCACTCACTGATTTCTCAGATGGTGTCTTGCTCTCTATAGGAAGATCTAATCGGAACGATGGTGGTGTTATAGCCTCTGGTGGCATAGACGTCATCATTGATGGCGGCATAGACATAGACATGGATGTCATCATCGATGTTGGCAAAGCTCCAACCGGGAATGACGGAGGAGGAGGTGAGCTGTCGAAGATGCCATGCTTGTTCGCCCGATGAGTTTTCAGGAAGTATTTATTGCAGAATTCTTTATCACAAAGTTGGCAGTATGCGTCCTGATGGAAGATTTTAGTCGAGTTTGGCCGCTTTATTTCCCCGTTGAACCTCGAATCTTTGGGGTCGAATTCCGCAGGTAACATCTCATCACTTCCTGGTGAACCGGTCACATCTTCATTTCCATTTTGTAGGTTTGAATATGGATGAGCGATTTCACTTGCTAGACGATGGTACTCGGTTGGATAAGAATTAGATAGATCCTTCCCGTATATTTGCTGAACTTTTTCAGGATGAGCGTCATTCATGTGTTTTGAAAGATGTTCCATTGTTGCAAATGTGTCCGGACACATGCTGCATGTTATAATCGGCATATCATTACTCGAGTCGTCATCTTCTTCCATATGAGCATCAGCTCTCATGACATCGCGATCTGTGAGCTCGGGCATTTCGGAATCTTCTTTCACCTCGTTATTATTTGCCTCGCCTTCGCCGTGTAATACTTTGAGAGGTTTTGATTGTTTTCTGCGACTAGATTTCAACATTTTTCACAATCGTCCTTCTTTATCTCAACCATTGAACACAAGATGATTGTCTTTTGCAGAAGTTATCAGATAACGTGGTAGCTGTAACTCAGTTATCACATTAAACTTGTCTTCTTTCTTTTACCTGAAATTATAAAAAAGGAAATTTAAGATATTGTACAACATACACAAAAATAGCACTTTTACTACCAGGGCTGAATAGGTTAATCATTTGTGAAGTAACGTTCAACACGTATGTATATTAGAAGGCCTTTGACCCTTTCTATACTAATTGCATTCTCCCACTCAATAATAAAAGTATACATAGGAATGGTCTATTCATTTGGAGGGATGTTGAGATAAAATGAGCAGAAAAGGTATTATAAGTGCAGAAGGATTCATATTCTTTGGAGGGAAATGTTGATATCAAGTTAAACAAACGGTATACATGTACATGTATGGTCAACTTATTATTTGAACATTTTCTAAGGGAAATTCCTACTCATCAATGAGTATTTAGTACAGAAAGGGTTATTCTTACAACTTTCATTACTGGAATAGATTTTACAATTCAGTTAAAAAAGTATCTATTATTCATGAGGAGGAGATTTTGATAAAAAAAAAAAAAGATATAGAATTCCTGTTACTGGTAATTCATTTGAGGGGAATGTTCAGATAATAAAAATAGCAACAAACGCCCTTTTTGTTGAATTTATTATCTAAACATTCCCCAGGGGAATTAATAGCAAAGTATTTAGTCATCATAGGGTTAAAATAAAACTAGAACCAGAGTTAGGACATTTAATGTATGCTTATAGCTATTGTTAATGCATGTGATAACAACTGGCAGGTGTCAATCCTCTATCAAATATGAAATATATCTTCAAAGAGTGGGTCTATACTTGCAAATAGGGAGCCAATTGATTGCAAGGTATCAATTTTTTATAATACTATTTTAGTGTTGATAAATTAAGAGTTAAGGGTATCTAGTAAATGAATTGTACAAAATTGTGGTAAATGCACCTTTATAGAAGAAGAAGAATATTCAATCATCAACAGATTATTTTAGTTCCATCATTTTAAGTAAGTTATGCGACATATGTATATGTATGGAAAACAATTAAATTGGCTAAATAGAATAAAGTATATATACTCCCTGTGCCACGGACAGGGTTTGCGCTGCCACTTGCCAATGGAAAAAATAATTCACATTTGGCAAAAAATATTTTCATTTGGCAAGTTGCTTTTTAACTTCTCAAAAAAGAAAAAATATTGGTTACTCAATACCATTCGTTTCAGGAAAGTATTGCAACTAGAGGTGTTTTATAAGGTTAGGAAATGGTTACGCCTCTATCAAGTTAACCCTTTACCCAACAAACCGGCCAAAACCGGCCAAATAAAGCTTCAACAGCCTAAAATATCTTCGGTCTGTCTCAATAAAACCATACAAATATGGATATCATTGGAACCGGCTCCTTGACCACATTGTGATAGTTACAGTTATGCCCTGTGCCAATGCATTCTCTTATATATGCGAGTCGACCATAGGTCGCCTCGCATATATAAGAGAATGCATTGGCCTTTTTAACACTTTTAGCATTTTTAACACTTTTTACCATTTTTTCTTACATTCTTTAACAATTTTATAATTTTTAATGTGTTAAGCCAATGCATTCTCTTATATATGCGAGGCGACCTATGGTCGACTCGCATATATAAGAGAATGCATTGGCACAGGGCCCTTCTGTTGGGTAAAGGGTTAATCTGATAGCATTAGTATCGATGAAATTACTATAGTATTTATTGTGGTGGCATTTACATTGATAATCCTCTTTTCATGTGCCCTTCTGGTGAAGCAACTCTTCAACAATTGTAATGTTCGGTATTGGTTTGTTGTTCTATGATAAACCACAGTGGAAAGGCCAGAATTATTAATAATGAACTGATTTCCTATCAAATTCAAAAGTTTTTCAAATATAATAATCAAATTTTGCAGAAACTGATAGCATTTGGCAATTTCTAAAAGAATTTGGCAAAAATATTTTCATTTGGAAAAATATATAGCAAAAGCCAATTTCGGTCCAGCACGGATCCTGGCCACAGAAGTAGATAGGTATGGATGACAAAGATCCACTACATGTGGCATGTGAGAATTATATCAATTTGACTACTGCATGTGCTAGTTGTCACAGGTTTTATATCTCACATGTGTAAACTGAAACAATAGAATGATAAGATATCAAATTCACAAAAGATATTCTGCAAAAAATGAGAACACATACAATGGAATATAATTAAGCTGGAGTTACAGACTGGCATGTGTTAACGTAATTAAAAGTTTTGTGGTTATACTGATGCATTTGACTTCAATATCACAATGCATTGCAGGTGTAGCTTCCATCAAAAAGAAAAAAACAACGGAAGCAAGGAAGAGGAGTGACTCAATTGTTGTGTTTCACTGTTAATTTTCAAGCCTGGAAATAGTGTGTCTGTCATTTGCAGAATGAGGTCCCCAGAGGGTTCATTTAGTGATGCTGTCCCACATGACTGGCTAGCATTACCAAATTCACCCTCTGGGAACCTCATTCTGCTTAGTCATCAACAGCTATGGGAGACCTAGGATCAGATTGAAGTTCCCCAGTTGAAGTTGGTGATGTTCACTCATTAGTCACCTCGATTATGCATTTTATCTTCTGCAAATTAGGGGATAAATAAACTTCCCAGAAGAGAAAAAGTAACTAAAAACAATTTGTGATTGTAGATACTTCCCAGAAGATGACGACTAAGCAGAATGAGGTCCCCGGAGGGTGAATTTAGTGATGCTATCCCGCTGTGCACGATAGCATCACTAAAAGCACCCTCTGGAGACCTCATTCTGCAAATGATAGACAAACTGTTTGCGGTTTGTTAATTTTAGAAGGCTTTCATGAAGTTCCTGGGATATTTTTAGAGACTTGTGTCTTAAACACATTAATGTCATGATGTCACTATGAAACAGATCTATCTCTTTTCTAAATCCGAGATTATCAGCCAGATTGATGATGCTATGTTATCGTTCCCATCCCACTTTCAATGACCCAGAAGTTTCAGTGTTTAATCATCTCAAAATAGAACAACTGCACAGCAGGTATAATATAAACTTCATCACTAGAATGTTAAATTCAAACAGTTCTGTTGATATCACTATCCATGGAGATTCATGCAAACTATGATTCAACAAGGTATATGTATAGATCCTTTGTGAAATCACATTATAAATTGTTCTAAGGCCAATGTAAAACAAATTCCTAAAATTATCATCCCTTCCAACATTATTCACCCCCCCCCCCCCCCCCTGAACTGTATTATTTGACAAATTATGGAGTAAAGGTTTTCTCATACCTTAGCTATTTTAAAGTAATACCAGTGATATTATATTCTATACAATATCTCTGGTAATACGCAATAAACAATTCAAATTTGATCGATTTGAGCAGTTTCAAACAAATGGTATAGTTATCAAGAAGGCTATACAGCTTTAATTTCCAGAAGTGGACATGATTGTTTATTAAAATTAAAATATAATTCAAATGCTTGCCCCAATTACCCTTAAGATATCTTATGAAAATCTTGTAATGTATTTAATGAGGCCCAAAATTGCAAATATTTTCTTCTAATTATGCACATCTGTGTAAAACTAAACAATTGTGAGAATCCACATTGAAATGAAAGTTAAAATTATTTAACTTGATTATTATTTTCATAATATTAATTTATTCAATGAAAAATTATATAACTAACAATATGAATTACTCAGTACATCAAGTTTCCAAAGGTGATCAAAGCAAAAAATACACATACCATTTCAAACTGATGGAAGAACAAGTACAAATCCGGTATAAAATCCAATTAATCACATTCCAAAAGTTTACAAGACACAACCTGCTGTGTTGAATGAACTGACCAGGATGAAAGCAACACATGAAATGAATTTTTTATTAAACTTTCACCCTCTATTAAAAGAAACTTCATTAAGATCACAGGGATAATAAATTTATGATGTCAAAAATCTAACGAAAGATAACTCATGAAAAACTTCATTAATTAAATCATTTTAATTGGCTGAGATCCCTCTCATTAATGTGGAGAACAATAGAACGTAGCCTAAGGCACCAGCCCCAGCAGTGTGCATCAATCATATAGCTCCCTAAATAATGGGATCTTTACAGTTATAGCTGATAGTATCTCCATCCCCCTCACAGGGCCTCCCTTTCATAGACATCTGAGTTGCCTTTAACAGCCATAATTTCTGAAGAATCTGACATATTGTACCAGCTTTTAATTTAACCCTCAGGCTAAACTTCAATACATGAAGTTATTTTTGCATTTATTGATATACTCAAGATAAGAAGTGTGCACTTTATTTAGTCATCCAGACAACATTAGTTCTAATTTTATGATGAGTGAGATCATTGCTCCATGATGTAAAGTGTAATTATAAAGGATAATTCAAACTAAATGTAATAGTTTTAAGATTTAGATTTTTCAAATTTGATAAAATAAATTAAATGTTTCATTTACTAATATAATGAGGCTGTGAAATCATTTTTTATCACATAATTTGGCCATAAAAGCAGTTTCATAATTATCGGTAATAGACACGTTTAATATCAGCGCGTGCGATGACGTCACGGCGTTCTTCAAATAACTTGCGATCGCTGTAGTTTATGATTGTTGTTTTCGATGAATATTTCGCGTTGCTTCGGGTTTATTTGATCATGTGATAAAAGGTATCTCACACTCGTCCTATTGTATACGTAATTTATCAACCTCGTCCTCTAAATTCTATTTGAGCCTCGGTAAACCTCGGCTCAAATCGAATTTGGTGAACTCGGTTGATAAATTCCGTATAAAATAGAAACTCATGTGAGATCCTCTATTTATCACATGATTAGCACTATTTTCCGATGTAATATTCGAGCGTAATAGACACGTGTAATATCGTCGCGTGCAATGACGTCACGCTGCTCTTTGGGACAATGATCGCTGGCTGCAGTTAATTGAGGTTTTCGTTAAAATTTTAGCGATTATATGATCATGTGATAAAAAGTATCTCAAACTCGTTCTATTTTATACGTAATTTATCAACCTCGTCCACTAAATTCTATTTGAGCCTCGGTAAACCTCGGCTCAAATCGAATTTAGTGAACTCGGTTGATAAATTCCGTATAAAATAGTAACTCGTTTGAGATCCTCTATTTCTCAAATTCCAGACCACATCTACTCGGAACTTCTAAATTTCTTATTTATAATTGTTTGATTGATGTGAATTTTAATAGAAAAATTATATCTAATATTTTAGAAAAGAAAATACTTATTACATTATTAATCTCTACACTTCTAGAAAGTGGTGGTTGCAGAAATAAATTCAGAATCAATGCCTACTATTACATGAAGCTTATAGACTTACACTCTGTGCAGAAATGATGCAGGCTGGCATCTTGGAAGTGAATATGCAAGGGAATTTAGGATCACCAATGCTTTGTTTTGATGCTTGAAATAAACAAAAAGTGAACCATCTTAAAACCCTTGAACTACTAGTACTTTTCAAAGGTAAAATGATAGTACTTTTTCTTAAAAGCATCACTTTGTTTTACCAACATCATATGAACCGGAGGGAGCCAATCAAATTCACAGAATAGCAATGAGATGAATATGATTATATGTCAAGACCGACATGTAGCAGATCTCTTTCCTATGACAATATCATTTATTGATTCGCCTAAAAACATAATGAGATCCCCTATGGCACTCAAGATGGCTTGCCCGCCATCAAGGAAGCCTCCCTTATGTCATTGTAAAATTTAAATGAAAATATTTCTTAAATATTATCAGTATATACATGTGTACATGTACATGTATGCTTTTAAAAAATCAATTATCTCAAATAATAATAGTGGGAAGATAATTGTGGTCAGAATTGCACTTTTCAAAATAACAGAACTAGATAATATTATACAAGTCTTCTTCATGAATCTAGTTTTTTGTCTTGAACCTCGAAAAAGCATGAAATTTTCAATCTCGTTGAAATCTCAGAACAAAAAAATAGCAATGAAATAGGCTTGGGAGCCCTTTGAGTGCCAGGTCCGATTTTTGTATCAACCCATATACCCTGTGCCAATGCATTCTCTTATATATGTGAGTCGACCATAGGTCGCCTCGCATATATAAGAGAATGTATTGGCCTAACAATTTTTCATCATTTGTTATTATTTTTTACAATTTTTAAAAAATCTATAAAAAAAAAATGTTTTTTATTTTTTTAGGGCCGATTTTACAGACCGTAAATTAGGGCCGATGAGATCGGCCCCTGGCACTGAAAGTGTACACATTCCATAACAAATAAAATACTGCAAGGCAGAAACGCACACTTACCTCTGATGTCAAACAATAACAACGCAATAGAATCAACAAGGAAACATAGACCTCCAAAAAGTTAAACACTTATTTTGATACTGACTGTAGAGTTTGTCTTATTGGAATGATTATAGTTACAATGGGAATCTTAGAATGAAACCCAGCAGCAATAGCCCCCAATGTCCATCGTAGAAAATATAAAAATCAATGAATGCCGCTCATTTGTGAAAAATGACCTCTCTCTCGGTGTCCAGTGCTGGCCATCCACAATTTTAATATATAACTTATCATTAGCTTCGCCTAGATTCTGTGCTAAATTATTTAGCGGGCACGACATCGAACCAAATTTAATGTCATATTCCGGCCATTCGACAATGACGTATTGGTGTAATTTCATCTAGTACAAAGGCTGAACACTGACAATAACCCGCATATCTAACGGCATTTCTCATGTTCAAGATATTTAAGCCGAAATTGTCATATAAAGGAAAAGCATGTTGCAGCAATCAAAAAGAAATACGTTAATAAAAGCAATGATAGATAGATCAATGTTTGGACATGAAGCGACAAGGTTTTATGTTGTTCATCATATAACTATAATTTGTAGCAACCGTATACCTTTCAAAAGTTACAAAATGTCCCAGTTTATTTTAGACAAGCTACAAGTTTGCCGTTATAAGACAATGTTTAGTTTACATTTTTCATTCTTTTGGTGAACAATAGCTGGCTTAGCCTTTAGAAATGAGACATGTTTTCATAACCCCAAATTACAGTCAACAATTTCAAGCGTTTTTCTTGGGAACGTGTTAAAACACAGTAATCTTTTGATTAAATTATAGCAGCTTTCAACAGAAGGAACAAATTTAAGTCCATTTGTTTTAGGGATTATTAAATGCATGCGGCTTTGACTTTACACAATAGAATGAGGTGTATATTTTGAGTCGAAGTGAAATTGAAATGTTTATTCTCCTCAGGGCATTGTTTGTATAATTTAGATATTACAGGTAGTTTTGATTAAATAGCTATGCAGCTGAATTTAAGACCAGTTTGGCAGTATACAAGAGGTTGTCAACCTTTTCTGGTACATGGCAATCAGGTGATTTTGAAGTGGTATGCAGGCTTCTCTGTAATAACTAGTACTCAGTATTCATATGCCCATTTTAATCGGTATTCAGGATTCATATGCCCATTTTAATCGGCATTCAGAATTCATATGCCCATTTTAATCGTTATTCAGGATTAAAAACTTGTCTGGTACACAGCTATTATAGCATAAAATTTTTCAAATTTTGATTATTTATCAGCACCAAAATGACAATTGTTGATATAAAGTGTATTTAGAATAGACAGGGCTAAATAAAAAAAGGCCCTGAACAAATGAGTACACTTCTGACCAATCCACACATACCAATATGTGATGATTTATGTTTTTGGAGTAGGGACCTCCACTCAATCTCATAATGTCAACAACTGTTACTACAGGATCAATAATCAAGAGGACCATATCGACTATTGAGAACTCATGACCATGTGACCTCGAAAAAAACATTTTTAAAAGGAGAAATTACTAATGAAGGCTGCACTGTATACAGAAAATGGAGTCGAATTAAAAAAAAATCCAAATCCTCAAACTTTCGACATTACTTTTAACCCTTTACCCAACAGAAGGGCCCTGTGCCAATGCATTCTCTTATATATGCGAGTCGACCATAGGTCGCCTCGCATATATAAGAGAATGCATTGGCTTAACACATTAAAAATTATAAAATTGTTAAAGAATTTTTTTAGGCCAATGCATTCTCTTATATATGCGAGGCGACCTATGGTCGACTCGCATATATAAGAGAATGCATTGGCACAGGGCATAACTGTAACCATCACAATGTGGTCAATGAGCCGGTTCCAATGATATCCATATTTGTATGGTTTTATTGAGACAGACCAAAGATATTTTAGGCTGTTGAAGCTTTATTTGGCCGGTGTGTTGGGTAAAGGGTTAACAGAAAACATACACTTTCACATGAAAAGTTCAACTGAAACACAGTAAACACTCTGAAACACCAGCAAAATATCTCCAATTGCGCAGGGCATAGGTTTTACCATCCCCACTCCTTCAGACAAGCCCCTATGATTATGACAATAACCACAAAGTTTGGCGATGCGTGCGCAAATCATTTAGAAATAGGAAAATTCATGGCATTTCATGCCCGAGATGAGCTGAGAACCAACCCAGTATATCATAAATACAGCGTGGGTCATGAAAATTGGTAGGCAGCGGAATTAATATGAATTAATGTTCAGAAATTACAGGGTTAACTCTCGACAAAAGGAGACATTATGGTTTTAGTTCTGATTCAATTATAAAACTGAAAATTGGAAATTTCGGAGATGGTTTCTTTGAAATGGAACTGACAGAGGGAACATAAAGGCATTGGATGACCATTAACTATCGTTGGATATAGCTATAACTTCCCTCTATAAAGTCAAATAATTAGAAACAGCAATATTTTAACTTCCAATAACTCTCTTTGAAGTTCAGCAACAATATTTCATAGTTTTAAATTTTGATGGCTTTTGATTCCAGAGAGCTTTTATTGTTCTATCCAGGCTTTAATCTATTTCAGGCCGGGTAATTGGTAACACGGCTCCGTCATATGACTTTGAACAAGCGTATCTCTCATTTGTAATTAAAGCGCACACGCCAGATCAAAATACAATAAGGAAACCAGTGGAAAAATATATGCATAAAAAAGAACAGCTTCAAAGTACGTATGCTAAAAAGTATACTCCTAAAAGAAAATGGTTCTGGCATGCAAGATAAAGCAGAGTCCTTCAGAGCAAAATGAATGCTAGGGGCAGGTTAACACTCTCCGTGCCATACTCCAGAGTGACAGAATATAGAGAATAGAGGGAGATATTTGGGGGTCTGTAACATAATGCCAGTATCAGTAATTTTGGTTTCAAGATTTGTAATAGTGACAAGGTCTAGTTGGCATTCTCCAGCTAAACTGAGAATAAATTTCATTAACACTTTGACCCTTCCATGACTGGAGCTGTTTGCAAAAACCCTGTGCTAATGCATTGTCTTAGGGATCTCGAGTCTCACATATATAAGAGTATACATTGGCCTAACATTATTCACCTTGACATTGTAAGCCAGTGCATTCTTTTATACCACTCCCCATTCCCTCATCCCGACCAAACCAAATTCAAAGCTGTCAAAATTACATTCATTTGCACCCCTTAGACCACCCACTTGTGTTAAAAATATTCCCTATTTTATAACTGTTGAAAATTAGAAAATGTTATTATAAAATACCAATTAATATGATTATAAATTTTTCACCTTGGGACGTTTAGACCTTTGAGTCTAAAATTAAATTGAAAGTAAGAAAAAACGGCCTATTTAACTTGTTGTCCGAACATTTCCTAAGGGAACTACTCATGGTTGTGTACAGTAATGCTATAATTAATCAACCTCTTAACCACAGCAGAATTATGGGTAACTTTTCAGGATTTAGTCGGAAATATGGCTTGTTGCCATTCATCGGAAAGCTCTCGGCGAGAGCTTTCCGATGAATGGCAACAAGCCATATTTCCGACTAAATCCTGAAAAGTTACCCATAATTCTGCTGTGGTTAAAAGGTCGATTAATTAGAGCATTACTGTATTTAGTATAGAACGGGTTAACATGCGAAAAGTTAATGGAGGTACCGGTACTAGTATATGGGCAATAATCTGAAAAACAATTCCAGAATCTTTCAAGCTCAAAAATATAAATTATAATCTCTGCAATGACTCCCAGTAGCGATAGACAAAAATATTTGCATAATAACTTTGAACACTTAGCCAACACCCAGAGATCCCAGGTTATAATACATAACTAATTTTCTGAACACCTTTGTAGATCCTAACCACCCAGGACTATACCTCAGCTACTCAGACTATTCTGCAACCGTTAAACGTGGAATAGTTTCCCAGCCTGTCGAACTGTGTGGGATAATTTATAAATCATGCAGACATTTTTTCCACTAAGTAGAAAGCTTCCCTTACACCTTGCGAATTTCTTGAAAACGTATTTTCATTACAAATTCCCATCTTTTTTGACAAGCGGTAGCTCACTGCCTCGCCAGACGGCAACACAGGCAACACACGTATCTATCGCTCAGAATTTTTGTTTCTGTTAATTAACTGAAAAATGTGATTTTTCCGTTTGAAACGGAGATTTAGTTACTTCTGATAATCAAAAGTGTATTGTTTTGATTTATCTACAGAGAGGAAGTGATGTGTGCCACATACCTATACAATTAACCCTATTATTTTTGCATATGTATGTGGAACAATATGCTTTAAGCCAGGGATGTCGGCTTAGATTAACAGTGTTATCAGTTTTACTAGCCACATTACCCCCTCCACAGACCCTCACTGGAAACCACTTCCAATTGAGTTTATACTATTAGCAGATCATTTGTGTGACGCTTTATATAATTAACACAGGTATAATCTTCTAGGTATTAAAAACAATTTTTCATAGTGATATACAGCCTCCAAATTCTCATACTAGTACTACTTTTACGTGAATCAGTTTTATGGGCCAAGGGGGTGCGCTTTTACCAATACAAATCCATGGATTTATGCACTTTTGCCAATAAATCATTGTCATTATCAGTGGCCAAAGGGCAAGGGGGTGGGACCCCAAAACAAGTTTTGTTAAAAAGATAAATTATGATTGACTTATAAATGTATCTTGGAAGAAATATTGAATGTAGTTTCTCTTTAAAAAGATATGACTGGTATTGCGAGCTTTGGCGACTATCAAAGAGTATCACAATTTTTATAATATTTTCTTATTTTCTTTAACAATTTTATCATTTTTATCATTTTTTCTTACATTCTTCAACAATTTTATCATCTTTTATAATTTTTTCTTGCATTCTTTATCAATTTTTCTTACATTCTTTAACAATTATAAAAAAACAATATATATTGAATTTGTTAGGCCAATGCATTCTCTTATATATGCAAGGAGTAATATATTCACATATATAAGAGAATGCATTGGCACAGGGTTTTCAAAATTATTCAGGAAGCTCCCATCATGAAAGCGATAGGGCTTCAAATTAAATATTTTCTCCTAACAATATTTACCTTGAGCTTGTAAGCCAGTGCATTCTCTTATATATGTGAGGCTCCCTATGGGAGACTCGCATATATTAGAGAATGTACTGGCACAAGATCTTTAATGTTGAAGCAGCGCAGCTCCCGTCATCGAAGGGTTAATATGAACCAAGAAATTAAAGAGAGATAATTGAAAATGATAATACCGAAAAGGGAAGTAATCGCAAGTATGATTAATAATTGATTTAAGTTTTGTCGTCCTGCTCACACGTCCACTTTGATCAGTTTCTTTTAAACATGATATAATATGACATGGCATCAGCCTACTCAATAATATATAGGCAGCATATACCATAATCTGAGAACATCCGAGCCAGTGAAAAAATTCAATTTGTTAAAGGCTCGCTAATGTTTCTGAGTGAATTAGTCTCATATATACCAAATCAAAGTCTAATTATATTTAGAAATGATGTGCTATTAAAATAGGACAATGCACCAAGTGTTTATAATAAATGTGGTTACGAAACATTGGTAGGCAATCAGTGTAGAAAAGACTTTGAAAATGGAAGACTAGCATGAAGTTTCAAATTAGAATTGTCTCTATTTTAAGGGTACCAAATAGTCATATTGTCTTGCATTCTAGATGTTTCAGTAGATTTAGATAGTTTTTGTCCGAATATGTCAAGAAACAATTGATATTTTTGTCCAACACATTGTAAATTTTACTAAAATATTTTAATAAACCAGATTAAATTAAAGATTTAGACAGCTTTTAGTCTGAATGTGTCAAGAAACAATTGATATTTTTGTCCAACCCAGGTAAATTTTACTAAAATATTTTAATAAACCTATTATATGTGCAATCAAACTATTTTCTGTGCCATTTTCGACTTCATCCACAATGCCTTAACAGGTACAGTTTAATTACTATCAATTTCTCAAATGCTTATTGAGAAGAGCATATTACATGTAGCTTTAGTCTTAAAGGAACATTGCTGAATCTAATCAGTAGGCAGGTACAAATGTTACGATAATAATAAGATTTTCCAATATATTAAGACAGGGGTTTCCCCTAAAAAATATGAAGCAAAGATGATGAAAATGATAGCTAAATTAATTAAAGAAATTCCAAATATGGGGGTACAATTGCATCATGTTAGATTGCATGTGTACTGTTGGTTGATATTCGATCCGCATTTTATATCAAAACGCTAGATAACCCTTAAAACAATTGCAAGCATAAACGAGAGGGGAGATGTTCCCCAAGATTACTTACATAATGGAAAATTTACAAGTCTCTAACTGTAAGCAGAATCCAATCTCCCACAATTCATTGCAAGGTGAAGCTTCCCACCCGCTTTCACATACCGGTATGTACGAACAATTCTTCACTTATCAATGCAATCAAGTCGACAGCATTATGAAAATGGTCTTAATTCACAAAACACTATTAATTAACACCAGGATTAATAGAGAGCAATGAGAATCTTAGGCGGGTGCCAAGAATTTGTAATCCTACCGTCAAGATAATAAATATTATACCACAGCTAGCCTTTAGATATTCTTATAACAAGTGTTCAAATCGTGAGAACGGGTGCAAGAACTTCTCAAGGGCATTTTTGAGCTAATTTTCTGTTGTTGAAATGATTTACTGTGATTCTGAATCATATGGCGCTGTCTGAACTGTCCATTAAAACCAAGAGCTATATATATATTTATAAATCAGCTGTTAACCCTTCCATGACTGGAGCTTCCTGAAATTTTGCAGAATCCTGTGTCAATGCATCCATATGGAGCCTCACATGTATAAGAGAATGCATTGGTCTAACAATATTTACCTTGACCTTGTTAGACAGTGCATTCTCTTATATATGCGAGGCTTCCTATAAGAGACTCGCATATATAAGAGAATGCACTGGCACAGGGTCTTTAATGCTGCACCAGAGCAGCTCCCATCATGAAAGGGTTAAACGTGCCCAGAAATGATGTTTGAGTGGTAAAACGGTGTCCTTTCAGAGATTTATTTTAATAATTTACTTACATGTATATACACCGATTGTAACAATACATTATGTTAGAAATAAAAGGCTATGAAGTTTACTCAGCACAGCGATTAGAACTCTTATACAGTGAAATTGACAGTCCAACAATGCAATTAAACGTATCATTGGATGACACGAAAGTACATATTTCCTCTATTGTTTCACAAGCATGTCCAATTCATGTGTTAGTGAATAACACAGTTTCATTTATGTACAGTAATGCCCTAAGTAATCGACTCCTTAACCAGAGCAGAATTATGGATAACTTTTCAGGATTTAGTCGGAAATATGGCTTGTTGCCATTCATCGGAAAGCTCTCACCGAGAGCTTTCCGATGAATGGCAACAAGCCATATTTCTGACTAAATCCAGAAAAGTTAACCATAATTCTGCTCTGGTTAAGGAGTCGATTACTTAGGGCATTACTGTACTTATGACTTTCATAACTTCACATGCACGACAAGGAAGGACATGATAAAAATACAGTCAAACACTTTACATGCACACTATTATATTCAAATCAATTTATAATTGATAAACTACGGAAAGCTAGGCGTGACCGAACCACAAGCTTCCATGAATACAGAATCATTTGAATGTGGACCTATTTGAATATATTTGAATGAACAATGCACTGAAACATTGTTCCGCGAACAATGGATTTCATTTTTTATCACATTAAATTAGAAGAGGATTTCTATGCACAACATATATCCATTGTAGTGTGCTTATCAAATATTCATTCACTTTTACAATCGTCCAACAAATACATAGAGGCCACAATGCTTCACAAAACCTTTCATCAATTTTCAAGGAAAAAAGTCAATAGATTTTTAAAGACTTTCACAATGATGACCATGGAATTGTTTCAAATTGAATTTTTTAATTAACCCATAAACTGCTTGACGGATTTAAACTGGAATTGATGAAGGTTATCTATTTAAGGCATGTAAAGGATGTGACTGACTGGATGCAGGGGCACCACTAGAGCCCGAAGCCGCCATCGCACGCCGCCGCCGCCAGCCATATTGGCCACAAGCCGCCGCCAGCCATATTATCTGAAACGCCAGCCACGTGAACAAAACTCCGCCACCGGAATTTTTATATGGCTGAGCCGTGTGCATGGGCTTACATATCAAACACAATTACTGTGAATCGCACAGAACTAAACCGCATTGCCTAATATCGGCATACATACATGGACACTGATTGGTTGTTATATTATCAGAACACCTGGGCCTCTCAATGTGGAATAGACTATTCCAATGTATGCTTTCATTTAACTGAATGGGAGCATCCATTCAGCATTGGAACTTGAAAGGGTTACAATATAAATTGTTAATTTGTCAATATATGCACATAACCCAGTGCATAACCTTTCGAATAGAATAGAAAATAGTTTGAAATATTATATATCTTTACTATTGGATTCATCGCTCAATGGTGCATGCATATATCGCAAGATGCCAGTGATGATAGCAGTCTGAAGTTGACAGAAGTCCCAATGTAACTTATACCGATTAGGTGGGAAACTACATGGTACATTTTATTGTAGTTTTTTTAAGCGTTTGTGGTGAACCCGTAGATTTCCAGACCACATGCACGTATTCTTTTGGTGTTGGGCTTTTCCATAATGGCAAAAATAAATGAAGGACTTGGGGTCTATAACTGGGGATATATGAAACGAAAATTCGCTGAATTATAACGTCTCAGCCGGCTGAGCCGCCATATTTCGTCAGCCACGAACGTCGCGATTGAGCCGGCTTAGCTAGCTAACCAGCCACTAAAATTGGTTGAGCCAGCCGCAAAAACTATTTGTCGTGGCTTCGGGGTCTAGGCACCACTGTCCAGAGCAGGGGGCAGGGTTGACTGGGCCCTGGACAAAAAACCTCGCCGACGCTTTTTATTTGAATTTCCTGGAAGAATTCTGCCCGTGACCCTACGGAACAGCTCATGCTGATTGGCTATAGCGATTTGTGTGTTATGTTGAAACGGAATCCAAATTTCTCTAGAGATCCTGCCAATCTAGAGTGAATAAATTATGAGAGCCATGATTAGAGATCATGTTTGAGTGGTAAAATATTGTCCTTTCGGAAATTTATGCTTACATCTGACTAAAGATATGTGTCCTTTTCTAGAGTTGTCTTCCTTTACCCTTATTTGGTTCCGGCAAACAATCTAATACAGAATTCTTATTCAAGACGCCTGGTATTTCTTGAAGCCTATTAGTCCAGTGTGGAAATATGCCATTTACATGTATAATAATCTATGATTCCACCATATGTCGAATGTTGAACTTATTATCTGAACATATGTGAATAGGATTCCTACTGAACTTTCTATTATCTGTCATCTGCTTATATTTCCTGAATATCACTCCAGATGAACAAAAGACCAGTCCAAAGTACACTTTTATAACTGAATTGTGAGAATCCATTCAGTGTAGAAGGGGTTAAGAATAGCCAGATACAACGTGAAGTAGGATATACAGTAATGCTCTAATTAATCGACTCCTTAACCACAGCAGCAGAATTATGGGTAACTTTTCAGGATTTAGTCGGAAATATGGCTTGTTGCCATTCATTGGAAAGCTCTCGCCGAGTTACCAATAATTCTGCTGTGGTTAAGAGGTAGATTACTTAGGGCATTACTGTATATCACATTCAAGATTCAAATATCTAGATAAAATTACTGTTTCAGGTTCATAATCAGACATGTGCAAGATTGAGCTGCCTGATTAGGCCAATATAAATAAATTGCTAGATTTACATTAACCCTTTACCCAACAAACCGGCCAAAACCGGCCAAATAAAGCTTCAACAGCCTAAAATATCTTTGGTCTGTCTCAATAGAACCATACAAATATGGATATCATTGGAACCGGCTCCTTGACCACATTGTGATAGTTACAGTTATACCCTGTGCCAATGCATTCTCTTATATATGCGAGTATACCATAGGTCGCCTCGCATATATAAGAGAATGCATTGGCCTAAACAATTTATTTTTTTAACACTTTTTACCATTTTTTCTTACATTCTTTAACAATTTTATAATTTTTAATGTGTTAAGCCAATGCATTCTCTTATATATGCGAGGCGACCTATGGTCGACTCGCATATATAAGAGAATGCATTGGCACAGGGCCCTTCTGTTGAGTAAAGGGTTAAACTTTTTCAGAAAACTGGAGCGGGAAGGCGAATTTTTTTTTTTTGTATTTTATTCTTCCAAAAATAAATGGTCATGGACAGTTCTAGATATTGCAGAAATATCCTATCTTATTATTATATAATACCGTACAAGGTGATTTAGATTATTTAATGGGTCATTGAAATGTAATTTGACGGTTGAGGCATGAGAGAAAAAAGTTTACACAAAAGATATCCAAAAAAAAATAAATTGAGAAGGAGACTAAAATTAGGGTCTGGAGGGGAGGTAAATCAAGCAAATTTTTTATACTGGCCTTAAGCTGGTGATAGGGTGCGTCAGAAATCAGATTTTTGTAATAACATGACATTTAACTTTTTTATCAATAACAACTCTTTGATAAATGCACGAGAAAGCAAATGCTATCTAATATGCTATTAAGTAAATTTGTATTACATAGCTACTTTATGTTTCAAAGGTAAGATTGTGGAAAGGTTATAAGAGACAGAATGCAATTGACATTTTAAAGATATGTGCAAATCTGATTAAAAGCTTTGAATGCCCTGAAATACTCATTGATATGGAATTCCATGACTAAAGAAACATAAGAAAACACCCATTTTGGAGTCTCCAAGATGATGAGCACCGAAGTTAACTCTCTCAAAGTCAAAATAGGTGACCAGACTGGATCCGGGGACCTCTATATTTGTCATGAAATTGATAAATTGTTAGGCGTAATCATATTTTATTCCAATCCTAATAAAAGATATGTAAACATATAATATAAGTAGAGACAATAAGAAACAAAATAGTAGACGGAAAGGAAATTCAACAACAAGCACAAGGGCTTATGTTAAATTGTTTCCCTTTTTATTTCATGCCCCTTTCCATTAAGCTCTCCATTAAGTGAAGGGAGGGGGGGGGGGGTCATACAGGAAGGAATTTGTAATATTGTATTGGTACATGTAGTATTGTAATGATAGTGATAATGGTTGTGAGAAGCGAAGGGAAGAGAATGCACACACAGGCACAAGATATTTAATGCTGCACCAGCACAGCTCCTGTCATGAAAGGGCTATGATTTTAGTTTAGCAAGCCAGTTCTCAGGTACCTTAACATTTAATGGGCCAGCGTCACTAAATTCACCCTCTGGGGACCTCATAATAAATGTTGATTATTGCAGGTGTTTAAATTATATCCAGATCTCTTTACGGAAAATTTATTTGCGAATAGGGCTACTAGTGGGGATAAAATCCCACTGCACTATAAGTGTCAAATAGAAGGAACATTTTTGAAACAACAATGCTTCGGTATAGGGTATTGTGTTCACATGTCACTTCAATATAGCTAATAGGTTGTGAAACGATGCTGTATCATATGAACCAGGAAAGGGTACAGGTACATATGTATGTATAGGGAGGGGGTCAGAACCATATACCCTCTCTGGCAGCGCCACTAGTTATATTAAAATCCATAACTTACCGTTATGAGTCCATCACAATTCCGACCCGAATTAAAATACACAGCCAGTTATATTAACAATGTGACACATATTCCAAGTAATACCTGTGGAATCGTCCTATAACAACATACATGAATGAGGTAAAAGCAAAGCTTCACCACGTTTTAAGTACACCTGAGAATATTCCAACAAATATCTGCGTATAAACAGCCTTGCCTTAGGTGCTACGACCATTGTAATATAAGCTCTTATATTATCCGATTGTTTTCTATCTTCACTATTGATTTTTAAAACCATTCAAATTGAGACAGATCAATTTGATATCATAAAGTGATGATTCAATTCTCCTAGCTCGATGCAAAGAGGATTGTAACGATTCAAATGATTTACGAGATCAAACGTGGCGATGAAAATCAGCGGACGTGATGCAATCAGTACGCTATGTTATTCCGTGACACAAATACTTGTAAAACAAATCGAATGGAGTTAAATTTGAAATAATTTGCTTCAATAGAGAGCTTTTTACACATGAACATAATCATTAAGAAACAGCCAACCAGTTTTTCCATGAAATAATGTAACTTGTCTAACAGGTTGACATAGCTATTGTTTTTCCCAGAATTTTGAGTAAAAGTCTTGTCATAAATGAATCACTTTGGTGATTAATTTCATTCTACATGGAATAGAAAAAACATGTGGAATAATACCCGAGTGAATTCCTCTGAAATATTTTAAGTAATCCCATTTTAAGCTAGTATTTGACCCCTTGGTCAAGATATAAACTAGTACTGCACCCCCCCCCTCCAAATGTAAATAGTTGATATTTAAACAGATTTTTTTGTTAGCTAAAAGCATGAAGATGCTCCCAAGTTAAAATATTATCAATTCCTATGATCTTTATCCCTTAAAAAAACACCCATAATATAAATGTAGTTAATTACGGTATGCCTACGTTGACCACCCGCGGAACCACTGGATCATGATATACTGACTGTATAACTCATTCATACATATAATTGAAGTAAAACTTCACAGTAGTTGTGTAACAACCCCCTTCTCATGTCAGCCCCCACCCCACTCCCCACCAACCAACACAGTATGTCTCACCTTGGCATTTAATTGAAGGCCAGCTTTCAAAATTTCTCAGTTGTTGTGTAATGCATACTGGTTCATTGATAGAAGCACTGTGTTGTTCAACAGGTAATACTTGGGGAAATTACAATTTAAAATTCCCTGTTCAATGAAGCATTTCAACTAATCCCCTGTGCAAATTGATGTTCTTACAAAATCCCCTGTTATTTTTGTCACACCTGAATGCAGACTAAAGCTGTTGTAGATTTCACAGATGATTACAGGTGGTGCTGATACAATGAGGTGATTAACAGGTAAGCCGTTATTTGTTCAATATAAATCACCTGTTGTCCCTACTGATGGTTGAAATTAAGCCTTAAATTTTTGTCACTAAATAAAGCCATATGGAGCTATATGGGGTGGGAATTTAACACTCTCCGAGACTTGCCCAAAAGGAATAAAACAATCAGTCATGAATATTTCATATTATGTGCCACAAATGTTGATATCGGTCAAGGTGAATTAGTTTTCAGTCATTAGGACCAATATCATTGCCAGTTAACCCTTCAATGACTTGGAGCTTACAGTAATTTTGCAAAAACCTGGTGCCAATGCATTCTCTTATATATGCAAGTCTCCCATAGGGAGCCTCACATATATAAGATAATACATTGGCCTAACAATATTTACCTTGATCTAGTAAGCCAGTGTATTCACTGGCACATGATCTTTAATGCTGCACTAGCGCATCTCCCACCATGAAGGGGTTAACCCTTTGATAACTGAATGGATTTTTCCATTCAGTTTAAAAATTATCCTATAAAGGAATGGTATATTCTTTATTTATAGGGATGTGCAGATTAAGCAGACAAATGATAGGGAATCCTGTATGATTCAATTCCAGAGAAGTACAAAAAAAAATAAGTTCAACAAACAGCCTGAGTTTTTTTTTTTTAAACAGCCTATAAATGAATCAATGGAAATAAAACAATTTCTCATCTCTAGAGTATTTAGTTATCGGAGGGTTAAGCCAAATCATAATTTGGAACATGGTGATGGAGAGGGTTGGACACTTCTATTCAAACTCTGGCAATAGCCTGTAGGGAGGTGAGGGCTCTATAGAGTAAATGTCAGATTAAAAAGAGATCTGTGTGATGAATATGTCGCACCATAAGATGATTTTCAAACAGATATCACGAATATGTAAGGCACTGTGTACCCTACCATGTACAGTAATGTCCTAAATAATCGACTCCTTACCACAGCAGAATTATGGGTAACTTTTCAGGATTTAGTCGGAAATATGGCTTGTTGCCATTCATCGGAAAGCTCTCACTGAGACTAATCCTGAAAAGTTCCCCATAATTCTGCTGTGATAAAGGAGTTGATTATTTAGGGCATTACTGTAGCACACCCCACCAATTTGTCACTATAAAATGGACCATATACTATTAATAAGGATAATTTCTTGAAACATGTAAATAGACCCAAGTGATAAACAGGCCATTCCTGAATTTAAACCAGCTAATATACCACCAGTCTAGGGATCTGTGTCTTATCAGGCATAGCTGGTTAAACTCAAACACAGCCTGGGGCCCTGGAATATATTCAATTTGGCCATTATTTCAAAATTTAATGCTTTTCAAACAGCACATGCAATAAAAACAGTGACATTTAGACAGCTCCTTGGGTGACAGATGTCGACCAGTTCTCTGGCAAGTCACCACAGTAATCAAATTAGGTTTAAAAATATAATTTTACTTCCAACAATTTGAGTCCTATCTCGGAGAGATAACAAGAGAATGAGTTTCCATTTGACACAATCCAGCCACCTCATCAAAGCCACATAGAACAGTCTACAGGCCTATTGTTTTCTATAGGACCAATTTGGCAGTTAACCCTTCGCATCCAGGGCTGATTCTCATTATGGAGTAGTCAGAGATTTATCAAGTGAATGCTTATGGTACAATTTTGTTTGAAGAGAGTTAGAAATGGGTTTGTATCCGCATCGACAAGAAGATTATATTGACTGAAAAATTGCAGTTTGATATTTTTGTTACTTTTTAAATGTACAATCTCTGCAAGTAAAGAGGGCTCGATTTTACTGGCTTCACAGAACATGTACAATGTAAAACCCTAGTTTTACAGTCACTTCCTTATATTTGCCCCAATATCAAGTGTTTATAATGGTGCATAAACATGATTTCATAATTCTCTCAAAATTCAATGTAAACACAACCTTTTTCCAAGGTTTTTCTTCTACTTTTATCAATATTTATTGCAATTTGTAATCCTTTTGACACTGGAATGTGTGTGGTACATGTATATAGCAAAACTACCTAAGTCTTCAGATGCATCATTTTGGGGTTTTTAGGAAGTTAGGAACAAGTGAGAGATGAAGGATTTCAGTAGAATCTTTCAAATATTCCATACTCACTAAAATATCATTTAATTTGCAGAAAAAAATCTGAGCAAAGAGGCTTTTTACCAAGCATTAAAATAGTGTGTGTCATCTGCAGAATGAGGTTCTCAGAGGGTGAATATAGTGATGCTACCCTGCATGGGGGGGGGACCTCATTCTGCTAAGGCCTCATCTTTTGAAAAGTATCTATATAGTTTCAAATTAACATTGTTTTTAGTTACTTTTTCCCTTCTGTTCAGTTTCTATATCCCCTAATTTGTAAAAGATAAAATGCATAATTGAGGCGATTAATGGGTGAACATCACCGACTTCAACTGGGAAACTTCAATCTGATCCTAGGTCTCCCATAGCAGTTGAAGCCTAAGCGGTTTGAGGTCCCCAGAGGGTGAATTTGGTCACTACATACACCCTCTAGGGACCTCATTCTCCAACCGACAAGACACTCTTTCAGGGCTTGCTTTTCATAATTCACTGGAGTGCAATGACATGGAGTAGCAGAGCCTCAAAAGAAATCTCCAATACACCATAGATATCAACTGATATAGTACACGCTTTTTCTCGATAAATACCCATGTACGCTGGTAGAGGGTTATCTTCTAATTGGCAGGGTGGAATAGAGAAGAGATGTGGAATACAAAACCTGCTGTTAGTATCCTATTGTTATCGGAGACAAACAAAACAAGTCAATGATATGAAGTGGCTGGTTAATAAACAGGTTGGGTAGTGTATTGTCACGGCAACTCCTTTATGCGGCACTAAGACACGGGATGATTGCATTATAAATATGCTACCACCTCTTCAAATTTCAATATGAAATTGACAATGACGAAAGAGTGACATTATTAAAATATGGTGTTGCAACATTTAATGAGATGGGCCAAATTAACACGTCGCCCGTAGCAATATATCAATATTTTATGTTGAAAGCACTATGATGAAATTGAAAATTCTATTTGAATTTTGATGTAGCACTGCTGTGAATCTATGAAGTCTATTGATATATGAGGTCCGCCGCCTAATGAATCAATTTCACTTCACCGGATCCGGTGTCCATTCATTCAAGATATTGATCCCAATGTGATATAAATTCAACTGTTGCATGTTAGCATAAGAATTGTAATCTTTTGAAATCTACTGTACCATATGTCAACAGGAAACGCAACTGCCGGAGAATCCATTGGGGAAATAACTGTACTTAATAACAGCAAAGAAATTAAAAATCGCAATGAAATTAATCGACCTGATGTCCTATATTTAATCACAATTAGTCATCAAATTATATTTTAGGAGAAAACTTTAATTTGAAGCCCTATCCCTTTCATGATGCGAGCTTCCTGAATTATTGCGAAAACCTTGTGCCAATGCATTCTCTTATTTATGCGAGTTGACCATAGGTCGCCTCTCATATATAAGAGTGCATTGGCCTAACAAATAATATCTAATTTTTTATAATTGTTAAAAAATGTAAGAAAAAATGAAAAAAATGTAAGAAATAATGATAAATTATAAAAATTGTTAAAGAATGTCAGAAAATAATTATAAAAATTGATAAAGAATGTAAGAAAAAAAAAACTGTTAGGCCAATGCATTCTCTTATATATGAGAGGCGACTCGCATATATAAGAGAATGCATTGGCACATGGTCTTTATATAATGTTGCGCCAGCGCAGTTCCCGTCATGAAAGGGTTCAACTTTTAGTGAAGGGGACATTTTAAATGATGGAGATGTTAGAAGATTTAAAAAAAAATGACGAAATATTTACACTAATGATGGTATGCATATTTTTGACTGAGTAGTAGTTAACCAATGTGATAACACGCATACCAAATTGTAAACCAACAGTGTTTTATAGGAAGCCTCGTGTCACTTATAGTGAACAAGGGAAAACAATTCTCTATCTGGCCTTCCAAAGCATATGGACATTCAGGGATGATTTCATAATATAAATCAGATTGAAAATACTTCCGGACAATATTAACCCATTCAATACATAAATACTCATTGATGAGTACTTCGATCGAACCTTTGGAAATGTTCTGATAATAAGTTCAACAAACGACCTTAGTTCATTTGAACTTATTATCTGAACATTTTCCGGAATGGAAAATCCATTCAGTATAGAAAGGGGTTAAAACTATGTGAAATCCATATCAAAATGCACCATTGTCCATACCAGGTATATATATATATATGGACCGTGTGTGTAAAATAATTACTGTACCTTATTTTTTCATTTAGTGTTATGTGTTGTATTGGAAATCATCCACCAACTGCTGGTAAAACATGAACTCCAACATATTTTTTTTAAAGTACACATCATGCCAAACCCCTTATATTTGAAATTCTTCTGCCATCCATTTTCGCCTCCTTATAAATGAAAAACCAAACATCTGTACTGCCAGGAGACTTAAACCCCAGATAATGACTCCCTTGTTCAAATATTAAACATGCAAGATATGTAATCTTGATTTACCATCTGGTCACTTCATTAGCATAATATTATGAAATTATGCTAATTATGTTAATAAAGGTCAGTCTCCAGGATGCTGGGATTGAAATGAGATACATCTGGCATATAAAACATGGGAACATGATTGTGTATAGATAACCATCATTAACATGGCTGCAATCAATACACCAATGAAACCTCATTTCTTTAGTCCATAACTCCATAGTACTGTACTCATATATATTTATTCAGTTCTCTATGTACACACATAATCGGGGTCTTAGAACCACGGGCAGTGCTCAACGGAAAGGGGGCCAAAACATTAAAAAAGGGCACCTTTATCAATGCAAATACTAATACATGCATATTTTACAGGTGCAAGCAATAGTGGCTCAATTCCCTGTATATACCGGTACCGTACCCTGTGGTCTGCCATCTCTGCTCATGGTATTTTGCTGACAATCGATTGCCACGATTTGCCAGCTCAATTTACTGGGCAATAAACTGTTTTTTATTCAAAATCGAAAATATTGAAAATTTAAATTCATGCAAATTGCAGACTATTTGGTTTAAACAAAATTTATTTACGCCCTCAATGATCATTTAGAATAATTTTGAAAACTTTTGATATGATGACTTGATTTTAGAATAGCAAGATATAAAGGGTGAAGAGGATCTAACAACAAGTGAGTCATCGCTAATGTTGAGTTACATGTATCTCCTCAGAAAAATTAAATTCATGCAAATTGCAAACTGTTTAACCATGCATGTGCCTAAACTTTTAAATTGGAATATCCAGTATTTACAAGGGATTTGTATGTACGGGCTGGAAAATAATTTAATAATTCCATGATTATAACATTTTTGGATGTAAATGTATATGTCTAGTAATATGGATGAAATGTACAGTAAAGGGTAAACAAGTGTGAAAGGTTTATAAACAAATTCTAGCGATGAGGTAATTTAACAAAACAAAACCTATACTACATGTATATGCAAATTGGAGCTTTCAAAATTAAGTTGAAAATTCTAAACAATTTGAAGATTCCATTCATTTTACTGGGTCTGGGAGGAATCTTTCACTATAATGAAACATTCCACCAGAATCAACAGATGGTTTCACTTTAACATGTTGTGGTGAATAATTACATATGGTCTTGTTCTATTCAGAATTCAGAAATGTAAATTATGAAGAATCACACTGTGGGTTATATACACACCATGATGGGGAATATAATTCCATGGTATGGCTGCCTTTCAAACACAATAAATTTGCTTCAAATTACACCCAGTCATGCTGAATTTTAATCATGAAATTTACTCACGATTCCATTGTATTTCACTGAAATCAATACTTAGAAATATTTACTGCATATAAATGGGAACTCCGCTCTATGTATAAAGCCTACATCATAAATTTTAATGGAAAAATGTATCCTCAATTTTAAATTAAGTGAGTCACTCTGCGTTTCCCTGTCCAGCCTCAATTACTTGTTGGCAATATCAAATATTAACATACCAAGGCTATTTAATAGCTCAATAAATCTGCCTCATACCATCTATATGCATGAACTTATTAACCCTTCACAACATCGGAATTAAGAACCTACAGTAAACAGATTGCTAGGGATAAAGCACATGTTTTAATAACAGCTCAATAAACTGACCTTTAGTCCCTCAGTAGAATTTATTTTATAAACCTAGTTAACCCTTTGTATTGTTTGAATGAAAGTATGGATTAGATGGAAATTAACTTTAGACACCAATCTTTTTTATATCTCCAAGGTTAAGTGTACTAAAAAAGCGAATTATTTCCTTGTTCTACAATTGCTTGTTGATAATATAAAACTTTAACAAAACAAGCTTATTTATAACAAACCAAACTCAAAACATTTGCATCTATTTCATCTATGATTTTAGTTACATTCTGGAGATCAAATTGTGAAAATCAATATCAATATTTAGAAATATTACTTTTCGTATGATTTCTCTACATATATTTGCATGATGTTTATCGTAATACATGAAATATACTACTGTTTGTAGCATATATCATGACTACTGATACTGTATTTATTTAAATTGTTGCTTATATAAAGCAATAAGTCTATATGAAATATCGCTACATAAATCTACATACAAGTCACATTACTTTCATTAGTTTACTGCACAGCTGTAAATAATGTACAGTTATATCCACAAAAGTTAATCTACTGGCATAAAATTATTGAAATAAAATATATTTCTCCATTTATGAAACTTCAAGAATGAGCAGTAGTAACATGAAATATTACTTGTTTCAAAATAAAAGCATTACAAACTAGACTCCAATAATAAAGTTGAAATTTATATAGAATAAACAGGCCAAATTTCACATATCATAAAAGACTTCATAAAACAGAATGTGTACAATGTTCTGACACAAAGGGGAAGGGTTAAGACCAAAACAAAGTAGTTTTATGTCCAGCTTTGAAATAAAAGATTCATAAATGGTACAAATAACTAACAGCCTGGCCCCCAATAAAGTAATCAGTGATTTACTGGCCTGCCACACTGCTGTCATCACGTGGTGTTTATGTATCCATCTGAGGCACATGGCCCCCAATAAAAACAGTCATCATAGACCCCTCACTAAGGTGATGAAAGCAATTAACATGTTTCAAAAAATCATAATTCTCAATGTGTAAGATGACCCCAACCAGTCAAGTGTTAAACACAACTAGTTTTTCTTTTGTATCAAAACCAAATAGTGAACAAAATGGTTTATAAATATAATTTTTTTTTAACATTTGTACAATATAAACTAAAAGAATTTACAGTTTATACTATTAAAATATCAAATTTTTTTCAAATCTAGAAGAAAAAAGAGCAAGTTTTAAATTAAACAAATTAAAATTAAAAATAAATTCAACCATTTTTGAGTAAATTATATTTCAACTTTTTTCAAGTTTATGAAAAAATATAGCCAACACTTTTTTTTTAAATAATTTTTTTTTAGAAAAATTATTTTTACTCACAAGAGAGAAAGTTCAAAGAGTGATGTCCAAACTCAGGTTCGAATTTCAAGCACAATCCATAAGAATTGAGCAGCACTAAAAATTCATAAAACCTCTGCACACCACAGAGCATGCATATGTTGTGTGTCTGCTCATCAGCACAGAAGAATGAGAACTGAATTCAATACATCAGTGCTGGCTGTGTAGTATTGAACATTGTTAATTATATGGACATACCAATTTGTGTCGACATATACGATAATCTGCCGATGAATGTAGTCATATTGGAAGTTGGAGTTGTGGCAAATCCCCATGGAGGAACATTGTATTGGATGTTGAATATGCATGAATATTCATATTGAGGCAGGTTTCAGAATGAGACACTGACAGATATTTAACAATTTTGAGATTTATGTGTCATAAGTCTAAGTCAACAGATTGTCGCACCAGTGTTAAAATACCATGCATTCACATGGTTAATATAAAGAACACATACTACTGAAGATATATATGCATGTATAAAATTAAAGTGAATTAAATTTCACTTCAAGAATGTTATATATACATTTAGAGACCATAATGTTGAATTGTAATTGCTATGCCCATATGCTTTCATGTGCCTATTTTTAGTCAATGATTTTGAGTAGGTGGGGTTAATAGAAGAATATATTATCAAAAATAATGGTAACATTAAATAAAAAGTTTTATTGCCAAAGCTGGAGGGTTAAATTTTTTTGACATATCTGAAAAGAAGATCAAGTAGCATCAAAAACAGGTATAGCATGGTAGGGTGATGTTCATAATGTAGACATATAGGATATTGGAGAATTTCAGATAAATATATTCATCCATGTAAAATGTGTAATTAAATATGCAAGATGGACCCTGGTCATATTTTGAGTGACCCCTCGGTGTTAATGCCATCAATAACCATACTTGCCATAAGAAACGAAAGGTGAAGTTCCTAATTCCATGAAGTTAGAACGAAATCTTCAAAGTAACGCCCATACAGAAAAGTTCCATCAAAGTAAACTTCGTTGTTAGTAAAATTCATAAAGAGAAATTGAGAAAAAAATCCCATCTGATCATTAGGAGCTATCAGAACGAAGTGAGAGCGCACGCTGAGAGTTTATCGTATATATGTCCACTCTACACAATACGCAATTAAAGCGAACACATGCTTGCCATGAGTTTCTTGAGGAAACTTGAGATTTTCATCTTACTCATCGGCGGCGAGTCCGTAAAGAGAATTTTTTTTAACTCGGACTCAAATTACAATTAGGAAGAAAATTCCATTTTATTGATTTTGGACTGGACCGGGGTCTAATGTCCAGTCGTAGCCATGTTCTTGGTTTCCGATATCGGCCTCCGATGACGTTTCTATTATAAAATCATCATAATTGCGAGTCGGCACTCAATTCACATAGAAATTAAAATTTTAAAACTCCGATACGGCAGTAAGAAGAATAATCAATAATATCTCGCGGATATAAAAGACCGAATTCGATAAAACTCGAATATTGCGTAGAAGAATTATTTACGAACCCATCAAATTAAAAAGAAAAGTTCTTGGAATATCCGTCATCGATAAATTTAAAGAATACCTCACCTCCTCAAACGAGTACTGATACCGCAGTCTCGCCATCTTGCTATTTCAATAAACTCCCAGAATTCCTCAGTAAAAGATGGCGGCGCCCATGATTACAAATGTTTACGTTTAAGACTCCATAAAATGCATTGAATTCTATATAATAGAAGCATCAAAGGCACAATCTGAAGGTATATTCCATGAAACTTACTGTTATAGTTCTCTATGTTTCATTCCTTGATAGTTTTCACTTTCATATTTCCGTGTAAATCGAGGTGGAAAAGTCGTTATTTTTGCGTCCTGCGGAGCGAGGACAGGTGCTTTGTCAATGATGGAACCAACGAAAAATGTTGATTTTTAATATTGCCGTGTATTTAACATCTCAGACAGTTTCCTGTTAATATGTAAATTATGTTTGTTTAGTTATTTCACTGATGCCAGCCCACCTGTCAATAGACGCCGGTCAGTCACTGGACAATGGGTTTCAAATCAACACCCAATCGGCGTGTTGTTCTCATGATTACATAATCACGACAGAGGTGTGAACGCAATCTCGCAGTTTATCGGTAGATTATTCAACGAAGTCCTGTCATTAAACATATTCATAGCTCCCCACCCATTGTTTATAATTCAGACTGGAATCAATATTGCCTTTATTGTTAATTATTTAGGGGTAATATTTTCTATATTCTGATGTTACATTTAGATTAACAGCTCATCATAGATGCAATGTTGGATTTGGTAGGAACATCTTGTGGGGGCTATAATTAAGGAAACTTGCAACAGTAACTCGTGCTGACCACAGCCTAAATTGTAATACAATCTAATTTAAATTAATTACGACAGTAGTATGTAATTGTACCTCTTCAAATATGTGATTTTATATGTTAAAGGCTTACACATGTGTTTAAAAATACACCTAGTTTGTGGATTTTGAAACATAGTTCAGCACTGAGACATATCCGGGATTAGTTTTATAGCTGCAACACATATGAGTGCCCAAACTTTGAATCCAAAATTACCTAAAAAAATATATTAATACTGAACTTAGTTTTAGTAGAAAGTTGAATTTCTGTGATTTTGGTAACAACTTTAAACTCTTTGGTGGGCGAGTACATCATATATGAAGTCATAATTATCCATGGGTGAATATATTTTTGCATATTAATTGGAGTAATATTATAACATTGTCCTATTGTAAAAAATAAATAATACAAACAACATTATTAAAAGCACAATCAATGTAAATAATATAAATAATATCTATCTGCATGGTATATATGGAAATTTCTAGGGTTGAAACGATTAATCGACTAGCTGTAGTCGACGCTGAAATGTCGGAACGTTGACTCTGAATTTTGCCGTCGACTAGTCGGAACATAGTGTATTAGTTACATGTATAACGTTTTCAAGATCGATTCCGGCATAAATGATACTGACAGCGCTTGATCGGCACTCTGGCAATTTTCACATCATTATCCACCACATGTCTAATTATATAATTACATTCAGTGTGTTGGATGAATATCAAGATGTTTACCGTATTATTTCCCAAATAATTTGGTGTCTATGCAGGGAAATGCGCTACGCAATAGACTGTCATTGCATCAGTCATCCGTACCATGTTATGTTTGAAAGTTTTGATATCGGGTACCGACTAGTCGACGCAACGCGACTCTTGGGCCTCGACTAGTCGACTTTGAAATTCACTAGTCGTTTCAACACTAGAAATTTCCCATTTAGGAGACGATTTTTCAAAGTTATTTGAAACTTATTTGCACGTTTCATTGTTACATTTTCATATCTAGTAATAAAGAGGTTGAGTAAAGGCATTCTGCAAATTATGCTGAGCAGTATTCAATATGTAGAATTATGACATAACGCCAGTTATATACATAATACAATACAAATGTGCACATGGAATGAATAGAGATAATTTGGGATATTATAATACTGCTGAAGATGTATGCAAGATGTACACATGGAATGAATAGAGATAATTTCAGACATTACAATACGGCTGAAGATGTTCTCTCCTGTGCCTAATAATCGTGATGGCCTGTTAATAGTGATGGGTGGGGATTTAGGCTGAAATTAATAATAGTGATGGCAATTTAACTCTTTGTCTCAATGCCAAATGATAGTGATCGTTGGGAATTTTCTCCAAAATTAATAATCGTGCTGACACTATTATTAGAGACCTGAGAGTATACATATAAGACACTTTGGTGCAAATAGGGTCAGGTTACTACGTTTTCAGATTTTTGCAGTTTTGGACCAGGAACCAGACTATTAAATATGAAACATTTAGTGCATGTGCCAATAAACAGACATGAGATTCACGAACACAATGTCACATTGTTCATTCATTCATTAACTGACATTAAGCAATCAGGCTTGTCATTTTGAGGCTAGCCATAGCCCCCATCCACAGTAGCCTGCCTAAACTTGATATTCTGTAGACCATAAAGGGCCAATATTATGCAGGTTATTTTTTGTGAGGCACACAGTCAACTGTACTTCAAATTTGAGAAAATAACTGCAGATTTTAATCATTTATTGGATTTCCAATAGATAAATCATTGGTATTCAGATGTATAAATATTGCCAAACTTGAAAATAACCCCCTTCATATCAAGTTTATAGGTCAGAACGAAAAATGGCCCTCCTGGACCCATTCAAGGCAGACCATGATGGCCCTCCTGCAATTTTGGTAGTGAAAGACCTGAGCAATTATATTAACTTTGAGATGAAAATCTGTTATAAAATGTATTTTTACTTCTGTGAATTAGAAACTTAGAGAGTTCGACTCCTTAACCACAGCAGAATTATGGGTAACTTTTCAGGATTTAGTTGGAAATATGGCTTGTTGCCATTGGTGCATTCACCAATGGTAACAATCCATATTTCCAACTAAATCCTGAAAAGTTACCCATAATTCTGCTGTGGTTAAGGAGTCGTTGTTGTTGATTTTCGTGCATTTGACTGGTCCTTGCCCTAATTGAACAAGCCGCCTGATTCGTTATAACCTGACTCGGACACTTTTTGCTGCTGTGGTTAGGGTCTTCACTTTCTAGTAAATGTTCATGAGAAAACAGATTGAAACTGGTTAACTGCCAGTCATACTCTCTTCTGCATTGTATTCAATAATGTTAAATTTTAGCTGAAATACTCAAATACGATACTAGTCCAATTCTTCTCGTACTAAAACCAGCTAAGATATTGGTATGGTGAGATGCTGGATTTAAAATACCAATATCTTAGCTGGTTTTAGTACGAGAAGACTTGGACTAATACGATACATACAACTTTTTCCTAACATAATTTGGGCAGAAAAACAGGACTTCACTTCTGTAGTTGTCATTTTAAATTAAGATGGCTTATTCAAAGACTAAAATTATGTATACATAATTTTTGTTGAGAGGTATCCCAAATCATACCTACGTGGAAGATTTCCGTAACAATTTGTTGATACAGTGCTGAAAATTAATCTTTCTGGGACATATACCACTTGTAGAAAGGTAGTTTAGGCATTTATCGACCTATTTCAATACCGGGCAAAATTCCGAAACAAATTTTAATAGGTGTATTTTACAGTTGACTAATTGATGCCCTCGTTCTTGGATACTTATAGCTTAATTATTTACAGAACTTATGTCATATATTTTATATTCGGGAGACAGAATTTATTTATACACATATGTTTTATGATAATATTGCTGGTGAAAAGTGCACGCAGATTTGTCCCTACCAGTACCCAACTAAATAAGTGTCAGGGAAATAAAAAAAACACGATGTTTTAGTGGTGGACTTGGAGAGAATGTTGGCTTTGATTCTAATGATATTAGCATTCCAGGTAGTACAATTAAATATGTGCCTTGTTCCATGTCGCTATGACAACAATGTAAGGTAGCTCTTTTTACTAATACCCATCTTCCCTGGAAATATCACTGTCTTCTGACAGCAACTGTATGTGTATTACTTTATTGCATCTGTAGCTCAATACACCCACTTATCTCGGAATTGAAACTATAAGACTGACACAGAGGAATTAAACAAGGTAGAGGAAGACATTAAGTTTAGAACAAATTGATCCCACGATTAATAATATATTTTTGGACATAAAATGTTGGTCAATAAACGATGTCTTAGTTCAGTCTAATTAAAACGTTTTGCTGCAAGAAATCAATAATTAACATCAAAGTTATTTATATCTCGATTAATTCTCTACTTTATTTCCTTGTTTTTGTACAAAAACTATAAAGATGCATTAAACATGAACGTGTTATTAACCCTCTTATCTCTGGTATGATTAGATATTGCTTTGTTTGCTGGTTTTTATGCAACCATTCTATTTCATCCATGTTTAATATTAAAAGTGACATAATGTTTGAAATTTTTTTTAACATTATCCAGCCCTGTTATTAAAAACAATTTTCCTATGCTAAAATATTGCTCAGGTCTGAAATATATCCTCGGTTAAAAATCCTAGGATCCAAATACATGCAGTTCATGCTCTACACATACAGTAATGCTCTAATTAATCGACTCCTTAAACACAGCAGAATTATGGGTAACTTTTCAGGATTTAGTCGGAAATATGGCTTGTTGCCATTCATCAGAAAGCTCGCTCTCGGGGAGAGCTTTCTGATGAATGGCAACAAGCCATATTTCCGACTAAATCCTGAAAAGTTACCCATAATTCTGCTGTGGTTAAGGAGTCGATTACTTAGAGCATTACTGTATTTCGGGGTTGTGTAATGACATTGATAAAGATGGCGACCGAGTCACTACTTTATAACTACATGTATTCCATTTGATTTTTATCTATGAACTTAAAGTTAGAACTCATCAGCAATCACACAGAAGATGGCTAAAAAATGGTAGCTGACTGATGCTGATTAATAAGATAACGTCATGATGTTGCTGAAGGGGGTTGGCGGCCAGGCAATATAATTTGCTGGGGGAGAATGACTGAAATTCCTCCCTCAGTTCAATCTAAAAGTGGTTGCTAAAATATTTCAAATGGTTTTTAAAAAGATAATATGATGTCTAATTAAATTTTCTTTAAATTGTTATCAAATTATATTGTTACTGGTGAATTGGAATCTGATTTAAAATATATTATTTTATAATTAAATATTTATGACCAGGGAGTTGTAATCAACATTTGCCTCCAGTCTGTTTGTACGGTTGTACCATGTAGTTCACTACTGGCCCAGATATTCGTAATGGCATAATACTCCATTTGGAATAGTAAATGACTGGATACAGTACTATCTATAGTAATATGACTACAGGATGTTAGTGGGGGCCACTGAGTGCTTGCGCTGCACATTAGGACATTGTTCCACTGACTTGACACCACAGATTCCCAGCTAATTAACCGTATTTTAATCACTGACATTTAAATTTTAGAAACTGTTAGTTGTGTCATGTCATTTCACACATTCTTCACATGTCATCGAGTCATCGTTTATTTGAGTGGCAGTAACGCACATAAGTACTAATTGCTGCGCTAATTTGGTGTTCATCAGAAAAATTAAAACTGTCGTAATTGCTGGTGAAAGGTGCAAATATCACTATATTGAACTATTGCCTCTGTATGGCATATTGCACAGTGAATAGTTTATCGTTATCCAACAAATGTCACTGAAATTAACCACAATATTGCGTATATTAATCATCTTACATATAGTTGAGTTTTCATTGGGATTTATGTGGCATTTTTAGTTAGAATGCAGTCTGAACACATTAACTTACCAACAAAACATTTTATGAAATTTGTTGTTCAGTTTGGTTTATTGGGTTTTAAAATAATCATTGTTTTAGCCACTCAAGCCTGCAAATAGTGTGTCTGTCATTTGCAGAATGAGGTCCACAGAGGGTGAATTTAGTGATGCTATCCCACACAGCATCACCAAATTCACACTCTGGGGATCTCATTCTGCTTAGGCCTCATCTTCTGGGAAGTATCTATAGTCTCAAATTAACAATATTTTTAGTAACTTTTTCCCTTCTGGGAAGTATTTATATCCCCTAATTTGCAGAAGATAAAATACATAATCGAGGTGACTAATGGGTGAATATCACTTCAATTGGGGAAATTAAATCTGATCCTAGGTCTCCCATAGAAGATGAGGCCTAAGCAGAATGAGGTTCCCAGAGGGTGATTTTGGTGATGCTAGCCTACATTGTGACCGGCAACACAGTTTGTTAATAAGTTAATTGGTTAATAAGCCGAAGATACTGGTCAAGTTTGAATATGGGTTCGGTTCAATTACTTTTACATGAGTTACGGCCCTTTTTCTACATAGAATTTGTTCGAACATTTTGGTTTCCGATAACTCCAGTTTGGATCATTTGATTAGAGTCAAAGTTGGTATGTGTGTTTCTCAGCCAAAAATACAGGCCAAGTTCGAATATAGATTCCGTCCAATTATTTTTATTTATGGTGGACGAAAGACTATACACAGAGGGTTATTTTTACTTTGGATTCCCTCGATTGCACTGAGAAACAACCAAACTTGGAAGCATCTGACAAATCTGCCCTATACGAATCAGGTTACCCGCACATTGCTGCCTGAAATTTGTGTTGTTCTCTGGTATAATAAGGCCTAAAAAAAGATGTTTGTTTCCTCTAAACCGGCGGACAGCCCCTCCAAAAACGGGCCATCTAACAAAATTTTATACCCTTCCATTAAAAAAAATAATTACGCAATCAGTCTACATTGCTGTGTTTTGGCCTTTGTTGTGTGCCTTTCGCATAGACCAATGGTGTCCTGAAACCGGCTTTTATATCAACTTCCACTTTCGTTTTCCAGTAAAAATGGACTTGCCCATGAAAAACACAGCTGTCTGATGTTTTATTCCATTTTGTCACATGAAAATGAAGGAAGATATTTGAAATAAACCGTTGAATCTTATTTCTTATTACTGAGAGCTTTCTGATGAATGGCAACAAGCCATATTTCCGACTAAATCCTGAACAGTTACCCATAATTCTGCTGTGGTTAAGGAGTCGATTACTAAGGGCATTACTGTAGCTTGTGGCACTACACGTCGGTGGGGTTCTAAAAGGTCATACCTGCCATTTTGGCATGAAACTTTTTATTCTATTTTACGGAATCTACAGGTTCGATTTTATAGGTTCGTCAGATAACATATCAATATTTCAAGTATAAATGCCATTTTTTTATGTTTTCCAGGGAAATTCATATTGGTATAATTGCCATGGTTTATTATTCATTTGTTGACATGTTAAAAAATTAAGTTATTTGATAGTGTTACTTATTATCTGAACATCCTGACAAATAAATGAATGGGAATGAAGTAATCACCAATCAGCTAGGTGTAAGTAAATTAATTGACAAATTATATACATAATAGTAAAGTAGTTTAGAATAAGACAATATTGTAAAATAACCAATTAATTTCTTGATTAGTTATAAATAACAAATACCCCATCCTCACAAATAAAAATCCATTAGTTTTAAATTTTAAATAATATTTATTTTTTCCTCTGAAGTCATTCACATATATAAACTACACTAAATAATTTACATGAAGGAAAATTAGGATTAGTCAACAAGCCATTGGGTTATTTAATTATTTAATGTCCTCTCCCTTAAAGGCACCCTTCCCCCAACTTCACGGATAAAAAAAATTAATCCTTTGGACCCACCAACTCCTAATGGACATATTTCAGCCTTGAATATTCAATTTGCCTTTGATGTCATTGATTTTATGAAACTAACATCTGTTATGAGATTAGTTACCTGTACATCACATGCAGGTAGACTAATGAGGTTAAATAGAATTAACAATAGTGAATGTTCACACCTTATACAATGTCTCCATTGGTCAGTGAAGATGGCAGGTGGACAGCACCAAAGCACAGGACTTGTTAATGCATCTGATGGCTTTTAACAACATCATTGTTTGTAGCCATGACTGCTTTGATGACAATCACTCCAGGGGTGATAGATCAGTGGGTGTGGGATTTGGGGTAGGGTGATGGTATCTTCTATCATCAGCTAATGTTAGTGCCTGCATAAATGTATGTATATTTGAATTTGGAAATTGTCTCTCTAAAACCTTCATGGTGCAAATAAATGAAGGTTTCCTCTTATATTAAGTAGTGGCATGAGTTTACAGATGATAGGAGACAAGGAGTCTGCAGAAATTGTTTAATTAGTTTTACAGTACCTGCCTACATGCTATAATACAGACAAGAACATACATTCTTTTATAAATTGTGAAAAATGTGACTAGTGTCACGCAAAATGAAAAAATAGCGTCATCAAATTCACCCTCTGGGAACCTTATTCTGCCTAGGAATCATCTTCTGGGAAATATCTATAGTCTCATATTAACATTGTCTTTTGTTACTTTTTCCCTTCTGTTTATTTTCTATATCCCCTAATTTGCAGAAGATGAAATGCCTAATCTAGGTAACTAATGGGTGAACATCACCAACATCAACTGGGGAACTTCAATGAGAATCCTACATGTAGGTTTCCCATAGCAGTTGAGGCCTAATCAGAATGAGGTTCCCAGAG
Organism: Siphonodentalium dalli; assembly: GCA_032622095.1. Lineage (NCBI taxonomy): Eukaryota > Metazoa > Mollusca > Scaphopoda > Gadilida > Siphonodentaliidae > Siphonodentalium > Siphonodentalium dalli. The sequence goes on from CP136063.1 coordinate 214,872,384, forward strand.
GGTGAATTTGGTGATGCTAGCCCACTGTGTATGATAGCATCACTAAATGCACCCTCTTGGGAACTCATTCTGCAAATGTCAGACACTCTATTTCCAGGCTTGGGTTCAACCGTTCAAAAAATATCTGATAAAAAAATACTTTCAAATCCTGCCAGGGCTTCATGTGAACCAGATTCATAAATGACATTAAATAAACACATTTTGAACCACAGTGTCATTAACGCATACACTTTGATGAAGGTATCACTGATAGGATGCGGATAGCATTCCGAGTAAATTACCATGTGACAACAATTTCATACAAACAAGTTAAAACCACAGAGGAGATTTGCAAATAAAAGTCTGTTATAAATGTTTTGACGAATTAGGGCTATTAAAATACTGTAAACATATTTCCAGCGTAACAATCCCGATTTCAAAGGGTTGACAGATTACTACGATAAAATAGTCCAAACATTTTAGATCATTCATTATTCATAGAGATCAGTAAACAAAGTTGATATATTTCTGTCATTAAAAGTGTGCTGATTAAAATTTTATTATATAACATTTGAATAAATGAGATAGTCCTATGTGTCATAGTCACTCGCTTCGTTTTATGTATCATTAAAGCGGGGAAATAATTTGATTTTATGTCACGGTTGCTTCAATTTCACATTTTTAAAGCATGAATAATTTATTGGATAGATTTTTGCCAGAGACGATTTCAGCTTTGATAGATTTCGCCTGGAAAGTGTTCAATAATGTTATGTGTATAGCTGATTTATTATCAGGTGGCGACCTCGATAGGCAAATTTCATCTCGTGTATTGGACGAACTTAATCTTTGTCACACCTGAGAGTCTTTAACCCCATCTACAGTAATGTTCTAATTAATTGACTCCTTAACCACAGCAGAATTATGGGTAACTTTTCAGGATTTAGTTGGAAATATGGCTTGTTGCCGTTCATCGGAAAGCTCTCGCCATGGCAACAAGCCATATTTCCAACTAAATCCTGAAAAGTTACCCATAATTCTGCTGTGGTTAAGGAGTCCATTAATTAGAGCATTACTGTATACTGAATGGATTCTACCATTCAGTTATAAAAGTATTCACCCCTGGTCAAGTGGTCCTGCTAATTTGCTATGATGTTGGTGGGTCCTGCTGAATAGCTATGATGCTGGTAGAGCAAACTGACAAACAGAAAATGTACTGTTATTTTAACTGTGTTTTGCTTATCTGAACGAATTGAGGAAAAGCCAATTATATGTATAAAGCATTTAAAAACCTATATTTTGTATAATATTTTTAAAATGGATGTTGGTTGTTGAAAACCGACCATAATCATGATGACTATTTCTTTTATTTTCATGGGGTAGTATCTGTTCCATGAGAAAAGATCCTCTCGTCATTTTCGGTCCAGTTCACTATCGATCCGTGTCCAGTTCATTTGCAAGTTTTTTGTGAAAAATTACGATATTTACTACAATTCCAGCAATTATTCTATAGAATTTCCATAAATAGACCATGTTTGCAAATAGCATGACAATGAACTTATTTTGATACTCAAGATTATACTTATATATATACTGGTTTCAAAACTGAGAAACGTTTGCGATTAACCCACTTCATGACTTGGTCCAAAACAGATGTACTTTACACCATTTACTAAATTGTCATGTGACTTCCGGTTAGCAACAGTTTGGTGATTGCTATAATGTGGAATTGGGAATGGAGCATCGCGATGAAAATGAAAGTACAACTTACAAAGAATTCGTGATTTAGGCCACTTAATTTCATTTTGACCAATTTCGTTGGTTAGCTTAATGAAAATGAAGACGTCATGTTATGGTTTCTGACATCATTTTGGATTTGTGGGCCAGAATACAGACAAGATTGAACAATCCACAAACCATCTTACTATCAAGTTGTCATGTCGTCTCCGTCGTGACTACTGCATTATGTTGTATAAATTATTCTTAGCGTTACTCGCCGATACAAGGCAAATTTGAGGGACAGCATGTGTGGTTGCTCCACTACTTGTCACGTACGATTCATATTTTGCCTTTAAAGACTGAGACATAGACAAAAACTAAAACTATGGATGGCATGGCATGATAGTCCCACACTGACAATGACCAGACATGTTATTAAACTTCAAAGCTTTGATGTAGAATTCATTGCTGAACTTGTTGAAAGGCAAACAAATTTTGATATCTCAACGTGTCATCCCTCGTCATTTAATTAAGTCTAATTATATCAGGGCAAAACAAACACACTTCGGTCAGGTTGTTCTACACCATTCAAATTGTGCAAGACAATGTCCTTGACCTAAGGCTTATAATCAGGCTTGAATTTGTCTTGTGTTAACCCTTTACCCAACAGAACGACCCTGTGCCAATGCATTCTCTTATATATGCGAGTCGACCATAGGTCGCCTCGCATATATAAGAGAATGCATTGGCTTAACACATTAAAAATTATAAAATTGTTAAAGAATGTAAGAAAAAATGGTAAAAAGTGTTAAAAAAAGATTTTTTTTAGGCCAATGCATTCTCTTATATATGCGAGGCGACCTATGGTCGACTCGCATATATCAGAGAATGCATTGACACAGGGCATAACTGTAACTATCACAATGTGGTCAAGGAGCCGGTTCCAATGATATCCATATTTGTATGGTTCTATTGAGACAGACCGAAGATATTTTAGGCTGTTGAAGCTTTATTTGGCCGGTTTTGGCCGGTTTGTTGGGTAAAGGGTTAACCCGCATTCCGTGTAGATATGATCCCATGGTCAATACTATAAAACTTCTACACATCTATTTACAAGTCGCTAAAAAATATGAAGTCAGTGGTTTATTATAACGCCAGGCCGCTTCTACTGATATTCAGGCCTGAGAATAAGGTGCCTGTCATTTTCAAAATGAGGTCCCCAGAGGGTGAATTTAGTGTCGCTATCCCGCATAGTGGGCTAGCATCAATAAATTCATCCTCTGGGGACCTCATTCTGCATAGGCCTCATCTTCTCTAAAAGGTTTCTTTATTATAAAATCTCTAAACTTCTTCACATACATGTACTTTCTATTTTTTTTAGTTTAGGTTCTCTTTATCCCCAATTTGGCAGAAGACACATTGCATAATCAAATATTCACTATTTGGGAACTTCAATTGAGTCTCTGTCTCCCATAGCATGTGAGGCCATGCAGAATGAGGTCCCCAGAGGGTGAATTTGGTGATTTTAGCCCACTATGTGGGATAGCGTCACTAATTTTCACCCTCTGGGTACATAATTCTACAAATGACAGGCACATTAAACTCAGACTTGCTGCTATTTTGCGAAGATGGAAGTATTACTAATAAGAATCCCATCACAAGAAGGAAAATGCGACATGTAGAATTGCCGACTATCCTACTCAAAACTTTGCCGTCTTGGAACTTACATGTGTAGAAGTTTTATAGTTTTGTCCCCAAGTTTTTATTTGTCGGTCGGCGAGTGACAGTCGAGAAAATTGATATACTCGTAAGAATGTGATGTTATAACGCAAATGGGCAATGTCAAAACCTAACGATTCTAGTGTAATTTTCTGAAAAGTTGTCCAAATAGCGGTAAAGACATGACCATACACTAAACTACCTTTCCAGGACCTTTGTATACAAAGGAGATCTTTGATAATATACGGGGGCCTCGGTGGCTCAATCGGTTAGGGGTACAACTCCAAGCCGTTTCGCCCTCCAGCGCTGGCGATTAGGGTTCAAATCCACATGTTTCCATCGTGGTCTTTGTAACTCGAAATCGTTATCTGGTGGAGTTACCAGTTACTCGCCGATGGCCGGTGGTTTGCCGCACATGGTTGACGAGTTTATCAGCCATTGAAATCACTGTTAGATTAGTCACAAGTGTGCGGATTTCCTCCACCACTAAAACTGGCAATGTCGTGATATGGCCTTAGTGGCTAAAGCGACAATAAACCCCAATCAATCAATCATTGATAATATACAGTTATGCCCTAAATAATCGACTCCTTAACCACAGCAGAATTATGGATAAATTTCAGGATTTAGTCGGAAATATGGCTTGTTGCCATTCACCAGAAAGCCTTTTTTTTAGATCTCATGTCACTTGAGGACAAAATTGCATATCTGTACCAAGTTTCAACCATGTGCACTAGTAGTTTTGTAAGCTGTAACAAATGCACATAAAATACAACCAGCTTTCCTGTATGGTTATAATGGTCAGGACAGCCACCATGCATCATATGGTAGCTTCCATATAAAATGAAGTTAAACTGGTAACATCCGAGGCTATTTAGTCCTGTGTAAACTCAGCTATCTGGAACAATAATCTAAAACTCTGCTCAAACTGTGAATAGACATGTAGAAAAAATGTTACCAATTTCATTTCATAAAATTCACTCTAGAACAGAACAATGAAACAGAGTTCTGCCCATAGATTTCAGAATGGTAACAGCTGGGAGTCTGTTTCAGTGAGACCCGTCCATATGAATTTTAACTTCATTTGTGAGTTTGCATGTTTCCGTGACTCATTCAAGTCCATTTGTGTATACCACCAAGTCTGGATATAGTGTGTCTGACATTTGCAGAATGAAGTCCCCAGAGGGTGAATTTAGTTATGCTATACCCCATGGTGGGCTAGCATCACCAAGTTCACACTCTGGGAACCTCATTCTGCCTCAACTGCTTTGGGAGACCTAGGATCAGATTGAAGTTCCCCAGTTGAAGTTGGTGATGTTCACCCATTAGTCACCTCAGTTATAAATTTTATCTTCTGCAAATTAGGGGATATAGAAATTGAAAAGAAGCCAAAAAGTAACTAAAACAATGTTAATTTAAGACTAAAGATACTTCCCAGAAGATGAGGCCTAAACAGAATGAGGACCACAGACTGCACCAAGCCTTGAAATAGTATGTCTATCATTTGTAGAATGAGGTCCCCAGAGGGTGAATTTAGTGACCATATCCCGCATGGTGGGCTATCATAACCAAATTCACCCTCTGGGACCTCATTCTGCTTAGGCCTCATCTTCAGGGAAGTATCTTTAGTCTCAAGTTAACATTGTTTTAGTTACTTTTTCTCTTCTGTGGTTCAATCTGATCCTAGGTCCCTCATAGCAGTTGAGGCCTCAGCAGAACGAGGTTCCCAGAGGGTGAATTTAGTGATGCTAGCCCACTGTAAATGGTGTGAGTTCCATCAATTTAATGCCCTGTAATAATGCTAAGGGGAGTCAAATAAAACCTCATCTTGCAATTGCCTTGATATATCAAATTTTCTTAGGGAACATTTTAACCCTTTTTATCTAAATGGATTCTCCCTCTCGGTCAAAAAAGTTTACATTTGAATGGTCTATTATTCATCTGGAGAGATGTTCAGGAACTTGAGCAGACGACAGACAATAAAAAGTGCAGAAGGAATCCTATTCATTTGTGGAATGTTCATATAATACTTATGATTTGTTGAATGTATTAACTGAACATTTCCTATGGGATAATTATACTTATCAGTGAGTATTTAATATAGAAAAGGTTAACTCGTTAACCTTCAATGACATGATTCGACCTGTCTAGTGGGTACCTGTAACATTACCCAGGACAACCCTCACAGGTAATGTCAAGGTAGACAACAGGGCGTAATTAGCAGCGAATCTGTAGCGCTTGCTTATTGATAATTTCATTAGAAATATTGTTACCTCAAATTTCTTGAACACTGCGGAAATGGGTAAAATTTCAAGGCAAATAGTATCCGTTATTCCACAACGTATTACCAGGTAAATTGTTGATTGTGAGAATCACACCTATATAACAGAACTGGCGGGTCTATATCATACAGGAATGGAGAAAATGTCATTTTACTCTTTGCATGACTAAATCCATTGGCACAGGCTACAGGTCATACCTTTGATCAGATCATTATGAGATTTGTAAAGGCTGTAGATGGGAACAAGTCATTTTGGGGTAATTCGGAAAAAAAACATGGCTGCCGGTGGCCATTTTATAATTTACTCTTTGCATCAATAAATCCTTTGTCACACCATAATCACCACATCCCTGATCCGATCATTATGAAACCTAGCTGTTATGAATGTTGATATTGACATGAACATCTAGTCTTACTTAGACATTTCAATTAGCACTTTTCCTATTCCTCCATTTACTGTCGACCATTAAATTATTCCCCTACCTAAGTTGAGCTACAGTGTCATTGACACTTTCATTATTTATGCCAAACTTTTTCTGAAAAGTTGAGAAAGTTGCCAGAAAACATTGAACAGACTGTTCGTTTAGGAGGAAATCCTAATTATGCTGGGATGCACATCCCATCTCCAATTATAATTCAAACTTTTGTGGAGGAAACTAAAAAATCGAGCTTTAACCCTTTGAGTGCCAGGTCGATTTTTGTATCAACCCATATACCCTGTGCCAATGCATTCTCTTATATATGCGAGTAGACCATAGGTCGCCTCGCATATATAAGAGAATGCATTTTTTTTTTTTTTTTACAATTTTTTACAATTTTAATAATTTATTCTTATATTCTTTAACAGACTTATTTTCTAGGTTTAGGGCCGATGAGATCGGCCCCTGGCACTCAAAGAGTTAATATCGAGTAGATCATGACCTTTTATGACGCGATTGTTAGTTGTGTCATTTTCAGTTTGTCGCTTTCGGCATGAGTTCTCTCAATTTAATGTCCTCTAGTGTTCATATGGAACAGACCGAACAGTTGATCTTAAGTCTTGCAGATTGCAAAAGATGCAATACAGTGGAGCTTCAGGGCTGCTTTAGGTGTACAAGTCCATTAATTTTATTCAAAAATGCAATTTTGTAGCTATTAACAAGGATTTGAACTCCAAGAATGAATATGCCAATAAAATGATACTCAGATCAAGAAATTGTTTTGTCAGATGACGTGACCTTGTTGTACTGCATAGAAGCTAAAGATAATACATAAAAAATAGCTGCAAATATCAGACAAAACTTAGCACAAATTTAGTAGGGCGGTAGTGTTAAGAAACTCTTGTGTACGCAGGATGAATGTGAAATGTCACTGACTTGGGGGCCTATGATGTTATTTCTATTCTCAAGTGGTTCTTAGGAGTTAGATGGAAAGATTCATGATCCCATGCTTCCTCGAGACTTTCTATCTTGTATACAAATGTATGCTCTTAAGAGTTTAATTGAAAGTGCTTCTTTACTCTGTTAACACTTCCATGGCTGGAGCTTCCTGAAAATTTGTGAAAACCCTGTGCCAATGCATTCTCTTACATTCTATAACAATTTTTTATATTCCTTAACAATATTGTCATTTTTATAATTTTTTTCTTACATTCTTTAAAATAGGGAGGCTATATATAAGAGAAATAAATTGGCCTAACAATATTCACCTTGTAAGCCAGTGCATTCTTTTATATATCTGAGGCTCCCTCTGGGAGACTCACACATATAAGAGAATGAACTGGCACAGCGCATATCAAGTCATGAAAGGGTTAACCCTCTTTCTGGTTTTTCTTATGGGAAGGTATTATTGTCATGATTTGCATTTTAGTTAATACTCATATTATAGGGAGAAGTGGACTGATATCAAGGAGAGATCATAATGGCTGAAATTCAATTTTCACCCAAACATCACCCTTCTATGATCCAATGTGTACATGTGTATTATGCAATACAGTAGCCCATTTATAAAACCATTACAGTGAGTAAGAATACCAATATAATCAATTAATCCACTTAAACATGCTGTTGGTTCATGGACATATGCATACTGGTATATGAGAGAAGTGACAGTAATGCGCTAAATAATTGACTCCTTAACCACAGCAGAATTATGGGTAACTTTTCAGGATTTAGTCGGAAATATGGCTTGTTGCCATTAATCGGAAAGCTCTCACTGATGAATGGCAACAAGCCATATTTGCGACTAAATCCTGAAAAATTACCTATAATTCTGCTTTGGTTAAGGAGTCGATTATTTAGGGAATTTCTGTCATTTCGCCCTAGGTCCGATTAGATATACTTTGCTCCAAGTCAATGTAGCAGTTCTGTATTTGTTGAAGTATCTTTTTCTTGCTATTTTATGTAGCACAGAAGAAGAGCAGTTTATGCCCCCTCCCTATGGCTCCTTTCATTGAGAGCAGGAGGAGCAACCATGTGTCAACCAACCAGGGCTTATAGTCATACAGCAGTGGGATGGCACAATAAGGCAGGTGTGGCTATATGATATATCTGAATCTGAGGGCTGACTTCTTAGGGAAACAAATGCAAATATATTCATACATCAGAATGAAATGGAAAGAAATTTGACCTCGTAGTCATTATTCCTGGCCCTAACTGACCTAGTATACAGATGAATTCTACAGGGCGATAAAGGTGTAAACGATATATTAAAACGACGCTCTCCCAATAACTTCAAAGCTGATCAGTGCGAGACTTCAATCATTAGACTAATCGTGATGCTCTGATCAATATTTGAAAGAGCGGCACAAAAAAGACAAGGATGAAATAGATACAATAAAAAAGGAACTCGCTCAAACAAACCAGCGGTTTCATTTTTAGTTCATTATCTCTCTGGCGTAATTAATATTTTTTCAGAGAAGTTTCACGAACACAAAGGCTATAGATCTGAGTTGGTTTGAAAATATATTTTTTATCGTTCGTCTTTGATTACTCATGTGTTCTGCTGTATGTCTCATCATTCATTGCCAAGATCAAAGACGATATGATTCTCATTGCCACGCTCTTATTTAAATTTTAGAAATAACTCGAAGCTCTGTATTAATTGAATACTGCGACTATAAAACTTAAGTTCTATGACGGCATCGGAATCCAATAAGGGAATGAAAACTGTGGCGTTAGGGATTTTGGTCGAGTTTTAATAAATAACTCTACCCATATACAGTAATGCCCTAAATATTCGACTCCTTAACCACAGCAGAATTATGGGTAATTTTTCAGGATTTAGTTGAAAATATGGCTTGTTGCCATTCATCGGAAAGCTCTCTTGCCATTCATCGTAAAGCTCTCATTGAGAGCTTTCCTATGAATGGCAACAAGCCATATTTCCGACTAAATCCTGAAAAATTACCCATAATTCTCCTGTGGTTAAGGAGTCAATTATTTAGGGCATTACTGTATATAGTTTGGCGAGGTTGGTTTTACGATTCGGCAGTGGGTGGCTGTCGGCGGGCATCTACAGATGGTGTTACCACGATAACTTGAACAAATATTAACTGATTTCGTTGATATTTGGTATATAAGACTTGCTCAACAATGCCTTGACGAGTTCGAAAACCAGTCAGGTCCACATATTGTGGGCGGAGTTTTGGCTCTTATTAGTTCATTTCGAAGGTGTTGTTCCCTTTAAGGCCTGAAGACAATGAGTCACTTTAATAGGGCACTATCACCAATGTTTCACTAAGTGCTTTTCTATATTCAGTCCCAACGATTAACTTTAGTATGGTATATATTGGTTTCACTGTCCACACAAATATAAAAGATACTTTCATTTGCGAAAATTAAGGGTCAAAAGTTTGGTCTATGCCCGAACTTGTTTTGAATACCTTTACATTACTGTTGGTGTTTTAACTTCAATAGCCTCATAGTTGTATAGATAAAAGATATTTCAAAAAGGCTTATGTAACCTCGACCATAATTGACGGTTTGCTCATTTTAAAATGGGCCGGGGATTAATACTCATAGGTCATGCAGACTGAACAATAGATAAATTCTTAAGCAAACATGTATTGAAGCATTGTGAAATTTTAAATTAGGGCTTATTGTGATCTGTTTGTTATTAACATTGATAATGACTGGAAGCATGGACATTCTCCTGCTCTTAAGACTTAACCCTTGTAACTGTTTTGTCTGCAGGTTATACTTATTAAAATTATGTGATATAACAGCTGAATAAAATAAAATAAACCTTGTACAGTAATTCAGACTCAGAAATAATAAATGTGGCATAATTTGGGGGTTTTGTGTCTAAAGATCTCACATTTTCATTGAGACAATGTAGGAGTATTTTTTGTACCTCAATCGATTCATGAATATTTAGACCATGTGGGTTCACATATGGAAAGATTGAGGTATACATGTGATCAGAGAAGGATCCAGGGATGTTTTGATACCTATTACAGGTTTGGGTGCCCAAACTATAGAGACCCAAATGTCCCCAAATTCCATGTAGATAGTATTTATTCAAGTTGGATCTTCCATATTTTCAAGGAATTTTTATAGTCTATTATATGGAGCCTTTATTTGCACAATCAAGTATCCAGTACTGAATATTTTAACATCCAAATTTATATGGGCACATACTCAAATACAGAACAGGTGTCCCCAAAAATTATCTGGATCCTTCCCTGCATGTGATATAAATGATTTAAGCCCCAACAACACACCATGATCTTTAAAATAAAAATTCTTCATCGATGAAAAAATTTGAATATATTGTATACAAAACTTAAAGATGAGGTATTGGATTCTGATGAGGTGTGTACTAAATACAGAACAGAACGAATGCTTTTGGGCAACACATTTTTCTTGCAAAATTTGCCATGAATATGTCACAATAAGCCCCTATAACACCTTAACCCTTTCTAGATTAAATACTCTGTTGACAAGTAATTCCCATAGGAAATGTTCAGATAATAAGTTCAACAAAGAATATGAATCTTTCTGCACTTGTATTATCTTTTTGTCTGTCTCTCTACCGTCTGCTGTTATAATCTGAACATCCCTCCAAATGAATAATAGACTTTTCCTATGTACTTTGATAACTTAATGCATTTAGTATAGGAAGGGTTTATATTGTCAAAAGGTATATGTGGAGGGAAAAATGTGTGGTTGTGAATCTTCCCGCAGGGCCATCATAAACCTGGAATTTGACAAATGGCCATTCAAGGCCTGGAAATTGGCCTGCTTAAATTGGCATGTAGGGCTTTGAATTGCCTTAATATAATTGACCGAATTGATGGACTTGTAAATTAGGGCCCTGCGAATCGGGCATTTTCATTTCAAATCTCGAATCGAATTGGCCAAGTGATTCCGAATCGAATCGAATCTCGAATTGAATCATTGAATGAGTGGTATCAAGAGTGAAGATATAGATATCACTGGACTGAGTGGCCGTACCGTTATCAATTTGCTCACTTGGTAATGCTCTTAAGTAATCGACTTCTTAACCACAGCAAAATTATGGGTAACTTTTCAGGATTTAGTCGGGGAGAGCTTTCCGATGAATGGCAACAAGCCGTATTTCCGACTAAATCCTGAAAAGTTACCCATAATTCTGCTGTGGTTAAGAAGTCGATTACTTAGAGCATTACTTTATCTTGTAACTCTCACCTGTATCAGACAAGGCCATTTATTATTGATGAGCAAACCCACTTGATACTGGCTAAAGACTTCGGCTGACTCCTGTTTATAAATTGCACCTTTGGTCGTGGCTACACACCTCTGTTATTAGGGTTACCAGGTTGGAATTTCGTAATTATACACATGATTTTAATTCTAATCTTTTTTCATAATCCAGAAAAAAAATGTGTGTTCTGCAATACACAGTCAAGTCATATGGTGTTCATCTGGCTTCTATGAAGTTACTGTAATACATGTTCTGTGACCCATTTTGTTAAAAGAGAGTTCTTCACAATTAATTTTTGTTTTTGCTTCACTTTCAGGCACTAATGAATTTGTTCAGCACTTAAAAGCGAGAATGAATTTCTGAAGCTGGATTCTGACAGAGAAACTTTGTGAGGTAATTAACCGAACCCATAAATAAATATGATGCTTTCGTCTGAAGTTTGCATGATTTCCGTATTATCTGCTTCCATGTAAAACTACTCATTTCATAGGTAATCACATTCTCGACTTTGTGAATGTACTAGAATTTGAAGGGTGTGAACTTTACTGAGCAGGGGATATAGGGGATAGAGATAGTTGACTCTCAGATGATTCGTGTAAAGTGGAATGTTTGATTCCACAAGTTGATAATTCTATAGTGCACCAAGGTTAAAGCGATGTTAAGCACTCTGCCCGGGTGCTAATTTGCACAGAGAGGATAGTATTTCACATATAAAAGGCCTGTGATGATTTATAGAGCCCGGATATTATACCTAGTAATTCTCGGGTTTGTCATATTCCTGCCCTTTTCCAGGGATATAAATGGGTCCATATATATCTGAAATATATTTAACCCTTCCATGACTGGAGCTTTCTGAAATTATGTGAAAACCCTGTGCTAATGCATTCTCTTTATATGCGAGTCTCCCATAGGGAGCTTCACATATATAAGAGAATACATTGGCCTAACAATATTTACCTTGACTTTGTAAGCCAGTACATTCTCTTATATATGTGAGGCTCCCTATGGGAGACTCATATATATAACTTATAATAAGAGAATGTGCTGGCACAGGATCTTTAATCCTGCACCAGCGCAGCACCCGTCATCAAAGGGTTAATTAGACTTTTAATTGCTTCAGAAACACTTACTGAATTCTTCCTCATCTTCCAGCCTTGAAATAACTGGCCTGTCATGATCATTGAAAGGCTAAAATCTACTGAAAATTTTAATATCACAGGCTGAAATGCTTTTGTAGCTGCCATTGTGACAAACCCTAATTTAATTGATGATCAATCAAGAGCAACCAGTTTTCTATTGGAATGCTTAAGAATAATCAAGGGTTCTGAATTCATATGAGAATTGGAATTTATATTGCAGCCCTGGAAATTAGGAAAAATGTCCCATGGCTAACTTAATGCTGTGACATGTTAGATTCCAACATGTTTACACAGCATTTGCCATGGCTTTGCTTATTGCCATGGCCAATTTCAAGGACTGTAAAATGTCAGGCTTTATTATGCTTTGGCAATTGAATTCATCAATGACTCAGGTTTGTAATATACAGGAATGAGTTTAGATAGAGAGGATATGGTAGAGATAGTTGACTCTGAGATGATTCACTCAAATATAACATCATTGTGCCTAAACACTCAAATATAACATCATTTGTGCCTCAACACTCAAATATAACATCATTGTACCTAAACATTCAAATACAATACTGTTGTACCTAAACATTCAAATACAATACTGTTGTACCTAAACATTCAAATACAATATTGTTGTGCCTAAACACTCAAATATAACATTGTTATGCCTAAACACTCAAATACAACATTGTTGTGCCTAAACACTCAAATACAACATTGTTGTGCCTAAACACTGAAATATAACATCGTTTGTGCCTCAACACTCAAATATAACATTGTTGTACCTAAACATTCAAATACAATACTGTTGTACCTAAACACTCAAATACAACATTGTTGTGTTTAAACATTCAAATATAACATTGTTGTTCCTAAACACTCAAATCCAAAATTGTTGTGCCTAAGCATTAAAATACAACATCATTTTTCCTAAACACTCGATACAACATTGTTGTGCCTAAACATTCAAAAACCATCATTGTGCCTACACACTCAAACATAACATCGTTGTTCGTAAACACTCAAATCCAAAATTGTTGTGCCTAAGCATTCAAATATAACATTGTTTTGCCTAAACACTCAAATATAACATCATTGTGCCTAAACACTCAAATATAACATTGTTGTTCATAAACACTCAAATCGAAAACAAATACAACAGTGGTGTGGGTGACACACAGACACAAACACATGTACAGTAATGCTCTAATTAATCAACCTCTTAACCACAGCAGAATTATGGGTAACTTTTCAGGATTTAGTCGGAAATATGGATTGTTGCCATTCATCGGAAAGCTCTCGGGGAGAGCTTTCCGATGAATGGCAACAAGCCATATTTCCGGCTAAATCCTGAAAAGTTACCCATAATTATGCTGTGGTTAAGAGGTCGATTAATTAGAGCATTACTGTAACTAGGATCATCTTGTCATCTTCCAAGCCAGGCATTGCCACTGATTTGTATATCCTCCCTGCTGATTTAAAATTCAAATCAAATATATCGCTTTAATTTCAGTAGTTTGTATTGAGTTTTAAATCCTGGTATCTGGCGACCTCAATCAATATGTCCTATCAGGAATCCCATGTCGTGTGTTATTTCAAGAAATATCTCCATTTTCAAATGTAGATCAAAGCCTATATTAATATTTATGGATGGGTTCTAGTTCCGAGCCAATGGCTTTTATAAACAGACGGTAATATATTTCCATTTTAATTTACTTTTTTTCTCATTTTTTTTCTGTTATTGGATTTGGTTCTAAATTAAAATGTCAAGAAATCCATTTCATATAGATTCCTACAGTGCTGGGGAGTTAAATAGGTCAGGCTTTGGCCATAACTTAAGAATATGTGTATCCTTTACTGTTTTGGTATACTGGCACCAGCACTCAGTGATATGGTGATGGGGGGATGGGGGTGGGGGGGGGGGGGGGGGGGTGAGGCATTACATAGATTCGCTTTCGGCCATAAGCTAAGGATATGTATCCATTACTGTTTTGGTATACTGAAACCAGCACTCAGTGATGTGGTGATGGGTTTATGATGGGGGGAGGTCAGGCATTAAATAGGTCAGGCTTCGGCCATAAGCTAAGAATATGTGTATCTTTTACAGTTCTTCCCTCACTTGAAGCTATATGGGGCTTTGGGCCTCAGTGACTAAAGGGGCTTGTTGCAGCCAACTACGAACCCAGATATCTAGTCTGATGAACAATGAACATCAACCAGTACAGGGGGTGAGAAATGGTGGCAAAGTTTTCTGATATCTTCAAGTTTCACTGTTAAAGGGGTACTGTACACGAAATCCGGCCAATTATGGGACTATCTCCTTTTATACTCATCAGAATATATGGAACAAATGAATGAATTTGAGCCATGGATTAGTGTAAAATACACTTATATGCTCTTTGAACGATGATGACTGGAGTCAAATTCATTTTCATTATAATTACCATGTTGTTTGCATTGTTCGTAGAGCAAATGATTGTATTTTGCACTAATCCATGGCGGGGGTTGACTTTTTATTTTATTCAATTTTTTTCATTTTATTTTTTATTTGTTCAAAATAAATTTGAATACCCCCCAGACTGCTTCTCATTGTTTTTAATGTACTATAAAATAAATAAAACTAAGTACATAATATTAGAAAAATAAATAAAACTAAGTACATAATATTACAATATAGTGTAATTTATTGTTTTTTTTTTTATTAAAACATGAAAAATTAAGTTTGATTTGGCTGTGGTATAATTTCTGGTTTAACAGTACACATGATTTTACACTGAAATGAATCGGTTTACATGGAAAATAAAATCGGATGCGTACTAATTTTGAAAAATCAATAAAATGAAAACGGTCGTGGGTGCCGGAATAGGGACGGGCAGGTCACCAGAAACACAGATATTTTTTATTTTGGCCTTATTAGGGAGAAGTGGACTGTTATCAGGGAGAAGTCATAAAGGCTAAAGTTTAATTATTACCCCAACATCAGCCTTCTGTGATCCAATACGTATTATGCAACACAAGAGCACATTAATAAAACCATTATTATGAGTAACTTCAGGAAATACACTTTAAATATGCTCTGTTGACATATGCATACTAATATATGAGAGAGATGTTACTTCTCCCTATGACTAAAATAGGACGAAGTGGCACAATTTAGGGAGAATATATTTCCCAAATCGCCATTTAGGCTGGTCACTGCTGGCATACACTCTCCGTATATCTTTGCTGGAGAACATCTCATTGAATCTCATATTTGCATTTAAATGGGTCAGACATTGTCCATATCTCTTGACCACATGTAACTGCTACCAATTCATTGATTCTAACTTTACAGCCGAGATCTTTAATATTCTCCAGTCCAAGTCATTAGGAGAACTGGTCGGAGAATATTGATTTTTTTTGGCCGTGGTCAGTTGTATAGTATGCACGAAAAAGAGATTTAAAAAAATATCGATTCGGCCTTTTCACCATGGTAATAACTGCAGAGACCGGACAAACAATTTTCTTGGGGATTCCAGCCGGAATTTGATATTCCGCCTGGCAAACACAAACATATGTCGCTGAATTGTTAGATACTCAATCAAGGTCAAGGCCAACTCGATAGTTAATGCTCTCAGATTTGAGGATTGCATGGCTTTGTTGAAAAACTCAACTTGAAAATCATTGTGTAGTGAGCACATTGTATCTCTATCATATGCACATCATGTGCATATAAATGCTAAATTCATCACAGACATGGGTGTCCGAGATGATATGTCAGAGATAGGTCTAATTTGCTGCTCAAAGCTATGTAAAGATTCCATGTTTTTAATTAGGAAAAGTTGCAAAGGTGCAATTTTGTTCACATTGTCGAGCAAGAAATTTCCAAATATTCTGCTGTAAACCCTTCCATGACAGGAGCTTCCTGAAATTTTGTGAAAACCCTGTGCCAATGCTTTCTCCCATATATGCAAGTCTCCCATAGGGATCATTTACCTTAAAAAAATATAATTAGTCAATTTTAGCCATATTGTAACTGTATTATAACTATTGGTTCGACAGCAGTCGGGGAAATTTATACACAAGCTCGCTTTATTGGCATTTCAGACTGTGACTGAAAAATTGTGTTATGTGGTTAATGAAACCGGTATATCTATTGATATTCTCAAGAATATGATTGGAGAAACCAAAAATGATTAGTGTTTATATTGGATAAATAATTGCTACTTTACTTATATCATCCAACACAGACATAACATTTAAGTTTGTTGATTTTTTTTTGGCCGCGGTCAGTTGTATAGTATGCACGACAAAGAGATTTATTGATTCGGCCTTTTCACCATGGTAATAACTGCAGAGACCATACAAATAATTTTCTTGAACAATCCCTAGAAATGAATGAATGGGAATCCTATGTTTTCTATATATTTACCTTTTCTATACTAAATGGTTTCTTCCAATCAGTTATAAAGGTATTTTTTGGAATTGTCTATTATTCATGTTCAGGAAATATGAGCAGACGACAGACAGTAGTAACTTAGAAAGTGCAGAAGAATTATATTATACGTATGGTCGTTTGTTGAACTTATCATCTGAACAATTAACCAAGGGAACTACTCATCAGTATTTAGTATAGAAAGGGTAAACAAAACATTCATCCAAATGAAAAATATACCAGTGTAGTCCTGGGAGTTAGCCTAGGCAATATTATTGCCTAGAATACTATTGCTTAGGTAAAGCAGAGGCAACATCAGTTTTCCTAGGCAATACTACAGTAATCACCTAAATAATTGACTCCTTAACCACAGCAGAATTATGTGTAATTTTTCAGGATTTAGTCGAAAATATGGCTTATTGACATTCATCGGAAAGCTCTCAGTGAGAGCTTTCCGATGAATGGCAACAAGCCATATTTCCAACTAAATCCTGAAAAATTACCCATAATTCTGCTGTGGTTAAGGAGTCGATTATGTAGGGCATTACTGTAGTACTATTCCCTAGGTAAAATAAGTTCATTAGGTTACTGAAATTTCATTGTGTCAATCAGAAATACAACCTCTTTAGCTAAAATGACTTCCTTTCAATCTTCTTTACATATGTTGTCCTACAATACATGTAGCATCCACAGAATAAGTAAGATCACTGAGTCGCGACCATATTGGATTCATCCAGCCCCGTTCCGTGGTTTCAAAGATTCATCCATCCCCTTTCCTTGGTTTTAGTGCAACAGGTCAAAGTTCTAGAGTAGAATTTCCATATTGGAGTTTTTGAATATTCATGACTTCCATATATGGAAATGCTACTCCAGAACTTTGACCTGTAGCTCTAACACCACGGAACCAGACCTGGTGGATCCAATATGGCCGCGAGTTAGTGACAGGGTGTATTGTGGCATTCACTTGAGGACACTGTATGGGAGATGGTTTGGGAATTGTACATATATGTTGAGTAGTGGCCTGGAAACCATATGTTCTGTAAAATAACTAAGAATTTAGATAACAGTAATTTGAGTGAATCAGATTGATGCATACAGTATTGTCTCTGATTTCTTTCATAAATAATCATAGTAAAATAGTATACATGGGTTGTCAGGTTATTATTGGTTTGAAACAGTTTTAAATGGCAATATTGTTGAGAAATTGCTAAGGTAAATTAATGCCCTAAATAATTGACTCCTTATCCACAGCAGAATTATGGTAACTTTTCAGGATTTAGTCGGAAATATGGCTTGTTGCCATTCACCGGAAAGCTCTTGATGAATGGCAATAACCCATATTTCCAACTAAATCCTGAAAAGTTACCCATAATTCTGCTGTGGTTAAGGAGTCGATTATTTAGGGCATTACTGTAAAATCAGTTTTTGCCCAGGCTGATTTCTTCCACCCAGAAAAAAATATTACCTACGCATCTTTTCCTTAATTTCCAGGGCTGCCAGTGTATCCTACAGAAGCTTTTTTGATAATAAAAGAGTTCTAGGTTCCCAAAGGGTTGAATTCTATAATGAGTAAATGATCTTTATAAGGTTATGTTCTGCTCTCGAATTGAATGATGAAAAATTTGTTTAAGAAATCCCACTATCAAGTTAAGCATAAAAATGTTTCATTTAAAATTGCCCGGAAATGTCTAGACTCCCATATTGATCGATTTGAATTTGACATTTTCAGTCATTTAATTACGACCACAAAGTGCTTATTATCTCTCAAAGTTAAAAGAGTCTGTTTTTGCCTGTGTTTTATGGGGATTCTGTTAGTTCCTAACACTGCCTGGTTTACGTTGGGACTTTATATCGAGTCATATGTCATCCTATATTCTGATGGTCTTTTACTTTATAAGGATTCTCGTTATTATCTCTGAGTCTGTTCTGTCGGTCCTACCATGGGCGCAGGTCTAGTTCTTCATAAGCACGTATAATGTCATAAGAAACAGTCTTTTTATGTGGTATTATGTTAGCTTTATATTAACGTTGTATTCTGCAATGATATTATAACTTGTAGGGCATCTCCCCATCTAAGAAACTTATCTAATTACTCTTTATAAGTTATCATTGGCAACATTGTGGTTGCATGGAGATTTCATACCTGGATGTCCATTTTGAACTCTGATGCTGAGCCGAGGAGTTCATAGACAGACATCTCCATGCTCCACATATTGTTGTAGGTGATAATGATTTTGTCCGCTCAACAATAGGCCTGTTGATCCTCAAATTTGGCATAGTTTTTATTGGATTCTCAAATTCACAGCAGCTACTGTTGAAATTCAATTCAGAAGAGGATATTTCATGAATATCTGTCAATTTTAATTATCTTTGAGCAAGTATGGAATTAAATATTGTGACTGATTGTTCATATGTATTCCACTCATATAGAATACTTATATTTTCAAAATTTCAAGTTGTTTCAAAATAAGGCTCCAAGATCCTCCATTTTCAAACAAGCGCTAAAACTACTAAAAGATGTTATAAGAATAAGCTTGTATAAATTTACTTTACTGTCATTGCAATGATGATGTTATGAAACGTCTCTGATGCTTTCTTAACCAATATACAATATTATTACCACTTTACATGGCATGGCGTTCCTTAGAATATTATCATAGTTTTACTGTTACGATGAAATCTTCTAACACCCAGTAGTGGCGGGCCGATAATGAAAGTGGTGGGCCGATAATGAAAGTGGCGGGCCGATAATGAAAGTGGTGGGCCGATAATGAAATTTTTGCTCAATAATGGCCTGCTGCCTGCCATTTTAACAATGACGTCACAGACGTAACAACTTAAATGAGAATGATTAACAGCCGAACATCCTATTAGCTGCCCTCGACTTTGTCTAAGGCCTCTAATTAGGATGTTGGGCTGTTAAATATTTATGTCCAGCCACTAATAAACCGTCATGTCCTCGGAAATAATGTTATTGTTATAACCATAACTTAGAAATTTGAAGTTGCCTTGAAGGAACAAAAAGGCCCTCAAATTTCAAACAGACATCAACCGAAATGCTGGGAGATCTTCTATGCCATTACCCACTGTAACAATGATTTTCTGAAACACCTCTAATGTTATATGAGAGGTGAATTTCAGTATGTAATATTTCTGTATAGTATGAGAGCCATAACACCAGTGAGGTGATAATTTTAAGCAGAGATGCTGATGAAAATGATAATTACCAAATTGTACCAAGCCTGCAGATAGTGTGTCTGTCGTTTGCAGAATGAGGTCCCCAGAGGGTGAATTTAGTGATGCTAGCCCGCTATATGGGATATCATCACTAAATTCACCCTCTAGGGACCTCACTCTGCTTCGGCCTCTTCTTCTTGGAAGTATCTACTAGTATATAGTCTCAAATTAACATTGTTTTTAGTTACTTTTACCCTTCAGGGAAGTTTCTATATCCCCTAATTTGCAGAAGATAAAATTCATAATCGAGGCTACTAATGGGTGAACATCATCATCTTCAACATGGGAACTTCAATCTGATCCTAGTTCTCCCATAGCAGTTGAGGCCTAAGCAGAATGAGGTCCGCAGAGGGTGAATTTGGTGATGCTAGCCCGCTATGCAGGATAGCATCACTAAATTCACCCTCTGGGGACCTCATTTTGCAAATGGGAGACACACTATTTGCAGGCTTGAATCATACAATGTATCAATCTTCTCAGCTCATCAAAACATCGACATATGTGTGTGATTATCATATCTGTGCACACATTTAATACTCCGACACTTTTGATAGTGTGCAAATTTGTCTGACAAACCAATGTGAATTTAGCAACACATTATCAGTTTGTTTGTTGGGTCCTGCTTATTTACTGGCATGCTTTGATAATTGCTTGATTGAAACCACCCATTGAATAGATATACATCAACTAAAATAATGGCACCAGTTCGGGTAGGCATGTGCTATTCCATTGTTTACTCTGAGCAGATGAAGTCTCATGTGGAGTAATGGAACATATCCGTATCCATCACATTCAGAATACTCAACACCTCATCTAAACTTTGTAAATGATTTCTTGATCAGCCACATATAATGTTTGACCATTTATTATAACAATTTATCGACTACAAATCTCCTGTTTTATTATGATCTATGTGTTAAAATAGGGTTGAAAATGTCAACTTTGCCAAGATGGCACATCTCTGCACCCCTTAAGGGATCCCCTTCTCCCATGTTTTTCTCATGAGCATGGTTATCAGTCCTCAAAATATGGTGCTATATAGACATTTGTAGAATATTAAGATCCCCGGAGGGTGAATTTAGTGATGCTACCCCGCACAGCGGGCTAACATAACCAAATTTATCCTCTGGGGACCTCATCTGCTATGGGAGACCTGGACTCATGTTTAAATTCCCAGATGGTGAAGATGGCGATGTACACCCTTTAGGCACCTCGATTATTCATTGTGTCATCTGCCAATTTGGGGATACAATGTATTGAGAAACTAAACTAAAAAAGAAAACATCTTGGAGATGAGGCCCAAGAAGAATGAGGTCCCCATAAGGTGAATTTAGTGATGCTAGCCCACTGTGTTTCAGTCCTCAAAATTGGCCACAGCAATAAGCAATGTCTTGGTAAATGCTGTGGCAACATGTGGAATCTAACAAGCCGCACCATTAACTTTGCCATGGGATATTTTTTCCTAATTTTGAGGGCTGATATTTTGAGGCAAGATGATTATTTAATCTAAGTGATCTGATAGGAAGATTGTTGCAATTCATACGGATGTTCTCAGAAGTCATCGTGACACCAAACAGTAATCCCCCTAAATAATCGACTCCTTAACCACAGCAGAATTATGGGTAATTTTTCAGGATTTAGTCGGAAATATGGCTTGTTGCCATTCATCGGAAAGCCATATTTCCGACTAAATCCTAAAAAATTACCCATAATTCTGCTGTGGTTAAGGAGTCGATTATTTATGGCATTACTGTATTACAGTCATAACAAACTTCAATATTTTGTAAATTTTTGGACTGAGTCTGACATTTGTATATCCATATCTCGATGTTTCTATCAATGTATGTTCCAGGATTTTGGTAATGGTAGTAGCCTTTGTATGAAGTCATTTGTATGGTTTTCTGGACATTCCCATTATATTTGTCCACTGCTAAATTGGCAGAACATCATCGTCCCCGAACATGGCATCATTCAGCAGTGAAGAGGTTAAAAATCCTGTGCCAGTGCATTCTCTCAATGTCAAGGTAAATGTTGTTAGGCCAATGTATTCTCTTATATATGCGAGAAACCCTATGGGTTTCTCGCATACATTGTATATAAGAGAATGCTTTGACACAGGGTTTTTGCCAAATTTCAGGAAGCTCCAGTCATGAAAGGTTTAACTCCTGGCCATTATCTTATGATTTACGTTTTGACAAGATTAAGACCATATATACATGCAATAGGTATTTTATATCAGTATCCGAGAAATGGAGGCATGGACTCAGTATGAGTGTTCTTTGCTTCAAATATGCTCGCTTGCTCCAGTGAGCATGAACAAATTATCATTTCTTATCGAGGGGTGAGGAGCCATCCCATAACCACCTAGACACTATTGTCCAAGACATCAGAGTTTAGGATCAGTGGATCACTCATTTACATTCTAGATCTGTTCCCGCCTAAGCCTACAAATAGTGTGCCATTTGCACAGCGGGCTAGCATCACCAAATTTACCCTCTGGGGACCTCATGCTGCTTAGGCCTCATCTTCTGGGAAGTGTCTATAGTTACCTTTTCCCTTCTATTCAGTTTCCCTATCCCCTAATTTGTAGAACATAAAATGCATAATCGAGATGACTGATGGGTGAACATCATAATCAAGGTGACTGATGGGTGAACATCATAATCAAGGTGACTGATGGGTGAACATCATAATCGAGATGACTGATGGGTGAACATCATAATCGAGATGACTGATGGGTGAACAACAACACCTTCAACTGGGGGAAACTTCAATCTGATCCTAAGTCTTCCATAGCAGTTGAGGCCTAAGCAGAATGAGGTTCCCAGAGGGTGAATTTGGTGATGCTAGCCCACTGTGTGTGATACCATCACTAAATTCATCCTCTGGATACCTCATTCTGCAAATTACTGACTCACTTTTCGCTGGATTGTCCATAGCTCTGCATGATCTGATGATATAACTAAAATCCAAAACCTGGGGAGAATTATCAGAGCCCTTTTAATAGTTGTCTTGGAAGGATTTGTTGCTTTTCAAATAGGTAATTCATCACTGATTCAGGTGGTTATGATTAACTTTCTCATCAGTGTTATGAGCTAGTGGTGGAGGTGCTATCTTCCTAACACATTACATTTATCTCTGCATCAATTAACACTGTCATGTTTTGATGCCTATTCAACAATTCTATTAACCCCTGTGGTACATTGGGTCACTATTAACCTTTCCATGACTGCAGATTCCTGAACTTTTTGTGAAAACCCTGTGCCAATGCATTCTCTTATATATATATATGAGTCTCCCTGTCTCCCATAGGGAGCCTTGCATATATAAAGGGATACATTTTAGGGTTGAAACGATTAATCGACTAGTCGAAGACGACGCTGAAATGTCAGAACGTTGACTCTGAATTTTGCCGTCGACTAGTCGGAATATAGTGTATTAGTTTCATGTATAACGTTTTCAAGATCGATTCCGGCATAAACGGTGTTAACTGCGCGTAAGTTATGGTCAGTATAACGTTTGGTGGCACCTGGAATTGGCAGTGTTACTAGTATAGACACACACGGACCGGTGACCCGACTATTAATTGGACGAATGAAATTGACAACACAATGTCTCACTCGTCGTTTGAGGTCAAAGACATGATGGCAATGATTGACGCGGCTTTGTAGTTTGTTTGAGACCGCTTTGATACAGACACTGTGTATATTTCCATTGATCTCGCACCTTCGGATTATGATGCGACGCTGGGTGAAGGTCGCTTAAGGTGTCGTCATTTGTGCTACCGTATATAAGTGATACTGACATTAAGAACTGGCTATCGTATTCTACAACGTAGCCTATACAGTTACTATAGGGCGTATTTAGTCGGAACATTAACATTTTATAGTGACACCGCTCGGCACCGGTTTATTGGTGATCACTTGACTAAACGAAATAATCGCGAACGCTGATATTAAATTTAAAACCTGTATAAATGATCGTGTATCTAATCATTATCCACCACATGTCTAATTATATAATTGCATTCAGTGTGTTGGATAAATATCAAGATGTTTACAGTATTATTTCCCAAATAAATTGGTGTGTATGCAGGGAAATGCACAACGCAATAGACCGTCATTGCATCAGTCATCAGTGTACGCCATGTACGATGAATTTTCCGTTCAATGGTATGTTTGAAAGTTTTGATATCGGGTACCGACTAGTCGACGCAACGCGACTTTTGGGCCTCGACTAGTCGACTCTGAAATTCACTAATCGTTTCAACACTAATACATTTGTCTAACAATATTCACCTTGACCAGCCAGTGCATTCTCATTTTGTATATGGGAGGCTCCCTATGGGAGACTAGCATATATAAGAGAATGCGTGGCACATGATCTCTAATGCTGCACAGCGCAGCTCCTGTCATGGGTTAACCCATCGGGTACAGTTAAATGCCCTAAATAATTGACTCCTTAACTACAGCAGAATTATGGGTAACTTTTCAGGATTTAGTCGGAAATATGGCTTGTTCACTTTTAAGCATTTATGTCAACACCTCTGACTGAAAAAAGTGTTCTTTTTTTGGAAGGTGTGCCCCTTGCCCTTGGCTCCTTCTGGCGCCCCCTACTAAAATGTTTCCAAGTCCCCTGATATTTAGAATTATAGCCCTTCTACAGAGATATCTGCCAGTACCAGTAGACCAAGTGTACTGAGTTTATCTGATGCCAGAAAATTTATCCAAACTTTAAACCCAAACTGGTGACATGCCTTGGTATAAACTGTTTAAGTTTTAGAATGTATGGATATTTTGGAATTTCTAGAATTCACAGACCACCAGCTCAACTTTTAGAGATAATATTTATCAGTCAGAACGGATTAAAACCTAATATTTCCTCAGAATAATCGGTGAAATGTTAGATAATGTGACAAGCGTGATGGAACCTTGTGCCTGGAGAGCGATTTTTTAAAGAGGGTTTTCGAGACACTGGCTCATAAAGCTTGATTTATTGTGTACGTTGAACATTTCCATCAGATAGGCTATCAGTTTTCTAAAAACAAATTAGCAGTTTTTTTGTTCAACTGTTGGAAAGCACTCACCTATGAGTGTACTTGATAACTCCAGTTAGTTCATGTCATGTTGGAAGGTGTGCAGATGGCTTCTCTTTATGGCTCAACTCTATCAAACAGGTGGGATTCAAAAAAGAAATATTTTTTTGCTTTTCGTCTCTGAAAAAATCTTAAAGGTGGATTATCTGTTTGTAAACATGTATTATATAGTTAACGGGGTATAAAATATTAGATATGAATCGAAGACGCCTGTCCGGAAATGATTCTATCGATTAATATTAATTTTATTTTGAATATTTTCTGGTCTAAAAAGGCGTGGTTGTTTAGCTAACAAACAATACTGGTTAACAGAGACCAGAAATTTTATTGTGTAATGTTGTCACAAATAAACGTTAATTATACTCATTATCGCTTATAACTATGGAATAAAACAATACAACCAATCAATTTGGGACATTTGACGTTCGGTACATAGCCATATAGGAACAGCCTAATGCTCTATATCGCTATATGGTATCACCCGAATGGTCTGTTCTAAAAATAGACAAATAAAGGGTCCCAATACAATATTTGAAATAAAATCAATATTAATTGATAGAAGCCTTTCCGGACAGGGGTCTTCAGTTCATATTTATTATTTTATACCCACGCAACTATTTCAAATTTGTTATTTAAAGAGATAATCCATCTTTAAAGGGACTCAAGGCCTTCAAAGTGGATTCATGCAGAATAACATAAAAGTCTGTAAAACAACTTTTTAAAGTGATTTGAAACACTATGTACACAATATCGCGAATAAACTTGCTCAATACAGGTATTTCTATAAACTTTATTCCATCTTGTAAATTAATCAAATGACCCTAGTTGACGTAAAAAAAATTGTTTGTTAATGGTAATAATAATAGGTATACCCTATACTCAACTCTAGTATTACTATATACAGTTATGCTCCAAATAATCGACTCCTTAACCTCAGCAGAATTATGGGTAACTTTTCAGGATTTAGTCGGAAATATGGCTTGTTGCCATATTTCCGACTTAATCCTGAAAAGTTACCCATAATTCTGCTGTGGTTAAGGAGTCGATTATTTAGAGCATTACTGTAGCTTACAATGGTAATACCGGTATAACATAAACAACTATCAACAAATACATGGAAAATACATTGACCCTGTTCTTATTAACATTATTAATAACTCTCCAGTAATGAGATTTCGTATATCAAAACCATTGTTATGTATACATTACTGTTACAGTGGAATTATGATAAAAGTTCAATAAGATACCAAAGTTTAATCTAAACTTGATGGTGAACATACATAACAATAGTTCATGTGCATATGGTTCTCTTCTATGGCACCACCCTACCAAATAGGTGGGACAGGGTCCAGCCTAGAGGGCGACTTAAGGAGACATATTCTCCCTAAAATGTGCCACTTCTCCCTAAAGTATATTTGTCCCCTGAAAAAAAAAAATTGTTTGTCCCCCAAAATGTTTTTCCCCCAAAATGTTTTTTGGGGGGGGGGGGGACTATTACAATAGCCCGTGCGGAAAGTTTCCAGATGAGAACTTTATTTTGGGCTATCGTATCGAAACCAAATTTGGTATGTGAGTTTATTAGCTCAAAACACAGGTCAAGTATGAATATGGGTCCGCCAATTTTTGGAAAAGTTATGGCCCCTATTTGACTTAGAACTTGAGGTGTCGGGATGATAACTTGAGTTTGTGTGATCGGATCTGAACCAAATTTGGCATGTCAATTTCGAATATGCATTTGGTCCGCCCATTTTTGCCAGAGTTTTTGTAATCTTGTTTTTTAATTTTGACGCAGTTATTGTCCTTGTCGACTTAAATTTGCCGATTATTTTGGTTTCCGGATGATAACTTTACTTTTAATTTTTTCTGATTGTTTTTAAATTCAACTGAATCTCTTGATATTTGGTACGTGGTTCAAATTTCAGAAGATAAAGGCCAAGTTTGAATTTGGTCACGGTTCGATTAATTTTGACAGAGTTAAAAAAAGCTATCCTTACTAAAAAGCCACCTTTTTGGGGGACATGTGGTGGGTGACCTTTTATTAATGATTATAAGGGTGTTCTTACTCACTCTAATGGTTTTATAAATGGGCTGTGGTGTTTTGTACTACTTTATTGATCATAGAATGTTGATGTTGGTGTGTATATTGAACTTAAATTCAGTCATTGTCAATTCTCCCTGATAACAGTCCACTTCTCCCTAATAACCAAACAAGGACAAGTGACTTCTCCTAATTTGGAACTGCTAGGCCAGTCATACAAAAAAGAAATATCTACAGTTTGAAAGCCTGTATAGAGAATGTCTGACATTTGCAGAATGAGGTCCCCAGAGGGTGAATTTAGTGATGCTATCCCACCTGACAGGCTAGCATCAACAAATGCACCCTCACTCTGCTTAGGCCTCAACTGGTATGGGAGACCTAGGATCAGATTGAAGTTTCCCAGTTGAAGTTGGTGATGTTCACCCATTAGTCACCTCGATTATGAGCAGTGCCCATCGACAATGCTATACAATTTTGCATTTGTTCCTTGTATTCATAATTAAATATGATGCAAGTGATGTTTCCTCCATTAACCCTTTACCCAACAGAAGGGCCCTGTGCCAATGCATTCTCTTATATATGCGAGTCGACCATAGGTCGCCTCGCATATATAAGAGAATTCATTGGCTTAACATATTAAAAATTATAAAATTGTTAAAGAATGTAAGAAAAAATGGTAAAAAGTGTTAAAAAAAGATTTTTTTAGGCCAATGCATTCTCTTATATATGCGAGGCGACCTATGGTCGACTCGCATATATAAGAGAATGCATTGGCACAGGGCATAACTGTAACTATCACAATGTGGTCAAGGAGCCGGTTCCAATGATATCCATATTTGTATGGTTCTATTGAGACAGACCGAAGATATTTTAGGCTGTTGAAGCTTTATTTGGCCGGTTTTGGCCGGTTTGTTGGGTAAAGGGTTATACTAAATTCTCTTTGTAAAAACTTGAATTTTTGCAGTTTGACAATTGCACAGGCCAATCGGTTAAAGCTGCTCTCTAATTTGTGAGCTGTGTTCAAAAAGCATATCACTGTTGTTGAGCAAATGAATTGATGATGGCTCCAAGGTTAAAATAACAGACATGATGCGGAGTGCAGATGCAAAACTCTGGTGCAAAAAGGAACATTTCTGGTAATGTTGACACCGGTCCAACAATAACGTATCGTGCCAACTTTTGAGACAATCTGCAAATGTCTATGCAGTCTGTTAAATATTCTCATAAATTGCGCTTTGAGTGTCGAAATATTCTCAGAAATTATTTCTAGAGGGTCGTTCCTTAAGAAAAGAGACCACCAGTTTGATCTGAACATAATTCTGTTATTGACGAGAATAAGCACGTCAAACAAGTTAGTTGGGGTTCTTGTACAATTGCTTGTGTGTGCAGTCCCTCCTCAAAGCGTCATTACCATGACGATCAGCTTTTTTTTTATGCCTGATAACACTCTCACTCATTCGTTTGAAATAAAGCTAATCAAAATTTCATCATTAGAACACAACGTTTATTAATAGCTCAGACAATTGTGAAGACGTTCTTTGCAAATGACTGCAACACGGCAGATTAAAGTGTTATCATTTTTATAACTGCAACAGTTTATCTTTGAATCAGCTAGTTTTCGGCCTCCCTCAAGATTTCTCATTTGTATGAAACAAGCTTTTGTTCAGCGATTTTCCCTAAACTTTACCTGCAATTTTCCTTACCATGTCATAATGATTCATTTATAACATAAATGATTTAGTGTTGTTTGAAGTTTCTTTGGAGTTGTGGAAAAACAAACCGCTCGGTTGCCAAAGAACAAGATCCTCAACAAAATTCCCATTATGCAATGTCGATGGCGGGTTTGAGTTCAAATCAGAAATGACTTTGACGCGACTTTTTTCTTCTGGCTCGTTTAGCTTTGTTTTTTTGTTTTCTTTCAAAGACCAGCTGTCTTACTGATCGGCTTTATGGATTTATGTTAAATTCTTTGCTTGTGCGTCAAAGGACTCAAGAGTTTCAAAGACATAGTTATACGCTGTAGATGATTATTAGAAGCGTGCTACCAATCACACATTTTTTATTTGAATCAATTCGGTTCTTATTATACATAATCAAATCATATATTGGTTTGAATTGGGATTATGTATGAATAGAAGTAATAGAAAGTTGCATGTCAAATTGGTTAAGATGCACTTAAAAGGTCATGGCTCGTTTAAACTTCCAAATTATGGATACAATATCCCATGGAAGTTGGAACCTATCCTCTCTTATGATATCCAAATGTACCTACATGTACATGGAATATCTCCTGTCGGAACTCATTGACTGCGCTTAAAGACATGCTTTAATTCTAATAATAATAATGCGATCTTCATACAAACTGATTGGATGTAAAAAGGGCCAATTTTTTGTCTCTGAAGTGGTAACATCTATGACTTCAATATAAAATCATATAAAGTGAATGGTCGCTCACCTCAAATTCAGCTGCTTGTGAAAATTTAATATTTTTTTCCAGACCCTCATGATATATTTCGGTATTCAATAAAAAACTAGGTACAGTAATGCCCTAAATGATCGACTCCTTAACCACAGCAGAATCATTGGTAATTTTTCAGGATTTAGTCGGAAATATGGCTTGTTGCCATTCATCCAAAAGCTCTCATTGAGAGTCTGTAACTCATTGAGAGCTTTCCGATGAATGACAACAAGCCATATTTCCGACTAAATCCTGAAAAATTACCAATAATTCTGCTGTGGTTAAGGAGTCGATTATTTAGGGCATTACTGTATTCTCCATATTTTAACTTTTAAACAGCAAGTTCATCAATGTATTCCACATCAAAGATTTGAGGGCATTGACAATAACAAATTCACTCCATCAGTGCTATTTCATTGCTTCTACCTACAGTGTTGACAGCAGCCAATCAGTTTATGTGCCCAATTTGTGAAGTCTTCTGGGAATGTCATCTGGCAGGAAATGATTCCAGTCATCTGCAAAAACCTTGCTTTCTTGTTACCTTTGCCCTCTCCATGTGCATGTATATACATTAGTTTTGGCAAAATAAACCAGGCAGGCAGTTTTGAAATACCGACTGGGGTGGAAAAGAACAGAAGTAATTGTAGGCCAGCCAGTTAAGTGAAGTTTCCCATATGTAAGTGTTCTTTGTAGTCAGGCAACAAATACACCTGACGCGTGCCGCCAGTATGCAACATGTGTTAAACTTGAAACAATAAAACAAAAAATTTCTCCATCTACCTTTAAATTGGTATAGCCCCCTAACCAATGATAACTGACAGTCTATTGGAATTCTTAAGAAAATGTTAGGACCAAGTCTATTGATGGATTTATATTTACGACTGCTAACCCTTTAAACCAGATTATAATGCTCTACCCACCTGCTGCCGTATGGGACATTGGGTTGGTTCTGGCAAATTTTGCTGTTAATTTGAACCTCTTCACTGCTGAATAACGTCACCACATCTTGTGTGGGGCCGTTGACATTCTCGCCATTTTCTAGTGGAAAAATATAAACGGGAATATCTCAAAACCGTAACACTGACACCGTAGAATGGCCTTTATCATTCACAATCATGGAACATCATACATTGATTCAATCGTCGAGTTGCAATGGTTCCAGGGTACTAAATTCTTAGTTCCAGTTATAAATAACTAGCTGATGTGCCCGACTTCATCTTGGCTGTTTAGGGATATCTTTGTGATCGCCTCCATCTGGGCAGAATATATAGTGTCCTGACAAACTATTGTTCGATCGGTCCAGAAACATGCCTTTATGAGTGTATTTGAGCAAGGTCAAGGACACGGTGGCACATGAAATTGGATCTGCACATATTGTTCCCGGGATCTAGACCTACATACCAAATTTGATTCGGATCGGTTGAGGTCCAGAAACATGCCTATATTAGCATATATGAGTGAGGTCAAGGTCAAAGACACGGTCGCACTTGTTCCTGGGATCAAAGTAGGCCTACATACCAAATTTGAGTCAGATCGGTCAAGCAGTTTTCGAGTCTATAACAACACACATACATACAAACATAAGTTCCAAAATATATAATAGACTGGCAGGTTAGCCCGCCACTGGCGGCAATCGTCAGAAACATGACAATTTTTTAATTTAATTTTTGTTTTTCAATGAGTTAATTGTGCCTTTTTAATTTACTGGCTTTTTTAATTAATTTTTGTAATTAATTTTTTAATTTAATTTTTTGTTTTTCAATGAGTTAATTGTGCCTTTTTAAATTTTTTTATTTAATTTTTTGTTTTTCAATGAGTTAATTATGCCTTTTTAATTTTTTAATTTAATTTTTTGTTTTTCAATTTTACCCGATTTGACCTTGAATTGATCATTTTCAAGGTCAAGGTCAGGTCGGGGTCACAATTTAACCCGTCCATGACACTTCCCGTAGGTAGCAAGTTTGAGCTCAATCGGTTCGAGTCTATAAAGGACACACACATATATATCATTTGTGGGTACCTGTTTCAAGGTGAAGATCACCTCGGGCGGAAAAACTGACCCGATGAAAATCTCCCCCGTTCCTAGGAAGCCCTAAGTACGTAAGAATCACACAACACGCTCATGTCTGGATACATTCACGCACATGCCCGGACCCAGACGTAAGAATCACATTACACGCATTCGCTCTTTATCAACGACACTGCGGATATGAACGCTCTTTAACTATCAACGCGATTAACCTCACAGTGCCGTTTTTTTTTTACTGAGTGTGGAGAACGGGTGCTCGGAGCTTCTCCAAAACGCAGCGACGACCTTAGATGGGAAGTTTGGTCTCGATCGGTGCAGCGTTTTCGATTCTATAAAGTACAAATATATATATACACACATATATTTATATACGTACTAGTAGTTCTCAAAATATATAGTAGATGAGCAACCCCTAGTGTGCTGAAGTAGGTCCGTACTCAGTTTGGATGTATAGCACACAGCGTGACATTTTACGTCCATACTGAGTACTGATGTATAACAGCTAAGGGATTAAAGAGTGGGGCCAGTTTGAATCGCAGAAAGTGGTAAAAATTATTACCTTACATACAGTAATGCCCTAAGTAATCGACTCCTTAAACACAGCAGAATTATGGGTAACTTTTCAGGATTTAGTCGGAAATATGGCTTGTTGCCATTCATCGGAAAGCTTTCCCCTAGAGCTTTCCGATGAATGGCAACAAGCCATATTTCCGACTAAATCCTGAAAAGTTACCCATAATTCTGCAGTGGTTAAGAAGTCGAATACTTAGAGCATTACTGTACTCCAAGGGAACAAGCCTTGAAATAGTGAGGCTGCCATTTGCATTTTGAGGTGGTGAATTTAGTGAGGCTATCCCGCATGACTGGCTAGCATCACCAAATTCACCCTCTGGGGATCTCATTCTGCTGAGGCCTCAACTGCTATGGGAGACCCAGGATCAGATTGAAGTTCCCCAGTTAAAGTTGGTGATGTTCACCCATTAGATCACACTCGATTATGCATTTTATCTTCTGAAAATTAGGGGATATAGAAAATGAACTGAAGGGGAAAGTAACTACAAAAAATAATATATTAATTTGAGGCAAAAGATACTTACCAGAAGATGAGGCCTAAGCAGAATAAGGTACCCAGAGGGTGAATTTGGTGATGCTAGCTCGCTGTGCAGGGTAGCATCACTAAACTCATCCTCTGGGGACCTCTCTGCAAATGACTCGCACACTATTTCAAGGCTTGTAAGGGAAAGCATTTTGGAATCAGATTCTGAATGGCTAATTCTCTAGACTGATTGATATGCATGATGAAAAACTATTTTTTTTCTCTATAACTGACACCTGGTTAGAAATTCTGACATTTGCTCTGTTTATTCAATTGTTCAAGATCTACAATAGTACAGATAGCTGGAAATTCATGAGGTGTTATCCCTGGTAGAATTCCCAGTGTTAATGAAATGTTCTAATCATGTTTTTTGGTAGAAAAAAAGACAATCATTTATGTTTATATACCAAAGTGATTTTTCCCATTAGAACCACTGCCATATCCATCACATAAGTTTAGGCACATCAAATCTGTTTTTAACATGTTCACTGCCAACGCCCATTCAGTTACATGCAAAACATATGAGATAACTTGTAGTCGACAGTGAACATGTTGACAAGCTTTCCTGTGATCTATAATGCATAATACTAATTTTGACTAATTCTACAGTTTGGCCTCTTGGAAGGCAAAACTCTTCATATATCTTACAATATTTAGAAATATTTATTACGTTTAAAAATATCATGACTATATTTACTGCTTGTGTTTTAGGGGTGCTTCAGCAAGGAGAATGGATCTCTAACTCTGCCTGACAAATATGAACCCACCCCATTCATGTACGATGCATAATGTCTTGTCATATGCGGACAGTCATCTGTACTTCAGATTACTGTATTATCAGTGATCTACCTATATAAAAGCCTATTGTTTTTGTGTGTGCCTGTCTGTAACTCTATCACTCATGTCCGATTGTGCCCAAATTTTGACCATGGTCTGTGACAAATCTGAGAATAAGACACACAAAATTTTAGGCCAATTGGTACAAGATGACCCGAGTATGCCCTGAGATATAATGCGTTTTCCAATGGTTATCAATGCGATATTTTCACTGATTTTATGCGTTTCTCTGAAGAAGAATGTGTTTTCAGTGGAGTCCATCATTACAAAACACCAAAGCCAAATTGCTGGCTTTCTTGATGTCATCAGTGGTGTAGTGGTGACAATATTTTCATGCATGTCATGTTTGTCACCTGTCAATTTTGACAGGCACATCCCCAAGTACAGTAATGCTCTAATTAATCGACCTCTTAACCAAAGCAGAATTATGGGTAACTTTTCAGGAAATATGGCTTGTTGCCATTCATCGGAAAGCTCTCCCCGAGAGCTTTCCGATGAATGGCAACAAGCCATATTTCCGACTAAATCCTGAAAAGTTACCCATAATTCTGCTTTGGTTAATAGGTCGATTAATTAGAGCATTACTGTAATTGTATAAATATTATAACAAATCTCCAACATTGAGTGAGAAAGAGAAAAGATTTGTAAAAATGTAGGACCTGAGAAAGGTGTGTCAAGTTTCTTGGTAAGTGCAAAAAAAGGTATCATACACTTCTCAGAAGAGATGGAATGATGGTATTAAAGGTGAATTTGTGGTGTTGCGGTGTGAGGGCAAAGAAGCATGTTGTAGGAAATATGTGAAATTAGAACAGAAGCAATCAGATCTTTTATGATGTATTGTGGGATTACTTTGGCAGTGCTATGCATCTAATAGAATAAAATGTCCATCAACTCTTAGAAAGAGATAAATTAAGGGAAGCTACCTTCTGTTCAAATGGAGCAGTCTCCAACTTTTAGGCAATTAGACATCACATTTGTTTACAGTTTAAATAAAGTTGCAAAATGTTGAGTATAATGACAATTAATTCTGCCTAAGAATGGATATGTAAGTGGAATATGCAGGCTTTGTCAGAATCTGGCACACAAATTTGTCAAATTTGTTGGTCATTATATAGGGAACCACTTTAGTAAGAGTTAAAATGTATCAAGTGCTTCTTATAAGAGCTGGAAATCTTGCATGAGAGCTTGTTTAACCCGAAATGTATGAAAAACAGACCATGCAGGGGGTGTG
Source organism: Siphonodentalium dalli (assembly GCA_032622095.1). Taxonomy (NCBI): domain Eukaryota; kingdom Metazoa; phylum Mollusca; class Scaphopoda; order Gadilida; family Siphonodentaliidae; genus Siphonodentalium; species Siphonodentalium dalli. The sequence continues at coordinate 214,907,308 of CP136063.1, forward strand.
GCAGGATGGTGTGAGGGTGGGATGAACTAGCGCTTTGCAGGTAATATTTGAAATGGAAAGAGAAACAATCAGGTCATTGACCACTTTACTTCTGTTAAGCAGATTGACATTCCTTTGGCAGAGCTAGGTAGCTTAATCTAGTAGAACACAGTGCTGCATGTCAACCACCAGAGATAAATTAAGTGAAGCCTCCAATGTTTAGGCAGTTTCTATAGAGTTCAATGTCATATTTGTTGCTATTTTAGGTTATCTAAAGTTATACAATGTTTAGTTTGATGACAACTGTCAGTATTTATGAAACGACTGTAAATCATTGTTAAAAAAATGTCAAATGCCCTCTTAGGAAAGCTGGAAATGTAGCATGGGATCTTGTTTAACCTGAAATGTACAAAAACGGACCCAGACCCTGCCGGGATGTGGCAGGATGGAGTGAGTGAGTGAGCGTGGCGTTCGTTTGGCAGAGCTATGTCAGTATTTATGAAACCACCTTAAATCATTGTTAAAAAAAGTCAAATGCCCTCTTAGGAAAGCTGGAAATGTAGCGTGGGATCTTGTTTAACCTGAAATGTACAAAAACAGACCATGCCGGGGTGTGGCAGGATGGTGTGAAGGTGGGGTGGAGGTGAAATAGCGCATTGCAGGTAATATTTAAAATGGAAAGGCAAACACTCAGGTCATTGACCACTTACTTCCGTTATGTAGCGAGGCGTTCGTGGCGTTCCTTTGGCAGAGCTAGGTAGCTTAGTCTAGTAGAATACAATGCTGGCTGTCAACCACCGGAGAGATAAATTAAGTGAAGCTACCTACTGTTCAAATGAAACAGCCTCCAACTTTTAAGATTGGCTGTTCCTGCTGAAAAGCTGTTTACTGTATGCTCAATTCACCTACCAGTAAAGCAAAAAAATCAGTGGTTTGAACACGGGAATATAGAACTGTCTGCTTGTATTTTCAATTAGAAACAAATTTCTTAGCTAAACAAAATAAATTCCTGTCGGCAAAAAACACTGGCATGATAGCATTGGTAGGTAGGGCCATTCTTAGTAATTCATATGTTTACTGTCCTTCAGTGCTATGTATTATTGCAGGAGAAATTCAATGCATAAAATGTCAGGTGAACGATCTGTTTTGATTTTAAATTTATTTAAAAAGTATATAAATGTTTGTCTGTCACATTCAAAAATTGTTTATTGTTAAAAACTCATAATTATAACTGAAATTTACAAGGAAAATACAGTAATGCCCTAAATAATCGACTCCTTAACCACAGCAGAATTATGGGTAATTTTTCAGGATTTGGTCGGAAATATGGCTCTTTTGCCATTCATCGGAAAGCTCTCAGTGAGAGCTTTACTGTACCACAAGCATATGCCAATGAATAGCAACAAGCCATATTTCCGACTAAATCCTGAAAAGTTACCCATAATTCTGCTGTGGTTAAGGAGTCGATTATTTAGGGCATTACTCTAGGTATTGATTGTGCTGAAGCAATGGTTTAGAGATTACATTAGTGACATAGGTTCCTGAAGGTCTGAAGCGATGGTTTAGAGATTACATTAGTGGCGTAGGTTCTTGAACGTCTGTAGCGACGGTTTAAAGATTACATTAGTGGCATAGGTTACTGAACGTCTGTAGCGACGGTTTAGAGATTACATTAGTGGCGTAGGTTCTTGAACGTCTGTAGCGACGGTTTAAAGATTACATTAGTGGCATAGGTTACTGAACGTCTGTAGCGATGGTTTAGAGATTACATTAGTGGCGTAGGTTACTGAACGTCTGAAGCGACAGTTTAGAGATTACATCAGTGGCATAGGTTCTTGAACGTCTGAAGCAACAGTTTAGAGATTACATTAGTGACATAGGTTCCTGAACGTCTGAAGCAACAGTTTAGAGATTACATTAGTGACATAGGTTCCTGAACTCTGAAGCGATGGTTTAAAGATTACATTAGTGGCGTAGGTTCCTGAACTCTGAAGCGATGGTTTAAAGATTACATTAGTGGCGTAGGTTCCTGAACGTCTGAAGCAACAGTTTAGAGATTACATTAGTGGCGTAGGTTCTTGAACGTCTGAAGCAACAGTTTAGAGATTACATTAGTGGTGTAGGTTCTTGAACGTCTGAAGCGATGGTTTAGAGATTACATTAGTGGCATAGGTTCCTGAAAGTCTGAAGCGATGGTTTAGAGATTACATTAGTGTGTAGGTTCTTGAACGTCTGTAGCGACGGTTTAGAGATTACATTAGTGGCATAGGTTACTGAACGTCTGAAGCAACAGTTTAGAGATTACATTAGTGGTGTAGGTTCTTGAACGTCTGTAGCGACAGTTTAGAGATTACATCAGTGGCGTAGGTTCCTGAACTCTGAAGCGATGGTTTAGAGATTACATTAGTGGCGTAGGTTCCTGAACTCTGAAGCGATGGTTTAGAGATTACATTAGTGTGTAGATTCTTGAACGTCTGTAGCGACTGTTTAAAGATTACATTAGTGGCATAGGTTCCTGAAAGTCTGAAGCGATGGTTTAGAGATTACATTAGTGTGTAGGTTCTTGAACGTCTCCTGGCGATGGTTTAAAGATTACATTAGTGGCATAGGTTACTGAACGTCTGAAGCAACAGTTTAGAGATTACATTAGTGGCGTAGGTTCTTGAACGTCTGTAGCGACAGTTTAGAGATTACATCAGTGGCGTAGGTTCCTGAACTCTGAAGCGATGGTTTAGAGATTACATTAGTGGCAGAGGTTCCTGAAAGTCTGAAGCGATGGTTTAGAGATTACATTAGTGTGTAGGTTCTTGAACGTCTGTAGCGACGGTTTAGAGATTACATTAGTGGCGTAGGTTCCTGAACTCTGAAGCGATGGTTTAGAGATTACATTAGTGGCATAGGTTCCTGAAAGTCTGAAGCGATGGTTTAGAGATTACATTAGTGTGTAGGTTCTTGAACGTCTGTAGCGATGGTTTAAAGATTACATTAGTGGCATAGGTTACTGAACGTCTGAAGCAACAGTTTAGAGATTACATTAGTGGCGTAGGTTCTTGAACGTCTGTAGCGACGGTTTAGAGATTACATTAGTGTGTAGGTTCTTGAACGTCTGTAGCGACGGTTTAAAGATTACATTAGTGGCATCGGTTCCTGAAGGTCTGAAGCGATGGTTTAGAGATTACATTAGTGGAGTAGGTTCCTGAACGTCTGTAGCGATGGTTTGGAGATTACATTAGTGACGTAGGTTACTGAACATCTGAAGTAACGGTTTAGAGATTACATAGTGGTTCCTGAACGTCTGAAGCGACGGTTTAGAGATTACATTAGTGACGTAGGTTCTTGAACGTCTGAAGCAACAGTTTAGAGATTACATTAGTGGCATAGGTTCCTGAACATCTGAAGTAACGGTTTAGAGATTACATAGTGGTTCCTGAACGTCTGAAGCGACGGTTTAGAGATTACATTAGTGACGTACATGTAGGTTCCTGAACGTCTGAAGCAACGGTTTAGAGATTACATTAGTGGCATAGGTTCCTGAATGTCTGAAGCGACGGTTTAGAGATTACATTAGTGATGTAAGCTCCTGAACATCTGTAGCGACGGTTTAGAGATTACATTAGTGGCGTAGGTTCCTGGCCCTGTGTTAACATGACTAAGCTGATCTATCATTCTCATCTGCGCTAGTCGTGATGCTTGGACATCATCATCAATTATTGGATTCATTTAAACATTGAATGCTAATCTAGCAGGTACTAAATAATGGTAGTATTGTGAAATAAACTTTGATTGAATTGCTATGAGCCGATCCGATTGGCTCATGTATAGGTAACGGGTGGTCGTGCGTAATTGTGACGTCACACAGAAAAAATATCATGACTTTTGGCAAATAAATAAAAAATATGCTACTTCACCACTTCCGATATGTGATAATGAACGGTTGAAGTATTTATTATGCCCCGACTTGAAGTCGGCGGGTATATAGTCGACGTCTCCGTCCGTACGTCCGTCCGTACAAACATTTTGCATTATTGTTCAGCAACCGCTGGGCAGATTTAGCTGATATTTGGTATGGTGATAGAGCAGCATGGGGGAACAGCTACATGCATAGCGCGGGTTTTGTCCACCCATTTTCACCAGAGTTATGGCCCTTTTTTTTACTTAGAATATTCAATTTATTCCGTCCGCACAAACATTTTGCATTATTGTTCCGCAACCGCTGAGCAGATTTAGCTGTGGTACGGTGATAGAGCAGCATGGGGGAACAGCTACATGCATAGAGCGGGTTTTCGTCCACCCATTTTCACCAGAGTTATGGCCCTTTTTTACTTAGAAAATTCAATTTTTTTCTTGTTTTTTTTGGGGGTTTCCAGATGATAGCGTGAGCTTTGGTGGTACGATAGCAAATCCCGTATTTTTGTGGATCAGTTATATGAAAATACATGTCAAGTGCGCATTTGGGTATGATCTGATGATTTTTGCCAGAGTTATGGCCCTTTTTTCAACTTAGAAAATTTCAATTTTGTCCGTCCGTACAAACATTTTGCATTATTGTTCAGCACCGCTGGGCAGATTTAGCTGATATTTGGTATGGTGATAGAGCAGCATGGGGGAACAGCTACATGCATAGCGCAGGTTTTGTCCACCCATTTTCACCAGAGTTATGGCCCTTTTTTTACTTAGAATATTCAATTTATTCCGTCCGCACAAACATTTTGCATTATTGTTCAGCAAGCGCTGGGCAGATTTAGCTGTGGTACGGTGATAAAGCAGCATGGGGGAACAGCTACATGCATAGAGCGGGTTTCGTCCCCCCATTTTCACTAGAGTTATGGCCCTTTTTTTACTTAGAAAATTCAATCTTTTTCTAGTTTTTTGGGTTTCCAAATGATAGCGTGAGCTTTGGTGGTACGATTTCAAATCCCGTATTTTTGTGGATCAGTTATATGACAATACATGTCAAGTGCGAATTTGGGTATGATCTGATGATTTTTGCCAGAGTTATGGCCCTTTTTTCAACTTGTTTTTGGGTTTCCGGATCGCTTGTTTTGGGTTTCCGGAATTTCTAGTACGATCTTCTTTTGGAATGGTCATATAGACCTCCTCAGATATCTGCAGTTTCGTCCATGCTTAATCCGAATTGCTACGGTCGGGGGCAAATGCCACGCGACAGCGTACCTCTTGTTTATTTATAGACTTATATATTATTTTATAATTATTATTATAAATAGGTTCATATTTAATAGATAAATTATGTTTAATGAAAACCTCACCAAATTCACCCTCTGGGAGCCTCATTCTTCTTAGGCCTTAACTGCTATGGGAGATCTAGGATCAGATTGAAGTTCCATAGTTGAAGTCTGTGATGTTCACCCATTAGTCACCTCGATTATGTTTTTATCTTCTGCAAATTAGGGGATATAGAAACTTAACAGAAGGGAAAAAGTAACTAAAAACAATGTTAAATTGAGACTATAGATACTACCCAGAAGATGAGACCTAAGCAGAAGGAGGACCACAGAGGGTGAATTTGGTGATGCTAGCCCACTGTGCGGGTTAGCATCACTAAATTCACCATCTGGGGATCTCATTCTGCAAATGTCAGACACACTTTTTCCAGCCTTGAGTGGCTTAAAACAATGATAATTTAAAAACACCAAACTAAACCAAATACCCATCGCTATATAGGGTAGATCATGCCATGAATCTCAACTGTGGCTTCCACCCGTTCAAAACCTGGGAACTTTTTGATGTTCTGACGGGGAACATTATAACTGAACAAACAACTTAGGGAATAATTCTTTGTTAAATAGATATTGAATTGACCACCCGGGAGAAATTCCATGGTTATTAGTGATGCAAAGCAAAATTGGCTCATCAAAGTCACCTAAATCATGCAATCTTGAGCTGTGATGAGGAACATGTACTGAGAAATATATTGTGTGCATTGTTTATTCAATGTCATAAACATCCTTGTCAGAAAATCAAAAAGTTCCCAGGTTTTGAACTGTCGAGGTATGATCTCTACGGCCCTAGCCAGAGTGGAGATTCTTGACATGACTTAGGCAAAGGGAAACAAACAATGCATTCATGCTAGCCTGGGTCGCTACTGTTTCAAATTTGTGTGTGCCATAGTCGTCAAATATCTGCTGGTGTCATCCTGTTTCTTACGAATTTAACTAGATAGATTGCTCCACTCCCTGGAATAGTTCCAAATGTCCCTAATTGCCCCACACATACACTAACGACTAATTTTACAGGTAAGATATACTCTGGGTGGCACCAGTGCTGAACTCTCATGGACCAAACTTCCAGCGTTTAATTAAGTTTGAACTACTATGATTACCCAGATTGCTTTTTAGGTTGAAAGTTATATTCCTGAAGTTTGTGTGTGTGGAGGTTCATGTCTGTGTTGCGAGCTTTTGACATCTTAGAGACTTTTAGTACTTTTTATGCCTCTGTGGTTTATAATCATGTGATTGATTCTTCCGTGATCAACTGTTGGCAGGGGAGAATACTCTGTTAATTTGATACAAAGAGTTGAACTTGACTTGTCATGACAGATATCCTTCAGTTGTGCAAAGTAAATATTGGTTGATGAGGGGGCAATATCAGGTTGAATCAACATTGTGGGTGCGTATGAGGTTGCTCCAAAATACAAAAGGCTATAATTTGAAGGATCATAAAACTGTAAGGTACTATAGTGACCTAAATAATCGACTCCTTAACCACAGCAGAATTATGGGTAATTTTTCAGGATTTAGTCGTAAATATGGCTTGTTGCCATTCATCGGAAAGCTCTCAGTGAGAGCTTTCCAATGAATGGCAACAAGCCATATTTACGACTAAATCCTGAAAAATTACCATTAATTCTGCTGTGGTTAATGAGTCGATTATTTAGGGCATTACTGTAGAAGGAAATCAAGAACGTGGAGAACGAGTCAAGGAATAAGTTATTTGTAAGGCATTCAGACCGGTTTCGTTGCTAAATGCAACTCGTCAGTGAGATTCTGTTTGGAAGTGGAATGAGCAAACAATTAGTATAATTTATATAGTGTTGCTATGTAGCCGGTAGCCGTTTTTCTTTAGCCTGTAGCCAGTTTCGTAGCCTGTAGCCTGTTTTTAGGCTGGTACACGTAACTGGTAGCTGCTGTTGTGGCCTGTAGCCTGTTTTTTTATTGGTAGATTGGCCTAAAGCTAGGTGTCGGTTTCATAGCTGGCAGCCAGTTTGAGTTGGTTTTGTGTCCTTTTGCTTGTTTTATAGCCAGTTGGTATTATAGCCAGTTTCTCTTAATAAAGAAAAGGTTACTTATTTTTTCCTTGTTTTGGTGTGGTATATATATATAGTTTGTAAATTTGCTGGTTTATTTCATATTTTGTTGGTTATTTAGTTTGTTTAGATTAAGTTATGTACATGTAATTAATCCACGGGAACTTTTAGTGAGGTTAAAAACATCCAACTCTCCACCCAACCAAGTCTTATCCGGAAGTTACATAAAAAAATCCATGCTCCGACACCAAATGTTTAATTAAAAACTTTAATTGCAAAAGTCATTGCATATTTCAAATTAACGCTCACAAGTAAAATATATTACTGTAAAGGTTGCATGAACTGCAACACATGTAATTCAATTTACCTACAGTAGTGCCCTAAATTTCCGACTAAATCCTGAAATATTACCCATAATTCTGCTGTGGTTAAGGAGTTGATTATTTAGGGCATTACTGTACTCAGTACTACTCACATGTAAATTATGTAAAAAACAATACGTCAGGGGAACAAAGCGAAAATTCACAGTTAGAATGAAGGAGCAAATATACGATATCAATAAAAAATATGATAAACCTGTCTCTAACCACTACAATATAGCGGGACACAGCTTGAAAGATATGACATTCCGAATTATCCAGATCCTAAATAGTGGTCCAGATGATGAGGAGTATAGCACACCTTTCCGTAAAAAACGGGAAACACATTGGATTTATCTACTTCAGACTCTTGTGTAAGGACACCATTATAATGAGTAAATACACTTCAAATATGTTGTTGTGAAATACGCATACTGGTATATGAGAGAGAAGCTACTTCACCCAAGGACTAAAATAGGGTGAAGTGGGACATTTTAGGGACAAGATGTCTCCCAAGTAGCCCTCTAGGCTTTTCCTTGAATATAACATCTTGCATCAGCATTAAATAATATTTGAACCACAATTTTCACATCAATTTGAGAGTGGGAGTTACTGGCCTTGATCAACAGGCCTGGGAATATGGTTCTGGATATTTGCAGATTGAGTACCCCAGAGGGTGAATTTAGTGATGCTACACCACAGTAGTTTAGCGTGAACAAATGGATCCTCTGGGGACCCCATTCTGCATGGCCTCTTCTGCTATGGGAGACCTCAACTCAGATTTAAGTTCCCAGATGGTGAAGATGGTGATATGTGGCCATTGCGCACCTCGATTATACAAGAGAAACTGAAATATAAAAAAAAAAAAAAACTTTCTAAAGAAGTTTCTAGAGATACAAAATAACTTTTTAATTTGGTTTTACAGATACTTTCCAGAGAAGATGAGGCCTATAAAGCAGAATGAGGTCCCCAGAGGATGAACTTGGTGACTTCACCCTCTGGGGCCACATTCTACAAAATATCCGGCACCACATTGTCAGCCCTGCATGTTGATCTCTTGATCAAACCTGCATACTGACTTGGTTTGTCATTCTGCTGTGATGTTGGTCATTCCTGTCAGTTTAACTCTGATGTTGGTAGAAAAAACTGATGGTATGAATGAAAAGCACTGTTCAGTTGTATTGGATGATGACTGGTCAGCACCTATGAAGCAAGTTGAGATTTTTTTTATCGAATTGTTGAGTTTCACAAACTTCTCTGATGATGAAATGTTAAATATTTGATATGGTTTCCTGTTTCTTCAATCTTAGGAAAAGGCAGAGATACTGTAATGCCCTAAACAATCAACTCCTTAACCACAGCAGAATTATGGGTAATTTTTCACGATTTATTCGGAAATATGAGAGATTTCCGATGAATGGCAACAAGCCATATTTTCGAATAAATCCTGAAAAATTACCCATAATTCTGCTGTGGTTAAGGGTGGATTATTTAGGGCATTACTGTACCAACCATGCTCATTATGATGCTGAATGAATCCTCCAGGCACCAGTTGCAAGACAAGAAATAGCATACTTTTATATTCAAAAGTAATAACTTTTGTCAGACTCCCGACCAGACAGTCCACATGTGGCACGCATTCTTTTTTACATGTCAAATTTATCTTGCTTATTCTTTTTCCAAAAAAAATTGCTGACATGTGTCTCTTGTTATAATCCTCCATTGTTCTTATTTGAGAAGATTTTAAAAGGGAGATTGTTAGCTGGTTTGAAGGCTGATTCTTCCTTCCTCTGTAGAATTGACAGGATGTACTTATTTGATTGATGCCAGGGTCATGTCCATGCTAAATACATACAGTAATGCCCTAAGTAATCCACTCTTTAACCACAGCAGAATTATGGGTAACTTTTCAGGATTAGTCGGAAATATGGCTTGTTGCCATTCATCGGAAAGCTCTCGCAGGGACCTCATTCTGCTTAGGCCCTCAACTGCTATGGCAGACCTAGGACCAGATTGAAGTTCCCCAGTTGAAGTTGGTGATGTTCACCCAATGGGCACCTCAATTATGAATTTCATCTTCTGCAAATTAGGGGATGTAGAAACTTCCTAGAAGGGAAAAATTAACTAAAAACAATGTTAATTTGATACTATAGATACTTCCCAGAAGATGAGGCCTAAGCAGAATGAGGTCTCCAGAGGGTGAATTTGGTGATGCTAGCCCGCTGTGCGGGATAGCATCACTAAATTCACCCTCTGGAGACCTCATTCTGCAAATGACAGGCACGCTATTTGCAGGCTTGCTTTCAGCAATTCTAGTGCTCCCCCTCTATTCATGCCTTGAGTTAATGTAAACCAGGCTGGACATAGACCTTTAGTGAATTTTAACTGAACTATTTTCATATTAGCCCTTTCGTGACAATAGTTGCGCTGGTGCAGCATTAACCCTTTCAATGCCAAGTCCGATTTTTGTATCAACCCATATTTCCTTGATCATTTTTCAAATTTATTGATTATAATAATGTGATACATCAGAGCTCTTTCCATCAATGTATCACATTATTATAATCAATAAATTTGAAAAATGATCAAGGAAATATGGGTTGATACAAAAATCGGACTTGGCACTGAAAGGGTTAATGTAAACCAGGCTGGACGTAGACCTTTAGTGAATTTTAACCGAACTATTTTCCTATTAACCCTTTCATGACAGTAGTTGTGCTGGTGCAGCATTAAAGATCCTGTGCCAGTTCATTCTCTTATATATTCGAGCCTCCCATAGGTATCCTCGTATATATAAGAGAATACGTGGCTTACAAGGTCAAGGTATTGTTAGGCCAATGTATTCCCAATGGGAGACTGAGACTCACATTTATGAGAGAATACATTGGCACAGGATTTTTGCTAAATTTCAGGAAGCTCCTGTCATGGAAGGGTAAAAAACATCACATCTACATTCCACCTTCTTTCATTATCCCCGAAGAAAATTTGTAAAGCTTGCTGTTTGACTTTTGAAAGACTTGACCCTAAGTCTGGCCCCTAATTGACCAGCTCTGGTCTTCATCATGATTCATTCATCTACATTTAATCTAATTTACCTGTTACTTCTTACAGCTAGCTGAATTTCAAATTTAATTTCACACTTAAATTACCTTATTAAATTGGGGGCTGATTTGATTAACAAATTGGTTTAGTTCTAGAAGTCTAGGCATACATGTTGCTAATGCGTGATCAAAGAGAGGCCAGCTGTTCTTAACATAATATCCATTCACTGTATATCATCAAATTCATAGGCATTCAGCCCCATTCTAAGAATGGAGGTCCAATTTAACCCTCAGATCCAAACAGATTGTCTTGCCTCAAGTTCTTTTTCCAATGAAAAGTTGATATAAATACTAAGCTAGGGCTAAGCTACAGTAATGCCCTAAATAATTGACTCCTTAACCACAGCAGAATATTGGTAACTTTTCAGGATTTAGTCTGAAATATGGCTTGTTGCCATTCATCGGAAAGCTCTCACTGAGAGCTTTCCGATGAATGGCAACAAGCCATATTTCCGAATTAAATCCTGAAAAGTTACCCCCGAGAGTTTTCCAATGAATGGCAACAAGCCATATTTCCGACTAAATCCTGAAAAGTTACCCATAATCTGCTGTGGTTAAGGAGTCGATTATTTAGGGAATTACTGTATATAGTATCTCTGACTAGGAACTCCACTATTCTCTACATTCTGTTCATCTTTTACAATGTCCCTGTATCAAGATTGTTTTGCAGGCATTTAAATATGAGGCATCTATGGACTATGTCTACGAAAGAGAAACCTTTATTAGTGTATAATTTCTGTTTTATTGATGTATTATGCTATTGGTCTGTTCATCTGTCAGTCCATCCATCCATTCATTTTGGTTTCCAGATGATAACTTTAGATAGTCTGAACTGAATGGAATGGAATTTGGTATCTGGGATTACTAGCACAAAATACAGGTCAATTTCGATTTTGTGTTCAGCCAGAAAATTTTCACCAGAGTTGTGGCCCTTTGTTTGAATTAGGCGTATTTGCCACACCCTAGACATGCTCTTGTTAAAAAATGCAGATACATAGACAGAAACATGCAGATATGTGAATGTGGTGACCGTTATTGCACAATTTTGTTGTGGCTCAAATTTTACTGTTGATTTTAACACCTTCCTATCTCTTTGTCATTTATAATGGGAGTTATCGGCATTTTGCCTTTACATTTCTTAATCCCAGAAATTATAAGTACAACCTCATTGTCGTCATTATTTCCTGTTTTTCGTAGTATTAGTGAGGTCACAAAAGGAAATTGGATGCCATACTAGAGGTTGCTATTTAACCATATTAGACTGTATTCTATTTCCATAATATGCGTTAATAGGTTTTTGAGAAGCTGGTCTAATTTTGTCCATGTGATGGAACAGTTAGGGGGCTTTTTTTGGCTAACATCTGCCCAGTGTATGATTTCTAATGCCCTATAATTACCACACAGGGGCTTATGGTTTAGCAGTGTGGGTCATCTGATTCCCACTCTAATAGCATTACAACCAGGCAGTATTAATTAGTACATTTGAGCACAATGACGCAATCTTAATTAATCCCAATTAACAGGACAGGACTTCCACCAATCCCATCTTTATCCTTCATTCAGTTTTGTTAAAAAAAACCTATTGAGGGCACATGTTAACTGATGCTGGTAGTCATTTTGGCATGGGTAATTATAACAGTAATGATATTATCTAAGGCACATGTTCCCAAGCTGCCTGGACTCCTGTTATGTAACATGATCAAATGAAAAGAATTGATTTTTAATTTGGATTGATTTGGAAAAGCTGTTTGACATGCTTGCTAATGAGCATTAAAGGTGAAATTTTTGCAAATGGTTCTCACTTGTAATTATGACCACCTGACCTGCACCAGCTAATCAGCTATTGAACCGTTTCATGACTGGAGCTTCCTGAAATTTTGCGATAAACCCTGTGACAATGCATAGGGCGCCTCACATACATGTATATAAGAGAATGCATTGGCCTAACAATATTTATCTTGATCTTCTAAGCCAGTGCATTCTATTATATATGCGAGGCTCCCTATGGGAGACTCACATATATAAGAGAATGCACTGGCACAGGGTTTTTATGTTTACCCATACCATGTATGGTAAACATAGTGTCGTTGTCCGGATTGACCACTCGTCGTTCGTCCGTCCGTCTGTCCGTCCGTCTGTCCGTCCGTCTGTCCGTCCGTAGACACTTTACGTGTAATGCGATAACTCAAACATTTTTTACCTGATCAAAACCAAATTTTGTATATGGGGTTTTCAGCCCAAAATACAGATCGAGTTCGAATATGGGTTTGATCCAACTTTTTTGTACAGAGTTATGGCCCTTTTTCGACTTAGAATTCACGCATTCTGCCATAACTCAAACATTTTTTATCTGATCGGAACCAAATTTGGTATGTGAGTTTCTCGGCCCAAAATACAGATCGAGTTCGAATATGGGTTTGATCCGACTTTTTTTTACGGAGTTATGGCCCTTTTTCGACTTAGAATTCATGAATTCTGCCATAACTCAAACATTTTTTATCTGATCGGAACCAAATTTGGTATGTGAGTTTCACAGCCCAAAATACAGATCGAGTTCGAATATGGGTTTGATCCGATTAATTTTAAAGGAGTTATGACCCTTTTTCGAAAAAAAATTGAAAAATTGAATCGATTTTTTTTTAAATTTATTTTTAACTTTTATAATAATAATAAAAAAAATGTCATTGACATTGTCATTTGTTTTCATTTAGATATTGATGATTATGATAAAAAGATTTCCAATGTGTCCCTTTAATTTTTTTAAATAAGTTTAAAAAAATTGAAAAACTAACACCATTATAACTCTGCCAAGGGTACCCCGAATCACCACACCAAATTTGATTAAATCGGTCCAAAATCTTGTGTTATGTACTGGTAAATCTGTTTGGAGCAACATTAAATCCAATTCACCAATTGCCTTTGGACTTATGCCAATGTGCAAATAATCTGATACATAAGGCTATGGCATCTAATTTAAAATAAAGATTCAACAATAAACATCACATGCTATTAACAGTAGACATGGACATCTGTGCTGCTATATAATTGATATTAATGGGTCAGTGGTGAGGTTGCTTATCTGTATACTAGGACACATTATTATTGTAAACTTAAATTGGACTCTCTTAACCCAAGTATTCCATGTCCAGGTCACACCTACACATTTAACCCATGGGCTTGCTGGCTGTGGCGGTTTAGCATTACAGATTCTGTACCAGTGCATTCTCTTATATAAATGCCAGTGACCCATAAATTCCAATAATTTGTGTTATGTACATTTGTCTATAATAGTACATAACAGTATACTCTATAATTGAACACCAAAACTCTCATTTATCCGATCATATTAAATTTTTATCGCCAAGGGATGGGTTAACATCTGCCGATCGTGATCGGCCTCTCGTTAATGCTGCACCAGCGCAACGCCCATCGTCAAAGGGTTAATAGCCTGTCATGATTGGGATAGATGTTTGGGCCCCTGTCATTGGAAAAAAAATTCCCACACTAGGTGTTAAACATGAAATTATGATTTTGTAAGGTTTAAACCTTTCTATACTATAAAATACTCATTGACGAGTAGTTTCCTAATAGGAAATGATAGATAATAAGATAAACGTTTGCTGAACTTATTTTCTGCACATTTTCCACCAATGAATATGAATCCTTCTGCACCAGTACGATTTTGTGTTGTTTCTTTCCGATTATTGTTCATTTTGTTGTACTATTAAAAGTGAAAAACTTTCAACATAAATAAGGCGCATATAACTAAAAGAATACCTAAAGTTTTTTGTTTGAATACCTGAAAAATCTCATTCATGTCTTGAAAGAAATATAAAATTTTGATGCTGCTTGTGAAAATTTGATATTTCTTTCCAGACACTCATGTGATATTTCGGTATTCAAACAAAAACTGTAGGTTATCTCTATATCTTGCAACTACAATCAGAACCATAGTCGAACTGTGCATCATTTGTATGCATCATAATTGTTAACGATTGTGGGTCATGCTCTCCCCTGTGAATCATAGTCGTCATGTAATCTGCTTCATGTCCAAATTGTTCTCTCAGATTCCATCGACAAAAATTAAAGCCGCAAATGAAAATGGATGTTTTAAGATAGTGGAGCACTCTAAAGGTTTGAACTCTCATCGGAAACGATGACAGTGCCAATTGAATATCGACAGCTCGGTATTTGTTCATTCTTGTCAGGACGCATTTCAAAATCAGGTTTTAAAAAGATCCGCTGATTGTAAAATTGGCATTCATTTTTAAATTAGAATTGTCAAAATCATTACAACTGTGGAGAACATGAGATTTAGATTCCTATCCTATGCATTCCAGGAGATAATTGCACGATTGTTGCATGAGATGTTCTTAGCTGTTTCAAATGCGTTGGAGAACGGAAACCAATTGAGTTTAATTTTCTGATTTGATTTATTTATCTGTTGTAACAATTGTAGTACACATGTTAGCATGAGCTTCATTTTTTAGCTCAATATGACAGTCAAGTTTGAGCTATTGCCATGTGTTTGCGTCCATCGTCCATCGGGGCGTGCATGCATGCGTCAACAATTTCCTTTGGCACAATCTAAAAGCCACATATCGGTGCATGACATGTTTGCCTTTGTGAACACATCTATTATATATTTTGGAACTCTGTCTGTATGTATGTATGTGTGTGTGTATGTGTCTTATAGACTCATAAACTGCTCGACTGATTCAACTCAAATTTGTTATGTAGGCCTACTTGGATCCCGGGAACAATATGGGCAGGTCCAATTTCACGTCCGAATTTGTCCTTGACCTCGCTCATATATGCTCATATATGCATGGTTCTAGACCTTGACCTATCCGATTCAAATCTGGTATGTACTTTGATTCCGGGAACAATATTGGCAGGTCCAATTTCATGTGTGGCCGTGTCCTTGACCTTGATCTCGCTCATATACGCTCATATAGGCATGTTTCTGGACCGATCAAACAATAGTTTGTCCAGATGCTGTATATTCTGCCCAGATGGAGGCGATCACAAAAAAATCCCTAAATAGCTCAGACGAAGCACATCAGCTAGTTGTAAATAACTGTGCAAGTGTGGTTTCTTCTAGAATATTAGCGAAAAACAACTCCTTTCACTTGCAATGGCCGTCAACAATTTGAGTAACTGTGAACACTAAATGTTTCATATAGCACGTACCTACTGAAACCGAAAAGCCATGTTCGTGAATAATTGTGAGAACGTCCTTCTTTCGGGTTAAATACGTTCATAAACCATGCAACGCTAATGCATTCAATTTTATTGGAAATTATAATCATGCTATTTTCACCATATATACAAGAAAACAACATATAAAAATATCAGAGGCGGGCGATTTTTTTCCAGGAGGGCACTGATGATAAGCAACAATACAATTTTGAAAGGCCTTAACCCTTTGAGTGGCAGGTCCGATTTTTGTATCAACACATATACCCTGTGCCAATGCATTCTCTTATATATGCGAGTCGACCATATATATAAGAGAATGCATTGGCCTAACAATTTTTTTTTTTAAATGTTTTACAATTTTAATAATTTATTCTTATATTCTGTAACAGACTTATTTTGTAGGTTTAGGGCCGATGAGATCGGCCCCTGGCACTCAAAGGGTTAAACAAATAGTGACTTCTCTCAATTTGAAACCTGTAGACTGATCCCTGGTCTCATGTCATAGTTTGGATGACGAACTTTGATTTTTCTCATTTAATTGCAAAGTGTCCTTCAGAAGATTGTGTACCTTGTCCTTCAATGTTTTTTTTTTTATCATCCCATACTACATACCCCACACTAAAGGTCCTAGGTCCTCGCCTAGTACCCTGCACACCTGTTCAGTGTGCCTGGTATACCAGTCATATGCGGTTGGAGTCTTTTGTACTCGGAAACCTGGTTCCACTTAGTTCTGGCAGTGACTGTTATCAAAGATTTCATATCAGAACACCCTCCAGGCAATTGAATTGAAGGTGAAAATACACTTTTGTTTTATAACACTTCCCCAGGTAGATTGCTATGGTACCAAAGGTGTGTTTAGAATTACAATGGGATGAACTAAGACAGAAATAGATTAGCATTTCTCGAGATTTGCCAGGTCATTTAAAACTGGAAGCGGGGCCAGCAACCGTCTAATAGATGCCTCTGTTTGTTTGCATAGGTGTTTTGAAGATTTTTGAAGAAATAGAAAATTCATTATATGCATACCTGGTTCCTGGCATGGGAGCGCTTTGGTGAGAGAATCGGCCTGAGAGGTTATGCAGGATTTAACACTTACACTCCGTCGATAACTCAGGTGGCAGTACACGATTTATCAGGTTGTAGGGGGATTTGAAAAATAGAAAAATAAGTATCAGAGAGGGGGGAGGGGGCATAACTGCTAGTGTAGGCTGATATATCTGACATTACTGGTTTGAAGGTTTAATTATTTTACAAAACTGGGAAAGATAACAAAAAAACTGAAAAATTTGGATATGTGACATGATTTTTGTATTCATTGTAGGTCAACTATGTGTATTTTGTTACATGAAAATAGCCTGATTTCTTCTCTCCCCTAAATTCTGTCATCTGTGCTCGCAAGACATTTTTTAACATCGTCAAAAATCTCAAGCAAATCGACCATACCACGCCATAGAAAACATTGTCTGAACTACAATCAATTGTAAATATTTACATCTCGAATCGGGATGCAACTGTCGTCGATAAACTAACGAAAATGATTTCGCCATCAAGAGTCACTGAATTTAATTAATATATAAGAATGATTGTGTGTGTTGCATTTTGATATACTATTTGTAAAACTAACTACTTTGAGCAAAATTTTACTCCATTTCACCCTACTGGAGTGTTTAACATCACTTTAACACTTTCTATACTCATTGACGAGTAGTTCAATTAGGAAATATTTAAATACTAAGGTCATTTGTTGAACTTATTATCTGAACATTTCCCACCAATGATATGAGTTATTCTACTGTTGTCTGCTTTTAATTTATCTGAACATCCCTCCAAATTAATAATAGAACTTTTCAATGTATACTTCTATAACTGATGGGAGAATCCATTTAATATAGCAATGGTTAATGGTATACTGTCCAGAAGTTATTAGCAGAAACATACATCAGCCCCTATTGTAAGAACCAAAACATATATTAGCTTAAAGCCAGAAATCCTTCAGGATGAAAAATACAAACTTAATTGACGTAACTGGCAGAAACATCTGTCAAAATTTGCTGAAATTTTGGTTTCGCATTCCAGTTGAAACTATATGAGGGAGATTATTATGATTAGTGTGTGGCAGGTCTGGCCAGCCTGAGACAGACTCATCTTTAATTTAATTTCACCCAGGAATAAATCACCTTATGTTCGGAACTGACTGGGATCTATGATCATGCGTTTTTAAACAAAACAGTGTTTTGAGTTTCTCTTATATCTTCATTACACTCCAGATCAAACATGTGATGAATCACTGGTGGTAGTGAGTTTAAGAACTTAATTGGGAGAATTCATATGTTAGTCTCATTCAATGCTTCTCTTAAAGCTACACATAGTGTTTCCAACTTCAAACTTTGAAGTTATGAGCATTATATTTCAGTGGCCAATTCAAAATCTGTTAAGAAATGGATGTTGAATTGCTTGCGTTCCATAGAGTATGGATGCAAGTTTGTTTGACATTTTGTGTGGAACGCAAATGCAACAAAATCAAATTCCATTATTATATTTACACTGACCAAGTCAACTGACAGATTAGAAGAGCATTAAGCGCCCACTTCCAACATTATTTTCATGACTTGATGCAAGTTGCGTCTACAAAAAAATGGATGCAAGTTGGGGTCAGCGCACGACGTCATGTGACATAATTTTGACCAACCAACGTCCTGCATTCATGTTCCACAATACAATTGCATGTGTGAGTGTAAATATTTACAAAAAGCAAGTCCTTTCTCGTCAGAAGAAAATGAAACTTACATTTGAATGAAATTACATCTTCTTGCAACCGTGGAAGAATTTATGATATTAAAGTTTAGGCTATCATGATCTCTGATTGAAATCCAATGCTTCTGTATTTGTATTTCTCCATCAAGCAGGGGGAAAACAGGTTTGCTCAATCAAAAAGGGGCATCGAGACATTGGTGATGGTAAAGAGTGTTTGACACCTGATAAATGCAAATTAGTGATCACATAAAGGGACAGTAACATGATTCATGTATCGGGGCAAGTTAGCTTCTGAGGCATCATGTGCTGGCCTGAAATATTGGTGCCGTCTCTAAATTCACTCTCTGGGGACCTCATTCTGTAAATGACGGGCACCATATTTCCTGGCCTGGTCGTGCGCATACGCAGCAGTGAGGTCATCTCTGCCAACAAAAGGGACAACTTTCTGATATGTCCTAATACCGATGGTACAGTAATGCTCTAAGTAATCGACTTCTTAAACACAGCAGAATTATGGGTAACTTTTCAGGATTTAGTCGGAAATATGGCTTGTTGCCATTCATTGGAAAGCTCGGAATGCTCTCGGGGAGAGCTTTCCGATGAATGGCAACAAGCCATATTTCTGACTAAATCCTGAAAAGTTTTCCATAATTCCCTAACAAACCAAACCACTCAAACACATGAAGACTAAATGTTAACACGATTTTCATCAGAATCTCAATCCTTTTATATATACGTTGCTACATTAACCCTTTCATGACTGGACCTTCCTATATTTTGCGAAAACCCTGTGCCAATTAATATATTTCTCTTATTATGCCCCCCCCCATTCCCAAAAGATGGGGGTATACTGGATTACATGCGTCCGTCTGTCCATCTGTCCATCCGTGATTGCATGCGTGTATTCTGGATTACATGCGTCCGTCTGTCCATCTGTCCATCTGTGCATGCATGCGTTCATCTAGCCATCTGTCTCTCTGTCCGTCCACTCATATATCTCAACCATGGGCGATTGGATCTCAATGAAATTTGGTATGCAGGTTTTGCATCAGGAGTGCTTTCAAAAGTGGGTTCACTGACGTTCACATTATCTGTTATCCCGCTTTGTTTATCTGAAAATGTTGGATTTCTGTCCATCCGCTCATATATCTCAACCATGGGTTATCAGATCTATGCAGGTTTGGCATTAGGAGGGCTTTCAAAAGAAAATTCAGTGACGTTGTTCACATTTTCCGTTCAAGAGTTATCCCTCTTTCTTTATATGACAATGTTGAATTTCTATCAGTCGTTCATTAGAATTTGTTTGTTCGTCTCATTTTTTTTCACAATTTGGTTTCCAACCTGCCCATATTTAAATTTTCACCATGGGGGTATCCCAGCACCCATGGTGCAACCTCTTGCATATGCGAGTCACCTATATTCAAGAGAATACATTGGCCTAATTATATCTACATTGACCATGTAAGCCAGTGCATTCTCTTATATATGTAAGGCTCCCTATTCGAGACTCGCATATATAAGATAATGCACTGGCACAGGATCCCATCAGCTCCCATCATGAAAGGATTAACAGGATTTTCATCTGAATCTCAATCCTTCTATACAGATGTTGCTGCATTAAAGAGAAAGTTATATATATGCAGTAGTTCTGCAATGATAAAAACTATATAATTTAAAACAAATTCAAGTTCAATTTCAATCACTTCTAAATTTCTCATCAGTGCCTTGGCTACTAACCCTTTAATGTAGCTGTGCTGGTGCAGCATTAAAGATCATGTGCCAGTGCATTCTCTTATATATATGCAAGTATATCCCAGAGGGAGCCTCGCATATATAAGAGAATGTGCTGGCTTACAAGGTCAAGGTAAATATTGTTTGGCCATTGTTTTCTATTATATATGCAAGGCTCCCTATGGGAGACTCACTTATATTAGAGCATACATTGGCACAGGTTTTTCGTAAAAATTCAGGAAGCTGCAGTCATGGAATGGTTAACCCTTTACCCAACAGAACGGCCCTGTGCCAATGCATTCTCTTATATATGCGGGTCGACCATAGGTCGCCTCGCATATATAAGAGAATGCATTGGCTTAACACATTAAAAATTATAAAATTGTTAAAGAATGTAAGAAAAAATGGTAAAAAGTGTTAATTTTTTTTTTTTTTAGGCCAATGCATTCTCTTATATATGCGAGGCGACCTATGGTCGACTCGCATATATAAGAGAATGCATTGGCACAGGGTATAACTGTAACCATCACAATGTGGTCAATGAGCCGGTTCCAATGATATCCATATTTGTATGGTTTTATTGAGACAGACCCAAGATATTTTAGGCTGTTGCAGCTTTATTTGGCCGGTTTTGGCCGGTTTGTTGGGTAAAGGGTTAAAGTGAAAATCATATATACAGTAGTTCTGCAATGATATAACCAATATAATATGAAAAAATTTCATATTCAAGTTCGATCACTTCTAAATTTCTCATCAGTGCCTTGGCTATTAACCCTTTACCTAACAAACCGGCCAAAACCGGCCAAATAAAGCTTCAACAGCCTAAAATATCTTCGGTCTGTCTCAATAGAACCATACAAATATGGATATCATTGGAACCGGCTCCTTGACCACATTGTGATAGTTACAGTTATGCCCTGTGCCAATGCATTCTCTTATATATGCGAGTCGACCATAGGTCGCCTCGCATATATAAGAGAATGCATTGGCCTAAAAAAAATCTTTTTTTAACACTTTTTACCATTTTTTCTTACATTCTTTAACAATTTTATAATTTTTAATGTGTTAAGCCAATGCATTCTCTTATATATGCGAGGCGACCTATGGTCGACTCGCATATATAAGAGAATGCATTGGCACAGGGCCCTTCTGTTGGGTAAAGGGTTAAGGGGCAAGTGAAAATTAAAATGTTCATATACAATTCATCTTGTTAACTCTTCAATGATTCAATCCAATATAAGGCTCAGGCCCAGTCCCTATGTTACTGACAATGATTTTTACTCCAAGAATGGAAGACTAATTACTAACATTTATGATATTGGAATCTGTATCTGAATTTCAATCCTTCTATACATATGTTGCTCCGTCAAAGAGAAAGACATTTATATAGTAGTACCGCTAGGATAACAAATCTTGGCATAAAAAGCCTTTTGTAATTTATTGATCATGCTTGCGTAAAACCTATATAATTTCTGCTTCAGTCGGTGCATACCTTCATTATAGTCTGAAATCGAAAGCCGTTAATTTGGAAACCGATATTTAAATTTTACTTTTCTCATCATCGACTGAGGAGATAATTTGCAAGCGTTAGCGAAAAATCAATCAACACCTACATTTTAACAATTTTCATATTCAATTTCAATCACTTATTAAATTTCTCATCAGCGCCTTGGCTATTAGGGCTGAAGTGAAACTGTCATTTTCTTCATAAAGCCATAGTTTTCTCACCGCGATTCCGATTCCCCATGGAGAACCAGCGTATACATCAACAACGATTGGATTATGATTGCGGAATATGTATGAGTTTCAATTTCTCATGAATTTCTTTCTGCAAAGTGAAAGTGGCCTTGAAGAAAGAAAGTTGAAGCCATATATGGGAATTAGGCAGCCCTGTGAATTGAAAGTTGAATTTAATTAGCTTTTATTTGGCTATCGGCTAAGCCGAGCAAATGCTGTGGCAAAAAGAAATTCCATCGGCTATTTTTTATACAATAAAAGTTCTGAAGCTGTCAGCCTGTCAATATTTTTTTGCTCAATTTAACATGGTGGACTAGCTTCATCAAATTCACCCTCTGGGAACCTCATTCTGCTTAGGCCTCAATTGCTATGGGAAACCTAGGATCAGATTCAGGTTCCCCAGTTGAAGTTGTTGATGTTCATCTTGATTATGCATTTTATCTTCTGCAAATTAGGGGATATAGAAACTTCCCAGAAGGGAATAAGTAACTAAAAACAATGTTAATTTGAGACTAGAGATACCCAGAAGATGAGGCCTCTCGCAAAATGAGGTCCACAGAGGGTGAATTTTGTGATGCTAGTCCACCATGCGGGACAGCGTCACTAAATTCACCCTCTGGGGTCCTCAGTCTACAAATGATGGACACTATTTGCAGGCTTGGTGGGTGTTGCATTAGTTTTACGGTTTTCATTAAACCATCGGATCACACCAAACTTGTATAATAAAGTTAACCACTTCACACACTTATGTCGTTCTATCTATATATGACAACTGGACCCATTTGAAGTTACTGACAAATAACGCTTCTAATGAATCAGAATTATTTTGTTATGTTGTCATATACCTTGGTATGTAGTTGGTCCCAGCTTAAATATTCCCTTGGAAGGGCAATCTGATTTGTGTATCTGGGCAAATTTGTTATTACTAGTAGCTTTTCAGTGGTCGGTGGTTTCTACATGCTGTGGAGTGATTTCTCATTTAACTCTCTGGGTGGTTGTTCCAAATTCCTCCACCAATCAACAAGCCTTGAAATAATTTAGCAGTTCTCTGCTATTACAGCCTGTCATCATGACAGGCTCTTTGCAATTTCAGCCTGTCAATCATTTCACCTGCCTGTCAACAAAATGTCACAGTAAATACCGAATGTGCTGGAATATGTCATTATTCTTCAAAGAAACTTAACACATTCCTGAGACTGTACAGTAATGCTCTAATTAATCGACTCCTTAAACACAGCAGAATTATGGGTAACTTTTCAGGATTTAGTCGGTAATATGGTTTGTTGCCATTCATCGGAAAGCTCTCAGTGAGAACTTTCCGATGAATGGCAATAAGTCATGTTTCTGACTAAATCATGAAAAGTTACCCATAATTCTGATGTGGTTAAGGAGTCGTTTATTTAGGGCATTACTGTACATCCCTATTCTCATATGACTTCAGATCCCCAGATTAATCTTTTTCTGTTATGTGTTTCCATACATTACTGGTTGCTTTTGGCCCATTGGTTCAGATGTCATGTTTTACGAAATGGCACTGCTAATGTAGTTGAATATTTTGACAGCAAAGGCCCCTGCAGACTTGAGCAATCCAGCTTCGTAATCGGACTTGCGAGGCCGATAACTCGCGAGTCATGTTCCTCCGCAGACTTAAGGAATTTGGATCAGCACTCAATGACATGACTTCAATTGATTCCAGATCAATATCACACGACTTACTAGTGCCAGAAACTTAGAAAGTGACACCTGTTTCCCTCCTATACAGTTGGACAGACATCACTATTTGAACGAGAAAAATATTGTTAACACAAACTGGTTGTTGAAACACACATTTCCATGTTGTTTTGCAGAGTAATCTGGCTTGTGAGTCGGCAATATATCAAACATGCTTGATATTCGATTTCTTAGTAAAATCACTGCGCAGACTGGAGCAATCGGCCTCGTGCTAAGCTCAATTACTCAAGTGAGTGGGGGTGGGGGTGGCTTAGCTTAATAATTGTCCCCCCAAAATTAATTGTGGGGGACTATAGAAATCAGCATCGTGCATCCATCCGATCTGGTCGCAGGCACAATAACTCAAACAAATATTGACTGATTTCATCATTTTTTGTTTATGAGACGGTTGGCAGGCGGGCGGGCGGGCGGGCGGGCGGACCTAAAGTATGCCTTATAACTTTGACATTTGTGAACGGATTCAAAAAAAATTTGGTATGTGAGTTGCTCCCAATGACTATTTACTGCCTGTAGAAAATGGGTCACGTCCATCTTTGATGACTTTTTTGCAATTTTATCACCTGTTAGCGCGATAACTCAATAAAATATTAACTGATTACAACCATATTTGATATATGAGTCTCTTGCAACAATATCTCGGACATGTTCGAAAACCAGGTTTGTCAGAATTTTTTCCCCAGAGTTATGGGCCTTAGTTTGTTTATTTTTAGCATTTTTGTCACTGTTAGCGCGATAACTGAATAAAATATTAACTTATTCAAACCATATTTGATATATGAGTCTCTTGTAACAATATCTCAGACTAGTTCGAAAACCAGGTTTGTCTGAAATTTTTTCCCGGAGTTATGGGCCTTAGTTTGTCTATTTTTAGCATTTGTTTCACCGCTATAGCGCGATAACTCAATTAAATATTAACTGATTCAAACCATATTTGGTATATAAGTCTCTTGCAACAATATCTCGGACGAGTTCGAAAACCAGGTTTGTCCGAATTTTTTCCCCGGAGTTATGTGCCTTAGTTTTTCTATTTTTAGCATTTTTTTCACTGTTAGCATGATAACTCAATTAAATATTAACTGAATCAAACCATATTTGATATACCGGTATGAGTCTCTTGCAACAATATCTCGGACGAGTTCGAAAACCAGGTTTGTCCGAATTTTTCCCCGGAGTTATGTGCCTTATTTTTTCTATTTTTAGCATTTTTTTCACTGTTAGCGTGATAACTCAATTAAATATTAACTGATTCAAACCATATTTGATATATGAGTCTCTTGCAACAACATCTCGGACGAGTTCGAAAACCAGGTTTGTCCAACTTTTTGGACCTTGTGTGGGCCTTATTGCCAAGTTATTGGCAGAAGTTTTCTCGACTGCCAATAAACTCGACATAGCATCTTAGATGCGTACCCCTTGTTTTATTATGAATTGGTTGGTTCAGTCCGAATATTTTTGACTGTACATGTTATGGCTTATTTCGAATTGGAATTTGAAATATTTGAGGTTTTCAATGGACTTAGAACACACACAATTCTTGGTTTCTGCATTATATCTTTTAGATATGTTTCTTTAATCAGTGAAATTTGTTATGTGGATTAATTAATTTTATTCCTAACACTGCCAATCTCGGAGTTAGCCACCATGGAGTTAGCCATCTTGGAGTTAGCCAGCGACCTTTTAGTTAATTATGAATTCTTCAAATGGTTCTAGTAGCTGAGCAGTAGAATATCGGTTTGATTTAGTGAAATAAGTACATAATTATAATTCGAAAACCAGCTTTGTCTGATTTTTTTAACCTGACTTTTGGCCCTCAGGCAAGAAAATCGACATTACGCCATCTTCGATGCGTAAACCTTGTTCTCATTTGTATTATGTCCCTTGATACATATCCCACCTCCAATGCACTGTTCAGCCCATGTGAAAGTGTTATTGGAATAATAAAAAAATCGAGTTATGATTTAGAAGTCTATTAGAAATGAAAAACAGACATCAATCGATAAATGTACCCCGAACAGTAATCATATCCCAGGACGCATCAGTGAAAATGCAATCTATCGTAAAATAAACTCAAATAGATGACATTGTGTCAGCACCAAGTTAAATTAAAATCAAACAGGTAAGTAGGTTACTGCGGGTCATGTATTCAGCCCGTGTTTATTCAGTAGGAAATTCGAAATTACACTGCATGCTGCTGGTGGTTGTGGGTTCTAATCTCAATTGATTCAGCTCGGCACTGACCAATTCACATAATTGGCCACTTGCATTCAGAGTAAGCTTTTCAATGGAGTATATTAAATACATCTGAAAAAGTTTCTGCATGCAATTGGGGAAGGGGGGCAACTGGCCTTTTAGGGCTGACTGTTATGTAAACGAAACTGTTACAGTGAATTTTCAACAAATGTTGCTAATTGTGTAGTAAGTTCAAATATTTCACAATGCTTTGACCTTTTTCAATGCTTACTATCAAGTTTTTGTTAACCTTTGGTATC
Source organism: Siphonodentalium dalli (assembly GCA_032622095.1). Classification (NCBI taxonomy): domain Eukaryota; kingdom Metazoa; phylum Mollusca; class Scaphopoda; order Gadilida; family Siphonodentaliidae; genus Siphonodentalium; species Siphonodentalium dalli. The sequence continues at coordinate 214,933,655 of CP136063.1, forward strand.
TTATTGTACTAATTGGTCTCTTATCTGTATTTCCACTGTAACAGTAATGTTTACATAACAGTGGTTTTGACTTGCAAAATCTCATTATTGGAGAGTTATTATATATTGAAAATAAGAACAAAGTCAATCTATTTTTCATGTACTTGTTGATGATACAGTAATGCCCTAAATAATCGACTCCTTAACCACAGCAGAATTATGGGTAATTTTTCAGGATTTAGTCGGAAATATGGCTTGTTGCCATTCATCGGAAAGCTCTCACTGAAGAATGGCAAAAAAATTACCCATAATTCTGCTGTGGTTAAGGAGTCGATTATTTAGGGCATTACTGTAGCTTGTATATAAAGTGACCTTATTAATAGGAGAGGGCGGTTAGATGGCCCAACTTTGTGGAAATCCATTTATAACAGACACATAGCTTACTCATATTTTAAAAATGTTGAGGCCAAATTTTGTGAGAAAATACAGTTTGCCATCCCTTTATATATGTTCCATATACCTTGGTGTGCCATGAAGGAGCCAAGGGATCGATCCAAAAAAGGTCACATTGTTTTAATCAGAGGTATATTGACATAAATACTGAAAAGGAAAACCTTTTTTTATTCATACAGCATTTTGGAGCACTTACCATGACCAAGCTTATACTAAAGCTACAATAATGCCCTAAATAATCGACTCCTTAACCACAGCAGAATTATCGGTAATTTTTCAGGATTTAGTCGGAAATATGGCTTGTTGCCATTCATCGGAAAACTCTCACTGAGAGCTTTCCAATGAATGGCAACAAGCCATATTTCGGACTAAATCCTGAAAAGTTACCCATAATTCTGCTGTGGTTAAGGAGTCAATTATTTAGGGCATTACTGTATTTGTTTTGACCCTTCCATGACTGGAGCTTCCTGAAATTTTGCGAAAACCATGTGCCAATGCATTCTCTTATGTATGCGATTCTCCCAAAGGCAGCCTCACATATATAAGAGAATATTTACCTTAAACTTGTAAGCCAGTGTATTCTCTTAGATATGCGAGGCTCCCTAAACTCACATACATATGAAAATGCACTGGCACAAAATATTTAATGCTGCAACAGCGCAGCTCCCATATTGAAAGGGTTAACCAGTTATCTCGAGTCCTCGTCCTCTCCTCTGGCTTGATTAATTTAAGACGTTTATCTGGTTGTGCTTAGAACTAAAACAACTTCTTAAGGGTTGTTAACATAGGGCCATGAAAAACTTTGAGATTCGATTTGAATTGCAGATCGGGCTCCCAATTCAAATTTGACCATAAGATCAGAATATTTTCAAATCACCTTCTTGGTATTTATGTGGGTGAAAAAGAACACGAGGTTGAAGGTGCCTTGTTGTGAATTAAAAATTTATCTATAGGTCTATAAAGTATCACGCCTGAAAGTTTAGCCTACTCGCTGTTTTTGTCTTGCTGCATTGATTTGTCTCATACCTCCCAACGACGTGACAGTTATAAAATTGCAGGAAGCTCCAGTCATGGAAGGGTTAACCCTTTACCCAACAAACCGGCCAAAACCGACCAAATAAAGCTTCAACAGCCTAAAATATCTTCGGTCTGTCTCAATAGAACCATACAAATATGGATATCATTGGAACCGGCTCCTTGACCACATTGTGATAGTTACAGTTATGCCCTGTGCCAATGCATTCTCTTATATATGCGAGTCGACCATAGGTTGCCTCGCATATATAAGAGAATGCATTGGCCTAAAAAAAAAACTTTTTTTAACACTTTTTACCATTGTTCTTACATTCTTTAACAATTTTATAATTTTTAATGTGTTAAGCCAATGCATTCTCTTATATATGCGAGGCGACCTATGGTCGACTCGCATATATAAGAGAATGCATTGGCACAGGGCCCTTCTGTTGGGTAAAGGGTTGAAAGATAATGGCAGCCCATGGCCTGTAGAGGGTTAAACATTTCTCTAGTATAATATGCAGGAATCTTGTGTTCTATAGTCACATGGTTCCACTGTTTTCAAGATAGATTGAGTTTTTAGTCTGCTGTCAGCTTCTCAATGCAGGAATGCATCGTGGCATGCTAGCGTCAGAACAAAAAGCGTAAGCCGGGCTGCAAAGACGGCAAATTAACATAGAAATGATAGCGATCACAATGGTCTGAGTAAACCTTTTGTTAATTCTCTTGAAAAAATACTATTTTTACCCGGAGAAAAATGCTGCTGTTTATTCTACTTACCTGCATGCAGGTAATCAGATGCATTGTGGGTATAGAATCATGCAATTTGACACTTCCCGGTCACGGTGCCATAAGCCCCAACCCTTAAAAATTAGTTACCGTTGAAATTGGCTCAACTGTTATGTCTGTTATCTAGGTATCCGATTAATAGAATAAATTGGGATTTATAATGTCACTATAGAGAATGGGGCGCCATGTGTTTGAATGTACTATTTCCCATCAAGAAGTTTGGAACCCTAATACTCAACTGAGACATTCTCATATTCCTTCAGCCTCTTTCGCTGAGATACCATTCGCATTAATCAACAAATTCACTTAGATATTGCCTGACCCTATCTTTTACAGTGCATTGTGGGTATATAATCATAGTTGAGACAATTTCAACAGTAACTAATTTTTAAGGGTTGTGGCTTGTGGCACCGTGACTGGGAAGTGAAATGGTTCTATGCCCACAATGCGCTGCAAAAGATAGGGACAGACAATATCTGGGTGGATTTATTAATTTATGGGACTCAGATGTCTCCGAAATTTCGCAGCGAAAGTTGCAGAGGGAATATGAGAATGTACCAGTTGAGTATCAAGACCATAAATTAGTGCTGTAATTCACAACCCTTATCAACAATACTTCTGGGAAATATATTCTACCCTATTCTCTATTGACATTATAGATGTAAACTGAATCAGTTTGAGGCATTACAGGCTTTATCCCCCTAGCCATCACACAGTGATGTTCATTAATGCATGTGTTTAGCTAGTAAGAATTACCTTGGCTGTGATGGTTGTGTTCCTTACCTGGCATTTCAACCAGAGTTGCAGCCCTTGCCAATAACTCTGTTTTCAGAAGATAACTTTAGTTATATATAGTTATTAATTTCTTTTCCTGATTATAAATTTGGTTGTCTTTTTTTTGTTGTGAAAAATTAAATTTGCTTGTTTCCAAATTTTTATGTTAAAATAAGTCTTCAATTTTGGATGATGTCTGGCCAAAGAGGCATTTCATTATGTTCAGAATATGAGAAATTCACGTAATTTGACTTTTAAAACTGAGCGTATAGATGCTATATATAACCACTGCTCACATTTCATCATTGTTTTATTCTGATTTCCGCCTCTGCTATCTATCAACATGAAGGCGGTTAAACCACCATGTCTGTGAGATAGAAAGTATAGATTTTATTGGCCGCATCTTGATCTTATATCCATCCAATCAAAGACACGACACACCTATAGCTGTTCTTTGTTAGATTCTAACTCATTTACTACCTCATCTCCCAAACATTTATACAGAATACGAAACATTAAAACAGCAAGGAAGTATTATAGAAACCATATGCCAGAGCCATATTCTTTTGAAATATTTCAAAAGTCATAGTTTTCAAGTTACTCTTTAGCCCCGCTTGTCTAAGAAGTTGGCAATGATTGCTAGTATATGATACAGCACTCTTACATTATCTGACAAACTCAAGTGTACCTCTTTAAGACATTACTCTCCCTCAATTTTGACAAATCTGAAATATCTCCGACTTGTTAGTGCTCAAGCTTTATCTTTCTTGAGGCTTAATTGAATTCTTTTTCATTAGAATTGCAATACTTAAATACCAGAGAGAGGGAGTGATTTGTATCACTACTCTGAGCTTATTTATGTCATAAGCCCCTCATTTACCCCGGTATACTTCAATAGACAGATATATCATTGTACCTGTACTCTAAAATCACCCTTGGCCAGCCAGATATTTGTTTGTAATACCCATGCCAGGTGTTGCCAGTTTCAAATCTGAATGGTATATTTGCCAACCATCTACATATAGTATCACAACTTATGGGAGGCATATACCGGTATAACATATGTATATTGCTATCTCTCATCTTATACCACCATATATCATTGTTATTACTTAACTTTGTCTCATGTAATCCGTCCATTTTGTATTGTTATTCTGTGTTCATGTACATTTGACCATATATGGTGTACCGTACAAATAAACATGATTGATTGATTGATTGATTGTATCTTAAATCCTGATCAAGCTTGTCTGAAATTTGCAGAATGAGATCCCCTGAGTGGGAAATTAGTGATTATATCCCGCACATCATGCTAGCATCACCAAATTCACCGATTACGACTTCGCCGAATCACATTCTTAACATGTCTAACATTTTTTACGCAGATCTTTTCGAGTTCCCGAGATCAAGAATGATTGATCCACTCATTGTAAATCAGATCTAATGTCAAAGTCACCAGGAAATTTGTTATCTCCATTCATAAATTTCTGTTGATTTTTCTCCAAACTCACTAAATATCTTCCAATTTAATATTGTTGAACAAATATCCTGTTTATAGGTTGAAAAAGATAAAAAAAAAATCCCGTTCTAAATCTCTGAAGTTTAGGGTTGCTGGAATAGGTGAACATAGGAGAAAGTCATGGAGATAATATACTTAAGTCTCTCAAAGTGAAGCAAATCTAGGAAACAGATGTTAGCTATTAAATAATACTCCTTCTGTAAGCTGATAAATCCTCATAATTTTCTACATGTCCCGATTACACGGAATCACATTCTTAACATGTCTAACATTTTTTACGCAGATCTTTTCAAGTTCCCGGGGATCAAGAATGATTGATCCACTCATTGTAAATCAGATCTAATGTCAAAGTCTACCAGGAAATTTGTGATCTCAATTCGTGTATGTCTATTGATTTTTCTCACTCTAAACTCTTTATCTTTCAATTTTTTGTCAAAATTTAATTTGAAATATTGCCCAGAATTAAAATTGAAATTCATCGATCGTAGACGTGGCCTCATATTTTATTTCTAATTCGTTTTATCATATCTCTTGAGGCTCGACTATCCTTCATCCAGCCAGAACAGTATATATATCACAGATTCATAAATATTTATAATAAATTTTAACCCGGATCATTGATTTCAGGGAAATTCTCATAAAAAAGGGAGGTAAATAATGATTGATTTTCATTCTGTCTGTCTGAGAATGGAGCCCAGCAACTGATTGTTGTCAATTTTCACTATTTTTCTTCGGGGTTTTATGCCTTCATTTTATTAAAGTCTGCCATAGTGCCATCTGACATGTTGTTTTTGCTGTTCGCCCGCCTCTTTCTTTGATCTTCCCTTGAATTTAATTTTATGGTTTATTTGGATATGATTGAGTCGGATTTCAGAGGAATTTAGTCACGATATTAAATCAGATTACAGTAATGCCCTAAATAATCGACTCCTTAACCACAGCAGAATTATAGGTAATTTTACAGGATTTAGTCGGAAATATGGCTTGTTGCCTTTCTTCGGAAAGCTCTCACTGAAGAATGGCAAAAAAATTACCCATAATTCTGCTGTGGTTAAGGAGTCGATTATTTAGGGCATTACTGTAGCTTGTATATAAAGTGACCTTATTAATAGGAGAGGGCGGTTAGATGGCCCAACTTTGTGAAAATCCATTTATAATAGACACATAGCTCACTCATATTTTAAAAATGTTGAGGCCAAATTTTGTGAGAAAATACAGTTTGTCATCCCTTTATATATGTTCCATATACTTTGGGGTGCCATGAAGGAGCCAAGGGCAAAGGGGGGGTGGGGGAGGTATTGACATAAATAGTGAAAAGGAAAACCTTTTATTCATACAGCATTTTGGAGCACTTACCATGACCAAGCTTATACTAAAGCTACAATAATGCCCTAAATAATCAACCCCTTAACCACAGCAGAATTATGGGTAATTTTTCAGGATTTAATCGGAAATATGGCTCGTTGCCATTCATCGGAAAGCTCTCCCCGAGAGGGCATTTCTGTGCTAAAGCTACTAAAATGGATATATTTAACTTTTAGGATAATATCACAATGCCATCTTAGCTGATGAAGAATGAAAGGGTAGTTTCTGCCCTCCCTCTGACACCCCTGATTTTTATCGCCAGAAACAGGCAGGAATTTGAGAAAAGCAAGAATTACTAAATACAAAGTACAGTAATGCCGTAAATAATCGACTCCTTAACCACAGCAGAATTATGGGTAACTTTTCAGGATTAACTTTTCAGGTTAAGGAGTTGATTATTTAGGGAATTACTGTATATTGTCAGGTTTTATTTTATTTAGCATTTCATGTAGGTGGGAGAGATTGGGTTGAAGGTTTATTTAACCCTTCCATGACTGGAGCTTCCTGAAATTTTGTGAAAACCCTGTGCCAATGCATTCTCTTAAATATGCGAGGCTCCCACAGGGATTACATTGGTCTAACAATATTTACCTTGACCTTGTAAGCCAGTGCATTCTCTTATATATGCCAGGCTTCCCATGGGAGTGTAGCATATATAAGAGAATGCAATGGTACAGGATCTTTAATGCTGCACCAGCGCAGCTACCGTCATGAAAGGGTTTTTAACCCTATCTATACTACACTATAAAGTTATTATACAATTTTGTATACACGCAGTGTCAAGTCCAATATGACTTTTCACCACAACCTGGATGAGTACAAGAAAAACACATACTGTATACAACATTATACAGTTGTCGCCCGTTGTCGAGGGAGACTTTGAGATTTGTCACCCGCTCGAAAATGGAATGTCTCCCGAGGAGCGAAGCTCCGAGGTAGACATTCCGTTCTTGAGCGGGTGACAAATCTCAATGTCTCCCAAGAAGAAGGGCAACAACTGTTTTGTTATCCGATTATACCACAGAAAATATCCTTGCCATCCACACGCACAATGTTGCACTGAGTCATGAGTGCCTTCTTTCCCGATTATGTGTATTTTCAGTAACTACTTATCGTCCCATAGGAATTCTGTTCCATAAACGATAGTCAAGCGTGTGATAATCCGATAATTTTGGTGGTTAAATCGTCAATATCGGTCCATGCAATATAAACCAATAAGCCATATAGGTATGTTCTCGTCTTCTGCAATGTGTCATATTCAATGTCGTCTTGTGAGCGCAATTTACTCGCGATGTTCATTTCATAACGGTCTTCCCCGAAAGCTATAGGGAAGTTGTCAATTTCATTAATGTACATTCATATGTGTCAGTGCTCATGACGATCCTCGCATAAAATACTTCTATGATCACATTGCAGACATCGCGGAGGATAAGCGTACAGTACTATTCATTCGCGACAAACGTATGCATTACGTTGTCTACCAGCAAATATTTATAACCAACCAACCTCAAGGGATCCTCTCTTTCAATCTTGCATCATAATGTCGACATGAACAAATTGAATGTTTCGATGTAAAAAGTAAATAATAACGCTTGTCCGATAAAAGTATCAACTTAAAAGTTCGAATATTAGTGTTTACTAAATATATGCAAATTAGCAAACACCACAACTGGTGTGTATTGCTAATCCGTGGGGTATATAAGATCTATGCTATTTTAGTTTGTATAGTGATGTGAAATAGATGAGTTACTGCTGTGTGTATTAGGAGATATTCTTGCAATATATTAAACATCAGGCGGCGACAAAAACAATGTCTCCCTGATCAGCGGGCGACAGTGTGATTTGTCGCCCGGCACGTGACAGGACATGGGCCAATCAGAAGGGTGGAAAATGGGGAGGAGGATAACAATGTATAATGACATTTTTATTATCCATCTGTACGGTATGTTTATCCAAATTTTGTGAATAAAACTTTTGTGGTTATTTTTGGTATTTGTCGGCTTGATTCTCTATAAAAGCCTGTAATGATCATCAGAAAGCATGATTTGGACCAGTAAACACGGAAATGGAAAAAAAACTCAATTCAGAAGTGAGCTAAATCCACCAGAGTACTATGCACGCATCACCGATTCGTTTGGCAATAGAGTTACTTCGTGATGTCACGGAGTCCTGATAAAAAAGTCATATTGGACTTTTGGGAGTCCAATAGGACTTTTTCCAGATTATCATGCGACGGATTTTGCTCAATCAGAAATAGTGTTAGTTAAGGGACGGATAATAATGTAGTTTCTATAATCATTGACATTGCTATATATTACTAGTAATATTATTATTGTTATACAGTAATGCCCTAAATAATCGACTCCTTAAATATGGCTTGTTGCCATTCATCGGAAAGCTCTCACTGAGAGCATTCCGATGAATGGCAACAAGCCATATTTCCGACTAAATCCTGAAAAATTACCTATAATTCTGTTGTGATTAAGGAGTTGATTATTTAGGGCATTGCTGTAGTTCCCTTAGGAATTGTTTAGATAATTAGTTAGTTCTAAACATTTCGCACCTAAGAATATGACTCCTGCACTTTTGTTATCTGTCGTCTGCAGATTTTACTTGAAAACCCATCCATGTGAATAATAGACCATTCCAATGTATACTTGTATAACTGAGTGGGATAAACCATTTAGTATTGAAAGGGTTCAGGTTGAAATCTCTGCCTTGAGAGGAGCCAGAGAACTAGAAGAGGATCCAGTGCTCCATGTATTTGCCATGGCAATTATCAAATCATATTGCCACATTGCCATTTCCACATTTCCCAGGGCTCAAAATACATGTAATTTTACGAGAATCAAATGCTGAATCAAGTTAGTCAAAAAACACTGAAAATTTAAAAGTTTCGCGAGAATCATTACGAGAATCGATTCGGTGATTCTAATCGAATCTTAACCCTTTACCCAACAGAACGGCCCTGTGCCAATGCATTCTCTTATATATGCGAGTCGACCATAGGTCGCCTCGCATATATAAGAGAATGCATTGGCTTAACACATTAAAAATTCTAAAATTGTTAAAGAATGTAAGAAAAAATGGTAAAAAAAGATTTTTTTTAGGCCAATGCATTCTCTTATATATGCGAGGCGACCTATGGTCGACTCGCATATATAAGAGAATGCATTGGCACAGGGCATAACTGTAACTATCACAATGTGGTCAAGGAGCCGGTTCCAATGATATCCATATTTGTATGGTTCTATTGAGACAGACCGAAGATAATTTAGGCTGTTGAAGCTTTATTTGGCCGGTTTTGGCCGGTTTGTTGGGTAAAGGGTTAAGGCCTGATTGCCACATTTTCATTGCCACATTTGCAATGCCAAATTGCCATTTCCGTATTGCCACATTACCATTGCCACATTGCCAGGCACAAAGCTGCCAAGGTTCTTTAGAGCAGCAGGACCCCCAGCTTGGTTCTTTCTCAGAACTCCCATGATTTCCTATGGGATGGCTTTTTCATTCTGTCTCAGTTGATGATGGACCACCCACTGTCCAGGGTGGGTTAATTAACCAGACCGTATCTCAGGTAAAACACGTTTGTTGAGATAAATATATACCTGTATTTCATGCTTTATATCAACAATGTCTCTGATTTACTTTAAATGTTCCATTCTTTTGTAGAGATACTGGGAGATGAAAGTGATAGCGACTGGAGGTGCGAATTTCAACAGAAATTTAATAGATCTTTATTGGTGGGGTGCACGATAAAAAGGTGGGTGTGTTTTAGCAATTAACCTGGCACAATTGATTTTTCAGCTGTTTCAAAGTAAAATGTTTTTATTGCGCTGCCAATATTTTCATCCTATACACACATTGATGGTGTACTATTCAAATCTGTGATAACATTGTGATTAACCCATCCAATGCTTCGGGGAGTAAGCCTGTATGGATTGCTTAAATACCCGTGGTAGTATTAAATCATATCAGGATGTTACTAAGGGGTCATTATCTCCATTGGGGGCATGTTTCCATCTTGGAATATGAAACTGCACCCTCCCTCCACCTGAAACAGACTGAAAATTTCTAGTGTTAAGAAAATTCATTTTAACAACCCCTCCCCCTCCCATGGTAAGATTCTCAGGAGAACAATTGGCATTTTGTTGGCTCCCAGAATGGAAAAACATCACTATGTCAGTAAGAAGAGAGGAAACAGTATTTTTGTCCCTTAATGGTACGGACGGCCTTGGCACTATAACGGTATGTAGTAAACAAACTGCATGGTACAGTTTTAACCAACATTCACATAGTGGGATCTCCCTGGTGTTGAGTGTTTTGCTTATAACACAATCTTTAAGTACTGCACTGTAACATAACATGGCTTTTGTATTTTACAATAACAGACTATTTATGCGATATTCATGATTGGTATAATAACAAAATCCATCGATATTTAAAATATTCTTTCTCTTTATGGTGGTTTTAACGGATGTGCCAATTTTAACAACAATACCCATAGCGAAGGCCATCCGTATCTTTAACGACCATATACAATGAAATTGAAAGTAGAGAGGCTGAGCATATCAAACTTTTGGGTATGGACATGAAAATAACCACCAACCATTGCCAAATTATAGCAAACTGTAATTAAAAGTACATTTTTGATGAGAAAATCTACTGAAATAGACTGAATTCATCACCAAAATTATGGGTAACTTTTCAGGATTTAGTCAGAAATATGGCTTAAATTGTTGCCATTCATCGGAAAGCTCTCAGTGAGAGCTTTCTGATGAATGGCATTCCGACTAAATCCTGGAAAGTTACCCATAATTCTGCTGTTGTTAAGGAGTCGATTATTTAGGGCATTACGGTATAACAAAAAGGTGTGGTGTATAGCTTCACTGACATTTGTAGTTCTAGCTAGTCCTAGGAGATGGGGGGTATCCAAGACTGGTGTGTATCCTTCTGATCTTATGAGTTCCACGAAAGAAGATTGAAATCTAGCGGGGTATATATTTGAAATATTTGTTTATGCCCAGCGATCTGTGGTGCATTGTCATATTCCAGTGACCACAAGCCAGCTTACAACAATACAACCTTGAATCCAGATATTTTAATGCAATGAAAACACTGTAGGAATATTTACTCTATGACATATATTTATAGTGAAAACCCCTTGATTTGCTAGTCGCCAGACTATTTAAAGTTATGACCATGATATTACCAGACACTCCTGGTTAATAAGTCACTCCATGCCTGGCTCAGGGTGGGGTCCTTCATCAAAAGAATACCTGTAAGTGGGTTAACTAAGCACCAATTAATAATGAATAAAATTTCATTGCAAGCAAGCATCAGATTTCACTGCTTTTCACATGTGTACCATTGTAATCCATGTGGGGCCATGATAAGACATGCTGACAGGGCATACCAATGACATAATTAAACCCATATTAAAATTATCTCTCCCCCTGCTCTTATTTCACACAGAGACATAAGAGCATTATTATCTGGCACTGTGATGATAAGTCTTTGTAGCAATGTAACCCACACTTAGCTGTTGGCACTCCGCCCTCTTGTTTAATTTGTAATAATTTGTAGAAGTACAGTGGAAATCAGCTTCTTGCATCAACTGACTATTAATTGTAACAGACAGATACCTGTAAGTGACTCCTTCAGGGATATGTTCTGGTATTCTTACCTTAACCCCTCTATTGTAATGTGTGAATTAATTATGTCACTGGCAAAGGAAACTGCAAGTTCTATCTTTCTTAGTTTTGTGTGTTATCCCAAAAATGACAGGAGCTGCGCTGGTGCAGTATTAAATATCTTTTGCCAATGCATTTTCTTATATATGCGAGTCTCCCATAGGGAGCCTTGCATATATAAGAGAATGCACTGGCTTACAAGGTTAATATTGTTAGGCCAATGTATTCTCTTATATATGCAAGGATTATGCATGGTGTCGTCTGTCAATTTTGTGATATAGAGAAACTAAAAAAGAAAAAGAATCTTTGTGAAGAAGTTCCTAGAAACTAAACAACTTAATTTGATAATAAAGATACTTTCAGTGAAGATGAGGCCTAAGCAGAATGAGGTCCCCAGGGGTATATACTGTGCGGGGTAGCTTACGCTTACCTAACAAGCCAGGCCCCTATTTCACGTCAAGATGCGACAACGAAGACAAAGTATGAGTAGCCTTGCTCAAGGTTCATAACATGGTGCGAGTCTTACACATTGTTTAACATTGTTCAACACCGCAGCCCGCTATTAAAAGCGGGCATTACGTAATTTACGTTCAACACTGCAGCCTGCTTTAGCGGGCAGATCTAAATTTTCTGGAGTGACAGGGAATAATACGATATTTACAGGGATATACAAATGAACTTATTGGTTAGTGACTTGAATATCCTTTGGGTGATATTCTGTATGATTACTAATTGATTGGTGCATACTCAGAGTCGCAGACCTAACATGTACGGCCATAAAGAGATATTCCCAGTCTAAATATAGATAGCACCTGCATGATGTCACAATTACTAGTTTTGGGGTTGACTAAAAATGTTGACAAAACACTGCAGACAGGTGTGGTGTTTTGAGTCACATACTGATTTGGTTGATTTATTGTTTATCACAAACACATACCGACGTTTATGAAATAAAGAATATTATGTTGCCCATTCTAACAATGTTTTATTTGTGGTATCCATCTATTATCCCCTATTTTGGATGCAATGAAAATCATCGCACTGCAGTGATGCCATTTAAATAATAGTAGACAGGATGCATGTTATAAGCATGACATTGATGTACATGCACATTATGGGAACGCGATGAGGACATTTGTAGTTGTTTTATTTGGAAAGTTACTCATAATTCACCAGAATAATAACAAGTTAATAAATGTGGACCTGAATGTGGGGAAATGTGTCTATTTCGATCAATTAAAGACTTTTTGTGCATATTAGGGTAGTACTGGTCTGTTCATGTCACTGTACTCATTGCATACCTACTAATTACATTCCTAATCACCACATATGCTGAAACTAGGGCATGTGATGCATACAGTAATGCCCTAAATAATCGACTCCTTCAGCACAGCAGAATTATGGGTAATTTTTCTCTCAGTGAGAACTTTCCGATGAATGCCAACAAGCCATATTTCCGACTAAATCCTGAAAAATTACCCATAATTCTGCTGTGCTGTGCTGAAGGAGTCGATTATTTAGGGCATTACTGTAGATAATGATAACTAACTATTTGAAAGTGAGTTTGGTCCATACTTTTGATGAATATTGCAAATCAAATTAACTGGAACAGTGTTTATTGAGTTCAAACATATTTTACGCACCTGTTCACACCTGACATGCATTACCATGGTGACATCACCACAATTACATGACGTCATAAATCAGCAGGTGATGCAAATTGATGGGTGAACATCATTGGTCATGACACTATATATATTGGTTTTAATACCTATCATATATATAAATACTAGTATGAATGCCCTACATCTGAGACGCAGAATTTCCATATATACTGCTGTAAACCCGGTGTCATAACCAATTTACGGTAATGCTCTAAATAATCAACTCCTTAACCACAGCAGAATTATGGGTTACTCTTCATGATTTAGTCGGAAATATGGCTTGTTGCCATTCATCGGAAAGCTCTCAGTGAGAGCTTTCCAATGAATGGCAACAAGCCATATTTCCGACTAAATCCTGAAAAGTTACCCATAATTCTGCTGTGGTTAAGGAGTCGATTATTTAGGGCATTACTGTACTTAAGTAAATTCGGTGGTGAAAGTGTTAACTCAAAACTTAGCCTGCTTTTATGAACCTCAGCAGTCCGCCGGTTGGGGTGCGTAGGGGGGGGGGGGGGGTGATGTTAGCTTCGAGAGCTCCAGTAAACAAAACTGCGCTCATGTTTCTAGGCTTATGACGTGAGTGTACTCGGTTGGGGATAGCATGAATTCTGTCCTCAAGTGATATGCTTCTGCCCTCACGCAATGGCTGTAACTTGTCAACTTGTCAGACAGTAGCCAATAAAGCCTGAAAAGCACTCCTTAACCTTTTATAAGATTATATATTGGAATGGTCTATTATTCATTTGAAGGGATGCTCAGGTAATATAAGCAGATGACGGATAGACGAAAAGATAATATAAGTGCAGAAGGATTTCTAATAATTGGTAGTTTGTTGAACTTATTCTCTGAACATTTACTAAGAGAACTACACGTTAATGATTATTTAGGAAAGAAATGGTTATTTGTTGTATTGTTAACCTAATCACTCTTTTGTATTATGGAGCCAAACCCTTTCTTTAGTAAATACTCATTGATGAGTAGTTTCCTTAGGAAATGTTCAGATAATAAGTTCAACTAATGAACATATTATCTAAATATTTCCCACCAAAGATAATGAATTCTTCTGAATTTGTATTATCTTTTCTATGACGTCTGCTTTATATATATTTCCTGAAAATCCTTTCAAATGTATAATAGAACATTCCAACTTATAATTTTATAAGTGAATGGGAAAAAACATTTAGTATGGAAAGGGTTTAATAAGAGCATCACTTTAGCTTTCTCCCATCAACATCATTTCTACTAGTATCTAAAACAGAAGGACTCACCAACATCATAGCATTATAGCAGGATCAGCTTACCAGATTTGAGATATAAATTATTTCATGTTGTAGAGAAATGTGCGGCTGAAGCAACCATGGGCAAGGAATTTCAAGCCATAGGGACATGGGTAGCTGAATCAACCATGAGCAAGGAGGCACAAGTTTCAGAAAGGCCACATTGTTTTAATGGTCACAGATATAACATAAATAATGAAAAAATAGAATTTTGGTAATCAAATAAGATTTTAGCACTTAAAAAGGATTATGCAATAATTCTGTTTCTTGATATTTTATGATGTTTGAAAGGCCACTTTCTGCCCCTCCCCCCATGGCCCCCTTGGTGGAGAGCAGGAGGGGCAAGTGCCCCCTTCTGGCCCCCCTGATCCCACACCCTGCATGGAGAAATTCTTTACCTGATTGAAGTACATTTGCAAACAACTGTTGCCATTGAGTGCCGTTACGGGAGGGTTAACATATGAAATTTCAGCAGTGAAATCAAACCCATACTGCATTCTCGTGCAGGCAGCCAGTCTAATCCAGGATACCTGACGTATAGAATATTAGTGCTAATCTGTTTATTAGACTAGTACCTAGCCTGACTTGGACCGCACCCAAATCACAGTGAAAGGCCATCATTTCAAACATTTGCCTACCTATAACAATATCTTTGTCTTCCGCGAAGTTAACTAGAAATTATTTTTTTTTCATTATGACTGACGAACAGGGATCTTGTTATCCAAATGAAATCGGCACTTGTTCTCTATCTAAAGAAAATAATCTCCCTCTGTCCAAAGCGTTTATCACAAGTTAATTTATAAAATGGCAAAAAAGTATAAAAATAATTGAAATCTAGATGTAATGTAAGATGCAATCATGGTAGAATGGCCCACTTGGGACTATGTATTTTTAAGTTTTGTTCACTTTCATTTGCCTCCTGGTGCCGTTTTATGTATTTTTAGTTACCTTGGTTTTAGGAAGGTAATCTTGAACACAGCTGTTACCCGCTCTTTCTAATCAAAGTTTTTGTTAACTTTCATTTTGCTAACTTCAACCCTTGTCTTCGTCATATCCATGAACCACCATTATATACACCTCCTGGATGCCATCACCGTAATTGGAATTACTGTGTTAGATCTTTGGTTGTTTTTATACCTCATTTGCAGAATGAGGTCTCCAGACTGAGAGGGTGAATGTAGTGATGCTATCCCACACTGTGGGCTAGCGTCACCACATTCACCCTCTGGGAGCCTCATTCTGCTCAGGCCTCAACTGCTATGACAGATCTAGGATCAGATTGAAGTTCACAAGTTGAAGTTGGTGATGTTCACCCATTTATAGTCACCTCGATTATGCATTTTGTCTTCTGCAAATTAGGGGATATAGAAACTGAGCAGAAGGGAAATAGTAACTAAAACAATGTTAATTTGACTCTATAGATACTTCCCAGAAGATGAGGCCTAAGCAGAATGAGGTCCCCAGAGGGTGAGTATGGTGATGTTAGCACGCTGTGCAGGATAGTATCACTTAACCCTTTACTCAATAGAACGGCCCTGTGCCAATGCATTCTCTTATATATGCGAGTCGACCATAGGTCGCCTCGCATATATAAGAGAATGCATTGGCTTAACACATTAAAAATTATAAAATTGTTAAAGAATGTAAGAAAAAATGGTAATTTTTTTTTAGGCCAATGCATTCTCTTATATATGCGAGGCGACCTATGGTCGACTCGCATATATAAGAGAATGCATTGGCACAGGGCATAACTGTAACAATCACAATGTGGTCAAGGAGCCGGTTCCAATGATATCCATATTTGTATGGTTTTATTGAGACAGACCCAAGATAATTTAGGCTGTTGAAGCTTTATTTGGCCGGTTTTGGCCGGTTTGTTGGGTAAAGGGTTAATTCACCCTCTTGGGACCTCATTCTGCAAACAAACTATATCCAGGCTTTGTCTTTATAGTTACCGGGAACTGTTTGATGTTCTGACAGGGAAGTTTATAACATTGAAAAAACAATGCAGCTAATGATATTTCTCAGTTAACACTTTCATGACGGGAGCTTCCTTAATTTTTGCGAAAACCCTGTGCCAATGCATTCTCTTGTATATACGATTTGACCATAGGTCACCTCGCATATATAAGAGAATGTATTGGCCTAACAAATTTTATATTATTTTTTATAATTGTTAAAAAATGTCAGATAAATTGATAAAAAATGATAAAAAAATTGTTAAAGAATTTCAGAAAAAAATGATGAAAATTGTTATAGAATGTAAGAAAATATGATAAAAAATGAAAAAAATTGTAAAAGAATGTAAAAAAAATTTATAACAAAAATTATAGGCCAATGCATTCTCTTATATATGCGAGGCGGCCCATGGTTGACTCGCATATATAAGAGAATGCATTGGCACAGGGTCTTTAATGTTGCGCCAGTGCAGCTCCCATCATGAAAGAGTTAATACCTGTTCCTTTACAATGTATTTCACAGTTACTAAGGTGAAGGTCCAAGCTTGATATTGCATGATTTAGTTGACTTTGGTGTGCCGTTTTTACTTTGCTTCACTTACAATAATTGAATTTCTCCCGGGTAATCAATTCAACAGCTCAGAACATAAAAAAGTTTCCAGGTTTTAAAAGGGTTGAATATGATCTCTAACAGTCTTAAGGCAGAATCAAGATTTATGGTATGATATATCAGGTACCCAGCTTTGGAACAGTGTTCGGTCCGAATAGTCAAACATATTCAAATACAGTAATGCTCTAAATAATCGACTCTTAACCACATCAGAATTATGGGTCATTTTTCAGGATTTAGTCGGAAATATGGCTTGTTGCCATTCATCGGAAAGCTCTCAGTGGGGGGGGGGGGGGGTATGCAAGGGGAGAGAGTGGCCTAGAATGGTCTGTTTTAGGCACCTGAAGTGACTTTCTCAACAGGTGTGATGTAAGCCTGAGTTAGTGTGCCTGTCATTTGCAGAATGAGGTCCCCAGAGGGTGAATTTGGTGAAGCTATCCCGCATAGTGGGCTAGCATCACTAAATTCACCTTCTGGGGACCTCATTCTGCTTAGGACTCATCTTCTCTGGAAAGTTTCTTTATTATAAAATTTCTATAGAAACGTCTTCTCACTTCTTCTCACTTCTCACTGAGAGCTTTCCGATGAATGGCAACAAGCCATATTTCCGACTAAAACCTGAATAATTACCCATAATTCTGCTGTGGTTAAGGAGTCGATTATTTAGGGCATTACTGTATCTTTCTCAATACTCATCATTTTAAATTTCATGAAATTGTCTCCTTTCAGTATCAGGGA
The DNA here is from genome assembly GCA_032622095.1 of Siphonodentalium dalli. Taxonomy (NCBI): domain Eukaryota; kingdom Metazoa; phylum Mollusca; class Scaphopoda; order Gadilida; family Siphonodentaliidae; genus Siphonodentalium; species Siphonodentalium dalli. The sequence goes on from CP136063.1 coordinate 214,951,488, forward strand.
TGGCTCCCTGGCTGATTCAAGGGGAGCTGTTTTAGCTCTCCTGCAGGCCTGTTTTCTTTCGAGAACTTCACTTGCTCCAAAGATTAAACTTGAAGTGGTCACATTTCGCTGTTTCTGTGTAATCATAGGCCACTAGTCATTTCCTGCAAAGTTTAAATAGTGTCAAAACTAAATTATAAAAAGTGTAGTAGGTACTAGATTTCATGATGAAGGAAGTACATTTTGATGGCATTTTATTTCTGGGCTCTTCGACACACTTTAGTTATATCGTTGCATAAACCTGGTTACATACGTCCATCTGCATGAGTCACCAGTGCCTAATATATGTACCCTTATTTCTATGTTTAAACTGATCAAAACTCAACTAACTTGGTCTATCTACACTCATGGTGGGGAATCATGTGGATTCGAAGGTGGTGAGTACCACGCATACAAAATGGCCGATGGGAGTGTAAATGCACAAAAACATAATATATGGGGAACTGACACAAAACATAGCATGTTGACTGTTACGAGCATACGTTAGTTTATTTTTGAAATAAGTTGATACCTTATTTGTTGTTTTTTTCTATAACATTCTGACCAAAGTTGGCAGTCGGAAGTGTGTGGAACACACCAGTCCATGCATCTTGGAGAATCCTTCGACTGGCCACTTTGGTCAGAATGTTAGAGCAAACTATTATATAAATGTGAATTTGGACACAAATGGGGTATCGGCTTGTTTGAAAAATAGTATAGCATCTGGTCGTAGCTGACAAAATACTATGTAATATCCTATATAGTTTATTACCTTTTTCCTTGTTTCCGGTCGCTTTTGCGATTTCTCGGCCATGTTGAGTGATACTCATCAACTCGAAACCACATATTCCCCAAAGTGTACACTATGTAGTTGTACTTGTACTGCTGTGAAGATTGTACTAAAACTGCTCCATGTCAAATTTCTCATATAAGAATAGCAAGTCTGAGTATAAGCCTGGAGCCAACCTGGAGGTTTCAAATTGGGAGAAGCCACTTCTCTGTTTGGTTTTTAGGGAGAAGTGTACTGTTATTAGGGAGAAGTGTACTGTTATTAGGGAGAAGTGTACTGTTATTAGGGAGAAGTGCACTGTTATTAGGGAGAAGTGTACTGTTATTAGGGAGAAGTGTACTGTTATTAGGGAGAAGTGTACTGTTATTAGGGAGAAGTGTACTGTTATTAGGGAGAAGTGTACTGTTAGGGAGAAGTAACAATGACTGAAGTTCAACATACACTATCAACATCACCCTTCATTGATCCAATAAGTATCATGCATCACAAGAACACATCTATAAAACCATTATAATCAAGCCTTGAAATAGTGTGTCTGTCATTTGCAGAATGACGTCCCCAGAGGGTGAATTTAGTTACCCATAATTCTGCTGTGGTTAAGCAGGACCTCATTCTGCTTACACCTCAGCAGAATGAGGTTCCCAGAGGGTGAATTTGGTGATGCTAGCCCGCTATGCGGGGTAGCATCACTAAATTCACCCTCTGGGGACCTCATTCTGCAAATGACAGACACACTATTTCAAGGCTTGATTATAATTAATGAGTAAAAACACCAAAAAAAATCAGTAATTATACTTCAAATATGGTGTTGGGACATAATGCATGCTGGCATATGAGAGAGAAGTCACGCCTCCATGGGACAAATATAGGGAGAAGTGGCACATTTAAGGGAGAATGTCTCCCAAGGCGTCCTTTAGTCTGATACCTTTTATAAGAGCTCAGACTGGAGGACATCGTCGTAAACTAAATTTGAAGTGACCGACCCAATTGAGATGATGTAGGACAACATGACTTGAAGGGTGTTTTGCTTCAATCTAAATAGATTTAACACTTCCATGACTTGAGTTTCCTGAAAATTTGCGAAAACACTGCTATTAAAATGCATTCAATGGTCTAACAATATTTATCTTTACCAGGTAAGCCAGTGCATTCTCTTATGTGAGACTCCCTATGGGAGACTCGCATATATAAGAGAATGCACTGGCGCATGATCTTTAGTGCTGCACCAGCGCAGCTCCCATCATGAAAGGGTTAAATTTAACAATTAACTTTTAATTTAACATTTATTCAAAGGAAATTGTTATGGACCACCCAATGCAAGTAAAACAAAAACACCACTGAGTGCATAAATAGATGCATGATAGCACCCATTCAGATGCTTCAGAGAACATTATATATGTTCTTGTGTCTGTTGGATAATTTTTCATTTACCTCAGTTACTCAATTCAAGAACAGTTGGACTCGCCTGCCACATATGTTTAACTCATATTTTTTAATAGTTACTTATGAAAAAAACCTAAATTATTTTCTTCAATTGAAGAACCCAGTATGTATTTAGCATTTTGTAATTATATTTGAATTGGACAAATTATTTTGTCATTAAGAAGCTAGCTTGTGGTCGGTTGCCGATTATTAGTTGTGCGTATTTCCACCAAAGTGTCGAATAATTTGACTGTTTGCTGATTGTAATTGTGCAGCACGCTGCGTGAAGTCCCCTGTTGGCCCCACAGGTAATTTTAGATCTAATTTGGCGGAATGCTATTGCATAACTCATTTCTCATCCAGTTACTTGAAGAATAACATTTTGCGGAGATGCTTTATGAAAAAATTAAGAAACAATGTCATTCTTATTTTCTGCCATTTACAATCATAAACTATCTTTGTTTTAAAACATTTATCACATTAAATAGGATGATGGAAGCTTCATTCAAATGTCAGAAGTACAACATCGTCCATATATTATATTATATCATAATTTTTAACCCTTACGCCCATTACAGAAGTTGTGCCATCAATGCATCGAATACAATTCAATTAGATCTGATGAAAGTTTAATAAAACCAAGTTTTGAAACAGACAGTTGTACTTTATTTGTTGTGTTGATTAGAGATTTCAACAACGTCATGACTTGAACTTCACGTGCGATGACATATTTAACCCTTCCATGCTGGAGCTTCCTCAGATTTTGTGAAAACCCTGTGCCAATGCATTCTCTTATATATGTGAATCTCCAATAGGAAATAAGCTAACAATATTTACATTGACCTTGTAAACCAGTGCATTTTATTATATATGTGAGGCTTCCTATGGGAGACTCGCATATATAAGAGAATGTACTGGCACAGGATCTTTAACGCTGCACCAGCACAGCAAACATTCATTATTGGAGAACTATCAATAATGAATATAAGAACGGTGTTTATCTTTTTCTCCATGTTCTTGTTATAGTGATTATAGTTATATGTTTTTGCAGACTTTTTAGATTTTTTGCACATTTACCCACTGCGAGTGCCTTGGGTCCCTTTAATACTGGCGTTTCTGGCTGACCATTTAATTGGGTCCATCATATGATTCATATCATAAAGCTAGTGGTCTTGATGCCAGTGGGTGGCCGCGTGATGAACCGGAGTCCAGATTCCAATCAAATTCTCGTTACCATGGTAAAAATCCATATTTGTTCATTTCAAATTATGTAATAATTGAAACGAACTTAATCAGCTGGACTTGCTATATTGACATTATGATGGAAACATAAGCCTGAGTTTAGTGTGTCTGTCATATGTAGAATGAGGTCCCCAGAGGGTGAATTTATTGATGCTATCCAGCATAGTGGGCTAGCATCACTAACTTCATCCACTGAGGAGCTCATTCTGCTTTAATAGGCCTCAACTTCTCTGGAAAGTTTCTTTATAATCAAATTTCTGTATAAACATCTTCACATAGATTTTATTTGTCCCCCGACGTTTCCGTCGGAGGACTATAGAAATGACCCTCGTCCGTCCGTCCGTGCGTCCGTGCGTCCGTGCGTCCGTGTGTCCGTGCGTCCGAGATTGGGTACCTTCATGGTGTAATCAACTCCTCCTACAGTTTTAAACGTAGAGATTTGAAACTCTGGGATATTGTTCCTAACATGTTGGTGATTTGCAACATCTATAAAGCTAATCAAAAATATAATTTTTTCCATATTTTTGGGGGGGTTTTCGACTTAGAAAATTTGGAACATTTTTGCCTTTTGGATGAGATTGGGTACCTTCATGGTGTAATCAACTCCTCCTACAGTTTTAAATGTAGAGATTTGAAACTCTGGGATATTGTTCCTAACATGTTGGTGATTTGCAACATCTATATAGCTAATCAAAAATATCATTTTTTCCATATTTTTGGGGGGTTTTCGACTTAGAAAATTTTGAACATTTTTGCCTTTTGGATGAGATTGGGTACCTTCATGGTGTAATCAACTCCTCCTACAGTTTTAAATGTAGAGATTTGAAACTCTGGGATATTGTTCCTAACATGTTGGTGATTTGCAACATCTATATAGCTAATACAAAAATATCATTTTTTTCGTGTTTGCATGCATTTGTTCATCGGGTTGTTTTGTCCAAGAAATTTTGCGGTGGTTTGCAACATCTATATACTGTATAACATTGTTGCAAATAGTATCCTACAAACAAATCCAATCATGAAGTTTACCACTCGAGTCGGGGGACATGTGGTCTGCGACCTTTTATTCTTTTTTAGTTTAGTTTCTCTATATCCCCAAATTGGCAGACGACATATTGCATAATCAAGGTTCCAAATAGGTGTACATCACAATATTCACCATTTGGTAACCTCGATCTGAGTCTATGTATCCTATAGCAGATGAGCCCATACAGAATGAGGTCCCGAGAGGGTGAGTTTGGTGATGCTAGCCTGCTATGTGGGTTAACATCACTAAATTCACCTTCTGGGGACCTCATTCTGCTAATGACAGGCACACTAAACTCAGGAAACATAAGCAGCTGACTTACCAACATAGAAGCGTAACCTGATGAAGTTAGTAGCATACAGTAATGCCCTAAGTAATCGACTCCATAACCACAGCAGAATTATGGGTAACTTTTCAGGATTTAGTCGGAAATATGGCGAGAGCTTTCCGATGAATGGCAACAAGCCATATTTCCGACTAAATCCTGAAAAGTTACCCATAATTCTGCTGTGGTTATGGAGTCGATTACTTAGGGCATGACTGTAGGAGCGATGTAACATACTGTCATTGTCACCGTAAGTCTATTAATTGTAAGGGTCAGATTGCAGTGGACCTGGGCCTCCTGTCATGATCACCATGACATAGTGATATACAAGACTTGATATAGTGTGTCTGACATTTGCAGAATGAGGGTCCCCAGAGGGTTAATTTAGTGAAGCTATCCCACACGGCGGGCTACCATCACCAAATTCACCCTCTGGAAACCTCATTCTGCTTAGGCCTCCTCAACTGCTATGGGAGACCCAGGATCAGATTGATGTTCCCCTATTGAAGTTGTTGATGCTCACCCATTAGTCACCTCCATTATGAATTGTATCTTCTGCAAATTAAGGGATAAAGAAACTGAACAGAAGGGAAAAAGTAACTAATAACAATGCTAATTTGCAATTATTGATATTTTCCCAACAAGATGAAGCCTAAGCAGAATGAGGTTCCCAGAGGGTGAAATTAGTTCAAAATTAATGCTGTTTTATTATTACATGTATTATTTATTATTATATATTTATTTAAAAAACACATTCTACAGTAAATAGTTTCAATGCACATAAAAATCAACAAAAACAAATATCTGTTCAGTGTCTATATCTGCACAATCGAGGTGAATGTCACCAACTACACCTGGGGAACTTTAATCTGATCCTTGGTCTCCCATAGCAGTTAACCCTTTACCCAACAAACCGGCCAAAACCGGCCAAATAAAGCTTCAACAGCCTAAAATATCTTGGGGTCTGTCTCAATAAAACCATACAAATATGGATATCATTGGAACCGGCTCATTGACCACATTGTGATGGTTACAGTTATGCCCTGTGCCAATGCATTCTCTTATATATGCGAGTCGACCATAGGTCGCCTCGCATATATAAGAGAATGCATTGGCCTAAAAAAAATCTTTTTTTAACACTTTTTATCATTTTTTTCTTACATTCTTTAACAATTTTACAATTTTTAATGTGTTAAGCCAATGCATTCTCTTATATATGCGAGGCGACCTATGGTCGACTCGCATATATAAGAGAATGCATTGGCACATGGCCCTTCTGTTGGGTAAAGGGTTAAGGCCTAAGCAGTATGAGGTCCTCAGAAGGTGAATCCATTTCTTTATCTTCCATTCCACTCTTCTCTTTCATTTTTTCCTGAACACCCCTCAAAATGACCTGTGTCAATGCAATATCTTATATATGCGAGTCGACCATAGGTCACCTCGCATATATAAGAGAATGCATTGGCCTAACAATAAAATATATTATTTTTTATAATTGTTAAAAAATGAAAGAAAAAATGGAAAAACAATTTTTTTTAACGGATTTATTCAGTTTAGAAACTACGAAACGCAATCGGAAAGCCCTCCCTGTTGTGATTAAAATGACCCAAGTCCCTTCCGATCGCATAATAAGTAAGCAGAAAAATTTATGAATAATACCATCACCAATATTTGGATATTTCCGTGACTAAACTACGAAGACGTAGTTGTGGGCGAACAAATTAAAAACACTGATTCGGAACCGGAGTTTATATTGTGCCGACTACGATTACGTAATCGTAGTCAGCCGATACTAAAATGCGGAATCTGTGTGCGCGCACGGTGTATATATAGATTGCATCGCTAGTCACTCAGCGACTATTCATCATGCAGTGTCAACCGGCGAAATTGTTTGCACTATACAATGGATCCATAGTGAATGGTAATGCATTGCAGCAGACGATTGCATCAACTTTGTCATAATAAGAAGCTCCCAAACGTTATAAAACACTAGGCAGAACTATCTATCAGGTGTTTCATTTGTTGTTCATTGTAAGTTATTTCCAAGTTCTCAATTATTCAAATATTTGAATGCCACCATGCCGAATACAGATCACCATTATTAAGTACCTCCAAAAAGACAACACAGTTCGCAATTTAGAATGCTCTTTATTGTCTACCGCATTTGGGAGACGGAAGCATGGCCGCTCTTTATATTTAAATGTCACAATACCACATACAAAATCACCCATGACATCTCGAAATAGATCACGTTTGTAATTGAGGACGTTCTTTATTGTCACGCGGCGAAAACATGGACGCTCTTTATTAGAAGCAATCATTGTATTTTTATAGGCTAACAACAATTAAAAACTTCCTCTTTAGAAAGTCAATATCTACCATTCAAAATGAAAAAAAAAAACGAACAACAAACTCAAACTGAAAAACAAAGCCCGGCTAGCCTTCAATTTAAAAAAAATGTTGTTATGCCAAAGTGCATGCCTAATTAATAAATATTGTAGTTTCGATAGTCTGTTGTGTATTCGAGTGAAATTCTTTTGTGTATGTACTGATCGTATCTTGACTGGAAGGATTTTAGCAGACGGTTCGCAGTCGTGCACTTCTCCACACAAAATGTTTCGTGTGAAGAAACAGACAGGAACATTATTGTGACGACTATAAGCCATCATGATGCATGTACTAGTATAATAACCATCACCTTTTTAATCAAACCCCATTTGTGTTTAATTGTTCTCCTATATCGCACAACGGAATGAGACGAGTATATAAACTAGCTTCCGAAATTTGTACCATACAACGAAGAAGCCAGAACGCCCAACTTGCATTCTTTCAGAAACAGTTCAATTTAGTTTCGCACGAAATTCTGCTCGCTCATTGCATTTCTGCATAAATTAATCTCATTTCACGCAACTTTTATCGCTTCAAAGTACATTTTAGCCACCATTATTCATTATACAATCTAACATTCTAGCAAATCCAGTTCATAATAAGCACATTCAAACAATTTTATTCAATGATCGCTAGTTATCGTTTAAAGGTAATTAATAACCGGCGACTGCAATATATATTTGTATACGTAATTTATCAACTCGTTACGCGATTGGCGGAATTATTTCAAGCTCCACCCACTGCTGTCACCGGTAAGCAAATCAATTAACTTACCACGGCAATGGAGCTGATCGGTCATGTGATCGCACTCACGTGACTTGCACTTCGGATACTTCCGCGATTTTTTTTTATCATAATAATAAAAATACTATTTCTCGATTTTGAATTTTCTTGGCGAAATGGGTCTATTAGACATATATAATTAGTATTATGACGACAAAAAAAATATTTTTTTGACAAACTAATTCCTTTAAAGAATGTAAGAAATAATGATAAAAAATGATATTTTTTTTTTTAAAGAATGTAAGAAAAAATGATAAAAATTGATAAAGAATGTAAGAAAAATTATCAAAAATATACACTTTTATAACTGGGTGGGAGAATTCATTTAGTATTAAAAGAAAGGGTTAACCCTTTCAGTGCCAGGGGCCGATCTCATCGGCCCTAATTTACGGTCTGTAAAATCGGTCCTAAAAACATTTAAAAAAAAAATTTGTAAACAATTGTGAAAAATAATAACAAATGATGAAAAATTGTTAGGCCAATGCATTCTCTTATATATGCGAGGCGACCTATGGTCGACTCGCATATATAAGAGAGAGAATGCATTGGCACAGGGTATATGGGTTGATACAAAAATCGCACCTGGCACTCAAAGGGTTAAACACAAAAAAAGACAGGAATAGCCATCTTAATCATGATCAGTTTGCAACTAACAGCACACCTATTATTAAAATATTGTTCAATATACAAATGTACATGCTTTTCCTCGATTTGTTCAGATTAGCCAAAGACCACGAAAATGACAACTTTAGAAAACATAACCGTAATTTTTCTTAACCGCATCAGTTTGCCCTACCAGCATCATATCAATTCAGCAGGACCCACCAGCATCGTAGTACATTAGCAGGACCACTTAACGAGGGGTGTGTACTAGTATATAGAATATATGGTTAAAGAAGGGTTAAGAACACTGTAACCCTGTATCTATAATATGCGCATCGGTTTGTGAGAGAATACACGGTTAACCCTTTACCCAACAAAACCGGCCAAATAAAGCTTCAACAGCCTAAAATATCTTCGGTCTGTCTCAATAACACCATACAAATATGGATATCATTGGAACCGGCTCCTTGACCACATTGTGATAGTTACAGTTATGCCCTGTGCCAATGCATTCTCTTATATATGCGAGTCGACCATAGGTCGCCTGGCATATATAAGAGAATGCATTGGCCTAAAAAAAATCTTTTTATAATACTTTTTACCATTTTTTCTTACATTCTTTAACAATTTTATAATTTTTAATGTGTTAAGCCAATGCATTCTCTTATATATGCGAGGCGACCTATGGTCGACTCGCATATATAAGAGAATGCATTGGCACAGGGCCCTTCTGTTGGGTAAAGGGTTAAAGAAGGGTTAACCCTTCCATGACTGGGGCTTCCTGAAATTTTTCGAAAAAACCCTGTGCCTATGCATTTTCTTATATATGCTAGTCTCGCATATATAAGAGAATACATTGGCCTAACAATATTTACCTTGACCTTGTAAGCCAGTGCATTCTCTTATCTATGCGAGGCTCCTTTTGGGAGACTCCCATATATAAGACAATTCACTCGTTCTCATATACCCCATCATCACACACTTAAGTATAACTAAGCATGTTCTAATATAGGAATTTACCTAGCAGCCCATGTTCCGCAGGTCGAATATATAAAAACACAACAACGTGTTTCGATCGGTGCTGTAATTACTCAATTGGCACTTGTCAAACTCAATGTTCAGGGAAATTGAACTCATTCAGCGAGATCTATACAACATAGTATTATGATTTTAATGGTATAGGGGATTAGTAGTGCAATCATTTACACTGTGTTTGCTCTTTTAAACAAATTTTTTCAACCGTGGTACAAATTAAAACTGATAGATAATATAATGTCGCGCGCAAATAACCCGATATTACGAGACAATACCTTATGTCCTCCGTAAGATAACGATACAAGACGTATCAATGGGATGCCTTCATGCAGTTAATAGTTTCCATAAATGAAATATTCAATAGATACTTTCATCAAAATTTATATTTTCTGATGGAACAAAAATAATTATGCCGATTGCTTTAATATTTGAAATCTTTTCATTGATCATATATGTTTTTACCAAGACTCAAAGGAAAAATCAGTGAGCTATGAATGAATCCGTAGAGGCTGAAAAAACTATATCACAATGTATTCCTTCTGTGTGGGGTGGATTTATCAGATCGTAATGCCAGCTGGGATTTTTCCACACAATATGCAATAAAGTTCAATAGGATTCAAGGACAATGTTAAAGATAAATGCATTTGATATGAATACAACATCGTCTCTCATTTAACTCCGTGTAAACATGTTTATTTCAGGTTGATTTACATCTATTGCCAGCAAATTTCCATGGTAACGTCAAATTGTGACTATTTAACTGTTGAAGTAATTCCACGAATCGATAGCCGACCTACATCGTTAATACCGCTGGACCCTTCGTTAATTATGAAAACCAAATTTCATAAATCACGAAGGTCCAGTTTAAATCGCATTAAGTGATTCCGGCCGGATCAGACACAAGATACATGATTACTCATGGACCTCGGCAATTTGTACAATCAGCCGACAAATTGGAGAATCCGATGAATTTTTTTTCTGGGAGAAAAAAGCGAGATAGATGGGCATGTCCAGTGAAATTATTTTGTATGAATTATCCATGGAGTATGGAGGATATTGATTTTGCAATATGTCGGAAGCAGCGAAGCTCGAGGAAGCTGATGGTCAGTGGGAGAAGTGATAGCTGCTCTGATCATCATGGGACACCATCTTATAATCACAAAATTTAACTCTTTCAATCCGAAGATTGCTCATTCACAAAAATCTTGGATCACAAATTCTGCCCCATGGGAATTGAACCAGCTTCATATTCAGCTGGGCAGCTTATTGCACTATGTATATTTTTTTTTTATCAGAGAAGTGATAGCCGCTCTGGTCATCATAAGACGCCATTTTATAATCACATAATTTAACTCTTTCAATCTGTTGGTCTCACTTCAAAAAACAACGTTATTTAAAAAAAATAAATTATTATTGAAATCACCTATATATACACAATTTCACCCCAAAAAAACATTGTAATAAAGGTAATTAAAGTTGTTGTTCCTGTTTTCGTTTGGGCGAGGGAGGACATATCAGATAAGGTTAGAATAGAAAAGAATAGTGAAGAGAGTGGGGTTCATAAAATAAAAAATTATGTAAGTACCATTTTAGAGCTTGTTGCTGGTAGGACAAAGTATTGCTGTTAAGAAAATGTACCGTTATTTTTTCTAAAGTTTTTGTTTGGCTAATCTGAACAAATTGAGGAAAAGACAGTCTCTGAATGAATTCTTTAAACATTCAAGAACTGATATACTTTAAGATATTTCAACAATGCCTGTGCTCCTAACAGCACACCCATTATTAAAATATTTTACACTATACAAATGTACATGCTTATCCTCGATTTGTTCAGATTAGTCAAAGACTATACGGTCTGTAAAATCGGCCCTAAAAAAAAAAAAATTGTAAAAAATAATAACAAATGATGAAAAATTGTTAGGCCAATGCATTCTCTTATATATGCGAGGCGACCTATGGTCGACTCGCATATATAAGAGAGAGAATGCATTGGCACAGGGTATATGGGTTGATACAAAAATCGCACCTGGCACTCAAAGGGTTAAACCCCAAAAAAGACAGGAATAGCCATCTTAATCATGATCAGTTTGCAACTAACAGCACACCTATTATTAAAATATTGTTCAATATACAAATGTACATGCTTATCCTCGATTTGTTCAGATTAGTCAAAGACTGCGAAAATGACAACTTTAGAAAACAGAACGTTAACTTTTTGTAACAGCATCAGTTTGCTCTACCAGCATTATAACACTTCATCAGGACCCACCAACATCATAGTAAATTAGCAGAACCACTTAACACAGGGTGTGTACAGTAATGCTCTAATTAATCGACTCCTTAACCACAGCAGAATTATGGGAAACTTTTCAGGATTTAGTCGGAAATATGGCTTGTTGCCATTCATCGGAAAGCTCTCCCCGAGAGCTTTCCGATGAATGGCAACAAGCCATATTTCCCTGAGAGCTTTCCGATGAATGGCAACAAGCCATATTTCCGACTAAATCCTGAAAAGTTACCCATAATTCTGCTGTGGTTAAGGAGTCGATTTATTAGAGCATTACTGTACCCTGTATCTATAATAAGCGCATCTGTTAGTGTGAGAATACATGGTTATGGCTCCATGACTGGAGCTTTCTGAAATGTTTTGAAAAACCCTGTGCCAATGCATTCTCTTAAATATGCAATCACCACAGGGAGCCTTGCATATAAGACTAGCTGGTGGGCCCGACTTCGTCCGGGCTGTTTCCCCTCTGCTTTCATCCGTCGAAAGGCGCGATTTGACCTTGAATTGGCCATTTTGAAGGTCAAGGTCAGGTTGGTGTCACGATTTGACCCGTCCAAAACACTCCCCGGACAAAAGGACCCCTAGATATCAAATTTTGTCGATATCCATCCGTGTTACCCGATTTGACCTTGAATTAACCATTTTGAAGGTCAAGGTCAGATCGGTGTCACGATTTGACCCGTCCAAAACACTCCCCGGACAAAAGTATCCCATAGGTATCAAATTTCCTCGAAATCCGTCAGTTTTACCCGATTTGACCTTGAATTGACCATTTTGAAGGTCATGGTCAGGTAGGGGTCATGATTTGACCCGTCCAAAACACTCCATGGACAAAAATAACCCAATGTATCAAATTTCGTCGAAATCCGTCTGGCAGTTTTTCCGGCCATTGCTAATAAACAGACAGACAAATATAAGTCCCAAAATATATATTAGATAATACATTGGCCTAACAATATTTATCTTGACCTTGAAAGCCAGTGCATTCTCTTATATATGCGAGGCTCCCACATATATAAGAGAATGCACTGGCACAGGATCATTAATGCTGCACCATAATGAAAGGGGACCACATAGCCTGGATCTATAAGATGGACATTGTTAGTGCGAGAATACATGGTTAAAGAATGGTTAAGATCACATACCCTAGATCTATAATACGCACATCGGTTAGTGTGAACCACCACTGAGCATCACCTATTGTTTGCACAGCGGCCGCCACCGTAGCATCTAATTTCACAAAACTGCCGATAAAACTCTGTGAATAACATGAAAAACAGTGAAAGTGAAATATCGATTTCAAAAATCAAAACTTCATCCTGATGCATAAAACGTTATAATAATTATCATCAATTCCGCACACGCGTCAAAAATTCTATATTATAAGACACTGGTGTAATTTGATTTGAGTAACATGAGTGATACTTCGATTGCATATTTTGTTTATGAAAACACAGGGCTGTGATTCGGAATAGCTTAGCATCGTTATTTAAATCGCTTGCAGAACAGTACTGACATTGATGCAATTGACTCGTAAAGGAAATGTCATTCTACTATGAAATTTTCTCGACTACGTTGCAATAAAATATTCCTTTGCGTAATTTGATTTCAGCATTCGCGTCATTTAAATTTCACAAAAACTCGATGAAGATGAATACGGCCTGACAGCATTTCAATATTGAGCCGGCAATTTAAGAAATGTTAAATTTTTGTAGCTGTCAGATACTAAATTGGCAAATCAATCAATCATTGGTTTTTTTTCTTCTCCAACTATAGTCTGGTATCTGCGCACATGGTGTACTTTTTAAGTGAGATATGACCCGGGCGATGAGTGTGTAATGCATTGTGGGGTTTTTTAATGAGTCGATGAAATTTGTATCAATATTTCGCTATCAATCGAGCTATTGATGCAAACTTCAGCTTCATTACTGACAATTAATATTGTTAACTGATTGATTTCCCTTCGTTAACAGGAAAGATAATTGGAAATTTGAATATATGATGAATTAAACTCATCAGTATTAACCCTCTTCTGGCTCAGACCTGTTATATTTTGTGTTTAAATCTGCTTTATTCTGCTCATCAGTTTAAAATAAAAGGAAATTTCAAAAGGATGATCTTGGAGTCGTTAATGAGATATCATTTTTAATGTATTGATTGATTTTTTTAAATGTTGAGAAATGTCTTGTAATTTTACAATTGAGGTCATTGAAAACCCCTCAAAATTGTTGAGAAATAACCTTTAATGGCCTTGAAGTTTTATATGTCTGGTTTAAAAAACATGACGTATTATGTTATTGGTCTTGATGTCAATCTGTCTTGTCATCCGTCCGTTCAGTTTATTAGCACTAGTTATGGCCCTTTTTGTTGGAACTTGCAGTCAAATTTTCGTTTCTGGATGATAACTTTAGTAAGTCAGAACTGATTCGGTAAGTTCCAAGGTACTTTCTGAAATGCCCTGCTTCAAATGGCCAACCTCTAAAAGTTTTGAGCTTGGATTAGTAGCAAACTTTGAACAGATGTATTGGTTTCTTGTGCTAATTAACAGTGAAATGTTGTTAATTTCCTCAATTTATTCTGTAATAATGACCAATGTCATATGCTCTCTGATGCCATAGGAATTTAGCCTGGCATGAATTGAAACATGTTTCTCATAATAATCACATCTTGGTTTGATTTTCATTGGGCCCCACAACTCATGCTCTAAAATTAATGATGCCTTGTGACTCCTATTAAAATCTTGACCCTTGTAAACCTTGGTTAAGTAGAGTTGTGACTTTAGCCAAATTCAGTGCCAAATATCTGTATCAAAGACATGTGCTGTGTATTATTTCACTAGAAAATTAATGCAAATAGTTTATACAACTGGACACTGATCTGGTATCTGTGTGTGTGATGTCCAGATTTTGATGGATGCTTGTATTGATACAAGCATAATTGAAGTATTAGTAATTAGCATACATATCTGGTATGGTCACTCTATGATTAGTTTATATTTAACCCATGGTTACCATGGGACCTTGAAAGCCTGGATAGCCATGTAAAATAATGCCCTAAATAATCGACTCCTTAACCACAGTAGAATTATGGATAACTTTTCAGGATTTAGTCGGAAATATGGCTTGTTGCCATTCATCGGAAAGCTCTCATTGAGAGCTTTCCGATGAATGGCAACAAGCCATATTTCCGACTAAATCCTGAAAAAGTACCCATAATTCTGCTGTGGTTAAGGAGTTGATCATTTTGGTTAATTAAAAAAAAATTGCCTAGGCCATAAATATTTCCTTGGCTAAAAAGCCTGGGACCCACATATGCACATACATGTAATTGCAATCTCTACACATACAAGTATAACTTCAATTCACAAAATTAGAACTCTGCCTGTTATCATCCATGGCATTGGCAGACCTTGATTGGGTCTGGCTTTAATAATAATGCTGATTATCAAAATACATGTGTAATAATTGTCATTGGCATTCAACAATGAATTTTTGCTGTCTGCAGACTTCCACAATGTGGCACTAAGACAATATCTGCAGCAATTTGTTTCAATTTTGCACAAAACATTGGCAGGTTCTGAGATTTGTCTTGGCCAAAAATTTGCCGATGACATTTCTTTTTGCCTTGTCATTTGCCTTGGCTCAGCCGATAGCCGATGCTAATTGACAGGGCTGTGGCCATGTATGATAAGTAACCATTCAAGGCCTGGAAATTGCTTAGATTAACACTATAACGAACCTTTAACTTTTTCTGCACTAAATGGATTCTCCCATTCTAATCACACTGTGTATCTTTAAGAGCTAAATATATCCCTTCTGATAATATGTCTAAGAATTATTATGGCCCTTACCATTGATTCCTGGTACCCTACAGTAACGCCCTAATTAATCGACTCCCTAACCACAGCAGAATTATGGGTAACTTTTCAGGATTTAGTTGGAAATATGGCTTGTTGCCATTCATCGGAAAGCTCTCGGGGAGAGCTTTCCGATGAATGGCAACAAGCCATATTTCCGACTAAATCCTGAAAAGTTACCCATAATTCTGCTGTGGTAGAGGAGTTGATTAATTAGAGCGTTACTGTAGCTTCAGAATAACATCCCTGACGAGGAGGCTTTAGCTCTTTTATTTTTGATTCCGCTTCATCCACTTTTGAGTGTTAATTCGGTGAAGTGGAGATAGTTTTGGCGTACTCTGCATAATAGTTATGAATAAAATTCATTTGAGCCATTAAAAAAGATATTAATGGGGGCCAAGAAACGTGAAGTGAATTTATAAAAGGGGCCAAGCGCTGAAGTGTGAGTCTCTCCAAGCGTCATTAAAAGGTAAATTAGTTTTAGCGCATTTTTAAATCACTCTATACATACAGGCCTAACCTTCAAGTGTTTGATGGAAACTTGTGAATAAAACTGAATGTCTCTGATGTAATTTCCCATAATGAGCTTCAGAATTAACCCTATAGCTACAGTAATGTCTTAAATAATCGACTCCTTAACCACAGCAGAATTATGGGTAACTTTTCATGATTTATTCGGAAATATGGCTTGTTGCCATTCATCGGCAACAATCCATATTTCCGACTAAATCCTGAAAAGTTACCCATAATAATGCTGTGGTTAAGGAGTCGATTATTTAGGGCATTAATGTACCCATGTCTGGTGCATGTTGTATTTCAAATCAAATCAAATCATTTAATCATGGAATGAGTCTGTTTGACTCTTGGTTCCGGTGAAGCTATATATACCATATATACTATATATATACATATATACGTTTTCATAATACATATATAGACTGCCTATACATCGTGATCAAATTTCTGGTATTCCAAATGAATGTCTATGAGAAACTATGCGGTCACCATGCACTGACTCCAGTAAATTGGATGGCCTCAACCCTTTCTATACTAAATACTCATTCCCTTAGAAATGTTCAGATAATAAGTTCAACAAACGTTTGATGAACTTATTATCTGAACATTTCCTACCAATTAACAGAAATCCTGCTGCAGTTTGTTATGCATCTGTCTGTCGTCACCTTTTATTACTTGAACATCTCCCAAATGAATAAATGACAGTTCCAATGTACAGTAATGCCCGAAGTATATGACCCTTTAACCACAGCAGAATTATAGGAAATTTTCAGGATTTAGTCGGAAATATGGCTTGTTGCCATTCATCGGAAAGCTCTCACCGAGAGCTTTCCGATGAATGTCAGCAAGCCATATTTTTGACTAAATCTTGAAAAATTACCCAAAATTCTACTGTGGTTTATGCATGGATTATTTAGGAGATTACTGTAAACTTTTATAGTTGAATGGGAGAATGCATGCAGTATATAAAGGTTGCATTCAAAATAACGGTAAAAGAGATAAACAGACTAGCACCAGTCATATATTTCCGACAATTTATACTCCAGCCTTATTCTCCGCAATATGTTCAATACATCAATGTCCGTCCTGTATCATTTTGTCAATAACTGTAGCCGGTATCAAACAAAATTATGAATTGTTCTCAATTTGGATAATGTGTATTCATTTCAATAATTTTGACATATTAGTAGGATTTGAAGGGATTAAATGAATGAAAAATGTGATTGGGGATGAAAACTGGGCATTAACTGCGGACTTTATCGGTCCTGTTGGCTGTTACGATGGCCCACAAATAGCATTTGATGTATTCATATTTGAAGAGCAGAATATTAAAGATAAAACTCAACTACACGGCAAACATTTCAAGTGGGAGCAGGCTGCTAACACTTCCATGGAAAAAACGCTAATTAACACTTTGTTGCCATGTTTGTCTTGATATGAATTCAAGAACAGATGGCAGGTAGATCCAAAGGGAACAGGGACTTAGCAACAGGGGGGTGTGGGTTTGGGGAGACACGATCAGACACCCCTCAAAACTGTTCTACAGTTTGCCTCACACAAAATCAGTTGGAGATTTCAGACATAAAATATGTTGAAATTGTTCTGATAGTTTGAATTCTAACCAGTATTTAATGTGAAATTCAACATTTTAGACCAACAGTTGAATAATTTCTTACTTTTGGTAAAAAATTATGACGGAAATGACCTCAGCTGGAAAATTCCAACCATATTATTGTGTTGGGTTGGAAATTTCCAAATGTTTGACATGCTAGTTGGAATATTCTAAGCCAAAGCCAGGGCAAAATGAAATTTCCCAGAATTGTCAATTTCAATCTGGTTTTAACACATTCTCTGCCGACTATGAGTTATCTCGTACTTTTTGCATGTAATTATACCCCCACTTTCGAAGAAAATGGGGGGTATACTGGATTGACTGTCTGTCCGTCACACTTTCTCCCTCTGTGCGTCCGTGCGTCCATCCGTCCGTCCGTCCGACCTCATAACTCAAACAACTATGAACCGATTTGAATAATTTTTTGTATGCAATCTCCTTAGGACTGCCTCTCCGCATGATGTTAATTGCGGTGCGGTCCGACTTTCTTTTTTTAAGTTACGCCTTACTTTTCAACTTATTTTGACTTAGAAAATTCTGTCCGACTTAATAACTTTAACAAATATGAACCGATTTCAATAATTTTTGGTATACATGCTTCTCACAACACCCTCTCTACATGATGCGGGTCAGGGTTGGCTTGCACTGTTTTTCCTAACATTACACTTCATTTTCGACTTATTTTGACTTAGAAAATTTGGGGTTTTTTTTCTTGTGGATGCTTTTTTCCCTGGAGTTGTGTGCCTTCTTAGCAGAAGTTTGGTTTGACTGACGAAACACTCGACAAAAGCCATCTTAGATGTTAAGCTTGCGTTTCATTTTCTACCCTTTTTTGGGTTTCTGTAATCATTCGAACAAATATGAACCAATTTGAATATTTTTTTCTGTACAAGCTTCTTGCGACACCATATCGATATTATTAATCCAAATTTTTCTTTAAAGTTAAAAATCTTTTTTGTTGGGTTTACGGATAATGCGGGTTGGAATTTGCCATGGTGGGGGTATGCTAGCACGCGAGTGCACACCTCTTGTTGAATATGGCGTAGGCAGTGAACGTATTAACCCTTTCATGACAGGAGCTGCGCTGGTGTAGCATTAAAGATCCTGTACCAGTGCATTCCCTTCTATATGCAAGTCTCCCATAGGGAGCCTCACATATATAAAATAATGCATTGGCTTACAAGGTCAAGGTAAATATTGTTAGGCCAATGCATTCCCTTGTATATGCGAGTCTCCCTATGGAAGACTCGCATATATAAGAGAATGCATTGGTACAGGGTTTTAGCAAAAATTCAGGAAGCTCCAGTCATGGAAGAGTTAAGGAAATTAAGGCTGGGGAGGGGAGGTGCAAATGAAGAAAGCCTAAGGCTGAAATTGAAAGTTTATTTTTAATCGTTTTATATTATTTGGTTGGACTTTTATGTACTGTAATGCTCTAAATAATAGACTCCTTAACCACAGCAGAATTATGGGTAATTTTTCAGGATTTAGTCGGAAATATGGCTTGTTGCCATTCATCGGAAAGCTCTCACTGAGAGCTTTCCGATGAATGGCAACAAGCCATGTTTCTGTGAAAACTTTGATAATTTCCTAGTTTCAGTCAATTTTGGAGGCATTGGGAACAATTAGAAAATGTTAATATTGAACTCTCAATTGAACATTAGTGACCATAAATTTCTCTGCAATGTGAATTTTAGTTTACGCGTGGGATAGTAATGGTGCAGTTGGCATATATAAGTGGATATTCCATAATAATTCAAGATCCTCCCGATTTTGATATTTTTCTGCATTTTGCTTGCACAAGGCTTACCATGCCTAGATTTAAAGCCTTGTTGACAACAAATCAAATGATCTATTCTGAAATTGACATGGCTATAGGATTTCACTGTCAGATCTCAATTTTGATAGCTGTGGGTTTTGATTCCTATCCATAGAGTTCCATTCCACAAAAGCTAGATTTCACAGATAATCAATGGAAAATGCAATTAAGATACTCTGTGCTACAGGTCTCTCACCAGCATGTTAAAAGAGTGAAACCAGCTGACCTACCAAATCATGATTTTTTCAACATTTTAATGGTCTGACAGACCAAATTACAGTGGAATGGAAAAAGAAACAATTCCGGAGAAGGCATAAATACGGAATGGGGCATAGGTTCATAACCGAAACAGTTGCTTAGCAACTAGCATCAGTTTTTGTTTGATAATTTAACTAGTTGGACATAAAACTTGTAAATTTTGTAAAAATTGACATTTGCTGTTTGGAATCGGCAGCACATGGCCGGTCTATCAAATTTTATCTTCTTCCATTGTAAATTACTCTTTTGTTTGAATGTTACTGGGTTTATCCTGCTTCTAATAGCCTGGGAGTGGTGCCTGGATGGCTGAAACATTTGGTGAATATCTCCAACGTGCCCTTCTATCTCTTTTTCATCAGACATAACAGATGTTCAAACTTAACTGTTATTTGCATTATTTTTAGTGGCAAAGGTTGAATTTAAGAAACAGCCGGTAGTTTTTGCTATAGAACAATAGAAAGAGGTCAGCTCCAGGGCCATGACTGGGACATATAGAAGATGTGCCCCCCCCAAAATAAATTTCCAGCTCTGGGTCTGATGAGAAGCCTCATTTATTTTTTTCACCATTTTCAACTTTAATGAATGCAAACATCCTGTAAAATTATGGGGGAACCGAGTCACCACACCAAATTTGTTTTGTGTGAAATTCTACAGTATGTTGTTCGGCATTTGACACTTCTATAAAATGACGTTCATTGCATATATATATATGGCAATAATAAAGAGTGTTTATGTGAAAATTGAAATCTGCTAATAAATTTCTGTTAATTGGTCTGTCCTTTAACCCTTTACCCAACAGAACGGCCCTGTGCCAATGCATTCTCTTATATATGCGAGTCGACCATAGGTCGACTCGCATATATAAGAGAATGCATTGGCACAGGGCATAACTGTAACTATCACAATGTGGTCAAGGAGCCGGTTCCAATGATATCCATATTTGTATGGTTCTATTGAGACAGACCGAAGATATTTTAGGCTGTTGAAGCTTTATTTGGCCGGTTTTAGCCGGTTTGTTGGGTAAAGGGCTAAGAGTATATGGAGTCTGTATATAAGTATTTCATGTATTATTAACCTATTTTCAATCTTAGAACATGACAAAAGCAATGAATTTCCAGGTTTATTTTGAGGACCGAACATTATGCGCCGCTTTATTTTTTTAAGTAAATAATTCTGACCGTGCTCTTAAAGATACAGAGATACACTGTGACAAATATGGCTTGAACTAATTAACAAGCCAGACATACTCATTAAGATTCAGTAGAAAAGTTTCGCAGACAAAACAAGTCAGACTTATGTCCAGTGATTGAGCCAGAGTGGTAAAATTTGCATAGATACGTTATGTATCAAGTCAGATTTTAGCTTTAATGATGACACGACCATCACCACTCAATGATATAAATGTCTATAAACAAAGGGTGGGACATTCTGTGATTTTAGGCTGAGAATAAAGAAGTCTTATGATCTACTGTTATATAGAACTTGTAGAGAATCTCATTAAGTTGACCTATAAACTAAGCAAAGTGCTGGTTTTAGCCTTCATACAGGACTTAGTAATTTTCTGGAGGAATTTCTGGTGACATGATAGATATATCAGAATTTATATGGAGGCACGGACTCGGCCCTTTCACCGAGAGCTCCGAAGCTTATCAGTCTGAACATGGGTTTGAATATTGACATAGAACTGATATGTCATGATATTGGAACAGCACAATGCACTTCCTATGAAATTGTATTTGTGACCATACAAAAGCCTTGAAATAGTGTGTCTGTCATTTGCAGAATGAGGCAGAGGGAGAATTTAGTGATGCTACCCCGCATAGTGGGCTAGCATCACCAAATTCACCCTCTGGGGACCTCATTCTGCTTACACCTCAGAATGAGGTTCCCAGAGGGTGAATTTGGTGATGCTAGCCTGCTATGTGGGGTAGCATCACCAAATTCACCCTCTGGGGACCTCATTCTGCAAATGACAGACACACTATTTCAAGGCTTGACCATACAATTACTGGAACTGGCATATGTATATCAAATTATGGAGGCATGGACTCAGTATGAGTGTTCATTGCTTCAAATATGCTTGCTCCAGTGAGTGTGAACAAGCTGCATGGTGCATTTAAAGTGATGTGAAACACTCCGGTAAGGTGATCAAATATAGAATGGAGAATAATCTTGCTCAAAGTAGTTATTTTTACAAATATTGTATCCAAATTGACAACATACACCATCATTCTTATATATTAATTAAATGCAGTAACTCTTGATGGCAGAATCATTTTTCGTTAGTTTATCGCCGATAGTTGCATCCCAAATCGAGAAGTAAATATTTACAATTGATTGTAGTTCAGACAGGGGCGCCGGAAGAGGGGGGGGCAGAGGGGGCAGCCCTTGACCAAGGGGGCGAGCGGGGGCAGGACTTGCCCCTTTTCTGGAGACAGAAAATGCTTTTTGTGTGTTTAATCTCGTGTTTTTATAGCAAAATGTGACTTTTTTGGTCCAAATACCACCAATTTCACAAGGAATATTAATTTTTTGTCAATTTTATCACAAAACGGCCATAAAAACCGACAAATACCATTAAAATAGGGATTTTTGCCACAATGAATTTATGGTTATTTTCCCGAGTTTGCGGAGAAAATGCCCTTTTTTGCGGAAAAGTTCCCTTTTTGTAGGCTCTGCCCCCCTGCCCTTGGATGCTTCCGGCGCCCCTGAGTTCAGATGCTGTTTTCTATGAATGTTCCGGTCGATTTGCTTGACATTTTTGGCTATGTTAGTTGAATGATACATTCATCCAGTTTGCATAGCGCCTGAATACTAATTAAACTCTTATCAGTTTCACTCATCCGAACAAGTCCATAATATGTCTTTAATTTACCAACAGCGGTATCTGGGCAAATTTGTCAGTTGCTTTCAGTGGGGTCAGTGGTTTTTACATGCAGTGGAGTGATTTACCTGTGAAATTAACCTTTGCACTGTTTTTTCTCCACCTGTTAAACTGCTATGGCTTAGCAGCCCTGGGAATTAGCCTAGGAAATAGGCAATGCCCAGGTAAAAGCAGAGGTAAAATCAGTTTGCCTAGGAAATTATATTGCCTAGGTAAATTAAGTATACAATTCTAAAGTCTACTAGTCTACAATTTCTTTGATAACTAATCATAATCAATTGCCTAGGTAAATCTGTTTTTGCCTAGGCCGATTACTTTCTCCTAGGCAAACATATTGCCGAGGCATCTTTTCCGTAATTCCCAGTGTTGGCCTAGCAGCTGAAATTACGTTAAACCCTAATAAACCAAACAAACCAATGTATTGACTTGAAGCAATCGTCCAGTTTTATTGTCGAAGGTTCCTCGTCATTTTGACCAAGACAATATGATGGGCCATTAATCTGAAGAAAGTCATTAGTCAAATGGGTCAGATTTTATTACCAATCTGAGGCTATTATTTTTGACCAGTTCTGAAATAAAAATTAATGGCTATTACTAGTATTAAAGAAGAACTTTATTTCTCTGAAGATTTCCACACATGCCTTAACACTTCCTATACTAAAGCATCATTGATGAGTAGTTATCCCTTAGGAAATGTTCAGATAATAAGTTAAACAAACGACCATAGGTCATTTATTGAACTTATTATCTAAACATTTCCCTCAATAAATAGGACTTCTTCTACACTTTTGTTTATCAAAGTATAGGGCTTTCTTTTTGCAAGGATATTATTCAAAATGGTGATTGTGTGGCAAAATATTGTATTTTCGGCATTTATGTTTACATTTATCTAAAAATGTGTCTTTTTCTGCAAGTAGTAGTCCCCCACCTTGCCCATGGTTGCTTCTAGCTGTCGCCCCTTAGAAATCATCATCTGAAAAATAAGCAAATGATTGAGCAGTTCCCCTTAATTTTGAGCGTAACTGTATCTGATGAACAGTCATATCTCATTATAGGGGAATTTGTGAAGATGTATATTGACCATTTGAAATATTAATTTGGAGTTAAAACAAACAGGTGCCTGGCCTGCCACACAGGAAAGTAAATATAATGTGTGTTCTAATCCCCCAGGGTTTCAAATGAAATTTGGTGAAAATTCAATTCAAATTTCTATGTGCTGGAATTTCTCTCTCTCAATTACTTTGGTGAATTCCATAAATGATGGGAAAATTGATTGGATAATTAACCCACAAAGTGCCAAGGTGACATTAATATATGACTACTGACATGATTAATTTTGAGCCCACGCTTTCTGTGAATCTTGGTCAAATGAAATGAGGGAGAACCAGTAACCAGGTTCACACCGCCATTGAGTCCAGGATAACGCAGGAGCACTGGATCCATTTTATTGTAGGAGCAGTTGGTTCAGATTAGTGCTGATGTTGTTCCAGATTATCGCAGGGGCATTGATTCCAGGTTTCCACATTGTGTCCTGGTTAAATCAGGAGCATTGGATTTTGATTGTTGCCTGAGTATTGAATATAAGTTGACACCAGCATAGGGCCCTGTGAAATCTCAGGATTCACAGGGCCCTTCACTGGCATTGTGTCCAGGTTAATGCAGGAGCAATGTGTCAAGGTTAATGCACGAGTATTGTGTCCGGGTTGAGGCAGGAGCCTTGCTCCTGGTATCACAGGTACATATGGTTATGATTTTCACATTGTGTCCAGGTTAATGTAGGTGCATTTTGTCCAGGTTAATGCAAAAGCATTGTGTCCAGGTTAATGCACAAGCATTGTGTCCAGGTTGAGGCAGGAGCCTTTGCTCCATAGTAACGCAGGAACATTGGGTTCTGATTTTCGCATTGTGTCCACGTTAATGTAGGAGTATTGTGTCCATGTTAATGTAGGAACATTGTGACCAGGTTAATGCACAAGAATTGTGTCCAAGTTAATATAGGACCATTGGGACCAAGTTAATGTAGGAGCATTGGGACCAAGTTAATGTAGGAGCATTGGATCAATGTTATTGAAAGAGTTGTTGCAGGGGCATTATTAGATCCAGGTTATAACTTATTGCAGGAACATTTCTCCAGGTTATCTTGGCATTGGTTTCAGGTTAATGTCGGAGCATTTCTCCAAGTTATCTAGGCATTGGTTTCAGGTTAATGCAGGAGCATATCTCGTAGTTATCTAGGCATTACGTTCAGGATAATGCAGGCGCATTTCTCCAGGTTATCAAGGCATTGGGTTCAGGATAATGCAGGAGCATTTCTCCAGGTTATCTAGGCATAGGATCCAGGGTATCACAGCATTGTGTCCAGGTTATTGGAGGGCAAATTGATCATGATTATGATGATTATCGCAGGGGAATTGTACCCATAAGGCATGTACATCATCATGTTTTGGGTGATATATAGACAATAGTTAACTGTTAAAATTTTTAGAAATGCCACTTCAGTTAACAGAATTGATTAATTGCCCAAAAATAATGCTAACCACTGTCAACTATAGTATAATATTGCCCGAAACATGTTATTTATCAACATGTTGTTCGACAAAATTTGGCCTTATTATCAACAGAAAGCCTCTTGATTTTAGAGTTATCCATCTTCATCTGCAATTTGGTCAGAGACCGTCGGCACGTCGACTGTTTACTGGGCCGCTAATAATTCTCGATGATGAAAATTCATAGATTTCAAAAATCGATTTATAATAACTCGGTGGGTTGATAGGTTGGTTCCTCATCTTGAATCAAATATTTTTTTACCCCCGAATCCAAATAAATAGTAGTGGCGCTTAATCGGATTATACATCTTTATTATATTTCATTTGATAAGAGGCCCATCCATTTTCGACTTCCTCTGAAAGTATATTGATCATTTCATCTCCAATTTCACAAATATGTCACATATCTGAATTTGTGTCATTCACAGAAATGCACAAGATGAAAGTAATCTATATGTTTGCAGCTTTGCACCGAGTTTCAATTTGTAATTCCGGAAACACATAAAAGCAAATTGTCATTATTTTAATCACCAAGCTACCTTAAGGCTATTAGATAAAATGTCAATTGTTGCTTTGCATATTAACGCAAAATTTTATCACCACAAGGGTGCTTCATTGACAGTTTCTCGTTATGGTAATCAACATTTTATTTTAACTCTAGTATCGTGTTATGCACATTTTTATTCTGAGTCCCGTCAAATTGCTTTCTGTAATTTTAATATCGGGAAAAAGTGCAGAGTTTTAATCCGCACTTCAATCTCGGGTTGCATTGATTGTTATCCTTTCGTGTTTTAAGGAGGTACAGTAATGCCCTAAATAATCGACTCCTTAACCGTTTCAGTGCCAGGGGCCGATCTAATCGGCCCTAATTTACGGTCTGTAAAATCGGCCCTAAAAAAATTAGATTTTTTTGGGTTGAATTTTTTTTGGGTATGCTTAAGCATGCTATAGCGAATTTAAAAACAAACTGGATAAAACCTTAGGGGCATGTTATAACTCAAAACTATCACCAAGTATTCATTGTAATAATTTTGATGCCCATGAAAAATGTAAGATTCCCTGGCACTAAACCTACAAAATAAGTATGTTAAGGCCAAAACGAAGAATACCTGTGTTTAGGGTAACCCGCCCGCCCCTACTCAATTCCATTTTATCGTTTTTCAAAAATTTCCTTGCAAATATCGTCAATTCACGAAAAACGGAAGTGCTGCCATTGTTGTTGTAGTATATTCGTATTCCCTCATCATTGTTCGGCAAACCTCGCCGATTTCTCGAAAGCGGAAACCAGAAAACACGCGATATGTATTAACTAGCAAATCGAAAGTAACCGGATATTTTGCCGATTGAATATGGCGGAAACACTTCCGTGTGCGGATAGATCCTGCGTTTTAGCTATTAAACTTCACAAATGCGTTCATATGAATCAGAATAGAAACATCATGGCGCCTGTCAACTATGGCACAGACATGTTGTCGTGCGTGAACCGGTACCACAGGGATTCTGAACTGACAGAAAAGGACATAGTAATAAAATGTCAGATTAAAAATAATTCTGTACGTCACGTTCGCGTTGCCGCATGTATGTGCCATATCCAATGGAGGAACTCTTGTTAAATTCACCTTCTGAGTTGAATATTTCGCAAAATTTTTCGACGGGTCAAATTGTGACCCCGAACTGACCTTGAGCTTCAAAATGGTCAATTCAAGGTCAAAGCCCGGATAAAGTCGGGTCACCTTCTAGTTCTATATATAATATCATTTAATATCATGCTGTATACATGTCATTGAACTTCTGTAACACCATTAAACTGATTAAAGCTACCATGACATTGATTGGTGTGACAATGACTTGCCCAAGCTTTATACGAGTGACACTGGCAGACGATTAGAAGGCACGAATACTTAAATACTATCCCCCGTGAAAAATAAAATGAAAAAATAAAATAAAATGAAGTACTGCCCGCCCGCCCCTGTTTTTTTCCTTCATGTTACCCTAAACTCAGGTATTCTTCCTTTTGGCCTAAAGAATATAAGAATTTTTTTTTTAAATTGTAAAAAATTGTAAAAAATAATAACAAATGATGAAAAATTGTTAGGCCAATGCATTCTCTTATATATGCGAGGCGACCTATGGTCGACTCATATATATAAGAGAATGCATTGGCATTTGTATATGGGTTGATACAAAAATCGGACCTGGCACTGAAAGGGTTAAACACAGAAAAATTATGGATAATTTTGCAGGATTTAATTGGAAATATGGCTTGTTGCCATTCATTGGAAAGCTCTCAGTGAGAGCTTTCCGATGAATGGCAACAAGCCATGTTAGAGTATGCGATAAGCAAAACACTCAACACCAGGGAGACCCCACTTAAGGAACTTTGGTTAGAAATTCCACCAATTTGTTTACAATATAACAATACAGTGCTTGCTAATCCATGCCTCTCAAGATTTCGGTGTTGAATGGGTCAGCGTGAATCACTCTCCTAAAAAAATCGACATGGTGTTGAGTGTTTTGCTTTATAATGCTCACTATTTACGTGCTGTATATAAACAAATGATTGGCTCACACAAAGTGTGTTTGTGGATAATACACATTCATACTATCATTATACTATATACTATTAGTATATCCTTGAGGAAATTTTTCATAATGTGGTAACTGTTATTTAAAAATTATAACCTATAATGAAGGCCATCATTGACTTTAACCCTTTGAGTGCCAGGTCTGATTTTTGTATCGACCCATATACCCTGTGCCAATGCATTCTCTTATATATGCGAGTCGACCATAGGTCGCCTCGCATATATAAGAGAATGCATTGGCCTAACCCAAAATGTTTTTTTGAATTTTTGAATTTTTTTTAGGGCACTCTACAGACCATAAATTAGGGCCGATGAGATCGGCCCCTGGCACTAAAAGTGTTAAAGATACAGCTTCGTTTCAAGAAGAATTAAATTTTTTAAATTAATCATGAGTATCAATGGAATAAAGGCATCTCCACACCACCTTAAAATGCTCCACTAACATCTAGGCCACTGATGCTTTCAGCACCAACAAAACCAATTAAGAGAATTGAGTATAAAAATAAATGGGCCAGAGGCAGAATTTTTATATTTGATCTGTGTACAGGTGGAGGACAGTTTGTCATAGGAGATAAATGGATGGAAGTAAATTGATTACGGCTGTTTAAATAGCCTCGTTGAATCATTTTGATTAAAATACCTGGAATCATGGATAAAATGGATGGCAGGTTCAAAAACAAATTCTGACTCAGGTTCTGTTTAGTCTGAACAAGGGACATAACTCTATTGTTTCACAACAGTCAACTCCAAGCCTTGAGATAGTGTGTCTGTCATTTGCAGAATGAGGTCCTCAGATGTTGAATTTAGTGATGCTATCCCACACAGCGGGCTAGCATATCCAAATCCACCCTCTTTAAACCTCATTCTGCTTAGGCCTCAACTGCTGTGGGAGACCTAGGATCTGATTGAAGTTCTCAAGTTGAAGTTGGTGGTGCTCCTCCATTAGTCACCTCAATTATGAATTTTACCTTTTGCAAATTAGGGGATATAGAAACTGAACAGAAGGGGAAATGAAACTAAAAATAATGTTAAGGGGAGGTCAAGTGACCAATTTTGAATGGGGAGTTCCATACAAATCTCCTCAGCAAAAGTTATATATGAAGCTGTTGTCTGGGAACTAAAGCAGCCATATCATTAAACAGTCACAATATTTAACTGGTGGCTCAGCTTGGTAAATAGGCACTTTTTGTTATAAATTTATTTTTGATTTTTTTTTCTGGAATTACAACACTTGACCTAGTTTTGAAAAAAGAATAAAAAAAATAAAAAATAGATACATAAAAATTTTAATGGCACAAATTCCAAGCCGAACCCCCATATAAATGTGCATTGTTTTCAATACCGCACAAAGTCACAGCCAGAAAAATTTGCAACTCTAACTTTTGTTACGGAGATTTGCATGCAAATGCCCATTCAAAATTGGTCACTTGACCTCCCACTTAATTTGAGACTATAGATTCTTCCCAGAATATTAGGCCTAAAGCAGAATGTAGAAAACATGGGTTAATAGTTGACCAGTGTCCGATGGAGATTAATGGATCCAACTCTGGATATAAAAATAATACAATGTGATGGTCAATATGCCAATCTTTGATCTAATTACAAGAAACATTTAATGGTTTTTATGGCAAAAAATGAGTAGATGTAAAAGATACACGCTGGATGAATGGTATTATTTGATGTGAGTGATACACAGGCTTATAACAGGCCTTCTTTAATCAAACAGCAATAACTGACTTAGAAATTTGATGTCTCCGGCTGTCCAAGCAATAAATTTTGCTGCTACAAAGATATGAGGGCATATATAGCCGTAAAAACCCATCCTGAGTGTGGCACATATAAAAGCCATGATTTATACTAATTGCAATTTTTTAAACTGACAATGAGGATACAGGTAAACTAGATATATACTTGTACAATATAATGGTCAACAAGACATTATTCAGTAAGTCTCATATATATATGAATATTAATAAAATCAGTTGATATTTGTTCAAGTTATTGAGCTACATGTAACATGATCAAAATTAAAGAAAATGAACTAAGTAAGGGCTGTAACTTTGGCCCGGTTTTCAAACTCGATGAAGATATTGTTTAGCAAATATATACCGGCTGATATTTGTTCAAGTTATTGCGCTATCGCAGTCTGTAGATGCCCTCCACCAACCCAAAACCGACCTTGCCAAACTATAGGTCTAGTTTTTAGAAAAACTTGACCAAAACTCATATATATGCAAAACCAATATTTTTGTAATATTTCTGAAAACAGTGAACCTAAACTCCCCAGAAATGTAATTGTTTTATTATTCATTCGGTCAAAATTAAAGTGGTTGGCCTCACTTTTGGTCCAATATCAAACACTAATATGATAATATTAATATGATAATATGCAAGGCATATAGAACAACCCCGATATGTTAATATAAGGGAAAGAACCTTGCTGGGGATCACGTACAGTAATGCTCTAATTAACCGACTCCTTAACCACAGCAGAATTATGGGTAACTTTTCAGGATTTAGTCGGAAATATGGCTTGTTGCCATTCATCGGAAAGCTCTCGGAGAGCTTTCCGATGAATGGCAACAAGCCATATTTCCGACTAAATCCTGAAAAGTTACCCATAATTCTGCTGTGGTTAAGGAGTCGATTAATTAGAGCATTGCTGTAGTTGTGAACCTATTTAGGCATAAAGCATGGTAATAACCCAAATGCTTGATTAATATTGTAGACCATTTGGATGCGAATAGACTTTGGTATCTACCTATTACCTATACTGGACCCAGAGATCAGCGCATAGCAGGGTGACATGATGGTTGTTATTACAAACCGTACATTATAAGTCTATTTACTCTTGAATATAATGGGACCCTTCCTAAGATGCATCAGTTAGAGGGTTGTGGGACACACAATATAATGGGGACCCTAACAGATGACCTGACATATGCTGTGCCAAAAGTCACACGAGGTCATACCAAGTTGTATAATTCTGGGACATACATGGTATTCGTTTGATTGATCCGTCTGGCATGGCCGGGTCTCTGATGGTTTGAGCCCGGAACACTGCTCCTTTCAATATAATATTAGTAAGTATATGTGATTTGTCATTGCCCAGTGCCCAATCTTGTCTGCACTAATTCCTATGTTGTATTTTATAAGGTATTTTTTTGGTGTTGGGGTTATTACGGTTTACTGTCATTTCAGGTGCTCGGCCATGTCACGACGTCAGTTTTACAGGTGCAGGAAAGGCCGCTCTCAACAGCACCATTCATGTGGCTAAATTTAATTTTAGTACAATTTTATTCGTGTGGCTAATTTCTGTTAACCCTTTACCCAACAGAACGGCCCTGTGCCAATGCATTCTCTTATATATGCGAGTCGACCATAGGTCGCCTCACATATATAAGAGAATGCATTGGCTTAACACATTAAAAATTATAAAATTGTTAAAGAATGTAAGAAAAAATGGTAAAAAGTGTTTAAAAAAGAGTTTTTTTAGGCCAATGCATTCTCTTATATATGCGAGGCGACCTATGGTCGACTCGCATATATAAGAGAATGCATTGGCACACGGCATAACTGTAACTATCACAATGTGGTCAAGGAGCCGGTTCCAATGATATCCATATTTGTATGGTTCTATTGAGACAGACCGAAGATATTTTAGGCTGTTGAAGCTTTATTTGGCCGGTTTTGGCCGGTTTGTTGGGTAAAGGGTTAAGTGGCCAACCACAGAACAGATTTTCAATGGACTCTTCAACATGCTCTATTTAGAAAACGGTCACTTAATATCTTGAGAATGACTGTCCATGCATGTGATTTTGTGTCCATAAGACTCCATATTACCATCTGAAATTACAGTAATGCCCTAAATAATCGACTCCTTAACCACAGCAGAATTATGGGTAATTTTTCAGGATTTAGTCGGAAATATGGCTTGTTGCCATTCATTGGAAAGCTCTCACTACCATCTGACATTTCCGATGAATGTCAGATGGTAATATGGAGTCTTATGGAGACAAAATCACATGGACAGTCATTCTCAAGATATTAAGTGACCGTTTTCTAAATAGAGCTTTCCTATGAATGGCTTATGCTAGCCTAATATGCCCCGCGTCATACAAACTAAGTCCTTTCTTTGGTATAATGACCACACCAGATGAATTTATATTCCACAATAAATTTTATTGCATTGCCTTGCACACTATGCAATGACCCTTAAACGTGCA
Source organism: Siphonodentalium dalli (assembly GCA_032622095.1). NCBI lineage: Eukaryota > Metazoa > Mollusca > Scaphopoda > Gadilida > Siphonodentaliidae > Siphonodentalium > Siphonodentalium dalli. The sequence continues at coordinate 214,983,710 of CP136063.1, forward strand.
CTTGTTTGCATGTTAATTAATAGCATGTTCCAACTGTAGACTGCAGTGCATTACTATAACACCCATGTTTCTGAAGCATGTTATGTCAAGTCTTTGAAAGCATGGATTGACTGGATCGACTTTCAGCCTGTCTTAACCCTTTGAGTGCCAGGTCCGATTTTTGTATCAACCCATATACCCTGTGCCAATGCATTCTCTTATATATGCGAGTCGACCATAGGTCACCTCGCATATATAAGAGAATGCATTGGCCTAACAATTTTTCATCATTTGTTATTATTTTTTACAATTTTTTACAATTTTAATAATTTTTTCTTATATTCTTTAACAGACTTATTTTGTAGGTTTAGTGCCAGGGAATCTCACGTTTTTCCATGGGCATCAAAATTATTACAATGAATACTTGGTGATAGTTTTGAGTTATAACATGCCCTTAAGGTTTTATCCAGTTTGTTTTTAAATTCGCTATAGCATGCTTAAGCATACCCAAAACAAATTCAACCAAAAAAATGTTTTTTTTTTATTTTTATTTTTATTATTATTTTTTTTTTTAGGGCCAATTTTACAGACCGTAAATTAGGGCCAATGAGATCGGCCCCTGGCACTGAAAGGGTTAATGAGATTTTGGCATTCAAATTTCACAACCTCGAAAAGTGGTTGTCGAAGTCACTTGAACACATATCATATCATATTTATATGGGGATGCCGACAGGATTCATATTGAGCTAGAAGAAAATTACACATAGCTCAATCGCTATAATTATCGGATGAGTTATTTAAATTGGTGAAGAAAACATTGAATTTTATTAGTCGTTTCTTGAACTCATTATCTGGACATTTTCCACCAATCAATGTAATCCTTCTGCACTATTAATGTTATCAATTTGTCTGTCTGTCATCTGCTTATGTTTCCTGAACACCCCTCCAATGGAATAATAGACCATTCCAATGCATACTTTTATAACTGGGTGGGAGTCTGGGAGAATCCATTTATTAAAGAAAGGACTAACTGAGCTGTTTCTCTCAGATCAAAGGGCCCATGTACAGTAATGCCCTAAATAATCGACTCCTTAACCACAGCAGAATTATGGGTAATTTTTCAGGATTTAGCAGGATTTAGTCTGAAATATGGCTTGTTGCCATTCATCAGAAAGTTCTCACTGAGAGCTTTCCGATGAATGGCAACAAGCCATATTTCCGACTAAATCCTGAAAAATTACCCATAATTCTGCTGTGGTTAAGGAGTCGATTATTTAAGGCATTACTGTAGCTGTTGGTAGGTTGCATATATGACCTTTCGAATCAGGTGTATTCATTTCGAATCTCATCTCGAAATCAAATATAATCTAGATAACATTACATATGTTCTGCCATCGGACATTATCGTACATGTGTAAACATGACTGAAGAATCAGAGATTTAGTTTGATTCAACCTTTCTATACTGAATGGATTCTCCCACCCAGTTATAAAAGTATACATTGGAACAGTCTATTATTCATTTGGAGGGCTGTACAGGAAACATAAGTAGATGGAAGACAAACAAAAAGATAATAGAGAAGGGTTCCTATCTGGTGTCTATTACACCACCCCTAGTCAATTGGTCCTGCTGATTCTATGATGCTGGTGAGGTCCCTGTTGATTTTCTATGATGCTGGTGGGGTCCCTGTTGATTTGCTATGATGCTGGTGGGGTCCCTGTTGATGTTCTATGCTGGTGGGGTCCCTGTTGATTTTCTATGCTGGTGGGGTCCCTGTTGATTTGCTATGATGCTGGTGGGGTCCCTGTTGATTTGCTATGATGCTGGTGGGATCCCTACTGATTGTTTTATGATGCTGTTGGGGTCCCTGTTGATTTGATATGATGATGGTGGGTCCCTGCTGAATTGCTATGATGCTGGTGGGGTCCCTGTTGATTGGTATGATGCTGGTGGGGTCCCTGTTGATTTTCTATGATGCTGGTGGGCCCCTGTCGATTTTCTATGATGCTGGTGGGGTCCCTGCTGAATTGCTATGATGCTGGTGGGGTCCCTGCTGAATTGCTATGATGCCGGTGGGGTCCCTGTTGAATTGCTATGATGCTGGTGGGGTCCCTGTTGATTTTCTATGATGCTGGTGGGGTCCCTGTTGAATTGCTATGATGCTGGCGGGGTCCCTGTTGATTGGTATGATGCTGGGGGGATCCCTGCTGATTTTCTATGATGATGGTGGGGTCCCTGTTGATTTGCTATGATGCTGGTGGGATCCCTGTTGATTTGCTATGATGCTGGTGGGATCCCTGCTGATTTTTTTATGATGCTGTTGGGGTCCCTGTTGATTTGATATGATGATGGTGGGGTCCCTGCTGAATTTCTATGATGCTGGTGGGGTCCCTGTTGATTTTCTATTATGGTGGTGGGATCCCTGCTGAATTGCTATGATGCTGGTGGGGTCCCTGTTGAATTGCTATGATGCTGGTGGGGTCCCTGTTGATTGGTATGATGCTGGTGGGGTCCCTGTTGAATTGCTATGATGCTGGTGGGGTCCCTGTTGATTGCTATGATGCTGGTGGGGTCCCTGTTGAATTGCTATGATGATGGTGGTGTCCCTATTGATTGCCATGATGCTGGTGGGATCCATGCTGATTTTCTATGATGATGGTGGGGTCCCTGTTGAATTTCTATGATGCTGGTGGGGTCCCTGTTGAATTGCTATGATGCTGGTGGGATCCCTGTTGATTTTCTATGATGCTGGTGGGGTCTCTGTTGATTTGATATGATGCTGGTGGGGTCCCTGCTGAATTGCTATGATGCTGGTGGGGTCCCTGTTGATTTTCTATGATGCTGGTGGGGTCCCTGCTGAATTGCTATGATGCTGGTGGGATCCCTGCTGAATTGCTATGATGCTGGTGGGGTCCCTGTTGATTTGCTATGATGCTGGTGGGGTCCCTGCTGAATTGCTATGATGATGGTGGGGTCCCTGTTGAATTGCTATGATGCTGGTGGGTTCCCTGTTGATTTGATATGATGCTGGTGGGGTCCCTGTTGATTTTCTATGATGATGGTGGGGTCCCTGCTGAATTGCTATGATGCTGGTGTGGCCCCTGCTGAATTGCTATGATGCTGGTTGGGTCCCTATTGATTGGTATGATGCTGGTGGGGTCCCCGTCGATTGGTATGATGATGGTGGGGTCCCTGCTGAATTGCTATGATGCTGGTGGGGTCCATATTGATTTGCTATGATGCTGGTGGGGTCCCTGTTGATTGCTATGATGATGGTGGGGTCCCTGTTGATTTGCTATGATGATGGTGGGGTCCCTGTTGAATTGCTATGATGCTGGTGGGGCCCTATTGAATTTCTATGATGTTGGTGGGTCCCTGCTGAATTGCTATGCTGGTGGTGTCCCTGTTGAATTGCTATGATGCTGGTGGGGTCCCTGCTGAATTGTTATGATGCTGTTGGGGTCCCTGTTGATTTGCTATGATGCTGGTGGGGTCCCTGCTGATTTTCTATGATGCTGGTGGGGTCCCTATTGATTGCTATGATGTTGGTGGGGTCCCTGTTGATTTTCTATGATGATGGTGGGGTCCCTGTTGAATTTATATGATGCTGGTGGGGTCCCTGTTGATTGATATGATGCTGGCGGGGTTCCTGTTGATTTTCTATGATGCTGGTGGGGTCCCTGTTGAATTGCTATGATGCTGGTGGGGTCCATGTTGATTGGTATGATGCTGGTGGGGTTCCTGTTGATTTTCTATGATGCTGGTGGGGTCCCTGTTGAATTGATATGATGGTGGGGTCCCTGTTGATTTGATATGATGCTGGTGGGGTCCCTGTTGATTGCTATGATGCTGGTGAGGTCCCTGTTGATTTTCTATGATGCTGGTGGGGTCCCTGTTGAATTGCTATGATGATGGTGGGGTCCCTGCTGAATTGCTATGATGCTGGTGGGGTCCCTGTTGAATTGCTATGATGCTGGTGGGGTCCCTGTTGATGTTCTATGATGCTGGTGGGGTTCCTGTTGATTTTCTATGATGCTGGTGGGGTCCCTATTGATTGATATGATGCTGGTGGGGTCCCTGTTGATTTTCTATGATGATGGTGGGGTCCCTTTTTAATTGCTATGATGCTGGTGGGGTCCCTGTTGAATTGCTATGATGATGGTGGGGTCCCTGTTGATTTTCTATGATGCTGGTGGGGTCCCTGTTGATTTTCTATGATGATGGTGGGGTCCCTGTTGATTTGTTATGATGGTGGGGTCCCTGTTGATTTGTTATGATGGTGGGGTCCCTATTGATAGGTATGATGCTGGTGCAGGGACCAGCCGAGAGGGCGACGTGGGCGACTTCTTCGCCCTAGCGCCGTCCGCTTCGCCTTATTTTTGCAGTCGGGCGAAGTTCAAGTCGCCCTGAAAATTCCAAAGTTCACTGACGAAAATCGGCAAAATGCCCCAAATAATTTATGATAATTTACAACTGTCAACTGTGATTGCACACAATACTCCACTATCAGGGTGTATCAGGGTGTTATAAAACAATTAACACCTGTATTGCTCCAATCTGGAAGCATGTTGACAACGGAGTCTGATTACTGGCAGCTGTGAAAACATCGTCGGGCCTCAAGTGTTAATTTGGTTGTTGTTATTTTTAGATTACCGTGATTGCCACACCTTGCAATGAAGATTACAACTCACACCTCTCACAATGTGGCAATTCATCACTCCCTCTATGGAGTTTGGTTAAAGAAATTTTAAAACAAATTCATTTGTGAAGCATATTAAAATTTCAAACGGGATTACTTACAGAGCGCAGTAAAAGTGTTCATGATTCGTTTCGTTTCGGTTTGATAAATATTGTTGGCATTTTTAAAAACCCGAAAAATATGAAATAAAATCCTGTCATTCTCCCACAATTACGATATAAAATGCTGCTATCCTCTCACAATTATGTTTGGGTATTATTAATAGTTATTAGGGTCATGAAGTGAACATAATGACTACATATTTCAACCATTGTTTCATAAGTTTAATTGACATATTTCATCTCTCCTATTTTCGTTCTATAGCGACTCCTGTCGTAGTACTGATCAATTTAAATTTTGTAGACTCACTTCGCCCTATAGAACGGCCACTTCGCCTTATTTTTATAGTAGGGCGAAGTCATTTCGCCCTGAAAATCTGGTCTAGGCTGGTCCCTGTGCTGGTGGTGTCCCTATTGATTGCTATGATGCTGGTGGGGTCCCTGTTGATTTGCTATGATGCTGGTGGGGTCCCTGCTGAATTGCTATGATGCTGGTGGGGTCCCTGTTGATTGGTGGGGTGCCTGTTGAATTGCTATAATGCTGGTAGGCCAAAGCAAGTACCTTTATATTATTTAATTTGATTACAGGAGCTGCGCTGGTGCAGCATTAAACATTTTGCAAAAACCCTGTCCCAATGCATTCTCTTATATGCGAGGGCAAAAAATTGAGGTAAAACTCCAGAGTCGAGCTTAGGGAGTCTCACATATATAAGAGAATACATTGGCCTAACAATATTTTATACATTGACCTTGTAAGCCAGTGCATTCTCTTATATATGCGAGGCTCCCTATGGAAAATTCGCAAATATAAGAGAATGCATTGGCACAGGATCTTTAATGCTGCACCAGGGCAGCTCCAGTCATCAGAATGCATTGATCTAACAATATTTACCTTCTTTACCCTTCAGTGACTGGAGCTTCCTGAAAATTTGTGAAAACCCTGTGCCAATGCATTCTCTTGTATATGCATATATATATAAGAGAATGCATTGGCCTAACAATATTTACTTTGACCTTGTTAGCCAGTATATTCTCGTATATATGTGAGACTCTCATATATAAGAGAATGCACTGGCACAGGATCTAATGCTGTACCAGCGCAACTCCTGTCATGAAAGGGTTAAGGATCAGAGGAATTACTCAGGCACTATTCTACACAGTGTGTGCCTTTTCGCTGGTGAACAAAGATATTCAACAAAATATATCATATATAAATTATCATCATCAAAACAGCCATGTGATCCAAAGTCAAATTTGATCATGAAAAAATGTGTAGTATCTGATTCTTGATAATCAATGTATCACCTTCATCAATGATGATTAGTTGATTACCATAGACATATCTTACTACGTATTTCCTGAATAAAGCCTACAATAGCATTTACAGAGAGCCCTGGGTTCAAACCTCAAACGGATTCAACAAGAAGCCATATCTATTTGATGCCAAATGAAAAGGTTTATTCTAAAACCACAAACACTTGAAGTAAAATGCTTCCTTTGTGGTTAGGGAATCATTCGGTCTGACTTATTGAGCACGCCGAACAAAATCACTTCCTCCATTCAACGAATACGGCTTCAGAGAGCAAGAATGTGTGATTTCATCTCTTAATGCTGATTCAAATTGAAATCATCCGTCAGTTGCGTAACAGCGCGAACAGGAAACCAAACATGTTTGAAGTCGATATTTAAAGTGACGGCGTTCATTGATTCTAACAGTAGAATGCGCGTCTTCAATAAAATAATTACAAGCTGTGCATTTAAACTGTTTCGTACTGCAGTTTAACAGGCAATTAAAAACAAATTTCTCTCACTTTTTTCATTTGAAGCCAGAATGAATATCTTTCATTGAGTCAGGTTCTCAGACAGGGTAATAAGGTATCTATCTGTCCGTTATTGAAAGTCAGGTGTAGTGTTTTCAGAGAGAAGATGTGAACATAATCGAGCCCGCAAATAGTGACAGGGACTAGCCTAGAAGGTGACTTAGGAGACATCTTCTCCCTATAATTTGCCACTTCTCCCTATTTTTGTCTCAGGCAGAAGTGACTTCTCTCTCATATACCAGTATGCCTATATCCAAACAGCATATTTGAAGTACAATAATGCCCTAAGTAATCGACTCCTTAATTCTGCTGTGTTTAACCCTTTACCCAACAAACCGGCCAAAACCGGCCAAATAAAGCTTCAACAGCCTAAAATATCTTCGGTCTGTCTCAATAGAACCATACAAATATGGATATCATTGGAACCGGTTCCTTGACCACATTGTGATAGTTACAGTTATGCCCTGTGCCAATGCATTCTCTTATATATGCGGGTCGACCATAGGTCGCCTCGCATATATAAGAGAATGCATTGGCCTAAAAAATAAAATTCTTACATTCTTTAACAATTTTATAATTTTTAATGTGTTAAGCCAATGCATTCTCTTATATATGCGAGGCGACCTATGGTCGACTCGCATATATAAGAGAATGCATTGGCACAGGGCCCTTCTGTTGGGTAAAGGGTTAATTCTGCTGTGTTTAAGGAGTCGATTACTTAGGGCATTACTGTATATTCTATAATGGTTTTATAATTGGGCTATTGTGATGCATAATAATAATAAATCATTGAAGGGTGCTGTTAGGGTGTACATTGGACTCCAGCCATTGTTACTTCTCCCTGTTAACAGTCCACTTCTCCATAATAACCCAACAGGGAGAAGTGACTTTTAAACCTGTAGGCTGGCCCCTGAATAGTGTGTCTATCATTTGCAGAATGAGGTCCATAGAGGGTGAATTTAGTAATGACACAACAGGCTAGCATCACTAAAGTCACCCTCTGGGGACCTTATTCTGTTTAGGTCTCATCTTCTGGGAAGTATTTATAGTCTCAAATTAACATTGTATTTAGTTATTTTTTTCCTTCTGGGAAGTTTCTATATCCCCTAATTAGCAGAAGATTAAATGCAGCATAATCGAGGTGACTAATGGCTGATTATTACCAACTTCAACTGGGGAACTTCAATCTGATCCTAGGTATCCCATAGCAGTTGAGGCTTAAGCAGAATGAGGTCCCAAGAGGGTGAATTTAGTGATGCTTAATGACAGACACTATTTGAGAATTGGTTATTGTTATTGGTTATTTTATTTAACACATCAAATTTCTAACAGATGCTTCTATTTAACAGGGTCCCCATTATATTGTGTGGTTGATTTTTCTATGACATAGAAAATTGGAATAGGAAATTGAAAGTGCAATCTGGTTTCCCTGCACAATTTATCTAATTTATGGGTAATTTCAATTAGTAAATTTCTCCAAAAATTCAGTGGTTTTCTTCAAAATTTGTAAAATTTCTTCAAAATTTGTAAAATTTCTTCAAAATTTGTAAATTTTCTTTAAAATATTTGTAACAATTTAATCTGAAATATGACAAGACATTTCTACAAACGCACATCAACATATCACTTCTCTCTTTATTATCTTTGAAACAAATCACCAAGTATATCTGGTGCCACTCAAACATAGGCCATGGCATGCACTTGCATAAGAGATACATCATGCCTGTAATCACTAGATTTATTGGGCTTCGTGTTTCATTTAGTTTCGGGTAAAATATTACATAGATATCATCACAACAAATATAAAATATGCTCATAATAGCTTCATAGTTGAGATAGGAGCTGAGCGCTGCATGCTGTTAAATGGTCATCAGTGTTCACAATCACCAAGCACTAATGCAGTAATAAAGTACGTGAAATAAAAAGGTTTTAAAGCTGCGAATCAGGAAAGGAATCATATAATGCAACCATGTTTCCCAGCACATTTTATACAGTTTCAGGGTAATTTTGAAATATTAGAATTTTTCATTTCTCTTCCACAATATAAAGGGATTTAAAAATTTTAATTAAAAGAATTATTATTTATATTGGAATATGATGAATAAGGCATTTCTTTAAACTAACATCATCAACATATCACTTTCTATCACATATCACTATATTATCTGTGAAAGTAGATCTGGTGTAAGTCAAAGCGGGTGGCATGTACTTGCATAAGAGATACAACATGCCTCTAATCAATAGATTTATTGGGCTTCGTGTTTCATTTAGTTTCCGGTAAAATATTACATAGATATCATCACCACAAATATAAAATATGCTCATAACAGCTTCAAAGTTGAAATAGGTGCTGAGCGCTGGTGTTAAATGGTCAGCAGTGTTCACAATCACAGAGCACTAATGTAGTAATAAAGTACATACTGGCAGCGAAATAAAAAGGCTTTAAAGCTATGAATCAGGAAAGTAATTTTAAAATACAGCCAGGTTTCCCAGCACATTTTATGTAGTTTCAAGGTAATTTTGAAATTTTGAAATATTTTAGGGGGAATTTTAACTTTTTTCAATTTTGTTCAAAAGATTTAAAATTTTTAATTAAATTATTTTTTTTATTTATATTGGAATATGATGAATAAGGCAATTCTTTAAACTAACGTCATCAACATATCACTTTCCATCACATAACACTGTATTATCTGTGAAATATGACAACCATACCAAGTATATCTGGTGTAAGTCAAACGCGGGTGGCATGTACTTGCATAAGAGATACAACATGCCTCTAATCAATAGATTTATTAGGCTTCGCGTTTCATTTAGTTTCGGGTAAAATATTACAGGGTGTTCTCCAGATATCATCACCACAAATATAAAACATGCTCATATTAGCTTCATAGTTGAGATAGGTGCTGATCGCTGGTGTTAAATCATCATCAGTCTATAGGCTGCCAAATAAGATGCATGTTCACAATCACTGAGCACAAATGTAGTAATAAAGCGGGCGCTGAAATAGACAGCGACAAACATGTGTGAAATGGTTGTTCATCATAGTACAATGGGTACCAATATCACGAGAGCCCCCCCACTGGCTCAACAGAAAGGTGCATAGTGCATTTATAGGCTGTCATAATCCCTACAGTGATGGAAAACTCTGATTGATTCTCAATAAATGCGAATGTGGAGACCAATAAAAGGGCAAGGGGGGTGGGTAACCTAATTTGTATATTTTTGATAAATTCTTTTTTTTTATTGAATAACAAGGGAAGGGAGGGAATTATCTAATGCCTAATGTGCTATGCAACTAGGGCTCTGCGAATCGATTTGATGCGATTCAAAATTGCTCGTTTGAGTTGATTCCATTCGAAATCGGCAACCATGATTCAGAGTTCGTCGAATCTTTGGTGACAGGTGCATTTTCATGGTTTCTACAGACTACAATGGTATTACCAGAAAAGAAAATTCACTATAGTAACGTAGTAAATGACTTAAACTCACGCAGTTGATTGTCTTGTATAATAAAACAATAACCATTTATTTAAACGAACATCCAGAAATGTAATCCAATGTATACTTTTACAACTGAATGGAAGAACCCTAAGGGTTAAGTCTAATCAATATTTAATTTAAATTGATAAAACACACTACTTCAGGTTTAAACGAAGCTACAGCATTATTGACAGTATTATATTGATCTCTATGCTATTAATTGGGAACTAACTTCCTTAAAATACAAATGTTTTTCTGTTGACAGACCCCCGTGTGGTGTGTGAAATGAGTTCATTCCCATAAAGTTTACCAAGGACCTTTTAAATTCATGTCCGCATCACGAAATCAATAAATTTTAATGCCATGACATCAATATTTAAAGAATTCAGTGAAATAATTTCGACTGATGATTGAAATTATTGAATTATGTACCCTGGGAGACTAATTATCTAGGTTAGATTATTTTGTTTAGAGGGAGGCTTCACTATAGAAATGTGTGAGTATCTTCTCAATGATCGGAAGTAATCTCGCACAAATCAACACAATTCAAGTGTAACTGAACTCTTTAAATATTGATTTTTTTTGTGTTTGATGAATTTAAATTTGCTTATCCCAGATACTATTCTATATGCGTCAAAATTTATTTGCTCTTCTAGAATTAACCCTTTCAGTGCCAAGTTCGATTTTTGTATCAACCCATATTTCCTTGATCATTTTTCAAATTTATTGATTATAATAATGTGATACATTGATGGAAAGAGCTCTAAAGAGCTGATGATTGAAATCACATTATTATAATCAATAAATTTGAAAAATGATCAAGGAAATATGGGTTGATACAAAAATCGGACTTGGCACTGAAAGGGTTAAATCTGAATCAGCTTGGCCTATAATGACACATATTGTGAGATATTTTCCCCTGGATCTTCCTCCCTCTTAACCCTTTAGATACTAAATGGATTCTCCCTTTCACTTATAAAAGTATACATTGGAATGTTCCATTATTCATTTGGAGGGATGTTCAGTTTCAAGGGCGTAGTTTTAGGTACGGCTGGACGGTTTTGGCCGTACCAATATTTCACCAAAAAATAATAGGCCCAATATTACCAGCCACGTTCTCCAATCACTTGATAAATGACGCACAACGTGTTACAATGTGATTCAGTCAAACATTTAACCATCTATATATAGGTAACCCAGGTTATTTACGTAGTATTATGCCTCGAGTTCATTGGGTATATACGTCAATCGATTACATTCCGACGTCGAACAATGCATGCACGAGTTATGTACTGCGCGATCAAAGGGGCATAACCGAATGTTTTTGTCGCGCGTTATTTGAAATGGTAATCGCTGAAAGCTACGATGCCCAGGGAGGGTTCAATGCTAGTTCGGCCATAGTTTTACTATAGTCTGACTATATATATCCCTGCACCAGGCTTCGTGACTTTCAGTTATCACCATCAAATGATCAATTATGTCAACTAAAAATTTGAAACAGAAGAAACTTTTGAATTATTTCAAATCAAATGTTACTGTTAGCACAGCTAATGAAAACACAGGACAAGATCAAGTTATGCCTGGTGTTGATTCTGTCGAACATGAACAAATGCTATCCGAAACGGCCAATACTGGCGATAAAGCTAAGAGTATGGCCACTGAGACTGAATCCATCAGACCCTTGTCTAGTGAACATGAAAATACTACTAGTAGTAGGCCTATACCGCAACCCAAAGTCGTATTTATGAGGTTGGCATCGCCGAAATGGAAATTACCCTGGCAAATGGCAATAACCAGCCAAGAAATGTGACTTTCCCAAAACGAACATTTGGCAAGACAGCTCCCGTGTTGAGGTCTTTTCAATCGGCTTGGTTTGATAAATGTTCGTGGATTCACTATAATGAAACATCTGATGCTGCGTATTGTGGAATTTGCATACAAGCCTACCGAGAGAAGAAACTATCGTCGCATAAAGTTGAGCCAACATTCATAAAACGAGGCTTCGTAAATTGGAAAGAAGCATGTCGGTCCCGCCAAGGTTTTAACGCCCACGAATTGTCAGATTGTCACAAAGAAGCGTATTATGCCAGGAACATCTGATATAGGTGAATAATTGTCTGTTGCCCATTATGAGGAGAAGGCCTTGAACAGAAAATGTCTAATCGAAATAATGTCCTGCATAAAGTTTCTTTGTAAGCAGGGCTTGGCATTTCGTGGTCATGAAGATTCTAGGTCAAATTTTATGCAGCTTTGCCAACTCCGGGCAGAAGATGACCCACAATTTCTTGCATGGTTGAACAAAAAATACGACCACTTTGTTCATGTTTTCAAAATGATTGTCTCATCATTGTCATGCATATCATTGCGTTGACCAGTGTACTATCGCTTAAAAGTAAGTACTCTCATCATACACGCGAATTGACAAAGTGAATGGATGTCGGTTAAAAGCGCTCTAGATTTACTCGTCAATGAGTATTTAGCCCTTCCGTGACTGGACCTTCCTGAAATTTTGCAAAACCAATGTGCCATTGCATTCTCTTATATATTCGAGTCTCCCATAGGGAACCTCGCATATATATGAGAATACATTGGCCTAACAATATTTACCTAGAACTTGTAAGCCAGTGCATTCTCTCATATATGCGAGGCTCGAGATCCCTATGGGAGACTCGCATATATAAGAGAATGCACTGGCACAGGGTCTTTAATGCTGCACCAACGCAGCTCCCATCATAAAAGGGTTAAATCATGACCATGTCAGTTTTGTTGGTGGAGAAATCTGCATAGAATGTTATTTTACTATGAACCTTATGCTCTTGCATGTAGAAACCACTGTTCCCTGGTAAGAAACTGACAAACATGCCGAGATATGGCTTGTTGCCATTCAGTGATAGCTTTCCTATGATTGGCAACAAGCCATATTTCCGACTAAATCCTGAAAAGTTACCAGGATTTAGTCGGAAATATGGCTTATTGCCATTCATCGGAAAGCTCTCTTTTCCGAATAAATCCTGAAAAGTTACCCATAATTTTGCTGTGGTTGAGGAGTCGATTATTTAGGGCATTACTGTAACTGAAGTTACTCTCCCGTTGAGTATAACACCAATTCAAACTTATTGTGAATAGAATCTTCTCTGCTGCTCTCACCCGGCCGCTTATTCGATTTGAGATTCAATTCAAGTAAACCCCTGATTTGCAGGGCCCTAATATAAGTTCAATATCTCTGTTTATAGAGACATAGACTTGAAATAGTGAGCCTGTCATTTGCAGAATGAGGTCCCCAGAGGGTGAATTTGGTGATGCTAGCCTGCTGTGCGGGATAGCATCACTAAATTCACCCTCTGGGGACCTCATTCTGCAAATGACAGACTCACTATTTCAAGGCTTGAATATAAGTACAATATCTCTGTTTATAAAGACATAGAGAATAAAACCTCCATTTCAGTTTTATCTTCAGGGGTCCCATTTAATTCAATAAAATAGGTGACTTAAAAGTCCTTCTTGTTCAAGCCGAAAGCCTTGTCCCCAAGGCTCATAATAATTAATTTTTAACTGACTGTCAAAATGACAGGCACCAAATGGATGGTGTTGGTTATTTCAAAATGGTGCCTGTCAAATTTTCAGATGTAATGTATGAGACAGTATTTAAATTTCCAATCAACTTATCATTCGTCAATGATGCGTACATTTTAGTGAGCATTCAAATGCCACCTAGGAAAAACCCATGTTATTTTTGTTTTCAAAAGATCAAAAACTTTACGTCGATTAATAAATACACATGTAATTCAACATAATTATATTCACTATGAAGTGATCTGAAATTAAAAAAGAACTATTTTTTACTTTCAATGTCCTATTTGGCCATAAGTGGCTCCTTGGACAGATAGAGATTGTTTAAAGAATTGCATTGGACAAAATGTCCAACATATACAGAAGTGCACTGGACATCGGACAATGACCGTGACTAGCCACTTATTTTGAGCCTTGCTTGTCCCATATAATTCCAAGGAGATATAGCATCAGACTCTAGCCAAATCAGAATCTTATGAGTCAGGCAACTGGGAAATGGGAACCTCCATGAAAACTAGTGTCTCAAAGGAGCGGGGAAACATGAGGATTATGTGAAATATGGGGAAATTGTGGAAGTTTGTGGAATGAGGTGCTTCAATATCAGCCATGGGTTTTATCTGAAGCATTTTTAATGTCATAGACGCTGGTTAATATAGTGCTGTATGAATATTAGGTCCCTAGGTGCCACTTACTTATATACTGTCATCACTCACACAAACGAAAAACATTTACAATTTCATTTCAATAAATTGACTTGAAAGCCTTTGTGACAATGAGAATAGCTTTATTACTAAACAATGTGTTGCTTTATCTTCGGAATATATTCCCTCCTTATATTTTTTACTTCCCATCAATGGTTTTTGTGGAATTAACCCTCTTATACTCAAGTCTTGGTTGAATATTATTCCCTCAGTACTTATAGTGCCTGCATGCCGTCATGATCAAGCCATGAATATCTACTTTAGCTACAGTAATGCCCTAAATAATAGACTCCTTAACCACAGCAGGATTTTGGGTAACTTTTCAGGATTTAGTTGGAAATATGGCTTGTTGCCATTCATCGGAAATGTATGTTGAACTTATTATCTCATTTCCTAACCCTTTCATGATGGGAGCTGCGCTGGTGCAGCATAAAAGATCATGTGCCAGTGGATTCTCTTATATATGTCAGTCTACCATAGGGAGCCTCGCATATATAAGAGCATGTACGGGCTTATAAGGTCAAGGTAATTATTGTTAGGCTAATGTATTCTCCTATATATGCAAGGCTCCCTGTGGGAGACTCGCATATATAAGAGAATTCATTGCCACAGAAAATTTCAAGAAGCTCCAATGGAAGAATTACCGGTAATAGAAATTCTTCTGCACTTGTATTATGTGTTTGTCTGTCTGTTGTTTTCTTGTATTTCCTGAACACCCCTCCAGAATAATAATAGACCATTCCAATTCACTCCAGAGAATTTAGCCGCTCCAGTGTATGATGTGAAGGTCGTGACCTCTCAGTGGATTATGTGGTCATCTCTGATCCCGGCTGAGGTGGTTGATGTATTATCGCGACTGCATGCACATGGTAAACAATCTATTCTCAGGGTATAGTCATGTGCATGTTTTTGTGGATTATCTGGTTGCACCACACTGCTTGATGCTGTCCCAGGCCCACGGGACAACCAACACGGGTTCAGCCGCGAGTGTAAAGAAGACGAGAAAGACCCCTTCACACCGATGTACAGTAATGCTCTCAGTAATTGACTTCATAACCACAGCAGAATTATGGGTAACTTTTCAGGATTTAGTTGGAAATATGGCTTGTTGCCATTCATCGGAAAGCTCTCCCCAAGCGTGCCATGCACTGGGTGGCTAACCCTGCCCGTGGTTACCTCTGAGACACCCACTCATTATAGCGTGCCATGCACTGGGTGGCTAACCCTGCCCGTGGTTACCCCTGAGACACCCACTCATTCTCACTGTAGGGACACTGCGAGGATGGCCAGGTGGAGACAGAGGCGATCTGAAATGCCCAGATCACTCTTCTCATTCAGCCACAGACAGAGTACACCCACATCCAGATTGTGACGTCAGCAAGTGGGTAATGGTTCAATGACTATAGCCCGGGTGATAGTTTGGTCGCCGGGCAATGGTCAAAACTACTCTCTGTCACGTGATGGGACTTCATCCAATCAAAAGACAGTGTGGCCTTTTGTGTACTCAACATATATAATAAATCAATTGATTTTTCTCTGTTTTCACAGCCTGGAATGATGAGTTCTGCAGCAAAGATGGTGGCTGACTCGACGCAGAAAGATGAAGATCTGACAGAGAAAGGGAAGAAGAGAAAATCCAGCGATAGGAAGAAGAAAACAAAGAAAACAAAATCATCAAAAAAGAAGGTACATAAAATGCAAGGTTCAAAGGGACACCCAGCTTTGAAGTGTCTGTTATTTGTCGAATGAGGTTCCAGAGGGTGAAGTCTGTTATTTGTCGAATGAGGTTCCAGAGGGTGAATTTAGTGACGCTATCCCGAAAGGTGGGCTACCAACACAAAATTTACCCTTTGGGAATCTCAATCTGCTGAGGCCTCAACAGCTATGGGAGACCAAGGATGAGATTAAAGTTCCCCAGTTGAATTTGGTGATGTTCATCCATTAGTCACATCGATTATGCATTTTATCTTCTGCAAATTAGGGGATATAGAAACCGAACAGAAATAAAAAGTATTGCTAAAACCAATGTTAATTTGAGACTATAGATACTTCCCAGCAGATGAGGCCTAAGCAGATTGAAGTCCCCAGAGGGAGAATTTAGTGATGCTAGCCGGCTGTGCATGATAGCTTCTCTAAATTCACATTCTGAAAATTTCAGACACACCATTTCAAGGCTTGTTAATGTGATGAATCTCTTCATGTATATCCCTTTCTATACTAAATGGAGTCTCCCATCAGTTTTTAAACGTATACATTAGAATAGTCTATTATTCATCTGGAGGAGGTTCAGGAACTATTAGCAGACGACAGACAGATGAAAAGATAATGCAAGCACTGATGGATTACTATTAGTTGGTGGGAAATATTCAGATATAAATAAGTTTAACCAAAAAACAACCTTGAACTTATTATCAGAACATCTCAAGCCGTGAAATAGTGTGTCTGTCATTTGCAGAATGAGGTTCCCAGAGGGTGAAGTTGGTGATGCTACCCCGCATAGTAGGCTAGCATCACCAAATTCACCCTCTGGGGACCTCATTCTGCAAATGACAGGCACACTATTTCAAGGCTTGGAACTACTGAATCATACTGATCAATGAGTATTTAGTATAGAAAGGGTTTACTGTACACACCCCAAATCCTGTCACAGCCAACCCATTACAAATTACCTCTTTAACCCACTCATGACGGCAGCTGCGCTGGTGCAGTATTAATGACCCTGTGCCAGTGCATGCTCTTATATATGCGAGTCTCCCATAGGGAGCCTCACATACATATGAGAATGCACTGACTTACAAGATCAAGGTAAATAGTGTTAGGCCAATGCATTCTCTTATATATACGAGGTGCCCTATGGGAGACACGCATATATAAGAGAATGCATTAGCCCAGTGTTTTCGCAAAATTTCAGGAAGCTCCAGTCATGGAAGGGTTAATTTTGCTCTATGGTGGGAAATGTTCAGATAATAAATTCAATAAACGACCCATGGTAATTTGTTGAACTTATTATCTGAACAATACCTGGGGGAACTACTCATCAATGAGTATTCAGTACAGAAAGGGTTGATGTATGGTGCGTAATAGTTGTAAAGGGAAACATATCACTTTGTTCTGTTACTCAGTATTGGTTTATCTGTTTAGTATAAAATCAATGTTTGATCTTTTTTCAAAATAAAGAGCACTGATATCAGCAAGCCTTGAAATAGCGTGTCTGTCATTTGCAGAATGAGGTTCCCAGAGGGTGAATTTAGTGATGCTACCCCACATAGTGGGCTAGCATCAGCAAATTCACCCTCTGGGGACCTCACTCTGCTTACACCTCAGCAGAATTAGGTTCCCAGAGGGTGAATTTGGTGATGCTAGCCCGCTATGCAGGGTAGCATCACTAAATTCACCCTCTGGGGACCTCATTCTGCAAATGACAGACACGCTATTTCAATGCTTGGATATCAGTCATATGAAAAAAGGTATGTGAGACTTAAAAATCTGGGTTTATTTTCTCTGAAAGGGTAAGAAACCACGGCTTGGCTTTGACGATTCAGAAGATGGTGACGATAACTCTGACCTTGATCTGAAAAAAACGATGAAACCAATCAGCAGCTACTTACGAGACAGACAGGAAATGCTGGAGCAGATGTTCCACTGTGTGCAGGGAGCCAGTCTACAGAGGACGATGCCGGACGTTCTCAAGGTAAAATTACCATATTTAAACTGGTACAGTGATAATGGACCCCTAAACCATAGCAGAATTATGGGAAATTTGTCAGGATATAGTCTGAAATATGGCTTGTTGCCATTCATCGGAAAGCTCGCAGTGAGATATTTCCGATGAATGGCAACACTCGGTATTTCCAACTAAATCCTGAAAAATTTAACATAATTCTGCTGTGGTTAAAGGGTCGTATACTTTGGGCATTACTGTATATGTGAGAGAAGTGACTTCTCGTGGGACAAACATAGGGATAAGATATCCCCAACGCCACCCTCCAGGCTGGTCCGTGGCACGAATTAGAGAGGGTTGAATGTGGTGAGGATATGGGATGGGTTGGAATGTTTGGGGGTACTGGCCATCCAATTTTAACAGAGTTATATCCAGGGCCCAAGCTAGGTATTGAAAACAGGGAGAAATGAAGTCTCCCTCTGCAGATTTTAGGGAGACTTGAGCCAGAATAGGGAGACTTATAAAAAAAATACTTACTAATTTTCAAAATTCGCTTTATTTATCTGCTCATCAATAAATAAGATAAAACAACAAGATAAAACATATTTAGCAAGATACAACACAAGTATAGCATCTGTATAGATCGATAATCTAAAATTTTAACTAAATTTATAACTTAATTTTTTTTTAAACTGTTGACTTTTATCTGAAGAAATTAATTGTCTACTTCATAACTTTTAATATCTGAATTGTTATTATAAATTTAAATTTTTGGAAATGGCTTTTGGCCACTGCTGTAATGTGGGTGTCCGTTAAAATAAACAATAAGGACTAATTAAGGAGGTGTAAAAGCTTTTAATTTTGTTTCTAAAGAGTTTATTGTTGAATACCATCATCACTACCGTCAGTGTTGTCTGATGCGGATAATCCGATTAAAGCAATAAACTTGACGAGTTTGATAGCTGTGTCACAATAGTGGTTAATGTGTTCTTAACAGAGACCAGTTGAGCTTATAATATGCACCAGCAGGTTATTTAAATACCTGCATTGTAACGAAGTAGGCCTACATGCAATTAATTTGCAACCGTTAACAGACGTACGCGGAGCACATGGTCTGAGCGATAGATTGACAACAATGTAATTTGCAAACACATAGTTTTGACACAAATTAATCCTTTTAAATGAGTTTGGATAGTAATAAGTTTATTATGTAGATCTTTGATTTAACTAAGAACATTAAATTAAGTACTTCCAACGCACATTCAAACCTCTGTGTTTAATAGTAAGCAAGCACGTGTTCTTGTTTGTAAACAAACTAAAATGCAATTCCAAAAAGTAAAAGTTGGATTGGGAAACGGAATCCGACCCAAACTACTTTTGTAAAAGTGAAAATTCATAGATATGTTTTAGTTTAATTTCAAAGACAGTATTATTTGTTCACTTTGGCTACTGCATGAGCAGTGGAAACCATGTATGGCTATACAATTTGCGGTTACAAAATGACCCGACGGAACAAATTAAGTAAGGTCTAAATTCCAGTCTCCTTAAAACGAACCAGTAGCTCATCATAAACTTCGTTGCTCAGCGCAATTTGCCATTTCCAAAAGCACCCAATCTGATTAGAATATGTGGATCTATCTGGATCTATAGGGTACACCATGTATAATTTATAAATAAAATGCCTCGTTGGAACAGTTGAGACTATATATATATTTTTTTGCAAAATGAGCAGAAACAGTCTAATTTTCACCGGTAAAATTACCGTAAATCCTAAGCTACTTTTGTCAAATTTGGAAGGCGACTTCGTTTTCGCCTTGCGGACATCCGAGGGCGACTTCGCCGGCCCGAGGGCGAAATTCTCGCCCGAGTCGCCTCCTAGCGTGGGGCCTGGTTATATCCCTTTATTGGAATTTGGGCACAATTTTAATTTTCGGATGTAACTTTAGTTATTGTTTACTGAATACAATGGACTTTTTTTCATCATTGAAATTTGTGATTTCTTGGTTTCTCAATGATATCTCCACCCATCTGACAATTATTTTTATTTTCCCGGAATCTATATATATTATACCAAGAGTGGAATCACCTTTAATTATAATGACCCCTTCTGAAATCCATCCCTTTTATACATATTGCCCACCCACCCACAGCAAACCTCCTGCATTTAATACCAGAAGAATATATGTGACATTCATGTTCATATAGGATAGTTGGCTCTAAATTTACGAGCTTTAAGCCTGCCAGTGAGTGGTGTACTTTTAATGAAATCGTCATCATTAGAGCAGGAATACCACCGTTTTATTGGAAATAACAGCACCAAATTGTTTTATTAGCCACAGAAAAATCTACACATCCAGGTGAAACTGTGGGTGATAAAATCTAAGCCGGAGCCAAACACATAATCCCAGTTCAAATAAATAATCAATCGCACATTTCTGTCTAGTATTTCAGGTCTCTGCATGTTTTCGACAAATTTGTTGATTTTGTTGGAGGTACCTATGTTCCTTGTACTACTGTAACCTATAACCCAGCTTTCACTCGCTGGTAATGAATGCTAAATAAACTTGTTGTTTTAATACTATCTTAAAGACATGAAAACACCTTGATAGAGTCAGAGGTATTAACCCCATCACTACTGAATCAATTCTACCATTCAGTTCTATAATCATATAGAGTAATGCCCTAAATAATCAACTCCTTAACCACAGCATAATTATGGGTAACTTTTCAGAATTTAGTCGGAAATATGGCTTGTTGCCATTCATCGGAAAGCTCTCAGCGAGAGCTTTCCTATGAATGGCAACAAGCCATATTTCCAAATAAATTCTGAAAAGTTACCCATAATTCTGCTGTAGATAAGGAGTCGATTAGTTAGGGCATTATGGTACATTGGGGTGGTCTCTTCTTAACCATTCCATGACTGGAGCTTCCTGAAATTTTGCGAAAAATCATGTGCCAATATAATAGAATACATTGGCCAATACATTCTTTTATATTTGAGAGTCTCTCATATGGAGCCTCACATAATAGAATACATTGGCTTAACGATATTTACCTTGACCTAGTAAGCCAGTGAATTCTCTTATATATGCGAGTGTCTCATATATATAAGAGAATTCACTAGCACAGGATTTGTAATGCTGATAGGGATAAGCATTATTTTTTTCCAATGGAACAATACTCTTAATTAGACCAACATTAGCAATGACCAAGATCCTATGTCAGTGCATTCTCTTGTATATGTGAGTCTCCCATAGGGGGCCTCGCATATATAAGAGAATATATTAGCCTAACAATATTTACCTTGACCATGTAAGCCAGTGAATTCTCTTGTATAAATGAGGCTCCCTATGGGAGACTCGCATATGTAAGAGAATGCACTGGCACAGGATCCTTAACCCTTTGAACCCTGATGTCCTGAACGTTAAATGACCCCAACCCAAGGCGCCTGACGTTATATAGTGTTCCGACGACGTAACTCATAAAGCTCTGAATTGGGACGTATATACATGTATACACGTTCAACTATACGGCAATCTACTATGCTAACTGAACAAGTGTGCGGTGAAATATGTCACAATGTATTTCAAGGAGTCAGTCTATTCCACGTTCAATATACATGTACATGTATATAGATATATTGCAGCTTCCTTTGGTCGCGCTATATATTTATAACGAAATTCTTAGGCTTTGCCTACAATAGAAGGCGTTTCTCAAAATGCACCTGTGTGCTTACGGGAAGAAACAGACCCCCTATTTCCAATTTTTGGCTGCTAAAATCAGAGGTATGAACATGTGACTCATTCGCGCAAAGTATAGAAGCACTATTCTAGTTAACTTAGGCTTTGATCACGAAATTTCTAACGAAATAATTCCCCTTTTCTGTCAATAAAAAGCGGGTTGTTTTTTTCTCGAAATAGGCCTCTGCGCATGCGCAAAGAAACAAACCCTCTGTCGTCAGTTTGTCGATCAAAGTCATGTGGGTAAACATGTGACACGTGTGTGCAAAGTAGAAGTACAACTCTAGTTGATATGTGCATTTATTGAGCTGTAATTTTGTGTCAACTATCGTCTGATTTCCGGACCGGTATTCCGGTCTCCCGGGATATAGGAATATAATGATTGGACCGATATTCCGGTCTCTCGGGTTCAAAGGCAGGGTTCGTACGTGGGTCTGGAATCCTGGAAAAGTTATGGAATTCAAAAATTTCAATTCAATACCCTTGAAAAGTCTGGAAAATGGGACCTTTTTTCACCCTACTATGGGAAAAGTCTTGAAAATAAGCTACCCTAAGATTCAAGGTCTTGAAAAGTCATGGAATATCCCAAGGCCGAGTTCTTAGGTAAATAAACGGTTACTTTCCGATCTTATCGTGTAAGCTTGCGATACCATTTCCGTATTCATAGTTGAATTATACCGTCAAATATATCAGAATTTGACCTAAATAGTAATAGTAAACAAATATGCCTGGAAACTATCTTCCGTGACAAATGGGTCACGGATATGCGGTTTGAAGCATGGATAGATCGGGTACCAGAGAACCGGATGAAGGCGAAATGCCGACTGTGTTAAATCCGGAAAGTTAATAGATAATTCCAACATGGGTGAAGCGGCACTCATCAGCCACGCTAAATCAAAAACTCACATGGATGGCATAACAAACATGAAAGTAACGGCACGAAGATGGCAGATTTTCTCAAACCTAAAACGACACCAGATCAAAAGGAAAAACCAAAAGCTGCCTCCATAAGTGAGTGTGTTGCAACTGCAAAAGAGGTTTTGCAATCTGAGACTCTGTGGACTCTACACATAATTTCAACACACTCATCCTATAATTCAAATTCAAATGCATGTGACCTATTCAAGAAAATGTTCCCAGACAGCGCGGTGGCTAGAAATTTCCATTGCGGTGAGAGGTATGGAAAAGTTGTGGAATTTTTTCACTGAAAAGTCTTGGAAAATTTGTCCGAAAGTCTTGAAAAAGTATGGAAAAGTTATGGAATTTTACTCTCAGCTAGGTGTATGAACCCTGAAAGGGTTAATGCTGCACCAGCCCAGCTCCTGTCATGAAAGGGTTAACACAATGGATCAGGGGTATGGGTCACAAATCAATAAAATCGGTTAAAAAAGAAATGTGGGCACATATATGTATAACCGTAAAACATTGTGAAACCTTTATCAATTTACTTATTATAGTGCATAATCATGACCAGTATATTGTGGTATACAACTATATTTTATCACAACATTGTAGAATTATGAAACATTAGCACCTCAATAAATTCTTTTGCATATTTCCTTATAAATGGCATTGTGGCTATATGGTTCTAGCTAGGCTATACCAAAACATGACCTGGCTTTTTCCCCCATTCAGTGATCGTGAGTGATTAACCCTTTGATGACTGGAGCTTCCTGAATTTTGTAGAAAACCCTGTGCCAATGTGTCTTCTTATATAAGCGAGTCGCCCATAGGGCGCCTCGCATATATAAGAGAATGCATTGGCCTAACAATATTTACCTTGATCTCCTAAGTGAGACTCGCATATATAAGAGAATGCGCTGTCACAGGGTCTTCAATGTTGCACCAGCGCACCTCCAGTCATTGAAGGGTTAAAATAAAACACCATTTTCATTGATGGCCAGACTCGATAAACATGGTGTTCTGAAACTGGGCTGCATTTTGTAATACTTTCACTAAACATCTAACTTAAGAGCTCAGTGCTCTCAACATGAGAAGGAGAGCGAAAAAATTCCTTCCAAAGTATCTTTATTAAAAAACTCTCATCTACAGCTTTCTGGCAGAGCATCTAAACGAAATCTTTTGAAGTTTGAAAAATGCACACACTTATGTGCGAGGTTACACAAGCCGTGTGGCTCGCACAGAGAGGAAACACTTCGCCAATTAGAGTATCGATATCAACCCACCGAGATCAAAGACCCGATTGAAGTGTGAACGGCGGGATTCTGATATGTTAACAAGGAAACAGGGACTCCTCAGTGTTAAAACACTGATATTAGAGTTAGAAATTAGTAAATTAACAAAGCTGAAAGTCATACTAATAACCCTGCCTTGTCGGATAGCTGATTGAGGGACTGCCAATGCTTTAGGTATTTCGTTTGAGGTGAAATACAATCTATAGGTGAAATCTGTTTTTTGTGACATTGGGAATTGGCATGAATGATTTCTCGTCCACATAAGCATTAAAACCACCATTATTCACTTCCCCCTCTCCAGATTATTTTTGCCCGCAAACAAATATTGGCATGGGAACATATAAATGGGCTTCGTCCATCCGACTTTGAGTTTATACCAACTTTCCAGCTCTATATCTTGGTCATCGTCAGTTGGATTTTAATGATCATCTGTCTGTCGATGAACCAAATGGGGGGGGGGGGGAAGCAAGCCTTTAAATAGTGTTTCTGTCAGTTGCAAAATGAGTTCTCGAGAGGGTGAGTTTAGTGATGCTACCCTGGGCTATCATTACCAAATTCACCCTCTGGGGACCTCATTCTGCTTAGGCCTCATTTTCTGAGAAGTATCTATAATCTCAAATTAACATTGCTTAACGTTACTTTTTCCATTCTGTTCAGTTTCTATATCCCCTAATTTGCAGAAGAATTCATAATCGAGATGACCAGTGGGTGAACTTCAATCTGATCCTTGGTCTCCCATAGCAGTTGAGGCCAAAGCAAAATGAGGTTCCCAGAGGGTGAATTTTGTGGTGAGTTTGGTGATGCTAGCCCAGTGTGGGATAGCATCACTATATTGACCCTCTGGGGACTTTGCAAACGACAGACATGTTATCTCAAGGCTTGATGGGGGGAAAAGAGCTGGTTACAGGAAACAACACTTTTGTTTTCGGCCTTACTTTTAATTTAATATGTTTGACACATGTTTCTCACATGTTTTTTTGAGGATTCATTTGAATAAAAGCCTGTCATCAAAATGAGTTTCATAAAAAATGCAGATGTTGTCCTGAAATAGAGACCGTATCTTAAAACATTTCTGCATAGTAGGAAATAATGTAAGTATATAATCGGAACCCTGACATTTATGAACATTACAAGCCGCCACTCTGGGGACGTAGTATCATCAAGATGACTCTTTAGAAGAATTTGAAACCTGACGATGGATTCTACAGAGAATTGGACTATGAAATTTATACAAAGTCAATGCGCTAACAAGTGTACTAAAGTGAGTCTCTCGTGTATTGTTGAATTTTATTGAGCTATAATATTAATTGCCACAAAGCATTGTTTTATGATGGCTTGTATGCACTCAATTAAAACATTAGGCTAATGTCATGGTAGAGAGTGTTTGCCATTCTAATTAAAAGTTGCATTCTTTTTTCTCTGGGAGGTGACCAGACAGGGATGCAAAAGCCTGGATATAGTCTGACAGACGTTCGCAGAATGATGTCCCCGGGGGGGGTGAACAGCAGGTTAGCATCGCCAAATTCACTCTCTGGGGAAAAAGTAACAAAACACAATGTTAATTTGAGACTATAGATACTTCCCAGAATATGAGGCCTAAGCATAAGAATATGAGGATAATTCGCAATAATGCGCATTTGGCACCAAAATAGTTAAGTCAAGTAGCCCGTAGGTGGTTGAGCCCCTACTCCAGTCATCAATTTTATCAGATTGAAGATTCCTTTCAGGTGTCTATGGTTTAACCCTTTCAGTGCCAGGTCCGATTTTTGTATCAACCCATATACCCTGTGCCAATGCATGCTCTTATATATGCGAGTCGACCATAGGTCGCCTCGAATATATAAGAGAATGCATTGGCCTAACAATTTTTCATCATTTGTTATTATTTTTTACAATTTTTTACAATTTTAATAATTTTTCCTTATATTCTTTAAAGGAATACGGTCCTGAAAAAACAATATTATTTTCTTTCAATATACCGATAATATATATATAAAATGTCCATTGGGCGCATATAATCTAATATTCGGCCGCCAATCGTTATTTTTATAACGATTAAAAAAAATTCCGAAGTTAGCCGAAGATTTTGTTGTAGACGAAGTCACGTGATCATCAGCCCGATCACGGGATTGTCACATGTAAACAGAAGCATAGCACGTGATCGATCACGTGACAACGCATAGATACGCGACGGCGGTATTTTAAGTTTGCATGTAGTCGATCGCGGCCTTTGAAGATTGTCGCGTTATCACACTGCGAATGCAAAACTTCGCCGAAAACATCGCCTTTCTCGTAATTAAATGTCTTTATCGTGTTATTATTACTATTATTATATGTATCGCGATGTGTTGTTACTATAAAGCCATGCCCGTATATTATTCAGTTTTGCGCGCATTTATCTATATAAACGCGTGCTCGTGTTTATATATATTTTTTCGTTACCGGAATAGTCCAAGTTATATTATATATGCATATCAAGATTGCATATATACGCGAAGACTTGCACAGTTATTAGGCAATTATCATCTCGTAAACATTCCAATTTCCAGATGCCATTAGTCGTGTGTCAATAAAGAGCGTGTCGTTTTAATTTATCGTAACGCGGTAAAACAACACAAAATTGGTTTATTGCTGTCGGATTTAATCAATTATAATCAAGTCATTCATTACCAATATGATATGATAAGTTCATTTTTCCTTGGTTATGAATCATGTATATATTTGGGCAATATGGTGTTTATATATATTTCGGAATATTGCTTCCCCCACCCCAAAACAATCTAGCCGACTGTCACTGATGGAAATTCACTGCATCTCTATGCATGGTTATTGGCCTATAAAATTAGCACTCTAGCGATGCGGTCTATTGAATATCCAGGTCATAAATCGACCTCTATGTGTCATTTACGCATAACAATAGGGTTATAATATATATAAATGTTCGCCGTGGTTCGTTTAAACATCCAATCATATATAACACTTTTTGAAGGAGGGATAATAATCCGGTTTAATAGGGAATCACATATTCAAGTGCTCTTTATTCGCAATATATCGTAATAGTGAACGCTCTTTATTGCGTCAAGGTAAAGGGACTCGACTTAGAACAGTTGTTCTAGTGATTGTTTACTGATTACAACAATACAGGTCAATACATGTACATGAACTTCCGATATGCATGCTTTATATATCCTTCCATCATTGTCATAGCAATTTCCGCTTTATTAAACTCTTTTTATTCGTACCATATTAGGAAAACTCTTAACATGGAACGCTCTTTATTGAGCCATGGTGAAGGAAATGGGGACTCGACTTAGAATAGTTGTCATCGTGAATTATTCATCAACATACTCACCACTTTAACTGCAATTGTATGTATTCGTAACCATGACTGACTAGTCAAATTAAATGCTCTTTATTTGGTATATGTAATCAGTTTCTGATTTTGCGCAACGGGTTTCCCACAGAAATCCTGCCAAATGTCACGTAAACGAACATCGTTTGGAAATGAATACAGCATATGCCTAACTGAGAGTCACTAGAATGAATGAATGATTGTAAATACGGGACACTCGGGGCATATATACGGAAAATTAAAACAACATCGCGAACACGCACCCGAATAAAGTTCACATGCCGGCTCGTGTTATTATAAGCTTTATACGAAAGTGTTATCTATCCCGCTCAATCGTCCCTCTATATTTTTTGTCAAAACAATACCGTAACTTTCCAAACAGCACTTAAGACAAATCACAAGTGAAGATAACTCACCGCGCAATGACAATTCACCATGTGTACACAATGCTATTGATATGCCCCGCAGTAATTCCATTACACTCACGCGTTGATGTCGATTCCGGATTTTCCATCGCCATATAGGTAGACATAATTAACTCCGACTCCGATTCCCTGTTTTTAATTAGTTTACCTCGCTTGACGTCATGCGAGGTTTTGCGACGGAGATAGCCGACAACCGGTGGTGGTATTATTTATTTATTTCTCGGCTTATTTATTACGCGATTTTTATGGGACTTGGATCATTGTGATCACAATAGGGGTGGCTTTCCGATAGAGTTTTGTTGTTTCATGAGGATAGTAATCCTTTAACAGACTTATTTTGTAGGTTTAGTGCCAGGGAATCTTACGTTTTTCATGGGCATCGAAATGATTACTATGAATACTTGGTGATAGTTTTGAGTTATAACATGCCCCTAAGGTTTTATCCAGTTTGTTTTTAAATTCGCTATAGCATGCTTAAGCATACCCAAAATAAATTCAACCCACAAAAATCTATAAAAAAAAAATTAAAAAAATTTGGATCGATTTTACAGACCGTAAATTAGGGCCGATGAGATCGGCCCCTGGCACTGAAAGGGTTAACCATTACTATACTAAATGGATTCTTCCACCAAGTTAAAAAAGTGTACATTGGAATGGTCTATTATTGAAATGGAGTCCTGTTTGTTATCTTAACATTTCCAAAGGGAACTAAACGTCAATGAGTATATATATAGCATAGAAAGTGTTAAATGGTGGTTAATCTTTTCATGACTTGAGCTTCCTGAAATTTTGCAAAACGCTGTTACAATACATTCTCATATATGCGAGTCTACCATAGCAAGCCTCGCATATGCAAGAGAATGTATTGGCCTAACAATATTTACATTGACATTATCAGGCCAGTGAATTCACTATGAGAGACTCGCATATATAAGATAATGCACTGATGCAGGATCTTTAATGCTGCACCAGCGCAGCTCCCGTCATGAAAGGGTTGAATGTCATACTAAATTGGCAAGCTCGGGTCAGCACCTAACTGATTAGTACAAAAAGATATTTTTAATTAAACATTTCAAATATTCGAAAATATCAGCTCAATGGAAAATTACACCAGGACGCACATAATTGTCTTTATAACAAGTTAACGCAGTCCAAATGGTTTGTGGGTAAATCTAGTACAAACTCCTGTGAACCGAATGCCACAAGAATTATAAGTGCTTAAAATGCTAAACGGAAAATTAGTTGGATAGCGGAGTAGAAAGTAAAGAAATTCCAAGTGATGTTTATATCCGCATGATCAAGGCTCCATAAAAATATTACAAAACTGTCAGATCCTTTGAAAAAGGGTTTTAGTGTCGGGATACATTTCTCGAGGGTACTAGTCTATGGTGGGTATCCCCAGTCGCAGAATAAATGCTCCTGCACGAAGAGACACAGACAAGATTAAAACTCACTGACATTTATAGAAGGCAGCCTTTGTTTATGGTCCATAAAAGCTGTTTTGAATCTATAAGTTTTATATTTGTTCTAATGAAGAACAAAGAGCCGAATGAGATGATAAATATTCAGCCATTTGTTTTATGTTGATGAAGTTAACGATGTAATACTGATCACACAGCTGGGGTAATCGAGCCAATTCCACAAGTGACAGGGTATTCAGACCATTGCACTCAGCGACCACAAAAGCATGTGCTGCCGTGTTGAGGGTTTGACCCCCCCCCCCACCTCCACACCCTGAATCCTGAATACCAGTTAACCTGTTTATACTAAATTGATTCTCCCATTCAGGTATAATAGTATACATTGGAATGATCTATTATTCATTTGGAGGGATGTTCAGGTAAAAAAAAAAGCAGACTTCAGACAGAAAAACAGATACCACAAGAGCAGAATTGGAGGGGTGTTCAGGAAAAATGAGATGATGACGGTATGACGAAAATATAAATCAAGAACAGAAGTACTCATATTCTTTGGTGGGAAATGTTCAGATAATATTCTAGTTCAACAAATTACCTAGCGTCATACTGTTTGTATTTGAAGTTAGCCATCAAAGACGAAATTAAAATATAGAAGTGGTCTGCCAATTTTTCTCAGTTTCCATCCTTGTCGCTTCGGAATTTACTATCATTATTTCGGATTTCCAGATCATATCTTCAGTTTATTGGGTTATTTTCAAGTTTGATATGATGATAAAGATGAATACATATGCAGACATAGGTCAAATTAAAATCTGGGTTCGTTCTGTTATATTTTGTCATGATTTTGCTCCTTTTTATCTCATGCGACCATCATCAGAACATTGGTTTAGTAATAGTATTCAAATACAGAACATAACTTTGAGTCATAATGCACTCCGAATGGCAGCTTATATTTTTATTCCTTTAAAAGAAGACGAGATATTGCCGATTCAAAAACATGGCGGGATTTGTAGGTATAACAATGATGAATGTTCTGTGTAGTTTAAAGTTGTATGGAGCACCACTCTTCAATTAATCACAAATCTATGAAGAACCTTGATCTCTCGTTTTGTTTCCATTTGAAGTCGGCCGTCAAAGACGCAGGCTTTATAGCTGCTAGGCTAACGGAAGTTGATTCCGATTGAGTCTTGTGATATTCTAGACATTTCAATCTATTATTTGAAGCATTGAGAATTTTGATGGGTTACAATGAGAAATGGACGATTTAATGGTTGGCGTTGTTAGTCTTATGGGCAAATTATGCACAGTATGATAATGTCAAAATGTGAAATATATACATCATACAGATCAATATATACGTTCAGTGTTGAAAGTCGTAGATCAATATAAGAATTTCTTTTATCTTAGCTTCTTGTCGATAAGTCTGAGAAGAAATATTTATATAAAACTCAAACCTTAACCCCACCCTGTTCCAATTAGCATAGGTGACATCAAAAAGAAATGGAAGCTCCTGCGAGGAATAATTGTGGAATTTTTGCATCGTTAATTAGGTCCGTTTGGGATATAAATGCAAATTGGTCAATGAAGATATACTAAAAAATGTAAATGGTGTTGATATAAATTGAGTTTGGAATACTAAGATAAGTGTTTTTACTCTGGTGTTTCTGTGTCAACTTGATTATTGCTAATGTTGGTCTACTTAAACCATTGGGAAAAAAAAGATAATGCTTAACCCATTCAATACGGGAGCTGTGCTGGTGGAGCTTTAAAGATCCTGTTCCAGTGTATTCTCTTATATATGCGAGTGTCCCATAGGGGGCATCACATATTATGGGAGAATCACATATATAAGAGAATGCACTGGCTTACAAGATCATGGTTAATATTGTTCGACCAATGTATTCTATTATATATGCGAGGCAACTTAGACCATTGGAAAACAAATAATGCTTAACCCTTCCAATACAGGAGCTTTGCTGGTGCAGCATTAAAGATCCTGTGCCATTGTATTCTCTTGTATATGCGAGTGTCCCATAGGGAGCATCACATATTATGGGAGAATCGCATATATAAGAGAATGCACTGGCTTACAAGATCATGGTAAATATTGTTAGGCCAATGAATTCTATTATATGCGAGGCTCCCTATGCGAGACTCTCAAATATAACAGAATCATTGGCAGAGGGGTTTTCACAAAAGCTCCAGTCACGGAAGGTTTAACCCTTTACCCAACAAACCGGCCAAAACCGGCCAAATAAAGATTCAACAGCCTAAAATATCTTCAGTCTGTCTCAATAGAACCATACAAATATGGATATCATTGGAACTGGCTCCTTGACCACATTGTGATAGTTACAGTTATGCCCTGTGCCAATGCATTCTCTTATATATGCGAGTCGACCATAGGTCGCCTCGCATATATAAGAGAATGCATTGGCCTAAAACACTTTTTACCATTTTTTGTTACATTCTTTAACAATTTTATAATTTTTAATGTGTTAAGCCTATGCATTCTCTTATATATGCGAGGCGACCTATGGTCGACTCGCATATATAAGAGAATGCATTGGCACAGGGCCCTTCTGTTGGGTAAAGGTTTAAAGGCCCATGACGGTTATAAATTTCAAATTTTACCTTGTAATTCTGAGTAATGTTTGCTTTTATCATGTTCTTGGGGTTCAAAATATGTCAATAAATAAATAAGATACTTTTGTATGTACATGTACTGTATAAACCTCTGGAAGAATGAATAAATTCATAGTAACCCCTTTCTGTACTAAATGGATTCTCCCACTCAATTATAAAGAATACATTGGAATTGTCTATTATTCATTTGGATTCATGTCCAGGTAATACACGAGCAGAATAAGTCATATTCAATCGTGGTAATAATAAGTTCAACAAACGACCACTGGTTGTGTTGTTTCTTATTATCAAGCCTGAGTTTAATGTGCCTGTCATTTGCAGAATGAGGTCCCCAGAGGGTGAATTTAGTGATGCTATCCCACATAGCAGGCTAGCATCACCAAATTCACACACTCTGGGGACCTCATTCTGCATGGCCTCATCTGCTATGGGAGATATAGACTCAGATTGAAGTTCCCAAATGGTGAATATTGTGATGTACACCCATTGGGAACCTTGATTATGCAATGTGTCGTCTGCCAATTTGGGAATATAGAGAAACTAAACTAAAAAAGAAATATATGTGATGAAATTTGATAATAAAGAAACTTTCCAGAGAAGACGAGGCCTAAGCAGAATGAGGTCCCCAGAGGGTGAATTTAGTGATGCTAGCCCGCTATGCAGGATGGCGTCACTAAATTCACCCTCTGGGACCTTATTCTGCAAATGACAGGCACACTAAACTCAGGCTTACTTATTATCTGCAGATTTCCTATGGGAACTACTCATCAATGGGTGTTTAGTATAGAAATGGTTAATGACTGGTTTAGAAATAAAAAACGGGCCGTTTTTCTTCCAACCATCTTTGCTAATAGCAATTCAAAAGATCTGAGCCAATTATGACAAACAAAACCTGTTGTTCTGGGCTAAATACTGATGAGTTCAGTTGGAAATCTTTCATGTACAGTAATGCCCTAAATAATCGACTTCTTAACCAGAATTATAGGTAACTTTTCAGGATTTAGTCAGAAATATAGCTCTCAGTGAGAGCTTTCCGATGAATGGCAACAAGCCATATTTCCCACTAAATCCTGAAAAATTACCCATAATTCTGCTGTGGTTAAGGAGTCGATTATTTCGAGCATTACTGTATGTATGTTTGATGTCCCACCTTCAACAGACTCTGAGATCATGTGATCACTAAAGTTGATTTAAAATTCATCTTACACGATGATAACTAAATTTGAGGTCTTGTGATCGCTCCTTCCATCTCTACACTTTTACCTTTGTTCTTTTGATTGAAGGTTTAACTGTTGGACCCGGTTACCTGAGTTATTTTCAGACCACTAAATTTAATTAAATGTACAGTATATAGTCATACTTTTCTTTGCGCTGCATCACTTTGCTCTGCACACATGAGAGCTAAACCACAGGACCCACCAACATTGAAGCATTTTAGCTTTTCAATTTAACAAGGCTTGACACAGTCTGTTAAATATTTCAAGATTTTCTGAATTGCTGTGAATGACATCGATTAATTATTTATATGATTAATATTGCTATAGTTGATTAAATATTGATCTTATAGCATGATGATATCAAAATTAGCCTTCCCGACAGAATTTAAGGCCATGTGATCATTCCTTCCAACCATACACTTTTACCTTTTATCTTGGTGATTGAAGCCTTACCTGTCGAACCCGGTTCCCTGAGTTTACCTGGGTTATTTTCAGACAGAAATCTAATTATATGTTCAGTATATAGTCAAACTGTTCCTAACACAGCATCAGTTTGTTTTGCCAACATTGTGGCACTGTAGCAAGAGGATTTGACTAGAATTTTATAGAACTGTTCAATGTCCAATATTCTCGCAATTTCCCTGGCCGCCAACACTGCATGATCACCTTCTGCAGTTAAAATCAGGCCTGAAAATAGCAGGCTAGCATCACTAAATTCACCTTCAGGGGACCTCATTCTGATTAGGCCCATCTTCTCTGGAAAGTATCTTTATTATCAATTTAACAAGTTTTTGCATAATCAAAATCTTCACAAACTTCACATCTGCAAACTTAAATCTGAGTCTGGGTCTCCCATAGCAGATGAGGCCATGCAGATTGAGGTCCCCAGAGGATGCATTTGGTGATGATAGTCTGTTGTTAAGGGTAGCATCACTAAATTCATCTTCTGGGGACCTCATTCTGATTAGGTCTCATCTCGGGGGAAAGTATCTTTATTATCAAATTGACAATTTTTTAGTTTATTTAGAAACTTCTTCAGAAAGTTTCTTTTTCTTTTATAGTTTAGTTTATCTTTATCCCCAAATTGGCAGATGACACAATGCATATTTAAATAATAATAAAGTGCTTTAAGATAAAGTAAAACATCATCATTCGCTAATTGACATTTGTGGGTTATTGTAGCTTTTTTTGCACAATTTATTGAAAAACACAATGCATAATCGAGGTGCCTAATGGGTGTACATCACAATCGTCACCATCTGGGAACTTAAATCTGAATCTAGGTCTCCCACAGCAGATGAGGCCATGCAGAATGAGGTCCCAGATGATGAATATGGTGACACTATAGCTCACTGTGCAGCGTAACGTCACTAAATTCACCCTCTGGGGACCTCATTCTGCAAATGTCCGGCACCATAATTTCAGGCATGGTTTAAATTATAAAGCTGATTTAATGTTGATCTTATTGCACGATGATACAGTAATGCCCTAAGTAATCAACTCCTTAACCACAGCAGAATTATGGGTAACTTTTCAGGATTTAGTCGGAAATATGGCTTGTTGCCATTCATCGGAAAGCTCTCCGAGAGCTTTCCTATGAATGGCAACAAGCCATATTTCCGACTAAATCCTGAAAAGTTACCCATAATTCTGCTGTGGTTAAGGAGTCGATTATTTAGGGCATTACTGAGGCTGATTTAATGTTGATCTTATTACAGGATGATAGCTAAATTAAATGACCTTGTGGTCATGTGATCATTCCTTCCAACCATACACTTTTCCATTGTTCTGGTGATTGAAGCCTTACCTGTTGAACCTGGTTACTTGAGTTTACCTGAGTTATTTTCAGACAGCAGATAGCTACCATTAAATTTAACTGGGACTTAATGAGTATTCCGCTGCAGTTGAATTGCATTGTACTAAACTCACTTAGTGTAAAATAAACATGTTAAACGTAATGTTTACACATATCACTCTGTGGCTCTAATGTATGGGATACACATAACTGCCAGTTCAGATCTATTCATTATAAAACTGTTTGACTCCATGGTTTTCTTCTTTAAACTCAGAATCTTGTTAACTTTCCTCTCAAAAACTCATATTTAGAATGCTTTGGAATTCTCTTTGCCAGAAATATTGAATTTTGTACTCATTTTTGAGTGATGGATTTTTAGTTCTAGTCATTTGTTTAAACATTAAACTGACATGTTCGCCCTTGGCTCACCTTGGCTGTGTGTGGTTTAGGTGTGCACAATTAGGATGATTTCGGGTAGGGTTTCTGCCTTTAACCCTGCCATGACATGAGCCAAACTCCATGCAGGGTTTACCTCCCTTGATGACTCGGTAAGACCGCTGCTACCGGTGACATTTTACCCACATTTGGTGGACTTTCGCGATATTATGATATATACTAAGCGAACAGAGCAACATGCTGCCCTTGTTAAGCACACAAAATATCGAACAAAATTTATATAAATTTTGAACCTTAAGTTTGAAAGTCCCACTAAAACTAAAGAACTATATTTTGAAAAGGTGTGATTCAGTTCTCCGATTATTTTATCAGCACAAAAGTCTAAACGCATGTGTACGAAATTTTCGCAACTCGCACGGCAAGTCAAACACAAGAGTTTCTAATTTGCTGAAATTCTAACGAGTAGCTTGCGAAAATCGTCAACAAAACTACCGCTCTGATTTTCCATTCTGTCATTATGTTTTAGTGCAGGAATTGTTCTCAAAGCACATAGAAAATTTGACTTTGAAGCGACCGGGTTTCGCCATTTTTGTTGGGAAAACCCCATGCTATATATAGAAACACAGACTAGTACCTAGCCAGTGACAGTCAGAAAGGAAGTATGACTGGTGCGCTCTGGTATTGATTGGACATGAGCTTCCTGAAATTTTACGAAAACCCTGTACCAATACATTCTCTAATATATGCGAGTCTCCCATAGGGAGCGTCATATATAAGAGAATACATTGGACTAATAATATTTACCTTGACCTTGTAAGCCAGGGAATTCTCATGGGAGACTCACATATATAAGAGAATGCACTGGCACATGATCTTTAATGTTGCACCAGTGTGGTTCCCGCCATGATAGCGCTGACAAATGACTATTCAAGGCCTGGAAAATATATATGTGAGTCTCCCTATGGAAGACTCGCATATATAAGAGAATTCATTGGTACAGGGTTTTTGCAAAATTTCTTGAAGCTCCATTCATGTAAGGGTTAAGTTACTATGAAGGTCCTTAAATATAACTTATTGGCAACATATAGTAATGCCCTAATTAAGTAATCAACTCCTTAACCACAGCAGAATTATGGGTAACTTTTCAGGATTTAGTCGGAAATATGGCTTGTTGCCATTCATCAGAAAGCTCTCCATAATTCTGCTGTGATTAAGGAGTCGATTACTTAGGGCATTACTGTATAAGCTCACTAAATATATTTGGTCCAGTGCATTTATATGAGAAAAAATGCCAAACTAATTGCAACCTTTTTTTTTCTCTGGAATAAGTACATAAACCCTCCATAAACAACATACTAAAAATTTGTTAAAATTGGAAAAAGGTAAATTGGTGAATTTCGTGAAATAAATTTGGAAATTTTGGTCAAATCATCAATTTTATGGATTTTCATGGATGTATAATCAAAAAACTATTTCACAAGTTCTACAAATCATGTCTATTTTGGCTCTTTCAATTTCCTGAATCCAGAACTGAAAACCATTCCCAGATTCATTAAGTATTTTTCGAGTTGTGTGCCTTCAAAAATACGAGTTTACCTGATTTCGGGGCCTCAATTTCAGAGAATGAACCAAATGCCGTATTTTATGATTAATTATTTAAAAACCTAGAGCAAACTGAAGTTATTTTTCAGTGTTTTAGTAATTTCCTCACTAGATCAAACACAAAAATTATTAATATGTTCATCTATGGTTTAAATAAGAATGTATTCTCAAACAAAATGTGTGTTCCATACTATGGGCTTAGTCAAATTTGACTCTGACACAGAACTTGTGTTATGCACCATAAATGCACTGGACTAATTGTTGAGTGTCTCCTTGTGGCTCAGTTGGTAAGGTTTATGGCACATCAGGCCAATATAAGCTGCTCCATTTGTATTGAAACTGATTTGAATCATGATAACCATGGAATCGTGGTCTACACACATGGAAGGTAACCTTATTATTGTATCTTGGCAAGTTTGTCTTGCGTTCCGGGGGTCGGTGGTTTCTATGTGCAGGGACCAGCCTAGAGGTTTCAAATTGGGAAAATTCACTTCTCCCTGTTTGTTTATTATGAAGAAGTAGACTGTTATCTGGGAATAGTAATAATGGCTGAAGTTCAATTTACACCCCAACATCACCCTTCTATAATCTATAATCCAATAAGATTATGCGACACGAGCCCTTTTATAAAACCATTATAGTGAGAAAGAACACCATTATAATTAACTAGCTGAAACAGCCTTTCTTCAGCGTCGGAGGTGTCTTTGTTCATTAGGAGCCTGTGGGCCCTTTGTGTGATTCACGCATATTTTGATCATTTAAACAGTTTGATTTAAAAAAAATTATATTTTTTTTAGATTGAGCTCCTTGTTGAAATTTTTTTAAATCAAATTTGTTTTAAACTAACGCCCCGTTATAACCTCTGCCAGGGTACACCGAGTCAACACACTCATGAAGCTGGTTCATGATCTGTGAACAAGAAAGGTAACCAGATTCATCAAACCTGGCAATTTGTTAGTTGCTTTTAGGGAATCCATGGTTTCTACATGGAGGGGTATCCCAGTGAAATTAATGCTCTGCACGGCCTTTCCTCCAGCTGTAAGACGTCACATGGCAGAGCAACTGAAACAATGATAAACCCCAAGTAAACCTAACCCATTTCATTCAAGATTCATCTCGGTGTTGATATTAGTAAATGATTCAATTTCAATATTTGATTCAAACCAGGGACCAGCCTAGAGAGCGATTTGGGAGACATCTTCTCTATAAAATGTGCCACTTCTCCCTATTTTGGTCCCAGAAGTGAGTTCTCTCTCATATACTAGTATGAATATGTCCAAATAGCATATTTATAGCATGTTTATTAATTAATGTACTCACTATAATCTCATATATTTTGAAGACCTCTGTTTGTATGTTTGTATGTTTGTATGTATATTTGTCTGTCATTTATACAAATCTACGATTCTCAACCGATCGGGACGAAACTTGGTACGTGTGTGTAGTTTGACCAGGCGGTGGACGTTGTCGTATTGGCGAGCCTGTGCGACGCCCGTGCAGCGCATGCGCAGACGATATCTCGGAAACGGGTGGAGCTATCGACTTGAAATTTGCTATGTGAATGTATCTTGCCCCGGATACAAATTTTATCGGGTCGCCGAGCCCGTGCGACGCCAGCTTCGCGCATGCGCAGTCGAGATCTCGGAAACGGGTGGAGATATATATCGATTTGAAATTTGCAATGTGAATGTATCTTGCCCCGGATACAAATTTTATCGGGTCACCGAGCCCGTGCGACGCCAGCTTCGCGCATGCGCAGACCAGATCTTGGAAACGGGTGGAGCTATCGACTGGAAATTTGGTTTTTGAATAGCCCGGACAACGTCGGGCTCATCGGCTAGTCTCATATATATTTTGAAGACCTCTGTCTGTATGTATGTCATTTATACAAATCTACGATTCTCGACCGATCGGGACGAAACTTGGTACGTGTGTGTAGTTTGACCAGGCGGTCGTCGTTGTCGTATTGGCGAGCCCGTGCGGCGCCCGCTTCGCGCATGCGCAGACAAGATCTCGGAAACGGGTGGAGCTATCGACTTGAAATTTGCTATGTGAATGTATCTTGCCCCGGATACGATTTTATCGGGTCGCCGAGCCCGTGCGACGCAAGCTTCGCGCATGCGCAGACCAGATCTCGGAAACAGGTGGAGCTATCGACTTGAAATTTGGTATGTGAATGTATCTTGCCCCGGATACGAATTTTATCGGGTCGCCGAGCCCGTGCGACGCCAGCTTCGCGCATGCGCAGACCAGATCTCGGAAACAGGGTAGAGCTATCGACTTGAAATTTGGTTTTTTAATAGCCCGGACAACGTCTGGCTGGGTAGAGCTATCGACTTGAAATTTGGTTTTTTAATAGCCCGGACAACGTCGGGCTCATCGGCTAGTCTACTATATATTTTGAGACTTCCGTATATAAATATATATATATATATATATATATATACTTTATAGAATCGAAAACGGCTGCACCGATCGAGACCAAACTTCCCATCTAAGGGTAAAAACCCACGGGAATGGTTGTCGCGCCGTTTTGGAGAAGCTCCGAGCACCTGTTCTCCACTCCCAGTCACAAAAATGACCGTCCTTGGCACTGCGGGGTTAATCGCATTGATAGTTAAAGAACGTTCATATCCGCAGTGTTGTTGATAAAGAGCATATGCGTGTACCGGTAATGTGATTCTTACATCTGGGTCCACACGTGAGCGTGACTGTATCCAGACATGAGCGTGTTGTGTGATTCTTACGTACTTAGGGCTTCCTAGGAACGGGGGAGATTTTCATCGGGTCAGTTTTTCCGCCCGAGGTGATCTTCACCTTGAAACGGGTACCCACAAATGATATATATGTGTGTGTCCTTTATAGACCGAACCGATTGAGCTCAAACTTGCTACCTACGGGAAGTGTCATGGACAGGTTAAATTGTGACCCCGACCTGACATTGACCTTGAAAATGATCAATTCAAGGTCAAATCGGGTCAAATTAAAAAAATTAAATTAAATTAAAAAGGCACAATTAACTCATTGAAAAACAAAAAATTAAATTAAAATTTAAAAAAAAATTAATTAAAAAAGCCAGTAAATTAAAAAGGCACAATTAACTCAATGAAAAACAAAAAATTAAATTAAAAAATTAATTAAAATAATTAAAAATTGTCATGTTTCTGACGATTGCCGCCAGTGGTGGGCTAACCTGCTAGTGGTTTTATAAATGGGATCTTGTGTTGCATAATACTTATTGGATCACAGAAGGCTGATGTTGGGGTGTAAATTGAACTTCAGACATTGTTACATCTCCCTGACAACAGTCTACTTCTTCTTAATAACCAAACAGGGAGAAGTGACTTCGCCCTATTTTAAACTTCTGGGCTGGCCCCTGATTCAAGGTTAAATCCTGGATTTTGCAGGATGCAATGTGCAATACCACAATACAAAAATCAGATGTAAGAAGTGTTAACAGAATCGTCGAGCGATCTAATCATTCAGGATTTACTGACACCAATATGGCTCATGCATTCAATATGGCAGCAAATATCAGTAAACGATTTGTTCTGAAGGCACCTAATCCGCTAGTGCAGATTTTTATCCCTATTATGCAACAGCAATTTGAAATTTGATGTTGATTTTGTAACAAGGTTGCTAATATCTTGTGTTTGCCTGTCGACATGCAGTTTTACCGGCCGATCAATTTTGATTCTGTTATCACCATCAATCGGTTTGAAAAATCGCACCGGTTTAATTTGTGTGTATTTGTTGCACTTCGGCTTCTTCTGACAGGCTTTGATATTTTAACAGCTGATCCGCATTCGCGAAACAATGAGTCAATATTTGCATTTGAAATCTGCCTTCACTTTTGTCTGAATGATTGTTTTTTTTAATCTGTATAAATTCAAAATGAGTTCTATGCAGGGACCAGCATAGAGGTTTCAAATTGGGAGAAGTCAATTCTCCCTGTTTAGTTATTAGGGAGACTTGGACTGTTAACAGGGAGAAGTCATAATGGCTGAAGTTCAATTTACATCCTTATATCACCCTTATAAGGTATTATGCAACACAAGAACCAATTTATAAATCCATTATAGTGAGTAAGAACACCATTATGGTCAGTAAATATACTTTAAATATTCTGTTCGGACATATGCATACTGTTATATATGAGAGAAGTCACTTCTCCCTGGGACAAAAATAGGGAGAAGTGGCACATTTTTGGGAGAAGATGTCTCCCAAGTCACCATGTAGTCTGGTCCCTTGGAGTGATTTCACTGTGAATTTAACGGCCTGTGCTGTATATCCTCAGTCAATAATGGAAACCAACCACTTAAAAACAACCTGATATACAGTAATGACTTAATTAATCAACCCCTTAACCACAGCATAATTATGGGTAACTTTTCAGGATTTAGTCGGAAATATGGCTTGTTGCCATTCATAGGAAAGCTCTCCCTGATACGATTAATGATACTTTATGATGGCATAGTGGTTGAATATGCTCAAGAAGCTATTCTACCCACTCATTCATACAGATAACTAGCACAAAAATATTATTTTGTGCCATCAAAACCTGCGTCCAAGATGTTTTGCTTGAACCTGAATACCAGTTAATTCGGGGGTATGAATCCCGCGTACGGCTTCAAAACACCCTGAATCCCGCGTACCGAAAAGGGGGGGTGATACCCTCCAGAATAGATTGACTGATGTCATGATATGGCCTTGATGTTGAAAAGATGATATATTCCAATAAATTTCACCGTTTCAATGCCTATTTTCGAATGCCTGATATTCTGTAACAGTTTTATTTATTTTTCAGGAGTTGAGTATTGAGGACCTGAAGAGTCGCTGTCTGCAGGAGTTAGAGGTGATGTCCAAAAAGAGAATCAGGAGGATCCTCTCAGGTATGTGAAGACATAAAATTACATACATGTACCTTATCAACACAATTCAAGTGATTTGTGTGGTGGTCTGTCATCTGCAGAATGAGGTCCCCAGGGGGTGAATTTAGTGATGCCACCTGCACTGCGGTAAGCATCACCAAATTCACCTTCTGGGGACCTCATTCTGCTTAGGCCTCATCTTCTGGGAAGTATCCTATTTTTTAGTTTTTATACGCCCGTTTGAAAAAAACTGTTGTATTATGTAAATAGGTTGTCCGTCATCCGTCTGTCAATCCGCTTTTGGTTTCCGGATGATAACTTTAGATTGAATCGAGTGAACTGAACCAAATTTGGTACGTTAGTTTACCACACCAAAATACAGATCAAGTTCGAATATGGGTTTCGTCCGCATGATTTTGACTGAGTTATGCCCCTTTTTCGACTTAGATTTTACCTGATATGTGGTTTCCAGATGATAACCTCAGATTGAATATTGAGTGAACTGAATCAAATTTGGTATACAGATCAAGATCAAATATGGGTTCTGTCTACATGCCCCACTCTACTCCAGAAACGGGTGTATTATGCCACGCCCCGGCAGCGTGCTCTTGTTCCCTTCTGTTCAGTTTCCATATCCCCTAAATTGCATAATCGAGGTGAATAATGGGTGAACATCACCAACTCAACTGGGGAATTTCAATCTTATCCTAAGTCTCACATAGCAGTTGAGGCCTAAGCAGAATGAGGTCCCCTCTGAGGACCTCATTCTCCAAAGGACTCATGCACTATTTGCAGGCTAGTTTTTGGGTGCCAATTTGGGATATAAATTTAAGCACGGGAACACAGATTTAACCCTTTGAGTGCCAGGTCCGATTTTTGTATCAACCCATATACCCTGTGCCAATGCATTCTCTTATATATGCGAGTCGAAAATAGGTCGCCTCGCATATATAAGAGAATGCATTGGCCTAACAATTTTTCATCATTTGTTATTATTTTTTACAATTTTTAACAATTTTAATAATTTTTTAACAATCTAAAAAAAATATATATATATATTATTTTTTTATTTTTTTAGGGCCGATTTTACAGACCGTAAATTAGGGCCGATGAGATCGGCCCCTGGCACTGAAAGGGTTAACAGATAGATATGTTAGACTGTAAACTCTGTTTGGGGGGGATTGGACAATGGTTTGGCAGGTAGATGGGTTATCCATTTAACAGGGATATCCTTTCTGTGTGAGGTAACTGGGTAGAATATTTGAATGATTATAGTATTAGTTGAAGGTAAAGGGATCCAAGACTTGATGCATGTGTCGGAGAGGTTTTAATGCTCTGCAGAAATCTTTTTAATTTCTTTAAACTCCTCAACAGATGTCGGCTGAGCACTATTTCACCTGAAGAGCAAACATAGGCCGCTGTAAAGTAAGCGCGATTTAGAAAATCGAACATATGGCTGTTTATTTTCGTAACAGATATTATTAAATTAATGTGAAATTTACTAGATTTTATTCGCAGACAGACGGACTGATCAGTGGAGTATTTCCCTGGTTACGATGTTTACCTTTCCTGTTTGAACTTGGTACCTGACATCGCCTGATGAGCTCTCATCGTGGTTTGCACATCAGTTGCGCTGTGATAACGATATCCGCGCAGTGAGTGCACTTTCTTTATGAAATTTAATTCCATTCGTTTTATATTTACTCACAGTTTGCTTTTGAACCTTTGATGATTTAATTTTAATTAATCGCTGTTTCCACTCGGATATCATCTCACTTCCTCTTTAAATTAATTCCTAGGTTCAGATGTTCATCATCAGAATTGAGCATCTTAGCCTTGAAATAGTGTGCCTGTCATTTGCCGAATGCGATCCCCAGAGTGTGAATTTAAAGAGCACTGCGGGATAGCATCAGCAAATGCACTCGTTCTGCATTACATAGGCCTCAACTGCTATGGGAGGCCTAGGATCAGATTGAAGTTTCCCAATTTAAGTTGGTGATGTTCACCCATTTATAGTCACTTCAATTATGCATTTTATCTTCTGCAAATTAGGGGATATATAAACTAAAGAGAAGGGAAAAATTTACTAAAAACAATGTAAATTTGAGACTGTA
Organism: Siphonodentalium dalli; assembly: GCA_032622095.1. Taxonomy (NCBI): domain Eukaryota; kingdom Metazoa; phylum Mollusca; class Scaphopoda; order Gadilida; family Siphonodentaliidae; genus Siphonodentalium; species Siphonodentalium dalli. The sequence continues at coordinate 215,027,492 of CP136063.1, forward strand.
GATACTTCCCAGAAGATGAGGTCTAATCAGAATTAGGTCCCCAGACACTGCCCCAGAGGGTGAATTTAGTTATTGTATCCTGCTGTGCGGGGTAGCGTCATTAAATTCACTTTCTGGGGACCTAATTCTGCAAATGTCTGGCACCATATTGTCAAGCCTAACTGGAACATGTACAAATGTTATTGGAAAAACTGCCCAAATGTTGTAAGATTAAAATTTGGCAAGGGAAGCCTAACTGTCTTAGTATAGCGTTTGTAGAGTTGAGTCTCGTAAGTAAATTGCTTGTTAAGTATGATAACTTAGGTAATAAGTATTTGGTATACTTCACTATGTTTATAGTTTAGTAGGTTTACTGATTTCGCTTGGGTTAAGCTCTTCAGGTGTTTGTCACGATCAGCAATCGATAATTTTTTCTGAGTAAGTGGGTCGAGGTCTTGTGCTCTCGCGTTTATATAGAGAAAAAAAATGCCCAAATGTTGTGTCCACCTTGCCTTTCAGTGCCTACAACACCAATTTAATGACCTCTACAATTGAGTAGGTTTAACCCTTTGAGTGCCAGGCCGATTTTTGTATCAACCCATATACCCTGTGCCAATGCATTCTCTTATATATGCGAGTCGACCATAGGTCGCCTCGCATATATAAGAGAATGCATTGGCCTATAAATGTTTTTTTTTTTTTTTACAATTTTTTACAATTTTAATAATTTATTCTTATATTCTTTAACAGACTTATTGTGTAGGTTTAGGGCTGATGAGATCGGCCCCTGGCACTCAAAGGGTTCAGAATCTTAAATAACCAAATAACCAATATTTTAAAGATAAATTATCACTTATATGTGTTTTTATATCTACTTTGTTGCTGTCATCTATAATTGTGTTACATGTTCCCATCTTGTGCTCAAATAATTTTCCTGAAATATTTTAACCCTTCTGTCAGTATGACGGGGGTCTCAATTCTGGAATAAAATATCCTACGATGGAGAAAATAAATGGTTGTGTTGTAATTCAGACTGGCGAAGTTCATCTGTGGAGGGGGTGGGGTCACATGGAGGAGTTAAAATTTTCGAGTCTCCATGATTTTGTGGATTATTATATAGCATGTTACCTTATCATGTATACCCACCTTTTCATAATGACTGATTTTTATGTGCCAAGTGAACCAAAGGCAAATGGAACAACAAATCACACCAGACATGGATGATTTACAGGCAAAAGACAAAATGATCTATTGGTAATACATCGAAAATGACCACAAAAGCTAATAATTGAAAACGTTCTTTATTATCTATCGCTTTTAGGACACGGAATCATGGACGTTATTTTTTTAACCAATGCAAAATGTGTTAAAATTTCCACTTTTGAAAGTTAATATCTGGCTCATCTGTCCCATCTAATTATTTTCTGGTATATAAAACATACAGATGGTGATTTCATAGTGTCAAATTAGATCTTTAAAATTTATTACTTCGTATCACGATCAAGTTTGAACAACCCAAGATTTCCTTGCGATTTCGCTCGTGCGTGTGAATCGTGCTGTGATTAGGATACCATCTAGTGCAAATTGTAATTTCACTGTGAAATTTAATTCAATTATTACGAATTTAGCTTTCAATTCGAAACATGCACAACTAAAATTTAATTTAATTATGTTTTCCCTGTTATCATCCCTCTTCCACCTCGGAGCTGGCAGGATGAGAATTCATCCTGCGATAACAAGCATAGCGTTAACCCTCTCAATCTTAACATTAAAGTGCAAGCCTGCAAATAGAGTCTCTGTCATTTGCAGAATGAGGTCCCCAGAGGGTGAATTTAGTGATGCTAGCCTGCCATCTAGGAACCTCATTCCGCTTAGGCCTCAACTGCTATTGGAGACCTAGGATAAGATCGAAGTTCCTCAGTTGAAGTTGGTGATGTTCACCCATTAGTCACCTCGATTATGCAATTTATCTTCTGCAAATTCAGGTTGACCTCCAGATGGCAATCATCAAATTTGTTTTGAATTTCGTTAAATTTGGACAAAAATATGAAATTGAATTTAAAGATGAGTTGGCACTGGAAAGTACTTTAATAATTGTTTAAAAATTACCGTATTTTTGCCTTTTCTGTATTTATGTCAAAACTTCAGACTGAAAAAATTGCCCTTTTCTGGATGATGTTCCCCCCTTGCCATTTGCTTCCAGCACCCCTCTATTTTTGTGTATATCCTTTTCTATTCTGACTGGGTTCTCCCATTCACTCATAAACATATACATTTGATTGGTCTATTTATTATTCATTTGGAGGGATGTTCAGGTAATAAGAGCGGACGACAGACAGACTAAAAAGATCATACATGTGCATATGCATTTCTATACATATGTAGGAAATGTTCAGATAATAAGTTCAACAAATGACCTATAGTCATTTCCTAAGGGAACTACTCATCAATGAGTATTTAGTATAGAAAGTGGTAAATTAGCTGAGAACTGAATGTTGAATATGTTTGGGTTGGAACGAACTACACTCTGTCTAGTGTTGAATTCTAAATTTTAAGCCTTTACCCAACAGAAGGGCCCTGTGCCAATGCATTCTCTTATATATGCGAGTCGACCATAGGTCGCCTCGCATATATAAGAGAATGCATTGGCTTAACACATTAAAAATTATAAAATTGTTAAAGAATGTAAGAAAAAATGGTAAAAAGTGTTAAAAAAAGATTTTTTTTAGGCCAATGCATTCTCTTATATATGCGAGGCGACCTATGGTCGACTCGCATATATAAGAGAATGCATTGGCACAGGGCATAACTGTAACTATCACAATGTGGTCAAGGAGCCGGTTCCAATGATATCCATATGTGTATGGTTCTATTGAGACAGACCGAAGATATTTTAGGCTGTTGAAGCTTTATTTGGCCGGTTTTGGCCGGTTTGTTGGGTAAAGGGTTAATGGTGTCCTTCCATGGAAATTTCCCCTTTTGACTTTGGATGCTTTTGGCATCACTGTGTGCATCCACGTACACTTCATTGCACCAGTGCCTCAACTGCCACTTACTCTCTCAAAGGCCACACTCTTAAAGAAGCTAAAACTGAAAATATCCAAAATAACTTAAATTGGGATCAGAATATTGATCAGATAATATCAAATGGCAACAGAGCCCTTCAATATTTTTAACCCTTTGAGTGCCAGGGGCCGATATTATCGGCCCTAAACCTACACAATAAGTCTGTTAAAGAATATAATAAAATATATTAAAATTGTAAAAAATTGTAAAAAAAATAAAATAAAAAAATATTTGTTAAGCCAATGCATTCTCTTATATATGCGAGGCGACCTATGGTCGACTCGCATATATAAGAGAATGCATTGGCACAGGGTATATGGGTTGATACAAAAATCGGACCTGGCACTCAAAGGGTTAAAGAGAAACCTCAAAGTATCATCTATAGACATCATTGATCAAGAGCAGAGCATATCAAGCACTCATCAGGGCCAAACTTGAATATAGCGATACAATATGGGACCGACATCACAAAGGAGAAATAGACAAAGTAGAAAAAGTACAATGCTGCTCAGCTAGATATGTTTCAAACAGATTCCATAACATCAGTTCAGTCACCGAGATGCTTGACAACCTTCACTTGCAAAGCCTACAAGAAAGACGACTTAAATCCAGACTCACTATGCTTTACAAAATTAATAACAATCTCATCTTTTCTGATTCAAATGATGTACTCATCCCAAATTCCAAAACGATTACAAATACTGTTTTTACACCCCCCCCCCCCCCCCCCCCCCCCCGAACTGTTACTCAATGGAATAAACTAACACAAGACTGTATCTTCTGAGGATCTAGAAAGCTTCAAAACAACACTATCTCCTGAAGTCTTGAAGCCTCCTATCCTCCTCGACCACACCAACAAGTAAACAGCTGAGATTGTACATAGTTTTAACTGTTTTTAATGCGAAAACTAATCTTTTATTAATAGTATAAAAATACAAAACAAAATCCACTCCAAGGCTAATAATGGTCAGTAAATGGCCGACAGCTGCATCCAGAAGAAGAAGAAGATGCATCTCCCCTGACCCAAGTCCCTCCCTGCCCCTCCCTCCCACCCACAGGATCACACAACAGCGAACATATAGGCTAGCATAAAAACAATCTTTCCGCAGTTTTAACCCTTTGAGTGCCAGGGGCCGATCTCATAGGCCCTAATTTATGGTCTGTACAGTGCCCTGAAAAAATAAAAAAATTGAATGTTTTTTTGGGTATGCTTAAGCATGCTATAGCAAATTTTAAAACAAACTGGATAAAACCTTAGGAGCATGTTATAACTCAAAACTATCACCAAGTATTCATAGTAATAATTTTGATGCCCATGAAAAACGTAAGATTCCCTGGCACTAAACCTACAAAATAAGCCTGTTAAAGAATATAAGAAAAAAATATTAAAATTGTAAAAAATTGTAAAAAATAAGAACAAATGATGAAAAATTGTTAGGCCAATGTATTCTCTTATATATGCGAGGCGACCTATGGTCGACTCGCATATATAAGAGAATGCATTGGCACAAGGTATATGGGTTGATACAAAAATCGGACCTGGTACTGAAAGGGTTAAAGGTGAAACTACCACATCGTGATTGTACTGCTATTGAAGAACCTCTGCATTATATCTGATGCACTGCATCTGCACTTCGATCACCAAGACATAGGAAGATAGGTTAATTTAGCCCGCTATAAGAGTTAATATAATCTCAATTTAATGAGATAGGATTTGGACAGAAATGAAATTGAATTTAAAGATTTTTTATGGAATTAAATGTAAAATTAATTGATTAGAATTTCCTATTGGGATTACAGAGGCTGCCTAATTTATCCGTCTCCGTACGTATTGAATTGGTGTCGATTTTACTTTGAATTTTTGTATAACTTTTATTGGATTTTATTGAATAGTGCTAGATTGCATTCATTTCCATTGAACTCTTTAGGAAATTTCTGCATTAGGGGATTACTTCCTCAATATAATACTGTGTGCATTCATGTGCATGAGCAAATCTCGTTTCTTGGTGTCTATGTCACAATGACACTGAATCAGACATACACAGAATGCGCTTGCTTCTTAACCCTTTCGTAACTGGAGCTTCCTGAAATTTTGCAAAAACCCTGTTCCAATGCATTCTCTTATATATGCGAGTCTCCCATAGGGAGCCTTGCATATTTAAGAGAATACTTTGGCCTAACAATATTTTCCTTGACCTTGTAAGCCAGTGCATTCTCTTATGTATGCGAGGCTCCCTATGAGAGACTTGCACTGGCACAGGGTCTTTAATGCTGCACCAATGCAGCTCCCGTCATGAAAGGGTTTATGGTTCAGTGCATGATATACTGTCAGCACAGTATCCTTCTGTGATCATAAGAGTGCCATAAATTGTCGGCCAGTAACACACATGTGCAGTTCTGTGTTCTGTGTTTATTAGACACCCGGTCAGGATATCCTATATGATTTTATCTGAAGTTTTCTTCTTGTTATATTTTTATTTTGATGCGTTAGGCAAAAATAAAAATAATTTGAGTCTCAGACAATTTATTTTTCTCAATCAATGCGGGAGGGGTGATTTCATTTTTTTTTTTGTGCACATTGTAAGCATGGTTGATGATAGCTTCCCTTGTTTAGGAATAGTCAGAAAATGTAGAGGGAACTTTGTCTTGGTTATACACCCATTTAATCCGATATAAAAATGACATTGGTGCTACTAGTATACCTGTATGACATAGGGATTACCTATAATGTTATAATGCCCCTGACTATTCACAATTGTTATTGTTATTATACCCCCCCCCCGCAACGAAGTTAGGGGGGGTATACTGGAGTCAGCTCGTCCGTCCATCCGTCTGTCGTCCATCTGTCGTCCGTCCGTCCGTCCGTGGACACAAATTTGAGTTTTTCTCAGTCGTTTTTTTTATCAATTTCCGTGAAACTTGGCACAGACATCAACCATCATGGGAACCTGTGCACCTGCGATTATGACGTCTGTCGAACTTCTTTTTTTTTTAGTTATCCCCCCTTTTTCGACTTAGAAAATTTTCGCAACATGTATACTTTTGTCCGAGCTTTTATTCCTACATTTTTCGGTCAATTTTTTTAAAACGTGGCACAGATATTTAGTACCATTGGAACTTGTGCACTTGCGATTATGACATCTGTCCGACATTTTTTTGGTGGAGTTATCCCCCTTTTTCAACTTAGAAACTTTTTTTGCAACATGCATAATTTTGTCCGAGCTTTTATTCCTACATTTTTGGTCAATGTTTTTTAATCTTGGCACTGATATTTATTACCATGGGAACCTGTGCACCTGCGATTATGACGTCTGTCCGACATTTTTTGTGTGGAGTTATTCCCCTTTTTCGACTTAGAAATTTGTTTGCAACATACATAATTTTGTCCAAGCTTTTATTCCTACAATTTTCGGTCAATAGGTTTAAGATTAGGGTTATGGTTGTACACCTGCAATGGGAACTGTTATTTTATTATTTTAACTAAATGTTTACTGACATGTGAAACATCTTAGTATTTTTTAAAAAGGGGGGTATCCGTAGTCCCATTGGGACAGTCACACCTCTAGTTTATAAATTGACACCTCTCCATTATAACATGTGATCCTAAATTTCCTCCTGCGCCTTTCAATTGTTCTGATGTTATAATTAGTACACAAGCCTATGATGATCAGTTAATCATTTTCTTTAATGAAGCCATCTACTTAATTTTCTATGTCACTGTGTGTATACATGATATTCAGTCTATCAATCACAGAGATATGTTAAGAGTGCATGTATGTTACAATTAATGCTCAATACATACGATCATGTTGGTAAAAAATACCATAATAAATTTGAAGAAAAAAAATGAAAAAATAAATCGATATTTCTTGGTGAATGTCACAGACACTGAATCAGACAAACACAGAATTGCACTGGTCTGTTACTGACATTGGTTAATAGCTTGAGTCTAGTGGCATATATACTGATAGCACAGTATCCTTCTACCTGAGCAAGATTATTCTCCATTTCTATTTGATCATCCTATCAGAGTGTTTCACATCACTTCAGCATTATATTCTAATTTTGATGGGTATGAGTATGATTTTATTATTTTAAAGTCTGCATTGCATTGTCAAGTTAATTGTTAGTTACTTGTGTGAAACTAACATCTTTTCCAAACTGGTACGATATTTCGCAGCATTATCTTCAGTTTACAGTTAGACACATTTAGTATTAACCCTTTCATGACGGGAGCTGCACTTGTATAGCATTAAAGATCCTGTGCCAATGCATTCTCTTATATATGCGAGTCTCCCATGGGGAGCCTCGCATATTTAAGAGAATGCACTGGCTTACAACGTCAAGGTAAATATTTTTTGGCCAATGTATTCTCTTATATATATGCGAGACTCCCTATGGGAGACTCGCATATATAAGAGAATGCATTGGCACAGAGTTTTCACAAAATTTCAGGAAGCTCCAGTCATGGAAGAGTTAAATGGTCAAATGTTAAAATAAATTTTTTGTTTTTGCAGTCAGCGAGTCCAACAACAACTGTGGTTTCAGTTGTGTAGGCATTTTTCCGAGATTCTTACATTGTATATCTTGGCTGCATATCATTGTCTGTGAGAGTACTTTGACATTTTTTTGGTATTTACTGCTACTTCAGAGGGATTCACCGCTGTTTTAATTCTACCACCAAGGAAGAGAATTATGAAAATACACAAATTTAGATGTTCATCCCCTGTTAAACTAACTGAGCAAACTAATTGATGAACACGAAATGACGCATTGATAATTACATTGGCGGATGGTTCTAATCGTCGCTAACTAAGAAAATGTCACAAAACGTGTTTAGCGCCTGAAGCAAGTGTGACGAGAATTAGTTATAGAGTGCAGCTCGATAAATATATTACTACAAACACCAATAAAGTTTGGTTTTACCATAAATTTCAAAAATTCTTGCACGTTGTAACCAGTTTTATTTGATGAATATCATATGGGCACGAGTCTTGCTGCATAGTCTTCATTCCGGGACGAATGAGCCTTCATTATAGTTTTACATGATGACGATACAAGTGTACTTGTCAGTGAAATTAGGTTTGTATAACCCTTTACCCAACAGAAGGGCCCTGTGCCAATGCATTCTCTTATATATGCGAGTCGACCATAGGTCGCCTCGCATATATAAGAGAATGCATTGGCTTAACACATTAAAAATTATAAAATTGTTAAGAATTTAAGAAAAAATGGTAAAAAGTGTTAAAAAAAAATTTGTTTAGGCCAATGCATTCTCTTATATATGCAAGGCGACCTATGGTCGACTCGCATATATAAGAGAATGCATTGGCACAGGGCATAACTGTAACTATCACAATGTGGTCAAGGAGCCGGTTCCAATGATATCCATATTTGTATGGTTCTATTGAGACAGACCGAAGATATTTTAGGCTGTTGAAGCTTTATTTGGCCGGTTTTGGCCGGTTTGTTGGGTAAAGGGATAATGCCCGTCTCATGAACACATGTCTGGACTCCTAATTTCTTGACCTATTAATTTTAACTGGTATACACAGTGGAATTTTATTTAAAAATTTTGTCCAGTTTTATTTATGCACAGGGGTCCATGAACTTTTAAAATAATTTTTTTTAATAAATGTTTTTATTAACCCTTTCATGATGGGAGCTGCGCTGGTGCAGCATTAAAGATTCTCTGCAAGTGCATTCTCTTATATATTTGAGTCTCCCATAGGGAGCCTCACATATATAAGAGAATGCACTGGCTTACAAGGTCAAGGTAAATAATGAATTCTCTTATATACATGTATGCGAGGCTCCCTATGGGAGAGTCACAAAAATAGGAGAATGCATTGTCACACAGTTTTCGCAAATTTTCAGGAAGCTCCGTAAAGTTACCGGACCTTGTGTACCTACGGCATCCCCTATACAAGCCTGGATATACTGTGTCTGACATTTGCAGAATGAGGTCCCCAGAGGGTGATTTGCTACTCCACACAATGGGCTAGCGTCACTAAATTCACCCACTGGGACCTCATTCTGCTTGGGTCTAATCTTCTGGGAAATATCTATAGTCTATAGTTTTAGATACTTTTTTAATTACCTTCTGTTCAGTTTGTATATTCCCTAAATTGCAGAAGATAAAATGCATAATCGAGGTGACTAATGGGTGAACATCACCAACTTCAACTGGGGAAATTCAGTCTGAACCTAGGTCTCCAATAGCAGTTGAGGCCCAAGCAGAGTGAGGTTCCCAGAGTCTGAATTTAGTGATGCTAGCCCACCATGCGGGGATAGCATCACTGAATAAATTCACCCTCTGGGGAACTAATTCTGCAAATGTTAGACACACTATGTCCAGGCTTCCCCCTATACAGTAATGCCCTAATTAATCGACTCCTTAACCACAGCAGAATTATGGGTAACTTTTCAGGATTTAGTCGGAAATATGGCTTGTTGCCAATCATCGGAAAGCTATCGGGGAGAGCTTTCCGATGAATGGCAACAAGCCATATTTCCGACTAAATCCTGAAAAGTTACCCATAATTCTGGTGTGGTTAAGGAGTCGATTAATTAGGAAATTACTGTACTTCTTTGCAGTCAAGGTTCCATATAAATTTGTAAGAACATAATCTTATTACCCTTATTACGAATATTGCAAAGACAATTCAAATAAACCGCAGGAGTCATAATCCCAGAAAATATTGTCTATAGTGAGGAAAACGTTAATATTTCATGTTGCAGAGAAGCCATGCAGCATAAAACCGTACATCAATAGATTTCCGGGCGGCAATAAATTGAATTATGTTATTACGGATGGCTGTGGCTTTTCAACTCAAATTTTAATCTTTTTTCATGATTTATAAATTTTAATGTCGAATGCCACAGGAGAAATCAGCTTCTGCAGAGAAGTAAATTACATTTGATAACAACATACTCAATAAACTCAATTTTCTGCAATGCGTTTTTGAATCTATTGTCGTGAGACTTGTGGAATGTTTCTTTACGTCATGGTTTTAACTGCGTTGGATGTAATCGGAAATGACAAGCCTTGCTGGTCTAATGATCGCAGACAGGCCTGATGTAACTCAATTTGATATCAGTTTTGATGCGACGCCTTTGTGAAGTGATTTCATTATTTTTCATCGTAGTTTTTAAGCACGTTTTTAACCTGTGAAATTGAATCATGATTCTTTGTGATTCTGCAGCACTGCCTTCTCATTTTTCAATTCCTTTGAATTACTTGCAAAAAGGTGGCTTTCTATTGCATGAGCTGTGTATTTGTAGAACTCAAGACACAAAACTTTATTCTGGAACCATTTCCCACACCATTAAAGGGACCCAAGGTCTTCACAGTTGGTAAATATGCAAAAATTATGAAAGTCTGTAAAAACATCACCATTAAGAACAACATGGAGAAATAGATAAACTTTGTTATTATATTCATTATTGATAGTTCTTTAATAATGAAATTTCGAAAGTTTAAACCATTGTTATATAAACAAAACTGTCACAGTGATTTCATACCAGAGTAATTTCATTCATATTTGGTATATGGAACTCTCATAACAATATCTCGATCAAGTTCGAAAACCAGGTTTGTCCGATTAAGTTTACTTGAGTTACAATCGACCCTAAAGTTGGTCTAATTTTATAAATTTTAGGTCTTTTAGCATGATAACTTGTTCAACATAACCAATTTTATTCATATTTGGTATATGGACCTTTTACAACAATATCTCAAACGAGTTCGAAAACCAGACTTGTCCGATTCTTTTTAGATAGTTGCTTTACAGACTTTTATGTTATTTCGCATGAACTCCCTGCGCAGCCTTGAAATAGTGGGTCTGTCATATGCAGAATGAGGTCCCCAGAGGGTGAATTTATTAACTTTACGCCACAGTGCGGGCTAGCATCACTAAATTAACCCTCTGGGAACCTCATTCTGCTTATAGGCCTCATCTTCTTGGAAGTATCTATTGGCTCAAATTAACATTGCTTTTAGTTACATTTTCCCTTCTGTTCAGTTTATAGCCCCTAATTTGCAGAAGATACAACTCATAATTGAGGTGACTAATTATTACATTTTCCCTTCTGTTCAGTTTTTATAGCCCCTAGTTTGCAGAAGATACAACTCATAATTGATGTGACTAATAGTAATAGTTACACATCACCAACTTCAACAGGAGAACCTCAATCTGATTCTAGGTCTCCCTTAGCAGTTGAGGTCTCATGGGAATGAGGTTCCTTAGGGTGAATTTGGTGAATCTGGACCACCGTGCTTGATCACGTCACTAAATTCACCCTCTGGGGACTTTATTCTGAAAATGACAGACACACTATTTCAAGGCTTGCCACTTTGAAGCCTTGTGTCCCTTTGAAGCGGCAACAAGGATTTAATTTCATAGGATACTTTCCAGTGTAAGTCGATTATATTATCCGACCCTGAGTCTGTGTCTAGTGTTCATTCTCAGAGGACTCAATCCTCCTTTGAATGTTTTCACTGAAATGGAATCTTTCTAAATACGAGAAATATTTTGATAAATGATCCAACTGTGGAGGGCTTTAAAGATATTTGATTACAAAAGCAACAGACTGTGTTTAAAATTATTCCCAATATTTTGTCACCATCTGACCCACTCTTCAACCTGTCACACTTTTATATTCCACAGGGGGAATATTGATAGGGTATGCTATCCAGTTAAACCTGGCAGTCAGTCATTTAGGAGTACTGCCGAAGAAAGATGGGGATTGACTTCGTTCGTCTTTCTCTCTTTCTGACTGTTTGTCCAACCTTCCAGGCATATAATCTTAAACGTGACTGTCCAGACATATATATTAACCATGACCGTCCAGACATATATCTTAACCATTGCCATCCAGACATATATCTTAACTATGACAGTCCAGACATATATATTAACCATTGGCGTCCAGACATATATATTAACCATGACCATCCAGACATATATTAACTATGACCATTCAGGCAGGTATATTAACCATGGCCGTCCAGACATATATCTTAACCATGACCGTCCAGACATATATCTTAACCATGACCATCCAGGCATATATCTTAACCATGACCATCCAGACATATATCTTAACCATGACCGTCCAGACATATATATTAACCATGACCGTCCAGGCTTATATCTTAACCATGGCTGTCCAGACACATATTAACCATGACCAACCATACATATATATATTAACCATGACCGTCCAGACATATATCTTAACCATGACCGTCCAGACATATATCTTAACCATGACCGTCCAGGCATATATCTTAACCATGACCGTCCAGGCATATATCTTAACCATGACCGTCCAGGCATATATCTTAACCATGACCATCCAGACATATATCTTAACCATGACCGTCCAGGCATATATCTTAACCATGACCATCCAGGCATATATCTTAACCATGACCATCCAGACATATATCTTAACCATGACCGTCCAGACACATATTAACCATGACCAACCATACATATATATATTAACCATGACCATCCAGACATATATCTTAACCATGACCATCCAGACATATATATTAACCATGACCATCCAGACATATATCTTAACCATGACCGTCCAGACATATATCTTAACCATGACCATCCAGGCATATATCTTAACCATGGCCGTCCAGACACATATATTAACCATGACCATCCAGACATATATCTTAACCATGACCGTCCAGACATATATCTTAACAATGACCATCCAGGCATATATCTTAACCATGACCATCCAGACATATATATTAACCATGACCATCCAGACATATATCTTAACCATGACCGTCCAGACATATATCTTAACCATGACCGTCCAGGCATATATCTTAACCATGACCATCCAGGCATATATCTTAACCATGACCATCCAGACATATATATTAACCATGACCATCCAGACATATATCTTAACCATGACCGTCCATACATATATATATTAACCATGACCATCCAGACATATATCTTAACCATGACCGTCCAGACATATATCTTAACCATGACCGTCCAGGCATATATCTTAACCATGACCGTCCAGACATATATCTTAACAATGGCCCTGCAATCATGGATCAACATAGCCACCTTAAGTGGGACGAATGCAGGTTTTAGCACCTGTGAATTGAAAATTGCGAGTGCATACAGGTGCGAGAGCAATCACACCTTTCGCCTGGGAAGAACTGCCATATAGCACTATAAGCAATAGCATAGTAACATATGTTACATGAATGTGTTACTAAACCTCTATAACAATGAAATCATGATATATATTATATACAGTAATGCCCTAAATAATCGACTCCTTAACCACAGCAGAATTATGGGTAACTTTTCAGGATTTAGTCGGAAATATGGCTTGTTGCCATTCATCGGAATTCATCAGCTTTCTGATGAATGGCAAAAAGCCATATTTCCGACTAAATCCTGAAAAGTTACCCATAATTCTGCTGTGGTTAAGGAGTCGATTATTTAGGGCATTACTGTAATTCAGAAGTGACTTCCACTTCCACTTAAAACGGTCTCTCCCCTGTAAAATTAAATATTATGGCCATCACAGTAACACACATTACAAGTTACATGTACATGCAACTAAACCTCTCTAATCTTAAATTAATGGTTTATATATATTTTAAGAGTGTCTACCCTTTTCCCTTGAAATATCATTTCCCCATCAATGTTCACTTTGTGAGTTCAGAACTGTGGCCCTGACCCTAATCACCATGACATTACCCCTGCGAGAAAGTCATAATTTTTCATGAATGTTTGTGAACTATTCGTGAATTTTAGTCACGCATAGTTCGCCAACATTCATGAACATTTCATGAACTTAAAGTGGCAGGTTCTTGAACAAGGGAATCTATGAGTTCATGAACATATCAGGTCATAATGAAGAGACCCTAAGATATTCATGAATTATTGTGATTGTTCACAAACTATTGTTAAAAAACCTTCTTGAATGTTCATGTTTCATGATTCACACAACACCTTATCCCCCAATAACACACCAACTACATTCATTTCTTAAATACCAACATCGAACATATGTTACATGTTACACATTGTTTAACTAAACCTCTCTAATCATCAATGCATGGTTTATATAGGAGTCTACCCCTTCCCTTTGAAATATCCTGTCCCCTGGTGAAACAGAAAAATTATGGGCCTGACCCTAATCACCACAGAGTATTTATCCATATCTTTTCTCTCTGTAAATTCCACCACTCTCTGCAAGAAGAAATTGTAGAGCTCTGGCAAAGCTTGTTGGAGAACTGAGTGTTAATACCCATGACATGATTTCGCTTTCACTGAACATCAAAGATTCAATTAAATCTGATTCCTACATCCCATGGGGAATTTTACTTTTTTGATTTTTTATATAGAAAATTGATTTCAAATGTGGAATGTTATGTTTTTTACAATTATAATTCCCAGTTTGTTCGCAGGTATTTTTGTAAAGAATCATTATTTTCCTGGGATGGCACAGGGATGCGATTCTGACATTAAATTTGATATTGTTATATTTTAATTACATTTACAGTTGTGCATGAAAGTAAGGGTTATCTATGTGTTGATGGGCTGGTCTTATCTGCAGTATCTCTGTGGAGCTTGGATATATGATTACTATAGTAATGTTATAAATAATTGACTCCTTAACCACAGAAGAATTATGGGTAACTTTTCAGGATTTAGTCAGAAATATGGCTTTTTGCCATTCATCGGAAAGCTCTCCCCGAGAGCTTTCCGATGAATGGCAATAAGCCATATTTCCGACTAAATCCTGAAAAGTTACCCATAATTCTGCTGTGGTTAAGGAGTCGATTACTTAGAGCATTACTGTAACTCACACTGTGCTTTCAGCAGTATTATGGAACAGTTGTGGGGCATCATTACCTGTTTAATATGCTGACCATTGTTGGTTCTCTGAGGTTATGGAACAGGTTGGAAAATAGGCCGCTTCCAGTTGTAGCACACAGTTCACATAGTGGTTCAGTTAATCAGTATCCCATTGTGGTAAGGGCAATGGTGCATGGGTGGGGATGCAAGGGTTGACACCACTATAAATTCATAATTATACCCCCCCTTTAAAAAGTTATCGAGGGGTATATTGGAATCAGTTTGTCTGTTGTCCATCTGTCTGTCCAGATATTAAGTACCATGGGAACCTGTGCACCTGCAATTATGAGATAAGTTTGACTTATTTAGTATAGTTATCCCTCTTTTTCGACTTAAAAAATTATGCAACATTCATGATTTTGTCCGAGCTTGTATTCCTCTGGAAGACTCGCATATGTATATATACATGTATAAGAGATTGCACTGGCACTGGATCTCTAATGCAGTGCAGCTCCCGTCATGAAAGGGATATAGTGAGATGTGCACACAGTGTTCACGCTGGGCCGAAAAATATTTTGGCCAATTCTGATTTTTTTGAAAAATTTATTAAATCCTCACTTTCTGGACAATTATTGAATATTTTGATTTTATTTAACATTCTTTATTATTATATCCACACATCTAAATAGTGTGTTTAGACTTCCTGAACCCCACCATTGTTACTTGACAATATACCACTACCCACCATCTTCTATTCAGCCTTATGACAAAGGATTCATTAGTGTTAATCCTCATTACCTTTTTATTACATTGTTTGATAGCGCACTGCCATGAGCAGCTTTGGTTACCCATTAAGCTGTATCACCTAATCAATTAGCAGATGATCATACTATAAATTTGATTTGGTCATTTTCAAAAGAAAACTGGCCATTGGCATTAACTGTGGCCACACTTGGTGATATGTCCTGGTGGCTGCTACAATCATAAACCCCAACAAACTAAACCATTGGTCATGAGCCTTATTGGTGTAGTACAGTAATGTCCTAAATAATCAACTCCTTAAATAATTGACTCCTTAACCCTTTACCCAACAAACCGGCCAAATAAAGCTTCAACAGCCTAAAATATCTTCGGTCTGTCTCAATAGAACCATACAAATATGGATATCATTGGAACCGGCTCATTGACCACATTGTGATGGTTACAGTTATGCCCTGTGCCAATGCATTCTCTTATATATGCGAGTCGACCATAGGTCGCCTCGAATATATAAGAGAATGCATTGGCCTAAAAAAATCCTTTTTTAACACTTTTTACCATTTTTTCTTACATTCTTTAACAATGCATTCTCTTATATATGCGATGCGACCTATGGTCGACTCGCATATATAATAGAATGCATTGGCACCGGGCCCTTCTGTTGGGTAAAGGGTTAACTCACTGAGAGCTTTCCGATGAATGGCAACAAGCCATATTTCCGACTAAATCCTGAAAAATTACCCATAATTCTGCTGTGGTTAAGAAGTCGATTATTTAGGGCATTACTGTACCTCATTCGTTCACATATTTATTCTTGACAGGTGACGACCCAAGCAAGATATCATCCTCTAGTTCGGAGAGTGATAGTTCAATTGAGGATGATGAACTGACAACTCAGATAGGTATGTTTAATGTTGAGTACTCCATTTATTGCACACCCATTGCATGTATATGAATGCCTTAACCCTTTGATGATTGGAGCTGTGCTGGCACAGCATTAAAATTCCTGTGCAAGTGCATTCTCTTATATATGCGAGTCTCCCATAGGGAGCCTCCTATATATTAGAGAATGCACTGGCTTACACGGTCGAGGTAAATATTGTTAGTCCAATAGATTCTCTTATATATGTAAGGCTCTCTATGGGAGACTCACATATATACGAGAATGCATCGGTACAAAGTTTTCACAAAATTTCAAGAAGCTCCAGTCATGGAAGTTTTAAATGGATCAAAGAAACACACTCATATACATTTTACTATCAAATCAGGTGGACATTCTGTTGATATATAAGATATCGCTTACTATTCAAAATGTACAGGTATTAACCCTTTACCCAACAGAAGGGCCATGTGCCAATGCATTCTCTTATATATGCGAGTCGACCATAGGTCGCCTCGCATAAATAAGAGAATGCATTGGCTTAACACATTAAAATTGTTAAAGAATGTAAGAAAAAATGGTAAAAAGTGTTAAAAAAAGATTTTGTTTAGGCCAATGCATTCTCTTATATATGCGAGGCGACCTATGGTCGACTCGCATATATAAGAGAATGCATTGGCACAGGGCATAACTGTAACTATCACAATGTGGTCAAGGAGCCGATTCCAATGATATCCATATTTGTATGGTTCTATTGAGACAGACCGAAGATATTTTAGGCTGTTGAAGCTTTATTTGGCCGGTTTTGGCCAGTTTGTTGGGTAAAGGGTTAATAGGACACAGTGTGCTACCAAGCACCCCATCCCACATTCTCTGCAGCTATACCCCAGGCTCAGTGCTACAGAGAAAAGTTTTGCCAAAATTACATTCCTATTACTCCATGCCAGATGTCAACTTGCTGTATGACAAAATATAAAAATTCCAAGTTTATTTATCGATAATTAAATATATTTAAAAGTAATTGTCTTCTATCAGCTTTGGTGTGATTATAAATCCATTTAGTTTCCCATCAATTTTCATATCCCTATATCATAGCTGGGTCTGTACACGTAGCAAAATTCCTTTGAAAACAGTTTCTATAATAGGAATCTGTACAGTTAGAGGAAAAAGATATATCATGTATCGCGATTGTTTTTTCTGAAGAGTCTTATCACTGTACCTTTAAGCATATGTATACTGATGCGCTTATTTCCACATTTTGATATATTTTGTTGACTACATGTAGTTTATTAGTTGTTGTGAGTGGTAAATTGAGCATTCAATACTTGTGTCCAACTAAAGAAAATGAATAAATTCAATTGTTTCAGTGTGATTATATAAGCTTAGGCATGGAATGGTATGCTATAGAATTGAGAAATGGAATTATCATTTTACTAGGCAAACATTCTTCACTGCGGTTTAAAATTTCAATAATTTTTTAAGTGAATCGCGACACACTTTTCATTTTGTGAGCAAAAATTTAAATACATATCATATGGTAACAGGTTTGTATCATTACTGCCATAGCCTATAGATAGGAATATATTGCCCAACGACACAATGGAATGAGTTTTCCAGCAACATATAAAACACATTTGTCCAATATCAAACATTCAAATGAGGCGTATCCCTTTAAACCACTACTCATGATACCACACTTAAGGGTTCGCATAACAGTAATAGCTTCACATTATGAAGCAGTATTGAAGTTTTCATTATGAGAAATCGTTGTTTGACCTCTGTTACACTCAGTAAAATCCCCCACTCTGCGCATATCTGCGCTGCCTTACAAATCCATTCCGTGTTCCGCAAGTACAATATTATAGATATTTGCTGTTTTAATTTGCATTTATTTTACATTATATTCCCAGGCTTAATATTTCAATAGTTCATTTCTGGTCATACCCATTTAACCTTCAAATTGTTTCTGCAATTACTTTATTGATGACTCTTTGTGGTGCACGTCTACAAATTGACTTCCAGTAAAGGACAGCAATTTGTGTTGTGAAGATAATATCGGGAGTTGAGAATTTACAATTTCGGTGTAATTAAAACTTTAGCGTTCTAAATTGCATTGATTTTTAATGTCAAAACTTGTCGTCTATTTTAAGGTGGCATTCTCAGTCTATTTCACCTGTGTAGCACCCTAGAAATCTCAGTTTATGATAATTTGATATTATTATAAAGATTGTCTATCTATTGCCTGAACGTTTTGTGTAGATTCGGGGCGTACAATAATAATTATGAGTCTGGGAAACCAGTCAACTGGAGCTTCTGTCACTAAGCAAGCCTTGAAATAGTGTGTCTGTCATTTGCAGAATGAGGTCCCCAGAGGATGAATTTAGTGATGCTACCCCGCATAGCAGGCTAGCATCACCAAATTAACCCTCTGGGGACCTCATTCTGCTTATACCTCAGCAGAATGAGGTTCCCAGAGGATGAATTTGGTGATGCTAGTCCGCTATGCGGGGTAGCATCACTAAATTCACCCTCTGAGGACCTCATTCTGCAAATGACAGACACACTATTTCAAGGCTTGTCACTAAGAAATGAATTTTTCTATGAATTATTTTCTATGAATCAGGACAGTTCATGTGGCTATTTTTACAACATTAACAAATTTAATTTATATTTAACCCTTTCATGATGGGAACTATGCTGGTGCAGCATCAAAGACCCTAATTTGATTTCTGGTTACCAATTTTAACCCTTCCATGACTGGAGCTTCCTGAAATTTGCGAAAAACCCTGTGCTATATATAAAGCATTCTCTTATATATGCAAGTCTCCAACGGGGATCCTCGCATATATAAGAAAATACATAGGCCTAAAAATATTTACCTTGATCTTGTAAGCCAGTGCATTCTCTTGTATATGTGAGGCTCCGTATGGGAGACTCACATATATAAGAGATTGCACTGGCACAGGATCTTTAATGCTCCACCAGTGCAGCTTCCTTCATGAAAGGGTTAACTCCCTGTGCAGTTTTTCTTCCACGATAAAAATAATGTTGTGATATGGCAAAACGAACAAAATTGTAGATAAACCTAAATTAACCCTTTCTATACTAAATACTCACGATGAGTACAGTAATGCCCTAAATAATCGACTCCTTAACTATTTCACTGCCGATCGCGACTTGAGTCGAATTACCCATACACTACCGATCGCGACTTGAGTCGAATTACCCATACACTGCCGATCGCGACTTGAGTCGAATCCTGACACCTTCGTCCCGTAACATCAATCCATGGGAAGTAACTCGATATTATTCTGTGAAAACAGTGTATGTGATGTAATCAATTTTGTAACGAGAAATTCCCGGTTCATTTTATTATATTTTGGGATGTCGGCCATCTTGTTTTGTGATTAAGTGGTCGCGTGACCCTCCTGGTCTGGGAAGTGTTTTCCATTCCACAGAGACCAATACCTGCCAGCATACCAAGTGTCAGGAATATACCTCAAAATATACAAAAGTTATTGCGAAATACCCTATAATATATCTATTTAGCAGAAATATACTAAACTTGTTTTCGGTTCTCAATACTAACACCAACTTACATACCAAATTTCGTCAAAATATCTCTGCAGATACAAAAGTTATTGAGAAATAATGAATTTTCCTTATATTTCGGTGTGGCGGCCATCTTGTTTTGTGATCATGTGGTCACGGTCTCGTGACCCTCATGTGGTCACGGTCTCATGACCCTGGCAGACTGGGAAGTGTTTTCAATTTGCAAGTCCAATGTCTAACTGTGCACCATGTTTCACGAACATACCTTTACAGACACAAAAGTTATTGAGAAATACCCAATCAACTGTAGTTATTTCTTCTTAGGAAATACTCATATAATAAGTTCAACAATAAGGTGTTTGTTGAACTTATGATCTGAATTATCTGATCATTTCCCCCCCCCCCCCCCCCTCCTCCTCCCCCACCCCAATTAATCTGCACTCCTGTTATCTTTTCGTACATCTGTCTTATGCTTTTATTACATGAACACTCCTCCAAATGATTAATAGATCATTCCATGGTATATTTTTATAACTGGGTGGGAGAATCCATTCAGTGTAGAAAGGGTTAACCAAACTAGATCTCAGATTATTCAGTCATGTCGACAGTTCATTGATTGTCTTGTACCATGAAACAATAAATATTGAATATTGAAGCGAACATCCAGAAATATTAAATTTAACTTGTCTGACCTTGTCGAGAATAAAGGAAATTTCATTGATTTTCCTGCATTATATAATATTTGGGAGTTTGAAAAAGCTGTGGTTTAATTCTTATGAAATCACAAAATCTGAAAACTAATGTTATTATCTAGTACACTCATGAAAGTTAAAACTTATATCTTTTGTTAGGAAATTTTTTATATAACCAAAAGTGTTATTTTAGAAGAAATTAGTATGGTTTTCTTCCAAATTTGGCCCTATATCTTCAAAGAAAAACTTCAATGAATTCTTCAAAATTTTTCAACATAGTTTGGGTGAGAGTCAGTCGGAACATATTTGGAAGAGATTTTGAAGAGACTCTGAACATGGTTCCTGTCTTTTGAAATAATCCTTCAATGACTGGAGCTTTATGAAATTACTATTAGTATGTGATTCTCCCCATAGAGAGCCTCGCATATATAAGAGAATACATTGGCCTAACAATATTTGCCTTGACCTTGTAAGCCAGTGAATTCTCTTATCATTCAGGCTCTCTTTGGGAGACTCGAATGTAAGAGAATCCACTGACACAGGTTCTTTAATGCTGCACCAGCGCAGCTCCCGTCATGAAAGGGATAAAACATCCATTCTAAATTGGTTTTTGGTTACCAAGCAATAACAATTTAGAAGCAGACATCCAGGAATCTGAAATTTAACCCTTTCATGATGGGAGTTGTATTAAATCATTAAAGATCCTGTGCCAGTGCATTCTCTTATATATATTTCTTTCTTTCAATCACGTATATATATGCGAGTCTCCCATATAGAGCCTTATATATAAGAGAAGGCACTAGCTAACACGGTCACGGTAAATATTGTTTGGCCAATGTATTCTCTTATATATGCGAAGCTCCATTTGGGAGATTCGCATATATATAAGAGAATGCATTGGCATAGTGTTTTCTGGAAATTTCAGGAACCTCCAGTCATGGAAAGGTTTTAACTGCCTAACCTCATAAAGAGTAAAAGAAAATTCATTGATTTTCCTGCATTATAATATTTGGCAGTTTGAAAAAGCAGCTCATTTACATTGACCTCAAATCAATGGTCGTAATTTGATTGTGTTTCAAGCTGACCGTCCATTTATAGTTATTAGACAGCAGTGCGCCGTCCAGCTAAGCCAGTTATGCGGATTCACGTATTGGAAAGCTGATGAGGTACCGACGTCATTTTAAATTTGTGTCCAGTAACACCGCGATCAATAGTCGAATCAGGCACATTCTGTGTGGTACGATGTCCAGTCCCTTCTCAAATTCCCACTTTCATTAGACGTCTCTGTCAACTATGGCTTCATGAACATATGAAATGTGTTTATAGAAGTTCTCAATTCGGACTGATGTTACCGCTCGAGTGACCTAATTTTATAATGGTATAGACCTACTGTCTTAGTTGTAAGACTACTGTCTAAAATATACACACATCATTAAATGTATACTTCATGCATTATGTGTATATATGTTATTCATAGCAATCTACATCATCATCGGCGCATGGGGATGACAGGACGATGGTCCTCGAGAACCATGCTTGTCATCCCCGGCGATATACCTCTACATGTACTTATATATTGTGTATATATTCTATTGTATATGGCTAAATAAATAATCAATTAATGAACATTGATTCGTCCTTTCAATAATGTGGCTCAGTCAGTACGATGCATAGTACATTAGGCCGTCATAAGCCGTTCAGCGATAAACCAGTTTTTATCACCACATGCTTTATTGCAATGAAAACTAAATTGCCAGACTGCGTCTGACATCATATAAAAACCTGCATAAAAAGGGTCAAAATAATGGAGAATTTAATTTCCTCATGTTCGGAGAGTTTAACCGGAGGAAGTTATTTCACGTCAGATCTATTTAAGCTCAGTAAAAACGAGGTTAGAACCAACAAGCGAGCCTTTTGTGGAATGCAGAAATCAGATTTTGTATGGCTGCTTTGAAATTGATTTAATTTTTACCAATCTATGGAATATTTTAAAATTAAACTCATGAGCTAGCGTTTGTGGAGGACTGTTCACTTCCATTAAAAGCCACTTCACGCTGAGACTTCTATAATCGCTTCACAAACTGCAGCTGACATTAGTACGGATTCGGAATTTTACAGGACTCTCTATTGTTAACTGAGGCTTAAAAGTGCATCAACTTTAACAAATTGGAAATGAGATTTCTTAAAATGAAACTCAATATTGCAGAAATGTCAGTGCGGAGAATTTAAAGTGTGCATCATATGGGTCTTATTAACTGAATTTTATGCGGCCAACATGCACGATTGATGTTGGAAGTTGTGTTTTCTATATTTGTAGTATACGTCCAATTCAAGTTGTATTATAAGATGTTTCTTTAGTCCATGGTTTCAATGGTGATATTGATGCTTCATTATAGCTTTGGATAGTGTACATACAATTCATTGTATCTCTAGAACTGTAGGGACAACACATATAGAGCTGCACTGTGTTGTATTTGGTTAGTGATTATAGCATGAGAGCAGATGGCCTGAGGATGCCCCTAGCTCTCATGTTAACCCTTTCAGTGCCAGGGGCCGATCTCATCGGCCCTAATTTACGGTCTGTATAATCGGCCCTTATTTTATTTATTTATTTTAGATTTTTTTTGGTTGAATTTTTTTTGGGTATGCTTAAGCATGCCATACCGAATTTAAAAACAAACTGGATAAAACCTTTAATAGGGGCATGTTATAACTCAAAACTATCACCAAGTATTCATAGTAATAATTTTGATGCCCATGAAAAACGTAAGATTCCCTGGCACTAAACCTACAAAATAAGTCTGTTAAAGAATATAAGAAAAAATTATTAAAATTGTAAAAAATTGTAAAAGATAATAACAAATGATGAAAAATTGTTAGGCCAATGCATTCTCTTATATATGCGATGCGACCTATGGTCGACTCGCATATATAAGAGAATGCATTGGCACAGGGTATATGGGTTGATACAAAAATCGGACCTGGCACTGAAAGGGTTAATATTCATTACATACTACATATACAAAAGTGATCTTATTCTTTTCCGACCGACATTTGTTGTTTTGTAATGATTTTTGTATCACAAAATTCTTAAATTCTTGTTATATCGCCCTTAGCTACATAATTACATCATGTGTCTCCTGTGAGAGTCCAGGATTGCCCTTGAGCAAGCTGTGGAAATCACTACATAGGCTTGATCTGTAGGAATACAATGGCGGGTGTGTTTATTCAAGGACTTGACCCTTTGATGTCGGAAGCTGTGTTGTCGCAGCATTAAATATCCTGTGCCAGTGCAATTTATATATGCAAGTCTCCCATAGGGAGCCTCATATATATAAGAGAATGTACTGGCTTACACGGTCAAGGTAAAAAGTGTTAGGCCAATATATTCTTTTTTATGCACGAGGCTCCCTATGGGAGACTCGAATATATAAGAGAATGCATTGGCACAGGGTTTTCAAAAAATTTCAGGAAGCTCCAGTCGGCAGTCTCATGGGTTCTAATTTCAGTGTGATATTAGACCAAATTTTAAACCTATCAAACCTAACCAGGTTTATTAATTTACAACATTTCAACTGGTTTGTTTAAGACCCTGACCTTAATTTCCTTGAAGAAATAGAAATTTTACAGCTGAAATGACGTTAAACCCCAATAAACATTAACCAAACCAAAGTCTCTAGCTTGTACAAGTTCCTACCCATGTTCCACCAAAAATAAAGATTGGTGCATACACCTCACCTTCTGCCCCGCTGATGAAAGCATCAGCAGTCGTTTCAACAACAAAGAAATCAAAGCATCGGCAATGGTTAACAATCCTATAACGTTAAGATGATTGTCTGAAGCTGATCATATGTAGCTAGTCACATGACAGTCGCGCATTGACATCTCTGCAGGAACATTGAAATTGTGTCTATACTGGAATTGACTTGAAAACAAATTCCCTTCTAATCTTATCTCCTCTTTGATGTCTTATTGGCATTGCATGCTATTCAACAGTAATTTTAAAAGAATTTACGGAAGATGAAATCAAAACAGCCCTAAACACATGATGTATTGGGGTGGTTTGACAAGTATAGCAGGCTGATTCTTTGAAGATTCTCAGACAATTAAGTATACTAGGAATAAATCAATAGGATTTAAGACAAGCCCCGACTTCCGTGGGATTAAAATATGAAATCAACATAGCAGAGAAATTATCGGTCAACAAACTAGATTTACAGGTGTATAGGAGGGCCTGGCTATCAAACAGGTATAGTAATGCTCTAAGTAATCGACTTCTTAACCACAGCAGAATTTTTATGGGTAACTTTTCAGGATTTAGTCGGAAACATGGCTTGTTGCCATTCATCGGAAAGCTCTCCCCGAGAACTTTCCGATGAATGGCAACAAGCCATATTTCCGACTAAATCCTGAAAAGTTATCCATAATTCTGCTGTAGTTAAGAAGTTGATTACTTAGAGCATTACTGTATAGCATTACTGTATAGCATTGACTACTCTTTATTATGCCCCCGATCTCCGATGGAGATTTGGGGGTATATAGTGGAGCCCTCCGTCCGTCCGTCCTTCTGTCGAGCCGTCCGTCCGTCCTTCCGTCCGTCCGTACAAATGTTTCAACTCATAACTTTGGTTTCGCTAACTCAATTCAGTTGATCTTTGGTATGCTAATAGCCCAGCCGGGGGGACAAGATTTCCCCATAACTGCGGTTTCGTCCGCCTATTTATTCCAGAGTTACGCCCCTTTTTGGACTTAGAAAATTCAGGTTTTCTGCTACTTTTTTTGGTTTCCAGATGATAACTTGATTTTGAATTGTTTATTTGCAAAACCCGTTTTTTTGTGTATTACCAATATCGCAATACAGGTCAAGGTAAAATTTCGGTTCAATCGAATAATATTTGTGAGAGTTATGACCCTTTTTCGACTTAAAAAATTCAGTTTTTTTTTTGAAAATTAAGTTTTCCTTCTATTTTTGTGGCACCAGACCAAATTTGAAGCTAATATAGAACATGTGGCATTTTATAGTGCCATTTAATAAGTATTTGCACAAAAATAAGAACAAATCCTCTCTGATTGTACAGTCGGGGGCGTTACCTCCGCCCAGTGGTGCACTTGTTATTGATCATTTCGCTCACGCAGATTTTATAAGAGATTTTAAAGGCCCACATGTTTCAAACCTCAAATTATCTGTATATATATATATAACCCATTGTCTGTATGTCTGTCTGTCTGTGTGTGTGTGTGTGTAACTCGGTCATGCTGTTGGCACGTTAATCACTTTTCAACTATGCGTCCAATGTAGCCCAAATTTTGAAAATACGATCTGACACATCTTAGAATACCATACACACATTTTTTGGCTGATCGGTTAAAGACGGCCTGAGATATAGCACATTTTCAAGGGTCGATGGTTGAAAACACTAAGAGAACTCTGCAGGGATCTATGCTGCTTAAATTGCAGTAAACCGACGAAACTTGTCATTTTTGACAGGCAATCCCCAAGTATGAATCTTCATATTGTATGATGTATTTATCATATTCTAGCTTTAAAGGGACTCAATGCCTTTGAAATGGGTTTATGCGAAATAACAATATTTTTGAAACCATTATTATGTAAATATTACTGTTACAGTGTCATCTCATATATATTTTGAAGACCTCTGTTTGTCTGTTTGTCTGTATGTTTGTCTGTCATTTATACAAATCTACGATTCTCGACCGATCGGGACGAAACTTGGTACGTGTGTGTAGTTTGACCAGGTGGTCGACGTTGTCGTATTGGCGAGCCCGTGCGGCGCCCGCTTCGCGCATGCGCAGACGAGATCTCGGAAACAGGTGGAGCTATCGACTTGAAATTTGCTATGTGAATGTATCTTGCCCCGGATACGAATTTTATCGGGTCGCCGAGCCTGTGCGACGCCAGCTTCGCGCATGCGCAGACGAGATCTCGGAAAAGGGTGGAGCTATCGACTTGAAATTTGCTATGTGAATGTATCTTGCCCCGGATACGAATTTTATCGGGTCGCCGAGCCCGTGCGGCGCCAGCTTCGCGCATGCGCAGACCAGATCTCGGAAACGGGTGGGCTATCGACTTGAAATTTGGTTTTTGAATAGCTATCGACTTGAAATTTGGTTTTTGAATAGCCCGGACAACGTCGGGCTCATCGGTTAGTCTATATATTTTGGAATATCTGTGTGTGTGTGTGTGTGTGTGAGGGAGGTGTGTGTGTATGTGTGTGTCTGTCTGTGTGTTCGTGATGGACTTGAAAACGGCCAAGCCGATTTCGATGAAACTTGGTATGTGGGGATACTTTCGGCCGTGGAGTGGCATGGGCCTCTTAATTCGCCTGTGCGACGTGACCTTGACCTTGAAATCGGGTCATTTCAAGGTCAAACTCCCGAGTATCACGGGATTTCGATGAAAATTAGTGTCTAGGGATACTTTCGTATGGGGAGTGTTGTAAGCCTATTCATTTGCCCATGCGACGTGACCTTGACCTTGAAATCGGGTCAATTCAAGGTCAAATCGCGAATTTTTATGGGATTTCGACGAAATTTGATACATAGGGTTACTTTTGTCCACTGAGTGTTTTGGACGGGTCAAATCGTGACCCCGACCTGAA
Source organism: Siphonodentalium dalli (assembly GCA_032622095.1). Lineage (NCBI taxonomy): Eukaryota > Metazoa > Mollusca > Scaphopoda > Gadilida > Siphonodentaliidae > Siphonodentalium > Siphonodentalium dalli. Next base: position 215,054,904 of record CP136063.1, read on the forward strand.
CTTGACCTTCAAAATTATCAATTCGAGGTCAAATCAGGTAAAACCGGATGGATTTCGACGGGTACTTTTGTCGGGTACTTTTGTCCGGGCAGTGTTTTGGACGGGTCAAATCGTGACCCCCACCTGACCTTGACCTTCAAAATGGACAATTCAAGGTCAAATCGTGCAATTCGCCGAAAAGCAGAGGGGAAACAGCCTGGACGAAGTCGGGTCCACCTGCTAGTTACCTATAAAAGTCCAATTAATCCAATAAGATACCAAAGTTTAATCAAAACTTGACTAATATTTTGAAAATCAAGGACAAGGTGAGATCAATGATTTAGAGTTAACTCCCTTGCATTAGCAGTTCCATGTCTATTTCACCTAGATGAAAGCTACGAAATTGATTTCAAACATTTTATTAGACGTAATAAGGTCCATTCTTATTTCAATGTATTCAAAGCAAACTAGGCTCACAGCAATTAGACCAGTGATGGAGCGAACTCTTTGGAATTAGCAGAGAATTTAAGCATCTAGGAAAATAGGAAACTCTGCAATGGTTGGGTCATTTGGTTCAATTTCTGTTAACCCTTTACCCAACAGAAGGGCCCTGTGCCAATGCATTCTCTTATATATGCGAGTCGACCATAGGTCGCCTCGCATATATAAGAGAATGCATTGGCTTAACACATTAAAAATTATAAAATTGTTAAAGAATGTAAGAAAAAATGGTAAAAAGTGTTAAAAAAAGAATTTTTTTAGGCCAATGCATTCTCTTATATATGCGAGGCGACCTATGGTCGACTCGCATATATAAGAGAATGCATTGGCACAGGGCATAACTGTAACTATCACAATGTGGTCAAGGAGCCGGTTCCAATGATATCCATATGTGTATGGTTCTATTGAGACAGACCGAAGATATTTTAGGCTGTTAAAGCTTTATTTGGCCGGTTTTGGCCGGTTTGTTGGGTAAAGGGTTAAAGGTGCTTTGTTCCATATTTTGTGAGAGCACAAGTTTCAAGTTCAAATAGATAAAACTGGAAGAATGTGATTGGGAATTTTTGGGCTGAAATTTGGGAATTTATGGGCTAATATTTGGGAAAATCAGGTCTATTTTTGCATTGGGATATATACTGCTGAATTCCGGCTACTCCTGTCTATGGAATATATATATGCTAACTTATAACCTCCTCGTTTCTGTGCCAAGAAGTGTGTTCTGATCGAGTCCAGTATGAAGAGTCTTCTATAGGTCAAATGTTTATGAAATTCATATCTCGCCATCCTATTTAACAATCAGCTGGATTCTTCACAATTCCCAGAAGATGAACACATTGGACCTATTTGCATAATGTCAAAGTTTCTCTGAGGATTTTGCAACCTTTCTATAGCTTATGTCACCTTCTATTGAACGCACTTTGTGCCCGCACTGACATTTTCAATTTTACTGCGAAAAATCAATTTAATTACATTGACGATGAAACATTCCATACACTGACCATGTTGAACTTTACATTGATTGAGGATCTGTTCGCAATGAAAAGAGACTTGGTCTTTTACAAAGCACCTTTAACAGAAATTGAACCAAATGACCCAAACATGGCAGAGTTTCCTATTTTCCTAGATGCTTAAATTCTCTGCTAATTCCAAAGAGTTCGCTCCATCACTGGTCTAATTGCTGTGAGCCTAGTTTGCTTTGAATACATTGAAATAAAAATGGACTTTATTACGTCTAATAAAATGTTTGAAATCAATTTCGTAGCTTTCATCTAGGTGAAATTGACATTTCTGAATGATTGGTTACCAAAGGCTTTGGTGCCTAGAGATTTAATTGGTGAATAGCACCAACATCAAAGAGAGGAAGAAAAATTCATAATGAAATTGTTTCTTGTATTGTGTTCCATCACTGTTGTTATCAAACCTTAATAAGGTTGGTTATATGCATACTACCACGCACAAAAGACAAACAAAAACCCCCGCTTCTCTTTTATTTTTAAATTAATGACCGCCGCGTAATTTTGCTTGTCCGTTAAGATCAATATTTCAATGATTCGTGTTTTTGAAGACGAGTAAGGTTATTCCTAGAATCATTTCATATCCTTCATGTTATAAATAATTTAATTAAACTTCTTCTTTTTTATAGTAGATAAATTAATTTGAAATGTATTCACAGAGGTACAAAGAGAAGAACTAATGAGCGAGCTTCATTGTGTTTCTTCTATCGGTCCCATTGTTAGATTCCAATACATTAATACTAAGACCTGTTTAACAGTAGATGCCGGTAAACTCACGAGACTTACTCTTTGAGTATGAAGTTGGTATGTGTTAGAATGTAATTCATTAATGCCAAGCAGCCAATGTTTAAGGTTACAGTGAAGTAATTATTTCCCATAGGCCTCAGTGTTAACATATAATGGCCTGCAGCCCTGACTATCCACGAATTGTGATAAATGAGTACATGGTCACCGGAATTGGCATCTGCGCAAAGTTTCTGCATGAAAAAAATCATATCGTCAGGCATGGAATGTACCTTTAAATTTGGGATTTATAATCGAGAGTCAGAATTGCATGAAAAAAATATTGACATTTTTCACCTCACACCAAAAAAATTAAATCTAGGAACCACGTGCTTTACAATGTGCCAATGTTTTGTTTGGAGTCTGAAATTTCAAGAGGAGTGATTGCATGTATTTTATATGTTTAAATATCGAAACTACTATTAACCAACCAGAGCCCAGAATTTTTTTAATTCTCTCCTGCATCTTGGTCCAAAATCCGTTGGAGGGCGCTACCAATCGTATTACTTCACTGTAACCTTAAGTGTCAGGTACGAGGCTACAGGTCCACATTCCATTGGCATCCCTTTAGGTTAGAATTTAGAATTTTCCTGTTGGTACTTCAGGATTAAATTTTTACCTATTTTAATAGTACCACCCCTTATGTTTAGAAATTTTTTAGTTACAGTATCGAAGGAGTCTCATTTTCTCAACACAATTCTGTTCAGTTCTCAAGCATTGTCCCATAATTCTACGTTGTGTCAAAACTATATTTTTAAATCGTATGTCAACTATATTACTTACTCTTCAATCCGTGAGAGCAGGGTGCTCTGAAGACAATGGACGAATTTACATAGAGCAACAACGATGGCCATATCAGTATAAAATTTGACTAAAAGTATAAAAAAACAATTTCATACTGTTTCTAATAGGGGTATATTTTACAGTAAATATTGGTTTGAAAATTTAACTTTCAGACCGATTAATCCTTTACCCAACAAACCGGCCAAAACCGGCCAAATAAAGCTTCAACGGCCTAAAATATCTTCGGTCTGTCTCAATAGAACCATACAAATATGGATATCATTGGAACCGGCTCCTTGACCACATTGTGATAGTTACAGTTATGCCCTGTGCCAATGTATTCTCTTATATATGCGAGTCGACCATAGGTCGCCTCGCATATATAAGAGAATGCATTGGCCTAAAAAAAAATCTTTTTTTTAACACTTTTTACCATTTTTTGTTACATTCTTTAACAATTTTATAATTTTTAATGTGTTAAGCCAATGCATTCTCTTATATATGCGAGGCGACCTATGGTCGACTCGCATATATAAGAGAATGCATTGGCACAGGGCCCTTCTGTTGGGTAAAGGGTTAAATCTTATTTTGAGTTTGGTATTTCCAGCTTATATTATTTTAGTATAGTATAAATTAATTTGTAATGTTTTCACAGAGGTACAAAGAGAAGAACTAATGAGCAAAGGTCATTGTGTTTCTTGTATCTTTCCCATTGTTAGATTCCAATATATTAATACTAAGACCTGTTTAACAGTAGATGCCTGTAAACCCAATGTGACTTGCTCTTTGAATAATTCTGCTTTCACATAAGTCCGCATAATGCATCCACTTTCTTTATGCATCCGCTTTTCTTTACGCATCTGCTTTCTTTGCGCATCCGCATGTTTTCACATTGGTCCGTTGAGCTCTGTGCTTACATGTCTGTTAGTGGATGCGAGAACAAAAATATTTTTGAAGGAGGCTGAAGATAAATACATGAAATATCATATGTACAGGGTAGCATAGGTTTTATATGCTATGAAACCAACTTGACAATTTTCCAGTTTTTTGCAGTTTTTTTTGCAAGTGATGTAAACACTCTTTATTTTTACCATACCAGGAAATGTCTAACTAGGAAATAAATATATGCGGTATATTCCAAGATAATGACATCACACAGATTTCCCCTCTCTGCTTAGCTGACGGATTTGGGTCCGGAAGTGAAAAGGTGTGCATGCATGCACTGCACAAGTTTTGTGGAAGGGTGTGCGAAAGCTCCAGTGATAATATTGGTGACTGAAACCATCCGCTATACTATTTGTGTACGCATGCATTAAGTGCATGTGTTAAGCGGACATATGTGAAACCAGCTTTAGAGGTTGGAATGTATTAGAATGAGCAGTCAGAGTTTAAAGTCAGGCACCAGGCTACAGGTCTACCTTCTGGGGTGTCCAATTTCTTTAGAATTTTCCCGAGCACTTTGGAATTGTTAAAATTCTATCTCAATATTCCAATCCAAAGTAACATTTTTCAATTGACAGGTTAATTGGTTGCATTGTGGGGTGGGGTGTGTCTTTGCACATTTTTCCCTCCATATCTCACGCATCAAAGCAAACTCAATTTTCTTCTGTAAAACATTATGATTCTGAACCATTATATGGCTATATGTTGGTGTTTGTGTGGGTTAGCATTCATGCAAATAAGTTCTATTTGAAATCCTATGCAACATCAAGATAGGTACTATCTTATATCACATCCCGTCACATCTATTCTTTTTTCAAATATCATTTTCGTCTCCTTAATGAAATTCCTTTGATTCTGGAAGAACGTATTTAAGATGACAAAGTTCAGACAGAAAAAAGAACTTGTGTACTCAGATTTACTGGAAGCAAATTAATGGACTTCCCAAGATACTGGACGACATTAATCAATTTGAAATTCGATCGATTTTTCTAACATCATAAAAAAGTCCCTTTCAAATCGGCCATAAAGCATATTTGATTTGATGTGACTGAGTACGAGACGGATCTATACGGAGGTTGTTTGGTTCGTTTTAAATCCCCATTATTACTACCTATCATGCTATATTGCAATCGCGTCAGATTTGACGAGAGACAGCCTGTGATGCATATCGACAGATACCGACTCCCGTTTAATACATGTGTTACTGGATATTGTTTTGCCGCGGTGATTAAAGTAATTGTGTTCCCAACTAAAACCAGTGTCTAAGATAATAGTTTTGAAGATTTATTTCTAAATTGCATTTAGTAATTAGTGAACAGTGACATTTGCGGTGGATTAAGTTGTTTATTGCAAAAATAACTATCCTCATCTATCCGTACTGAACCTTCCACATTAACCATTTTTATACTAAATGGATTTAGCAGTCTATTATTCATTTGGAGGGGTGTTCAGGTAATAAAATCAGATGACAGGCAGAAAAACAGATAATACAAGAGCAGAATGATTCATATTCATTGGTGGGAAATGTTCAGATAATAAGTTCATCAAATGATCTAGGGAACTACTCATCAATGAGTATTCAGTAAAGAAAGGTTGAAAGGCTTATACAGTAATGCTCTAAGTAATTGACTTCTTAACCACAGCAGAATTATGGGTAACTTTTCAGGATTCAGTCGGAAATATGGCTTGTTGCCATTCATCGGAAAGCTCTCGGGGAGAGCTTTCCGATGAATGCAACAAGCCATATTTCCGACCCATAATTCTGCTGTGGTTAAGAAGTCGATTACTTAGAGCATTACTGTATGGCATACACATTTGGATATTTCTGAATCATATTACTATTTTGAGATAATAATCATAGATTGCAGTATGGATTGTCGACATTCTTATTTTTTAGCCACACACAATGTTTGAACAATTTTATTTATGTCATTCACATTATCAAGTTAGAAAAAAAGCCAAAATTTAAACTTAATTTGAACATAGCGTTTTTGTAATTTTTGAGGTGACTAGAAATCACCACCGGTATCTGGGCGTCCGTCCGTCCATCCCAGATGGTTTCCGGATATTTTAATGAAATTAAACAAATATTTCGTACATTATGTGAGCTTTAGGGGCAAAGTCATGTTCGATTATGGGTGAAGTCTGCCCATTTTTTTCGTAGTTATGGTCCTTTTCGACTTTGAATTTGCTGACAAATTTTGTTTCCGGATGATAACTTTAGTTTTAGTTATCTGATTGTTTTCAAAATTGGTATATGGATTACTTATATGAAAACACAGATCAAGTTCAAATTTGGGTTCGGTCCTCTCATTTTACCAGAGGTATGACCCTTGTTCTTACATTTTGTTTTTATTTTCGGTTTCCAGATGATAACTTCATGAATAGACTTAGAACTTAATTACTGATTATTCTGGTGTCAAATAAAACTAGGTGTGTTGACAAAATAGCCAGTTGGAAACTTTGATTCAAATATTTCAATTCTAAAGAAGCCATCGGTCAAATAAACCCTTTCTGTACTAAAATACTCATTGACCAGTAGTTTCCTTTGGAAATTTTCTTACAGTTCTGATAGTTTGTTTGTTTGTTGAACTTATTAACTGAACATTCCCTGCAATAAATAGAACTCCTTCTGCACTTGTATTATCTGTTGTCTGCATATTTTTTCATGAAAATCCTCCAGTTGAATAATAGACCATTCCAATGTATACTTTTATAAACTGAGTGGTAGAATCCATTTAGTATAGAAAGGGTTAAGCCTTTCATGACGGGAGCTGCGCTGGTGCAGCATTTAAGATCCTATGCCAGAGTATTCTCTTACATGCGAATGTCCCAAAGGAAGTCTCGTATACAGTAATGCCCAGAGTATAATATACCCTTTAACCACAGCAGAATTTATGAGAAATTTTTCAGGATTTAGACGGAAATATGGCTTGTTTCCATTCATCGGAAAGCCACTGAGAGCTTTCCAATGAATGGCAGCAAGCAATATTTCAGACTATTTAAATCCTGAAAAAATTTCCATAATTCTGCTGTGGTTTAGGTGTCGATTATTTAGGACATTACTACATATAAGAGAATGCACTGGCTTACAGGGTCAATGTATTCTCTTTTATATGGGAGACTCGCATATATAAGAGAATGCATCGGCACAGGGTTTTCGCAACATTTCAGGAAGCTCCAGTGATAGAAGGGTTAATAACAGAATAGAAGAGGCTACTATTAAACTGCAGATGAAATGTCCAATATATCTTCTACACAGGTATCATGTGAACTGAACGACCCGAGTCCTAATTACATGGGATTAAAAGTTGACAATAAAATGGCAGTCCTCCATTCTTAGATATCATCATCATTAACTCCGAGACAAGATAGATTCCAATTATAGAGCAAAGTTAATTGTTTCTCTGACTCGAATGACAACTCGACATTCTATAAAGCATACCAAGACAATAGTATTGAATTATAACTTCTAAATAATCCTTGTTCAGGACATGAAAATATGAGCAACCCCCAGCCATTGTTCATAAATGTCTGTCACACATATGAAATCCTGGCTTATGTTGCCAGAGTGAAAACTTCTGTCAAACAAGAATAGCATTATTTTTACGTACTTTAACATCTAGTGCATGCACTCAAGCATTCGTGCAGAGAATCTGGATATGGCTCAGTTAGTACGTCCGTTTAACACTTTTATGACGATAGATGCGCTGGTGCAGCATTACAGATCCTGTGCCAGTGAATTTTCTTATATTTGCAAGTCTCCCATAGGGTGCCTTGGATATATAAGAGCATGCACTGGCTTACAAGGTCAAGGTAAATATTGTTAGGCCAATGTATATATATACTCTATTGTATATGTGAGGCTCGCTTATATAAGAGAATGCATTGGCACAGGGTTTTTGCAAAATTTCAGGAAGCTCCAGTAGTACTCAGCCAAGAGATTAAGAATTTAAAATATCAAACTTTGGGTTCTCCTTGTTTCCAGTCAATTCCAGATAACTCCAGACTAGAAATAATTTCCCCTTTGTTCATGTTTGGATTCACAAAGTTAGTCTGGAGTTGGTTTGAATTTTCCTTTTCACTGTTTTAGTGTTATCATGACCATAGCTCACCAGTCGCATGTATATCTGAGCTGGTTTCTAGAACCTAGGTGTATTAAAAGTTGTACTTCCCTAACCCTTTCTATACTAAATACTCATTGACGAGTAGTTATCCCAGAGGAAATGTTCAGATAATAAGTTAAACAAACTTATTATCTGAACATTTCCCTCTAATAAATATGTATTATCTGGCATCTGCTCATTTTTCCTGATAACCCCTCAGATGAAAAAATAGATAATACTATTAGTTACCCCTTAGCTGTTCACGTATGTTAACCTGTTCGCTGCTAAATGACGTTATGACGTCGTGTGCTGGGCTGTTGACGTTATTGCCATTTTCCAGTGGAAAAATATAATGGGAATATCACAAGAACCATAAATCTGATTCAGTTGAAAGGCTATTATCATTAACAATCGTGGAACATCATGCACTTTTCAAAACTTTGAGATACAGTTATTCCGTTGCACCAGTCCCTGTTATGAATAATGGCCTAGTGCTAATGTGCTGAAGTAGGTCCATAGTACCTACGGACCATATAGCACATTACATGCACTTTTACGTCTGTATTAGTTATGGACGTCATAGCAGCGAAGATGTTAAGTAATGCCCTAAATAATTGACTCCTTAACCACAGCAGAATTATGGGTAATTTTTCAGGATTTAGTCGGAAATATAGCTTGTTGCCATTCATCGAAAATATGGCTTGTTGCCATTCATCGGAAAGCTCTCACTGAGAGCTTTCCGATGAATGGCAACAATCCATATTTCCGACTAAATCCTGAAAAATTACCCATAATTCTGCTGTAGTTAAGGAATCTATTATTTAGGGCATTACTGTAATAAACCTGCAATAAAATAATCTTGAAATCCAATTCTGATAAAATTAGCAGCAGATCTTCTGTAGTATGAGGGTTAATTGTCAGTCATTTATGTAACTACAATATTTCAATAGAGACCAACCTACTTCTTCTGTACGATTTCTATATTTGTCTAATACCCTAACAGACAAGTTGTCAATTGGGAATTAAAAAAGCTTATGGAGGATTTTTCAAACTTATAGGATAAATCAATGAAACATTGGATTTTTATGACAGTTTATCATTAACGCCTCGTAAAATCACTATATAGCATTTCTCTCCAAGTTTACTCTCTCATTTAGAATTGATAATTTCTTCAAATTTACCGACTGAAAGGACGTTATCTGCAATCAGCGTAGTAACAGCTTACGCTGTCACAACCTGTCTTAGAGATATCTTGTTAACGCAGTGATAGAGGTTGCATCGTAAAGAAATATGTATTGCCTGCTGCAGTGACGTAGCTTTGATTAAAATTATAGGAATGGCCATACAAGATACATGGTGGTGGGGTAGGGGGTGGTGAGCAATCTCAAAGGAACCATTTCAATCCTTTCAATTGGGGGAGGGGAATATATACCCAAATAAAGGCTCTGGTTAAAGGGACTCAACGCCTTCACAGTGGGTAAATGTGTAAAAAAAAATTATAGTCTGTAATAACATCGCCACAAAGAACATGGGGAAATAGATCAACTTTGGTTTTATATTCATTGTTGATAGTACACCAGTAACAAAATTTTGCATATTGAAGCCATTGTTATATATTTACATACTAAGTGTTGTCATCACTAAATCCAGCATTCTGATTGGTCGGCGCCCACGTGGCTAGTTGCAGTTATTTCTCGGTGAATGCGCAATGCCTCATAACACCAAGCTCATAACACCATCGATACGTCATTGGGTTTGGAAAGACAAACGCTTAATGTTTTGGGCGCATTTGGACTCGCGCAGGATTGACTTAATACATCATCGGGTTTCAACATGAAGAGAAATTGTTCCTATTAACTTTTGCCAAGGGTGCTATTGGGTGTTTTGGGCTGTTTTTGTCACGATACACTTTTCGATTTAAATACATTTACAAAAGTGGCTTTTTCGCTAAATGTATATAAATAAAAGGATTAACTGTCATGTGGACTATTTTTATGGAGTGGACTATTTTTATGGAGATGTAACCGTGAGGTAAGTGGTCATAACTTGTATGTAAAACCCTTCGGGTTTTACACAAGTTATGTCCACTTACCTCACGGTTACATCTCCATAAAAACAGTCCACATGACATTTAATCCTTATATAAACAAAGCTGTTACAGTGATTTGGTCCAATAACATCTCTAATCGTGTAGTGAGATCAAATATTCAAATATGATTTTCTGAATTTTTTTCTATGATTTGACCTTTTCCAATATTTTCTGTCAAGTTTTGATTAAATTTTGAAATCTAATTGGAATTTGATTGGTATTAATGCCAATCTAACATTTTTAGCTCAACTTACTTTGTAAGTTTGAGCTATTGCCATGGTTTGGCGTCCGTCGTCCGTGTGTGCGTGTATGCGTGTGTGTGTGTGTCCGTCAACAATTTCCTTTGGCGCGGGCTACAGGTCGTAACTTTGGTCTGATCTTTATGAAATTTGTCATGAATGTTGACATTGACATGTAGATGGGAACGAGTCATTTTGGGGTCATTCGGCCAAAAAACATGGCCGCTGGTGGCCAACTTGGATTTCAAAATTCAATCCATTGACATGAATATTGACATGTAGATGGGAACGAGTGATTTTGGGGTCGTTCGGCTAAAAAACATGGCCACCAGCAGCCATCTTGGATTTTACTCTTTGCATGACTAAATCCTTTGGCGCGGGCTACAGGTCGTTGCGTTGGTCGGAAGTTCATGAAATTTGTCATGGATGTTAACAATGACATGTAGATGGGAACGAGTCATTTTGGGGTCGTTCGGGCGAAAAACATGGCCGCCAGCAGCCATCTTGGATTTTACTCTTTGCATGACTAAATCCTTTGGCGCGGGGTACAGGTCGTACCTTTTGTCTGATCTTTCTGAAATTTGTCATGAATGTTGACATTGATATGCAGATGGGAACGAGTCATTATGGGGTTATTCGGCCAAAAAACATGGCCGCTGGTGGCCAACTTGGATTTCAAAATTCAATCCATTGGCGCGGGCTACAGGTCGTACTGCTTGTCTGATCATCATGAAATTTGTCATGGGTGTTAATATTGACATGTAGATGGGAACGAGTCATTCTGGGGTCGTTTGGCCAAAAAACATGGCCGTCAGCAGCCATATTGGATTTACTCTTTGCATGACTAAATCCTTTGGCGCGGGCTACAAGTCATAGCTTTGGTCAGATCTTCATTATACCCCCCGCAACGAAGTTAGGGGCGGTATACTGGAGTCAGCTTGTCTGTCCGTCATCCGTCCGTCGTCCGTCCGTGGACACAAATTTGTCCGGAGTTTTTCTCAGTCGTTTTTTGATCAATTTCCGTGAAACTTGGCACAGACATCAACCACCATGGGAACCTGTGCACCTGCGATTATGACATCTGTCGGACATTTTTTTTGTTAGTTATCCCCCCTTTTTCGACTTAGAAATTTTTCGCAACATGTATACTTTTGTCCGAGCTTTTATTCCTACATTTTTTGGTCAATTTTTAAAAAATGTGGCACAGATATTTAGTACCATTGGAACTTGTGCACCTGGGATTATGACATCTGTCCGACATTTTTTGGTGGAGTTATCCCCCTTTTTCAACTTAGAAACTTTTTTTGCAACATGCATAATTTTGTCCGAGCTTTTATTCCTACATTTTTCGGTCAATGTTTTTTAATCTTGGCACTGATATGGCACTGATATTTATTACCATGGGAACCTGTGCACCTGCAATTATGACGTCTGTCAGACATTTTTTGTGTGGAGTTATTCCCCTTTTTCGACTTAGATTTTTTTTTCGCAACATACATAATTTTGTCCAAGCTTTTATTCCTACAATTTTCGGTCAATAGGTTTAAGATTAGGGTTATGGTTGTACACCTGCAATGGGAACTGTTATTTTATTATTTTAACTAAATGTTTACTGACATGTGAAACATCTTAGTATTTTGTAAAAAAAGGGGGGTATCCGTAGTCCCATTGGGACAGTCACACCTCTAGTTAAATTTGTCATGGATGTTAACAATGACATGTAGATGGGAACGAGTCGTTTTGGGGTCATTCGGCCAAAAAACATGGCCGCCAGCAGCCATCTTGGAATTTACTCTTAGCGTGACTAAATTCTTGGCGCAGGCTACAGGTCGTACCTTTTGTCTGATCTTCATGAAATTTGTCATGAATGTTGACATTGACATGTAGATGGGAACGAGTCATTTTGGGGTTATTCGGCCAAAAAACATGGCTGCTGGTGGCCATCTTGGATTTCAAAATTCAATCCATTGGCGCGGGCTACAGGTCGTACTGCTGGTCTGATCATCATGAAATTTGTCATGGATGTTAATATTGACATGTAGATTGGAACGAGTCATTCTGGGGTCGTTCGGCCAAAAAACATGGCCGTCAGCAGCCATCTTGGATTTTACTCTTTGCATGACTAAATCATTTGGCACGGGCTACAAGTCGTAGCTTTGGTCAGATCTTCATGAAATTTGTCATGGATGTTAACAATGACATGTAGATGGGAACGAGTCATTTTGGGGTCATTCGGCCAAAAAACATGGCTGCCAGCAGCCATCTTGGATTTTAAAATTGAATCCATTGGCGCGGTCTACAGGTCGTACTGTTCATCTGATCATCATGAAATTTGTCATGAATGTTAATATTGACATGTAGATGGGAACAAGTCATTTTGGGATCATTCGGCCAAAAAACATGGCCGTCAGCAGCCATCTTGGATTTTACTCTTTGCATGACTAAATCCTTTGGCGCGGGCTACAGGTCGTAGCTTTGGTCGGAACTTCATGAAATTTGTCATGGATGTTAACAATGACATGTAGATGGGAATGAGTCCTTTTGGGGTCATTCAGCCAAAAAGCATGGCTGCTGGTGGCCATCTTGGATTTCAAAATTCAATCCATTTGCGCGGGCTACAGGTCGTACTATTCGTCTGATCATCATGCAATTTATCATGGATGTTAATATTGACATGTAGATGGGAATGAGTCATTTTGGGGTCGTAGCTTTGGTCGGATCTTCATGAAATTTGTCACGGATGTTAACAATGACATGTAGATGGGAACGAGTTCTTTTGGGGTTAATCGGCCAAAAAACATGGCTGCCAGCAGCCATCTTGGATTTTACTCTTTGCATGACTAAAGGAATCACGGAACTAAATGGTTTCCCATAGGCGACAGTGTTAACGTTTCGGCCAAATTCACTGAATTTAAGCCTGCAGGCCATATCAGTGATGTTTACCCGGCTAGATTGACACCAGTTGATCACGAAAATGGTAGAAAAATCATAGGTCATGTGTTTACTTTTTAAAATAAATCCCCAAGTATACGACAGGGCTATCCCACAGCCAAATTTGATCTGGATAAATCCAGAACTACAGCAGCTAGTTAAATAAATTTCCCGCTCACAAAAAATCCATTCCCCCATTCATTCACCAGTTTAAATTATTTAGATATGATGTACAAATCAAATGAACGCGATGTCATCCTTTAATAACGTGTCGCATGTATCAGGTGAAGGTCATTCTTCAGTTACCTTCACCTTTAGCATTCCACGGTGTACTCGTTCCCCGACTCTAGAACACATTTAGCTCCCTGATTCCTATATCCTTTGGCACAGGTTAGACATTTCAATTAGCACCTTTCCTATTCCTCCATTGACTGTCAACCATTAAATTATTCCCCCACATAAGTTGAGCTACAGTGTCATGGACACTTTCATTATTTATATAACCATGATTTCAACTTGCAAAATATCATTATTGGAGAGTTACTAATTATGAAAACAAAAATAAAATTGCTATCTTATCTGATCTTATTGGTATTTTATCAGTAATTCCACTGTAACAGTAATGTATACATAACAATGGTTTTGTTATGCAAAATATCATTATTGGAGAGTTATTAGTAATGAAAATAAGAACATTGTAAATTAATTTGTTCAAGTACTTGTTGATGATTGTTGTTTTACAGACTTTTATGTTATTTCGCACTCACTGAACTCACATCTAAGGCCATGAATCCATTTAGAAGAATCCAGTATCGAGAGATTTTCAAGGGATAGCCATTATCAGGATTGTTGTTACTTTGACCATCAAGCTCGACAAATTGCATGTGGACACCAATATAAGACCACCGAAGTTGAAATTGTGATGTTAGCTGGTGCGTCAAAGTCTGCTGTTGCGACTTAGCCCAACAATGATTGTTCCAATCGATGAGACATCAAAAGGGTCCCGTTTTTCCGGCGAACAACATACTATAACAGGTCGCTATTTCTCGCGAGACGATTGAATATCTAGATCATAAACATGTTTTTTTAATATTGTAGCTACGACCAGGTGGTCGTATTTTGGGTTCCATCGCAATTGTTTGTGCTTTATACACATGGGTGACGATAAATATGGAAGTGTACTGCATGCATCAATGATTGCTACCATTGAAACATTTATCTTGACCTTTCTTGACCTTTCTGGGAAATATGGCGATAAGTTTTCTAGGAAATTGCTAATTGATTATCATTGAAATTCTAGTCGACTTCGACTAATCGTTTCAAAACTAATATTTGATGTGGAGGGTCCTTGGGTTATTGGGATTCAGATTTGTTCAAATGGGGTGACACAGTCAAATAGGGGCAGAACCTAAACAACTCTTTCTCTCCTTAGTGATTCTTAAATGTCTCCTTCTCAAGAACCATCAGGCATATTCACATTATATTTGGTATGGCGGGTCCTTAGGTGACTGGGATTCAGATTTGTCAAAATGGGGTCACCAGGTCAAATTGGGGCGAGGCCAAGGGGTGTGCAATTAAAATTTCAAGGTGGACCCTCCCGACTGTTCATCATAGACCCTCTCACTACATCCCTGTTTAGAACTACTTGTTTTAAGTGATTTTGAGAAGTACTGACTGTTGCAGTATTCAGAGTCCCAGTCATTACATTCAGGAGAGTGAATCAACAGGCATTGACTGTCTTGTAATATTTGAGACATTTTGTCGTCTTAAAATGAACTATTTAAACCATTTGATTGACATCACTCACATGAACATTTTTAGTATCACGTGTTATCAGGACTTAGCTTTAATCATTTACTCACACCCATAGCGAAAGTGAGTTATGCAATGGCTTTCTGCACTGTAGAATTAAAGATGGATTATCTCTTCATATAACAATTTTGAAATACTTTTGTGGGTATAAAATAATATATAGGAATAGAAGACCACTGTCCGGAAACGCTTCTATCAATTAATATTGATTTTATTTTGAATATTTTGTTATAAAATGAGATGAATAAATCGGACACTTTATTGTTCTATTTTTAGAACTGACTATTCAGGTGATACCATATAGCGATAGAGGTCATTAGGGTGTTCCCATAGATGTATACCGAACATCAAATGTTCCAGATCGATGTTTTGTATAGCGGGCTAGCATCACTAAATTCACCCTCTGGGGGACGTAATTCTGCTTAGGCCTCATCTTCTCTAGAAAGTTTCTTTATTAACAAATTTCTATAGAAACTTCTTCACATAGATTCTATTTTTTTTAGTTTAGTTTCTCTATATCCCCAAATATGCAGACAAGACATTGCATAAACGAGGTTCCCAATGGGTGTACATCACAATATTCACCATCTGGGAACTTAAATTTGAGTCTATGTCTCCCATAGCAGATGAAGCCGTGCAGAATGAGGTCCCAAGAGGGTGAATTTGGGTACTAAATTCACCCTCGTGCAGCCTCATTCTGCAAACGACAGGCACACTTAACTCAGACTTGCTTATGTCCATAGTATGGGCAGGACAATGTTAGTAATAATGATACATTCGTACACACAGAGCACTGATAGTAATTATGATACATTCGTACACACGCACACACACTCAATGCGATGAGTAATCATATGATTGAACTGAATCTTCCGTTTTAAATGTGTCATCAAAACCAATCAATTGTAATCATAGAGGATTTCATCGCGAGGAAATTGATATGCATAAAAAATGAAATTGAAGAATATTCTGTTTAATTTGCCTATAAAACCATTTCAGTCATCTTCCTTCTGCAACAATTTTACATCGATCAAAGGCAGTGCCATTAACTTTATTCGTTGTGCCAAGACATAGCGATTTCATAAAACATTTAAACAATTTATGTATTGATTGGTTCGTTATTGTGCAGATCATATCCCATTTGGGTTTCATCATTTCATGTGTTAGTACATTAAAATCTACATGCTTGTCAAGAAATCACTTTAAGTTGAAAAATCTAAATTACCCTTGGGAATTGCTGATTTAATGACTTTATTACCTAGGACTCTGATAGAATAAGCCATATTTATCAGTGAACACCTGTACACATTCTATTGGTATTGTATTATTTGCTGGAGGGCATGAGCTGCCTGATGGGGAAGTGGGTTTTATTCTTGATATTGGTGCTGATTTGTGATCCAAGCAAAGGAAGGCTGATTTGTGTTAATCAGTTGCTGATAGCCAGGTCCATGGTTTTCATGTGTACAAGCATGATTTACTAGTGATATTAACCCTATCTGAATTCTTTCCTCCACAATAAAACTGATGATTTGGCAGCTGAAATAAATTTCAACAATCTAAGCACTGATTTCTCATTGAATGTGTTGAACAGACAATTTGTTCATTTAAACATCCAAATTAAGTATGTTTAATTAAGAAATGGATGTTGGTTTGCTTGCGTTCCAGAGAGTATGGATGCAAGTTGGTCTGCTGACATTATGTGTGTGAAAGCGTTCCACACATTAAAATGTCAGATCAACTGGCATATCCATACCTTATGGAACGCAATAAAATTAACATCCATTACTAATATTTACACTCAACCGAGTCAACTGGCAGATTAAAAGAGCATTAAGCACCCATTTCCAACATTATTCTCGTAACTCATTGCAAGTTGTGTCTACACAAAAATGGAAGCAAGTAGGGATCAGTGTGCGAAATCATGTGACATAATTTCAACCAATCAACGTCCTGCATTTATGTTCCACAGCGCGATTGCATGTTGGAGTGTAATTGTTTAAAACACTCAAACCCAAAACATATCTTATATTTATAAAGCTTATTTTATTAGTGAGTTTGCGATTTCAAACTGGTACATGTATATATATAGGTAGCTACCTGTACACATTTTGTAATCACAAATTAGATTGTTTTACGGATAAAATTCAGCGCATAGACTGGTAATGTATGGTGAGCCAACTATAACATAATTGTTATATGATTTATTGGCTGATGATTCTTAACATTATGGAGATAGTGGGAATCTGGATAATCAGTTGCATTCATTGGGGACAAGGCGACAGTGGGAAGGGTTTGTGGTTTTCTTTCACTCATTTTGGTAACAATTGTATTTCCTCAATTCAGATCAAGCTTGAAAGTCATGCAGTCCCGATTTTCACCCATGTCAGGGTTCAAACTTGTGCCAACGTTGTCTAGTAAATACATGCATATATTATTTGTATCATACATGTACATGCAAGTCATATAAAATGAAATCGTTCACAGTGAAATAGCTGTCCATTAAGTTCGATGTTGAGTGTCCGTTATTAAAATAATGGATTATTGTTTGTAAAATAATGTATGATCTCGACAATAACCATCCATTATCCTACATGTATAAACCGGACATGGCGAACAAAGGATTGACGTCATAGTCATGTTATAATTCCACAATATACTAATGCCAATGTACTAAGGGTCGAGGCTGCATTTGGCAACATCTACTCACTCTCTTAACCATAACCTGTTATTACTGGAGTGAAAACAGTTGTTAGTGAAACAATTGTCCTTCTGTAGTTAGCTAATTAAAGTGCTAGATGCCACCTCAAGAATATGAACATAATTTTAAAACATGGCTTAAATGACAACTTTATCAATGAAATTTGCCAATGAGATCTTAAATTAAATACAGTAATGCCCTAAGTAATCGACCCCTTAACCACAGCAGAATTATGGGTAATTTTTCAGGATTTAGTCGGAAATATGGTTGTTTGTTGCCTTTCATTGGAAAGCTCACAGTGAGAGCTTTCCGATGAATGGCAACAAGCCATATTTCCAACTAAATCCTGAAAAATTACCCATAATTCTGATGTGGTTAAGGGGTCGATTACTTAGGGCATTACTATAGATTAATACATAGCTGACATCTATTTCACAGAATTCATGTACTTCTGAGTGAGAAAACCTTATTGAGAGATTATGTGGTGCATTGAAAGTACGAAAGTGAGAAATTTCATCATATACCCATTCCCGTTCCCACCCAACACACATCGCAAACTCACTATTAGTAATTTTTATAAACTCAGATGATTTTTTTCCTGAAATATATCTGCAGTTTGGATACTATACCATGCTGCACCATAAGTTAGCCCAATATTCTACCTGTGTATTATCAATCGGTTAGTCTTACATGTATGCATGTTCGCTGACTTAAAATACATGTGCAATCATTCAATCTGCTGCTTTTAGTCATATAGGACAACAAGATGTGACATCAGTTTGTGTTATGATTGTGCTTTAATTGGATATGAAATGCATGACCCACTTTGCTGTTGACCAATCACAGAACAGGATTTAGTGTAACACACATGGGTTATGTAAATATTTTGGAATGAGGGATGAGATAAGTCTCACTGAGAGCTTTCCGATGAATGGCAACAAGCCACATTTCCGACTAAATCCTGAAAAGTTACCCATAATTCTGCTGTGGTTAACCCTTTACCCAACAAACCGGCCAAAACCGGCCAAATAAAGCTTCAACAGCCTAAAATATCTTCGGTCTGTCTCAATAGAACCATACAAATATGGGTATCATTGGAACCGGCTCCTTGACCACATTGTGATAGTTACAGTTATGCCCTGTGCCAATGCATTCTCTTATATATGCGAGTCGACCATAGGTCGCCTCGCATATATAAGAGAATGCATTGGCCTAAAAAAAATATTTTTTTACCATTTTTTCTTACATTCTTCAACAATTTTATAATTTTTAATGTGTTAAGCCAATGCATTCTCTTATATATGCGAGGCGACCTATGGTCGACTCGCATATATAAGAGAATGCATTGGCACAGGGCCGTTCTGTTGGGTAAAGGGTTAAGGAGTCGATTA
Organism: Siphonodentalium dalli; assembly: GCA_032622095.1. Classification (NCBI taxonomy): domain Eukaryota; kingdom Metazoa; phylum Mollusca; class Scaphopoda; order Gadilida; family Siphonodentaliidae; genus Siphonodentalium; species Siphonodentalium dalli. The sequence continues at coordinate 215,074,171 of CP136063.1, forward strand.
TTTAGGGCATTACAGCTATGTGTTGGTATTATTTGGTTCTGGATGGTAGATTTGCTGCTACAATCCACATCCATGTTATTTTATGTCATGTTTACAGCGATGTGGTGTCAGGGGAGGGGTTTCGTGGGTCGCTTACCCTACCCCAGGAGTCGATTATTTAGGGCATTACTGTATTTATGTGGAATGGGGGTTATTCATTTCCCCTGACAATTATTCCAACGCAATAAGTAGTCATTATCACCACTAATCAGATAGACTCAGAAATGAGAGCTAATAAGTGTAAAATTTCAAATAACAGATCAAGTGTCAATATATGGGAATATAAACTAGTTACTCCACTCCAAAGTTACATAACCTCCCCCTGGTGGTCACTCACTCAATCACAGCAGCTGGTCACATATCTTATAATTGCCTGTGTAATTGGTTTCCATGACGATCAGGGGACACCAACTAATCAAGCTGGCTTTGCCCCTATCTCTTTTATTCCAGACGATTCCTGATTAAAATTTTTCATAACCCTGAATTGCCATGGTAACGTTCTATAAGCTGGACATTGTTACTGATGAGTTCAGGCGACTGGCCGTCACCAGGAAGTCAGTTTATTGATGTCCGCAGAGGACTGTCCATGTACGCCTTGAATTGACCAGTAATTCTTAAATCAAAACTTAAGCCTGTTGATTGAGGTTATACATTGTGGAACAATCCATGCGATGTCTATGATTTCAGGTTCTTGACAGGCAATCCTTGAAATAGTGTGTCTGACATTTGACGAATAATGTCCCCAGAGGGTGTATTTAGTGATGCTACCCCACACACTCTGGGGACCCCATTCTGCTTAGGCCTCATCTTCTGGAAAGTATCTATCGTTTCAAATTAACATTGTTTTTAGAAACTTTTCACTTCTGTTCAGTTTCTATATCCCCAAATTTGCAGAAGATAAAATGCTTAACCCTTTACCCAACAAACCGGCCAAAACCGGCCAAATAAAGCTTCAACAGCCTAAAATATCTTCGGTCTGTCTCAATAGAACCATACAAATATGGATATCATTGGAACCGGCTCCTTGACCGCATTGTGATAGTTACAGTTAGCCCTGTGCCAATGCATTCTCTTATATATGCGAGTCGACCATAGGTCGCCTCGCATATATAAGAGAATGCATTGGCCTAAATAAAATCTTTTTTTAACACTTTTTACCATTTTTTCTTTAGCAATTTTATAATTTTTAATGTGTTAAGCCAATGCATTCTCTTATATATGCGAGGCGACCTATGGTCGACTCGCATATATAAGAGAATGCATTGGCACAGGGCCCTTCTGTTGGGTAAAGGGTTAATCAAGGTGACCAATGGGTGAACATCACGACTTCAACTGGGGAGCTTCAATCTGATCCTAGGTCTCCCATAGAAGTTGAGGCCTAAGTAAAATTATATTATATATTAAGATGTTAAATGAATTAACTATAACCAAAATCAGTTTTCTTCAATTCAGATAACCTTCATAGTACTGTATACAGTAATGCCCTAAATAATTGACTCCTTAACCACAGAAGAATTATGGGTAACTTTTCAGGATTTAGTCGGAAATATGGCTTGTTGCCATTCATCGGAAAGCTCTCATTTCCGACTAAATCCTGAAAAGTTACCCATAATTCTTCTGTGGTAAAGGAGTCAATTATTTAGGGCATTACTGTAACATTCATGTTTGATATCTCCTAATAAGGTTGTTAGAATAAAGTTTCTCGAGCAAAAACTTAGTCCAAAATTCATTCATTTACACCTTAATTGTTAATCATTTCTTTGCTAAATACTCATTGATGAGTATAGTTCCCTTAGTAATTTACTATAAGCATTTCCCATCAATGAATAGGAATCCTTTGCACTGTTATTACCTGTCATCTTCTTATATTTTCCTAACATCCTTCCAGATGAATAATAGACCATCCCAGTGTATATTTTTATAACTGATGGGAGAATCCATTTCGTAAAGAATGGGTTAAAATGTATAACAGAGGTGATTTTGGGGAATTGTAATTTTGCCAAAGTACTTCTATTCTAATGGAAAAAATCCCTGAGGCTCTTTGAAAAAATAGAAAATTGTTGTTCCACTGTTTTTGTAATAAAAATAAACATTTGTATATAGATCATTGCACACAAAGCACAAAAACATTTGATTCAAAGGTCGTAATATTTCTGGTAGCATATTTTTACAAAGGCAATCAGAATTTAGAATGTCAGTTCTGATTGTTTGCATATTAGTGATCATAGATTACAGTTTCAAATACATCCTCAAGTCAAAACATTATTCAGTGTATTATATGGAACACAGCTCATAGAAATTACTTCATTTCCGATCCATTAGTTTTGGGAGTTAATTGCTACTTTGATATACAGTTATTTGATGTATAACATCTATTGGATTTTATAATTTGCATATATAACTGGACTGATAATTTCATTGACTATTAATATTGACACTTTAATTCCACACATTGAGGAAGAGCATATATATTACCCAGATTATGAATATATTAACCCTTTCTATACTAAACACTGATTGATGGGTAGTTATCCCTTAGGAACTGTTCACATAATAAGTTCAATGTTTTCGCTATCGTTTACATAAAATTCTTTTTTTAAAATGGCCATTTCTCATAGTTCTTTAAATAAATGGTAATTATTAAATGGGACCTGTAACATGAAGAGTATACATATTACCCAGATTATGAATATATTGACCCTATATATACTAAATACTCATTGATGAGTAGTCATCCCTCAGGAATTGTTCACATAATAAGTTCCAATAGGTCAAACTTGTGATTGTAAAATCTCTTTGGTTTATATTAAGTGCATTAAAAAATGTCTTTTGGATAAATATTTACTCTACCTTGACTTTGTCCACTTTATTTATTGATGATCTGAATTGACTAAAAGAGTTCCTACACTGTCATAGGCATTAGTTAATGGCATCATGAATTGTTCAAACTTTTCTTCATCTTCTCCGAGCTCCAACATGAGTAATCGATCATAGGTCATTTTTTATACCCCCGCAACGAAGTTAGGGGGGGTATACTGGAGTCAGCTTGTCCGTCCGTCGGCGTCCGGCATCGGCGTCGTCCGTCCGTGGACACAAATTTGTCCAGAGTTTTTCTCAGTCGTTTTTTTATCAATTTCCGTGAAACTTGGCACAGACATCAATCACCATGGGAACCTGTGCACCTGCGATTATGACGTCTGTTGGACTTTTTTTAGTGGAGTTATCCCCCCTTTTTCGACTTAGAAATTTTTCACAACATGTATACTTTTGTCCGAGCTTTTATTCCTACATTTTTCAGTCAATTTTTTAAAAACGTGGCACAGATATTTAGTACCATGGGAACTTGTGCACTTGCGATTATGACGTCTGTCCGACATTTTTTGGTGGAGTTATCCCCCTTTTTTTATTTAGAAACTTTTTTTGCAACATTCATAATTTTGTCCGAGCTTTTATTCCTACATTTTTCGGTCAATATTTTTTAATCTTGGCACTGATATTTAGTACCATGGGAACCTGTGCACCTGCGATTATGACGTCTGTCCGACATTTTTTGGTGGAGTTATTCCCCTTTTACAACTTAGAAATTTTTTCGCAACATGCATAATTTTGTCCAAGCTTTTATTCCTACATTTTTCGGTCAATAGGTTTAAGATTAGGGTTATGGTTGTACACCTGCAATGGGAACTGTTATTTTATTATTTTAACTAAATGTTTACTGACATGTGAAACATCTTAGTATTTTAAAAACAGGGGGGTATCCGTAGTCCCATTGGGACAGTCACACCTCTAGTTTTAACTTGTTATCTGAAGATTTCCCTCAATAAATTAAGGACTCCTTCTGTACTTGTATTATCTGTCATCTGCTTGTATCACCCAGACATCCCTCCAAATGAATAGTAAGCCATTCCAATGTATACTTTTATAACTGAATGGGAGAATCCATTTAGTATAGAAAGGGTCCCCAAGGCACTCGCGCTGGGTAAATGTGCAAATAATATAACAGTTTGTAAAAACATCACCACTATTAAAGAAGAACATGGAGAAATATATAAATTTATTATATTCATTATTGATAGTTCTCCAATAATGATATTTCACATGTTGAAACCATTGTTATGTACACAAAACTGTTACAGTGATTTGGCAACAAACATCACTGATCACATAGTAATTTTAAATATTTTAGACTAAATATGATTTTCAGAATATTTTTATCTCATTGAATTTCGATCGTTAATGATAATGCAACAGTTATATTTTAAATAACAATGGTTTCAATTTACAAAAACTCGTTATTGGAGAGTTATTAATACTGAAAAGAACAAAATCAATATATTTTTACATGTACTTGTTGATCAAAGTCAACCTACAAGAACAACTGGCAATAATCAGATTCATAATGTACCGTAACCTATATTACGATCAAATGGGAACCTCATGTATTCAGATTATATGTTCAACAATCAAATGACTGTTTAGAACTTAACCCTTTCATGACAGGTGCTGGTGGTGGTGCAGCATTCAACAGCCTGTGCCAGTGCATTCCCTTATATATACGAGTCTCCCATAGGGAGCCTCGCATATATATAAGAAAATGCACTGGCTTACAGTCAAGGTAAATATTTCTAGGCCAATGTATTCTCTTATATATGCAAGGCTACATATATAAGAGAATGCATTGCTACAGGGTTTTAGCCAAATTTCAGGAAGATACGGTCATGGAACGGTTAATTAATCAACTGAGAATATCCCTTCAAATAAATGAATAATATAAAAATTTACTTGGAAATAACTGTATTGCGCAAAATCTATATGGGACCCTGGTAAGATGCGTGGCACATTGGGCCATCATAAACCGTCCAGGCATGGTGAAGCTGGTTCAAATTTATAATCTGTGATCTATATATACAGAGAAAGTAACATGATTCATGTATCTGGGCAAGTTTGTCACTTGCTTTCCGGGGGTCAGTGATTTTGATGTGAATTAGTATGAAATTTATCCTCTGTGAGGTCTTTCCTCCACCCTATCAATATCAGGACATATGGCCTAGCAGCTGAACCACGATAGACAGCAACAACCTAACCTTCTGATTAAGTTCTGAACAAACTTATAAACCCCCCAAATAATTGTTTCTGTTCTTATTGGAATATTACTTTAATTTGCATGTCTGCCCTAAACTGGCAGATCCCGTTAGGGGAGAAAGTCGTTCTAGGATAACAACCGACAGTAATCTGATTATGTACGGAGACCTATGTTACGATCAAATGGGAATTTCACAATCCTGACATTCACTGATTAACCAATGGAAAATGACATTTAATTTGTTCATAAAAACTATATTATTATTAGTTTAAATTCGTTGACGCGTTAATTTGGGTTGGCAGCGCAGTACGGACACTGATGACAGGGCTTTGACGTGGCCATGTGGGGGTATCTCGGTACATCATTGACATTTGAACTAATATCATTAATAGACAATTGTTCTATCTTTGTTGCGATCAGAATAGTATTTTACGATTGTTAATTATGTAATGTACAAGACTTAATTATGCTGATAGTTGAAATCAGCATTGTGCCTGTGGATGGCTTTAACCCTTCTGCTGCGTCTGCAATAGAATTAATGTACAGTAATGCCCTAAATAATCGACTCCTTAACCACAGCAGAATTATGGGAACTTTTCAGGATTTAGTCGGAAATATGGCTTGTTGCCATTCATCGGAAAGCTCTCAGTGAGAGCATTCCGATGAATAGCAACAAGCCATATTTCCGACTAAATCCTGAAAAGTTACCCATAATTCTGTTGTGGTTAAGAAGTTGATTATTTAGGGCATTACTGTGTACTTCGCTCAAACTATGATTATGTATTTTCCTCTCATCGAGCACAATACCCACATTTTATCAATATGGCTATATTCACATGTCCTCCTATCATTCAATTATTTTCACCACTACCGGTACATATTAACCTACCGGTACATATTAACCTACCGGTACATATTAACCTACCGGTACATATTAACCCTTATTATGCCCCCGATCTCCGATGGAGATTTGGGGGTATATAGTGGAGCCCTCCGTCCGTCCGTCCTTCCGTCCGTCCTTCCGTCCGTCCTTCCGTCCTTCCGTCCTTCCGTCCGTACGAACGTTTCAACTCATAACTTTGGTTTCGCTAACTCAATTCAGTTGATCTTTGGTATGCTAATAGACCAGCCGGGGGGACAAGATTTCCCCATAACTGCGGTTTCGTCCGCCCATTTTTTCCAGAGTTACGCCCCTTTTTGGACTTAGAAAATTCAGTTTTCTGTGGCATGCGAACGTTTCAACTCATAACTTTGGTTTCGCTAATTCAATTCAGTTGATCTTTGGTATGCCAATAGACCAGCTGGGGGGGACAAGATTTCCCCATAGCCGTGGTTTCGTCCGCCCATTTTTTCCAGAGTTACGCCCCTTTTTTGACTTAGAAAATTCAGTTTTCTGCTACTTTTTTTGGTTTCCAGATGATAACTTGATTTTGGATTGTTTATTTGCAAAACCCGTTTTTTTGTGTATTACCAATATCGCAATACAGGTCAAGGTAAAATTTCGGTTCAATCGGATAATTTTTGTGAGAGTTATGACCCTTTTTCGACTTAAAAAATTCAGTTTTTTTTTTAGAAAATTCAGTTTTCCTTCTATTTTTGTGGCACCAGACCAAATTTGAAGCTAATATAGAACAACATGTGGCATTTTTATAGCGCTTAACCAGAAAGTTTCTCTGATTGTACAGTCGGGGGCGTTACCTCCGCCTAGCGGTGCACTTGTATAATAGAAGCTGTGCTGATGCAGCATTACAGTTACTACATGTGAATGTAATTTATCTTCTTATGATCATGTTGTCAACCACGTTTTCCATTCCATGTTGCTACTTTTGGAATGGGGATAAGAACATGATTTGCCAATTTTTTATTTTTTTTGGGACGTTTACCATTTTCCAGTCACTATATGAATATTATGATGCTCTATAAAGTAAATTCTTACTTTAACCCTTTACCCAACAAACCGGCCAAAACCGGCCAAATAAAGCTTCAACAGCCTAAAATATCTTCGGTCTGTCTCAATAGAACCATACAAATATGGATATCATTGGAACCGGCTCATTGACCACATTGTGATGGTTATAGTTATGCCCTGTGCCAATGCATTCTCTTATATATGCGAGTCGACCATAGGTTGCCTCGCATATATAAGAGAATGCATTGGCCTAAAAAATGTCTTTTTTTAACACTTTTTACCATTTTTTCTTACATTATTTAACAATTTTATAATTTGTAATGTGTTAAGCCAATGCATTCTCTTATATATGCGAGGCGACCTATGGTCGACTCGCATTTATAAGAGAATGCATTGGCACAGGGCCGTTCTGTTGGGTAAAGGGTTAACATGAGTCACACGGTTAAATCCTTTCTGTACAAAAAGGATTCTCCCATCAGTTATAAAAGTATACATTGGATAGGTCTAATATTCATCTGGAGGGAAGTAGTGAAAAGTTGCAAGTCATGCTCTTTGTACCTGACCCAAGAGTGCCAACATGGAATTGAAAACGTGCCTGACAACATGATCATATGACATGTTAAGATAAATTACAATACACATGTTAGCAAATCATCTTAATTACCATCTATCATAAGGGATATAATTTCTTTTCAAAATTCATGCCTCTTTAAACCGTGTGACCCAAGTAGAAGTAAGAGTTAGAGCCTTATTAAACAGTAAGTTTGTATAGAAGCGAACATTATCATTTTCTCAATGGACAGGTAGCTACCAATTAAGGCGAGATTGTCCTGTCCCCCCTGGGCCGTTATCGTCATTTTCATTAGACTATTATAGCCGTTCTAGTTACTTATATTTATCTTCTTCAGATGCTAAAACTCCTGCTGACTCGACGTGCTCTGAGGAGGACAGGTATGTATCTACCTGTTAATTAACGGGTGAAAATAACAAGCACTCATCAATTAAATTAATCACTTCAAACTAATTATGAAGTACTTTCCAATAAATTATCAAACCTTCCATTGTAATCAGTATTAAGCAAAGCTCTTCTTTGAAGTCCGAAGAAAAATGTGAATAATTTACGTCTGTTTTCCAATCTATAACTCCCGATTGAGAATGGCTATTGTTTGTCTACACTTAGAGTTGTTTTTTTTACCATAAACAATTCTTAAAGGGAGAGTGTACCTAAATTTAGCTGTTTATGGGGCCCATCTCCTACTATACTCAACAGAAATTATCCAATAAAAGAATTAATATGAGCCAAGGTTGAGAGTTAAATACACTCAAATACACAAAGAACTATGTGTTACAACAAAAATTAGTGAAAGGCTTAACCCTTTACCCAACAGAACGGCCTTGTGCCAATGCATTCTCTTATATATGCGAGTCGACCATAGGTCGCCTCGCATATATAAGAGAATGCATTGGCTTAACACATATTAAAAATTCTAAAATTGTCAAAGAATGTAGAAAAATATTATAAAAATTGTTAAAAAATGTAAGAAAAAATTCTAAAATTGTTAAAGAATGTAAGAAAAATGGTAAAAAGTGTTAATTTTTTTTTTTTTTAGGCCAATGCATTCTCTTATATATGCGAGGCGACCTATGGTCGACTCGCATATATAAGAGAATGCATTGGCACAGGGCATAACTGTAACCATCACAATGTGGTCAATGAACCGGTTCCAATTATATCCATATTTGTATGGTGTTATTGAGACAGACCGAAGATATTTTAGGCTGTTGAAGCTTTATTTGGGCGTTTTTGGCCGGTTTGTTGGGTAAAGGGTTAAGCCATTTACTCATTTTAATTATACCCCTCCCCAATGAGTTGTGGGGGGGGGGTATACTGGAATCAGCTTGTCCATCTGCCCTGTCCTTGAACACAATATTGTCCTAGATTTTATTCTTACATTTTCAGTCATTTTTTTAAAAACTTGGCACAGATATTTAGTACCATGGGAACCTTGCATCTGCAATTATGACATCTGTGTGACTTTTTGTTGTGGAGTTATCCCCCTTTTTCCGCAATATGCATACATTTTTTTATCAATAAGTTTAGGATTATAGCTGCTATTCAAGATCATTTTCAATATTATCCAAGATGTTTTTGCATTGAAAAATATTCAACTGTCAAATTCATTTTCTAGTAATCATGCAGACCGTTTCTGAGCAAAAAAAGTGTTAAAATAATTGTCTATCATAACCTAGTGGTATGGTTTTAGAAATATATTAGCCTAATCTATGTTGTAAATATTGTCATGTGAGGTCCTTCAAAATGATTACTGTTATTATTATTATTATTAAAGGAACTTGTTTTGTTTACATAACAATGATTTCAACACGCGAAATTTTGGTTATTGGAGAACTATTAACAGTAGATATAAGATCAGAAGTTTATCTAGGTCTCCATTTTCTTCCGTTGTGATGTTTTACAGACATTTTATGCCCCCGAAAAAATATTTTGGGAGCATAAAATTATAGTGTTTGTCTTTTCTGTCTGTCCGTCCAAGATTTTGTGTGTCCGCTCCATGACATCGCATTGCTTTATTGGCTTCTGTTGAAACTTGCCATAATTGTTCCTAATGAGGAGATGATGTGTCATGCACAAATTGTTTCCCAATTGTTGAAGGTCAAGGTCACAGAAGAAGGTCATTCTCTTGATTAAGGCATCAGACACTACCCTTCATGTCTACTCCATAACTTTTGTGTACATTACATGATTTCAATGTATTCATATTATATTCAAAAATACTTTGTGGAACGCAACATTGCATATTATTGAAGGTCACGGTATAAATTCGCTCACGAGTTGCTTCATTACGGGGCATAGTCACTTTCGAGTGACTTTTCTTGTTTACTTTTAGCACTGTGAGTGTATTGGGTCCCTTTAAAAGTCCCTGAGTTTGATCATGATCAAAGCAAGCCTTGAAATAGTGTGTCGTTCATTTTCAGAATGAGATCTCCAGAGGGTGAATTGGGTGACACTATATATCGCATGGTGGGTTAGCATCACCAAATTCACCCTCTGGGGACCTCATTCTGCTTAGGCTTCATCTTCTGGGAAGTATCTATAGTCTCAAATTAACATTATTTATAGTTAATTTCTCCCTCCTGTTCAGTTTCTAAACCTCCTAATTTGCAGAAGATAACATGCATAATCAAGGTGACTAATAGTAATAGGTACCATGCAAGCCTTGAAATAGGGTGTCTGGCATTTGCAGAATGAGGTCCCCAGAGGGTGAATTTAGTGATGCTACCCCGCATAGCGGGCTTTCCATCACCAAATTCACCCTCTGGGAACCTCATTCTGCTTACAACCCAGAGGGTGAATTTGGTGATGCTCGCCTGCCATGTGAGAGGGCGTCACTAAATTCACCCTCTGGTGATCTCATTCTGCAAATTACAGACGCTATTTGAAGGCTTGTAACAAAGTATCCTGTATAAAGAGTCCTGTAAGAGGGTTTTTGCATGCAGTGCACTGAGTCATATACAGTAATGCTCTAATTAATCAACTCCTTAACCACAGCAGAATTATGGGTAACTTTTCAGGATTTAGTCGGAAATATGGCTTGTTGCCATTCATCGGAAAGCTCTCGATGGTGAGAGCTTTCCGATGAATGGCAACAAGCCATATTTCCGACTAAATCTTGAAAAGTTACCCATAATTCTGCTGTGGTTAAGGAGTCGATTAATTAGAGCATTACTGTACATGTATCACTATTAAACTTTGAAAGTTTGATCGTTTAATTCTTTAGGCAGCTTCAGCAGTTGTGAGTGAACAGTATTTTATTTATAAATTTCTTCCCAGGTCCTGTGTTAGCAGTGCCAATGATCATGTAAGTAACTTTAATTTCTACAAACAAATATGGCTACTGGCACCCAGAAGCTTATAAACTCTGCCATCATATGCAGAGTGAGATGGTCTTAATTGGTCTTCACATTTCCAAACACCATTGCTTTTCTCCATTATTCCTTTATTTATCAAATACTTATTGAGGAGTAATTCCCTCACAAAATGTTCAGATAATAAGTTCAACTAATAAGTCGTTTATTGAACTTATTATATGAAAATTTTTCCAAGGGAAAATACAATCCCATGCAATCAATAGAGACGTCTTATCTTTTTGGCTGTCTTGTCCTCTGATTTTATTATCCATCCCTTAACTGACACTATTTCTGATTGGGCAAAAGCTGTCACTTGATAATCCAGGAAAAAGTCATATTGGACTTCCGAAAGTCATATCGGACTCAATCAAGTCCAATATGACTTTTTTATCGGGACTCTGTGACGTCACGAATTTGCCAAATTAATTTGTTGAATTTGTGATGCACGCTCAATACTCTGGTGGATTTAGCAGTCGCTTCAATTCTGCAATGAGTTTTTTTTTTCACTTCCGTGTTTACTGTTCAAAATCAGCGTTCTGATGATCAAATACAGGCTTTTATAGAGAATCAAGTGCCGACAAGTACCAAAAATAACCACAAAAGAATACTCTGGTGGATTTAGCAGTCGCTTCAATTCTGCAATGAGTTTTTTTTTTCACTTCCGTGTTTACTGTTCAAAATCAGCGTTCTGATGATCAAATACAGGCTATTATAGAGAATCAAGTGCCGACAAGTACCAAAAATAACCACAAAAGTTTTATTCCCAAAATTTTTATAAACATACAGATGGTGAAAAGTCATATTGGTGAAAAGTCTGGTTGTGGTGAAAAGTCATATTGAACTTGATGCTTCGTATCTCGTCCAATATGACTTTTCACCTCAACCTGGACTTTTACAAGAAAAACACATACACACAACATTGTATAATAAGCATCCCTCCAGATGAATAATAGACCATTGCAGTGAATACTTTTAGAACTGATTGGGAGAATCCATTTAGTAATGAAAGTGTTAAGTATAAGGGGCTGATGGTGCTCAGTTGGTAAGTTGCATAGTGCCTTCATGAGCATGGTTAGATTCCAGATATATGGGCAGAGTGAAGAAAGTTGAGTTACCAATTAAAATAAACATTGTCACATGGTCTGATTATTTCTGCATGTATAATTTACCATGTCGCAAGATATGCCTTGTCTTTTAACGCTTTCTATACTAAATACTCATTGATGAGCAGTTCTCTTTTGAAAGTTATTATCTGAACATTTCCCACCAATGAATATGAATCATTCTGTTCTGGTATTATCTGTTTTTTCTGTCTGTCGTCTGCTTTTATTATCTGAACACTCCTCCAAATGAATAATAGACCATTCCAATGTTTACTATTATAACTGAATGGGAGAATCCATTAATTATGGTTACTCTTTATGGTAGCTACATGTATAACATGTACTTTTATTATTCCAAGTATTGAATTGTCATCTCGAGCAAAATTCCATCATGGTCTGATGTCAAAACGCCGATAGTCATATCAGACGGTGGTCAGCTCCCGAGACAAACCAATTTGAGCTGACATTATTTGCTTTAATGAAAAATTAGTGAACAAATTTTGAAATGAGATTGATGCGGCAGAACCGGAATATAATTAATTCTTTATCAGGAAATCGCCTGTGGTGTTCATGTCTGGTCTCGGAGGTCATCAGAAAAATAAATCGTACTGTCCATAGCTTCGAGGAAAATAGACAATCATGTATCTAAAACCACCAGTCCGTCCACTTTGGTCAGTGTCTTCGGTAAGCTGGTTCACCATTGTCAAATATCCCAAGCCAATTAGCGCGACGGATATAAGTTCAGTGAAAATGGTTTCACGTATTTTGCAGACCTTATAGACTAATCTGTTTCCATTAGAAAAAAGGGAAGCGAATTTTTACATTAATGACGAAGTCAGTGGGTGGCGAGTAGGATATCGGTAGATTCGTGGGTTGTATACTTTTTCGGAGAACGGAGGTAATTGAAATAGCAGCGAATCTTATTTAAGCCTATTTGATTTTTGCTGTCCAGTCGAGTGTCCAGGGATAATTAGATTAATTGAAGTCGCCTTGTCTGTCCGTTCATCCGGATTTAGTTAGAATGTTTTTGTAGGATCTAGTCAGGGTTTCTGACAGATTTTGTTGAATTTCGTCGATATTTTTTATTCAATCAAGCTGAGAGAGTCCACCAGCCAAAAATCCCCGCCAATCTTATTAACCTTTCACCCTTTGACTGATGGGATTCAATATCATGAGTGTAAAGCCCCTTGGTCAAACTTAGATTATCTCTGCTGTTTTGTTATATATTAATTCTAAAATGCCAGCCAAGACTGGAAATAAGCATCTGGTCATGGTCAATGACTTGCGGAAAAGCACTAATGACCAGTGCATGTTTGCTTGTATTCAAGCCTTGAAATAGTGTGTCTGTCATTTGCAGAATGAGATTCGCAGAGGGTGAATTTAGTGATGCTACCATGCATAGCGGGCTAGCATCACCAATTTCACCCTCTGGGAACCTCATTCTGCTGAGGTGTAAGCAGAATGAGGTCCCCAGAGGGTGAATTTGGTGATGCTAGCCCACTATGTGGGGTAGCATCACTAAATTCACCCTCTGGGGACCTCATTCTGCAAATGACATGCACACTATTTCAAGGTTTGCTTGTATTTGTCATTATAACTGGTGATCATTTATGTATTATGCACAGATAACATTTTGCAATATTTTGTTGATTCAACGTGTGTAAGTCAATAAATTTGTTACTTGTAACAAACTACCTGTACCATTTTCAATGCCTTGATAAAATGTATAATTGATTATATGTGTCGCTTGTGTATCCAAAAAAGAAAACAAACAACATTGCATGCATTGCATGCTTCTCCTCTAAGCTGGTCCCTGGGTTATCTGAATATATTCCAGGGGAACGAACTACAGTTACCTAAAGCATAAACCAGGGGAACAAATAATAGGTTAGACAAATTTTTAAATGTGCGGACCTGCAAGCCTTGAAATAGTGAGCCTGTCATTTGCAGAATGAGGTTCCCAGAGGGTGAATTTAGTGATGCTACCCTGCATAGCGGGCTAGCATCACCAAATTCACCCTCTGGGAACCTCATTCTGCTGAGGTGTAAGCAGAATGAAGTCCCCAGAGGGTGAATTTGGTGATGCTAGCCCGCTATGCGGGGTAGCATCACTAAATTCACCCTCTGGGGATTTCATTCTGCAAATGACAGGCTCACTATTTCAAGGCTTGCGGACCTGGTATGTATCAGTGTGTTGTCTGTATTATGAATTGAGCCATATGCTGGTAGCATTCTCTCAAACCCCAAACTTAACAGGTATCGGCTGTAGTCTGCCCACCTGAGGACTATGTAAAGTTAACTACTGTTACCTATAAAAGCACAAACCAGGGGAACGAAAAATATGTTGTGCTAAATTTTGAAATGTGCTGGCCTGGTATGTAACAGTGTGTTGTCGGTATTATAAATTGAGTCATATGCTGGTAACATTCTCTCAATCCCCAAACTTCACAGGTATCGCTGTAGTCTTCACACCTGAGGACTATGTTAAGTTATTTTTACTATTGAACAATGTTTTGTGAAATTTACTGTGTATATGCCAAGCATATGGGGAGGTTTAGTCCTGGCATTTAAAGATTGCTTTTAACTCAAGAGTTTGATCCAACACAAATAAATAGCACTCTACCACGCTTCCCTGTCTTAAAGGCGAACTGTGGCATTGACACGTAAAATCCTCCAGGAATCCGAGGGGTAGATCGGGTTGTCGCTCTACACGCCATCTTGGCACGGCCAATGCTTTCATTGCCAGCAAATCAGTTGAAGTTTATTTAATGATTTCTCGAAATTACTGAAGATTCACAATGCGTGATCAGCGGGAGTATATCCAAACATATGGGAGAGCTTACGCCCGGCCACAGAAAAATCGTGCTCATGTTTACAGAACTAATTTTACTGAGATTCTCTGTATTTGTTTCTGAGAGTAAATAGTAAAAAGTGTTGAAGATTCTGTCATGACTCCAAACCCCAACAATACAGTAATGCCCTAAATAATTTGACTCTTTAACCACAGCAGAATTATGGGTAACTTTTCAGGATTTAGTCTGAAATATGGCTTGTTGCCATTCATCGGAAAGCTCTCAGTTAGAGCTTTCCGATGAATGGCAACAAGCCATATTTCCTTCTAAATCCTGAAAAGTTACTCATAATTCTGCTGTAGTTAAGGAGTCGATAATTTAGGGCATTACTGTACAACAACATTATTACCATTGAACCCAAATTCATTACCGTGTCATTTTCTCCTGAAGATCATTCTTACCCGTTCCATGACTGGAGCTTTGTGCCAATGTATTCTCTTATATATGCGAGCCTTGCCTATATAAGAGAATGCATTGGTCTAACAATATTTACCTTGACCTTGTAAGCCAATGCATTCTCTTATATATGCGAGGCTCCCAATGAGAGATTCGCATACATAAGAGAATGCACTGGCACAGGATCTTTAATGCACGGAAGGGCTAATTAAACCACATTTTAGACATATTTTCTGTGACAAACATTTTCCAAAAAATATTATACATTTGTAGAGTTACAAGCCTCAGCCTCGTAGTATTTAATTTTGTTTCGATCACTTGAGGCTCTTAGATTATTCTCAATTTCTATTTGATTACCATAATGGAATGTTTCACATCACTTTAACCCTTTACCCAACAAAACGGCCAAAAACACCCAAATAAAGCTTCAACAGCCTAAAATATCTTCGGCCTGTCTCAATAACACCATACAAATATGGATATCATTGGAACCGGTTCATTGACTACATTGTGATGGTTACAGTTATGCCATGTGCCAATGCATTCTCTTATATATGCAAGTCGACCATAGGTCGTCTCGCTTTTTATAAAAATTTTCTACATTCTTTGACAATTTTATCATTTTTAATATGTGTTAACCCTTTGAGTGCCAGGTCCGATTTTTGTATCAACCCATATACCCTGTGCCAATGCATTCTCTTATATATGCGAGTCGACCATAGGTCGTCTCGCATATATAAGAGAATGCATTGGCTTAACAATTTATTTTTTTTTACAATTTTTTACAATTTTAATATATTTTATTATATTCTTTAACAGACTTATTGTGTAGGTTTAGGGCCGATAATATCGGCCCCTGACACTCAAAGGGTTAAGCCAATGCATTCTCTTATATATGCGAGGTGACCTATGGTCGACTCGCATATATAAGAGAATGCATTGGCACAGGGCCGTTCTGTTGGGTAAAGGGTTAACTGCATTTACTTAGTCTTGAATGAGACCATTTTAGTACGAAATTCACATTTCCAAAGTCTCTTTCAAGAAATGAGTCCATCCCTGGACCCCACCAGGAAATACAGGTAGCATGCGAGATGGATTAAATCAACTACTTTCAATTTAATGGAGGACTGAGAAAAATTGAAATAGCTGCATCTGTTATCATTTTAGAATAATAAGCAAAACTAGACAATAAATTCTCTTGGATCAAAAGAAAAACGTGATTTTTTTTCTCATAAGCTTAATGATAGATATAACTGCCTTCAAGATGAATTCACAAATATAACGAAAACATGCCCCAACTGTGGGAATTTTCTTCACTAAAAATTAAATGCATGACAACTATTTTCTATTTGGGAGGCTTGGAATGTGCGGACTATCAACGAAAACATCTTCTGACATGTGGGCAAGCCTGCAGATAGTGTGTCTGTCATTTGCAGAATGAGGTCCCCAGAGGGTGAATTTAGTGATGCTATCCCGCACGGCGGGGTAACACCACCAAATTCACCCTCCGGGGACCTCATTCTGCTTAGGCCTCATCATCTGGGAAGTATCTATAGTCTCAAATTAACATGGTTTTAGTTACTTTTTCCCTTCTGTGAAGTTTCTATATCTCCTAATTTGCAGAAGATAAAATACATAAACAAGATGATATAAATGGGTGAACATCTACAGAACCAACTTCAACGGGGGAACTCAAACTGAAATCCTAGGTCTCCCATAGTAGTTGAGGCCTAAGCAGAATGAGGTTCCCAGAGAGTGAATTTGGTGATGCTAGCCTGCTGTGTGGGATAGCGTCACCGTCTGGGGACCTCATTCTGCAAATGACAGACACACTATCTGCAGCCTCGCATGTGGGCAGACAATTGGAGAATATCTTCTGTGAGCAAGCGTCCAGATTTCGAGAGAAGATAAAATTCAATGCAGTGAGAAATACATGTGAGAAAATGAGCGGATGCTATTTTAGCATAAGCTAAGCTGCGGGATTAATTCACTAGAGAAAAAATAAATTACTATCTTTGATATAAAATCTTTGAAAGTCGTAGAACTTCAAGATGAGGTTAGAAAACAGGCTGCGTCTACATAACTCCTGTCTCACAGTAAATCTCAGCCCCGCAATTACACTCAAATAGTTTTGTAAAACACCTATATACCCATAATTATTTCCCTCATGGAACTCCACCCAGGTATCAATTAACCTTTTAACCAGGTAGTTTTCTCCCCAGGTAAAATTAGATAACAGGTAAAAGCAATCCTTCTGGCTGGGAGTTTGAGAATTCTACTTGAAATATTATCAGTGGATCACTGTTAGCAGCCGCTTCAAAAATCGTAAACTTGTCAAATTTTGTTATTTAAACGGCTGCCAATTCATGAGAATTAAATTTATGGCATGCATGTGTGAAGGAGTTTGCTTGTGTGTTCATGCAATTTACATTTGTAAAGCATGGTAATTAAGGGCTCTGTGGGTTTATATATATATGTACCCGAATGCTAACATATCTGCCCGGATAGATAGATGGACAAACAAATATATGGATGGATGAAGCAAATAAATTCTGTATACCCCCCCCCCACAATTTTTTAGAAAGTGCATGGACTGACACACCTTTGACATCAATATTATGAGTATTGTGGGGACGATTCCATCTTCTAGGTTTCACATATAAAATAGCTATATATCTTGGATTTTTTTATTGGTGATTTGAAGCCATTCATTAACCTTTTTACCTTGTAAAACACCCATATAACCATAATTATTTCCCTTGTAGAAATCCACCCAGGTATCAATTAACCTTTTAACCCCTGTTTAACCAGGTAGTTTTCTCCCCAGGTAAAATTAGATAACAGTTAAAACCAAACCTTTTGGCTGCGAATTTAAGAATTCTACTTGAAATATTATCAGGGGAATCACTGTTATCAGCCGCTTCAAAAATTGTAAACTTGTAAAATTCTGTAATTTAAACGGCTGCCAATTCATGAGAATTAAATTTGTGGCATGTATTTGTGAAGGAGTTTGCTTATGTGTTCATGCAATTTACATTTGTAAAGCATGGTAAGGGCTCTGTCGGTTTATATATATGTACCCGAATGCTAAGATATCTGCCCAGATAGATAGATGGACAAAAAAATATATGGATGGATGAAGCAAATAAATTCTGTATACCCCCCCCCCCCCCCCCCACACACAATTGTTTAGACGGTGTATGGACTGACACACCTTTGACATCAATATTATGAGATTTGTGGTGGCGATTCCATCTTCTAGGTTTCACATATAAAATAGCTATATATCTTGGATTTTTCTATTGGTGATTTGAAGCCATTCATTAACCTTTTTGCCTTATAAAACACCTATATAACCATCCTTATTTCCCTTGTAGAATCCACCCAGGTATCAATTAACCTTTTAACCAGGTAGTTTTCTCCTCAGGTAAAATTTTTTAACAGGTAAAAGCAATCCTTCTGGCTGGGAGTTTAAGAATTCTACTCTGAACATTATCAGTGGAATCCCTGTTAGCAGCAGTTTTAAAAATCATAAACTTGTCAAATTCTGCAATTTAAACGGCTGCCAATTCATGTTAAATTAACTTGTGAATTGTGTCTAATGCCTGATTAGACGGTTTGCCCATGTGTTGGTGGCATGGACAGGTAACCCTTTCATGAGGGAGCTGCGCTGGTGCAGCATTAAATGCCCTGTGCCAGTGCATTCTGTTATATATATGAGTCTCCCATATTTAGCCTTGCATATATAAGAGAATGAACTGGCTTACAAATCAAGGTAAATATTGTTAGGCCAATGCATTCTCTTATATATGCCAGGCTCCCTATGGGAGACTCGCATATATAAGAGAATGCATTGGCACAAGGTTTCTGCAAAATTTCAGGAATCTCCAGTCATGGAAGGGTTAAAATAACAGTAAAGGGCAGTGTGGGTTTATATATATGTAACTTAGGCTTAGATATTTCCACGGACAGACGGCTAGACGGACATATATATATCGATGGCCAGACAAAGTCTGTTCAGTATAACCCTATTAACCCCCCCCCCCCCCCCCCAATATTTTTTGGTAAGTAGATATAGAGAAATATTCACTATCAAGTCTGGATATAGTGTGTCTGTCATTCTACTTTAACCCTTTACCCAACAGAAGGGCCCTGTGCCAATGCATTCTCTTATATATGCGAGTCGACCATAGGTCGCCTCGCATATATAAGAGAATGCATTGGCTTAACACATTAAAAATTATAAAATTGTTAAAGAATGTAAGAAAAAATGGTAAAAAGTGTTAAAAAAAGATTATTTTTTAGGCCAATGCATTCTCTTATATATGCGAGGCGACCTATGGTCGACTCGCATATATAAGAGAATGCATTGGCACAGGGCATAACTGTAACCATCACAATGTGGTCAAGGAGCCGGTTTCAATGATATCCATATTTGTATGGTTCTATTGAGACAGACCGAAGATATTTTAGGCTGTTGAAGCTTTACTTGGCCGGTTTTGGCCGGTTTGTTGGGTAAAGGGTTAATAGGTCTCATCTTCTCTGGAAAGTATCTTTATCAAATTAACAAGTTTTTCTTTTGCATAATCGAGGTGCTCAATGGGTGCACATCACCATCTGGGAAATTATATCTGTGTCTAAGTCTCCCATAGCAGATGAGGCCTTGAATTTGGTGACGCTAGCTCACTGTGCAGGGTACTGAGGGTGGAGTCACTAAATTCACCCTCTAGGGACCTCATTCTGAAAATGTCTGGCACCATATTTTCAGGTATGCCCCCCCCCCCCCCATTTTTTTTAGAACATGCATCATGGTACAGAAATATTCTCGATCACACTGACATACCCTCGATAAGACTGAGTGGTTGATGTGGGATAGCTATATATCTAGGATTTATTACTATTAGTGATCAGCACCCATTAATTAACCTTTTATAACGAGGTGGACTCCCTCCCCAGGTAGATATTAGATAAAGCAGGCTTTTACCTAGGATTTTAAGAGTAGCACTTGAAACCTTATCAATGGATGCAGTGTGTGTCACATCCATGATCAATTATAGCCTCATTACACAATATTTTTTAAAACTCATTTTGTGGTGTCTTTTAGTACTTTACCTAAGTCTGCAAATAGTGTGTCTGTTATTTGCCAAATGAGGTCACCAGAGGGTGAATTTAGTGATGCTATCCCACACGGTGGGCTAGCATCGCCAAATTCACCCTCTCGGAACCTCATTATGCTTAGACCTCAACTGCTACGATACGACCTAGGATAAGACCTTGGATAAGATTGAAGTTCCCCAGTTGAAGTTGGTGGTTTTCACCCATTAGTCACCTCAATTATGCATTTTATCTTCTGCAAATTAGGGGATATAGAAACTGAACAAAAGGGAAAAAGTAACTAAAAACTATGTTAATTTGAGACTATAGATACTTCCCAGAAAATGAGGCCTAAGCAGAATGAGGTCCCCAGATGTTGAATTTGGTGATTCTAGCCTGCCATGCGGAATAGCATTACTAAATTCACCCTCTGGGGACCTCATTCTGCAAGTGACAGACACTATTTGCAGGCTTGCATGATCGTTTAGGGGCTCAATGCATTTTTGTGGTAATTTCATCATAGATATTTAATAGTATGTACTCAAATGCCCTAGTCTGTCAAGCCTGATTCGAAGCCATCGGTCAAGGACATTGTCTTTCAAGTGACCTAATCGATTGAGTCGGTGTAGGACAACATGACTGGTGTTAAAATGCAGTTTGAAGTATGTATCATTTCAAAATGTAATGATATAAATAATGATAACCAGGTGAATGGCATTTCAGATTATATGAGTCTTAACCCTTGATTATACTAAACGGATTCTCCCAGTCATTGTACATAAGAATATTCTAATATTGATTTGGAGGGATGTTAACCCTTTACCCAACAGAAGGGCCCTGTGCCAATGCATTCTCTTATATATGCGAGTCGACCACAGGTCGCCTCGCATATATAAGAGAATGCATTGGCTTAACACATTAAAAACTATAAAATTGTTAAAGAATGTAAGAAAAAATGGTAAAAAGTTTTAGGCCAATGCATTCTCTTATATATGCGAGGCGACCTATGGTCGACTCGCATATATAAGAGAATGCATTGGCACAGGGCATTACTGTAACCATCACAATGTGGTCAATGAGCCGGTTCCAATGATATCCATATTTGTATGGTTTTATTGAGACAGACCGAAGATATTTTAGGCTGTTGAAGCTTTATTTGGCTGGTTTTGCCGGTTTGTTGGGTAAAGGGTTAAAGTGCTAAAAGCAGACGACAGATAAATAAATGTGCAGAAGGAGTCCTATTTATTGAGGGAAATGTTTAGATAATAAGTTCAACAAACAATCTATTATATGGTTGTTTGTTGAACTTATTATCTGAACATTTCCTAAGGTAACTACTCATCAATGAGTATTTAGTATAGCGAGGGTTAACCCTTTACCCAACAAACCGACAAAACCGGCCAAATAAAGCTTCAACAGCCTAAAATATCTTCGGTCTGTCTCAATAAAACCATACAAATTTGGATATCATTGGAACCGGCTCCTTGACCACATTGTGATAGTTACAGTTATGCCCTGTGCCAATGCATTCTCTTATATATGCGAGTCGACCATAGGTCGCCTCGCATATATAAGAGAATGCATTGGCCTAAAAAAAATCTTTTTTTAACACTTTTTACCATTTTTTCTTACATTCTTTAACAATTTTATAATTTTTAATGTGTTAAGCCAATGCATTCTCTTATATATGCGAGGCGACCTATGGTCGACTCGCATATATAAGAGAATGCATTGGCACAGGGCCCTTCTGTTGGGTAAAGGGTTAAAGATGATAAATCTCCTCCAGGCGCTACTTTCTATAACAACATTTTTGGGAAAGTTGTTTTGAACACACCTCAGCACTGCTGCTCCCCAACCAACATCTGGTGTTCCAAATATCTCACATAAAAGTGTTTTAAAAGATAAATTTTTAATCAAAATGTAGTAATGTTCGAAAAATAGCCACATAAACTACCCCCCCCCCCCCCCCCCCCCCCCCCGATTCATAGAAAAATTAATTTCCTATTGACAGAAGCTTTAGGTAACATATGTTTCCCCAACTCATAATTATTATTTTACACTCATCAAATATATATAACACATTCAGGGAAGAGATACTCCCATCTTTAAGCTCCATAATGATATATCAAGAATCACAGTTAACCCTTTCATGACGGGAACTGTGCTGGTGCAGCATTAAAGACCCTGTGCCATTGCATTCTCTTATACATGTATATGCGAGTCTCCCATAGGGAGCCTTGGTTATATAAGAGAATGCACTGGCTTACAAGATCAAGGTAAATATTGTCAATGTATTCTCTTATTTAATAGGCTCTCTATGAAAGACTCACATATATAAGAGAATCCATTGGCACCGGGCTTTTTGCTAAATTTCCGGAAGCTCCAGTCTGACATGGAAGGGTTAACATGTTGAGTTGGGGCTCCCATTGATTGCATGCAAAAAGTATAGTAATGCCCCAAATAATCGACTCCTTAACCACAGCAGAATTATGGGTAATTTTTCAGGATTTAGTCGGAAATATGGCTTGTTGCCATTCATCGGAAAGCTCTCAGTGAGAGCTTTACGATGAATGGCAACAGGCCATATATCCGACTAAATCCTGAAAAATTACCCATAATTCTGCTGTGGTTAAGGAGTCGATTATTTACAGCATTACTGTACGAGATAATTTGTAGTTGGCACTCAACGTGTTAAGGAGTTAATAGAATACATTTCACTGAGGAAATTGAACAATTGGTGCGTACTTTTTTCTTTCACAATCTGTTGTGGGTAAATGCTTAAGAATTACAGGTGTGGGTAGGAGAGGTAAATATCTTCTGACATTTGCCATCCAGATTGAAACGAACTCACATGCAGAACAAATTCAAGGCAAATGATAAACAGCATATGTTCGGCGCACTTTCACAAATTATCCGCAGTTCACAACTTTTTTTAATAGTTGTCATATTTCCATCAAATAGCATGAAAAGTTCGCAGAAGCGTAAGATCTGTGAAAACATTTCCAAACTATTTCTGGAGAGATGTGAATTATAATCTGGCTGTTATATCCTCCGTGAATTAACGGCTGTAATTATTTTAATCCTCGTTCTGCGCTGAGTTCATACCTGACAGTGAAGCTACCAGACCCATTAGATCTCACCATTCCGATGCAGAAATTCAAGTACTTATGTTAGAATCAAAGTAACCTTAGTCTCTTAATTTGAGAAACTAATTGATGCCAGCATGTCAGTTTCACTCTTCAACCCTTAGCGCATCAAATCGTGTAGTATTAACTGCCTGGTTGATCAAGATTTTACTCTAATTGATGCCACCATGTTAGTTCTATACTTTAACCCCTACATGACTGGAGCTTCCTGCAATTTTGTGAAAACCCTGTGCCAGTGCATTCTCTTATAAATGCTAGTCTCCAGTAGGGAATCTTGCACATATAAGATAATGCTTGGCTTAACAATATTTACATTGACCTTGTAAGCCAGTGCATTATCTTTTATATGTGAGGCTCACTATGGGAGACTCGCATATACAGGAGAATGCACCGGCACATGATCTTTAATTCTTGGCCTAACAATATTTTCATTGACCTTGTAAGCCAGTGCATTCCCTTATAAATGCGAGTCTCCAATAGGGACTCTCGCATATATAAGTTAATGCTTGGCCTAGCAATATTTACATTGACCTTGTAAACTAGTGCATTCTCTTATATGTGTGACGTCTCCAATAGGGAATCTTGCATATATTAGATAATTCTTGGCCTAGCAATATTTATATTGACCTTGTAAAGCCAGTGCATTATCTTATATATGCGAGTCTCCCATGCGAGGCTCCCCATGGTAGACTCACAAATATAAGAGAATGCACTGGCACATGATCTGTAATGCTGCACCAATGCAGTTCCCGTCATGAAAGGGTCATCCCTTAGAGGATCACATCCCTTGCTGCTAAATGCCTGGTTGATGTTGGTTTGGCTGCCAGCTTTAGGTGTAAGGCGAATATATATTTATGAGTTGCTGCACTGCACCGCGGCATGCATGGGTTCTAACCTTATACTTGACTAACCATACGGAAATGCCCTAAGTAATGGACTCCTTAAACACAGCAGAATTATGGGTAACTTTTCAGGATTTAGTCAGTGAGAGCTTTCCGATGAATGGCAACAAGCCATATTTCCGACTAAATCCTGAAAAATTACCCATAATTCTGCTTTGGTTAAGGAGATGATTATTTAGGGCATTACTGTACCTGTATTTAACCGTCTGTCATTGCAGTCAAGTGCAAAACTGCGAATGTCCAATTGTTTATATTTGAGCCTGAAATTATGTTCCAACTGTATTTTTGTGAGTTATTTGCCAGGAATATAGTCACTAGTTTGATTGGCAAGCAATGTCATGGACAATAAACTCAGAAACTAAACCAAAACTATTTTATTATTGTCAAACAAAAAATACAGGAAATGTGAAAATAATCAGATTTTACGGTATTATAAAAAGGAAATAGTACTACACTAAAATGTCAGTAAAGTTAAAGGTACATAATCCGATTCAATGATCCCCATATCATCAGATTCCAACAACAATAACATTTCTTCAAAAGACGATTTAGTTATCAGAATCGATTAATTACCAAAATATAATATTAACCACCCTCAACTCTAGTATAAAATTTTCCAAAATGTGTTATTTATCAACATTTTGTTCAACACAATTTTGGTATGTCGGTCGGCTTGTCAAATATTTGCTAGGCCGCCAAATATTCCAGTGGTGAAAAATAACAGATTTCAAAAATGGATATCTGATAACTCTGAGCTGTGATAGGTGGGTTCCTCGACTCGAATCAAATATTTTTTACCCCAGAAGCCAAAGAAAAAGTAATTTAGGAGGATTAACTTGGATTATGTATCTTTAAATGCGAGAGGGTTGAAAACAAGGAAAACTGATGAACATGTTTTTTTTATATTTCCATCATTGGCCTACAGTAATGCCCTAATTAATCGACTCCATAACCACAGCAGAATTAAGGGTAACTTTTCAGGATTTAGTCGGAAATATGGCTTGTTAAACAAGCCATATTTCCGACTAAATCCTGAAAAGTTACCCATAATTCTGCTGTGGTTAAGCAGTTGATTAATTAGGGCATTACTGTATATGGTGAAAAAGATCTCTTCTTTAATTCAATGTTTTTTTTATTTTTATATACAAATTCGTTTTATTTATTTTAGTAATTTTCCAGTCATAGCAAAACAAGTGGTTAAGGAGTCAATTATTTAGGGCATTACTGTAGAATACATTGCTAAACTCAGCTCCTGAACTTGTTGAGAAGCTCAAAAATATTGATATCTCAAGGTGTCGTCCTTTCATCATATAGCTAAATAGAGGAGCTCTAATGGGTCATAATTCCATGTGAAGTGCACTAAATTAGAATCGAGTGGAGCTTAACCCTTTACCCAACAAACCGGCCAAAACCGGCCAAATAAAGCTTCAACAGCCTAAAATATCTTCGGTCTGTCTCAATAGAATCATACAAATATGGATATCATTGGAACCGGTTCATTGACCACATTGTGATAGTTACAGTTATGCCCTGTGCCAATGCATTCTCTTATATATGCGAGTATAGGTCGCCTCGCATATATAAGAGAATGCATTGGCCTAAACAAAATCTTTTTTTAACACTTTTTACCATTTTTTCTTACATTCTTTAACAATTTTATAATTTTTAATGTGTTAAGCCAATGCATTCTCTTATATATGCGAGGCGACCTATGGTCGACTCGCATATATAAGAGAATGCATTGGCACAGGGCCGTTCTGTTGGGTAAAGGGTTAAACGAGACTCAAATCAAATTTAGTGCACAAGGTTAATAAATTTTGTATAATATTGCGATGAATTTGACATAGACATCATTGCGCTAAGCTCTTACATCACTGATAACACACCTGTTTCTTACTAAAAATTTTAGGTCGGGTTTAGGGGACAATTCTGTGATAAATTTACTTATATCAGGGGAAAACACAATTCGGCCATGTTTTCTTCCACCAACTCAATCGAGCAGGTCACCAGCTGAGGTCACTTCAAATTTTTTGCAGGATAATGTCCATGACCTAAGGCTTATAATCAGGCTTGTGGTTATGTGGTATCTTTTAAACTAAACAGGACACTTCAATGATTCCCCATGACATCGGGAGCTCCGGTGGCTCAGTCATAAAGGTGCATAGTGCATACAGCCATTATAAGTCATCTAGCAAGGCAAAGCTGCATCAACTTCCCAATAGTCATGAATTTGTGATCCACGCAAATGGAGGGTAAGCTGATTTGTGTATCTGATCAAGTTTGCCAGTTCCACCCCGAAGGGAGGGTCGATTGTTTATATGTGTTGTGATGTGAAGTAAACCTGTGGCAGTCTATCTTCCATTGATGAAACTCAAAATATAATTGGAAAAACCTGGGGGCTGAATAGACAATAAACCCCAAATAGACCAAACCAATTATTATGAGGGACAAGCCTGCAAAAAGCTTGTTGTCATTTGCAGATTGAGGTTCCCAAAGGGTGAATTTAGTGATGCTATCCCACACAGAGGGCTAGCATCACCAAATTCACCTTCTGGGGACCTCATTTTGCTTAGGCCTCATCTTCTGGGAAGTCTCTATAGTCTCAAATTAACATCGTTTTTAGTTACTTTTCCCCTTCTGTTCAGTTTCTATATAATCTAATCTGCAGAAGATAAAATGCATACTCGAGGTGCCCAATGGGTGAACATTACCAACTTCAACTTGGGAACTTCAATCTGACCCTAGGTCTCCCATAGCAGATGAGGCCCAAGCAACTAAAAACAATGTTAATTTGAGACTATAGATACTTCTCAGATGATGAGGCCTTAGCAGAATGAAGGCCCCCAGAGATTGAAGTTGGTGATGCTAGCCCGCTGGGCACGATAGAGTCACTAAATTCACCCTCTGGGGACCTCATTCTGCTAATGACAGACACACTATTTGTAGTCTTGGATCTTTAGACTAAAAATGATGCTTCAATGTTTCGCAGTGAAATCTGACTATCAGGCAGCCTGTGTTTCCAATATCTAAAGCACTTTAGACTTAGCTGGCTGATGTTTAGATTGTAACAGAACAATAGGCAGGCAGATTTGAAAACTGATATTTTAATGCAGTCTGTTTAAATGTCAGAACATTAAAATAGAACAAGCTACTATTCTTACTGAAGAAAGGTCTTGTTTAAACAATCAATAATGATAAAACCTGGAGTGAATTCAGCCTCCATTCCACTGGTGGAACCTGCCACTTAGATAAATAGAAGTTCTGTGGAGTCTCCTCTTACCTTTAGTTTGTTGTTGGATTCCATACCTGACTTTACCTTTCCAGGTTTCACTTTCTTATCTAACACCTGTTTCTATCTGAGCTGGGGTTTTGAGGTGAAATTATTTCAATACTTTAGGCCTTAGTCCAACAGTGCATAATGCATCATTGAGAGGTTACGAAAATTTACATTTGATCTTAATTTCATCACGGGAGCTTGGTGCAGTGTTAAATATCCTGTGCTAGTGCATTCTCTGATATATGCGAGTCTCCCATAGGGAGCCTTGCATATATAAGAGAATGGTTTGGCTTACAAGATCAAGGCTCACTATGGGAGACTTGCATATATAAGAGAATGCATTGGCACAGGGTTTTCGCCAAATTTCAGGAGGCTTCAGTCATCGAAGGGTTAAGCCTTAGTCTGACAGTGCATAATGAATCATTGAGAGGTTACGAAAATTTACATTTAGGGATAGGAATTTTAAAGGTTTGTTTCTTTCCCTGGCCTTGAAGTGTGTATATATAATCATCATGTGGTTTCGCACATTTACATTTAAAGGGGTATGTCAATTTTAATTTTGTGTACGTACATGTAATATATGCATAATTGGGGAAGAGGACAGCAAAATATATATTGTGACAATTTTAACCGATTATGTTGATATTCAAAATACTCGGTGAATCAGTGTGTTAATTGTAATTTACTATAATTTTGGGATCGTTTTGGTGCATATCCATGTCAAAAATTGTGATTTCTTCTATTTCACTTTTCTTATTGAAGAAATAAGATCTTGCCAATGTTTAACCCTTCTATGACTGGAGCTTCCTGAAATTTTACAAAAACCCTGTTCCAATGCATTCTCTTATACATGCAAATCTCCCATAGGGAGCCTCGCATATATGATCAAATACATTGGGCTAACAATATTTACCTTGACCTTGCAAGCCAGTGCATTCTCTTATATATGCAAGATTCGCATATATAAGAGAATGCACTGGGACTGGATCTTTAATGCTGTAACAGCTCCACTATATTATTGTGATCATTTGGTTTGTTTCCTTGTTCAAAATTGTGAAATCTTCTATTTCATTTTGCTTATTGAAGAAGTAAAGATCTTGTTGAAACAATCAATTATAATAAAACCTAGCGCAGCTCCCGTCATATATATGGTCGTGTATCCGAGTTTAAAGACATATTATGGACTTGTTCGGGTGCGTGGAATTTATAAGTTAGTACTCAGGCGGTATGCCAATATGGGGAATGTAGCAATCTACTAACATCGCCAAAATTTCAAAGATATCAACCATACCACTTCATAGAAAACATAGTCGGAACTGCGCCCAATTGTAAATATTTACATCTTGATCCGGGACGCAATTATAGGCGATAATCTAACACAAATGATTTCGCCATCGATAGCCATTGCATTTAATTAATATATAAGAATGACAATGTGTATCGTCAATTTGGATTGATATTAGTAACAAATAACTATTTTGAGGAAGATTATTCTCAATTTCTATTTGATCACCCAACCGGAGTGTTTCACATCACTTTAAAAGTAACAATGGAAAAGTGTTTGGATGCAGGCTGTAAATATACCTAAGCAAACATATACTTATATGTAAATTTTCGTAACTTTTCAATAATTCATTATGCACTGTTTATATTCCATGGTGGAATGGAAGCTGAATTCACTCCGGTGCAGCATTGACGATCCTGTGCCAGTGTATTCTCTTGTATATGCGAGTCCATAGGAGTCTTGCATATATAAGCAAATACAATGTCTTACAAGGTCAAGGTAAGTAATATTAGGCCAATGTATTCTCTTATATATATGAGGCTCCCTATGGGAGACTGGCTTATATAAGAGAATTGATTGGCACAGGGTTTTTTTCGCAAAATTTCAGGAAACTCCAGTCGTGTAAGAGTTAACTATTTAGGTGATCAATTGCTTCCCTTTTTACATCAATCGGTGAAACTTCAAAAAGTTGAGTCAGAAAACTCCACATTCTCACATTGACTGGTTTTCACATTTTTCTTCATATATACATGTAGGTTCAACTAAGTTATAGATATAGTAATGCCCTAACTAATCGACTCCTTAACCACAGCAGAATTATGGGTAATTTTTCAGGATTTATTCGGAAATATGGCTTGTTGCCATTCATCGGAAAGCTCTCACTTTCTGATGAATGGCAGCAAGCCATATTTCCAACTAAATCCTGAAAAATTACCCATTATTCTGATGTGGTTAAGGAGTCAATTATTTAGGGCATTACTGTACATGTAGGTTCTACTATAGTTATAGATACATGCAATAAATCTCCTAAGTACACACTGCATTATATTTCTCGAGCTGTTGAATTGAGGTTGTGATTCATTATACAGGACATGACGTGCCCAGACTGCCCCCAAGCCTGACTCTTTTATCCGATGGAATTTCCTAACTTGAAGACAAAAACACATTTCTATAATTAGGAGTTGGTCGCTGCGCAAACAAATATAATGACATTAATCTGGACCTCAGTATCGGACTGACCTCCCCATATTACAGGATGTAATTTGAAAAAAATCCCACCAGTGGCGATGTTTCGGAAGTATTAACATTCAAATGTTTTCTGGCGGATTGTGCATCAGATCGGAAATAACATGATTAGCAGCGAGGAAATAAGGTCTTAATATTCACCCTGCGTTGGCCGGACACTCCGCAGGATCACGGCGAAGCTCTAATGAATAGGTCTGCCCCAATAGTTGAAGGCCCGTCGTGGTTTTGAGCCGCAATTTATAGTATTTAACCCTTTCTATATAAATGGATTATCACACTCAGTTATAAAAGTATACATTGGAATGATTAATTGTTCATTTGGAGGGGTTTTCAGGAAAAATAAGCAGATGACAGATAATAAAAGTTCAGAAGGAGTCCCAATTTATTGGAAGGAAATGTTCAGATAATCAGTTCAACAAACAACATATGGTCGTTTGTTGAACTTATTATCTGAACATTTCTTAAGGAAATTACTCTTCAATGAGTATTTAGTATAGAAAGGGTTAATACTTGCTTTTATTCCACAACCGTTGATGTGTGGTGCAGCACAATCCCAGCCATTGAATACGTATTGTTGTATACCATGAGCCGGACTACTTTGAGTTGACAATGTTACCAAGAGTGATGATGTACATAACGTCAACACTCTACCTGTTTTTCACCTGACTCAAATCTCAATAAAGGTAGTTATAGCATCTCATGTAGTCTCATGGATGAAACTTAACCGAGGCAAGGTGTGGAATAAATACAGAAAACAACTTGCATCATAATCTATAAGCTTTTAGCAAACTTGTTGCAGACGACGCATAGTCACGTATCACTCAAGTTCCGCTTTTGTGAAATATAGCCCTGCGTCATCCGTAAGTTAATCGATAAAAGATTCTTGATTAACCCTTTCATGACCGGAGCTGCGCTGGTGCTGAATTAAAGATCCTGTGCCAGTGTATTCTCTTATATATGCGAGTATTCCATAGGGAGCTCGCATATATAAGAGAATGAACTGGCTTAAAAGATCAAGCTAAATATTGTTAGGCCAATGTATTTTCTTATATATGCGAGGCTCCCTATGGGAGACTTGCATATATAAGAGAATGCATTGGCACAAGGTTTTCGCAAAAATTCAGGATGCTCCAGTCATGGAAGGGTTAAGATGTACATTGTGTTGTGTCTATTTCTCACATTTATGTCTTGTTCTGGGATCACATTAATACCATAAATGCCCAACATACAGTAATGTCCTAAATAATCAACCTCTAAACTACAGCAGAATTATGGGAAATTGTTCAGGATTTAGTCGGAAATATGGCTTGTTGCCATTCATCGGAAAGCTCTCAGTTAGAGCTTTCTGATGAATGGCAACAACCCATATCTCCGACTAAATCCTGAAAATTTTCCCATAATTCTGCTGTGGTTAAAGGGTCATATACTTCGTGCACTACTCTATTTTTAGCGGTCTTTATATGACCCAAAGACTGAAGTCATAAAAGTTACCTTTTAGGAGACTAGGAGTCTAAAAAAGGAGGGCCCTATTTTCCTCCTAGTCTCTTTTGCTTGGTGATCATACTGAATATTGTAAGAATATATGCGAGTCTCCCATGCTATTTATCCTGGCTTACAAGGTCAAGTAAACTATTGTCAGACTAATGTATTCTCTTATATATGCAAAGCTCCCTGGGAGACTCGCAAAAATAAAAATAAGACAATGCATTGGCACTGGGTTTTCGCAAAAAATTCAGGAAGCTCCAGTCATGGAAGGGTTTAACTGGATTGGTCCCTTTAACCTTTTCTTTACTAAATACTCATTGATGAGTAGTCGTTTTTAGATCTTTTTATCTGAACATTTCCCACTAAAGAATATGAATCCTTCAGAACTTGTGTTATCATTTCATCTGATTGTCATCTGCTAATTTATCCTGAATACCCATTCAACGCCCCTCCAAATGAATAATAGACCATTCCAATGTATACCATTATAACTGAATGGGAGAATCCATTTTGTATATAACAGGTTAACTCTATGAACACGGGCACTCCACATGTCTCTGGCCTCCTAGCTAGGGTTGATCAGCATGCATCTTAACTGTTTCTATACTAGATACTTACTGACGAGTAAAAAAAATATAAATAGACCAATCATATGTAAAGTATGATTTTTTTTTTCATTCTGTACTTGTATCTTTATCATCTTTTTATCGGTCTTTCGTATGCTGAAGGTGAATTTGGTGATGCTAGCACCTTGTAAGCCAGTGAATTCTCTTATATATATGTGAGGCTCCCTATGGGAAAATCACATATATAACAGATTGCACTGGCACAAGTTCTTTAACCCTTTGAGTGCCAGGGGCCGATCTCATCAGCCCTAAACCTACAAAATAAGTATGTTAAAGAATATAAGAATAAATTATTAAAATTTAAAAAAAAAAAAAAAAAAATTGTTAGGCCAATGCATTCTCTTATATATGCGAGGCGACCTATGGTCGACTTGCATATATAAGAGAATGCATTGGCACAGGGTATATGGGTTGATACAAAAATCGACCTGGCACTCAAAGGGTTAATGCTGCACCAACTCCAGTGACTCCGATAACGACTGTGATGGAGTTGTCATTTAACTGGGCTAGTGGCTGAAATGGAGATAAACCAAACCCAATCGAGAGATTGGGAGAAGTTCTCAATTCTCAAACTTCATCGTGAACTATGCATCGAGCCAATTATGTGAAAAAAGCAGAAACAATTAAGAGCCTATTAGTAATCCATTGCAGTACTAAGCATTGATTTAGCAAACCTGATTATAGAGTTATTACAGCCTTAACAAAATTTTCCACTTTGACTAAGTTCACGCACTGAGTTCGAGTTGAGCAATTGGTAATCGCGATTTTATTGTATTGAAATGTCATCACTTGGCAATTCATTGGGAAACAATAATGAATTTTATCGTGCGCATCCCTCTATAGAATTTATGGCTGTTTAGAGCTCTGATGTTGCCTGTTAAAAACATTCATCAATAAGACAGCAATTAGGGAAATATATGTTCAGTTTTGTTACAGCATCTCCTGTTAGACTCCAATTTCTCATTTGAGTTACTCGAGTTTCCTTTTATGGCTATTGATGTAAGAAATTTCTATTTCAAAGCACATTGAATACCAGTCAAATTGGTAAAATTAGCCCTGCCATATCAAATCCAGTCGGGATTTTTTTTACCCTGTGCCAATGCATTCTCTTATATATATATACAACGCTCCTATATTACTATTTCTTTGGCTTCGAGGGTAAAAAGGTATTTCATTTGAGTCAAGGAACCCACCCATCAAAACTCAGAGTAACAGATGTCGATTTTTAAATCTATTATTTTTAACCACCTGCAATATTTGGCAGCCCAGCAAATATTCGACGAGCCAGCTCTCGATATCAAATTGCATTGAACAAAATTTGTTGAATTATTTTTTTGTAATTAATCGATTCTGATAATTAAAGCGTCTTTTGAATAAATGATGTTGTTGTTGGAATCTGATGATATGGGGACCATTGAATCGGATTATGTACCTTTAAGACCAATATAAATAAATTGCTAGATTTACGTCCAACTTTTTCAGAAAATTGGGTGGGGGGAGGGGGGGTGCAAATTTAATTTTTATGTTTACCCATACCATAGTATGGTAAACATAGTGTCATTGTTCGTCCGTCTGTCTGTCTGTATGTCCGTAGACACTTTACGCATGATAACTCAAATATGTTCTATCTGATCGGAACCAAATTTTGTATATGAATTTCTCAGCACAAACGACAGATCGAGTTCGAATATGGGTTTGATCCGACTATTTTAACTGAGTTATGGCCCTTTTTCTAAAAAATATTTACTCTTAAAGAAAAAAAAATTTAGATTGAATTCCTTGCTCAATTTAAAAATTAATTAATTAATTAATTAAAAAAATATATAATATTGTTTTTTTTTAAATAATTAAAAAAACATTTTTTTTAAAGTTAACAAAATTTGAAAAACTAACTGCCAAGGGTACCCTGAGTCACCACACCAAATTTGTTTAAATCGGTCCATATCTTGTGTTATGTACTGGTAAATTTGTTTGGAGCGACATTAAATCCAATTCATCAATTCCATCCCATGCCTTTGGACTACTTAGCTATTGATAAGGCTATATTATTTTCTGATGTCTCTTATGCCAATGTGCAGATAATCTGATAAAGAAAGCTATGGTATCTAATTTAAAATAAAGATTCAACAATACACATCACATGATATTAACAGTAGACTTGGACATCTGTGCTGCCTTGCACAGCTGAAGATATCACTCTACAGATGGTCTGAGGTCACTATAAATGTTATTGGTTTAATAGAGATGTCAGCTTTCAACATAAACAATACCTGTGATTTGTTGACAGCTCTGCTATATAATTGATATTAATGGGTCAGCAGTGAGGTGGCTTATCTTAATCTATATTGTTGGTAGCATTTGATACATTATCATTGTAAACTTAAATTAGACTCTCTTAACCCAAGTATTCCGTGTCCAGGTCACCTTTCACATTTAACTCAAGGCTGTGGTGGTGCAGCATTACAGATCCTGTACCAGTGCATTCTCTTATATAAATGCGAGTGACCCATCAATTCCAATAATTTGTGTTATGTAAATTTGTCTATAATAGTACATAACAGTATACTCAATTCAACACCAAAACTCTCATTTATGATTTTGATCATAGTAATTTACTATTGCCAAGGGATGGGTTAACATCTGCCAATCATGATCGGCCTCTCGTTTAATATTTTATTCTTCCTAACAAATGGTCACGGACAGTTCTAGATATTGAAGCAGTTGCCTATCTTATATAATACAAGGTGATTTAGATTGATTTGTGTGCCATTGACATGTAATTTGATGGTTAAGGCATGAGAAAAAAGTTTACATGAAAGATTTCCAAATTAAAAAAAAATTGAGGGGGGGGGGGGGGGACTAAAATTGTGTTGGGAGGTGATGTAAATCAAGCAATTTGTTTATATTGGCCTAAAGGACCATATAATATTTAAGTTTGAATTTATTTTTATATGCCCATTTTAAAAATATGACGTATTATTTTATTGTTCTGTCGGTTCACTGTTGGTTTCCAGATGATAACTTTAGATAGTCTCAACTGAATGGAATGAAATTTGGTGTGTGAGTTTACTATCACAAAATACAGGTCAAGTTTGAATTCTGGTTCTACCAATTTTTACCAGAGTTATGGCCCTTTGTTGGAGTTACCACAGCCATATTTTGCCACAGCCTATCGATGGGCTTGTATAATTTTTGATACCCCCACTTTTCGAAGATTGACTTTGTCCTTCTGGGCATATATCTCAGTCATGGGCTAATGGATGTTAACTATCATAATTGCTTTCAAAAAGAGGGGAACTGAAATGACATTGATCACATTTTCCATTCTAGTGTTATCCTTCTTGTTCATCTGGATATAAATTTATTTTGTCCATCTGGTCAGATATCTCAGCCATGGGTTATGAATAAAATTTGGTATGGATGTTCACCGTCTTGACTGCTTTCAAAAGAGTGCCCAATGACGTTGTTGGCATTTTTAGCTCAACATAGCTCAACTTGAGAAAGTCAAGTTTGAGTTATTGACATGGGTTGTCATCTGTCTTTAATAATATATATGTCTGTCCTTGCCTGGTGCGTCTGCCAACAATTTCTTTTTGCACACCCTACAGGCCACATCTCTCAACCGATCATCACCAAACTTCATATGGATCTTCGGGGTGACCTCTAGATGGGAACCATCAATTTTTTTCCAAAATTTGTTAAAAAACATAGCTGCCAACAGCCATTCCGGATTTCTAATTTGAATCCATCGACACACCCTGCAGCCTGCATTTATTAGAGAAATATTATGAAAATTTACATTTTTGATGAAAAACATGGCCACCGACAGCCATCTTGGATTTCACTCTTTGCATGACTAAATACTTTTGCACACAATACAGGCCACATCCCTCAACCAATCGTCAGCAAACTTAATATGGATCTTCGGGTGACCACTAGAAGGGAGACATAATTTTTTTTGATTTTTCATTGAAAAGCATGGCTGCTAGCTTCATCTTAAAGTTTACTCTTTGCATGACTATCCTTTGGCACACCCTGCAGACCACATCCCTCATCCAGTTGTCAGCAAATTTAATATGGTTCTTCGAGAAAACCTCTAGATGGGAGTCACTGATTCCATCACACACCCAGCAGTCCACATTTATTTTTAAATTTACAGGCATGTTTAGGATCACTTTTAGATGGGAATTATTGAATTTGAAAACATTTGATGAAAATCATGGCTGCTGGCAGCCATCTTGGATTTTACTCTTTGCATGACTAAATCTTTAACATGCTGTACAGCCAACATTTTTCATCCAATTGATCCCAAACTTCATATGGCTCTTCAGTTTGACCTCTGGTATTGCTTAAAGATTTAAACTTTCTGCATTCCTTATCGTTCCATTATCTGCAATGTATGATCCCGTAATGTAATGTATGAGGTCCCCAGAGGGTGAATTTGGTGATGCTAGCCCTGTGTGCTGGATAGCATCTCTCAATTCACCTTCAGGGGACTTCATTCTACAAATGTCAGACACACTATTTCCAGGCTTGCACTTGTTTTGTAATCTGCTGTATGCATGAAAATTCTTGGGCATTGTGTGAGTTTTCCTTCAATATTTTACTTTTCCATGACTGATTCATGATTCAAGTATTCAAAGTATTTGATTTGAAAAGAAATTCCCAATAGCAGGCTATATGCCCATAAACAAAGGCATATAATTGTGGGGGGAAACCCGCTCCCAGCTAGCAAACTTATCCACCCCCCCCCCCCTCCCCCAAACCAAAAATGATTAGCTTAAACCACATTCAGGATAGCACTATAGATATCAATCTTGAAAGATCTAAAATTGCATGAGTTTTTATACCCTCGCTTGAAGATTGGGGGAGATATTTTGGATTTTATTCGACCATCTAGCCAGTAGCCATCCTTCCATTCATCTGTCCAATCTCTTATCCACTGGTTGATGGATCTCCATGAAATATGGTATGGATGATCCCCATTTACATGGGCCTCCAGTTGTGCCAAATGCCCTTGTTGCATATTCTGTTCGAGAGTTATTCATCTTTGTTTATCTCAAAATGTAAATTTTTGTCCCGTCAACACAAATATGAGAGTTTGATAGTTATTATTTTTGTTTTATCTCAAAATTTTCTTTCTATATAACCCATCATGACTGGAGTTTCCTAATTGTTTGCGAAAACCCGGTGCCAATGCATTCTCTTATATAAACAAGTTACCCAATGGGTGCCTCACATATTTAAGAGAATGCATTGGCCTAACAATATTTACCTTGACATTGTAAGCCAGTGCATTTTCTTATATATGCGAGGCTCCTTATGGGAGACATGCATA
The DNA here is from genome assembly GCA_032622095.1 of Siphonodentalium dalli. Taxonomy (NCBI): domain Eukaryota; kingdom Metazoa; phylum Mollusca; class Scaphopoda; order Gadilida; family Siphonodentaliidae; genus Siphonodentalium; species Siphonodentalium dalli. The sequence continues at coordinate 215,111,878 of CP136063.1, forward strand.
TATAACAGAATGCACTGGCACATGATTTTTTATGCTGCACCAGCGCATCTCCTGTTATGAAAGGGTTAAACTCGATCCTGGGATTCCATGTCTGTTTTGAAGCCAGATTTTGGATTCCAAGGAGTAAGGGGGTGGCATTCATAGCTGTATGGGCACCCAAATTTTTAGGGGGGGGGGGGCTGAGATTTTTACCCAAATATTTTTACATGATATATATTCATGGTTGTAACACAGCGTTTATATAAAATAGCTTGTATATACTCATACAGTAATGCTCTAATTAATCGACCTCTTAACCAAAGCAGAATTATGGGTAACTATGGAGAGCTTTCCGATGAATGGCAACAAGCCATATTTCCGACTAAATCCTGAAAAGTTACCCATAATTCTGCTTTGGTTAAGAGGTCGATTAATTAGAGCATTACTGTATATATATAACAAAATAGATTCAAATTAACCTTAAATATGTATAAATTTGAAGCCCTCCTAGTCCACCTGGCCCATACAGCGACAGTAATGCCCTAATTAATCGACTTCTTAACCACAGCAGAATTTTGGGTAACTTTTCAGGACCTAGCTTTAGAATCCAAGCTGTGCCATGCACTCATATGGTGCCATGGTGGTACTGGCCTATCTTGACATATATAAATATCAGGACAACAGGATATCAAGACACTACGTCATATCATTTATATTTATACCATGTTCACATATTAACAGTCGTGAAAAAAAGTTGTTAATCGTCACTGTAGGTATAAAGGCATGTTGTAGGTATAAAAGTTTCCCATATGGTTTGAACGGAAAAGTTATATACCTACAGTAGGGTCTACAATGATCATGACCTCTTGTGAAAATATAGCTCCAAGATGACAAGTTAACCCTTTACCCAACAAACCGGCCAAAACCGGCCAAATAAAGCTTCAACAGCCTAAAATATCTTCGGTCTGTCTCAATAGAACCATACAAATATGGATATCATTGGAACCGGCTCCTTGACCACATTGTGATAGTTACAGTTAGCCCTGTGCCAATGCATTCTCTTATATATGCAAGTCGACCATAGGTCGCCTCGCATATATAAGAGAATGCATTGGCCTAAAAAAAAAAAAAATTTAACACTTTTTACCATTTGTTCTTACATTCTTTAACAATTTTATAATTTTTAATGTGTTAAGCCAATGCATTCTCTTATATATGCGAGGCGACCTATGGTCGACTTGCATATATAAGAGAATGCATTGGCACAGGGCCCTTCTGTTGGGTAAAGGGTTAATAAACAAAACATCAAGTTATACTTGTGACATCTGTGACAGTGTGATATTATGTGACCAAAAAAATGTCATCATAAATTTCAATAGCTTTTTTTTACACTTTCACAATTCCCTCAGGTTTCATATCCCTTCGCCAGGTAAGTACTAATGTACTGCGGGGTCCACAAGTGTTGAAATGTTCAATGTTTTAAGTTCTAACTTTCTAATATGATACTTATTGGTAGGATCATGGTATAAAAAATATACACACGTAGTGTTTTTGAATACCAAATTTACACCACTCGCTAAAGCTTGTGCGGTAAATCATCAATCCCAATTGTGGTGTAAATTTGGTATTCAGAAACACTATGTGTGTATTCTATATATCGATATGGTTTCCCAAACTCGAATGACAACCAATGCCATTGACCAAGTTGGTATTTCCATTCTTGATAAAAGTGATGGAAGGGGAATAATCCTAAATGTTTTAGATGCCATGGGCTCCATTTTGATCAGAGATTCTAGTTAGAGTTGTCTACCATTATTCATATTCTCGACTTGTTGCTTGATCAACAGAAATTTGGAAATGAAATGGCAAACACCAAGATTGCAGTCTGAAGCAAGCCTGAGTTTAGTGTGCCTGTCATTTGCAGAATCAGGTCCCCAGAGGGTGAATTTAGTGATGCTACAATCACTAAATTAACCCTCTGGGGACCTCATTCTGCTTAGGCCTGATCTTTTCTGGGAAAGTTTCTTTATTATTAAATATCTATAGAAATTTCTTCACATAGATTTCTATTTCTTTTTTTGTTTAGTTTTCTCTATACATGTATCCCCAAATTGGCAGACGACTCTGCATAATCGAGGTTCCCAATGGGTGTACATCACAATATTCACCATTTGGTAACTTCAATCTGAGTCTATGTCAGATGAGGCCTAAGCAGAATGAAGTCCCCAGAGGGTGAATTTAGTGATGCTAGCCTGCTATGTAGGATAGCATCACTAAATTCACCCTCTGGGGACTTCATTCTGCAAATGACAGGCACACTAAACTCAGACTTGGTCTGAAGTGCTTTGTTCCTGATCCAACTTATGCAGTAATGCTCTATATAATCGACTTCTTAACCACAGCAGAATTATGGGTAACTTTTCAGGATTTAGTCGGAAATATGGCTTGTTGCCATTCATCGGAAAGCTCTCCCCGAGAGCTTTCCGATGAATGCCAACAAGCCATATTTCCGACTAAATCCTGAAAAGTTACCCATAATTCTGATGTGGTTAAGAAGTCGATTACTTAGAGCATTACTGTATATATTGATATTGAGAAAGATTTATGATTTGCAATATTAGAATTAGAATATTTATGTTGAACATAAACTCTTTTACAATTCTGTTAATATAACACAAATAAACACCTTACATTCACAATGTTTGAAACATTTCTCGGTGAAATTCATTTTGAAATACCCTGACCTTTAACCCTTTCTATACAAAATGAATTCTCCCACTCAGTTATAAAGCTGTATATTGGAATGGACTATAATTAATTTGGATGGGGGGTTCAGGTTATATATGCAGACAACAGACAGAAAAAAACAGATAATACAAGAGCAGAAGGAATCCTATTTATTGGAGGGAAATGGTCAGATAATAAGTTTTAACAACTTACTATCTGAACATTTCCTGAGGGAACAACTCTTCAATGAGTATTTAGTATAGAAAGGGATAATGATATGAATTTTGTTTCTATCCAAATTTGTGTGGCAAGAATATATAAAATGTACGTGTAAGTTTAAAAAAAAAATCTCTTCTAATCACTCTTCTAATGGCTTAATGATTCGACAACACAAATGACTGAAATAAAAACAATTCCAGTTTTTATAAACATTGACCATTTTGTGTTGGTGTCCACAAATTACTATTAACCCTCCCATGACTGGAGCATCTTGAAATTTTGCGAAAACGCGGTGCCAAGTATTCTCTTATATATGAGTCTCTATAGGGAGCCTTGCATATATCAGAGAATGCATTGGCCTATGGGAGACTCGCTTTATGTAACAATATTTACCTCGACTTTGTAAGCCAGTGCATTCTCTTATATAAGCAAGGTTCCCTATGGGATACTTGCGTATATAAGAGAATGCCCTGGCACATGATCTTTAACCCTTTGAGTGCCAGGTCCGATTTTTGTATCAACCCATATACACTGTGCCAATGCATTCTCTTATATATGCGAGTCGACCATAGGTCGCCTCGCATATATAAGAGAATGCATTGGCCTAACATTTTTTTTTTTTTACAATTTTTTACAATTTTAATAATTTATTCTTATATTCTTTAACAGACTTATTTTGTAGGTTTAGGGCCGATTAGATCGGCTCCTGGCACTCAAAGGGTTAATGCTACACAAGTGCAGCTCCTGTTATGAAAGGGTTAATAAATACCCATATACCCTGTGCCAATGCATTCTCTTATATATGCGAGTCGACCATAGGTCGCCTCGCATATATAAGAGAATGCATTGGCCTAACATTTTTTTTTTTTTTTTTTTTTTTTTACAATTTTAATAATTTATTATTATGGCACTCAAAGGGTTAAGGAGTCGATTATTAGGGCATTACTGCAGCTCTATGTCTTCTCTTGTCAGGATGTTTAGAGTATTACTGTACCGCATGTATTGCAGGATGATGATGCGAACAGTGAGAAGGAGCCAATGGACCTAGAAGAGGACCTCACCACTGCCATCAAGGACCACATCGGCAAGAAAAACCAGGACCCGTCTGTCGCCGCACCAGCATTAACACAGAACCAGATGGAGATTCTGGAGCTGGAGATGAGGGCGCGAGCAATCAGAGCAATGCTAAGGGTGCAAGAGAAGAAGGAGGATAACGTGGCATCGGAGGTGGCAAGTCAGCTTTCAGAGGGCGAGGTCACAAACATCACTGATGAGTCTGTCTCGAGTCACGGGAATGCTGACGATAAAGAGGATATACATTCAAATGATGCATCCAAGGATGATGCAAAGGCTGAGGAAGGTGATTATTTTAATATTATTGTAATCATCATACCACCCCCCCCCCCCCCCCCCCAAGCCTGCAAATAATGTGTCTGTCATTTTCAGAATGAGGTCCCCCGAGGGTGAATTTAGTGATACTAGACCCTCTGGGCACCTCAATCTGCTTAGGCCTCAACTGCTATGGGAGACCTAGGATCAGATTGAATTTCCCTAGTTGAAGTTGGAGATGCATGTTCACCCATTATTCACCTCGATTATGCATTTTATCTTCTGCAAATTAGGGGATATGGAAACTTCCCAGAAGGGAAAAAGTAACTGAAAACAATGTTAACTTGAGACTATAGATACTTCCCACAAGATGAGGCCAAAGCAAAATAAGGTCCCAAGAGTGTGAATTTAGTAATGCTAGCCCACTCACTGTAGAGGGTAGCGTCACTAAATTCACCTTCTTGGGACCTCAGTCTGCAAATGACTATTTTAAGACTTGTCCCCCCTCATCCCCCCCACATCTTTGTCAGACAGATACAGTAATGCCCTAAGTAATCGACTCCTTAACCACAGCAGAATTATGGGTAACTTTTCACAATTTAGTCGGAAATATGGCTTGTTGCCATTCATCGGAAAGCTCTCGGGGAGTATGTTTGAATCCCCAGGCCACGTTATATTCAACATGTTCTATAGTACATACCATTTGAAAGAGGATGCTCCAAAGCATTGTATTATCAACTTATCCGGTGGAATAAACTGTGAGCTTGTTGATTTTGCTGAGTATTATGTATGATATAACCTTTTCTTTACTAAATACTCATTAACCCTTTGAGTGCCAGGGGCCGATCTCATCGGCCCTAAACCTACAAAACAAAATAAGTCTGTTAAAGAACAGCGTTCACGCTGGACCGAAAAAAACTTTAGCCAAAAGTTTAGCCAAATGAAAATTTTATTAGCCAAATGAAAAAAACTTTAGCCAAATGTTTTTTGGCCAAATTAAAAAAAACTTTGGCCAAATTAAATCATCGTTTTCTGGTCGGTTCACAATTAATGACTAAAACGTAAAATCTAACAGACACAGGTAAAATACACAATAATTTAAATAATTTTTATGAACTAGAAGTATTTTTTATATATATCATTTATTACAAATTTATTAATCTTTATTGTCCTTAATGTCATTATTTTGTTTGTTTTATATCAATATCTTTTTTTAAATCATTAAATATTTATCCTTGCGAAAATATCTAAGTGACATCTGGAAACTAATAACTTAATATTGTTACGCCATTATCAAATTACAATCTGTCATAAAAGCATGCATATTATTTTGTCCGTATCGGTATTGACGACAAATAGCCACAAAATATCTGTCGTGATTCACATTTGGCTGATTAAGCTATTGTCTTACACTTGGTGCTCATAAACCTTGACCGACATAAATACAATGTCATCATAAACATGCATTGTGCGGGAGTCCCGTGAGTGACCAGACAGACAATGGGATTAAATGTAAAATAATAACTTTTTGCTGTTTCGTGCAGAATGACGTAATTTTTCTCCAGATTAAAACAGCCTGTTACGAACAAATTGCTTATATACCAGCGTCAATGCACACTTTACAAAATATTGCTTTCTTCACATTGTCATGATTCAACCACGGTCGGTTTAATGTCCATGCGTCTTTGAATGTCCGTCTTGTGAAAACTAAAGATGATTGCATATCACTGTGTGATCGCTTGGTTGATAGAGTTGTCGATCGGGTTTCCCTTTGTACTGTCCGCGATCGGGTTTCCCTTTGTACAGTCGGCAATATATTCCCACTTTCGATATTTTCGGACTAGATCGTTCACATCACAGAATTGAAAACCCACTTGCCAAAATTTATGTTAGATTTGGAAATAAAAATATGTTTACTGTACACTAAATGTTAGAGCTTACCTTTTGCTGTTACGGAACGATATTTCATAAGTACGAAATTAATGAAATACTTTCGTCACCTAACTTCGTCTTGAATGTCGATCTATTGAGCGCTTTTATGAATTAGCTTTCTGACTCCATGCTTTCAGTCTCCATTTGGGGTAAAACAAAGTTTAGCCAAAAGTTTAGCCAAATGAAATTTTTATTAGCCAAATTCGAAAAAGATTAGCCATTGGCTAATTTGGCTACCGACAGCGTGAACACTGTTAAAGAATATAAGAATAAATTATTAAAATTGTAAAAAATTGTAAAAAAAAAAAAAAAAAATTGTTAGGCCAATGCCAGGGACCAGCCGAGATGGCGACGTGGGCGACTTCTTCGCCCTAGCACCGTCCGCTTCACTTATTTTTGCAGTCGGGCGAAGTTCAAGTCGCCCTGAAAATTCCAAAGTTGACTGACGAAAATCCGCAACATTCCCCAAATAATTTATGATAATTTACAACTGTCAACAGTGATTGCACACAATACTCCACTATCAGGGTGTTGTAAAACAATTAACACCTGTATTGCTCCAATCTGGAAGCATGTTGACAACGGAGTCTGATTACTGGCAGCTGTTAAAACATCGTCGGGCCTCAAATGTTAATCTGGTTGTTGTGATTTTTAGATTACCGTGATTACCACACCTTACAATGAAGATTACAACTCACAGCTCTCACAATGTGTCAGTTCATCACTCCCTCTATGGAGTTTGGTTAAAGAAATTTAAAAACAAATTCATTTGTGAAGCATATTAAATTTTCAAACGGGATTACTAATAGAGCGCAGTGAAAGTGTTCATGATTTCGTTTCGTTTCGGTTATATAAATATTGTTGGCATTTTTAAAAACCCGAAAAATATGAAATAAAATCTTGTCATTCTCCCACAATTACGATATAAAATGCTGCTATCCTCTCACAATTATGTTTGGGTATTATTAATAGTTATTAGGGTCATGAAGTGAACATAAAGACTCCATATTTCAACCATTGTTTCATAAGTTTAATTGACATATTACATCTCTCCTATTTTCGTTCTATAGCGACTCCTGTCGTAGTACTGTTCAATTTAAGTTTTGTAGACTCACTTCGCCCTATAGAACGGCCACTTCGCCTTATTTTGATAGTAGGGCGAAGTCATTTCGCCCTGAAAATATGGTCTAGGCTGGTCCCTGGCCAATGCATTCTCTTATATATGCGAGGCGACCTATGGTCGACTCGCATATATAAGAGAATGCATTGGCACAGGGTATATGGGTTGATACAAAAATCGGACTTGGCACTCAAAGGGTTAACGAGTAGTTCCCTTATGAAATGTTGAGCAACAAATGACCATATGTGGTTTGCTGAACTTATTATCTGAACATTCCCCACCAATTAAAAATTGAAATCCATTCGCATTTGTGTTATCTTTTCGTCTGTCTGCCATCTGCTTACATTTCCTGATCACCCTTCCAAATGAATAATAGACCATTCCCATTTATATGTGTGGTATAATCCATTTAGTATAGAAGGGTTTAAACTAATCCGCGTTGTTTTGATGTGCACCTTCATTTAAGCAGCACTTCTATAATTATTATATTTGATTATTGGTTTAATTTGGAAAATCTGACAAACAGCAGTGTGAATCCTGGTCTAAAATAACCAATATCCAAGCCTGGAAATAGTGTGTCTGATATTTGCAGAATGAGGTCCCCAGAATGTGAATTCAGTTATGCCACCCTATCATCACCAAATTCACGCTCTGTGGGCCTCATTCTGCTTAGGCCTCATCTTCTGGGAAGTATCTATAGTCACTAATTAACATTGTTTTTAGTTACTTTTGCTCTTCTGTTCAGTTTACATTTCCCCTAATTTGCAGAAGATAAAATGCATAATCGAGGTGACTTATGGATGAAAATCACCAACTTCAACTGGGGAACATCAATCTGATCCTAGGATTCCCATAGTAGTTGAGGCCTAAGCCAAAATGGGTTCCCAGAGGTTGAATTTGGTGATGCTAGCATGCTGTGTGGGATAGCGTCACTAAATTCACCCTCTGGAGGTCTCGAGACCTCATTCTGCAAATGTCAGACATACTATTTCCAGACTTAACAATTTCACTGTCAAATAGCAAAAGGATGCTTGGTCTATCATATGTATAAAAGATTTTTTTTCTTCTCTAAGGTAAGAATTTGGCTACAAAGAAACTCGAGATTCGGGCAGAGAAAAGCTCAGCAACAGTGGAAATCACTCCAAAAGTGGAAATCACTCCAAAAGTGGAAATCACTCCAAAAAAGATGAAAATCACTCCAAAAGTGGAAATCACTCCAAAAGTGAAAATCACTCTAAAAGTGGAAATCACTCCAAAAGTGGAAATCACTCCAAAAGTGAAAACAAAAGTGGAAATCACTCCAAAAGTGGAAATCACTCCAAAAGTGAAAATCACTCCAAAAGTGACCAGTGAAGTGGATAAAAAGCATGAAGGAAAGGTTAAAAAGGAGAAAACAGAAGCGGAAAAGCCGTCTGTGTCACAGCTTGTGAAACCAGTGAGAACTCTGAAAGCTCGTGCTGCAGACACTGACCAGACTGATGCAGAAGATTCATATAGTTCCAACGTAGTCGGTATCAAACAATGTGTTGACACCAAAGTCATCATAAAATCTGTTTCCATGAAAAAAATAGGAAGTTTACAGCCTTTTCTTGGAAGGAAAGCTGTACGAACTCAAATCGTTGTAAAGCCGAAAAGTAAACTGCTTCCAGAGGCGTATAAAATGCGCAACAAAATTCCAGTGGTGCTTCCCGAGGTCAAAAGGGTCAAGAAGGTTGATAAGCCTGATGATGCAACGCGAGAATTTCTTGCTAAGAACAAAGAGAAAAGTTTGCCTGTTAAAAACATTGTTCCGCCACGGAAGAAGAAAATTAAAAAGGTGAAACCAAAGCACAATTCTGATAGTGAATGTGAAGAAGGGGAGGTAACCGACAGTAGTTATGATGAGGTTGAGGACACGGATAGCGACAGTGATATTATTCGTCTAACGGGATCTGACAGTCGAGACCATAGTCAAAATGAGGATTCTAATATGGCGAAAAAATTTCCATCTGGAAGCCAAAATCCTGCACTTGATATGAGCGAAGCCCTTCGTGAAGTTTATACAAAGGATTCTAGCGCTGATATCGATAACGCAGATCAGAATAATTGTGCGCACATGGAAATTTGTGGAGAAAATGATGTTGGTGATATGGAAGAAAAATCACCAAACGACAAACATCAAGGTGTGGATATTCTTGAGCAGACGTCAACGTCTCATGATTCAGATTGCCATCACAAGCAGACTATTAGCGAGTCTCCGGGATGTGAAGTAATGGAAACACCTGAAGGTATTCATGACATTTCCGCTGATGAAGAGAAAGATCTTGAATCAACTGGTAATCGTGTGAATACTTCCAAAGAGCATACTGCTGATGTTACATTAAGTGTGGACAGAGAATCTGATGCTGTAAAAGTGGAACATTGTGACAAGGTCATGCCATTTAGGAGCGACAATCGAGATGAAATACATGAGTCACATGACATTGTGAGTAAATCTGGTGATGTACATGTAGTTGTGCATGAGGACCATGCAATCGATGACAGAGAAAGCATTGTTAAGGGAGATGATATGGTTAATAAACACGACAGTCTGCATCCAAACGTCGAGCAAGAAAAAACTGAAGATATCAAACATGACAACGTGAATGACAATGTGAATGACAATGTGAATGATAGTGATTCTGATGAGGGTGCTGAGGAAGAGAAACCATGTGTATCAAATGATGAACACAGTGGAGATAATGTAGCCAGCAACTGGGACACATCGGATAATAGAAATTCTGATGATGGCCTTGTAGAAGAGACACCAAGTGAAGTGGATGGTGAGGGAAATATCACAAACAATGCAACTAGTCACATAGGCACTGAAAATGCTAGCGATTCTTATGAAGGCCATGTAGAGGAGAAACCACACAATGAAGGAAATATCAGAAACAGTGTAGAGCGTAACAGGGACAAGGTAAATGATAGTGACAGTTCTGTGGATGAAAAACCTACTGTGTCCGGTGATGAACGTTGTGAAGTTAGCAGCAGAAACAGTGAGTGTAGTGAAGTTAGCAGCAGAAACAGTGGACGTAGTGAGGTTAGCAGTAGAAACAGTGGACGTAGTGATGTTAGCAGTAGAAATAGTGGACGTAGTGATGTTAGCAGTAGAAACAGTGGACGCAGTGAGGTTAGCAGTAGAAAGTGTGGACATAGTGATGTTAGCAGTAGACATAGTGATGTTAACAGTGGACATAGTGATGATAGTGACGAGAATGATGATGAACATTCAGACGGTGGAAATTCAGGTGAGGATATGTTTTAGTTATTTTTATTCCACTATTACATGTATATAGATAATGCATGGCTTGCAGTTGACTATACCAAAATAGTGGTCCGAGAGAAGGCGTATAGTAATGCCCTAAATAATCGACTTCTTAACCACAGCAGAATTATGGGTAATTTTTCAGGATTTAGTCGAAAATATGGCTTGTTGCCATTCATCGGAAAGCTCTCACTGAGAACACTCACTACTCACTACATGAAGCATCAGAAAACACTTAAAGATGCATAGTCCGAATTAACGCTCCCAAATGACTATTTATTTGGTTTCGGTGGTGAAAATGTTTTAACCCTTTCAGTGCCAGGGGCCGATCTCATCGGCCCTAATTTACGGTCTGTAAAATCGGCCCTAAAAAAATATTTTTTTTTTTTTTTTTTAGATTTAAAAAAAAATATTAAAATTGTAAAAAATTGTAAAAAATAATAACAAATGATGAAAAATTGTTAGGCCAATGCATTCTCTTATATATGCGAGGCGACCTATGGTCGACTCGCATATATAAGAGAATGCATTGGCACAGGGTATATGGGTTGATACAAAAATTGGACCTGGCACTCAAAGGGTTAATTCAATGAGGAACCTACCCATCAAAGCTCAGAGTGATCAGATATCGATTTTTGAAATTTGTTATCTCTTGAAATGTGAAATTAGTTGTGTCCCAGAAACAGGTCGTCAAACTAACTGTATCGGAAAAAATTGCGGATGAAGATGGATAACTCTAAAATATCAAGTGGTAATATGGCCAAATTTCATGATAGGCAAGTGATAATACGGCCATATTTTTATATAATCGATTCATATAACAAAACGGTATTTTGAAGAAATGTTGTTGTTGTTGTAACTTGATGATATGGGGACCGTCTGATTGGATTAAGTACTTTTAAAATAGCATTAAAGATCCTGTGCCAGTGCATTCTTATATATGTGAGTATCCCTTATATATGTGAGGAAGCCTCGCATATATAATATAATGCACTGGCCTACAAGGTCAAGGCAATATTGTTAGGCCGATGTATTCTCTTATATATGCAAGGTTCCCTTGGGAGACAGGGAGACTCGCATATATTAGAGAATGCATTGGCACAGGGTTTTCGCAAAATGACAGGAAGATCCAGTCATGGAAGAGTTAACTCATTAATGAAAGCATTAAAATTGGTACTTAAATTTACATTTTGTTTTTGGAAGTCAATATAGATACATAAGCAAACTCGATGGTCCCTGTATCACCGAAAGCCAATTTAGTTATCCAAATTAGTTTATTATCAATAAATATTCACAACAATATCATATTTACGAAAGAATTCCTATAATAGCGTTTTCTCTTCGAGTTTGGACGATGAGCGAGTGTGGTTTACAATATCCATATATGGTGATTCTTATTTCAAATTGGAATTCTCCCCACACGTGTTATCTCTAATGTAAACACATAGTATTTATACGTGTAAACAGCATGGTGCCATATAACATGTCTATTTGCATGAATAAAACAGTACCGATTAGTAAAAAACTATAAGTATGTATCTGCACGTCACGTCTTGTTGATGGCGATACTTTTCATCGTCATATATTCCAAAATTAATTTGCGATCGCCACTGATGCACTTATCGTACAAGGAGTCATGACCTTGCATGACCTCTCCTAACAGCATCCGCGCATGTCTGTACTATTTCTGGAAGAAGTCAGCGGAATTTCTGCCAGGCCGCCAAATATTCCAGATCGAAAAAATCGAAATCTGATAGCTCTGAGCTTTGATGTATGGGTTACTTGTCTCAATTCAAATATTTGTTCCCCAGAAGCCAAAGAAATAGTAATTTATGGGCATTAATCACATTATTTATCTTTAAATTAATGAACATTTCTAATTCAAATTTAATGCTATTTTAAGAAATAACCAACATGCCTAGAAATCTTGCATGAGCATTTTCATCGCTTGTGTATCGCGCAACTTTTAACTGGCATAAGCGATTTTTCGCCGCAAAATTTTTATGAACTGTGTCATCATCGTCCTCTGAAAGGGAATCTCACAGTGATAATGACAATAAGTAATCATGTTCACTCAAGCAATCATTTATGAGGTAGCTAATAATGTTGATTGCTACAAAGTCTGCGTGTCGCACGTGCCCAATTTATGAATTATGAGGTAAATCGTGTTTGATATTGCTGAAAATTAATATTTTTGTACCCCCAAATATATATAGAAAGTTCATGGAAGAGATACGCCATCTTTAAATAAATAGATAATTATATAAATAGTGTTTTAGTGAACATTCAGACGACCACGATTCAATCGTAAATGGAAGAATCGGGACCTGACAATATCATGGATAGTTTGTTCACATGATTGCAATGTCGTCGCAGATGAGGATATCATGGGTTGTTCGTAAGCCATGGTTAACCATGTGATTGACTACCCTACGATCTTTCCATCTTGATTTTTATGTACACACTACTCCGATTCCGCAAGTGGAAGTAACAAAGGATACACCACGACTTCGCATCTAAAATCAAACAGTGCTTGATATTAATTTTTTACTCAAAATCTTGCTGTGAGTATATGCAGTCCAACTACCGGTTACTACACAGGATGGAAAATTTCCACTTATGATTGCATCATGGTCATCTGAACGTTCACTTATTCATCCACTTGTCTATTCCAGGACATTTATCTGGAAATTCCACGGACACAATTGAATACATTTGCAGTGAAGAGAGTAACACTGGTGTGGACAGTGAAGAGAGTAACATGGGCAGTGTGGACAACGAAGAATCTAGTCACTCACCTCATCTGTCCTTCAAAAGTCAACCATCTAAACATAGCTATAAATGATATTGCTATTCTATTTCAGTCGATGGAGACTATCTAAACATAGCAATAAATAATATTGCTATTCTATGTCAGTCGATGGAGACTATCTAAACATAGCAATAAATAATATTGCTATTCTATTTCAGTCGATGGAGACTATCTAAACATAGCAATAAATAATATTGCTATTCTATGTCAGTCGATGGAGACTATCTAAATATAGCTATAAATGATATTGCTATTCTATGTCAGACGATGGAGACTATCCAAAGATAGCTATAAATGATATTGCTATTCTATGTCAGTTGATGGAGACTATCTAAATATAGCTATAAATGATTTTGCTATTCTATGTCAGTCGATGGAGACTATCTAAAGATAGCTATAAATGATATTGCTATTCTATGTAAGTCGATGGAGACTATCTAAAGATAGCTATAAATGATATTGCTATTCTATGTCAGTTGATGGAGACTATCTAAATATAGCTATAAATGATTTTGCTATTCTATGTCAGTCGATGGAGACTATCTAAAGATAGCTATAAATGATATTGCTATTCTATGTCAGTTGATGGAGACTATCTAAAGATAGCTATAAATGATATTGCTATTCTTCTAGGTCGGATGATGTAGAGTATATAAAAAAATAGCTGACAATGATATTGCTACCCTTCGATGTCATACGATGGAGATTATCTAAAGATATCTATAAATGATATTGCTATTCTTCGAGGTCATGCATTGTAGAGTATCTAAAAATAGCTGACAATGATATTGCTATCCTTCGATGTCATACGATGGAAACTATCTAAAGATAGCTATAAATTATATTGCTATTATTTTAGGTCAGACGATGTAGAGTATCTAAAAATAGCTGACAATGATATTGCTATCCTTCGATGTCAGACCATGGAAAACACATGACAGATGATGATAGTTCTTCAGATTCTGATACTCATGACATTCCAGATGACTATTCCCCACAGAGGGCGTGTCCTTCTCACAGCAAAGAGCTTACAGGGAGTTGAAATCCTTCATTCACATGATGGATACTTTGTTTTAAAGATGTATTCAGTGTTTCAGAACCACCTCAATTACAACAACAACTTAGAAAATTTTAATTCAGCTTCACTTTTCGCTTTGTTTCTCTGGAAAAATGTTGAAAACCAAATGTAAAATAGACCTATAAATTAACCCTTTCATGACGGAAACTTCCTGAAATTTTTCAAAAACCCTGTGCCAATTCATTCTCTTATATATGCGAGTCTCCCATGGGGAGCCTCGCATATTTAAGAGAATGCATTGGCCTAACAATATTTACCTTGAATGTATGTAAGCTAGTGCATTCTCTTATATATGTGAGGCTCCCTATGGGAGACTCGCATATATAAGAGAATGCACTGGAACAGGATCATTAATGCTGCACCAGTGCAGCTCCCGTCATGTAAGGGTTAATACAAAACATTGTAATTTTGCGCTGGACCCCTGAATATGATAGGGAACAGGACCGCCCAACCCATAACAACTTGACCCAATTTTGAGAATCAAATCAATCATGTTTTGTTTAACCCTTTACCCAACAAACCGACCAAAACCGGCCAAATAAAGCTTCAACAGCCTAAAATATCTTCGGTCTGTCTCAATAGAACCATACAAATATGGATATCATTGGAACCGGCTCCTTGACCACATTGTGATGGTTACAGTTATGCCCTGTGTCAATGCATTCTCTTATATATGCGAGTCGACCATAGGTCGCCTCGCATATATAAGAGAATGCATTGGCCTAAAAAAAATCTTTTTTTACCATTTTTTCTTACATTCTTTAACAATTTTATAATTTTTAATGTGTTAGGCCAATGCATTCTCTTATATATGCGAGGCGACCTATGGTCGACTCGCATATATAAGAGAATGCATTGGCACAGGGCCCTTCTGTTGGGTAAAGGGTTAACCCTTTCATGGTGGGAGCTGCGCTGGTGCAGCAATCTTATATTTAGTGTTGAGATGAATTGTGTTTTGATGACCCCATATGATTAAACTCTGCAGTCCATATTTATTGCAGGATTATTTTTAAAAATGACAGGCATATTAGGATCATGCACCTCTAGATGGGAGCTATCATTTCAAAGATTTTCGAGCAAAAACATACCGGCAGCCAGCCATCTTTGATTTAACTCTTTCCATGGATAAATCCTTTGTATTTCATTTGATTGATTCCAAATTTCACATTGATGTTCGGGGTGACTTCTTGATCGGAGCTACCAAATCTTCGTTAAAAAACCATGGACGCTGGCAGCCATCTTGGATTAAACTTTTTGCATGACTAAATTCTTTGACATGCCCTACAGCCCAAATATTTCATCAAATTGACCCCATACTTCATATGGTTCTTCAGGGTATTACTTAAACGTTTCAACTTTCTGTATTCCTTATCGTTTCATTGACTGTAATGTATAATATTATCACCTCTCCAAGATGAGCTACACTCTCACTGACACTTTCATTTGTGTTTAATAAGAGAGGCATTTTTCTTAAAAAGAAAACTCTCCAAAAATATTTACCTGAGACATGGGACACTCCGACCAGAAAAATCAGGACGATCGACCCAGCCCAAAATACCCGTGGGTTGAGAGGTCACGCTTCCATTTTTATAGACAACATACTTTTCAGATCTTCATTGTAAACAGTCATACTTCATTCATGTTTGACAATTATACACATAAATGATTAAACTTTAGCATTGTTCAGAAATCCCTCCCAGTCTTCTATGAACAAGATGGGCATACAGTGTCAATATATTTCTATATATGCAATCAACATCATTTTGTTTATGTATCTATGAGCATATATCGTTGGTGAGATTCGAAGAGGTTGTAAAGTCAAATTAGCAATTATTCAGAAGACAAAAAACTGATTCCAACTTATTTACGCAAATTCGAATTGGCGATTTTCATTGTTACCATGTTTTATGATCACTTTACGGAGGTTGTGCTTGAATGTGCATGTATGTATTCATGTACGCACCTGTCATATGGGTTCTGTCAAATCTCATTAGGGTGTGATATACCGGTAAGGGGAATGCCTTTGAAATCCAATATCCATGACTCAGATGGTAATTCAAAAATTTTGTATAATGTTTACGTCCTTTTCGATCTGGATTTTTCAGCCAATCAGATTCATGATTTTTTGTCACATGTCGAAAATATCACACTTCTGCATGGATATTGGGGTCACAGTTTAATAATATACCCGAAATATTTGAGTGCGCTGATTCCGAATCTGCAATAAAAAATGTCATGTCGAAACCACTTTACGACCTCTTTGAATCTCACTGACGACATATAGAAGTACCCGTTGATGAACAACATACTGTATAATTCCGCTTTGGATGTTGTTCGTCCAATGAAACTTCTATATTTTCATAGATCCATCAAAAAAAATAATGCTAATAATTACAACAAAGAAACTTTATATGCAACCGTCTAGTATTCTAATGCACTTAGGCCAATATACCCCCGGAAACACCACATATTTGCGGGGGGTTATTCATTCAATAATCTGTCGCAATGTATAGTCCGGCTCACTGCTTCAATGTTAGACATTCCTACGTGCCAATATTGCCGTTAGCTGAATTCCTAATCTCGGCCATGCCCAATCCAGCCCCGCTCACTGTTCCGTTTCACTCCATGACGTCACCCTTACGTGGTACATTCCGGCGATGTTACGGAGTAGATTATAGAGTTGGTGCCCTTGCTACTGACTTCCGTTACTAGCTCGTTGCTATATAAACAAACCAGCGACGCCGCTTTTGTCGAAAATTGACAGTCAGTACATTCGCCCTGTATACATGTACTTTCAGAAAATACCACACCGTTATATCCCACCAATATCAGGCTCTCGATATCATTTTGACCAAATTTATTGACATGAAACCGCGACAGACATTTTTAACGATAAGAGCGATGGTAATTGAGGGACTATATTTTATCTAGCGAATTAAATTTAAAATAAAAAGTCGTGAATTGGATGAGTGTTTTCTATGGCCGCACATTTCGTTGATAATTACGTGGCATTTGTTTGTCTAAATAACGTTTTAAAGTTCGAAGAGCATTAGAATGGGGATAACAGTGTGGTGTTTTGTGATTTCGGAAAGGTACATGGCGAATATATTGTGGCAAATACCCGTTAATGGGCTCCGGCTCCGCCGTCGCCCATTAACTAAATTTGCCACAGTATATTCGCCATGTACCTTTCCGAAATCACAAAACACCACACTGTTATCCCCTAATTAATCTGTCTCAGAAAATAAATTGACAAAACATGATTTTTCTGTTGGATGATATCCGTATCTGGTTGACACTTTTAAGAAAATAAATACAACTCAACATCCCATTTTCTTCGATAAACTACCCATGGCCATGATCAAAAACAGAACTACCCATGGCCATGATCAAAAACAGAACTACCCATGGCCATGATCAAAAACAGAATTCTTGTTTGCCTACTATTGAAAAATTTAAAGGTCCACTTAATTTTGAATGCCCAAATTGCATTATACACAACATATTTAAATATATACCATTTGGAAGAGGAACCAAAATATATATTCCAACAGAATATGGAACGACTGGCCTTGGAGTGTCCACCAAGTGATAGATATTATCAGATTCAACCCAAGATTTGCCCCATAATTTACAACATAGAGATAGAGTTATTCGCTTTCCATTGAGAATAATAGACTGGCAGTACAGACCATACCAAAATTAAGCACATAACACATGTCGGTACCTTGACAAACACAACATGTTCAAAGTTTATTTGACGGGATAAGTTGATAATACAATGTTTTGTAGCTTCCTTTTTCAAATGGTATATAATATGGAATATGTTGTAATATAATGTGCTCTGAGGATTTGATAAATTAAGTGGGCTTTTAAAATGATGCGAAAACATCTTAATAATTATCAACACACCCAGAGGCAAGGAAATCCCAAATCGATGGTCACTGACAGGTTTGCATTCTCGGGTAATAACTCCGGATGTAAATAAATGTTCTTATTTACCATTTCCTTTGAAATTCCCTGATAAAATTGGCGATAAAGATCGCGATAAAAACATCTGTAGTTTCTGCAGTTTTGAGACGTCCTTCGCTGTTCAAAATCATAAATTAACTGATGTCATATGTAATCGCGTGCAAAATCAAAACAACAGTCCAAAGTATATTCTTGCACACTAAACAATATAGTTCCTAGTTTTTATCAGTATTTGATTGCCTCCCATCATGGGTAATATGGTAAAAC
Organism: Siphonodentalium dalli; assembly: GCA_032622095.1. Classification (NCBI taxonomy): domain Eukaryota; kingdom Metazoa; phylum Mollusca; class Scaphopoda; order Gadilida; family Siphonodentaliidae; genus Siphonodentalium; species Siphonodentalium dalli. The sequence continues at coordinate 215,130,599 of CP136063.1, forward strand.
ATATCAGAAAGTAACTAATATATATTTGTTGAGTATTTATTATTTAATTATATAAAAAAAACTCAAGTATAAGAGATTTTGTCGATTGAATTCAAATTCCTTTAGTCATAGTTATGCACGTGCAATTGCTGTTGGGTGAATTTAGCAAATCGAGCTAATCGTGTTTCACATGCAGGTTGGGAGAATTTACTCAATAAAGTTACAAAAAATATCTTAAAATGTAATTATTATGGTGGATTCTGTAACACAAATGGTAGATAAACTCGGCTCGTTTTCATGGTCATATAGTGACTCAGCGACCAACGTCTCCTCGTCGTTATATGACCATGATAACGGGCCTCGTCCCAATACATGAATCGTTACAAACACATTGTGTATATGACACATATTGATCACATTTAATGGTATCATTACCAATGACAGGATATTTGTTCACAGAGCATGTCATTAACGATTGGAATGCATTACCTGAACTGCTTATCAATGCAGTTGATCTCACCACCTTCAAATCACTCATACAGTAATGCCCTAAGTAATCGACTCCTTAACCACAGCATAATTATGGCTAACTTTTCAGGATTTAGTCGGAAATATGGCTTGTTGCCATTCATCGGAAAGCTCTCAGTTAGAGCTTTCCGATGAATGGCAACAAGCCATATTTCCGACTAAATCCTGTGGTTAAGGAGTCTATTACTTAGGGTATTACTGTAGACTGTTTTTATTCTACGAGAGAAAATCTGTTTGACGCTGTTGGCACTCAGTGACATTATTAGCGTACATTTTGCTGTTATAGCGCCAAATATTTAAAGGTACTCAATCCAATCAGACGCTCCTAAATTACTATTTCTTTGGCATCGGGGGTAAAAAATATTTGATTCGAGTCGATGATATCAGATATCAATTTTTGAAGTTTTTTATTTTTCGAGATGTGTATAATATGTGGCCCTGAAACACGTGGTCAAACAGAGGTTCTCGGACAAAATTACGGATGAAGATGGATAACTCTAAAATCAAGTGGTAATATGGTCAAATTTTGATACTTTAGTGATAATACGGCCATATTTTGTTGGACAAAATGTTGATAACAAGTTTTGGGAAATTTGATACCACAGCTGACAGTGGTTAGCATTATTTTGTTGCAAAAAATTGATTCTGATAACTAAAGCATATTTTAAGGAAATGTTGTTGTTGTTGTTGTTGTTGTTGTTGTATCTTGATGGTATGTGGACCATATGATCGGATTGAGTACCTTTAATTTTTCACCGGGACGAAATTTCAGAAGTTTTGATGATGATTAGTATCATCATCAATGATTTTGTCATCTTAAAGGTGGATTATCTCTTTGTAAACATGTATTATATAGTTACCGGGGTATAAAATATTAGATTTGAATCGAAGACTCCTGTCCGAAAATGCCTCTATCGATTAATATTAATTTTATTTCGAATATTTTCTGGTCTAAAAAGGTGTGTTTGTTCAGCTAACGAACAATAGTGGTTACTGTTAACAGAGACCAGAAATTATATTGTTCAATTTTGTCACAAATAAACGTTAATTATATTCATTATCGCTTATATATGTGGAACAAAACAATACAAACAACCAATCTGACATTTGATATTCGTTGCGTAGCCGTAGGAACAGCCCAGTGCTCTATATCGCAATACGGTCTCATCCGAATGGTCGGTTCTAAAAATAGTAACATAAACGGGCCCGATTTAATATTCGAAATAAAATCAATATTAATTGATAGAAGCTTTTCCGGACATAGGTCTTCAGTTCATATCTATTATTTTATACCCACGCAACTATTTAAAAAAAATTATTTAAAGAGATAATCCATCTTTAAGAACACATATGTGGTAAATATATTTCTAATTCATAGAGTACACTAATATCAAAATAATTGAGAGAAACATTAATACATTTATATGCATGGTTGATGAGTTGCTTGGTTGATTGTCATTCTTTTCTTTGACTTCACGGATCCACTCATCTATCAGGCTTTCCATAACAGATAAAGGTAGTGGCCCATTGTTCAGGATAACTCCATGAAAATCCCTCACATCATAGTTAGGCCCTGCAATTGATTTATTGATTTTATTCTGGCGGATCATTAAAAAAATATTTTGATCTAAAACAATAAATTTAAAAAAAAATTTAAAATATCAAGTTGAATTTCCCCTGTTGAAGTTGTGATGTTACCCATTAGTCACCTCGATTATGCAATTTATCTTCTGCAAATTAAGGGATATAGAAACTGAACAGAAGGGAAAAAGTAAATAAAAAGATGGGGCCTAAGCAGAATGAGGTCCATATAGAGTGATGCTAGCCCATTGTGTGGGGTAGCATCACTAAATTCACTCTCAGTGGACCTCATTCTGCAAATATCAGACACACTGTTTCCAGGCTTAGCCACTCGGTTTGCAAAATAAAGTTTTTTACTTGAACAAGGATTCAATAGAATTTGATTGGGAAGCAAATGATAAAATATTTTTGAAAAGGCAATGACCACATGCCTTGATAGAGTGATGACGACACAATAATATATACTCTAACAAAATCATAACCAAATCAAATAGACAGCCATCTATTTAGACTAGACTCATTCACATGACAAACATGAATATACAGTCATGCCATAAATAATCGAATCCTTAACCACAGCAGAATTATGTGTAATTTTTAAGGATTTAGTTGGAAATATGGCATGTTGCCATTCATCGGAAAGCTCTCAGTGAGAGCTTTCCATAGAATGGCAACATGCCATATTTCCGACTAAATCCTGAAAAATTACCCATAAATCTGCTGTGGTTAAGGAGTCGATTATTTAAGGCATTACTGTATATGCAGTTATAACAACAGTACACAAATTATAACTCCTTACATTTGCCACAATCAGAATTTTAATCCTTCCATGATTGGAGCTTCCTGAAATTTTGCGAAAAGCATGTGTCAATGCATTCTCTGATATATGTGAGTCTCCCATATTGGGAGCCTTGCATATATAATGCACTGGCAAAGGATCTTTAATGCTGCACCACTGCATCTCCCGTCATGAAAGGGATAACCAACTGAATCAAGTCTGAGTTTAGTGTGCCTGTCATTTGCAGAATGAGGTTCCCAGAGGGTGAATTTAGTGATGCTATCCCACAGTGGGATAACAGTGGGATAGCATCACTAAATTCACCCTCTGGGGACCTCATTATGCTTAGGCCTCATCTTGGAAAGTTTATTTATTATAAAATTTCTATTGAAACTTCTTCACATAGATTCTATATCTTTTTAGTTTAGTTTCTCTATATTCCCAAAATTGGCAGATGACACATTGCATAATCGAGGTTCCCAATGGATGTAAAAATCACAATATTCACCCTTTGGGAAATTCAATCTGAGTCTATGTCTCCCATAACAGATGAGGCCATGCAGAATGAGGTCCCTAGAGGGTGAATTTAGGATAGGATAGGATAGGATATTTTATTTAAATATACACATATTAATGCATAATACATTTGACAAATATTATGTTGTATATTCGAGGGGTGGCATAGTCAGGCTAGGCCCACTATGCGGGATAGCATCACTAAATTCACCCTCTGGGGACCTCATTCTGCAAATAACAGGCTCACTAAACTCAGACTTGATGTGAATACATACCAAGCTCGCGTTCAGCCTTCCCTCTGAGCTCCAGTATCTTTAATTCGCCTATCTTGTAAGAACACGCCTGCCCAGGCCATGTAAGATACCGGTCGATCTCAACCTCGGCATAGTTTTGGGAGTAGCTTGTGTAATTGAGCATATATTCGATGGCCTGCTGACGGTCCCAGCTGAAACATATGTTTCCATGGTTACATGGACATTCATGTCGGTGCAAGGAGTATACAGTAATGCCCTAAATAATCGACTCCTTATTAACCGCAGCAGAATTATGGGTAATTTTTCAGGATTTAGTCGGAAATATGGCTTGATGCCATTCATCGGAAAGCTCTCACAGAGCTTTCTGATGAATGGTAACAAGCCATATTTCGACTAAATCTGAAAAATTACCCATAATTCTGCTGTGGTTAAGGAGTTGATTATTTAGGGCATTACTGTACTTACGTGACAAGTATAAAATTGTTCCATCGGTATATGATACATGCATTCGCGAGTTGGAACCTGAATGGAGGATGTTGGTTGGTTGAAATCCTGTGATGTGATGTCATGCACAGGCCCCGCCTTATTATATATATTTCTGTATTTCCATACTGACCACTCAGCTCTAGCTCCTATCATGGAAATTAATTAATCACCTCTTGACTAGATCAAGTCTTCTTGGTCCACAACAGCTTGGGATATTGGTTGGTATGATGCTGTTTTTGGACCGAGTCCTGCCCCGTTGCTCTTCTATAATTGTGGGCAGGAGTTATAACTTATATTTCTTGTATGTCTTTGGATTAGGTCAAATGGAAGCTTTTTGTATATGAACATAGAGGGCAGCATGATGGTATCAAACATGCAATTATCAGAGCCTCATGTTCATCACTATACCATTTTCTATCATGGTAGATGATATATCATTTTGAAGAAAGATTAATAGTGGGCATGTCAGGTGATCAATCACATTCAGGGTTTTACATGAATGGCCGGGCTCCACATTTACATGTTATAGAAGAGCAAGAAGGCGGGACTCGGTCCAAAAAAAGCATCGTCTGAACTACTATCCAAAACTGTTGTGGACCAAGAAGACTTGGTCTATTCTTGACATGTGTCTCTGGTCTTGTTTATATAATTGTAATGATGATTCAAATATGTAACATGGGACATGCATCATATTCAAATTTCATCAAATTCTTATGGTTTGGAATCTCCATTGGTCTGCTTAAAAAATATAACCCTTTCCATCTGTGTGATTAATTATTAATGGATCTCCACACAATCATCTCTTGACAATTACCACATGCAGGTAGCATTCTAAGTTTTTAATTTCTCAACAAAGATAGGGGGTGTGTCAATGTGTTTTCTTCTCAGTTATTAACTGTTCTGTTACATTTTAAAAACTGAAAAGGAAACACATTAAAACCATCAACCTGTGTGGATTTTGGTATTGATTAATTAACCCTTTTACTTTTGAACCAGGTTTAAAATGAACACTCTATAAAGCACATAGTTTTACACCATTAGAGGTATTGTCCTGTTTTGAAAATATGAATGTTTTATTCCCAAAGTTATAAACATATGTCAATAAATTAATTATGAGCATCCAATATCCACAATGTTTAGAGTTCATCCATTATAACTTCAAAGCAACTTTATTAGGCTTCAACAATTGTTGAATAGACATAGGCTATCTGATATATTTGTCATTTGAATGTGTTTATATTCCATGGCACAGTTTACGATGACAGACCCCTGACCTAGATTCTAATTTTATGCCATGTAAGGTCTCTTTCCAGTCATCTGCACTTTTTGTGAATAGCTATATATTCCTTTCTAGATTGATGATTTTGACTGTTGTAGCAGATGACTCGTTATGGTTGAAGGTATGTGTTCAACATCCGACGACTGTCACTGGCCTCTTGTCTAAATTAATTGAGTCTGTACAAATATATGTAACATATTGACAAATCTAGTTTGGATATCCGAAAATGGACTGAACAAAAGCGGTTATATTGCAAGGATTCAACCCATCGTGGAACTTTAACTCTTACATGATGGGAGCAGCATTAAATATCCTGTGCCAGTGCATTCTCTTATATGTGTGAGTCTCCCATATGGAGCCTCGCATATATAAGAGAATGCCCTGTCAATATTGTTATGCTAATGCATTCTCTTACAGTAATGCCCTAATTAATCGACTGCTTAATCACAGCAGAATTATGGGTAACTTTTCAGGATTTAGTCGGAAATATGGCAACAATCCATATTTATAAGAGAATGCAATGGCATAAGGTTTTCAAAAAATTTCAGGAAGCTCCAGTCATGTGAGGGTTAAAGCGACCATAAGGCCTGAAATTAAGCCCAGCTAGTGGTTGCTTACTTATACCTGGGTTTATAACAGATCAACAGTACTAAATGTGCATGCAACTGTCGTGCTCAGAAATACTTGACTAAAATGCTTATATCAATACCTGAGAAATTAATAGAAACAAAATTTATGTCCCCTGAAAATCAATGCATATGTATGTCTGTACGGCTTTAAATACAATTGCACCGATATTGATACCACATAAAGACTTTTTCAATTTAAAACATGGATCAAGAGCGTTTATTGCTAGTGTAATCATCATATGTCATGAATGAAGAGTGTTTGTTGCTAGTATATTCCTGATATGGCATGAATAAAGAGTGTTTGTTGCTAGTATATTTCTGATATGGCATGAATAAAGAATTTAATGCTAGTATATTTCTGATATGGCATGAATAAAGAATTTAATGCTAGTATATTCCTGATATGGCATGAATAAAGAGTGTTTGTTGCTAGTATATTTCTGATATGGCATGAATAAAGAATTTAATGCTAGTATATTTCTGATATGGCATGAATAAAGAATTTAATGCTAGTATATTCCTGATATGGCATGAATAAAGAGTGTTTGTTGCTAGTATATTTCTGATATGGCATGAATAAAGAATTTAATGCTAGTATATTCCTGATATGGCATGAATAAAGAATTTAATGCTAGTATATTTCTGATATGGCATGAATAAAGAATTTAATGCTAGTATATTTCTGATATGGCATGAATAAAGAATTTAATGCTAGTATATTTCTGATATGGCATGAATAAAGAATTTAATGCTAGTATATTTCTGATATGGCATGAATAAAGCATGTATTTTGCTAGTCTATTCCTGATATGGCATGAATAAAGAGTGTTTGCACACCTGTGTGCATAGAATTGAAAACAGCTGAAAAATAGATTCAGCAAGTTTTTTTTAAGAGTATATAAGTTCTATACAAATGCATACAGTAATGCCCTAAATAAGTATGGGTAGCTTTTCAGGATTTAGTTGGAAATATGGCTTGTTGCCATTCAACGGAAAGCTCTCACTGAGATATCGATTATTTAGGGTATTACTGATATTTAGTATACTTAACCTACTACCAAAATTACATGATGTACATACTGTTTAGGTTAAAATGAGCCATCAAGTCTTGGTTTAATTACCTGTAGAAATGTAAGCCTGTATCAACAACTAGTCTGACTGCCCGGAAAAGTTCAGCTCCATATCTCCCTATCCTGAAACATGCATGGTGAAATAATTAAAGTTCAGCTCCATATCTCTCGATCCTGAAACATGCATGGTGAAATAATTAAAGTTCAGCTCCATATCTCCCGATCCTGAAACATGCATGGTGAAATAATTAAAGTTCAGCTCCATATCTCTCGATCCTGAAACAAGCATGGTGATACATTTAAAGTTCAGCTCCATATCTCCCGATCCTGAAACAAGCATGGTGATACATTTAAAGTTCAGCTCCATATCTCCCGATCCTGAAACAAGCATGGTGATACATTTAAAGTTCAGCTCCACATCTCCCGATCCTGAAACAAGCATGGTGATACATTTAAAGTTCAGCTCCACATCTCCCGATCCTGAAACATGCATGGTGATACATTTAAAGTTCAGCTCCACATCTCCCTATCCTGAAACATGCATGGTGAAATAATTAAAGTTCAGCTCCATATCTCTCGATCCTGAAACATGCATGGTGAAATAATTAAAGTTCAGCTCCATATCTCCCGATCCTGAAACATGCATGGTGAAATAATTAAAGTTCAGCTCCATATCTCTCGATCCTGAAACAAGCATGGTGATACATTTAAAGTTCAGCTCCATATCTCCCGATCCTGAAACAAGCACGGTGATACATTTAAAGTTCAGCTCCATATCTCCCGATCCTGAAACAAGCATGGTGATACATATAAAGTTCAGCTCCACATCTCCCGATCCTGAAACATGCATGGTGAAATAATTAAAGTTCAGCTCCATATCTCCCGATCCTGAAACAATGCATGGTGAAATAATTAAAGTTCAGCTCCATATCTCTCGATCCTGAAACAAGCATGGTGATACATTTAAAGTTCAGCTCCATATCTCCCGATCCTGAAACAAGCATGGTGATACATTTAAAGTTCAGCTCCATATCTCCCGATCCTGAAACAAGCATGGTGATACATTTAAAGTTCAGCTCCATATCTCCCGATCCTGAAACATGCATGGTGATACATATAAAGTTCAGCTCCACATCTCCCGATCCTGAAACATGCATGGTGAAATAATTAAAGTTCAGCTCCATATCTCCCGATCCTGAAACAATGCATGGTGAAATAATTAAAGTTCAGCTCCATATCTCTCGATCCTGAAACAAGCATGGTGATACATTTAAAGTTCAGCTCCATATCTCCCGATCCTGAAACGAGCATGGTGATACATTTAAAGTTCAGCTCCATATCTCCCGATCCTGAAACATGCATGGTGAAATAATTAAAGTTCAGCTCCATATCTCCCGATCCTGAAACATGAATGGTGAAATAATTAAAGTTCAGTTCCACATCTCCCGATCCTGAAACAAGCATGGTGATACATTTAAAGTTCAGCTCCATATCTCCCGATACTGAAACAAGCATGGTGATACATTTAAAGTTCAGCTCCATATCTCCCGATCCTGAAACAAGCATGGTGATACATTTAAAGTTCAGCTCCACATCTCCCGATCCTGAAACATGCATGGTGAAATAATTAAAGTTCAGCTCCATATCTCCCGATCCTGAAACATGAATGGTGAAATAATTAAAGTTCAGCTCCATATCTCTCGATCCTGAAACAAGCATGCATGGTGAAACATTTAAAGTTCAGCTCCATATCTCCCGATCCTGAAACATGCATGGTGAAATATTTAAAGTTCAGCTCCATATCTCCCGATCCTGAAACAAGCATGGTGATACATTTAAAGTTCAGCTCCATATCTCCCGATCCTGAAACAAGCATGGTGATACATTTAAAGTTCAGCTCCATATCTCCCGATCCTGAAACAAGCATGGTGATACATTTAAAGTTCAGCTCCACATCTCCCGATCCTGAAACATGCATGGTGAAATAATTAAAGTTCAGCTCCATATCTCCCGATCCTGAAACATGAATGGTGAAATAATTAAAGTTCAGCTCCATATCTCCCGATCCTGAAACAAGCATGGTGAAATAATTAAAGTTCAGCTCCATATCTCTCGATCCTGAAACAAGCATGCATGGTGAAACATTTAAAGTTCAGCTCCATATCTCCCGATCCTGAAACATGCATGGTGATACATTTAAAGTTCAGCTCCATATCTCCCGATCCTGAAACATGCATGGTGATACATTTAAAGTTCAGCTCCACATCTCCCGATCCTGAAACATGCATGGTGAAATAATTAAAGTTCAGCTCCATATCTCCCGATCCTGAAACATGCATGGTGATACATTTAAAATTCAGCTCCATATCTCCCGATCCTGAAACATGCATGGTGAATTAATTAAAGTGTAGATGAATTTCCTTTCATTATGTTGATTACAATAAACAAAATATGACACAGCCTATATATTTTAACATGAACCATTATAGTAGAAAATGTTGAACTTTATGGTTCTGTTCTCATTTTTATAAGCCCATTTTATAAAAAACGGAAAATATTATGTTATTAGTGTAAAATGGTCCAGGAGATAAGGGACCCTGTAGACTGACTAATTAAATAAGTCGCTCTTCAAAAGCTTTCAGCCTTAGGCCTTCCTCAGTTGATAATATCAACTGAGGTGACGTTTACACATAGCCGGTGAAGCCGTTACCCGGCGAACCCGTTAGCCGGCGAAGGTTGGGCAGAGTGTTTACACATCGCCGGCGAAGATACGCATATATTCATGTGTCTCCTTTACTTGATAATAGTTTTCGTTTTAGTTCTCACTGAACTGCAATATGATATTGCTGTACGCATGTAAACATCTAGCCGCTTCCTGTTAGAAATATGGTTGGGCAGTATAGTGAAATGAAACTTTTTAGAAAAGGAAATGCCGAAATTATTAATATCAAACTCAAACTTTCAGGTATTGCTATTGGTAATTTTATAGATATTTAAACAAAATTGTTAATGGTTTGTTTGGGTTCATAGACAGCCTGTGAAGTGAGTGTCGCACCAAAAGCATGGTCATTGTCAGTTTTGAGACATTTTCGTCGCATGCATCTACAAATTGGTGTCTATAATCATTCGGATTGGATATTATATTATATATATAAGTTTCAACATCGCGAATCAAATGTGACACATTTTCCGTTTGCACATTATACAATAAAATATGTTTTTCATTTTACTCGGGCGTTCACCATGTCCATGTATGTAGGGCCGTGGCGATGGGGGTGTCTCATCCCAACTTTAATCAATATATTCAAAAGCTGGAAATTTCATACCTGACACGGCAATGGTTGGAAATTTGACATCAGCAATATGTTGAAATTGTTCTCGTAGTTTTATTTTCAACAATTTGTTATTGGTGATTTCTTTAAGCAACATTTGCTGAAATGGCCATCAGTTGGAAATGATCCAACCTTAGATGTGTGTCAAGTTTGGAAAATGTCCAACAATTGGAAATCTTCAGGCTGGATGCTAGGATTTTGCAATTTTCAGGGTTCAGATTAAAAAAAATTCTCACACCTGGCCATAACCACGGTCGGTCGATAAATTCCAAAGATGAACAGTCCCACACCTCCAAATCAGGCCCTCTAGACCCGTCCCTGTGTACATATGTCCACGGCGCACTCAGATTTAAATTATTGAACTAATTGTCCATTGAGTTTGAATCCATAGAAACGTGCCATCCCATTTCTTCCATATATATATGGACATACATGTACATGAATTAATTCCCTCGAATGCGCAACAAATGTACCATGCACATGCAGAGTACGTGTACCATCATCAGTTGGTATTTATAATAATAGCTTATAACCAAGGTGCGTGACCACCGACGGACAGCTGATTAGAGACAATCAAACTGGCACACTGACCAATATATACACAGGTGAAAAGCGGGCTGGTCTATCAGCGATTGCACAATAATATTGTTCGAGTTAATTGTTGAAAGGAAATCACCCATGACGACATGACCCCAGATAAACATCTAACTTAACCGCAGAGCGAATTAGAATCCATACGACAATCGGGTGCTTGTACGAAATCATTTTATCCAAAAGTTGAAAACCGTATAGCTGAGTATCCGGATAGCCGTAATTCTTATCCGGCGAAGTACAAACACTCTATTGTTATCGCTGCCAGCTAAAGCGAATGCGATCTTTGCCGGGTAATGTATAAACACACCCTGAGGAAGGCCTAAGGCCGAAAGATTTTGAAGAGCGACTTATTTATTATGTTATTGGTTCGTCCTTCCATCTGTCCGTTCTCTTTTTTTTTCTTTTCCAGATGATAATTTTTAGTAAACCTGAACTGAATGGAATCAAATATTTTTTACCTCCGAATCCAAATAACTAGTAATTGAGGGGCGTTTAATTGGATTATGAATCTTAAAAGGTTACATTAGTGATGCAGGTTCCTGTCAGATTTTGCTACTTGTTGCCACATATACCTTAGGATTAGAGTCACCTACATTAATGCCCTAAGTAATCGACTCCCTAACGACAGCAGAATTATGGGTAACTTTTCAGGATTTAGTCGGAAATATGGCTTGTTGCCATTCCCCGAGAGCTTTCCGATGAATGGCAACAAGCCTTATTTCCAACTAAATCCTGAAAAGTTACCCATAATCCTGCTGTGGTTATGGAGTCGATTAATTAGGGCATTACTGTACATGTTGTTTGAATACCAAAATATCTCATGGGTGTCTGGAAAGAAATCCAACCACTTGTGAACATTTTATATTTCTTAATTTTCTTTCCAGACACGAATGATATGTAACATTTCAGTTATTCAAACAAAAACTGTAGGTGTTCTTTTCATTATATGTGCACGTTTAATGCTTAAAGTTGCTAAATTCTGCAGCATTCTCACTTTTTATAGCACAACAAATTAAATAATACATGGAAAGCAACACCCCAATTTCTGACAATGATCAACTGATAGGTTGCAAACTGCTTTCAAGTGATGACGTTATTCGGCAAACTACTGAGAAATGACAACAAACTACAACTGTAGCTTCTAAGATATACATATGACGATTTGCCTTTCTGTAATTGTCCGCAATTTTATAGGCAAGGATATAATAAATGTCCTTATTGTAGTAAATGTAGATGTGAACTCACATTTCATAGTCATTTTTGTACAGTCCCATTTGAACACCAAGTCCTTCGGAATAAAGACCCCAGCCCTAAAATATACCAAAATATATGTGTTAATGATATCTAGTACAGCGGTTGCCATACTCATCTTATAAACCAGCATTCCAGTTGAAATTATCTGATGGACATATGTTATGTGACTACTATGTGCTCATTTTACTACTTCAAACTTATATTTTACTCGATGCAAAGACCAGCTGAATAAAAGTTGAGCCAATCAGTATATAGGTAATGCTCTAAATAATCGACTCCTTAACCACAGCAGAATTATGGATAACTTTTCAGGATTTAGTCAGAAATATGGCTTGTTGCCATTCATCAGAAAATTCTCAGTGAGAGCTTTCCGATGAATGGCAACAAGCCATATTTCCGACTAAATCCTGAAAAGTTACCCATAATTCTGATGTGGTTAAGGAGTCAATTATTTATGGCATTACTGTAGGTTTAATTTCAAAGATAAATAATTTCATGTCAGATCAGATGGGGATGGTAATTTATTGAAGGAATCCAGCCACAAAATGGATTAGACTAGTTCAAGCCTTGAAATAATTTCATGACGGCTCATTACATATTCAACCTGTTAATTTCATACATTCCGCCTGTCAACAAAATGCCACATTAAATATCGAATGTGCTAGAAAGTATCATCATTCGATCTTCAAAGAAAATTAACTCATTCCAGTACAAAACTGAGTCATTGGTCAATTCAATTTCCATAAGCATAATAAATGTTGTACATTCCCATTCTCGTATGGCTTCAGATCCATAAATTAATCATAAGTGTTTCCATACATTGCTGGTTGCTTTTGGAATTTCCGTGATAAATCGTCAACTAAATTAGGGTCTGTCACAATGGCAGGTACAAACATTTCAGCCTCTCATTAAAATTTCTCAACCTGTAAGTGACCATGACAGGCCAGATATTTTAAGATTTGGACTAGTCAAGCCTGCTAATAGTGTGTCTGTCATTTGCAGAATGAGGTCCTTATAGGGTGAATTTAGTGATGCTATCCGACACAGTGGGTTATCATCACCAAATTCACCCCCTGGGGACCTCATTCTGATTAGGTCTCATCTTCTGGGACATATCTATAGTCTCAAATTAACATCGTTTTTAGTTACTTTTTCCCTTCTGGGAAGTTTCTATATCCCCTAATTTGCAGAAGACAAAATGCATAATCGAGGTGACTAACTTGAATGGGTGAACACCACCAACTTCAACTGGGGAAATTCAATCTGACCCTGTCTCCAAAGCATTTGAGGCCTTAGCAGAATGAGGTTCCCAGAGGATGAATTTGGTGATGCTAGCCCACTGTGCGGGATAGCATCAGTAAATTCACCCTCTGGGGACCTCATTCTGTGAATGACAGACACACTATTTGCAGGCTTGATACTTATCACAACTGTGAGGACATACCTCTGCATAAGCAGTATACCCTGGAAATGAGGCAGGGGCTGCCAGATTGCTGTAATCTGTCTCCTTCCTGAATTTGGGTATCTTAATCACCTTCTCATAATTGCCCTGTGAAATATTGCTTATTGATAACATGGGTACATGTACTCACATCTTCAAAACAATCTGTATCTGTATCTTTTCCCAGTGCGGGAGCCTTTCAACTGTACAGTAATGCCCAAAGTAATCGACCTCTTAACCACAGCAAAATTATGGTTAAATTTTCAGGATTTAGTCGGAAATATGGCTTGTTGCCATTCATCGGAAACAATGAATGGCAACAAGCCATATTTCCTACTAAATCCTGAAAAGTTACCCATAATTATGCTGTGGTTAAGAAGTTGATTAATTAGAGCATTACTGTATGTTGCGCGATAATTATTGAAATGTCAATCGACCAGAAACTGATTATTTTCAATTAACACACTCGCTTGAAAATATAATTGATTTGTTTAATACTTTCTTTACATTGACAAGTACATGTACTTCCTTTAGGAAATGTGCTGATAATAAAAACAATAAAAGGCCACTGATCAAAATGACCCCCAAGTTTGGTGATTGGTCAACTGCCAATTGGGTCACCCGGTTAACCCTTTACCCAACAGAAGGGCCCTGTGCCAATGCATTCTCTTATATATGCGAGTCGACCATAGGTCGCCTCGCATATATAAGAGAATGCATTGGCTTAACACATTAAAAATTATAAAATTGTTAAAGAATGTAAGAAAAAATGGTAAAAAAAGATTTTTTTTAGGCCAATGCATTCTCTTATATATGCGAGGCGACCTATGGTCGACTCGCATATATAAGAGAATGCATTGGCACAGGGCTAACTGTAACTATCACAATGTGGTCAAGGAGCCGGTTCCAATGATATCCATATTTGTATGGTTCTATTGAGACAGACCGAAGATATTTTAGGCTGTTGAAGCTTTATTTGGCCGGTTCTGGCCGGTTTGTTGGGTAAAGGGTTAACATCCCAATAATGCAAAGTGTGTATCACGAACATGAAGTTACAAACTATTGACCTAATCTGAACTAATCGCTAAACGCGGTCAGCAGAATAATTGGTTGTGCTTTTGAAAGTTCAGCCGAATTGCATCTGAAGCCAATTATTTATATCGATCACATTATCATAGCTAAGATTTGGAAATCATATAGTGGGCTGACTTAATCTGCTGCATGGGCTAGTCCCAAATTATCGGCAGATTTCGTGAAAATAAATAAGAATACACTCAGCTTTTATGGGAATACATCACCAAAAAGCTATATAAATAACAAAAATGAATGTAGTGGGTGTGTGTGGTGGATACGGTGCTGTAGTCATTGGGGGGGGGACATTTAGGCGGTTTACACAATGTGCCCCAATAACCACAGTACCATATCCCCCAATAACACTCACGCCCACTACATACATTTTGTTAATTACACAGCTGCATATTCTTTTCATGATTTACATAAATGTTAGATTATAATTCATCATTTTGACTGCAAGATAGCACTCTTTCCGATAAATGTAGCATTTTTGTACTGATTTGTATAACAAAGTTGATTAAAATTGACGAAAAATCCCGCCACTGGATCTGGGCTTAAAGTCTGCTATAGAACAATGAGGCAACCATACTTTGAGTAAACCAGTATCATCCCTACCGATTTCACAAGGTGGTTTACATTGAATGAAACTTGGTCTACATATCGCGATACTCACAGCCTGAAGATGGTGTCCTGGTACAGCCTCGTGTATAGCGATTGCAGCCATTTCCATGGTTGGTCTGTCAAAAAGCACAGGAGGTTGGAAGACAATGGTGGATTCATACGTGCACATGATATACAAATTAAACGCTTAACCATTTCTGTACCAAAGGGAGTCTCATAACAGTTATAAAAGTATACTTATATCGCAATCGTCTATTATGAGCCCCCCACCCCCTTTTTCGTACGCCGTATTCCATGCCCTGTTATGAGGTACGCCGTATTCCGGCCCCTCTGTTAGGAGGTATTCGGTATTCCAAAAATACCGGTATTCGTACGCCGACCTTCAAAAAAATTAAGTTTTCATATATTTTTATGTATTCCATATGGCTGTTAACAGGTATTCCGTATTCCACCCTCTGTGTTAAGTGGTATTCCGTATTCCATGGGGGGTGAGGGTGGGGGCCTCTATTATTCTTTTGGTGGTATGATCAGGAAATATAAGCAGATGACAGACAAGACGAACAAATATCTTTCCGCACAGATACATTGCATCTCTGCATTCGGTAATTGGTTCAGTTGTTCCTCTTTGTTACAAGTTTTGTAATGTTACACGTTTGACACACAATTTCTGAATGGTTTGGCCATGTACATATAGGAGGAATGGTCACGTGAGACAGGTGACTGTTGTTGGCAATGACAACACACGTTACACGTGCGTGTGGCTGAACCTGACGAATGCATTCATAGTGTATTCATGCGAAATAACATAAATGTCTGTAAAACAACTATCATCAACAAGTACAGTAATGCTCTAAATAATCGACTCCTTAAGGGTTTTGTGGACCCAATTTTTCCAAAATTTCCCAAAATTTTATCGAGTCCAAATAAAGGATTCTGTTCATGTATATTAGTAATAATAGAAACCATGCCCATTGATGCAACATTTTGAGAGTATACTTCATGGTGGATTATGTTAGAAATAAAAAATGTGAACTTTATTGAGATTTAAAAAAAAATTATTTACAGGCAATGGTCCAATAAAAACAAAGTCCAAATCTAAGAATCAAATATGGGAATATGTACTGAACACTGTGATGAATGATGTATTACAAAATAAATATTATATTTCTTGAGTGTTCTTTGATACAATTACTTTGAACCGGTTGTTGACAAATGATATATACTTGCTTAAACGTTGGCTATGTGGGTGGTAGCACGCACGGGATAACAGCTGGCCATTGTTACTGCTCTGGACTCTGTTGACAATAGAATGCTAATCCTCAATCATACCCCTACCAGATCACCATACTAATTCTAGTAAGTAGGTCACCACTCACTCAGGGTGATCACTCATGTGGAAGTTTGACCCTGGTAAAAAGCCATTCGCACTAGACTGGACATCAGCCATGAAAGGTTGACCCATTAACTGCTGCCTCTCAGTCAACCATATTATGAAGTTAGTATCTCATTTGTCAACAACCGGTTCAAAGTAATTTTATCAAAGAACACTCAAGAAATATAATATTTTTTTTGTAATACATCATTCATCACAGTGTTCAGTACATATTCCCATATTTGATTCTTAGATTTGGACTTTGTTTTTCTTGGACCATTGCCTGTAAATAAAAAATTTTTAAATCTCAATAAAGTTCACATTTTGTTTTTCTAACATAATCCACCATGAAGTATACTCTCAAAATGCTGCATCAATGGGCATTGTTTCTATTATTACTAATATACATGAACAGATTCCTTTATTTGGACTCTATAAAATTTTGGGAAATTTTGGAAAAATTGGGTCCACAATTATGGGTAATTTTTCAGGATTTAGTCGGAAATATGGCTTGTTGCCATTCATCGGAAAGCTCTTGGCGAGAAAAATTATATGTTTTATTGAAACATTCAGATTGTCTTTCACAACGCAAAATCATGCTAGTAAAATATGTTACACATCGCCAAACTCCATACAGTGCCCTCTACATTATCACTGCGAAATATCTCAGTGTAGCGATGAGAGATAACTCTGGCTGGAGTTTGATACATCGCCTGACTAAATTTGATGGGGGTGCGTTCTATTGACCCGATATAAAATAGAGTATTGCACTTTTAGTAGAGTCGTCTTTCTTGGACAAGCGCTGTTGGCGAATGTCAAGGGCAGACTGATGTGAATGGAGATTCCAGAGACCTAAATCGAAGATTCGAGATTGCATCGGCTTTAAAGAAACTGAGTTTATTGTTGTATAATATGCTGAACTCTGATTATTTTTTTACATAAAGTATATGAACATCGACGCATTATACGTGCTAGCATTCGCGATATCCCGGTCATTGTGAAGTCACTGCTAAACTCATTTTACCGGTGACTGTACAAAATGTGCCCCCAATAATAGGTTTGCCCCCCTGCCCTTCAGTCCTTCCGGCGGCCCTGTAAGGAGTCGATTATTTAGAGCATTACTGTACATGAAAAAATTGTTTCTTATTTCATTATTAATAACTCTCCATACTCAAAACCATTGTTATGTATAAACAGTGGAATTATCGATAAAGGTCCAGTTACTCCAATATGATACCATTTGTTTTAATAAATACTTGATGTTAAAGGGGTACTGTACCCCAATTTCAATAAATTCCCGGTGACAATTGCGATCTAATATCAATATTATATTTTAAAATAACTTATTTGAGTCGACGATGTCTACTGAAAACGTTCCGATTATCAGGCTATCATAAAAGTCAAATTGAATTATTTAATAAAAATGAATTTATGGCTGGAGTCATAAAATGGCGAATTATGCAATTACGAGTTACCGTTCTTAAAATCTCACCTGTTGCGTGTCTTTAATCGACGGCCGTTTACGACGAACATTATTGAGTTGCGAACAAAACATGTTACATGCAAAAGGAAGTCCCGCGCTATAACCGATTCGGAAGAAAAAAAACAAGAAACCAGATTCATAAAGCGTCAAGTACTTTTATAGGGAGTGAGATTGTTCGATGGAACAGATTGCAAGCATCAATTGAACTTCCGGTTCATCCTGCAACCTGCGTCTTCTCCGGTGAAGGTCAAAAACATGGCGCGTAGTTTGAAATCATAATATTTTTATTTCTAAGATCAATATTTTCATCGCTAAATTAGGTTTATACGAAACTCATATAACACGAACATAATCTAACTTGAAAGTTATGTCAATGGGAGTAAATAATAAAATTGCCTATCTCTGTGTACAGTACCCCTTTAAACATTGGGTCAAAGAATATAAAAAAATGTTCTGAAAATCATATTCAGACTAAAATATTTTAACTTACTGCGCGGTTAGCGATGTTTGTGACAAATCACTAACAGTTTTGTTGACATAACAGTGGTTTCAACACGTGAATTTTTTTTACTGGAGAACATTCAATAATGAACATAAGAACAATGTTGATCTGTTTCTCCGTGTTCTTCACAGTGGTGATGTTTTTACAGACTTTTTTATATATTTGTTGCACATTTACTAGATCATGCCATGAATCTTTTATGCTCTGGCTAACGAGAGATCATATTCCACCAGTATAAAACCTGGGAACTTTTTGAAATTTTGACAGGGAACCTTGTAAAGTCAAAAAATAATACAGGGAATATATTTCTTATGTATTATCTGTTCCTTAATAATGTAATTCACTGTAAGTGAAGGTCTCAACTAAAAATTTAGCTTTTCATCACTTACAATTATGGAATTTCTCCTGAGTAATTAATTCAATGTTTATTGCGTTATCGGCTCAGAAAAGCATGCAATTTCGAGTTGGGACCTTCAACTACAGCAAAGTACATTATTAAGGAACAGAAAATAACTAAGATATGTATTCCCCTGGTTCCCTGTCAAAACTTCAAAAAGTTCCAAGGTTTTGTAACAGTGGAATATGATCTCTACGGGCGTTAACCAGAGTAGAGATTCATGGCATGATCTACACATTTACCTACTGGGTGTGCCTTGGTCCCTTTAACCTTTTCTTTACTAAATAGATTCTCCCATCACTTATACATTGTATACAAGTATACATTGGAATGTTCTATTATTCATTTGGAGGGATGTTCAGGTAATTAATGCAGATGCTAGACTGATGAAAAGATGATACAAGTGCAGAAGGTTTCATATTCTGTGGTGGGAAAAGTTCAGATAATAAGTTAAAAAAAAAAAAAATTGAACTAACGGGTTAAGACTAGCCTTTCAAAGAAGCACAAGCGACACGATGCTGTCTTTTGAAATTGATGCTTCGATCATAATGATATACGTACACGTCTCTTGGTCGGAGAACATTGGCAAGGAAAATGCCAGGTCTGCTGCCGTCTTCAGTGCCAGCTGAGTATCGGCCAATAGGACCAGGGCTCACCGATGCTTCAACTCTGAGTAGCAGAAAAGCACAGAACGAATTAAACATGAGATCAGGAACATTTTAGCCAAAATGTTGTGCACAAATATATATGTACTGCTCTTTTATGACTCCAATTAAAACAAATATTAGGCATGGCCACCGACATTATTATACAAATATATTAACAGTCAAAGTTGGGGAGGGGGTTGGTCGGGGTGGGGTGGTGGTGTGCCCGAACTCCGATGCACGTTACTTGATTGAACAATTTAAAGGCCCATTTAATTTTCGAATCACCGATTATTTGTTTACAGTGCCGTGATATACGATTTTAATAACAATCTATGACATAAAATATGATTAAAATACTATAATACATCATCATTTGGAACGTCTGTGTCTCAGTAGGTGCCCATAGAGTAATAGAAAATAGCTGATATAATAATTTCCCCCGTTTTGCTCCCAGAATGCAACTGAATTCAAACTAAGATATAGAGTTATTCCCCTTCCATTGAAAATAATAGACTTTGCAGTACAGTCCAGATGTTGATGTTTATATGTACAATGAATAAGAATTATTAACAAAGCATTGATATACGAATTAATAGTATTGTACAGGAGCAGCATGACCTACTGGCCGTCTTCCTGCTGCCCCTGAATAATAATACAATAAGAAAATATGATGGCGTATGTAGTTTCGTATGTAGTCCAGATGAAACTTAGCACAGAAAACACGTTGGTACCTCAACAAAAACAACATGTTCACAATTTATTACACCAGATAAGTTGATAATGCAATGTTTTGGAGCTTCCTCTTTCAATGGTATATAATATGGCATATATTTTGTATGATGTGATCTGGGTGTTTTGAAAATTAAGTGACCTTTAAAGGTTTTTTTTTTAGATTTGTTTGGGTTGAATTTGTTTTGGGTATGCTTAAGCATGCTATAGCGAATTTAAAAACAAACTGGATAAAACATTAGGGGCATGTTATAACTCAAAACTATCACCAAGTAATCATAGTAATAATTTTGATGCCCATGAAAAACGTAAGATTCCCTGGCACTGAACCTACAAAATAAGTCTGGCACTGAAAGAGTTAAAGAATATAAGAAAAAATTATTAAAATGGTAAAAAATAACAAATGATGAAAAATTGTTAGGCCAATGCATTCTCTTATATATGCGAGGCGACCTATGGTCGACAGGGTATAGGGGTTGATACAAAAATAGGACTTGGCACTGAAAGGATTAAACCATGAGAATATTTACCTAATCGGGAGACCAGGGTAATCCTTGAATAACATTGGTAACTTCGCTGTAGCTTCCTTTATCAGATCCTCATAAATCTTAAGTATTTCCTCCTGAAATATGAATGAGTCTAATTCAAAATCAAGCCACGTACACACACACACACAAGAGGGATGACTGCATGCCTCAATGTTACTATACAGAATCTGTATTACAGATACGTACGTAACGTACCCCACCCCACCACAACAGTGGACCTGGTCTACAAAAAGACCATAAAGCCATTTTTAAAATGTTGACCGGCGATGGTCAAGAAAGTTTTTTGAGAAACTTAGAAGATGTTGTATCTCTTCCGGGCCACACTTACAACAACAACATAATTTTTATAAAAACCCGATTTCAAGACTACAAATATCTTTTTGTGTTAATAAAATGCAGACAAATCTGAAGATTGTGTATATTAATTATTTATCTATCAAGGCATACTAAAGTGGCTTACTCCTGTAAAATATCTTAATTGAAAGGTCATTTTGCCATGATGGAGAGTGCTAACAAAAAGGGGTTCCCCCTCTTACTATGCTGCTGCCAAATGTGCATGAGATTTCTGCTAACAACAGTCCGTGAAACTCTCCTGAAAGGTGGCTTAAGGTGCATATATTACAATGTGTAATATACAAAATAAAATCAATATTAATTGATAGAAGGCATCATAGTACTCACAGATGAATTTATTTTCAAACTCTCATCTGCTTTCGCTTTCTGATAAAATTCTGTAATGGTACCATTGTGGCCCAAATTTTCCATCAACTGAAATGGTTAAATAATACATTTACAATACCACATCAACAATAAACATCCAATGCGCTCTTGATTCAGATCACTGTTTAGATCGCCATAGAAACGTACACAAATAATGTAAGTGTATACCCCCAATGGGTATAGAATGCGGACTGCGAACTAACCTCAAGGGAAAAACCTTCATCAATGTCTATGGAGCACTGGTTTCAGAGATAGATTATATTTTCCATCCAAAGTCTATGACAGACGTTACAACAACCAGGGTCATGAATCTCTCGTCTAACCCATCTGACCATATACCAGTTTACTTGGAACTGCATGAAAGAATACAAATAGCAAAAACAAATAAGACTCCTGCACTCTTAGAACAAATGTGTATAAATACTACACAAAATGTGTTACATTTGATCTTAAACAAAATTGTGTAGAAATGACACATGACATATAATTATTAAATATGTCGGTGGAATATCATCAACGTTGAATATGATTGAATATGTGAGTGTATCATAGTTATTAGATGAAATGTGTTCTATTGGAGACACAAAACTCGTAAAGGCTACCACATAACAAACAATTGGCAGCAGCTTTAAACTTTGTTATACACTATGTTTGTGTAAAAACTGAACAACACATAATTGTGTAGCACAAAGTTTTAAAGCAGCTGCCAATGTTTTATTATGGCAGCTTTTACGAGGTTTATGTCTCAAATAGAAAATATCTCATCTATTAAATATAATATACTCACATATTCACTCATATTCAATTTTGAGAAAATTCCACCGACACATTTATGTCATGTTGCATTTCTACACAATTTTGTTTAAGATCAAATGTAACACATATTGTGTAGTATTTATACACATTTGTTCTAAGAGTGTGTCATTTCACGGAAAGTGAACTGGAAAAAGATCAATACTGAACTATACGCAAGCGCTGTAACACACAAATCTGCAACGCTGAAGTGTATCCCCGGCTCTACAAGCACAGTTCAACTGCAACATGCTGTGACTAAATTATCATCGGTGCTCGAGCAGTGTGCAAATAAGGCAACTACAGCGAAAAAACCATCACAGAATAAACCAAATCTTGAAGTCTGGAACAGAGAGATAGCCGCAGCCCTATATTCAAATAGAAATGCGCACAGTGGCTGGGTAAAAGCTGGAAGACCATCAGACCACGATAACATGCTTTTAGTACAAAAGAAAGAATATCGTAAGATCTACCGCACGAAAGTTCGAGAAGCAGTCAGCATGAAGGATGCAAGATATACGGACAAGATCACGACAACAAGGGCATCTGATTCTGAAACATTCTATAAATTAATAAGTAAACAGAGAAATTCGGGAGCCGTAATGATATCCGACCTTAATGTGGACGGACAAGCTAGTGTACAGTAATGAGCAAGTACTACAAGGCTGGCATCAGCACTTCAGCAATCTCGCTAAACCAGCAGCCAATGGCTACAATCACAATTTCCTGAAACTATGTCAAAGGGACTATCAACACATCTCAGAATGTCTACCAGACGACAAGTTAGAAGAGGTCAGCCGTGGGGACGTGATCAATGCATTAGGATTTTTACATAGAAGAAAAGCCCAGGACATCTTTGGGCTAACAGTGGAGCATTTTATCTTTGGTGGCGAGGACCTGCTAGGTATTCTAACGAGCATAATCAACTGTATCCTGATAAATAAAGAAGTGCCTGCAAATCTCAAGATCGGCCTACTTAATCCAATATATAAACGTAAAAGCGACAAGACAGCCTCATCCAAGTATCGGGGCATCACTGTGTTACCAGTTATCCTGAAAGTTGTGGAAGTCATCATGCGTGAATACCTACGAAAATGTACTCTACCTACACAAGCTCCAACTCAAAGAGGATTCACCGCCAACGCGTTTCCACTTAATAGTGCATTGATGGTCGAGGAGATAGTCAGAGAAGGCCTGGATAACAACACACCGATATATGTAGCATTCCTGGATGCGAAGTCAGCCTTTGACGTTGTCACAAAAGAAATACTGATGAGAAAAACATACCTCACAAACACTCACGCTGTTTGCTGGTCAGTGATCGATAACCTTCACACAGACCGAAGAAAAGTGTAATATTGAAGATTTCACCAAACGAAAGAAAAAATACTGTTGACCATACATGGGATCTGGCTGGGACACAGATGCCCAATGTCGATGTGGCAGCCCATATTGGTATACTCCGATCAACAACAGCCACCAAATCAGTCATGGAAACCATACAAAATAATATAAAAAAGAACAGCTTATAGTCTAATGCCGCTTGGCTTCCATGGGGAGAATGGATTGGACCAAGAGACATGCCTTCATATTTATAGGACATATGTTATTCCCACTTTGACATATGGATGTGAAATCCTGCTACCAGAAGAAAGACACGTCAACATGCTGGAGGGATGTCAGAAGAAGTTCGTTAAGCAGCTGCTATCTCTACCACCAAATGTAGCCAATCCTGCTATATACATACTGTCGGGTCTCCTCCCGATAGAGGCACAAATCGACTTGAAGGCTCTCACGTTCTTCAACAATCTCACCCATCAAGTTGAATCCTCAATAGAGAAAAAACTGGCACTCCGTCAACTAATCTTGAAAGATGAGAAAAGCAACAGCTGGTTTTCTGATGTCAGGAGAATACTGTATAAATAAGAGCTATCATCTCCATTGAACTTATTACAAATGCCTGGAAGGAAATTACTAAAGACTCAGTCAACCGCTACTGGAAGAGCTACATTACTACAAGATGCCATCTGTACAGCACCTTACAACTACTAGATCCCACTACCCATGCACCAGGAAAGATCAACAACATCATTGGTGGTATGAATTCAGCTAATGACATCACAGCAAAGATTGCGGTGAAGCTGAAGATGCTGACTAACACATATACGCTAGAAATACACAACCAAAAATTCAACATTTCAAAGTCAGAAGGGATATGCCGTTGCTGTAACTTGAAGAGAGAGACTATTGAACACCTACTGTTGGAATGTGAGATCTTAGAGTCGGTCAGAGGGTTGTCTTCAACATATATCAAGAACATATATGATGAAATAACGAAAGAGGATTTCAACAACTTGTCGACAAAGGATAAACTCACAGTCATCCTGGGTAATGGGATTCACAGATTGCAGATTGAGGATTGCGAAGGGGTTGCAGCTCTGCTATCAAAACTAAAGATCAGCTGTATGCATCTACATGTATGCTATCGCTTGCACTGTGCCAGAAAGAAGTATTCGATCGACAGAAAGAACATTGGTGGCGACGAATGACCGTGCACGGTGCATTTTAACCTATATATTTTATCCCCTAATATGGTGACGTTATGGTACCTGTAAATATGTACAGTTCACTCAACAAGTTGAGGTTGTCCGATGCTGGACGGTTGGATTACAGAAGTAAGTAATGGAGGGGTTTGGTAAAACATTTCAGCTGTAACTTTCATGCCTGACAGACACAACATTAGTTGGAAATTTTACGCCACATATACTATACTATAGGTTGAAATTGTTCTCATCATCAAAGGCCTACTTAATTTTTGAATGCCCAGATCACATTATAGACTATATATATATTCCATATTATAGACCATTTGGAAGAGGAACCAAAATAAATATATATATTCCACCAAAATACGGAACAGCTGTGGCCTAACGAGTGCCCACTAAGTAATAGAGATTCTCAAGATACATCCCAAGACTTTCCACCATTATTTACCCAAGAATGCCTCATAATTCACAACTAAGAGATAGAGTTATTCCCCTTCCATTGAGAATTGGCAGAATCGTAGATTGCGCTTATGTTATGTATTTATCGAGTTTTTATGAACACATGTCTGATGTGAAAGTAATACATTATATAAAGTCTGAACTAAACGCTGAGGATTGCGTGTCACTAGTTTATGGTTCATATGTTTTACTTCACCTTTGTCATGCTTTTTGATATCCGTTCTACTTCAGAAAGACCCATCTTGTGGACTTGTTGGGGTGTCAGATTCGGTGTCGTATGCCACTTCAATATATCACAATAGAGTTCCTTCCCTTTGTCTCCAAGTGTTGACAGACCATATCCGCTTCTTGTGTTCGGCATATAGGTCTAAAAAGAATCTGAATTTTAACAAGAAAACCAATGTCGGAACGGTTACGTAGCGTTTTTCCGAAGACCTATAACTCCGAAGGTCCGATTCTCCGAAGGTCAGATTCTCCGACGCCCCGATTCTCCGAAAGCCCATAACTCCGAAGTCCCGATTCTCCGAAATCCCATAACTCCGAAGACCCATAACTCCGAAAGCCCATAACTCCGAAGGCCTATAACTCCGAACGCCCATAACTCCGAAGGTCTATAACTCCGAAGGGCCGATTCTCCGAAGGTCCGATTCTCCGAAGATCATGTTTTATCGCTATTAAATAGTGTACAGTCCAGTGGCGGGGTCAATGGGGCCCTAGGGAAGACCGCCCCCAAAAGACATGTCAAATGTCATGTAAACGTCAGGAAATCCCTCCTAGGCATTCAAATATTCACAGTGTTCCTGCCCAGGGGAGCCCCCGGACCAACGATTGGGGGCGACCCCTCCCGTGTATGCGCTCCCCAAATCAGGCCTTCGTGATATGCTTTCGGCATATCATATGCATGATATATCCCCCACATATGCTAATTAATGTGCACCCCTAAATGGGAACCCTGGCTCCGCCACTGGTGTGCACCGGGTATATTATAACGAAACGCTGCAAGAATGTCAGAGTAGCCTAACATGCACAGGGGCGACACGTTCTTCCCCGTTCACCCTTGTACATTTTACTCTGGCATATCATGGGCCAACGTAACGTTATAGTATCTGGTGTATAGTCAGTGGCGGGCCAGGATTCCCATTTAGGTGGGGGCAGTAGGAAAAGTTTGAATATTTTGATGCCCCATGAACGATTTCCGGGCGTTTACATGACAATGGACATGTTTTGGTAGGGGCCCATATTATCTGAAATAGCAAGTAGAGGTTTAATGGGGGCAGTGGGAATTTTGGGACCCCTTGGCTTCGCCACTGGACTGTACACTATTTAGTAAACGATAATACCCCGATAAAACAAAATCTTCGGAAAATCGGACCTTCGGAGTTATGGGCCGTCGGAGAATCGGGCCTTCGGAGTTATAGGTCTTCGGAGAATCGGCCCTTCGGAGTTATAGGTCTTCGGAGTTATAGGTCTTCGGAGAATCGTCCCTTCGGAGTTATGGGCTTTTGGAGAATCGGATCTTCGGAGTTATGGGACGTCGGAGAATCGGATCTTCGGAGTTATGGGCCGTCGGAGAATCGGGTCTTCGGAGTTGTGGGCCGTCGGAGAATCGGGTCTTCGGAGTTGTGGGCCTTCGTAGTAATAGGTCTTCGGAAAACCGGTCTGACACCGTCAGAAATGGTAACGCGCTCAAGATCATTTCGAATATATACCTATGATTAAGGACAATAAACGAAATTGAAATTCCCAACTACACCTTTTACCGGACTCGGCCTCCGGGTCGCAGTTCGACTTTTAATCCATCCAAAAAATTCCCATTTCTATAAATAAAACGCGCATGCGCCCACTGTATACCAGGAATCGGCGACAATTATACACGTGGAGCGCGAAATAAGGATGAAGTTATATTTTCAATTAAGGGTCCACTCCCATCTGGAATCGTGTCTAGAGTCTAGACGCGGCGACTTTTAACTCTTTAACGATGGTTAAACATATTTTTTAAATCCTCTATAAAGTTCACATTTGTTTTTCTGAGATAATCTTAAAATGGTGCACCCAATCAGGCTTGTCAACCGGTACCAGTACCGGTACCGGCGGTACTTGGCCGTTTCAACGGTACCGGTTCTGATACTCAGTACCGACGGTTCTCGTTACTCGTCAAAAACAGTAGATAGATCAGTATAGATCGATTAAAATTGAAGGAACTTTGCTCTTTTAAGTGTGCCGCAACTGCCGCTTGCATTATGGTATGCTACTATTATATGTGTCAACGGATGCCGAGTCTTGAAGCTATTATCATTTTATTCAACAATGTATATATGTGTCATTGACTCAATGTGTTTTACATTATAACTTATCACCTATCAGGCTGCCTATATTATGGCACATTTTAGGTGATTGTTGTGGGTGATAAATCCAACTATTTCAGACTATACTAATGCATGTATGTCACACATTTATGCTGTGGCATACGTGCATTAGGATAGTCTGACATGGTTGTATTTGTCATCCACAACAATCACCAAAAACTGGCACAAAGTGCCATACATTACCAGTAATTACCACATTAGAATATACTCTTTTAAATGTGTGATATGTAGTGGAATAAACAATACAACACCGGTACCGGTACCGCAGTTCCAACGCAGTACCGGTACCGACTACCTTGTTACCGGCGGTACTTTGACAAGCCTGAACCAGATCGAATGTGCACAATACTACAGAACAGCTTGCGCGCAAGTCAATGTAATGGAACTATTTTTGGGAGGGAGGCCGTAGCCCTTGCACAGTACATGTAACTCACTTCAAGAAGAAATTCCTTTATTTCTCCATACTTATCTAAGATGGCCTGCACGGCTGCCGCACCACGCGTTTTCAAATCAGCTCTGCAAATAAAAAGATATGTTTTTTCACTCGCTAACTTATTATATGTATAGTAGACCATGCCATGAATCTCTACTTTATAGTCTCCCATATAAGACAAGAAAACCATAATCAGAAATGGTAACACCCACAAGATCATATTATTAGCCATAAATATAAATTATAAAATAAAACTATTCGTTACATGAATGCACCGCCTCAGAATTCCGTTAAAACAACTAATCCTTCAAATTATTACAAAAAATACAGCTTATTACTGCAGGTTTCTCATTCACCACACAAGAAAGCATCTACATGCGGATACAAAATCGGAGGCATTGTGTTCCCGCCAAGAGTGCATGGCTCAGCAATTGTTCATACCTAAACATCGAAAGCAATTAACGCGGTCATAATAGTTACATACTGCAACTATAAGACATCCAGCGAATACACCCCCGCGAAAACCCGAAATGTGTTGTCCTGGGAGAAATCCCATCGCTATAGCTCAATTTGACACGGCCAGATTAGCCTTCCTACAATATCCTAAAACAATAAAGCTTCTCAAATCATAGTCAACAGAACTTTCACGAACTTGGACATCGACACTTTCTAATCGCTCTACATAAGCATGGTCAGACATATCATCGAATGCTGTAACCCTGCATGGAGCCCACACAAATATCAAAGCATTGTGTTAGAGAAAATACAAAAAAAAGCAACGAAACTAGTTCGTCAAATCAAAACTCTATGCTACCGAGACCGAATGCTAAGACTCAAACTGATGTCTTTAGAATATTTAAAGGAGATCCAATCGAGGTATATAAACTGTTGAATGGTCATTACAATATCAATGCCTGTGACCTATTAGAAAGATATTAATCGGGAAGAACAAGAGGACATAATAAAAAGCTACAGCCTACAGATGCCCATTATTAACAAGGCCATACCAATATATTTCTCGCAGAGGGTGGTAAATAGCTGGAACTCTCTGCCAGACTTCGCTGTTGAGGCTCCAACACTCGATCAATTCAAAATATACTTAGACTCATTCTTCTATTATATAAAATACGAGTTCGACGGCAAGTAATATGTTCAAGTGACTCACAAGTAAATATCGAATGACGATACATATATTTGTAAACAATCATTGCAAATAATGTTATTGGGACGAAAAGTCGCAAGACTTGTTCCGTATTATGATGATGATGATATGATTGATAGAACAAACAACTATTATGATGATCGTGTCGTTATTTGTTTAAAATACGAATCAATTGACATATACGCACCCATTCCCTCATCAAAATCAACATATTTCGACCATTTTAGGGGATCTCGCGAATTCGGGGACCTCCGCAAATAGGGACCTAATGCGAATTGTCACAACTGGAAAAACCCATTTTCTATTTATAAAATGCCCAGCAAACCACAGCTTTCTAAAATCTGTCGGACAGTATACACCCGAGGGGCGTTAATAATGCACTGGCTTACAAGTTCAAGGTAAATATTGTTAGGCCAATGAATTCTCTTTAATATATATGCACGGCTCACTATGCGAGACTCGCATATATAAGATAATGCATTGGCACAGGGTGTTCGCAAATTTCAGGAAGATCCAGTCATGGAAGGGTTAACATTATCATTATGTGGTATTCTCATGTTCCGTCAAATTCCGCGCTATTGTGCTCTAACTTTTTTATTGTATTTTTGAAAAATGCCATTTGCCCCATGTTACTAGTTCAAGCCTAACGCTATACATGCATATGGTCATCATTCACAAACACAATGTGAATTTGTTTCAGATAGAAAATACATGTGCCAAATTTCATAACAATGTAATCCATACATGTATATTTGGAAAGTAAACTCCATTGGGCTCTACCCTAATATTTTGCGGTTTTCTCCACAACCGCAAAATTTTAGGGTGGAGCCCAATGGAGCTTACTTTTTGTGTGATGTTTATTAACTTACTTATCGGCTGCCGGAACTGATGTCATTTTATCGAGTATCTTGCCGAACGGAGTGTAAAGTGGGGACTCTGTGACATTAGATACCATCATCGAGTCGATCTGATCAGGCATTCTGTTCTGAAATGTGACCGGAAAAAAATAGTATGACAACGCACAAAGATGTAGTAAAAGCAATGAAACAGCATATTTTCCACACAGCCATGGGGTCCAATTAAAGGTCCACTTAATTTCTCCGATTAATTTTTATAGGGCCTTGATATACGGTTTTAACCCTTTACCCAACAAACCGGCCAAAACCGGCCAAATAAAGCTTCAACAGCCTAAAATATCTTCGGTCTGTCTCAATAGAACCATACAAATATGGATATCATTGGAACCGGCTCCTTGACCACTTGTGATGGTTACAGTTATGCCCTGTGCCAATGCATTCTCTTATATATGCGAGTCGACCATAGGTCGCCTCGCATATATAAGAGAATGCATTGGCCTAAAAAAAATCTTTTTTTACCATTTTTTCTTACATTCTTTAACAATTTTATAATTTTTAATGTGTTAAGCCAATGCATTCTCTTATATATGCGAGGCGACCTATGGTCGACTCGCATATATAAGAGAATGCATTGGCACAGGGCCCTTCTGTTGGGTAAAGGGTTAATACAATCTATGCCATAAAATATGATTAAAATACTATAATTCTTCACCATTTGGAACATCTGTGTCTCAGAAGGTGCCCATAGAGTAATAGAAAATAGATGAAATCATAAAAATTATTTCCCCCGTTATGGCTCCCAGAATTCAAACTGTAGCTTGTTTTCAATGGAAGGGGAATAACTCTATATCTCAATATATTGAAATATATCTAAATATATTGAAATTCCATTGAAAATAATCGACTTTGTGCAAAACAGACGTCGTTATCTCAACAAAAACAACATGTTCACAGTTTATTACGACAATAAGTTGAAAATACAATGTTTTTGAGCTTCCTTTTTCAAATGGTATATAGTATGGCATATTTTATATAATGTGATCTGGGGGTTCGAAAATTAGGTGGGCCTTCAAGTATATGTTCACAACAGTTACAGTCAAGCTACCCATTGCTACCTCCAAGAAGAATAAAATTTTATAAATCTCAATTAACCGTATATATAATAACAAATACAATGTTTCAGATTTGTATTGATCTGAGAAATCACACCAAAAAGTAAGTTCCTCCTGACATTTCTAGCCACATCTTCAGTTGTGGTATCCCAAATGCTATGAAACTCCAGGAAGATAATCATAGATATTTCTTATGACTAACGATGTGATGGTCGAGCGACTACATGCCTGAATTAACATAAAATGCACAGGGAGAGTTAACTCTCCAACAGTCATATAATCAATGGGTTGGAACAACTTCGTGCATGCTGGTCATTTGGAAATGTTCAGATGTCAGAACTCAGAATTCCTGGTTAACGACATGTAGACATCTCCTTGGTGACTTTGCACCTATCAAACCAAAAGGAGCGATTGGTCTACACAAGAGTGGATAATGACATTACACTGTGAAACAGGATTTTCTTATTTTGAGAAGAAAACAAACTTAAAATAAGAAATATTATTTTGGGAGTAAACCTGGTAAATTTTCTTACATCAAATTTTCTAATATTAAGAAAATAAAAATTCTTAAAGAAATTATAATTATAATTATCAGAATATTTTTCTTACAGTTTTCTAGAAGGGATCCATATGTTTTCTCATGATGGTAAGAAATAATTTCTTAAATCCTATAAATTCTACACGCTATGTCATTCCTCATCCACTGCAAGAGGAATGGACCTTTCACGCTTATTCATTAGTGGGAGGAGCTTATGGTTGCTAGTAAACAAGGCGTCTTCAGAAACAGTTTCATTTGTGGTGTTACAGCACTGTGTGTGATATAATACACCCGAGATCATTTGTGAATAATTATTATGACGATTATCACGAAATATTAAAAACAGTACTATAATCATTATTGATGAATTTCCAACACAATTCACACATCTAAGTTCCAGTACATTATAATTTGACAACCGAAAAGGTGGTTGAAAACAGGCAATTTAACATTGACAGTAATAATTATTTGATTGACAGCTGTGGTAAGGTCCACTGACAGCCATAAATGTCAGTATTTATTCAATTTATATCTTCTCCACATGAATGCTTAAATACAACGCCCATAACGGGTTGTGACCTTTGAACTGAGCACTACCTCCGCACAAATGATGCTCACTTAACCCTTTCAATACTAAAGCATCATTGACGAGTAGTTATCCCATATAAAAAAGGTCAGATAATAAGTTTGTTGAACTTATTATCTAAACATTTCCCTCAATAAATAGGACTCCTTCTGTCCTTTTATTTATTTATATGTCGACTGCTTATATTTGAGAAAAGGGCAGTGTCTGTATGGAACATTCGTAATCATATATTTTTTATTAAATTTAATCATGGCTGCTTTGGCGTTTGGCAAACTACGGGAATAGCCATCTTGGTTATGGTCCGTTTGTAAGAACAAAAATTTTCACATTTTTACAATATATATGTTTTTGAACATAATGTCTTTGAAATCATTCATATTATCCTATAAGGTCGCGAAAATGAGAACAACGGTAACCACTTTGTCCCTGCAGCATCATAGAAATTCAGCAGGCCCCACACCAGCTGACCAACATCGTTGCAAATTAGCAGGACAACATTACTAGGGGTGGACGTGTTTGTTGTCATGACGATTCAGCTCTTGTCGTGTTGTTACCTACCCGTGGACGTATCGACACTTCATCTGAGACGTTTCGGCACTTCGTTTATGTTTTATATTTGGCATGATGGGGATATATGTCCATATTTTGATAATGGAGGAGGGTTTTGAATAGATTAGAAGTGCGCCATTAGAATATCTGTATACATGAATGGAACTTCCAGAAATATATCTACTTTTAACCAGGTGCATCCCACACGCACAGGTGCCAAGACGTCCATGTGCCGAAACGTCCATCAGTCGTTTCTACAGCCTGTACATAAACCTCAGTATGTCAGGGCAATATATTAGTGTACGCTCATAAGCTGGCTAGTTTTCAAGGCGTTTTTTGCAGGCATTTCCTCATAGAAAACCAACTGGTGCCATGCAGAATGTGAACAGCATCATGCATATAAAATGCATATTTACCAAAGCGATATCACATGCTAAGTACAATTTCGATAGTAACATATGTAACGGTGCTACTAACATATTGCCTTAAATACTCGCATGATTGATTATTGCAAGATAATTACATGCTGTTTACAGGCAATTTTTGATA
Source organism: Siphonodentalium dalli (assembly GCA_032622095.1). Lineage (NCBI taxonomy): Eukaryota > Metazoa > Mollusca > Scaphopoda > Gadilida > Siphonodentaliidae > Siphonodentalium > Siphonodentalium dalli. The sequence continues at coordinate 215,164,362 of CP136063.1, forward strand.
ACATCCATACTAGTGGAACTACGTAGTTTTACTTCGCATGTAGTTAGCTGTGGTACAGGTGCATATTATAAGGATTTATGTATTCGGGTCCTGACACATTGTTGCTTTCTATATCGAAATGCCTACAAAAGAATGCTGGCTAATTTGCGACTGTATGAACGCACCCTTAGATGGTAGGTCAATATCTCGGTACATGTAGCGACGTGTCACTTAATTTGTGTTTCAAATTACTTTAATAATAATTGTAAGAACATATATAAGTATGGCGGATGGGAATGGTATATTTGTGTGCGTCCATATACTTACAACAGAAACGTTGTGAAGTGTGAATCCTGTTCCAGAAATCACTTTCAATGCGTTCTGCTTTTCTTGTTCGATCTGTCGAGGAGAGAGGGGTCGGTGTATATAAATATATATATGCATTTATAATTCATGCCCGATGATTTAATAGAATCGATAGTGCTTTAATTTATGGCTAACATAAATATATAACAGGTAAGAAAATCAAAACATGAAAACAAAACGAGGACATCCACACAATATATTTATGGAAATGTCATGGATGTTCTACTCGAACTAGGCCAGTAGAGATCACACTCCACCAGTTCAAACCTGTGAACTGATATTTTGACAGGGAAGTTGGTGACTCGAGGTACCCTGGCGGAAGTTTTAACAGCATTAGTTTTTCAAAAATGTTTATTTAAAACAATTGAATTAAATAAATTATTTTTTTTGTTTAAAATAAGCTCACTATGGGGCTATTTCAGAATCAAATAAGTCCAATAAGAACCTATTTACGAGGATATGTTGCATCAGATATGTATATATATGCTCTTTATAATGTGTTTCACTGTGGCCCGCACCATCCAACGTAATAACGACTATAAGTCGACTACGGGCTTATTCCAGAATACAATAAGTCCAATATGAACCAATGCCAATATTTAGGTTCAATGTGAACCTATTTGCACGAGGCTATATATTGAAGTAGCATAATAAATATCTATATGTGTACATAAAAGAGTAGGATCTGTCTGTCATGTGAACGAAGCGCACACATGGGACGCAGGCCTTTCCGACGCTGAATATAGGCTCCCGAAGGGAACCTGTTTCAGCTGGTTAATATATATTTACATTGCGATATCGGCTCACAAAATTCACATAAAATCATGCCATCTCGAGAGAATGCATTGGCCTAACAATGTTTTATCAATTTTTCTTACATTCTTTGCTAATTTTTATCATCTTTTTTATCATTTTTTCTTTAATTCTTTAATATTTTTTATCAATATTTTATACCTTTTCTTACATTCCGTAATTTTTTTTATCATTGTTTCTTTTATTCTTTAACAATTTTTATCCTTTTTTCCTCATATTCTTTAACAATTTTATCATTTTTTTATCATTTTTTCTTACATTCTTTATCAATTTTTTTTATCATTTGTGCTTCCTTTAAAAAAAAATTTCATTTTTTTCATTTTTTATCATTATTTCTTACATTCTTACAAAAAATTTTTTTATCATTTTTTCTTACATTTTTTAACAATTATAAAACATATATATAATTTGTTAGGCCAATGCATTCTCTCATATATGCGAGGCGACCTATGATCGATTCGCATATATAAGAGAATGCATTGGCACAGGGTTCTAGGCTTCGGAAGTGTGGATGTTCTTTATATACAAGAGTCGATCGTTGGAATCTTTGCTTGGCTGATATTCTTCAGAAATTCGACATCTGACCATCAAAACCTCATATAAATGAGTTCATGTGTGCGATCCATGTATTTCTGATAAAGAACGCGTACATGTGGGCAGCTAAATATTCATTGATGAGTGGTTCCTTGGGAAATGTTCAGAATCTGAACATTTCCCAAGGAACCACTTGAGATAATAAATTCAGGAAACCACCATGTTATTATGTCAGTTGTCTACTTAAAGGGGTACTGTACACGAAATCCGACCATTCGTGGGACCATCTCCTATTATACTCAACAGAATATATGCACACATGAATGAATTTGAGCTATGGATTAGTTCAAAAATACACTTATGAAAGATGCAAATTACAGGGTAATTGTAATTAAAATAATTTTATGGCTGGAGTCATAAAATCATTTTCATTATAGTTACCATGTCCTTTGCATCGATTTTTTTTTTTTGCATTTGTATTTTTGCAGCAATCCATGGCTCAAATTCATTCATTTGTTGCATATATTCTGTTGAGTATAAAAGGAGATGGTTCAATAGATGGTCAGATTTAGCGCACAATACCCCTCTACAGTGTAAGTGCTTATATTCCCTTCCATGAACACCTCTCCAGACGACTAACGGGTCAATACAATGTATATATTTATAACAGAATAGCACAATCCATTTTAGTAAAGCAAGTTTTACAGCTGCTCTGTCCGAACTGACACTATAAAACCAGCATTTGTACGTTTTCTACACAAGAAATAATTATATCGGACCCATGAGCCCATTAATAGGAGATTTTGATAGCTAGATATGGACTTTCAAAAGAGAAAGTAGTATCACGTTTTGAATTTTGGTCAGCCAAGAAACAATTGCAATGGTCGGATATGTAGCACACATGCGCCTCTCGTTCTATCCATCCGCACTGGCACTCGTGCCGTGTCAATACACTCATTAACATACTCTTGTTGTTATGTGTATGTATTACCTGGTTTGGCAATTTCAAAAGTCGAGATAGATAATTGACGATATCTCCCCATGTGTTGACTGGTGTAAACGACATATAAAAACTAGGCATTGATGGTAAACTATCCAGAAATTCCCAGGGGTTCAATCCAGAATATCTGGAAAAAACAAAAACAAATAAACATTACACATGGACACATGGTTAAATGTGATTATAGACTATGATGCGAGCATCCGGCCCTCCTTTCGACAAGAAACATATCTCGAACAAATTTGTGGAGACTGGCCCACATACGAATGTAATATATCCACAGCTGGATGATATTTTCCAGCCACACATACATGAATACAGGGGCATAGTATAGCGATATTTCACATACAAAGTTTGACATAGTCTCATCTATAAACATGTCTATATTAATTTACAATTTTACCTAAAAGGGGCCACAGCAGTTACTCACAAATGAGGCATAATACTAGAAGTGTGACTGTCCCAATGGGACTAAGTATACCCCCCCCCCCGTGTTTTTAAAATACTAAGATGTTTCACATGTCAGTAAACATTTAGTTAAAATAATAAAATAACAGTTCCCATTGCAGGTGCACAACCCAATCCATAATCTTAAACCTATTGACCGAAAAATGTAGGAATAAAAGCTCGGACAAAATTATGCATGTTGCGAAAATGTTCTAAGTAAAAAATGGGGAATAACTCCACAAAAAAAAAGTCGGACAGACATCATAATCGCAGGTGCACAGGTTCCCATGGTACTAAATATCACTGCCAAGATTAAAAAACATTGACCTAAAAATGTAGGAATAAAAGCTCGGACAAAATTATGCATGTTGCGAAAATGTTCTAAGTAAAAAATGGGGAATAACTCCACAAAAAAAAAGTCGGACAGACATCATAATCGCAGGTGCACAGGTTCCCATGGTACTAAATATCACTGCCAAGATTAAAAAACATTGACCTAAAAATGTAGGAATAAAAGCTCGGACAAAATTATGCATGTTGCAAAAACATTTCTAAGTCGAAAAAGGGGGGATAACTCCACCAAAAAAAGTCCAACAGACGTCATAATCGCAGGTGCACAGGTTCCCATGGTGGTTGATGTCTGTACCAAGTTTCAAAAATATAAAAACTCTGACAAAATTGTGTCCACGGACGGACGGACAGACCGGGGGTATAACAAGTGGTATATACATGCACCTTGATTCAATATAAATATATATTACATTCTTGTGTGTGATTTACCTTGATTTATCGATTATATTCCTATGTTTGATTTACCTTGAATTCTCGAGTGATTATGAACGATAATTTCACAAGTGAATTATGTCACTTTAACTAGCGCGTTATGTAATCATAAGCGCTAACGAATTTATGCGTCATGGGTATATTAAATGGAGATATTATTCTGATTTCTGGTAAATCAATTCAATTCAATTCTATTCTGGTCGTCATATAGTAATATTAAAGATGTTTATAGAGGGATATAATGAACAGAATAATCACTTGATTGAATTGGTGACGTGAAATAATCAATTCTAGGCAGGGACTATATTGTAAAACTCTGGAGCGCAATGCTCTCTCGTGTTCATACAACGTCCCTTCATGCATTTCGTGAATTATTTCACGTCACCAGTTCAATCAAGTGATTATTCTCTATTGAATATGCACATTGATATAATTGCTTGATCGGATACATTATGATGCCGCTCGAATTGTTAGTCGGTTAAATAAATCTGTTTCGAATGAAAAACTCCTCACTGAACTAGGATGGCCCACACTTTACACCAGACGCGAACACCATAACTTTAATACTTGGCAGAAAATAATTCTTGGTAAAGCTCCCAATTACCTGAGTACACTTTTGCCGACCTTTGCTAAAGATCAATCTACCTACTCACATCGATACCCATTATTATTCTTACAGAAACGCAACAATACAGAACATTTTAAATCGACCTTTCTGCCTGAGATGGTAATTAAATGGAATGCAGTGGTAATAAATGGTTCATCTGATCGCACCAAAACCGACATATTGAAATTAATATATGACAAATTGCCTATATTTCCCCCAAAACCGCCGCCATACTTCAATTCAGGCACTCGCAAATGGAACATCGTGCACACCAAGCTAAGGAATAACTGCAGCGATTTAAATTTTGATAAACTTGAAAACTATATTTCTATAACAGCTCACTGTCAATGTGGGTTTTATATTGAAGACGCCTCACATTTTTTCTTCCAGTGCCCGTTATTTGAAGAGAGTCGCTTAATATTCATCCAACGCCTTTGGCTAAATGGAATTTTCGTTGATAGGATTGAAGATATCCTTTTTGGTCAAAGCAACCTATCCAATACTTTAAATATTAAATTGTTTCGCAATACGCGAACTTTCATTGCATCATCGGGTAGATTTCATTGACGGAAAACCTTCAAAATCCAAATAAGCCTATATCTTCATACATTCCCCATATTGCCATCAAAATACTCGGCTCAGCTCGCCATAGGACCTACATCCCATCCTTGATATCTGTCTACTCACTTTATACCCCACCCTCATTCTCGACCCTCCTCGTTTTAGGTACTACATTCCAATTATAAGCTAATATTGAGTCCTACATAATTCCATATACAATTAATAATTTGCGTTTTAATATTGTTAAGGGAGAGGAGCAATATTCTAAGTTGAATAACTTGTGCTCCCATCCCTTTTGATTAACTCATATCTTATTTCATATTCTAATTTTGTTAAATGTATTATGTAATGAGGGTCAAATAAAATATGTTCAAACATATAATTTACTCACTCAAACCATTTGTATCCATCAATATACGTCTTGAGTATGTCTTTAAATATATCGTAGGAAACCTTATCCGCCATTAGTGTCAGGCTACTCCGCTCGATTAATAGCAAACGGGACAGGAAATCCCGGCTTTTATCCTGAGAACAAAAAAACTCTTCCATTATTGAGATGATGCTATAGAAGACGAAAACACATTTTCTTTTAGAATGCAGTGCTTACCGCACACCCCGTCTCGAACTCACAAACCTTATGAAGACCAGTTCCCAGACTTTGAAATCATGACCCAAACTGAACAGCTTGTCAAAATCTTATCCAAAAATATTTCGAAAACATGCACTTCAAATTGTTATATGATCTGAAGATTATTCTCCGCACGTAATGAGCATCGTATCATAATTCAATTAATAAATACAGACGAAAAGATCCTATATATGCACATTCAGCTTTTCCGAGGTTATACATTACCTTCTATTAATATGATTTATTATATACTATTCAATACTATTACAAGTATATGTTATTATGTATGCATACTTTCCTTATATAAGGATGTTTTGCCAATTAAACTTATCTTATCTTATCTTTTGCAACAAACCGTAACAAAGATAAGGACCATCTCAGGTTATTAATTTCGTAAATCGATGCATATTTGTACATTTCGTGGAATATTTCATTGAATGCTGACTTCTCAGTCTGTCCAAACTATACAAAATCAACGGAAAATACAATACCCCACAATTTCAAGATTTTACATTATTACGTATTTGAGCTGTCAATGTATAGTTTTCTCGATACGTTCGATATACCTGTCAAACATTTTGAATGTAACGTATATTATTTAACCCTTTACCCAACAAACCGGCCAAAACCGGCCAAATAAAGCTTCAACAGCCTAATATATCTTCGGTCTGTCTCAATAGAACCATACAAATATGGATATCATTGGAACCGACTCCTTGACCACATTGTGATAGTTACAGTTATGCCCTGTGCCAATGCATTCTCTTATATATGCGAGTCGACCATAGGTCGCCTCGCATATATAAGAGAATGCATTGGCCTAAAAAAATCTTTTTTTAACACTTTTTACCATTTTTTCTTACATTCTTTAACAATTTTATAATTTTTAATGTGTTAAGCCAATGCATTCTCTTATATATGCGAGGCGACCTATGGTCGACTCGCATATATAAGAGAATGCATTGGCACAGGGCCCTTCTGTTGGGTAAAGGGTTAAGTTATATAACGACGATTCACTTTCATGTCGAAATAAGCAAATAAGCGTGAAAAAGCGCAAAACAGTCACTTCCATGCGAAAATATACAGTATGCAGTCAATCAAAAATAGAGAGGACGCGTCCATTAGACCTAATCCGAAGACATTTAGGCAAGATAACTCCCGTCCATGATTCTGAGCGTAAATTGTGTTATAGAAGAGTGACGGGACGGGTCTCGGCCCAACACAGCATCAACCCAACCGATATCCCAGCTGTTGTGGATCGTGGGGACTTTGTCTAAATGTTGTTGAACAATTTGACAAATTAATTTTGCTGTAAGTATACAGAATCAAGTACGTAAGCATATAACAGCGACGCAAGTACACTTTAGTATCTAAATTGATTAATTTACTTAGAAACTTGGATTAATCAATTAATCAATTAATCATATTATGATAGTTAAGGTCCTTCTTAAGATATTCTAGTCCGGGAACTATCAAGGCGTCCGTATGAATGGGTACTATATCACAAACGCACGGTTTTCTTTGAATATCCTCTATACTCTCGGCTTGGACTTTGCACATTATATATTGGATATGGTGACAATCGTTGACAATAAAAATATAATTTTCAAAACTCAGGTATGAATATTTTTCGGCAAATATCAGCCCGAACATATAGTGCAGTGTTTTGAATTAATGAAAACGTACCAAAAATGGACCTGCCAATCAACAATAGACATATATCCCAAGCTGTTGCACGCGGACGAGAATACTTGGTCTATCTCACGGAGTAACTCATGTGAGTATAATTATTGCCATTTTTTTCCGAGATAAATTCATCCCAAATTATGAAGTTCATGTACATCTAGATATTTACAACTATTCTGACGAAGTGTTTTCTGAAATGGTGTGATCACTGTGGTTGTAATTTTTGTAAATTTTAGTTGAATCAACTTGAATGCTATACATCCTTTCAGTAAGAACATGTCACGAATATCTACTCTGGTTATACGCCTGTAGACATCCACCAGTACAAAACCTGGGAACATTTTGAAGTTTTGACAGGGAACCTTACATAAAGTCGAAAACATAATTCGGGGAATATGCTTCTTAGATATAATCTGTTCCATAATAATGCTTTAAGAGACTTTGTGAGCGATGTTGCTTTGCGTCCCTTACAATTATGAAATATCTTCTCGGTAGTCAATTCAATGTTTATTTCGATATCGACTCACGAAAGTCGCAAAACGCATGCAATCTCAAGCTGGGACCACCCCTTAATGTGAACTAAATTATTGAGGAATAGGTATTAACAAAGAAATATATTCCCTGCATTGTTTGTTCAATGTTATAAGTTCCCTGTCAAAACGGGCCAGACCATCAAACATTTCCCAGGTTTTGTACTCGTGGAATATGATCCTTATCCGCGCGGGCGTTAACCAGAGTAGAGGTTCGTGGCATGATCTACATTTCAGCGTACAGGGTGCCCAGTACTCACTATCATGCTGTTTATATAGTTCACTCAAATAAGAGCTGTCCACTATTTATGTATCGTCTCCTGTATTTAATATAATTATGCCACAAACCTATCTGACAACTGTTTTCTTGGACTTTGTAATACGACCGGCAAATCTGCATTTAGGTTTAGTTTGGGTCGCTAAGAGCTGCCGAATGTCAGTTGATTCGCGTGACTATATATTCAATTCTTTATTTTCTCCGTCCACTAATATGTGGAACTGGAGGTGGACATATATAGCATCATATATAATGTCAACAAAAGTTTAAAAATAATAGAGATAAATAAAGTAGGGAAACTCACACAAAAAAGATAACAAATTCGAGATAATAACAGAGAAATATAATTAAATTAAATACACACTTAGCTGGGAAAGCTGCACTGGGACCATGTTTATATACGTACAGGAGGGCATGCATGTAGATTCAATTTAAACCAATTTAAATGGCTGCTTTGGTAACTATTTCCGATGCAAATCTGGCTAATTTCAACATGTTTGTTTTATTTCCGTCATTAAAAAGAGTTTTTAGTTTTTCATAAGTCCGATTACTTGCCTAAGGCCGACATTACTTGTGAAATAGTCCGAGTGCAGCTCACCTACCTTAACTCGTGACTTAATACCCTGGTAAATATTATGTACAACATTTAAAAATTTACCATTAATTCCCTGCATCTGGAGCTTGAACCACAACCCGGCACGCCACACCGAATCAAATGCCTGTTTAAAATCTATAAATGCACAGAATATCTTTTTCTTCATATGTTTAGTAATGTTGATTAAGGCAGACAACGTAAATATATGGTCAGATGTCGATAAGCCAGTCCTGAAACCCGTTTGCGCATTGGATATTACGTTATTTGTTTCAACGAATGTTCTGAGTCTGTTATCAAGGATTCGCGTAAACAACTTCCCAAGACAACTTAATAGTGTTATAGGACGGGATTATACCACTATCAAAAATCCAGTTGAAGAAGTCTACATAAATCGGGAGTAAAAGGTCTAGAGACACTTTGGTGTGTTCATTTAGTATATCATCATTTCCCGGGCTTTTGTTATTTTTTATTTTCCTGCAAGCATTCCTAATTTCTTCTTCTGTTATAGGGATATTAATTTCTGGAGTTTCCATCACGGTGCTATTTAGCTCAATCGTGTCAAAGTCACTATCAGCGCGGGCGTCATTGACAACTTTGCGCATATGTTCAGCAAAGCTATTGGCGTCGATCAACGGTATTACCGTTGCTTTGCGGTTAAGAATTTTCCAGTAATCTCTTGGATGACTGCTTTTCGTAGCTTTAAGTTTTTTAGAAAAGTGAAAATTATATTTCAGAATACTGTGGTTCATTACATTTTTATATGTTTTGCTACACACTCGCAATGTGGCTGATGATTGCTCGTTTTTTTGTCTTTTTATTAAATTTCCGCGCATTTCTAAATTTTGATCTTGCATCTTTACACGCTTTGTCAAACCATGGCTTATGTCTATGTCCATGTCAGATTACCGTTCGCGTTGTGTCGAAACTGTTTTCACAGTGGATAAACCGTACAAACATTAAATCGGAAGTTGCTTTCGAAAAGACGAAAAATTATATTTTTATCAGTTTTTATAACGTAAATGCGACAGAAATATCACAACACCACAAAATCCAGGTGTCAGACGGACACACGGTTGCACCACAGCTATAAACGTAAGTATATATTGTACATACACATTTGCCGATCGCAAGCGGGCTCCATTTGAGCGAAGGACTCTGTTTAATAGATAAAAACGGCCTTTGATCACTTCAGAAAATAATTGTCTCGCATAAACTCGCTCTTCAAATGTCATTTTAACACATATCCAGCATCTGTCGGAAATCCCACTATATTGCAACGGGAAGGCCGTTTTGTGTGTAACATACATGGACATGCCCTTGGCTCGAGTGTATTCACAATTTGAAAGTTGAGAGTATTTATTTGGACACCCCACTCGTCAGTCTATGTACGCCTAGTTGTTTAAGTTGATTATCACTAGTTGCCAAAAATATGTACGCCAAGTTGTGATGATGGGATTTGTGTGCACAGACGAACACATGCATTAGGTTCCCATATTAGAGATACTCGCCTCCCGATGGACATTATTAACCTTCAATCACAAGACGAAGGCACTGTTCCGTTCCACATCCGTTTTCCGATTCTGGGATAGGGACCCACCCCCTCGCTTCAAATGACTATTTTACTCAGTTTTCCTGATCTTTTCCGATCAATGTTCCGTATCATGATTATAGAAGCATTCCTACTTTTGTTTTTGACCAACAACACTGCAAAGTTTCAAAACAATTATCCAATAAATGTGGGCTGTAGGGTATATATGCTGATGGATTGACATTTTAAATCCAAGATGGCTGCTAGCGGCCATGTTTGTTTTAAACAAATTTTGGGGGAAAATGGAGGCTCCCATCTAGAGGTCACTTCGAAAATCCGTATGAAGTTTGGTGACGATTGGATGAGAAATGTGACCTGTAAGGTGTGCTAAAGATTTGATCATACAAAGAGTAAAATGGCAGCCATTTATTTTACAAAATTTGGGAAAAAATCCCCATCGAGAGATCACAACGAAGATCCATATATTAAAAAATTGGTGATGATCGGATGAGGGATAAGCTCTGCATGGTGTGTTAAAGGAATGAGTGATGCAAAGAGTAAAATCCAAGATGGCTGACAGCGGCCATATTTTTCATAAAAAATCATTCAAATTTAACAGCTCCCATTTAGAGGTGGTCCTCGACCCATATACCGAATATAGTTGAAATCGGTAAAGGTTTGTTTTAACACATTTGTTTTATTTTATTACGGTTTTTTGAATAGTCTATTTTTATTTGAAGAGTTAAAGGTACTCAATCCGAGATGTCGCTCGCAAATTATTATTTCCTTGGCATCGGCGGTAAAAGATATTTGATTCGATTCGAGGAACCCACCCATTAAAGCTCAGAGTGATCAGATCTCGATGTTTGAATTCTATTATTTTAATTTTAAGTGGCCCAGTAAATAGTCGACGAGAAGACTTCTCTGATCAAATTGACTGTGATTAACCTTATTTTTGGGCAATTACTCGATTCTTATAACTGAAGCGGCATTTCAAAAATAATTGTTGTTGGAATCTGATGATATGGGGACCATCGAATCGGATTGAGTACCTTTAAGTGAAGAGTTTACATTTATTTGAAGAATCTATTATTGTGTTATGTTTTCATTTACATCAGGTTGAATAAATGATTTTTAATAGAACTATTTAAATATGAGCCTTTCCATGTCAATGTGCATTGATAGATCCTTGATGAAAACATATAGCAAGCTGACCTTTGTATTACCCCTTGGTGTCATCCCTCATTATTAACTGATGGTGATCTCAAACCCCCCTACCAAGAGTTAAGTGCATACCTATTACACAATAGAAGCATTCTTAAAACCTTTTGTCCCATTATTTTTAAGAAAAATGACTCTAGGAAAACATTTACAGGGCCAGGAAAAAATGTGTAAGCAGGGCAGCCGAACCAACCACCACCCCCGCCTAGTGTTCGAAAAAAAAATTGCAGACCCCCCCCCCCCCCCTTGACGTATACACAATTTCATCACAGAATGCAACATATTTCCTCAACCCCCAAATACAGTTTTGGTACATGCGGAGTCGAATAAAAGTCGCTAAATGTTAATAGAAATACCTTGTTTGATTCAGGCAGAGTCTATAAGTTCTGTGACATTTCGAAGACATAGTTATGTTTAAGTGGGTCGAAAGGAACATATCATTACTGTACGATTCCTGCACAACGTCGCAACTGGTGATTGTCGTCGTTCACAACTAGGCGTACATAGACTGACGAGTGGGGTGTCCAAATAAATACTCTCAACTTTCAAATTGTGAATACACTCGAGCCAAGGGCATGTCCATATATGTTACACACAAAGCGGCCTTTCCGTTGCAATATAGTGGGATTTCCGACAGATGCTGGATATGTGTTAAAATGACATTTGAAGAGCGAGTTTATGCGATAAAATTATTTTCTGAAGTGATCAAAGGCCGTTTTTATCTATTAAACAGAGTCCTTCGTTCAAATGGAGCCCGCTTACGATCGGCAAATGTGTATGTACAATATATACTTACGTTTATAGCTGTGGTGCAACCTGGATTTTGTGGTGTTGTTGTGATATTTCTGTCGCATTTACGTTCTAAAAATATAATTTTTCGTCTTTTCGAAAGTAACTTCCGATTTAATGTTTGTACGGTTTATCCACTGTGGTTTTAGATTATCCATAGTTCATGGGATAGCATGTAACTTGTAACAGGCGCGGTAACCTTATTAACGAATCCAGTCGGACACCACGCAACTTAATATCATCAGTTTACGTGTATAACTTTAAGGTTTATAGAATAAAATTATGTCCACATATAGAACAAGCTCTGATAGTTCAAATCAACTTTAATCAAGTGATATTGAGGTAAACATAAATACTCGCGTTGTTCGTAGTTTGTTTTCCGCGAAGCAACCAGGGACCAATACTATATACACCAGAGGTGGTTTAGGTAGGACATTACCAACTGTTCTGAACAGTTGGAAAGTTAGAGATAACAGTTGGAAAATTCCAAGTGATCAATGAGGGTGTGCAAATGGACGCACTTGGAAATTTCGGGAGCAGTTGCACATTCCAAGATTGATAACGGAGACCTTAGAGCCAAAATCCGAACGGAAACCCTAGCTGTATACGAAGTGTGATTGTTATCATCATATATTAGTTGGGCTATATACAAGTTTAAGATATATTTATGTATATTCATTCCATATCTCAAAACCAACTGGTGATGTAACATTCCTTTTTATGTGTACCCATACCATGTATGGTACACATAATGCCGACGTCCGGATCAACCATCCGTCGTTCGTCCGTCCGTCCGTCTGTCCGTAGACACTTGCTATCCGATTCATTTACTCGAATATTTTATATCGGATCGTGTTCAAATTTTATGTGCATGTTTATGATGACACACTCCTCACCTGTATATTTTTTGGTATAGATCGGTTGATCGGTTTAGAAATTATTAACACTTCCCATCCATATCTGGTCATGTTCAATCCGATGCCATAACTCATGTATTTTTTGTCCGATTATGTTCATATTGTATATGCAGGTTTATGATGACACATGGCTCACCTGTATAGTTTTTGGTATCGATTGGTTGATTAGTTTAGAAAATAATTAACCCTATAAAATACGTTTCTTCTTATTTACCTCATATTTTGTAAGGTACCTAGGTTTTTCTTAGCACTCTCTTCATCTGTATGAATTTTGGTTTTGACTAATTAACCCTTATACTCTTGAACCAGTGTTATTCAATGAACACTATTTGATAGTTTATACATGTACATTAATTAGATGTGATGTCCTGTATGAAGATCTTATTGTAATATTTGCATTTAATATAATGCTATCAATAAATTATCATGTGAGTATCCAATATGTAAAGTTGAAACTACATTTGTTTTACATATACCTGTAAGCCCAAAGCCATTCGTGGTGGACAACTCTATAAGAAATATTTATGAACCCGGCCCATTTGATAACAAAGTGAATTTAGAAACAATGGTTTCTACTCGCATAATGATAACATTCCCTCTTTATATCAGTTCACATGAAAATCTTTAGCCAATGCTAGTTGGAGACAGAAAAATAACACAAAGTGAATACTTGAGCTGTACTCTGGAGAAGCCTGTCAGCATCTGGGTTGTGTGCAGTGTTTGTTTATTTAAGTCTCACATTCCTATAATCTGATCTCAAGCCTCACCCTACTGCATAAATAAAATGAAATGACAGTGATGGCCAGAGGTCATTAACTTCCACATAGGTGTCTGCTGTCTATAGACTTGTTGTAATAGGTTCATGACATTAGGGACTGGCTTATTGTATGGGTTTTGCTAAATCCAATGACATGCTTTTATAGACTTTTTTGTGTTTATCAGTTCATTAGTTTGGATAAGATTAACCCCATTCTATCCGATTTCATAACTCAAATATTTCCATTTATTATGTTTATAGTTCTTGACATAGTTTATGATAACACACCCTAACCTGCATAGTGAGGGTCATTTGGTTTATTTGCTTAAAAATATTAACATCTCCACCAACCCTGTTGACACAATGTGAAACTAGTAACTAGATATTATTCACATGATCACTATATATAATTGCATCCATGTTAATGATGATGCATTCTTCACTTGTATAGATTTTGGAATCGATTGGTTTGAAGATATTAACCATAACTTCAATTATATTTCCGCTGTTTACATACATTACATCTTTCCAATGTTCAGCTTAGAAGAAAATTAACCCTACCCATTCCAACCCATGGTCATACAGTATGCTATCCAATGTAATGAATCTTATTTTCAATCTGACCAATCTCATACTAGTACATATACCTATTTTATAAATATTTTATATCCAATCATTATCAATAATTTTATATCCAGGTCTATACACCCCCCCACTTGTACAGTTGTTCATGTATTGATTTTTTAAATGGGAAATATTAACCCCTTTCTCCCATCTAAATGATCCCATGAATTTTTAATATGCAACTAACAAAAAACATAATAAAAACAGCTTTGGTGCATCTTTCTGACTATGGATTTAGCTTAATTAGCTTTATCACTCTATAAGACATATCTGGTTGAAATCGAATGCCACATCCATGTTCCTATTGTGCATATGCGAGCAAGGTGCCCAGTAAGTCTGATTCCACTTGTGACCTCAATAGTAAGGTGTGAATTGTTGATTCTTTTGCACTCATGAAAAGGTTGGTGTAAGAATCTATTAAAATAGCTAATCGGTATCGCCAAGGCATGGGTTAAACATCTGCCGATCGTGATCGGCCTCTCGTTACTATACGCACAGAAGCGTCACATGAAAATATGCTTTGTTAATGTTATGAATATATGTAGAGAATGTATACACATGTATGTACAGAGATGTCTGCGGGGCATTGATATGTCACGGTATCCGTCATAATCCGTGTATAACGTATATGTGAAATTTATGCCTATTTTTTTATTCCAAATAGAACTTTTGAAGCTTAATATATTCCAATGCGCTATGTATCTTTACAATAAGCTTGATCCATATAATAGACAGCATTATCAATCTCACTCAATCGCATAAACTTAAAACTTAATGTGGTTAATGTAAGATATTAATCTGAAAATAGAGGGAAATATGTGTAGTTAATTGGTATGATAAAATCATAAACGGAAAATATAAATTAGATATGCAATCAACGTCGTTTTAGATGACCCGTCGGTGTATAGAAGTGTTTGATGTCGAACTACATACTTTATCATTTCGCCAATTATACTAACTATAATACAATTATGTAGTTCGGCATCAGGCACATCTATATGCGGCAACAGATGCATCGAAAACGACGTTGATTGCTTTATACTTACGACAATCCGCATAAATTAGTTGGCGATTAAACTAATTTTATGAAGAAACTATAGTAAGAACAACAAAATAGTAAAAAAAATACCCAGTTATACTTGTGTCTGGACTTCATCTGATCATGGCCAATCAAATGCACGTATTTAACCGAAAGCGAAAGCAGTTGTAGTTACACATGCACATATTCAAATTGCATAAATTTCTACTCTTGTTCACCATCATTTCAAATTAACTATAGTGCATCATTGAACATGCATGCGTGGTGGTCCGCTTAAGTGTGTATGTGTGTGAATTAAATCCTTTTCTTCCTAAATTCGAAGTCTTACACAGAAGGTCCATATCACTCACTCCAAATCTGCGTGCCGCCTTTGATACTCGAATATTTGATACTGACCGCTTATAATTATTTGAAGTCGGTTTTCATCCGTGTAAGCGTGCATGGTGGTAAAGCAGCGGGAAGATTAAGTCAATTCAATTAATCTAACCAAGGCCGACAGATAGAGATCTGAGTTATGTAACACGCACTGTAACACGCCAGGCCGCCAAATATTCGATGTGGTGAAAAATAACAGATTTCAAAACTTGAAAACTGATAACTCTGGGCTTTGTTGGGTGGTTCCACGACACAAATCTAATATTTGTTTACGCCCGAAGCCGAAGAAATAGTAACTTAGGGGGCGTTAAATCGGATTATGTATCTTTAAGTTCTGCACTGGACATGCTTGGCCAGCCCAGCAAAATATTATGCCATAAATATGCACTTGTAGAATCATGCATATATAAATTATATGAAACTAGCAGGTGACCCGACTTCGTCCGGGCTTTGACCTTGAATTTACCATTTTAAGGTCAAGGTCAGGTGGGGTAACGATTTGATCCGTCCAAAACACTCTCCGGACAAAAGTAACCCTAGGTATAAAATTTCGTCGAAATCCGTCCGTTTTACCCGATTTGACCTTGAATTGACCATTTTGAAGGTCAAGGTCAGGTCGGGGTCACGATTTGACCCGTCGAAAACACTCCACCGACAAAAGTATCCCTAGGTATCAAATTTCGTCGAAATCCGTTAAGTTATTAATTTAATTCGAGTTAATTCTGCCTTTTTAATCAATCTTGACCTTGAATTGACCATTTTAAGGTCAAGGTCAGGTCGGGGTAACGATTTGATCCGTCCAAAACACTCCCCGGACAAAAGTACCCCTAGGTATAAAATTTCGTCGAAATCCGTCCGTTTTACCCGATTTGACATTGAATTGACCATTTTGAAGGTCAAGGTCAGGTCGGGGTCACAATTTGACCCGTCGAAAACACTCCACCGACAAAAGTATCCCTAGGTATCAAATTTCGTCGAAATCCGTTAAGTTATTAATTTAATTCGAGTTAATTCTGCTTTTTAATCAAGAGAAATGATGGTACCCGTCCCGTGATGGTACCCGTCCCTAAAAGAGGTACGATTGTGGGTACCCATTTCAAGGTGAAGATCACCTCGGGCGGAAAAACTTACCCGATGAAAACCGCCCCCGTTCCTTGGAACCCCTAAGTACGAAGACAGACATAAGAATCAGACAACACGCTCATGCCTGGATACAGACACACTCACGTCTGGCCCCAGACATAAGAATCACACTACACGCATACGCTCTTGATCAACGACACTGCGGATACGAACGCTCTTTAACTGTCAACGGGATTAACCCCACAGTGCCAAGAACGGTCATTTTGGTGACTGAGAGTGGAGAAGGGGTGCTCGGAGCTTCTCCAAAAACGGCGGTGCCCGTGGATTTTTAACCTTAGATTGGAAGTTTGAGCTCAATCGGTCCAGCCGTTTTCCCGGCCATAGCTAACAAACAAACAAACAGAAGTCCCAAAATTTATATTAGCTCGTCAGAAACATGACATTTAAAAAAAACCATTTAATTCTGCCTTTTAAAAAAAAAATTCAATGAGTTCATTCTGCCTTTTTAATCAAGAGAAATGATGGTACCCGTCCATAAAAGAGGTATGATTTACGATACATCGGGCGGAAAAACTGACCCGATGAAAATCTCCCCCTTCCTAGGAACGACAGACATAAGAATCACACAACACGCATTTTTTGTTTTAATTTAATTTTTTGTTTTTCAATGAGTTAATTCTGCCTTTTTAATCAAGAGAAATGATAGTACCCGTCCATAGGGCGGAAAAACTGACATAAAAGAGGTATGATTCGATGAAAATCTCCCCCGTTCCTAGGAACGACAGACATAAGAATCACACGACACGCATTTGTTGTTTTAAAATGAGTTAATTCTGCCTTTTTAATCAAGATAAATGCATTCCGCCGTTCCGGTGCGTTTTGCATCCGTAGTTTCGTACGTTTAGCAACGCCGATGGCAATACAGAGTGTTACTCGGTTAACAACGCCAAATTTGGTCAATATAAAGAGCGTGACTGCCTTAACCCCCCCCCCGCAGTGCCGAGGACGGTGATTTTGATGATTGGGAATGGAGAATGAGTGCTCAGAGCTTCTCCAAAACGCCGCGACGACGATTCCCGTGGGTTTTTACCCTTAGATGGGAAGTTTGAGCCCAATCCGTCCAGCCGTTTTCGAGTCTATAAAGGACACATATATTTATATATTCACATATATAAAAATTAACGTAATATATTAGAAAGGGCCACTGAAACCCGAAATCATTTCTCTTGATTAAAAAGGCAGAATTAACTCATTAAATTTTTTTTTTTTTAAAGGTAGAATTAAATTTTTTTTTTTAAATGTCATGTTTCTGACGAACCTCGCCAGCTCCGGGCTAACCTGCTAGTATTTATATATATACGTAGTTCTCAAAAATATATAGGAGACCGGCCACTGGCGGCGTTCGTCCCATGGCTTTGTCAGAAACATGACTTTTTGTTTTTCATTGAATTTTTTGTTTTTGAATTTTACCCGATTTTTGTTTGTTTTTTCAATGAGTTAATTGTGCCTTTTTAATTGTTTAATTGAATTATTTGTTTTTCAATTTTACCCGTGTTTTGTGTGTTTGTCAATGAACCCGTCCATGACACTTCCCGTATTTAGCAAGTTTGAGCTCAATCGGTTCGAGTCTATAAAGGACACACACATATATATGACACTTCCCGTAGGTAGCAAGTTTGAACTCAATCGGCATTCCCTGGAATTTCCCAGAAGATATTCATGGGGAGGTCAAGTGACCAATTTTGAAATTTGCTGGTCGCATTCGTCTGTAGGTCTGAGGAATTCTCGGCTAGATATTGTTACCAACATGACATATTTAAATTAATCCCGCCGTGCACCCCCATCACCAACGCGACGTAATTTTGGTACCACGTGTTGCGTTCTAAAAATAGGTCGATTGCAGTGGATTCGTAGATGACGAAATATGAGTGCGACAGAGAATATTGTTTGATCGAAAGCATTTGAATTAATACGTCACGACTCGCCTTGATGCTGGCTAATATATATTTGTCCCTGCTAGGTGTTGGGAATGTGAATTAAAATTGCCGTGGGGATGCCGTGGGGGCCTAATCAGATGAAAATGTCCCCGTTTCTAGGAAGCGAGTTCCAGATAACGTAAACAAACGCCGTCCCCGTTCAGTATGCGAAAGCCGAAGGGAATAAAGAGCGTTAACCGGTTAACGAACCCAAATATGGAAGATGTTTATCAACGACATTGCGGATAGGAACGCTCTTTAACTATCAACGCTATTAACTCCGTTAAAAGTCTATAAAAGCATGTCATTGGATTTAGCAAAACCCATACAATAAGCCAGTCCCTAATGTCATGAACCTATTACAACTCCGTTTTAAGTGCCGTTTTTGTTGTGACTGAGAGTGGAGAACGGGTGCTCTGAGCTTCTCCAAAACGCCGCGACGACGATTCCCGTGGGTTTTTACCCTTAGATGGGAAGTTTGAGCCCAATCGGTCCGGCCGTTTTCGAGTCTATAAAGGACACATATATTCAGGGATGTGGCTAGGGGGGGTGTGGGGGTGCCTCACCCCCAGCAGAGAGCTATATTTTCAATAGTTGGAAATTCCTAATTTCAGGTAAAAACAATTTATTGGGGGGGGGGGGGATTTATTGTTTTTCGACCAATATTTGCATATGTTTGACAGAAATGGTCATCAGTTGGAAATTTTCCAACCTTAAGGAGGTGACAGGTTGGAAATTTCCAACACTTGGAAAGCTTGTGTCCTGGTCCCTCCCCCGTGGCCAGTCAAAAACTTCTAGTTAATTTAAGAAAACAATATTTTCATACAATTGGTCAACATTGTCATTGGAATTGTCATCAGTTGGAAAATTTCCAACCTAAGTGGGGGTGTAGGGTTTGAAATTTCCAACAGTAGGAAGGCTTGAGGCTAGTCTAGATGTTAGGATTTTGCGATTTTCTTGTTCAGATTTCAAAATTTTCGCACACCGGGCCGAACCATGGTCGGCCCGGTGTGTCATTACCCCATCCACATGGCCAATACAAAACTGCTAATTAGTTTAGCAAAACAATATTTTACTACATTTGGTCAAACTTGTAGACATAAATGGTCATCAGTTGAAGAATTTTCCAACTTGAGGGGGAGCATGAGGTTTGAAATTTCCATCACTAGGAAAGCTTCAGTTGAGGCCAGTCTAGATGCTAGGATTTGCGATTTTCTTGTATAGTTTTCAAAATTTTCTCACACCGGGCCGAACAACCATGGTCGGCCCGGTGTTTCCTGGTCTGTTGTCGGTAGCTGTGTGGATTTGTCTGGAATTAGATCACTAGTTGTTTGGGGGGGGCAAGGGAAAATAGAAGCATGGCTTATGAATATATAGGAAATTAGGCCTGAGCATGAGGTACAAGGGGGGGGGGGTGCAAATGGAATTATGCAAACAGTTGTGTTGGTGCGAATCCGACTCAAGGGGGGGGGGGTGCAAATGGAATTATGCAAAAAGTTGTGTTGGTGTGATTCCGACTCAAGGGGTGGGGTGCAAATGGAATTATGTAAAAAGTTGTGTTGGTGTGATTCCGACTCAAGGGGGGTGCAGTTGGAAATTCCCAAGGTGGACACCCCCCCTCCCCAGTGGAGACCCTCTAGCCACATCCCTGCATATATTTATATATTTATATATTTATATATATACGTAGTTCTCAAAATACATAGGAGATAATAAATTGATTTGTTAATATACACACGACAGTTAATAATATGCAGATGACATGTGTATAGTGATACACACGTGACTGTGTGTAATTTATATATTTTTAAAATTATAAATTATAGGTATCCGTTCATTGTTTATTCTTTTACAATTATGTACAGCGCTATACCGGTTTCGGCATATCCTGGCCTTTTCAATAGCTTATATAGGTTAACCCTTGTTCTGTGTCTAGAATGTCTTCAATGGCCGTTAAACAATAACTATGATGATGGTAGTAATTTTCCGAACAAGAACTCTATAAATGTTTTCCAGATATACCCCAGATACCACCCCTGGACAAGTGGTCCTGCTAATATGCTATGATGCTGGTGGTCCTGCTGAATTGCTACGATGCGGATAGGGCAAACTTATGTCATTACGGAAAAGTACAGTTATCTTTTCTTAAGTTGTCATTTTGGTGTAAACAATATTTATTTATGTTTTAAATCAAACATTTTACACAAACACAATACACATATAGAAACATAGAGATTTAGGAAGAGGATTGGACAACAAGCAAAGTCCTCTCCTCGTGGAATAAATGTTACCTCATGTGACGGAAATATCACTTGAGGTAAAGCAGACGGGATATATAGTTTTCGTTTGATTGGAATGTTATTACATATTTAGAATTGAGATATGGATATAACATTGTAATACGGGAGTTAAGGGTGAGGGTGTTTAAAGGTCACGTATTACCTATACTAGAATATGGCAACTGTGTATGGGATTCTGCCCCTGACAGTATTAAATCAACATTGGACAAACTTTACTACGATGCAGCGCGAGTGGTTTCAGGTCTAACGAGAACTTCGTCAAATGCGACATCATTAAAGGAACTTGGATGGCAACCGCTACAGGAATCAGGGAGCTAAATGTGTTCTAGAGTCGGGGAGCGAGTACACCGTGGAATGCTAAAGGTGAAGGTAACTGAAGAATGACCTTCACCTGATACATGCGACACGTTATTAAAGGATGACATCGCGTTTATTTGATTTGTACATAATATCTAAATAATTTAAACTGGTGAATGAATGGGGGAATGGATTTTTGTGAGCGGGAAATTTATTTAACTAGCTGCTGTAGTCTTGGGTTTTTCCAGATCAAATTTGGCTGTGAGATAGCCCTGTCGTAGACTTGGGGATTTATTTTAAAAAGTAAACACATGACCTATGATTTTTCTTGCATTTTCGTGATCAACTGGTGTCAATCTAGCTGGGTAAACATCACTGGTATGGCCTGCATGCTTCAATTCAGTGAATTTGGCCGAAACGTTAACACTGTCGCCTATGGGAAACCATTTAGTTCAGTGATTCCTACAGCGACGTAGGGATGCACAAAAATTATGTCTAATGCATAAAATTGTTAACAACGAAGCCCCCTATTTCTAACCGAACTCCTACCTCGTGTCGGAGATATTTTGTACGCAATTCAGATGATTTAGAAAACTACTTTTGTTATCTCGAAGCATTCAAGAAAACATTCTTCCCGAGCACGATTGATGTCTGGAATGTCTTATCAGACGAAATAAAAAGTAAAGCATATATGACGCTTTTAAAATTACAATTGTTCCAAAGACCAAGATTCTGTTACACGTTCATCTCGGCGACCGTATGATTAATATCATACATTGTCGAATCAGAAACAATTGTAGCCACCTGAATTATGATAAACTTACTAACCACATCGCTGATAACGCCATGTGTGCCTGTGGAAGCCCTGTTGAAGATGCCGAACACATTTTTGCATTTCCCCTTTTATATGCATCATCGCACGGATTTGGTACAAACCATGAGATCGTTTGTTGTATTATCATATGAAGCTCTTATCAAAGGAGATATTACCCTAACACATGACGAGAACAATATCATTATAGAAGCAGCTCTAACATTTATCAAATTGTCTGGCAGGTTTGCGACTTGTTGCGAATGACCTCCCGTTAATCCACTATAATACGATTGACCCCTCGTCATGGCCCCACACATCGTCTATTACCGTAACACGATCGACCCCTCCCATATATAGTTGCCTCCCAATGTGACAACACCCATAATTTCTATTTAATAACCCTCCTATAGTCATGCCCCATCCAAATATTAATACTTAACCTGGTTCGATCTAGTATACACGTTTGACCCATCATGCCCGTCATACCAAACAAATTTATAAATATTACTCTGTTTACTTATGTTTGAATTTATATTTGTCGTAGGGAGCGGAGGTCCAGCTAAGTTTCCAGAACTTGTCCTCCAATCCCCTATAATTATGTATTAATACATCCATTATACATGACAATACATATGTCTAAATCCTAAGGGTGAGGGTGTGAGAGAGAGAAGACATGAAAGAAATATAACTCGATTAGTGATCCCGGGATAGGGGGAATCATTAATTAAGTTGTCATTTTTGCGGTGTTTGTCAAATCTGAGGAAAAATAAACAGTGTGTATAGGACACATTCAAGAACATATTTATGTTTGAAAAATATAATAATGCCTGCGCTGGTGTTTCTGAAACGACACGAATAACCATCTTGATTATAGTCTATTTCCAACAACTAATACAACAGTATTAAAAATATTTCGCAATAATTAATTTTTTTAATGTTTGATAAGCATAATGGCTTTTCCGGAATATGTTCAGATTATCGGAACACCGCGAAAAAGACAAATTAAAAAGATAAGAGGGTACTTTTTGTTAACAGCATCAGTTTGCCCTAACGGCATCATAGCCATTCAGCAGGACCCATTCGTATCATAGCACATTAGCAGGACCACTTGACCAGGGGTGGATACTTGCGTATTTTGTCTTGTAGGTCCTCCAGTCTAGGTTTGCAACTTCATCGTTGTATCGGTTATCTCCGTAATGCGTGGACCAATTCGGGGCCTCTTTCGCTCGCCATTCTCTAAATTCTTTGCCGAGAGCAGTCAGTGACTCAGCTGCCGTCTCGTCACGTCCACCTATATAGAGTAATCGAATAGTAAAGTGAGTAGATGGGCGCGAAGCGCCCGGGATGGTCGAAAAGATCGAGTGATCTTCTCCTTCACCCCACGGTTTGTTGTTGTTGGAGATATAGCACACAGAAAAACGTCATGTCTGAACACGGCAAAAGTTGAATATAATTGAATTAAATGTTATATCTTGAATTGGATTGATTTGAATGATTTGAATTGGGTTGCTAGGGGAAAGCCCCACGAGCTTTAATACGGGTATATATGTGGGGAGTCCCGGTGTGTCCTTTTGATGTTTTGTTGTTGCTGAGCGTGTCATGTAGAGTAATCGAATTACAGCTTTTATACGATGACATAGTGATGATAACGATGACCACAACGACGGCGACGATTTTTTTGTAACATGATGATGACATGAACGACGACGATGACGTAACTATATGGCGATGAAGATAACGATGATGACGACGAAGACGACAGTGGGGCGACGATGGTGATGTTAGTGAGCACCTCGGCTCTCTGTCACAAGAAAATGGCAAGCCATACAAAATTGGCCCTTTTTTTAAATACATGTATATTTATGTATATCTTACTTATTATGAATATTTGGGAATAAACATATCTCTATCAGAAACAGTCACATACCGATTACCGAAAGACAAATGTGTCATGCAATGTCACCTACATAAATATACACGAAGAGTTAGATGGATGTTTCGTCATACAATATCACACACAGAAATGCATCCGTCATACAATGGCACAAGCAGATATACACACGACGGATCATATAAATAAGTCATCCAATGTCACACACAGAAATAAATATACACCTAGGGTTAGGGGAGTGAAAACAATGTCACAAACATAAATACACTCGACGGGTTGGGGGAATGTTATATCAAACAATGCCACACACAGAACATACAGGGAGGATTAGATGATGAATGTGTCATCTTACAATGTCATAAACAGAATACACACGACGGGTTAGGGGAATGTATGATCATACAATATCACAAACATAAATACACACGAAGGGTTAGAATGTCTCATCATACATGATGAATGTGTCGTCTTAGAATGTCACAAACAAAATACGAACGAAGGGTTAGAGGAAAGCGTCATACAATGCCAAAAAAAGAGAAATACACACGAAGAGTTATAGGGGAAGCGTCATACAATGTCAAAAAGAGAATGGTATGTGGAATGTGACATGCAGTGTCATATACGGAAATCCCCACAATGTGTAAGAGGAATCTGTTAACAAGAGAAATACACGCGAATGGTTAGGGGAATGTGTCATCATAAAATGTCTCAATCAGAAAGACGCACGAAGGGTTGGGAAATGTGTCATCGTACAATGTCTCAATTAATATACACGAAGATTTATTGAAATATGTCATGTAATGTTACAAACAGAAAGACACGCGAATGGTTGGGACCGGTCACAGTTAAATAATGTGATTCGTCGTATTTGCGGTCAACCCTTTTCTATATAAATGTGACCCGCCATATCAAATCCAGTCGGAAGTCGGGATTTTTTTTACCCTGTGCCAATGCATTCTCTTATATATGCGAGTCGACCATAGGTCGCCTCGCATATATAAGAGAATGCATTGGCCTAACAATTTTTTACAATTTTAATAATTTGTTCTTGTATTCTTTAACAATTTTATAATTTCACCCATACAGAGCCCCAGACAAACATGAGCAGACGACACTCTTCTATGTGCTTCTATATATGTGTGGGGCTCCCTGCAGGGTAATGGATGTTTTTTTTATTTTATGTCCTAAAAATTGTAAGAAACATTTATTTAAAAAACATGATAAAAAATTGTTAGGCCAATGCATTCTCTTATATATGCGAGGCGACCTATGGTCGACTCGCATATATAAGAGAATGCATTGGCACAGGGTAAAAAAATCCCGACTTACGACTGGATTTGATATGGCGGGTCACAAATACTCATTGATGAGTAGTTATCCCATAGGAAATGTTTCATAAGTTCAATATAAACATTCCCCCAAAGAATAAGAATCCTACTGCACTTCTATTATATGTCGTCTGCTTTTATTACCAGAACATCCCTCAAAATGGACAATAGGCTGTTCCGATGTATACGTTTATAACTGGATGGGAGAATCCATTTAGTATAGAAAGGGTTAAGTTGAAACCTAGTAATTTATCGCTTTCGTCTCATTTCGGCGATCAAAACACCTCCACAAATTCAAACATGAAATACCTATATATACACGTAGTCTATTTTGTTCTAGTTTTCTGTGAACCTTGAGGTCCGAATCGGCATCTCTGGTTTAGACTAGGTTTTATTCTAGACCAGGTTTAACTCCAGTTTAAACTAGGTTTAAGTAGGGTTTAAACTTGGTTTTACAGTAGTTAAACCAGGTTTATGGGAGTAAAACTTGGTTTTAGCGTACTTAAACCAAGTTTTGTGATAAACTCAGTTTAAGTTGAAACTAGGTTTTATTAACGTGATAAAGTTATGGTAATATTACTAATTGTTTGTGGTGAAGTGGCTATATTATCATCAGTATAAGCTTAGGTATATATGATTTATACGTACCATACGTCTCGCCTCGAACATACACCTTTAAATATACTTTGAAAAAAATTCAAAGTTAAACCACCCTACCCCAGGTTTGACTAAAACCTAGTTTTTTGGGTTTAATTATTCGGCCGATATTTTTCGCCCAATATTGATGTTGTTTCTTCGTGAATATGGGAGTGTTTATTTTGAATTGGGGGAGGCGTTTATGCGCGGCCGTTTGTCACTCAATGTAGATGCAGGAGAGTCTTAGTGGAATTCGGGGAGGCGATGTCGGTACTTATGAGATAAATTCTAACAAAATATGTGCCAGTGTGATGGTTGATTTGTTGCTATATATGTCTGTTTGCAATTCGCTCGTTCGGATGTCGATTTGGCGGCTGAGAGCATGGCGGGATCGGACTGATCAGATTGACACGTTAGACATGAACATGACTTTTGAAACTGATTCCTTATTCACAAAAAGGTCTCTTTCGGTCAATTTGACGCATGGGTTGGTGGCCCGCCCAAATACCCATCAGAGGCACCCCAGCCTTCACCCGGGGGGAGGGTAACGGCCACCCTGAGGGGGTGGAGTATGGACTATTTTGGAGAACTGTAAGGATTTCGGCCAATTTGATAGTATGGGTGGGCGGCTCGCCCCAAATAACCCATAGAAACACCCCACCCCTCACATCCGGGGGGGGGGGGGGGTACCACCGAGGGGGTGAACGTGGGATATGGACCATTTTCGAGACTGGTAAGGATTTCGGCCAATTGACGGCATGGATGGATGGCCCGCTCAAATGTCCCATAGAAACAGCCCACCCTGAATGCTGGGGGAACCACCACAGGAGGTGAAAATGGGGTATGGACCATTTTCGAGAACGGTAAGGATTTCGGTCAATTTGACGTCAGCAGTGTGGGTAGCCCGCTCCGACTATCCCCTAGAAACACCCTCACCCGGAGGTATACCACCCCGAGGGGGTGAAATGGGGTATGGACCATTTTCGAGAACGGTGGGTGGCACATCCCAAATGCCCCACCCCCCCCCCCCCATAGAAACACCCCACCCCCACCCCGGACCCTATTTTCACCCGCTCGGGTAGAACCACCCGCGGTAAGGGTGGGGGTGTTTCTATGACTATATTTGAGGGCGGGCCGCCCACCAATGACGTCATATTGGCCGAAATCCTTACCGTTCTCGATAACGGTCCATACCCCATTCTATGGGGTATTTGGGGCGGGTCACATACACATGCCGTAATATTGACCAACAGAGGCATGTTTTTGCGAATAATGAATAAAATGCTCCATACCCCATTTTCACCCCATCAGGGTGGTACCCTCCAGGGATGAGGGTAGGGTGTCTATATGGGATATTTGGAGCGGGCCACACACACCTGTCGTCAAATTGGGGCCGAAATCCTTACCGTTCTCGAACATGGTTCATATCCCATCTTCACCCCTCGGTTGGTAACCCACCCCACCCCGCCCGGATGTGAGGGGTGGGGTGTTTATATGCGTTATTTGAGGTACCCTTCCCCGGGGTGAGGGTTGGGGTGTTTCTATTCGGTATTTGGGCGTACCCAATGTCCACCTCCTCTGGCGGGACCCCTCCCCCGGTGAGGGGTGGGTAGGGTGGTTCTATTGTGTATTTTGATCGTGCCACCCACTCCTGCTGCCAAATTAATTAGCCTAAATCCTTACCGTCCATACCCCCGTTATCCCGGGGTGAGGGTGATGTTTCTATCGGGTATTATGGGCGAGCCACCCTTTCATGCCGTCAAATTCGCCGAATTCCTTCCCGTTCTCAAAAATGGTCCATACCCCATTTTCACCCGTCCGGATGGTACCCCCGGGGTGGTGGTGTTTCTATGGGGTATTTGTGGCGGGGCCCCACCCATGCCCTCAAGAGATATTTTTGAGTTCCAAAAGTCACGTTCGTCCATGATATTAGATAATATCTAACCGTTATACAACAGACCGTGCATTCGTCGTGATTTCTCAAAGCGCACGGGTTATTCCCCTGATTAGGAGATTATATAGCGACAACAGGTCGCGTGACCGGACAATGAATTGACAAGTAGCGATAATAAACAGAAAGACCACGCCTCCTATTCTTGCAATTGGACAAGTGAGGCCCACAGGTAACGCAATCGACCAAATCTATGTCGTCCCAGCGGTGGAGAAAAACTTGGTTTTACTACTAAAACCCAGTTTAAACTGGTAGTTTAAACTAGGTCTAAACTGGAGATGCCGATTCGGACCAGAATGTTCTATTTGTAAATAATGTAAATAGTTCATGAATGTTATCTCATGACTCACGTAGGAATAGCTGAGAATAAAATGTCATTCTATTAAAAAACTTGAAATCATAGGACGTATCGCCTTGGAGGACCTTTGTTTATTATACGACAGTTTTTAAAGAACACGGATTCGAATACAACCATTGAGTTGAAGTACTCCACTCTTAGTAGGAGTAAGAGGACTGAATAGTGAATCAGTGTATGCATTATATCTAGCCTTATTTATAATACGCAGAGCTATCTTCTGCGTTTGAAGAGTTTATCTGATTTCCCCAAATTTCAATACCAAGTGGCTTTGGATGAGTGTTAAGTGTATTTTTTCAAGGCTGATTGGGGAAGGGATTTTTTAACCCTATATTAATGCTGTATAACGTCTTTGGAACTTCGTTTTAAGTGCAAGCCTTGAAATAGGGTGTCTGTCATTTGCAGAATGAGGTTCCCAGATGGTAATTTAGTGATGCTACCCCACATAGCGGGCTAGCATCACCAAATTCACCCTCTGGGAACCTCATTCTGCTGAGGTGTAAGCAGAATGAGGTCCCTAGAGGATGAATTTGGTGATGCTAGCCCGCTATGCGGGGTAGCATCTCTAAATTCACCTTCTGGTGACCTCATTCTGCAAATGACAGACACCCTATTTCAAGGCTTGTTTACGTGTAACCTAATTGACTTTTGAATGTGAGCGATTCATCCAGTATTATTCCAAGGAATTTAATGGCACGGATGGCCTTCGCGATGGATATTGCTTTTAAAATAGTCACATTAATTAAAAACCGCCATAAACAGAAAGAGTTTTCTTTAAGCAGTGTTTTGTTCTTTATGTTTTGCATATACATATAATGCATGTGCATATTCATTAGCTATCTTCGTGAATTGAGGGAACAAAGGATAACGACTATATATGCAACGAGCAGGTAAACCGAACAGATTGAGAGGTTACCGGTGGCTCAGCCGGTAAGGTGAATGGCGCTTATGTTAACATATCAGCAGTCTATAGTATAATGGCGGGCGAAGTTGGTTCTAATCCCGATAACATCGCATTTGTCCACACACGGGGGAATCTGATTAATGTATCCGGGAAAGTTTGTCAGTTGCTTTCGAGGGGGATTTGTGTGTAGCGGAACGATTTCCCGATGAAAGTAAGTTTTAAGTAACCCTATGTGCGGTCTTATTCCAACTCACAAACGTCGTGATGTGGTATAGCGACTGAAATGGGAATAAACGCCAATAAACCAAACCAACTAGACAGACAACAAAAAAAAGAGGAAAAAAAAGAAGAAAGACCGATGAGGCGATCAAGCTAAAAGAAATACAAGTTTTATACAACAGTCCCTAATTCCTACCACCCTGATTATCTCGATAGTAAATGGCCTATAATGTCATATACTAGCTGGGGTACCCGGCGTTACTCGGGTAAAGAAAATTGGAACAACATGAAGTTTTTGACAAGCATTTACTTAATTTCAAAGAACTTTGAACACCTCATTGGTAGTCTTCCCTTCTGTTGCATGAGTGGATAGGTTTTGTGATGATCCAACCATCGAGTACCGAACGTTGAGCTGGCCGTGGGCGAAACACGGCGATATTAAATTAAGTCCAGCGATCTTGATGGATTGTCCCTGAGCCTTATCGATAGCCATTATTGAATATGTTGATCTATTCCGGATTGTATCAATAATGAACTTTGACGGTTGATCTAGTCCTGATATGGTATGACTAAAGAGCGTTAGTGTAGCTTATGCTATTCGAGGCTGTGTGTGGCGTTGAGTGCGGTTTCTGTGTAGACTAACGACAAAGAGCGTTTACTATTGATCCATTCATGATATGGTATGAATAAAGAGCGTTCTGATAGCTTATGCTATGCGATGTGTTGCGTTGAGTGCGGTCCCCGTGTAGACTGACGATGAAGAGCGTTTACTATTGATCTATTCCTGATATGGTATGAATAAAGAGCGTTCTGGTAGCTTATTCTATTCGAGGCGATGTGTGGCATTGAGTGCGGTCTCTGTGTAGACTAACGATAAAGAGCGTTTATTATTGATCTATTCCTGATATGGTATGAATAAAGAACGTTCTGGTCGCTTATGCTATTCAAGGCGATGTGTGGCATTGAGTGCGGTCTCTGTGTAGACTAACGACAAAGAGCGTTTATTATTGATCTATTCCTGATATGGTATGAATAAAGAGCGTTCTGGTCGCTTATGCTATTCGAGGCGATGTGTGGCTTTGAGTGCGGTCTCTGTGTAGACTAACGATAAAGAGCGTTTATTATTGATCTATTCCTGATATGGTATGAATAAAGAGCGTTATGTTCGCTTATGCTATTCAAGGCGATGTTTGGCGTTGAGTGCGGTCTCGGTGTAGACTAACAATAACGAGCGCCCAATGTTGATCTCTTCCTGATATGGTATGAATAAAGAGCGTCCTGGTCGCTTATGCTATTCAAGGCGATGTTTGGCGTTGAGTGCGGTCTCTGTGTAGGCTAACAATAACGAGCGCCCAATGTTGATCTATTCCTGATATGGTATGAATAAAGAGCGTTCTGGTCGCTTATGCTATTCGAGGCGATGTGTGGCGTTGAGTGCGGTTTCTGTGTAGGCTAACGATAAAGAGCGTTTATTATTGATCTATTCCTGATATGGTATGAATAAAGAACGTTCTGTTCGATTATGCTATTCAAGGCGATGTTTGGCGTTGAGTGCGGTCTCTGTGTAGACTAACGATAACGAGCGCCCAATGTTGATCTATTCCTGATATGGTATGAATAAAGAGCGTTCTGGTCGCTTATGCTATTCGAGGCGATGTGTGGCGTTGAGTGCGGTTTCTGTGTAGGCTAACGATAAAGAGCGTTTATTATTGATCTATTCCTGATATGGTATGAATAAAGAACGTTCTGGTCGCTTATGCTATTCAAGACGATGTTTGGCGTTGAGTGCGGTCTCTGTGTAGACTAACAATAACGAGCGCCCAATGTTGATATATTCCTGATATGATATGATTAAAGAGCGTTCTGATCGCTTATGCTATTCGAGGCGATGTGTGGCGTTGAGTGCGGTTTCTGTGTAGGCTAACGATAAAGAGCGTTTATTATTGATCTATTCCTGATATGGTATGAATAAAGAGCGTTCTGGTCGCTTATGCTATTCGAGGCGATGTGTAGCGTTGAGTGCGGTTTCTGTGTAGGCTAACGATAAAGAGCGTTTATTATTGATATATTCTTGATATGGTATGAATAAAGAGCGTTCTGGTAGCTTATGCTATTCGAGGCGATGTTTGGCGTTGAGTGCGGTCTCTGTGTAGACTAACAATAACGAGCGCCCAATGTTGATCTATTCCTGATATGGTATGAATAAAGAGCGTTCTGTTCGCTTATGCTATTCGAGGCGATGTGTGGCGTTGAGTGCGGTTTCTGTGTAGGCTAACGATAAAGAGCGTTTATTATTGATCTATTCCTGATATGGTATGAATAAAGAGCGTTTTGGTAGCTTATGCTATTCGAGGCGATGTGTGGCGTTGAGTGCGGTTTATGTGTAGGCTAACGATAAAGAGCGTTTATTATTGATCTATTCCTGATATGGTATGAATAAAGAGCGCTCTTGTCGCTTATGTGCAGCAACTTGTTAACAAGATTCCGTGCAGAGTCTCAGTTGGTCTTTTCAAGACAGCTGACGTCTACGAGACCTATATATATATCTAATAAGATTATCCTGGTAAAATTACCCCTATATACAAATAATCAGCTCCGAGTGTCCAGCCGTTTGATTGCCTACAAACAAATAAACGAACAAAAAATTGAGTTTTATTAGTTGATAGATAGATGGTCTATAGACTAGCTCCCAATACATCACTTCGTGTTGTTTAGACTCTATTGGAGAATCCAATTTACGTGGACCATTAATATATCGGTGGTCTCGTATGGAAGGTATCCATTTCTTCGTGGAGGAATCAAGTTGTTTTTATGATATTGGGTTGACGAAAATGATCACTCATTGCAGGAACTTATCACGGGTATGCCAAATGCCGCCATAATAAAATAAGGGGATAGATCGGTCATTAAGAGGGAGATGAAGTGGTAACATTGGCATGATGGAGAATTCAGTGTTATTTTTCGGAAGAAAAGAAAAAAAATTACTCAACACTTACAAAGCGCAGAATATCGCTTCGTGTCTTGCTGGAAAGTGATCATTTGTTTAGTGACAACGTGAAGTGGAGTTTTTATTTTATTTTGCGACATTTGAATTTTGATGGAAATATTTGTAAACAATCATGTACTGTTTACCTACAAGCCTAATAATAACCAAACTAGGTCCAATATCAAAATTCTGCCAAATGCGTTGTCACTATAGATAAGCATTCAACCTTTCCAATGAGACATAGTATATGGTCACCAACGCTTTGTAAGGTTTTAGTAAACTTTCCCCGAAAATTAACACTGAATTCCTCATCCAAATGTTACCCGGGGCCCTTTACCTCCCTCTTAACATGTACACTAAATATAGTAACTTTCCCTTCATCACTCGAGATATCCGCGACCCTATACGTAAAATTCGAGTACTGTTCACTACACGCAGTGTGGATGAACCGCAGTCTAAGTTAACTACATATCTACATGCCTGTTTTAAATAGTAAGTCTGATTACTTATTGCAGACTTTCTATTTCCCGAACAGCGGATTTTCACGTCAGCGCCAATCAGAACTCAATATTAGTAGCAACAAGATAAAAGTGTCCAATCGAGGCGATTAACGTAGCGCCATGTGAAGAAATTTGGGGGAAGACCGAAAGCGTTCCGAGATATGAAAAGTTGGCGGGAATACGATATATTCATCATCAGTATGAATCTAATTGCATGTGAACACAGACTGGGTGAACCGGTGCTACTTTGCACAAAGACTTACTTGTAGCGACGAACAAACTAAATACAACTACAACAGTCCTAAGTCCAATCCGGTTCATCTCGAAAGTAAAGTGACTGTCCTAATTTGAGATAAATTGACTAGGTATGGCATTTAGTGTTTAATCGGTCTGATATAAATGGTCCACGTGCTCTCTATAGAGCACCACAATACGCCGCGTGGTGTTAACTTAATTATATTGATAGCATAATAGGCGCTTTAGACAGGCAATAACTTACATGTCACATATAATAACTTCATGATAATTGAAAAAGAAAAAAATTCAAAAGTCACGGAAGAATTGAAATATGATATTGTCATATCAGTTAGCGTCAGTTCAAACATGATTTCAATGCATTTCATACTACTCTTTGTGTATTCAAGTGATCTCACTAACGATTCTATATATATGCTCTATAGGGGCGGCATACCGATCTTATCTCTTTCGATTATTTTGACTTACCATATTGTCAGCCACTGAGCCATTTTAACGACATAATATGGACTTGGTCGGGTACTTGAAACTTATAAGTTAGCATCCAGGCGCCATGCAAACTGGGTGAATGTAGCATTCTACTAACATAAACGAAAATCTGAATCAAACCGACTGTACCACTCGACAGAAAACGTCGTCTGAACTACGCTCAAATGTAAATATTTACTTCTCGATTCGGGACGCAACTATCGCCGATAAACATACAAAATGATTTCGCAATCGAGAGTCACTGCTTTTCATTAATATAAAAGAATGACGGTGCGTGTTGTTAATTTGGATATAATATTTGTAATACATAGCTACTTTGAGGAACATTATTCACTGTTTGCATTTGATCACCCTAGTGTAATGTTTAACATCACTTTAATGTTATTGGTTGAAGAAAGACCTAACATAGGATTAATATAACTCCACTGCACAAAGAAAGCACCGATTCGGATAAGCAACTGATAGCCTTGCCTTCATCAATGTTTTATTCTCTGATCAAAATAACAATGATATCGCGAAAAGGAAAGTATATAAATACCCAGAAGACGAAATTATGGAACATAATGCATTATATACATGTACATAATATACAATGACATCATATTTATCATCATCATCACCACCACCACCATCATCATTATCGATACCACGAATCTCTACTCTGTCTGAGGCCCGTGGAGATCATATTCCACCAGTACAAAACCTGGGAACTTTTTGAAGTTTTGACAGGGAACCTTATAAAATCGAAAAATGACACAGGGAATATATTAGTTATTATCTGTTTCTTAATAATCACACCGACCAATCGTTTCTGCGCTGTGGCGGGCGTATGTCCGCTGTGCTGGAGTGTACGGGTGCTGTGGTGGTCAAATCGAAAAAATTTCGAGCGACCGAGACGCAAACAGTCACTAATATCTACATGGACAGGTATTTATCATATTTATTACAATAAACGGTCCACAGCCCTGTATGGTGATATTAGTGCCAACAGTTGCACGCTTCTTCGTCCCTCCCTTAGTTTCTATGTCTGAGAAAAACGCTACACAAACTGCCTGGGTATGGTTTCTGAACATTGTCTCCCACTCAAAACAGTCAGATTTAACACAATGATAACACGTTAACACCCTAGTGATGAGCCTCATGTGAGCTACAATAATTCATGAACGTATCCATATGGCCAACTGTCATAAGAGCCACTAGTAGTTGAGAAAACAGCGATCTAAGGGGACCACTAGTCACACAAAAATGCATAAAAGTGCACACGCCGCTGTGAAGTAGATAACAATGCTGTGGAAAACCCAGTTATACAATTATAAATGAGACCATATGGAATTCTTGTGTTGTTTAAGTGCTGATGCAATTTTCTGCTAGCTTGTTTACATTGTGGTGCCTAAGTGAGAGAGGCGTGACAATTTCTAAGCGATTCTACATGTGTATGCATAACATTGCCATTCCAATCACAACCTGCATATCCCCATATATTGTCCTTATATTTACTGTATCATGACTATATCGAGGCTGTGTGAAGTGGCAAGTGACTGCTCAGGAGATTGCGTATTAATATACATGGGTACCCACCCTCTTCTATATATAAATTGTTTAGTACTGGAAATTCGCATGCTGTGATTTTGTCCACTTTGTTCTGATAATTCAAAAATATTTATCTGCACATTTTTTGTATTCAGGAAGAGAAAGCGAGGGTCTTTTTTGTGGCCTGCCAAAAAGGAGACGGATTGCCCAAACATCTGAGCAGATATATAGGCAGCATGCTGCTCAATCGATTGGTGTCAACGAACAAACACCACAGTCATCGAAACAAGACTCTGAGAAATTGACACAAGCTGCACGAAATCGTTATTATATGTGTCACACAGAATTCGCACCAGGAAAGAGTTGTTCCGACAGAAATTCCAGCAAACAATGTTCTTGAAGATATGAAGACTTTCTTCAGACTCGTCGACGATCATAAGTTTCCGTTTCCGTTTCATTCAGTCTTTTCATTGAGACTATAAGATGGTATTCGCTGGACACCACAACGCAGATGACTGAGATGAGGTATTCTAATATGACCATGAAGTTCTGGAAAACTGGATATAGGCTTCTTGGGAATAAATTTATACACTGTACTTCTAATGAGTGGGTCAAAGAATTCCAATCAGCTTATAACGGGAGAAACTATTAGAGGAATATATAATCCAACTGAGTCAGATATTAACTTCTATTGATTCTTTACGGGCGTTCAACAAGGACAATTCCCACTCATCGTAAATCCGGGACTGATAGATCAATCTGTATCTTTCTGTGGTAATGCAGATAAGGACTTTATTCTGAGCATGGTGGGAAGAAGGTTGTTCCAGGTATTGATGACAAGTTCGGAGATAATGATTTGTTCGGCCTTGAAACCCACACAACTGCGTTGGCTGAGCGGCTGAGAATGGAGAAAGAACTAAGCACGATTAGTGACATCATAAATACCGTAAATGTTTTATCTTATCGAAAACCTCTTTAGGGAACTACGAGAGTGTAAAGACATACATCGAAGAGAGTGTCATTGGGCTTGGAGAGAGACATCGGGAAACCCGTGTCATTAAGGAGAAACAGCAAGCCATGCTTGAACGCTTGGAGGAAAGAGCCACACAGAGTGACATCGAGAATGCAAACACTTATATCATATATCAACCAAACCTTCGTTACTCTCCATGCTGCTGTAAAAAAAAAAGATGTGTTAGTCGCAACACAAGACTAATTAATGACTATGAAGTAATAGAAGTGAAATGTCCATATTCAGCAAAGGGCTGTCTAATTTCTCCAGAACACACTAAATATCTTGAATATGTAAATAACAATCTTAGCCTCAAGATCAATGACAATAAGTTACTATCAAGTCCAGGGTCAACTATTATGTACAGAGATGCATGAGTGTGATTTTGTAATTTACACATTTGTTGACTTTGAAATTATTAACATCCAAAGAGATGAACTTTTCATTAAGACCATGCTATGTAACTTGTGTTAGTTTTATGATGATTTTTTCAGAAAGGAATTCCTTAGGAATATTTCTATAAGAATTATGAGCAGCTTGAATGAAAATTTAGAAAACATTCTGATTCTGTATCATTAATTTATTATATGTATAAACATGTAGGTCCGAATCGGCATCTCCAGTTTAGACCTAGTTTAAACTACCAGTTTAAACTGGGTTTAGTAGTAAAACCAAGTTTTTCTCCACCGCTGGGACGACATAGATTTGGTCGATTGCGTTACCTGTGGGCCACACTTGTCCAATTGCAAGAATAGGAGGCGTGGTCTGTCTGTTTATTATCGCTAAGCTTGTCAATTCATTGTCCGGTCAAGCGACCTGTTGTCGCTATATAATCTCCTAATCAGGGGAATAACCCGTGCGCTTTGAGAAATCACGACGAATGCACGGTCTGTTGTATAACGGTTAGATATTATCTAATATCATGGACGAACGTGACTTTTGGAACTCCAAAATATCTCTTGAGGGCATAGGTGGGGCCCCGCCACAAATACCCCATAGAAACACCATCACCCCGGGGGACCATACCATCCGGACGGGTGAAAATGGGGTATGGACCATTTTTGAGAACGGGAAGGATTTCGGCGAATTTGACGGCATGAAAGATTGGCTCGCCTATAATACCCGATAGAAACATCACCCCTCACCCCGGGATAACAGGGGTATGGACGGTAAGGATTTAGGCTAATTAATTTGGCAGCAGGAGTGGGTGGCACGATCAAAATACACCATAGAACCACCCCTACCCACCCCTCACCGGGGGGAGGGGTCCCACCAGAGGAGGTGGAAATTGGGTACGCCCAAATACCGAATATAAACACCCCAACCCTCACCCCCGGGGAAGGGTACCTCAAATAACGCATATAAACACCCTACCCCTCACATCCGGGCGGGGTGGGGTGTGTCGCCACCCTCGGGTGAAGATGGGATATGAACCATGTTCGAGAACGGTAAGGATTTCGGCCAATTTGACGACAGGGGTGTGTGGCCCGCTCCAAATATCCCATATAGACACCATACCCTCATCCCTGGAGGGTACCACCCTGCTGGGGTGAAAATGGGGTATGGAGCAATTTATTCATTATTCGCAAAAACATGCCCCTGTTGGTTAATATTACGGCATGTGTAGGTGGCACGCCCCAAATACCCCATATAATGGGGTATGGACCGTTATCGAGAACGGTAGGGATTTCGGCCAATATGACGTCATTGTTGGGCGGCCCGCCCTCAAATATAGTCATAGAAACACCCCACCCTTACCGTGGGTGGTTCTACCCGAGCGGGTGAAAATGGGGTCCGGGGTGGGGGTGGGGTGTTTCTATGGGGCGCATTTGGGATGTGCCACCCACCGTTCTCGAAAATGGTCCATACCCCATTTCACCCGCTCGGGGTGGTACTTCCGGGTGAGGGTGTTTCTAGGGGGTAGTTGGAGCGGGCTACGCACACTGCTGACGTCAAATTGACCGAAATCCTTACCGTTCTCGAAAATGGTCCATACCCCATTTTCACCTCCTGTGTGGTTCCCCCAGCGTTCAGGGGTGGGCTGTTTCTATGGGACATTTGAGCGGGCCAACCATCCATGCCGTCAATTGGCCGAAATCCTTACAAGTTTCGAAAATGGTCCACATCCCACGTTCACCCCCTCGGGTGGTACCCCCCCCCCCCCCGGATGTGAGGGGTGGGGTGTTTCTATGGGTTATTTGGGGCGAGCCACCCACCCATACTATCAAATTGGCCGAAATCCTTACAGTTCTCCAAAATAGTCCATACTCCACCCCCTCAGGGTGGCCGTTACCCTCCCCCGGGTGAAGGCTGGGGTGTCTCTGATGGGTATTTGGGCGGGCCACCAACCCATGCGTCAAATTGACCGAAAGAGACCTTTTTTGTGAATAAGGAATCAGTTTCAAAAGTTATGTTCGTGGCTAACGTGTCAATCTGATCAGTCCGATCCCGCCATGCTCTCAGCCGCCAAATCGACATCCGAACGAGCGAATTGCAAACAGACATATATAGCAAGAAATCGTCCATCACACTGGCACATATTTTGTTAGAATTTATCTCATAAGTACCGACATCGCCTCCCCGAATTCCACTAAGACTCTATTGTATCTACATTGAGTGACAAACGCCCGCGCATAAACGCCTCCCCCAATTCAAAATAAACACTCCCATATTCACGAAGAAACAACATGAATATTGGGCGAAAAATATCGGCCGAATAATTAAACCCAAAAAACTAGGTTTTAGTCAAACCTGGGGTAGGGTGGTTTAACTTTGAATTTTTTTCAAAGTATATTTAAAGGTGTATGTTCGAGGCGAGACGTATGGTACGTATAAATCATATATACATAAGCTTATACTGATGATTATATAGCCAATTCACCACAAACAATTAGTAATATTACCATAACTTTATCACGTTAATAAAACCTAGTTTCAACTTAAACTGAGTTTATCACAAAACTTGGTTTAAGTACGCTAAAACCCAGTTTTACTCCCATAAACCTGGTTTAACTACTGTAAAACCAAGTTTAAACCCTACTTAAACCTAGTTTAAACTGGAGTTAAACCTGGTCTAGAATAAAACCTAGTCTAAACCAGAGATGCCGATTCGGACCGTAATGTTATTAAAATTAAAATAATGTTATGAAAACTTTATTTTGTTTTCTCTTGGCGGGATTTCCAACAAATTTGCTATTAACATATTTTTACTAGAACATTCTCATCCCTGCATGCATGTCTGATGTACACCTCACACTATTTTAGCATCACTATGTATACCATTGTATATATGAGGAATGCACGTGGGATGAAAGGGTGATAGTGTGACATGTTACATGTATATGCCAATGGACTATCCAGTTTGTCACAAAATGGTTTAATTTTGGTCCATATGATTCAAGCACTGTGTGGCACAATACACTTGCGGACATTACACAGCATGAAACAAACAAATATTATTTCCGAGTCAAAATGAGCTTAAGTGCCATTGAGAGGTATGGAACATAGAATCTTGCCCTGTCATTCTTTCCGGCAGCTTCACTTGATGTTTTCTTAAACAAGGTCCAACGAAATAAAGACGGTACTGCGTCGGACTGCAGGATTCCCTGATCCTTGATTGTTATTTAAAATGATTGGAAAATAGTGAACTCATAATAACAGTATACACATTACGGTATATATTACTTACAAGAATCATGTTTGCCCATGTAGCCATCCTCGGTGAAGTGTGCTGCACAAACGACACTAAAACTGCTGGGTTCCCACTGTCGATTTCGGCCATCGATTCGTCGGTACCCATATATATTAATACGCAATCTTCTGAGCAGTCACTTGCCACTTCACACAGCATCGATATAGTCATGATACAGTAAGGACACTATATGGGGATATGTAGGTTGTGATTGGAACGGCAATGTTAAGCATACACATGTAGAATCGCTTAGAAATTGTCACGCCTCTCTCACTTAGGCACCACAATGTAAACAGAAAATTGCATCAGCACTGAAACAACACAAGAATTCCATATGGTCTCATCTAATTGTATAACTGGATTTCCACAGCATTGTTGTCATCTACATCACAGCGGCGTTTGCACTTTTGTGCATTTTTGTGTGACTAGACAGTGGTCCCCTCAGAATATCTCCATGAATGGAGGAAATAAAGAATATATATATATATTGTAGCTCACATGAGGCTCATCAGTAGGGTGCTAACTGTTAACGTGTTATCATTGTGTTAAATCTGTTTTCAGTGGGAGACAATGTTCAGAAACCATACCCATGCATTTTGTGTAGCGTTTTTCTTAGACATAGAAACTAAGGGAGGGGCGAAGAGCATGCATCTGTTGGCACTAATATCACCATACAGGGCCGTGGACCGTTTATTGTAATAAATATGATAATTACCTGTCCATGTAGATATTAGTGACTGTTTGCGTCTCGGTCGCTCGAACCAATCTCGTTTGACCGCCTCAGCACCCGTACACTCCAGCTCAGCGGACATACACCCACCACAGCGCATAAACAATTGGTCGGTGTGATAATGTACTTCACTGTAGACGAAGGTCCCAACTAAAAATTTCACGATTTAAGTGACTTTGTGAGCGATTTTCTTTGTGTTTCTTACAATTATGGAATTTTTCTTTAATTGAATGTTTATTGCGATATCGGCTCACAAAAGTAACATAAAAGCATGCAATATTGAGTTGGGACCTTCATATATAGTGACGTACACTATTAAGGAACAGATATTCATTAATAAATATATTCCCCGTGTTACTTTTTTCGACTTTATAAGGTTCCCTGTCAAAACTTCAAAAAGTTCCAAGGTTTTAACTGGTGGAATATGATCTCTACGGGCGTTAGCCAGAGTAGATATTCATGGCATCATCTACGTTGTCGTTAGCACCATATCGTCGTCAACATTGTCATAATAATTGTCCACGTCCCATTATCGTTACCATTAACGCTGTCGTCAGCATCATTTCATCATAATTGTCGTAGTCCCAGCCTGTTCATCATTATCATCGTTATCATCATTATCATCGTTATCATCAAAATCATCGTTATCATCATTATCATCATCGTCATCGTCGTCATCATAATCATTATCATCACCATTGTGATCATCGCAGTAATCGTTCTTGTCGTCGTCATCATCATTATCATCATCATCGTCGTCATCATCATGCTCAGGCGCCGCACACCTACAGCCAGTATTGACATCGCTTGACCGCATATAATGGAATTATGGGCCATGCAGCTTACCGTCTGTGTCACCTGGAGCGACAAAAAATATAGGTGTTTGTGTCTTGACCCAGATATAGGACAACTCACCATCAGCCAATATAAATCCTGGAAGAATTAACACCGAAAGCACACATATAATGAACTTCATTCCGAAATCGAGAATTGGAATGGCCCGTACGCCTGTATGGTATCTGGATCCGAGTCTTGATAAGTAACGCCCTGGTGTTCACGGAATACCACCAACTTCTACTTCAAATCCCGAAACTCGTCCAATCATATGACTTATAAGTATATGACCGATATTTCCAGAACATATGGACTCAGTTGTTTGCGTGAGATGCAAGCGTCACTATGAGTGTAGATGCCCCGGTTGAAAATAGAACAACTAACAGTTTATCTGACAATGTCGAACGGTTGGTACAAATGACGACTGATGAATGTCGGTGCGTGAAGAGTCATAGAAAAGAACGTCATAGCATCCTTGAAAGTTTACTGGTGTGAAGATTTCTTAATCACAATCGACAGTAGTGCATACCGATGAGGTTTGTTTGTTTTTTTTAATGGTCCGTGTTCATGTGGCAGAGCGAAGTCCCAATTCTTCGACAATGGAACGCTGGTAATATCGAATATATTTTAACAAATGCGCAGCTATCGTGTGTTGATATTACTTGGTATGTGTTTGATTCTTGTTTTGTCATGTTATTTCGGCTGTAAGACATTATGTGTCTTTTAGTTCAAATATTTGATTTGATATCGTGATTGCTGATTATGTGTAAGGTCCCGTGCTTCATGACTGCACAAACTCGATCGTCCGGCAGCGTATTCTTTCTTTATATCATCTTCGACGTTCTAAAGTATTGTATAAATTTGTCCTCATCTGAATAGAGTTCACGGTATAAATGATTAAATACACCATGTAAATATCTCTTATTAATTGGGTGTACCGAAAACCTTCTATTTCTCTTTTTTCGTTGTCGATACAAATATTCCAGCGCTATTATAACAAGTGTGTCATCAGACACTGTCAAGAGGCCAACCCAAATCAGTTGACGTGCAACATTCTCCTATTTATATAAACGTCATAAAATCATTTATTTGTTTTTTGTTTGTTTATAAGGGCAAGTATAGGTCTATCATGAATTTCTAACGGGTCTACTCCGGCACTCTACTGGATCAAATTATCGGACCCTAGCTCTCCGTCAGAGGCGGAGTGTTTTGGATACTGGTCGGTAGAACATGCTATCTAGAAAGTTATTATTTTTTTTTAAATAAACTAAAATCACTTGACCCACATCTCTACTATATAACCCTAATGATGCTATAGCCATGTTTGACTAAGCCCTACTTTGACACCGGTGCGAGGTGCCTCGTCGTGACAGCCACAACACGATCTGCGTGTATCTCAAAGCTTCATTTTCCAACTGATGCACAGCAGTTGATCAATACGGCATGGTTCTTAGAGACTATATTTTGGAAAAGGAAATAACATAATATGTAATGTGGATTTAATTGTTATCACAAGTCTGCATAGTGCTTACATGCATCTGATAATCCATATATATCCTATTTTCTTGAGTAGAATGAAAACACATAATTATGAACAAAGCAGAAGATACATTTAGTTCCATGCACGCGAATTCGGTCAGTGGGGAAAGTTACACGATGACGTTGTTTGTCGACTGTCGTTGAAATCGACACGATGACATGTTATGAATGAAATTAACATTGTGAAATGGATTCGCTTCTCCATCTAGCCTGAGTATCTCAAGCGGGGAGCTCCCACCAGCCCGCCAAGTCGTATAATGGTGGGTTTCAGTTCCACTATCGACAACTATAATTACCCCACGAAATATAAACCTTATGCATGTGAATCTTATTTGATGGGAATTTATAAAATGATTTTGATAAGAATTGTTTTAAACGCTACATATAGCATCATGTAAGTGGTTTAGCGTTGGTTCGTTAATTACGCTAGCGTATGACCATATTATAAGAGAATGCATTGACCTAACAATATTTACCTTGGCTTTGTAAGCCAATGCATTCTTCTATATATGCGAGGCTCCCTATGGGCGACTCGCATATATAAGAAAATGCTCTGGCACATGGTCTTGAATACTGCACAATGCATCGCAGTTCCCGTTATGCAAGGGTAAAGACAGCAATCCCTGTCAACACTCAAACATAACAAGCTGTCAAATTATGTATTTGGGCGGTTAGACCAATTTGTTAGGTATTGGCCAAATATCACGTTGCAAACAAACGAAGCTTACCTCGTGTATTCAATGAATATATGAGTTTTCAAAGACCGTTCAATTCATCATATCCAGGACAGTTGCGGATGGTCAACGGTAGAGCATTCCAACGAGTCGGCCCGGCTATGGAAAACGGCATGTCACCGAAACTACTATCAACCTTTGGCGCTATGAGCATT
This sequence comes from Siphonodentalium dalli, assembly GCA_032622095.1. Taxonomy (NCBI): domain Eukaryota; kingdom Metazoa; phylum Mollusca; class Scaphopoda; order Gadilida; family Siphonodentaliidae; genus Siphonodentalium; species Siphonodentalium dalli. The sequence continues at coordinate 215,208,627 of CP136063.1, forward strand.
AAGTCCTCGGATCTGAAATGCTGCATTGGTGGTACATATATATGTACATATCTTATCATTGTGTTATTGTTGTACACAGTTATTTGATTACTTGTTAGTCATTTCGCCATGATTGCGAGCATCTAAAACTTAATCCGCTCCGAAACAGGAAGCCAATGTGGCATGACAATGTCGGTGTAATGTGATCTTTACATGGTTTCTTACACACAACTCTGCATGGTCGCGGTGTTTTGTATTCGATGCAGTCTCGACATTAGTTTTTGGTTGACACCATACCTCAAAGAATTGCCGTAGTCAAACCGCTAGTGATGAAAGCATGCACTGATGCTTATGTGGCAGATCTGGTCAGGTACCGCCGTATTCGACGGATAGTACGCCTATGATAATCAGAGTTTGGCCATTGTAAGATTATTATCGAGGTGAGCACCAAAGTTTCTTGTTGAAATTTGGTGTTATTTCACACCCATTTACGAGAACAGAACGTACGTCTAGTCTACCATGGAACGTGGAGTCGTGATGAACATCAATTTAGCTTTGAGTTTAAGAAAGTTAGAAGTCATCCACTGCTTAATATCGTTAACACATCCTTGATTGAAGTCGTTCAACTTCTACCGATTGACTCTGAAGATCAGCGCGACCGAGGATAAATACAACTGAATGTCGTCGCCATAACACTGGTAGCTATTCCGTTCTTCTTGATAACATCGAACAGTGGCGTCGTGTACAAATTGAATAAAATGGGAACAAACACCTGAGGAACACCATACTTCAACGAAAAAACACCCGACGAAGAATCACCGATTTTCACATACTGGGTTCTGTTAACAAGGAATGAACAAAATCACCGCAGCGCTGTACCACTAACCTGCAATTTCAGACAACCGACCGAGTAGCGTATTATGATCTATCGTATCGAAGGCAGCCGATAGATCAAACAGAATCAAATGTCGACTCTCCGCGATCCCACGCACTTAACATATCATATTTGACGCAGAGGAGAGCCGTTTCTGTACCATGTCCTGCTCGGTATGCAGACTGGAAGAGTCGCGGCCTTATTTGATCCATCCAGCCCCGTTCCGTTTTTTAGTGCTACAGGTCAAAGTTCTGGAGTAGCATTCCATACATGGAGCTTTTGAATATTCATGAATTCCATAAATGGAATGCTACTCCAGAACTTTGACCTGTAGCACTAAAAACACAGGACTGGGTGGTCCAATATTGCCACGACTCAGTGACAATTAAGGCGTATTGATAGTTATGGAAACTGTCATGCTGTATATAACACATACAGTGTACTACAGCAATAATGAACACGAAATGCATATATTGTAGGCTAAATGTCAATTGCGTCAATCGTACCAGTATTTGCGAAATATGTCAGTAACTAATATAAACTTTAGGACTTGTGCAAATATTTCATTGGATATTTTCATTCATAGATAAGTCGTGAGAACCATTGCAGATTTCAATCTCGTTTTCGAATTGAGTACAGTAACGTAAACATTGAGCTACGTTTCGATCTCCCCGGGGCCCACATTCGCAGTATGGATTCCCTCTATTGACTCTAACGTGATTCTTGTACCAGTCTTGTAAATGCAAATTCAAAATACCCCTGTAGTTCAGCTGCTCCGGCGAAAAGAACATTTACTATTTTGATCTAGAGCCCATTTATAGTCAATTAAGTGGGCTGCTTTCTATCAGATCCAAGTGCAATCGTTTTGGTTTTCGACGCATTAGTTACAGCCAGCTGTGGGGTGTTTTTTGACAGGTGTTGTATACTACATATTGCAACTGCACGTAATACACATTCACTACTCTGTATTATTATTCTATGTTGACAGGTATGTCAAAGCACCTGTTCGAAATTTTTAATTCGTTTTGTCGGGACTAAACTGACTCGAGATTCCTAAGTGCATGATTCCTGCAGCGTGTGTTTAGTCAATTACATGGTTTGTGTCTCTGCATGCGTGGAGTTAATTACATGGTTTGTGTCTCTGCATGCGTGGAGTTAATACATGGTTTGTGTCTCTGCATGCGTGGAGTCAATTACATGGTTTGTGTCTCTGCATGCGTGGAGTTAATTACATGGTTTGTGTCTCTGCATGCGTGGAGTTAATTACATGGTTTGTGTCTCTGCATGCGTGGAGTTTATTAGTCGAGTTTTTTTTCCAAAACTCGACTTATAGTTTGATGAGGGACGGTGGGCGGGCGGGCGGCGGACGGGTGGGCGGGCGGCGTGTTTTGCTTATAACTCAACCGTTTATTGACGGATTAAAATTTTTTTTGGTGTGTGAGTACATATCCATGCACGTAAGCTGCAGACAAAAAAATCGGGTTCGTCCGCACATTTATTACAGAGTTATGGCCCTTTGAATTTTCAGCTCGTTAGCGCGATAACTTCAACAAACGTTATACAATTTGATTGAAATTTGGTATATAGGTGTTTCCCAAGAATATCTCGGATGAGTTCGAAAACCAGCCTGGGCCGATAAAATTTGATAGAGTTATGGCCCTTAATTAGTCATTTTTTACGAATTTTCAGCTCGTTAGCGCGATAACTTCAACAAACGTTATCCGATTTGATTGAAATTTGGTATATAGGTGTCTCCCAAGAATATCTCGGACGAGTTCGAAAACCGGCCTGGTCCGATAAAATTTGATAGAGTTATAGCCCTTAATTTGTCATTTTTCGTGAATTTTTAGCTCGTTAGCGCGATAACTTCAACAAACGTCCTCCGATTTGTTTAAAATTTGGAATAGACATACTTGCCAAGCATATTTCAGACGAGTTCGAAAATCAGCCTGGCCCGATAAAATTTGATGGAGTTATGGCCCTTAATTAGTCATTTTTCGATTTTACCTATTAATTAGTCTACCGATACTGATGCACACCAATTGGCGGTAGCCACCGGCAGTAAGCCACCGAAAACGAGACACAGCATCTCTGATGCCACCTCTTGTTACATGGTTTGTGTCTCTGCCTGCGTGGAGTTAATTACATGGTTTGTGTATCTGCATGCGTGGAGTTAATTACATGGTTTGTGTCTCTGCCTGCGTGGAGTTAATTACATGGTTTGTGTCTCTACATGCGTGGAGTCAATTGCATGGTTTGTGTCTCTGCATGCGTGGAGTCAATTACATGGTTTGTGTCTCTGCATGCGTGGAGTTAATTACATGGTTTGTGTCTCTGCATGCGTGGAGTCAATTACATGGTTTGTGTCTCTGCATGCGTGGAGTGAATTAGATGGTTTGTGTCTCTGCCTGCGTGGAGTTAATTACATGGTTTGTGTCTCTGCATGCGTGGAGTCAATTACATGGTTTGTGTCTCTGCATGCGTGGAGTTAATTACATGGTTTGTGTCTCTGTCTGCGTGGAGTTAATTACATGGTTTGTGTCGCTGCATGCGTGGAGTTAATTACATGGTTTGTGTCTCTGCATGCGTGGAGTTAATTACATGGTTTGTGTCTCTGCCTGCGTGGAGTTAATTACATGGTTTGTGTCTCTGCATGCGTGGAGTTAATTAAATGGTTTGTGTCTCTGCCTGCGTGGAGTTAATTACATGGTTTGTGTCTCTGCATGCGTGGAGTTAATTACATGGTTTGTGTCTCTGCCTGCGTGGAGTTAATTACATGGTTTGTCTGATAGCTGAAAGGCTTATGGCATGTTAATTTTAATCCCTAAAATATGTTTTAAAGCATTAATGGTTCAGTGGTCAGCAAATTCCACGCGGCCAGTTTTTGGTACTGCTGTTTTGTGACTGGTCTATAACATGCAGTACCATACGTCAATACTGAAATCTCTATATAAACCGTCGCTTCAGACGTTCGGGCAGATACTACCTGGAACTCATGCAGTGGATGAGCTAGAAATTTATTGCATGAGTTATTGTACTTATGAGTGAAAAGGGTTATGTGCGTTTTACGAACATCTATTAAATGGTTGAGACGCGTTTTATGTTCAAAATCGGGACACAATCGATATCTATTTTCCTTGTAAATTTCAGTTATAAATAAGAGTTTGTAACGACAACTGCGTTTTAATGTGCGTGTGAATTTTCACAGTTCATGTACTAGTTTATCCCGTCAGACAAACGTGTATATATGTTTCAATCAAATTTAAAATCAAAACGCTTTTGGGTTAGAATTTCAACTTAGATACTTAATTGGTGGCGTAGATTTCCGGCCCTGTATACTTGATGCTCCTGCCAGGGGTATTTATACGAGTTATATGATAAGTCTTTTTATCAGTCTTCCGTGTATCTATGCCGGGTGTATTTATACGAGTTATATGATAAGTCCATATATCAGTGTTCCGTGTATCTATGCCAGGTGTATATTTATACGAGTTATATGATAAGTCCATATATCAGTGTTCCGTGTATCTATGCCAGGTGTATATTTATACGAGTTAAATAATAAGTCCATACATGTATATCAGTGTTCCGTGTATCTATCAAACGATATTGATTCCAGGAACCTAACAAACATTATTACTTGGTTGAAATTTAACCTTGAAGATTGCTATGTAATTTCTAGCCATAATGATTTATTGGAACTTCTGCGTATGGAAACGGTAATAGTAACTTGGGGGTGTTTAGTATCGTGTATCGTTGCTAAGAATTACATGATAACGCAGTCAGAAAATTGAAATGACAGATGCCCGTCTGTGTAGACATGCGCTGAAAATGATACTGATTAGATTCGTCAAGTCCAATTTAAACTGTCGAGTTTAAACCTACATCGATGGTCCAGTCAAACCGGGTCTATAGTGAGCGTTTATTGCCGTTCAGTAGCTATCTAATTGACAACTTTATTCGATGATAATAGCAAGCTGTCAAAGACCCATTTCCCAGGCGAACCACAAGCTGGTCTGTAGAATGGTTATTGTTACGCCCTCGTTAATGCCAACAAATGCACGCCTATAACAACTCTTGGGCGAGAATGAATCAATTGTGACATGATAATACCCAAGCCGCCACACTCACTTTCGACATGCCGTAAATCGAGATTATTTACAACTTCACCCATTGAAAGGCACGGCCGGCCTTCGGGCTAGGTATGCTGTTGGTCATAAACAGAAAGAATACTAAAATATAGTCAGATTTTTTTCTTATTCCAATCGTAAATATCGCGTATAGTTTTATGTTTTATGGACGCTTTGTTATGTAAACAAAAGACAAAATTGTTACAGAACCTGGATTTTGTTTACATAACACAGCGTACAAACTTGACAACGACATACTACTGATTTACGCGATATTTATTATTGGTATAATATGTCTATAATTTAATATTCGTTGCTTCTGTCCGTTGTAAACGGGCGTGATGATTTTTAACATAATATCCACCGCGAAAGCCATCCGTGCCTTTGAACTGCCTCTCATAACATCATCATTACTATTATTATTATTATTATATTTCCATTCCTTCCCGTCTGACCCCCCTCTATACTTAATGAAGAGTGGGCGAAAAAAAAAGGGAGCAAACTTAACAAAAGCCCTTGGGATTGTTGTTTAATCCCTTTTCCAATCCATCAATCATTTATCCTATTCTATTTTTATTGTCAACACTTTGTCAAATGTATATATGTTATTATGATTGGAATAAAATATGTTTACACTAACAATTGTAAACCGCAATCCAGAAAATACGGATTCCTGCTCGTCCGTCTTTGCTCGACCGCCGAATGACATGGTTTAGTTACCGGTTTGAGGTTATAGAACAAAACAGAAATGATCGCAAAATTAAAACAATTTACACTTTACAGATGTGAGCCCTTCTCGCTTATACATTTACAATCAAAATATGCTCGTTATCTTCAAATGGTCGATTGTCGCTGTCGATAGAACTCAGAGGTCTGTATTATTGGCCCGTACGATTGTTTAGCTCGACGAAATAGTGATATGTATTGTTTGTTCTCGAAACTGCGCTTGGGCTAGGCCACACTGTGTTACGTTGATCGTAAATTTTGATTGTACGCATTTTTGTTGTTGCTCGATTGATGAGTCGTATAAAATATTATACTCTCCTTCACTCTATATTTGATAAGTGTTTCCAGATTAACCACGGATAATAGAATGAATATGAATGGTTGTGCTCTTTTAGTATCTGTTTTATGTCCGTCGTCTACTTTTAATACCGGGACACCCCTCCAAATAAATAATTGACCATTCCAACGTATACTTGTATAACTGAATGGGAGAATCCATTCAGTATGAAAGGGTTAATCTAGAAACACGTATCAAATAGTAGGTAATGATGTTGTGGAAGGACCCGTGCACGTGAATGACACCGACGCGCGAAGGTGTTGTGATTTCCATGTTTTTTTTCTCAACATCAATACCGTTGAACGAAATAAGTAATATATCACTTAAACCCCATATTATACCATTAAAAGCCATTACATTTTTCTTATCTTTCACTAGTTATGAATAGGCGCGTATTTCCCGGGATCACTTGGCGTCGGACCAACAAAAATGACCATGCGTCTGTACATTGATTCAGGTGGATTAATTCATTAATACTATTTTCGAAAAGCAGCTCATAACACCAACACCAGACAATGCAAATTGATTGCTTTGTTCATTAAAGTTAAAATTATTGTCCAACGTCGTTGCACTAACGAAAATAGACACAAAATCGAAGAGGCAACAATGTTTTCCGTCGCCAGACAAAGCGCGCAATATCGTCGTATACGGTTGTGAGGCATCTCAGCCATGCAACGCTGTAAATGTATGCATTTTGCACGCAATTTGCAGCTTCTTTTAAGGATTTTGATTTGTTAAAAAGGCATAAAGCTCTAGTTTGTTCATGTGATATAAAAGATATTCAACTCACTGTGTTGGTATATAAGATTTTATGAAACTCCAAGACTCGTTCTGAATCAAATTTATCAAACTCGTTTCATAAATTTTTATATCCCAACATAACTCTTCAGAGATCCTCTATAACTTACCCACCGTTGGAGTGAAACAATACATCATTGAACTTTTTCTCAGTTGCATATTGGAATAAACTGACTATCGTACGTCAGCACGCTAGTGATATATCACGGATATTGTCTGATTACTCCGATTTTCTATTAAACAACATGTCATGCAATAACAATGAAAATGAAACGCACAGATCTGAGGGTAAGTTACTTCTGATTACATAAAAATCATGATCTTACATCTCCCCATCCACAGTTACCACAGGTACTGTTTCTGGTATCCAACATCCAACTGTATACCCCAATAAATAAATCATTTAAAACGCCCAACTCATTGCACATTCAGTACTTAACACATAATGCAAAGCAACATCCACAGTTGGGAAAACTATTTTACTGTCTGGTACTAAATCTGAAAACATACGGCCGAATTCTGGTCGCTGGTCTGGACCAGGTTTCGCGTAAACTATAGTCTAGACCAGGCCCAAACCAAGGTGATCGCGATGTGTTACCATGCTTAGGAGCGAGTAAGCTGGGATTATTGGTCCGCAATGGTCCGTATTCTCGTCTTATTGAAACTCAGGTTTACGTAAACCAAGGTTTGCCTTCTTATATATTTTTATCATTCAAGCCTGCATGTGTCGGTCTGTTCATTATTCGAACCATGTGGTAACGTACAAGTTCTGGTAACAGAAACATATGTATTTTTTGGAAGCATTTATCTTTATGTTAACCAAATAGGAATTGTGTTTTATTGATATGCCGTGTAGAGGAAAGATTATAATTATATATGAACTGGACAAAATTTAATATAATCGATAATTATGTGTGTTATAGGTAATAGTCTACAACTGAGACCTAGTACCCCCCCCCCCCCCCCCCCCCGGTCTGAGATTTTTGTATACAAACCGAGACTTGAACCTGAGACGAGAATACCTATTTCTGGTTTCAAAGTAATGACACAAATTGGTAATTTGATTGTAATTAATGCGTGCGTTTATCAGGCTTTACAGTGGAGTTTTATTTATAACATTCTTGCCTTGTTTGAAAGCATATTACCGTTTGATGGATTAAGTCAGATTTTCGTGCTATTATTTCTATACGCACAATATGCTATCGATGGGTGTGGTAACGTGGTTGATACGGATTTATTCCACACCCATTGACGCGAGCACATGTATTCAACGGAATCCCAACCATTGAATACGTATTAGTGTATATATACCTCTAGTTGAATACAAGCCGGAACTATTCTTGTTGACGTCGTCGCCAAGAAAGATGACGTACATTACGTCGATTACCCGCGTCCGGTGATCCCTCCATAATTACTGGTTATTTGTCAGAGTTGAATCACAATAAAGGTAGATATAGTAACAATGGAGGTGACATTCAAGGATTGAACTTATCTGACCGAACGGTGTAGAATAAATACATAACACAACGCGCATCTTAATCGACAATCTTTTATCGAATGAGTTGCTGATGGCGCAAAGTTATATTTCGCTCTCGCTACGCTCTCGCGAAATATATCCTTGCGCCATCAGCAACTCATTCGATAAAAGATTGTCGATTAAGATGCGCGTTGTGTTCTGTCTATAAATAGGGAATGATATAGTAGTTTTGCAATCGGAACGTAATCCGCATTGGATTCGGGTGTCTTTCGTTCCGTGTTTCTGAAATGATTGAGGTCGGAGCTAGTTTTGAAAGTATACTAATTCATCATTTGAGAATAAATTATTGCTGGACTGGATATACAATATAACAGCAAAAACTCTCAAAATTATATTAAGAAAAAACGAAAAATTGTGGTTCAAAATAAGGAAATGTCCGATTAAATTGAATTAAATTAAATTAAATGGGACCCCTGCTCTTGATTAATGATCTATTTGGTCCAGTTTCTTAAGCCTTGACATTTCAAATTGGTTTATCTGTCATAATTGATCTTTAAACATGGATTTGGAAAAAAATTACATGGCAATGTTAATATCTGCTATCGGGAGTGTGATAAAATGCACCCATCTGGATTTTTTTTCCGATACCCCCCCCCCCCCCCTTTTTTGACCATTACATTTTCTGGAAAATAATTTTCAATAACTTCAACCACGGCGATAGTTAGAATCTTTCTCAATTTTCAACTTATTGCAAATTCCGCGAAATTACATTGCACCTGTCATCCCCTCACCCCAATGAATTGAAAAGTTCCAACACCTCACTATTTACAGTTGTTGGAAATTCCCACCTGCATGATATCCCCTATATTAATGGTTCGAAATGTTTTCAAGAGCTGAATGTAATTTCTGTGTAATATTTTGACTCAATGTTGAACAATATATAGTTTGTTCTTGGTCTGAACAAACAATATTTTACACTATACATTGATTGTAAAGGACGCCGGTGGTCCCGTCGGTAGAATGCTCGGGGCATTATGCCGCCATTTGCCGTCTATAGCGCTGACGCTCTTTATTTCTGTTCTTCAGAAAATATCAAATTAAATGCTCTCTATGGAAATTTGCACACATATTATTGGACAATTAATGTTGAACGCTCTTTATTTCTGTTCTTCAGAAAATGATCAGCAAATGAATTAACATCATGGAAATTAGGACTTACCTCGTCATCAGTTGTGACACACCCCTTGGATGTGAGAGTTCGTCGCTGTGATCATACTGTGATCATAATTGTCACAACATTGTTTCAACTGCGTTGTTGTCCAAAACTATCGTCAAAACACTCTTTCATGTTTGATGTCTGCGATAAAGGATGTAGCACAAAGCATTTTATTAGCAGGGTGGGGAAATGTCCGGGTGGGGAAATGTCCGCTTTTGAAAGTGGATAAATGTCCGGTGGGGAAATGTCCGGTTACCACAATGAATCGTATAAAACATCAAAGGGACACCTATATATGGACTCTCCCATACCCCGTATTAAAGCTCGTGGGCTCATCCCCATACAACATTCATTCAATACATTTCAACTTTTGCCGGGTTCAGACATGACGATTTTCTATGTTCAGATATCCTCACAACAACAAATCGTGGGGTGAAGGAGAAGATCACTCGATCGTTTCGACCATCCCGGGCGCTTCGCGCCCACATACCACTCTCTCAACAGTTATATAATTATAACGCATTCAAGTTTATTCTGTCAACATTCTCACATCGCCGTCGTAACGATCACACATTCAACAATTAACATAAACGTTTCTATTGTTCATTATGGCCGAGGCTCACCCGGAAGTACTCGAAGAAAGCGAATCGAATATAGTTATGGAACCGTCGACGGTTAATACCCCTGAACAAGGAGCGACTTCAGGGACCACAACGTTCCGCAGAAAGAGGACACTAAAGTAATTATACCCTTTGAAGTATGCTGCGCCCGTGTATGGTTATTTGTATTCACTGCCAGAAGACAAGAGAGAGAGAGAGAGATATGTTTATTCCTCCAAATATGGAGACCATTATGGTACAATATATATATATACAAAAGTTACATGAAGACATATATACACATGCAATATAATTTAACTTGAGAAATTCATTGTGGGAATGATATACTGCAAGACAAGATGTTTAAGACATATATAGTGAAGTATCCGATATGATGTCTTCATCATAAAACTTAGTCAGAACACAGGATGAAAATAAACCTCACACATCGCTTGATAAGACGATATTCATCACAAATCAGTTCAATTTGCATTGGGATACACCCGCCTAGGCAAAACGCAAGGAATGTATCGCTATTCATGCTGTCAAGAAAGGTAAAAGTTTCAATTCCAAATATGTCAATCAGTGAATACCAAAATGTGTTCCGTACCATCTGTGGAAACTCAGATGTACATTCGAGATATCTATGAAACAAGAGATTTGAATATGTTTGGTTGCAGCGATTCCATTGAGCATCATTGTCATACGTGGTTTTGGTCAAAATATTGGCCATCTTGATACAAATTGGAAAATACTCAGGTTCTTCGAGAGAGAGCTGCCAAAGTTTCCACAGTGACTGGTTGTCGGGTTTTACCTTGCAGAGAAAAGATAGAGAATCGCCTCTCTGACCACGCTGACTCACTTCGCATGAGTATTGAGCAGAGAGACAATCTCTGACAATTTTCTTCCAAGTGGACTGGGTAGGGAAGAAACCCGTTTCCGTAAAAGATGGAAGATAATGGTATAAGTTGAATTTATGGAGAGTATCAGATATATCTTTTAGAAATCCTGTCATCGGGCGACCGTATATTCGATTACCGTGATAATTGAATAGGAATACATCGAGAGCTGCTCTGTGATTCCGTGGTAAGTTAATCAGTGTTCCAAGAAACAATAATTTTCTCCGCTGAATTTCGTACTCAATAGGGAGAAGTCCGAGTAGTGATAGGGATAATATTGTATTACTGCGTTTCGGAATGCGCTGTAAAAAAAAGATATCCATAAAAAATTTGATCCTCCAAAACGTGTTCGGACTTTATTGGGTTTCGTTAACCGAAATCCACCGTCATCAACCGTGTCATCTGCTCATTCTGCTGACAATGAATCTGGATCACACATCATCACAGTTCCAGTCCCAGAAGGCGAATTTGGTTCCGATTACTACAAAAAAGATTCATTGCGATACCTTCAGTGCAAGAGAAAATTGGCAGAAATGATATGTTCCGATATCCAACCAGTTTCTGTCGTCAATGATCCCGGGTTTCTTAGTTATTCGCACACTCTGTACTCAAAATTAATTGTTCCATTCAGGGATACAATGGACAGCGAAATAGACAAAACTGTGTGAGGTGAAAAAAAGCACATATTCATCAATGCTTTCAACAAAGTATCGAGTATTTCTGTATCACGTTTGACATATGGACATCAAGAGGCATGCATTCTTACATTAGTCTGACTGTACATTTTATTTCGAATGCATGTGAGCTGACCAGTGTTCGACTTGGCGCCCTTCCGTTCCCTGGTGAACATTCAGCTGAAAGCATGTCTGATAAACTCACCGACATGTTAGAGATGTGGGAGTTGCCGAAGGAAAATCTTGTTGCTATTACGTGTGACAACGTGAGTTCTAATATTAAATGCTGCCGAGATTGTTTGAAGATACCGATATGTCCATGTGTTGGACACGTTCTGAACTTGGCTAAACATGATGGATCAAATGTGCGTGGTGTTTCAGAGGCAGTTGCACGATGTAGGAAAATTGTGGAACATTTTCGGAAGAGCAAGGTTGAGTTAGATCGACTTGAAGAACTGCAAACAAAAGACAATTTGAAGAAACTGCAATTGATTCAAGATGTACAGACACGTTGGAACTCCACCTACATGATGTTGAGTCGTCTACTGGAACTCAAAGAACTACTTAATTGTGACAATTGTGGTGGAACGTTTGCCACACAAGAATGCACCGGACCCCTATTATTTACCTACTGAAACTGAATGGGGTGTCGTGGAGCAGCTTGCACCAGTACTACGGCCGTTTTTCGATGCAACGGTATGGATGAGTTCCTCATCGTATGCCACGATTTCTGCTGTCGGACCTACAATTGCTATGCTTGTGAAAACGCTGAGTGCTTCCTCAAGTGACCCTCCCACCATAAGAAATTTGAAGACTTGATAAAAGCCTTTTAGGCTTGTTGTCTAATCCCCGTTTTGAATATTATTATTACTTATGTCAATTTGTTTGTATGTATTACATGTTCTGTTCGAAATTAAATATTGTTTACACCAAGAAATTTGAAAGAACAGGCAAAGCTTAAAATGGACAAATACTTCGACAGAGATCAAGAGGAAACACAAGTGGATAAACGCACCTATCTAGATCCTCGCTTAAGAGCTTTCAACCACAAACTTGAAGTTAGAACCAGAATCGAAAAGGAAGTAACGAAAGACTTGGAGAATCTGATTAAACAAATTTGTACCGAAAAGGAAAAAAAGAGGGGATTGCCAACCGAGTGATCAATAAATTGGAGTGACAACGACCAGTGCAGAGAAGAGCTTCGGCAGATTGCTGGCATCAGTACTCGGAGCTAGCAGCACTGTCCAAACAGGAATCGATCACGCGCACATTGCTGTTACAGAAATTGTAAGATACAACGCCCTCCCATGTGCTGGAATAAACACAAATCCTCTATATAGATTGGTGGAAAATCCATCAAGAATCTCTTCCGAATCTATCCATTCTGGCTAGAAAGATGATGTGCGTTGTAGCCACAAGTGTTCCAAGTGAATGTCTATTCAGTACCACTGGGGACATTATTTCTGCTATCCGTAATAGACTGTTGCCAGACACTGTGACAAAACTATCGTTCCTTCGTGACAACATTGGACCCAGTCACCTTCCGCAATACAAGCGAATTCGAGCATCGTGCTTATGTACAAGATGCAAAGACCTGATTCAAAATGAAGGTTTTGGAAGAGTTTCAAGTGTTAATGTGTATGTCAAGTTGTCAACTAACTCAACTTCTGAAACTAAATCAGTCTTGGTATTAAAAAAGTTGAACATTCTGAAAACATTTTAAATTGGTTAGTATAAACCAAATGTTAATTTTTTTTAATTTGTTGGGAACAATACAAATGTTAAATTGTTGAACATTCTGAAAAAAGTTCAAATTTGTTAGAATAAACCATATGTTAATATGTCAATCATTCTGAAAACATTTTCAAATTTGTTACTGTAAACCAAATGTTAAAATGTTAAGCATTCTGAAAACATTTTCAAAATATAAAAATTGCTTGTTTCGTTCTAAATTGTTTTTAGTAACTACTATCCCACACTGGCCAACACTATGTAGCACCCTATCAATGCGACAAACATGCAACTGAATGAGTATGGAACTATTTGTCATAATTCAATTCAATTCAAATTGTTTATTCACATAAACCACAATCGTGGTACAAATGGTGAAAAAGAATTACACAAATAAATTAAATTAGCGGCGTCCCTAACAGTGTAACATGGCATCAACTAATCAATTTGGATGGATATCGAATCGAGTATTCAGTTATAATTATCGAAGAAACATGCAAACCACATTACATAGCACATACACAAGACAGTCACATTAATCCAATAGTAGTTGTACTTAGGTATATAACTGTAATTGTCAGGACTATACAATCAGCCATCACAATCTCCAAGACTCCAATATTAATGTAGTAGTCATATTAGTACACATTTGTATAATTGTCATCAGTATAGTTATTTCGTTTAAATTTCAATTTAATGAAAATAAGTATGATACGAATCATGCATACGATCAGTTGAGTGCCATGTTAGATTGGTTATAACACATTCTGGACCTAGCTATATATATGTCCAATGGGCAATATACCTGCTCGAGATGGTTACGCTGGTGACGTAAATTTTTCGGCAACTAAAGTCGGGTTTTTTAATGAGTGTAATGAGAAGTTAACATAACCATTTTGAGAGAATAATGTGCTATTGAATGTATACATCAGCTGAAGAAGTCATATAGAGGTGATCAACTCAAAATCTGCAAAAGGACTGTCAACTCTCCTAATTTCGAGGTAATGGCAACTCAACAACACACAAAAGGTGACTCAACAACTACAGTTGTAATCCCTGATCCCACCTCAGATGACCCCATGAATGAAACTAACAATACTATGAATGAAAGTAGCAGTGTAAAAAGGAAAAAAGCTTCGCCATTCGAACTGCGCTCACTAAGACACAGGGGCTCTGTAGAGGATCTAAGCGCCTGTAACTACCTCAGCGAGTTTGATTACGACAGTGATCAAACATTGACCTTATCACAGGGAAAATCCCGCACACGTAGGCAAGCTAAGGCAGCCCCAGCTAAAAATCCAAAAAAGTCCACGTCATTAGCTGATTTAGTTGAGTCAGCTGTCGAATCAGCCCTACAGTCAGACTCCTTCATAGAACGCTGTAGTGAAAAGCTCCTCCCAACACTAGAACAACATGTTACAAAAGGGATCCAGGCAGACCTAGTCCAGCTAGTCAACTCAGGGGTTAAAAGAGCTGTGAACGAGGTACTTTCAACCTTACCAGAGACTGTGGAAAAGGCCGTGAAAAGTGCTATCCAGTCGACCACAGGGACAGTCACAAAACTCCAATCCGACGTTAATGAACTAAAGTCCGCCAACACTGCGTTACTCAAAAGGATAAAGGAAATCGAAGCCACTCAAAAATCCACAGCCGATACCGTTGAAGATAATGAACAACATGGGCGTCAACTCAATCTGAGGTTTCTCAACTTCCCCATTAACAGTGACGAGTCTGATATATACAAACTTCCAACCAGCAACATGGTAAGAGCCTTCTGTAAGAAGTTCTTCTCAATTGATGTCCATCCTTCAGACATAGTCAACTCACACCCTCTTGGAAGAGCCCGGGAGTACACTTATAATCGACGTTCCAATAAACCACAAGGTGAAGCCACACCAAACTCAACCGAACTTAATCAACCAAGCTCCAACCTAACCGTGATAAACATAATTGTTAGATTCACTTACTTCCCAGTCAAGGATGCCATTTTCCGGTCCAAGAGGTTTCTCAAAGGGAAATCGTCAGTCCTAATCTGCGAAGACCTGACTCAAAAACGACAGGGATTGATTAAATCCTTGAGTAGCTTAAAGTTTGTGGACAAAAAGGTCGATTCTTATTGGACGATAAAAGGCAAAATCTTCTTCAAGATCCACAAGGAAGGCCTCAGACACCAACTTGATGTAACTATGCCACCTGAACCACAGATTCGATCTGCAGCCATCAAAGAATCAGGTGGAGTCAACAGGTGAACTGAACCTGACATTGTACACAAACCCATCCATCCATCGGCCCTGGTGAGGATTGCTAAAATACCGATATAGACTGTACCAGTAATCTGGTATAGTTGTAGTGGTGTTTTGGTAATTTTCCCCAGGGACCTGTGAACTGTACGGTACTTGTCAGACGTATAATTATGCTTTATGATTTAGAAGTATATTTATAAATCTAATAATGTATATAATCATATATATATATAATGATAACCCATTACGATGCGCTGAATCAAACTGGAGATATCTATATCTGTATACCATAATTATATTTTCTAATTAATGTGACCGAAAACAAGAAATTTTTATTTTTCTTAATTTCTTTTTCCTTATCCCTTGTAAATGTATAATTCGATAAAGAGAGACAGTTATCGATATTATATTGTGTTATTTATCACCATGAAACAGTATACAGAATTTGTTAATGATAAGCAACTCCATGATGCCAGTGCGATTCAGCTAATACCAAATTAGTTAAAAGTACCAAGTACTCTGGGCTGTTGGGTCACCAAAATACATATCTATATAAGCATATTAAACAAGAAACCTGATTAGCGATACACAACCCAGTAGTAAAATAATAAATAAATAAATTTAAAAGATACAACAAAACAAAATTCGCCCCAAATCTTGAATGCTCTTCCTGCAAGTACCCCCCCCCCCCCCCCCCCCCCCCCCCCCCCCCCCCCCCCCCCCGGGAATCACAAAGCTGGTGTTAACGCTTCAATGCCATTTATATTATGCATGAAGACTGGAGTTTTCAGAACTTCACCGCAGGATCATTCTATAATGCTAGGTCATATTAAACCAAAATACATATTTATAGTTATTAATAACATTGATAGCAGACCCAGCACCCAGAGTGTGAAGATGCATCATCTCCATAAAAAATGCCTCATATTGCATTCAGTGTTGAGTTTTTAGTGCCATAAATAAACTAACTGTTACATCCGAGTCTGAACAAGCCAGGCCACATCTAATACGAATATCCCTACAGGCTACAAGCAAGCAAAGCCACCTTTTTATGGCGGACGTAGTCAGAAAATGAATAAAACTTTAATAAATAAAAATTCTCTTTTGCATCCCCAACACACTGAATCCTAAGACTAACCACATAAACAAATAAATATATAAAATAAAATAATTATTTTATGCCGAGTAAATAAAATAAAGAAAAAAAATCGTGCCTATGAACATGTCGGCATACGTCGGCCCCAACACACTGAATCCTAAGACTAACCACATAAACAAATAAATAAATAAAATAAAATATTTATTTTATGTCGAGTAAATAAAATAAAGTAAAAAATCGTGCTTATGAACATGTCGGCATACGTCGGCCCCAACACACTGAATCCTAAGACTAACCACATAAACAAATAAATAAATAAAATAAAATATTTGTTTTATGCCGAGTGAATAAAATAAAGAAAAAAATCGTGCCTATGAACATGTCGGCATACGTCGGCCCCAACACACTGAATCCTAAGACTAACCACATAAACAAATAAATAAATAAAATAAAATAATTATTTTATGCCGAGTAAATAAAATAAAGAAAAAAATCGTGCCTATGAACATGTCGGCATACGTCGGCCCCAACACACTGAATCCTAAGACTAACCACATAAACAAATAAATAAATAAAATAAAATATTTATTTTATGTCGAGTAAATAAAATAAAGTAAAAAATCGTGCTTATGAACATGTCGGCATACGTCGGCCCCAACACACTGAATCCTAAGACTAACCACATAAACAAATAAATAAATAAAATAAATTATTTGTTTTATGCGGAGTGAATAAAATAAAGGAAAAATCGTGCTTACGAACATACATGTATGTCGGCATACCCCCCCCCCCCCCCCCCACCCAGCTTGTCAACATCTACTAGTAGTGCCTGGTTTTATGTTCAGACTCAAATGTATTATTCTACACTCACAGTTACCTTGCCATCTCAATAATTCCAATTATTAAAATTATTATCGGCAATTTATCGCACTACTTATGTTTATATAGAACACTGTTCATGTACAATTATGTATGTATCTAGATAGTACTTCGCACAATATTATGTTAAGTTATTCATTTATTTGTGACATGTGCAGGAACGTGGCTGATTGTCCCCATTATACAATGAATGTCTTACCAAGAAATAATCGAGTGATTCTCCCCACCCACCACTGAGTCGAAGAAATTTCTCAATAACACAATTTTCCCAGGGTCAAGAAATACTCAAACAACAATGGTGTTATTGGCCACCCACCTTTCCAAATAGCCACGTCCCTGCACTTGCACACACATACATACAATCATGCACCAATATGCTATGTCTCAATGCAAAATTTGATTATATACCACTAACGACAGTCGCAGAAATCCGGACACCTGCCATGGATCACCCCCCCCCCCCCAATAATTAATAAATAATAACTATCTAAATTATCAGACAAACAAGAGTCAACTCGTCCAAAAGTAACTAATTAAAATATATAGCAATACCCGGTGGCGTGTTCCCCACTGTCATGGCAGGTGCCCGAAATTTCTAGCGACTGTGTTACCACAAAATCATTGCCGAATGTATCAAAACTGCCTTTAAAGAAATGTACTATATGCACAAAACCCTCGAATGCAGAACTAAAACCCAGAAAAGTCACATTAACAAACCTCGCATTTCGTAATAATCCACTGGAGTCAAAACACAATTAACTAGTCTAGTCGTCCTCCAGGACATTTGATTTATGACCAGTGATTTTCGACACCAAAGTTTACGGAGTTTCCATTTAAATATTCAGGGATGTGCAGATATCCGCAAGACTGCAACTTCAAACAAAAACCCACAATTTCATTGATTTATTGTCTTTCTAAGTACGCTGTCTCTCATATATACCTATCACTATAATTTCCACCGAAAATGGGAAGTTAATATAAGCTAGACTTGAAATTGTTATATCTAAAGCATCCCTCGGTAAGGACGATCCCAAATTATCAACATCTGCAAAAATTGCGATACACGTGGGGGATTCCCCTCGCCAGTGCGCGGAGTGGTAGAATCTATTAATTTTAGGAGTACAGCCTGTCCTCAATACGGATTTAAATCATCTTCACGACCACGGTGATCACCAAAACGCTTAAAATTGAACACTATATAGACATAAGTTATAAATAAAACAAAGGTTATATATCTAGAGAACAAAACTCGTTAAACGACCTCGGTATAGTCAATAAACATCCCTCCTTCATAATAAGTCCGTCCTTTCTACCTTCGCCGACGTTTTCAACATGCGGGAGTTGACAACTGTGTTACTGTGTCACACACCGAATCGGTCATAATTGAATGTGAAGAAATGGCCTTCTCTCAGGTTTTATGCTTGTGTCAATATATTGCGGGGTTGGGGGGGGGGGGGGGGGTGACGCGCGGTGGATGGGTCATGGTCGGATTTGGATAGTCGTGGGAAGGTGTTGGATTTGCGCGGCGATTCGAATATTGTAGCTGCTATGCACTGAGCTGCTAATACCTTATTTGCGTGATATTTATCAATTGTATGGCCAATTGAAGCAAATATATACTTTAATCGGTGCACATGTACTGGTATGAAGGACTGGCATGTCACCACAAACTCAGGCTCGTCTTTCAAATGGGTGGCAGCTACAATGTCCGAGGCGTCGTGCGGGTCTGGCATTGTCTCGTGGTTGTTTTGGTCTGATTGTGATCTGTCTGCCGCGCGTTGCCCCCCCCCCCCCCCGCCCAACCGCAAACTATAAAGTAAACATTGTTCTTATAACTCCCTTCGATTACAGATCATATAGGATTGCACAATACTTTTATTAAGCACTGTTAAAATAATATTATTCATAATCATCCCGACTGATATATAGTTGCCTCATTCCACCCACGATGACGCACACGTCTACGTCAAAACGTGTGTCAACACCTACATTTACTATTCTACTCACATATGTTCTTGTTTATATTTGCAGCGACTGTAAACTGTACGTTTTGTGGCAATGGCAGTGGCGGGAAACCCACTCTGGAATTATCATTTTACATAGGTCCCTATTGGAATCACATGACATTAACCCTTTGAACACAATCTCCCATGGGAGTTGAACTAACTACGTGGAGAATAACAATAGGGACCTTCCAATTTTCTAGACGAAACGGTTCACAGAAAACGCCATCGCTCCCCAAATGTCGTATCATTAAACTCGCTTTCGGGATTAGCTCAATTAGATTAATATTACTATTAACAACACTCTTGGTATGCAGCGGTTCCCTAGAATTGAACCCCGGCCCTGATAATGGCCAGGTCCACTCAGACAATCACTCCGTCTCTATTTTCCACTTGAACATACGAAGTATCCGAAATAAACTGTTTAAAATATTCGATGAAATCGACGACCATGATATATTATGTTTCACCGAAACCCACATTGACGCAACATTTCCAACAACGAACATACAGCTAGAAGGGTTCTCCGATCCAGTAAGACATGACGGTTCGAGCTACGGGGGAGGTATTGCCGTTTATTTCGCAAATCACCTGATCTTCGAACGTATGCCCTCTCTCGAATTCGATGACTCAGTCCTGTGGTTCAAACTGAGGTGCAGATCTTCAAACTATCTTTTATGTGTGTCATATCGCTCTGACCAATTCTGTCACGAGCGATACTGGGAACTACTTGATCAGTCTATAGCGGATGCACTAGATCTTAATATACCCATGGTTGTAACTGGTGACTTTAATTCTAATGCCTTGGACCCATCCTCAAAAATCAATGAAATAATTTCCTACTATAGCCTTCGGGACATCATTAAAACTCCAACCAGAGTTACATCGACAACATCGACACTTCTCGACCCCATCATAGTGAACAGCACTGTCACATCATGTGAATCAGAAGTGATTGACTTCGGCAGATCTATCTCAGATCACTATGCGGTAATAGCATATTTGAAATACGAGTATAGCAGTAATGGTCCATTTTCTCGATTGGTCAGAAACTACGAAAAAGGCAATTATGAACAAGCAATGGAACTCATCCGCGACCCAGAATGGTTACGCTCAATTGAAATAGCCCCAAATATTGACACAGCGACTGAAATTTTTACTTCGAAATTCCTTGAAATTATGGACCAAACTGTTCCTCAATCTAAAATATTGATCAGGCCCAAAGACAAACATTGGTTCACATCAGAATTACGATCGATGATTCGAAGAAGAGACAGGCTACGTAAGATTGCGATAAAATCCAAAAAGGACATAGACTGGGCGAAATTCAAAAAAGTTCGAAACACGGTCAACAATATGAAAAAGTACGCAAGGGCCCAATACGAGGAACATCTCCAGAATACTGTCAAAGACCAACCTTCCCCAAAATATTTTTGGCATAGCATCAACGAAATTATGCAAAACAAACATAAAGACGCTATCCCCCCTCTCATTGATTATGATGGCAATCTTGAAACTGACGATCAAACCAAAGCATCGATGCTTAATAATGCCTTCATTGCTAACTCATTCCTCGACGATTCCTCTTACAATCTACCGGTGTTCACAAAAAAATGTAATGATACGATAACTGAAATTGACTTCACTCTCGACGACATCACTTCGGCAATTGCGAGTATGAAACCAAACAAAGCGTCAGGCCATGACGGCATCACAGTTAGAATGCTGCAGAAAACAAGCCCAGCTATTGCCATACCTCTCAGAATTCTATTTAAGAAATCTCTTGAATCGTGCGCATTTCCTAATAAATGGAAACAAGCAAATGTCATTCCTATTTATAAGAAAAACGACAGATCCAACTGCAAAAACTATCGCCCAATATCTCTACTTCCATGCGTCAGCAAGCTCTTGGAGAAAATAGTACTGAAATATTTATCCGCTTATTTCAGTAAGAACAATATACTATTCCAATACCAATCAGGATTTGTATCAGGCCACAGTACCACTTTTCAGCTACTTGAGATATACCACACCCTGTGCCAGGCACTCGATGAGAAGTTAAATACGTCTGCAATTTTCTGCGATATTTCCAAAGCATTTGAGAGAGTCTGGCACAGGGGGTTGTTATTCAAGTTGGAGCAAAACGGAGTAACCGGGAATATACACAAATGGATACACAGTTATCTCTCTAATAGATCACAGTGCGTTCAAATAGGAATTACATTCTCTGACTATCAGACGATATCGGCAGGTGTTCCACAAGGATCTATCCTCGGACCCTTTCTATTTTTGACTTACATTAACGACCTCGCAACAACGATCCAATCACCCACTCGAATGTACGCGGATGATACTTGCTTCTTTACTGCCCAAACATCACCCGATGATTGTGCTCGCGAACTCTATGATGACCTTGAAAGAGTGAATCGCTGGTCAAAACAATGGATGGTAACCTTTAATGCAGAAAAAACAAAGTCTATGGTATTTTCACTGACCCCCTCTGACGATTCCCTCGATTTAGATCTCGACAACGATGCGATTCAACAAGTAACTCTTCACACCCATCTTGGCGTTTCTATCCAATCAAATCTACATTGGGACACCCAAATAAATACTATTTGCAAAAGAGTTGCCAGTAGATTGTCACAACTCAGGAAGATCAAATTCCAAGTAAACCGACAGACGATCGAGATAATGTTCAAAACATATATACTCCCAATAATGGAATATGGTGACATAATTTGGGATAACGCCCCTGACTGCTTACTCCAAAAGCTCGACCGTCTATATATCGACGGTGGTAGAATAATAACTGGCCTGACCCGATCTGCCTCAGAAGCGAGAGTACTGGGTGAACTTGGATGGCCTCCCCTCAACGAAAGACGTAAATTACATAAAATGCGCATGTGGCATAAAATATTGGACAATAAGGCCCCTCCCTTCATAACGAAACTTTTGCCTCTTACCGTTGGGGAATCATGTAGATACCCAATTAGAAATCCGTTACGATACGTCAACTACTCCACGAACACAACTCACTTTAAATCAAGTTTCCTCCCAACTATGATTGCTGAATGGAATGTATCGTGCAAAATAACAACTGATGCAAAAAAACTCACAGACCCCACATCAGAACCAACTAAGGACGAAATACTTGCTAATATGTATAATAATTTACGCATAGAAGAGACATCAATAAGACCCCCTTCTTACTACAATGTCGGGCGGAGAACATCAAATATTTTGCAATGTAGGCTCCGAAACAACTGCAGCGATCTCAACTTCGATAAATTTAAAAATTACATATCCTCAAGCCCGTGTTGCTCCTGCGGTAACCAATGTGAAGACGCAAGCCATTTTTTCTTCGAATGTCCTTTCTACACAGAAGCAAGGAACCGTATGTGGACACGACTTGATGAGCATAAAGTGGTCATCACCAGTATTAAAGATATTCTCTTTGGCATACCCGAAATTAGCGACACCTTGAACAGGCGATTATTCGAGACAGTACAATCATTCATCATTTTCACAGACCGATTTCAGTAATCATTATTCCATTGACTCCGCCCACTGCCACTGCCACAGCCACAACTACAACCTACATGTGTTTGATTGGGAGCCGGTTCCCCTATGTATACATAGCCGATCACATGGGACACCGTCTCCCACACAAATAACAACAAAACTTTCATTCCAGCAAAACCAAAACCATCGACTTGAATTCATCAGCAGCTGAACGCCAGGGGAGAGGAGCTTCACTAAGTTTCGTAACTTGTGCTCCGATCCCCTGTGCACCCACAACATCATCCATATATTCTGTTTGTAAATTAATCCATGTATTTGTGGGTCACAATAAATATGTTCAAACATATGTCCAATATATTTAATTAGAGCACAATCCCATTGTTGCAATCGTTCCCTGATTTTTGGTAAAGCACACCGATTCCCAAGGCTGGCGAATGAATAGTTCAATGATTACCCCATTGTTAGGCACACTCAACTCACAACAAATCGCACGGTCGCTTGGAAGTAGCTTCAATTACCAGAGGCCACGGGGGCACGAGCAGCGCTCTGCTTCCCCCAAACACACTGCCATTATACGCCGTTACTATTTATGCACCTCTAATATACTAAGCAGGCACATATATAGGGACGGCGTATAAGGGGAGTGCGGGTGGGGGGATGCATGTCCTCTTGTATAATAACTGAAGCTACATTGAAACGACCGCGCGATTTGTTTGTTAAGAGTGGCGCGTCTCGAACAATGGGATATCACTGAAATATTAGTTTGCCAGCCTTGGGAATTGGGTGTGATTTATCAAAAATACAACAGGACGAACGGAGGGGGTGGCAATAGTAACACATGCATTGGTTGAATTATTTATTAACTAGTAGAATAATTACATTTATTATAATTATTCCACAAAACTAATCCAGTTCCGAAAATATTCTTAGGACCACTAATCCAACGATGAAACTAAACGAATTAACATTTACATTTAGAACCACTAAATAGTGATATATCCAATAATCCAACAGAATCACCACTTCACTATATAGCGCTCCACATATCCGATATAACTAACAACAAAACTTGTATCTGGAGAATCTGCAGGAACCAATGGACTATTATGGTAGTAATTTCGAAACAGTTTCTTGAAAAGGCGACACGTTTGTCACATAATAATGATGCGCAGCATTACCTTTGGCAAAAAGTAGTTGGTTGTTGGTTACAGGTCCAAATTCCATGTCATCATTCTGGCAGCCAGACTTCTTCGGAAATCATGATCCACTTATACAATGTATATAATAATAGTAACACACAATCATGCGACTTCCACATTTGACTTTCCAAACACATCTGCGAGTGACTTGGTTTGTGAAAACGCGTCACACGTTAATCCGTGTCGCTTCGGATATATTTATTCACATTCAACGGCGATCACTGCATGGGTAATCACGATGATTGGTGTGGCTAACGGGTCATTGTGTTCATCTCGGCCAGCGCACGGCTTGTACGTCGTGTTCAACGCACGATCAATTGCGTATTTCGAGATAATCGCATTATGTGCGGTCAATTGTGCTCTAAGTAGGTCAGAGCACGCGAATAGTTCTTTACCAGAATAAATCTCGTCTCCGACTCGATTTATTCTGGTAAAGAACGAATCTTGTGCTCTAACCATTACTTAGTGCATGTTCGCATTACTAGAAATACTATTATCGTGCATCGTTCCCAGTATATCACACCAGAGACAGACAATGATGCATACAATCGGCAAACAATGTAAGTTTTAACATATATGGACTCATTGCAATGCACTGAACTCAGTAACCTTATAGCTTGTACTATACAGAGTAAAAACTTTGAGAAAACAGAGAATTCATTAACATATAGCCAATTATATGTCGACCGGACCGTTTTGAACCGGTCCAGGCATGTGTACCGGACCGGAATGGCCTGGACCTGACCGGACTGGACCGCCTTGGCAGTGAACCCAAGGTGGTCCGGTCCGGTCCACACCAGACAAGCGCGGATTCGCGATGCACGCTAAGTGAGGATAATCTGATTTGTGTATCTGGGCAAATTTGTCGGTCCCTTTCCGGGGTCGCTGGTTTCTACTCGGTGAAATTTACTCTCTGCGTAGACTTTTCTCCACCCGTTAAACGGATAACGTCGTGGCATCAGCATAGGGGGTGATCCATGTCGAACGGCGACGACATGCAGATACCGCTATACAACACGGAGATAAGCCGCTTTCACATGCTCAGGTTTGGAGACACCAACACACCAATCTCGATGCAGCGCTCAGCACGCTTTTGTCCATAGATTGTCGTTGATTGTCGTTGATTGTACGATAATGCGCCGATCCCAGCTTGGGACCATGCAGGTGGTTTCGCGAGACCAAGTTCTGACATGGAACACCGTGATTATTAGGGTGGTCTAGACCCGAGACCAGAATTCAGCCGATATTATTGAGATCTCCATTATGACACGAATGTGTGGTTGCAACGCTTCGCCGGTGAGAGCAGAAATGGCTCCATGCGGTCGCAACTATATAATTAATGTGTTGCACTTAGTATAGTATAATCAAAGATGACTTACAAAATAGGGGTTATTTTAATTTCAACGAGCAGATAATTTGAGAGGTGAAGATTAACTGATACCACGGTGGGGACTAGGGAATCACATGGTTTCGAGTTGATGATTATCACGAATTCAAAATGGTCGATGTGATAGCAAACGCGACCAGAAACGCGGTACAAGGTAATACACTAGGATAATTATATATTACATAGTAGTTTGGCAGCTATACTATTTTTCAACAAGCTGACACCTCATTCGTGTCCAAACTCACAGTTGTTTCTTTTAACATTCTGACCAAATTAAGTTGTCAGTCGATGGATTCTCCTGGATGTATTAACCCTTTACCCAACAGAAGGGCCCTGTGCCAATGCATTCGCTTATATATGCGAGTCGACCATAGGTCGCCTCGCATATATAAGAGAATGCATTGGCTTAACACATTCAAAATTATAAAATTGTTAAAGAATGTAAGAAAAATGGTAAAAAGTGTTAAAAAAGATTTTTTTTAGGCCAATGCATTCTCTTATATATGCGAGGCGACCTATGGTCGACTCGCATATATAAGAGAATGCATTGGCACAGGGCATAACTGTAACTATCACAATGTGGTCAAGGAGCCGATTCCAATGATATCCATATTTGTATGGTTCTATTGAGACAGATCGAAGATATTTTAGGCTGTTGAAGCTTTATTTGGCCGTTTTGGCCGGTTTGTTGGGTAAAGTATTAACTGGTGTATTCCACGAACCTCCGACTGGCAACTTTTATCAGAATGTTATAGAAAACTACTGAGTATTTCCGAACAAATAAGATATCAACTTGTTTTTAAAATAAACTATCATATGCTCGTAACAGTCAAAATGATATGTTTTGTACCAGTTCATCATATGTTATGTTTCTGTGCGTTTGCACTCGCCTGCCATTTTGAATGCGTGGTACTCACCAATCTCGAAACCACGTGATTCCCACCGTGGATAATATACTTATACGACAAGATTCCGAGCATGCAGATTACAGTGAAATTTGTATTACATATCGGTCGATTTCCCCGGCCACTCAATAGTAAGTTCCAGGTCTCAGTTGGCACATTTAGTAAGGCACATTGCTAATCGTGCATCTGGGCAATTTTTCAACTGCCTACGGGGTCGGCGATTTCTGCTATCAGTGGAGTATTTTCTCAGTTTAAATTAAATGTAGACACACACACTTGCATGCACATGCATGTAATTGTTGTATAGATCATGATTTGACGATCTACACGGGACTTACAGGCCGTGTATTCTTTTTTGACAGCTCAATCATTATCGAGACTGAGCCAAGTTCTAACTAAGTTGGAATGTTCAGGTAGCCGATTGAAATAACTGTTTGCACGTTCACTCATATGATTGAGCATTTTTTTTTCAATCAATTTTCAATTTATTTGTATTGTGATCATCAAAATAGAAAAAAACAGAAACATAATTATTGCAAATATCGATGCAAATATAATTTTTATTGCGATGAATGCACATTTAGATATATTATAGTTGTGTATACAATAGTTTCTTGATCAGTATCTAATTATATTTATCTGATAGATATATAGGGTTATTGTTATTAATTTCGGCGTTATTGGTTACGTACGTGTTCGGTCAATGGATATTGAATTTGAATGGTTTAAGCGATTAAGCCTCAAGAGAAATCAGATTGTAGCACTTGTGGCGCTTATCAAATAAGCGCATCCACAGCCATAAACTATTATATTGGTGTTGGGGTCCTTCTTTATAAAGTTTTGGTACATGTGTAAGAAACAAGTATATTATATCGGTATATTTTGAAGGGGGTTTACTTGTTTGTCCGACAATGTAGCCTCAAGAGTTCCGAAATATATCAATGACCCTTTTTTATATGCAAAAAACTGAGATATTCTTGGTAATTTTTCTGTTGCGATTATTGAATAGTGCTGCTAACTTGTTAGCGTTTGGTCTCCGGTAATAGTATGGTCTCAGGTATTGTACGCGTATGTCTTGGAGTTCAATACATTTAAGGATGGCGTGATACTCGTCGCCTATTTCTGAGTTGCAGAGGGTACACAATCTATCCGAATATGCGTCATTAGTCCACGCGCCGTATTCTATTGGGAGTTTATGGTTCCTGATACGGAAGAGAAGGATGCTTTGCACGACTCGGTGGTTTGTTATTGATAGGTAACTTTCTCGTTCAAATGAAGTCTTGATAATACGATAAAACGCGAATTTACTGGATGTTGCTGTCGATGACCACCATTCTTACAGATAGAAATCTTGCAGTTTTCGTTCGAAAGTTTGTATGAAGTGCTTGGGATTTGTGACGTACTGATTAGTCCATGCACACGTTACTCATTCCGAATCCATTAAGCGAGTCATGTAAACGTTTTATTCATGGGTTATTAAAAACAGTGTGAGAATACAATTGGTGCATAATATAACACAGTATAAGCGGCACTCTGCTTGTAGGCATTGTGATAAGCTTAGTCCAGTACTTAGTCTAAGTTTTCACCGCGATTGTATATATATATTCCAAGTTCTCCATACACAAAGGCGGTTGGTGTAGATTTTTTCAATCCAAGAGCGAATTTTAGAAACCATAGTTCAAGTTTCGAGAACCATACAACATTATAGGTATAAAGGACTTTTCATATACTTCGAGGATACATTCAATAGTGAGTTTCACTGTGTAGAAACTGTTACATCGGAAATCGTTCTATCACCGGTTTGTGATGGTTCTTGGCTGATTTTTGATGGTTCCTGATGATCGAAATTATACATTTTCACGACTTTTTGACAGTTAAAACGCAATTTTGAGGCATCTAGGTGATAATTCGATTAGTTATTTTCAATCCACCACAATCTGTGGCACCAATGAGCGTGTTAATAACGAAACTTTCATTGTGCGAGTCATAACAACGACAAAAACCGCGAATTTTGATAATTGTTTGGGTTCTCTCCTGATCGAGTCGGTTCTCTCCCCATTTAAACGTTCTATACGGGTAAAACTATGTCATTAATTTCGATGAATTACACTGCCTTTCTATGCTTATCCAATAAGCTGTGTTACGCCTATCAAAATTCACAAAGTCGCCAGCTAGTTTGAAAAATAACGCGTTTTGCAGGCCCAACATTTCCATGAGTAAACAGCCGGTTAACAATAGTGAAATTTCATAGCGCTGGACTTCGGAAAGCGTAAGCGTAGACGGGATATATAGTATTATCTGTCTTGTATTTTATCTATTATATATTTTGGAACTTCTGTCTGTATGTTTGTATTTGTGTTATAGACTTTAAAAACTGATCGACCGATCCGACTCAAATTTGGTATAATGTAGGCCTACTTTGATCCCGGGAACACTATGGGTGGGTCCAATTTCACGTGCGACCATGTCCTTGACCTTGACCATATTCGCTCATATAGGCATGTTTCGAACAATAGTTTGTCCAGGCGGAGACGATCACAAATAAATCCCTAAATAGCCCGGACGAAGAGGGGGCACATCGGCTAGTGTTGTCTATTTTCGTAGACGTATTTTACTCAACAAAAAGCCAAAAATAAGACGGTAAAAGTTCGTTGACACCCATACAATGTTTATCTAGGATAAATTCTAGAATTCTAGAATATGCAGATATTAAAGCATATACAAGAACAATAACCTTTCATTCAATCATATTTTAGATTGACTAGGGATCTCTGATTTGTTAATAGAAGCTATAAAAAAGCAAAGAATCCTACAGTTACAAATATTATTATATGGATGTTAAACCTTTGGTTACTAAATGCGCTGTAATGAGAATTGACTTGAATCCTATTGATTAATTTGTAGGAATGCTTAGCTATTAAGTTCAACAAGCAGTAACATATAAAAAAGAGAAAATAATCATGCAGTTACAAATATTATTATATGCCCATGGATGTTAATCCTTTGGTGACTAAATGTGCTCTAATGAGCAGCGACTTGAATCCTATTGATTCATTTGTAGGAATGCTCAGCTATTAAATTCAACATGCAGTAACATATTGTTTGAATTATTAGCTAAACATTCATACAAATGAATCATTAGAAATCGGTGTTATGGGTGTCTGAACCTGGCTATTATAAGGCACATTATTATTCCTCGCTGATAACGTGTCAAGTGAGCAGGGACGTGGGCTGGAGGGTCTCCAATGTTGGGGCGTCCACCTTGGAATTTCCAACCGCATCATCCCCTTGAAACAGACCAAACTCATGCACAAGGCCTGGGCTTTGGTTTTTTCCAACTGCATGACACATTATAGCTCTAGATTGTATGCCATTCTGAAGTGAATTGATTAGTAGCCTTTGATTGGCCACCATGCAAACCGGGGGAGAAACTCAGGCTACATGGGCCCAGTGAGAAAATGTGGATATCTGAACCTGAAAATTGCAAAAATCATCTAGACTGGCTTCAAGATTCCCAAGTGTTGGAAGTTTCCAACCTGGCGCTCCCACCCCCACACGATTGGAAATGTTCACAACAGATGGAGAGAGAGAGAGAGCTGATTTATTTTGCAAAAGAGCATACATTATTTAATACAAAGCATATTAATTAAATGGGATTAGATTATTTGTCAAGTATCCAGTTTCTTGACAATCTCGGGGGGGGGGTGGATGTGATAGAAAACTAGATCACACCTGCTCCCTTCTTCCTGTCCACCCATCATGAGTTTTGGATCAACTCTAAAGAAGAGGTGTTCATTTGTATACGTCAAATATGGTTGACTACATGTTTAAAGTGTAGGAAAGTATGCAAATGTTGGTCTAAAAACGACAAATTCCCCACTATTAAATTGTTGTCAAATCAAACTAAGAGAACAATTTCAACATATTGTTGGTGTTAAATTTCAAACCAATCTATTGTAAGATAAGAAATTTGTAACTGTTGAACATTTTGACCAAAGTTGGGGATAGCCACCAATTAAGCACCCCCTCCCCAAGTCCCCCCTCCCACCACCCCAATCACGTCATAACCTATAAATGATTCATTTGAACGTGATTTCATAAGTTATATTCATGTCTGGGCGACAAACATGTGTAAATGTCCCTCATGCGGACTTCAGAGGAGGAAATATGATGGCGCTGGCATTGAAATATTGTCACACCTGGATCTTTCAATAACGCCCAGATTAAGTAAATGAATATAACATCTCATATTCTCCTGACAGTAGATTTACATTCCCATTGGTAATTTATATAGGCGGGCATGATTATGATACCATACTCATCGGGACTTTCAATATTTTATTTCTGCCTATTAATGTCACTTAATCTCCCGTATTAGGTATTTATTGTGTTATTTCTTAATATACCTGTTCTATTATGCAAATTACATAAGCTGGTTTAAAATGTCAGATACACAAGACGATTTTCGGACCAAAGTGCAGAAATCGTTCGAATATATCTCATGTACAGAACCGTCACAGCCGTGATTGGTTTGAAATAGAACCGTAACACGCACCCGTGTTTGTTTACGAGGCCACAGCTCCCAATTATCAACCCCTATCGGGATACTAGTGTAGGTAGTTAGCGACAAAAAATGCTCGGATCGATACAAGTCGGATAAAAGCGCCATTTTTTAGTATCTTGTAGGACAGTATCTCTAGTCTAGGAATTTTCCCAAGAACCAACTTTTTGACCGACGTAGAGCCGAAAATTCAAGATGGCGGCCAAGATGGCCGTCGGTTTGGCGGTGGTACATCTAATAGTTTTGCTTCTCGATTTGATATGGTAAACATTACGAATTCCCCCACATTATCGAAGAATGGTGTTTATAGAATAACAACCGCGCCTTTTTGTTGAAAAATGGCCACGATTATTGAAGATGGATGCCAAAATGGCGGCCAAAATATGAGAAATAGTTTTTTTCTTATTTTATTATTAAATACTTTACAATTTTCGAGATAATATAAGAAAAGATACCAACAATGTGTCCATTATTCGATGGAATAACTTCTGTGGAAGCGTTATGTACACTAAAGGCGAAGTAGTATTGTTCGTTCCGGTAGAAATGTGCTATATAAAATGAATGAAATTACTCTATGACTGGGTTTCATTCTGTAAATGCTTAATAACCAACCATGAATGACACTAATGTTATCAATTATATTTGCGACACTACTATATGGTTGGATCAAGTGAATACCAATTTGAATGTAGTGATATCTACAAATAAAAAATCAATTTAGTGGTGGATTTACCGCGAAATTAGGAAACAATAAATGACAGACCCCATACTCATCAAACTCAATTTGGTTCTCAAAAACAAGGACATATTCTGCAACATATCTTCATCGTCAGACCTCGTATTCAAATTGCCAATTCTTAAATTCAGTGTTTATATGTCCAATTATACACAAAATGATTAAAGCGTATACTCGAAAGTATATTTGAGGTCGGAGTAGGAAATAATATTATTTCCTTGTAACATATAGTCATATAGTGTCCTTATTTATTCCAGCAATATAACATGAAACAATCATGCGAATATGCCAGATTCAATAAGATATACATTAGTGCAACGTATTGCATATATATGCATATGAATAATTTTGTGTGTTATATTATTGCTGGGATATACTCCAGGGGCCATGTGGTGGGAAGATGGAATCAGTAAATTTGAAAATGCACTTTGTTTTAATAAATTGAATTTGAACAATTCACTTCTCAGAACCACATCTGCACAACTCCGTACATGGAAGTTTGCTTTTTGAAAATTTGCACCTGGAACAAACCGATTTCCAAACACATTTAATCAACTCGGTGCACACTCTAGCCACTTCTGTGATTGTCATCCATACAGGAACAAAAGAATCGTCAATAAGTTTCCACCCGAAGGAATCACACTGGGGGGAAACTGTTTCACCAGACTCGATTCTATCACCCTTCTCTGTCAAATTAAGTTCCAACTCTTTCGCGATTTATTAAACATATTCGACATTTTGATAGGCTGTTTATATACTGAATGTCAATACAGAAAGTATTGTCCAATAACAATCGACAGATTAGGTCATTGTACGTGCTTATTGATGATAGTAATGCAAAATCGTCTGCTTGTGGTGCACATTTAGAGACGTGCATTTGTGTGTATTTCAAACAAGAATTAAGCAGCAGTTTGATGCTCAGATTTTCAGCATTAAATTGGGCTGGAACTTGGACTTAGTTCGATAGTGAGAGAACCGGAAAGGCGATAGAATCGATTCCTGTGAAACATTTTCCCCCAGTGAGTCAGGTGCTGGCAACTTTGTATCTCTTATGGGGCTTACAGTCCATATACCAGCCTGATATATACTAGTAGCACGATATTCGTTGGTGGTAACTGTTCATGTGCACCGCCTTTGCTGAACATTTCATGTTTATCTTCATTAACTGAGGTCAGGTTCCCAGATTTGTCATAACAATCACGACGAAATGCTAAATACACTCAAATAGTGGTGATGGAACATCAAGTACCACACAAAGGATTCCTCGTAATTGACATTAAGCATTATGTGAGCTATGGGTAAGCTTTCCAAGCATCCCAAATTGTGAACCTACCGTTACCAAAGAAAAAGGAAGTTGAATCACTTCCTGATATCGCATGGAAATGATGGAATAATGGAAGCACAGTCGAATTTTCTGAGCCCATTGAATTGTACATATCAACTATGTTGCAGATAACATGGGATTTAGACTTGCCGAAATACACAGTTTCAAATCTTTGCATTGGAATAGCATAGCATGCAGATGTCACAACAGAATCACGATAATATCCTTGTCAACAGTACGAACAATAATCGACGAATAATGAGTTTGTAGCATATGAGATATACATCTGACTAATCTACTGTCAGCTTCTTCATATGTACATCCAAAGAGAATAGGTTCCACATTAGGACCGTGTTATCATCCTCCGTTGCGAAGATGGGTTTCCCTGTTAGGCTTTCCAATTTCAAGAGATATTCATTGATCAATGCAAACAATTCTTGCTTGTTGGTGGTGTTTCTTAGAAATTTATTCCAATTCGGTAGAATTTGTGTGGTAAGCCCCCACCTCACATCGAATGCCACAACCATGTTTCTCTCGTGTTCCTGTTTTGATACTGTCCCCTATTTACCTGCCCAAAACCATGTCAATTTTTTTTACATCCGCGTGCTGCATCATAATATATATAATAAACGTTTTGCTGATATACATTGGGAAGGCAAGCCCGACTTCAGGTGGCAGTAAGTGTATCAGAACACGCCCGTCGAACACCTTATACCCGACCTTTGGGTTTGGCTCTGCAGTGTCAATGTAGTTTGAATCGGATGGAACCTTCATGCAGCTTAGGAAGTCACACTTATTACCGCCCCTCCTTTCGCCCACTTTCGATATAGATGGGGGAACCGCTGGTTTTCGTGTGAGAAGAACATATATGCTACAGACTGATTATTCATCGATTATTGTTCGCACATATATTATTGTGATTATGTTGTGACATATGCATGCTATGCTTCTTCAATGCAAATATTTGAAGCTGTTTTTCTTTCAATAAGTCTAAATCCCATGTTACCTACAACATAGTTGATATGTGCAATTCAATGGGCTAAAAAAATCCACTGTACTTCCAATATTCTATCCGATATCAGGATACGACTCAACTTCCCTTTTCTTTGGTAAGGGTAAGCGCAAATTAGGGATGCTTGGAAAGCTTACCCAGAGTTCACAGAATGTTTGATGCCAATTACGAGGAATCCTTGTGTGGTACTTGATGTTTCATCACCACTATTTGAGTGTATTTAGCGTTTCGTCGTGATTGTTTGTGACAAATCTATGAACCTGACCTCAGTTAATGCAGCTAGACATGACATGTTCAGCACAACTGTTACCACCAACGAGGAACATGATCTTGCAAAATGAAAATCGTGCTATATATCAGGCTGGTATCTGGATTGAAAGCCCCATAGTAGATGCAAAGTTTCCAACACCCGACTTCTTTGGATGGACATTGATTGACGCTTCTTTTGTTCCTGTATAGATGACAAACCAGAAGCGGCTAGAGAGTGCACGGAGTTGATTAAATGTGTTTGCAAATCGGTTTGTTTCAGGTGCAAATGTTGAAGAAGCAAACGTCCATGTACGAAGTTGTGCAGATGTGGTTGTGAGAAGTGAATTGTTCAATTCAGTTTATTAGAACAAAATGCGTTTTCAAATTTACTGATCCATCCTCCCACCACATGCCCCCATGGAGATATCCCAGCAACAATAGTATACACAAAATTATCATGTACATGCAAAACATTGCACTAATGTACATATTATTTAATCTGGGCTATATATATTCAAAGGCCTGTCATTCCCGCTTGCGTTCGCATGATTGTTTCATGTTCTGTTGCTGGAATAATTCAGGACTCTAAACTGATGTTACAAGGAAACAATATTATTTCTTATTCCAACCTCAAATATACTTTCGAGTATACGCTTCAATAATGTTGTGTATAATTGGACATAGACACTGAATGTAAGTATTGGTAATTTGAATACGAGGCCCGATGGTGAAGATATGTTGCAGAATGCCTTCATATGTTCCTGTTTTGGTAACCAAATTGAGTTTGAAGATTATGGTTTTGTCAATTGTTGTTTCCTAATTTCGTGGTAAATCCACTACTAAATTGATTTTTTATTTGTAAATATCTCGATATTCAAATTTTTTTTCAATTGGTCCAACCAAATGTAGTAGTGACGCAAATAGATTTGAAGTCATCAGAGCCAATCATGGTTGGTTTCTAATCATTTACAGAATGAAACCCTGCCTGAGAATAATTTCATTCATTTTACATAGCACATATTCTACCTCACATTTCTATCAGAACAAACCATACTACTTCGCATTTAGTGTGCATGACTTTTTCACAGAGGTTTTTCCATTGAATAATGAACACATTGTTGATATATTCTCTTATATTATCTCGAAAATTGTAAAGTATTTAAACAAAAATAAGGAAAAAAAACAAACATTTTCATGTTTTGGCCGCCATTTTGGCTTCCATCTTCAATAATTGTGGCAATTTTTTCAATTAAAAGTGGGGGCAGTTATTCTATAACCACCATTCTTAGATACTATGGTGGAATTTGTTATGTTTAACATATCAAATTGTGAAGCAAAACTATTAGGTGTACCACCGTCAAACCGGTGGCCATCTTGGACACCATCTTCAATTTTCGGCTCTACGTGGGTCAAAAAGTTGGTTCTTGAGAAAATTCCTAGCCTAGAGATGCTGCCCTACAAGATATTCAAAAATGGCGCTTTTATCCGACTTGTATCGATCAAAACCCTGACAACTACCTACACTGGCTTGATTTTCAGTGATACATGTAACATGTTGATATTTACGCGTTAACTCGCTAATACCGAGTTAATTGTGGTATAGAGTTCAGGTTTCGATAAAACGGCACTTCTGCAGCCTCTATTCATTCAGGAAAGTATAATATGTTCAAGATATCTATAATTATGCGTGATTTTGACACAAATATGATTATTTTCAATCATCAGAAACCGTAAAAAATCAGGCAAGAACCATCACAATACCGGCGATAGAACGACTTCCGATGTAACAGTTCCTACACAGTGGTGAGTTTGTTCCATATAATAATTACATACATATATACGCAGAATTACATGATTGTGTTGATGGGTTTGTTGTTGATACGACACGAGTGCCATTGTGGAAGGACGGAACGACGGGTACAGCCTCGTGTTCATGGTATCTATAGTTATATCCAACCGCTATGGCACAAGTGTCGTATCGACAAAACAATTAACACATGTGTCGTTCTGTGTTTATTACACGATACCCGTCTTAGAATAGAACAATAAACAAAACAGCCTTATAAGATTTATTCAGGCACATACATGCCATAGTCCATGGGCCAGATCGAAAATCGGTATCAAATCAGGGACAAAGGCTCATATTTTTGTTCTTAAAATAGACATTTGCTAAATACAGGGTTCTGTTAAAATTCTGACTTTGAAGATGGGTACTACCTAACAAAATCGATTTTTGATTATTTTGCAATGAGAGTGAGACCCACACTTAGGTATCATATAATTTACAAATGTGCCAAATCCAACCTAACTTGCGGGTTTTGCAAGATAAAATTGTAAATAAAGAACAAATTGTGGGATTTCAAATATTTTTGAGACATTAATAACTGCACATGTGGATGAAATTTACAATAACAGAGCTAATATTATTGTAAAAATTATCACATGTTATTGTTACTTAAATATCTAAAACAATTCCGTATATACTATATATGTACAGATAGATAATTGGGCAGTTGTTGCTGAAAATGTTTCCAGTCCCGCGAAAATAGAGAAATGTTATTTTCAAAGGAAAATCACCAACAATCAAATGTAATGTTAACCCTGAGGTTCATGACGGGAGCTGCGCTGATGCAGCATTAAATATTCTGTGCCAGTGTATTCTCTCATGTATGCCAGTCTCACATAGGGAGCCTCGCATACATAAGGGAGTAAACTGGCTTACAAGGTGAAGGTAAATATCGTTAGGCCAATGTATTCTCTTATATATGCGAGGCACCCTTTTAGGGCGACTCGTATACATAAGAGAATGTTTTGGCACAGGGTTTTCCGTTTCACTAAATTTCAGAAAGCACGAGTCATGAAACGGTTGACAAGTTTCACGTTCCATGTTATTGTCTCAATTATAGCAAGAACTCAAACTATATTCAGACAGAGAGCATTTGGCAATTGGCAAGCTCGTGTAATTATGTTAAATACATGGAGTTAAAAGGTTGGACAAGTGTTTTTGCTCTTGATACTACCGCCACCGTGGCTGGCCAGTGGCCATGACTATATCGACAACTGTTTGCCATAGTTTAGTTGAACACAGTATATTGAACAAAGTGCTCTCGGAATATATATGATCGTCATGAATTTCAATGCATCTTTTTCCAATAGTGGCTGAATCACATCCGCATTTTGTCAACGCCACGCATGACGATTCTGGATAAAACATCACCAGCCAAGATTGCTGTAAAGGCTGCTATGATTGCGATGGTCCACGCCGATCCTAGGACGATGACCGACATCCGTGCATCAGTCGCAGAGGTCATTGTCCTTCTGTATGCTCCTGTCGCTTTACGCTCGATTGTCATTTCTGCGATCAGATCTTTCTCGACTTCAACGTTGACGGCATTAGTGTGCCCGACGCACCGACAACTGCACGCATCACTACTTGTTGATATACTATGTCTTGTGGTGGTCGTAGTGGCAGTCGTAGTGATGTCCGAAGTTGTAAGGAAAGTCATTGTAGTGGCAGTTGTAGTGATGTCCGAAGTTGAAATGATTTCTGAAGTTGTAAGGAAAGTCATTGTAGTGGCGGTAGTCGTGACGATGCTTGTATATATAGTTGTCATTGTGGTGGTAGTGCTGATCGTAGTTGTAGTAATTGCGGCAGCTGTGGATGGGAGGAGTAGGAATATACGGAGCGCAAACACAAACCTTGGGATAACCCAGAATACCCGACATCCATCGACCGAACTTATCGATACATGTAAACGATTTGACTCGAATATCGGCATTCCTTTAGTGGGTGTGTGGACTGGTCATTGGCGGCGGATGGATTCCCGGACACCACATGTACAGTACCAGTCAGAAGAAGTGGTATATTGAGGCGCAACTTTAGTGCGATATTGAGCGCGCTTAATTGCGAAAAAGGCGCGATTATAGCGCAATACCAGAAATCTGTAGCGCTTATTATTGCGAAATTGAGCACATAATATTGCGATATTAAGCGCGCAAAATTTCATACAGACCCGATAGTGTTATATTTAGATTAGATAAATACTGTGCATATAGTGTACATATAGTGTGCATATAGCTTTACAACTATAATTATATACAAATCTAAAACATTGTCTCTATTTATGCAATAAACAATATATAGAAGAAGCAATAATTCGCTCAAAATGTAATAATTTTAAGCGCGAAATATTGCAATATTAAGCGCGAAATATTGCAATATTAAGCGCAAAATATTGCAATAATATTGCAAGCGGCGCGCTTAAAAGCGTTTCCACTTGCAATATTATTGCGATATTGGGCGCGAAAATAGCGTGCTTAATATACCACTTCTTTTGACTAGTACTGTAGTGCAAATTGTGCATTTGTTGGGAGGTTCGTGATACCGGCCGACGCTGACGACATGGTCCGCACATCTATGGGGAATGCAAAAATCAGCAGAATGCATTATACTATAATTACCTATTATTTAACTTATAAGTTGATATGGCTATATACTATAAACTATTTATATTATAGTCGATATATTTTCTACAAGGACCGACGCATGTGGATTTGATTATATTTTTGACCGAGCCCCTTTTGTTCTAAGTATACATAAGTTTCTCATATGTCGATGTTCTGCCTGTAATGTTTCACTAATTGTTTTGGTAACTGTGAACTGGGGTAGGTGTGACTATATCTGTATTTTCTTTATACCATATGCTGCATGGTTAATCATGAACTGTTCTAATTGCCGTATTTGTGTTTACCACTTTGGAGATAATTCAATTCTTTAATCTCGTTTAACCAAAGAATGTTACATGGTATTTGAGATATAGATATGTACAGTTATTGACACAAGCACAAATACACATAAGTAAATAATTACATATAAGCCGCATCCACACAACCACGTTTTTACAAAACTTTTCTATCTGGAAAAAAGGTTCGATATATGCAACAATAAATAAAATAATATCAAGATTAAGACGACAAATATCGTAAATGAAAAACCAGGTTTAGCATTATTATTTTAACTGCTAACCGAACAGGTAGCTGGTATATCTATACAAGTATCGTTTTCACCACTATATAGATTTTCTAATTAGTGTGACCACATAATATTATCCTGGTTCTGAAGCGTGTACTTGTATAACATGGTCGCAAATAAAATATTTTTGAAGTCAACATATTCGCAATCACTGGTTGACAGATACAGAGAGCACCAGGCTGCGATGATGCTCGGTGTTACCTGTAATTGGTATCCGCCATGGTCATAATGGTAATTGTTAGTGTCTTCTGAGAAGGATAGGACTGCCCACTCTAAGAATAGACTACCACTGAGAAATCAAATTCGGGTCAATATATCTAACTTAGTGTTAGTCACAAGCATTTGAGGTCACTTTGACTAATCCACACCTTTCAGCGAGTCACTATGACTAACTCTGGTCAGTCTGATGTTAGTCATAGTGACTAAGTTACACCAAGAAGAACTCTAATTGTAACACTGCCTCGAATTATGCTTAATATGCCTTGCTAAATATTAAAATTCCATTTTATCGCAGTTCTATTTGATCTATAACTGAACGAATGTGATGAAAGGATATAATGGCATATATATCAGAACTTCCCTCCCACGTCAAAGGTTACACTATCAGGATAATGGTTATTATTCCATGACACCACAGCCATCTCGGGAAAATGAACCATTTA
This sequence comes from Siphonodentalium dalli, assembly GCA_032622095.1. Lineage (NCBI taxonomy): Eukaryota > Metazoa > Mollusca > Scaphopoda > Gadilida > Siphonodentaliidae > Siphonodentalium > Siphonodentalium dalli. Next base: position 215,248,883 of record CP136063.1, read on the forward strand.
AACAGACCTTTGTCACAAACTATTGTTATACCTCTTAACCCTTTACCCAACAGAAGGGACCTGTGCCAATGCATTCTCTTATATATGCGAGTCGACCATAGGTCGCCTCGCATATATAAGAGAATGCATTGGCTTAACACATTAAAAATTATAAAAATTGTTAAAGAATGTAAGAAAAAATGGTAAAAAGTGTTAAAAAAAGATTGTTTTTAGGCCAATGCATTCTCTTATATATGCGAGGCGACCTATGGTCGACTCGCATATATAAGAGAATGCATTGGCACAGGGCATAACTGTAACTATCACAATGTGGTCAAGGAGCCGGTTCCAATGATATCCATATTTGTATGGTTCTGTTGAGACAGACCGAAGATATTTTAGGCTGTTGAAGCTTTATTTGGCCGGTTTTGGCCGGTTTGTTGGGTAAAGGGTTAATAGACCCGTACTCAAATCTGTATTTTAGAAAATGGATATTGGTTTTGGATAATATATCATATGGTTGAGTATTGAAATTATTTGCAACAATTTCCACCCAATTACATGTTCACCTACTCAGTGACTCCTAACACTACAGTTGGTCATTATGACTCAATCCTGGTCATTTTGACTAATTATAATGTATAATGGTCCAATTAGTCGTTTTGACAAACCACCCATTAGTCGTTATGACTACATCACCTAGTCATTGTGACTAATGTTTTGCCTTAGTCATTATGGCTAAGCTAAGTTAGTCATCATACATGTGGACAAACAATTGACTAATCTAAGAGTCATATTGACTAAAAATATTCTTCAGTGAATATCTCCAGTATGTTATCGAGCTGCAAGGGAGAGTGCTATCCTATCGATAAGCTAGTCAGACCACTGCCACCGTGTAGAGGAAATCTCACAGTAAAGACATGTGTCTGTTATACTTTATTCGGGTGTGACTAATTACCGCCCGGGGACCGCCCGGGACCGCCCGGGGACCGCCCGGGACCGCCCGGGCGGCCCAACGAGCCCGTTGACACAATATCTCGACGGTATAACGTAGCGACATGCCACCTGAGGGCAACATAGAAAAATTTACTCGCTCGCTCGTCTCCGGCCGGTCATATTAACCCCACAAATGCCGATATTGGCTAAAAGAGCCTGGGTGATTACTGGTGTCTTCGTGTGTGTTCAGACAGATTATTTTGGTGATTCTCGGTAGTGCAATAAGTGCAATACACCTGAGTGTTAATTACATGTATTGACTCGTTGACGCGTCCACGGCCGATGTTATTAACCCCTCAAATTCCGGTAAAATAATGTATAAACAAAAGAACCTTGGAACCGCCCGGGACCGCCCGGGCGGCCCCATGGGCCCGTAGACACTATATCTCGACGTTATAACATAGCGACATACCCCACGAGGTCAACCTACAAAATGTTACTCCCTCGCTCGACCCCGGCCGGCGTTATTAACCCCTCAAAATCCGACAAAATGGTATATAGACAAAAAGAACATTGGGACCGCCCGAAACCGCCCGGGAGGCACCATGGGCCCGTGGACACTATATCTCGACGTTATAACATAGCGATATACCCCATGAGGTCAACCTAGAAAATGTTACTCGCTCGCTCGACCCCGGCCGGTGTTATTAACCCCTCAAATTCCAACAAAATGGTTTATAAACAAAAATAACATTGGGACCGCCCGGGACCGCCCGGGACCGCCCGGGTGGCCCCACGTGCCCGTGGACACAATATCTCGACGTTATAACGTAGCGACATACCCCACGAGATCAACCTACAAAATGTTGCTTGCTCGCTCGACTCCGACCGGTGTTATTAACCCCTCAAAATTCGATAAAATGGTATATAAACAATAAGAACATTGGGACCGCCCGGGAGGCCCCATGGGCACGTGGACACTATATCTCGACGTTATAACATAGCGACATACCCCACCTAGAAAATGATACTCGCTCGCTCGACCCCGGCCGGTGTTATTAACCCCTCAAAATCCGACAAAATGGTATATAAACAAAAAGAACATTGGGACCGCCCGGGAGGCCCCATGAGCCCGTGGACACTATATCTCGACGTTATAACGTAGCGACATACCCCACGAGGTCAACCTAGAAAATGTTAATCGTTCGCTCGACTCCGGCCGGTGGTATTAACCCGTTATAACGTCAATATATGGTGTCCACGGGCCCATGGGGCCTCCCGGGCGGCCCCGGGCGGTCCCAATGTTCTTTTTGTTTATATACCATTTTATCGGATTTTGAGGGGTTAATAACACCGGCCGGAGTCGAGCGAGCGAGTACCATTTTGTAGGTTGATCTCGTGGGGTATGTCGCTACGTTATAACGTCGAGATATAGTGTCCACGGGCCCATGGGGCCTCCCGGGCGGTCCCGGGCGGTCCCAATGTTCTTTTTGTTTATATACCATTTTATCGGATTTTGAGGGGTTAATAACACCGGCCGGAGTCGAGCGAGCGAGTACCATTTTCTAGGTTGACCTCATGGGGTATGTCGCTACGTTATAACGTCGAGATATAGTGTACACGAGCCCATGGGGCCTCCCGGGCGTCCCGGGCGGTCCCAATGTTCTTTTTGTTTATATACCATTTTATCGGATGTTGAGGGGTTAATAACACCGGCCGGAGTCGAGCGAGCGAGTACCATTTTCTAGGTTGACCTCATGGGGTATGTCGCTACGTTATAACGTCGAGATATAGTGTCCACGGGCCCATGGGGCCTCCCGGTCGGTTTCGGGCGGTCCCAATGTTCTTTTTGTTTATATACCATTTTATCGGATTTTGAGGGGTTAATAACACCGGCCGGAGTCGAGCGAGCGAGTATCATTTTATAGGTTGTCCTCGTGGGGTATGTCGCTACGTTATAACGTCGAGATATTGTGTCCACGGGCACGTGGGGCCACCCGGGCGGTCCCGGGCGGTCCCAATGTTCTTTTTGTTTATATACCATTTTATCGGATGTTGAGGGGTTAATAACACCGGCCGGGGTCGAGCGAGCGAGTACCATTTTCTAGGTTGATCTCATGGGGTATGTCGCTACGTTATAACGTCGAGATATAGTGTACACGAGCCCATGGGGCCTCCCGGGCGTCCCGGTCGGTCCCAATGTTATTTTTGTTTATATACCATTTTATCGGATGTTGAGGGGTTAATAACACCGGCCGGAGTCGAGCGAGCGAGTACCATTTTCTAGGTTGACCTCATGGGGTATGTCGCTACGTTATAACGTCGAGATATAGTGTCCACGGGCCCATGGGGCCTCCCGGGCGGTTTCGGGCGGTCCCAATGTACTTTTTGTTTATATACCATTTTATCGGATTTTGAGGGGTTAATAACACCGGCCGGAGTCGAGCGAGCGAGTAACATTTTATAGGTTGTCCTCGTGGGGTATGTCGCTACGTTATAACGTCGAGATATTGTGTCCACGGGCACGTGGGGCCACCCGGGCGGTCCCGGGCGGTCCTAATGTTCTTTTTGTCTATTTACCATTTTATCGGATTTTGAGGGGTTAATAACACCGGCCGGGGTCGAGCGAGCGAGTACCATTTTGTAGGTTGACCTCGTGGGGTATGTCGCTACGTTATAACGTCGAGATATAGTGTCCACGGGCCCATGGGGCCTCCCGGGCGGTCCCGGGCGGTCCCAATGTTATTTTTGTTTATAAACCATTTTGTTGGATTTTGGGGGGTTAATAACACCGGCCGGGGTCGAGCGAGCGAGTAACATTTTCTAGGTTGACCTCATGGGGTATGTCGCTACGTTATAGCGTCGAGATATTGTGTCCACGGGTACGTGGGGCCACCGGGCGGTCCCGGGCGGTCCCAATGTTCTTTTTGTCTATATACCATTTTGTCGGATTTTGAGGGGTTAATAACACCGGCCGGGTTCGAGCGAGCGAGTAAAGTTTTCTAGGTTGACCTCATGGGGTATGTCGCTACGTTATAACGTCGATATATTGTGTCCACGGGCACGTGGGGCCACCCGGGCGGTCCCGGGCGGTCCTAATGTTCTTTTTGTCTATTTACCATTTTATCGGATTTTGAGGGGTTAATAACGCCGGCCGGGGTCGAGCGAGGGAGTAACATTTTGTATGTTGACCTCGTGGGGTATGTCGCTATGTTATAACGTCGAGATATAGTGTCCACGGGCCCATGCGGCCGCCCGGGCGGTCCCGGGCGGTTCCAAGGTTCTTTTGTTTATACACTATTTTACCGGAATTTGAGGGGTTAATAACATCGGCCGTGGACGCGTCAACGAGTCAATACATGGAATTAACACTCAGGTGTATTGCACTTATTGCACTACCGAGAATCACCAAAATAATCTGTCTGAACACACACGAAGACACCAGTAATCACCCAGGCTCTTTTAGACAATATCGGCATTTGTGGGGTTAATATGACCGGCCGGAGACGAGCGAGCGAGTAAATTTTTCTATATTGCCCTCAGGTGGCATGTCGCTACGTTATACCGTCGAGATATTGTGTCCACGGGCTCGTTGGGCCGCCCGGGCGGTCCCGGGCGGTCCCCGGGCGGTCCCCGGGCGGTCCCGGGCGGTCCCCGGGCGGTAATTAGTCACACCGCTTTATTCTGTATCATTCCGAGAAACAAAACTGTCCATATCTCCGAACTAGCAGCAAAAAAATAATCCGCGTGACAACTCCTACACCGATGGCCAGAAGTAAATGCAACGTTTCGACGTGTTCACAATGGCGACTCAGTGTGAACACGTCGAAATCAAAAGTCATGCATTTTCGTAAACCCAGTAAACCTCATCAGTTTAAAATTGGAGCTAATGGAGTGGAGTATGTTTCGAACTACAAATACCTCGGTGTTATATTAAAACGAAACGAACTGATTCGGTGCAACAGCGGAAAGCCTAGGCCAAAATCTGGTGGACGTGCCTTGGTCTCCGGTCATCCCAAAAGTACACTAGTTTAAAAGTATCGACATTAAAGTTATGAAAAACTCTTTGCTACCTGCATGCGTGATACCTATACCAGGCAATACCAGTGGTGTGTGGGGGCATCATAACATACACTGTATAGATATGGTGCAGAATCGCGCCCTACGATAAGTTATTGTGTGCATAGATTCACCCTGACTTCTGGCCCGCTCTGAATGCGGAGGTTGATGGGTTCCTCCAGTTCACCAACGTTGGATAAACATAATAAGACTGTGGATTAGACTAATTATGATGGATTATCGTCGACTGGGCGAGAGAGATATGTTTATTTCTTCAAATATGGAGACCATTATGGTACAATATATATATACACACACAAAAGTTAACAGGTGACATATATACACAATATAATTTGACTTGAGAAGGCTCATTTGAAGTCGGTAGTTGTTACGTAACTTAGGTAAGACCGTGGACAGACCAATCTAATTCCTTAAGTGGTAATCAAAATATCAGGAGAACTGATGATTTTCCAGTCACCATACCGAAGACCGAAGAATAGTTCACGAAGCACTATAATATATTGAGGGAATAATATACTGCAAGACAAGATGTTTAAGACATAATATATATGCACTATTCAGACCGCGCATGATTCGCAAATGAAGCGGGGGGTATTGTAAGAATAATTGTTTCTTGTCACAGATGAGGTGAACTTCTGCACCGATGCATCCACCAAAGCAATACGCTAAGAGGGTTTACGATCGGAATTTTCCAACTGCTATCACAAAATTATTGTTTGAAAGTTCCAACCTAACACTGCCCTATGGTCGGAACCCCAGGGATGTATCAAAGGCAGTTGGGCAGCGGAAGTTAAGTCAGTAAGCACAGTGGATCAGCGGACAGAAACGAAAACCTGAAGTATACGGAGCCCGAGGCGAGGAATTTTTGTTGTCCAAGTTTGCAGACACTTTCTGACACCATTTTTCTGCAAATAAACACATTTAGAAACCACTTATAAACTTAAACTCATTATGGTAAGTGAATATTTCGCCACTAATATTCGGCCCCGACGATCAGTTATAGAAGCAGTTGTCAGTGCTCTATCACGGACAAGATGCCTTTTAATCATTGCCGCGAGACGATTTCTTCCACACAATATTCCAGAAAATGTAAACTTTTAGAACAAATGTGTATAAATTCTATTCAATATGTTTTTAATCTGATCTTAAACAAAATATGATATATGTGTCGGTGGCATTTTCTCAACTTTGAATATGATTGAATCGTTGAGTATATTATAGTTAGTAGCTACCATATTAAAAATTTCACAGCAGCTTTAAACTTTGTCATACACAATTATGTGTTGTTCAGATCACAGTGTATAACACATTTTAAAACTGCTGCCAATGTTTTGTTTCGTGGTAGACTTTGCGAGTTTTGTGTCTCCAATATAACACATCTCATCTAATAAACGTGATACACTCACATGTTCACTGATATTCGATGTTGAGGAAATTCCACCAACACTTATGTTATGTGTAATTTCTACACAATTTTGTTTAAGATCAAATTTGTTCAAAGAGTGTACACTTTCACAATATCGGCCACCTTTCGCCACAAACATTATACCAATAGAAAGGCATGCCGTCCTTAAACAGATTAATATATTGAGTATTGTAATGGAATATTTCAGTATTCCAAATTTCCAATTTCTATACAGGTACCCGTTTCCAAATTACTGTCCGGTTAGTCCCCAAATGTTTAATCATTAGTCCGCTTAGTCGTGATTCGACTGAAGGCTACCCTCATCAATTTATTAACGCCCTCGGGTGTATACTGTCCTAGATATTCTAGATAGCTATGGTTCGCTGCGAGTTTTATTTATAGACAATGGGTTTTTCCGGTTGTGACAATTCGCAGTAGGTCCCTATTTGCGGAGGTTTATTTGCGGAGGCCCCGAATTCGCGGATGGTCCCCTAAAATGGTCGAAATATGTTGATTTTAATGAGGGAATGTGTGCGTATATGTCAATTGATACGTATTTAAACAAATAACGACACGATCATCATAATAGTGGTTTGTTCTATCAATCATATCATCATAATCATCATCATCATCATCATCATAATAATACGGAACAAGTCTTGCGACTTTTCGTCACAGTAACATTATTTGCAATGCTTGTTTACAAATATATGTATCGTCATTCGATATTTACTTGTGAATCACTTTAACATATTTCTTGTCGTCGAATTCGTATTATATATAATAGAAGAATGAGTCTATGTATATATTGAATTGATCGAGTATTGGAGCCTCAACAGCCAAGTCTGGCAGAGAGTTCCAGCTATTTACCACCCTCTGCGTGAAGAAATATTGTCATATGGCCTTGTTAACAATGGGCATCTGTAGCTTTTTATTATGTCCTCTTGTTCTTCCTGATGAATGTCTTTCTAATAGGTCACAGGCATTGATATTGTAATGACCATTCAACAGTTTATATACCTCGATTAGATCTCCTCTAAATATTCCATATTTTAAAGACATCAGATTGAGTCTTATCATTCGGTTTCGGTAGCATAGAGTTTTGATTTGACGAACTTCTAGTTTCGTTGCTTTTCTTTGTATTTCTCTAACACAATGCTTTGATATTTGTGATGTGGGCTCCAATCAGAGTTACAGTATTCGATGATAGGTATGACCATCTGTATGTATAGAGTGATTAGAAAGTGTCGATGTCCATGTTCGTGAAAGTCCTGTTGACTATGCCGATGATTTGAGAAGCTTTCTTGTTTTAGGATATTGTAGGAAGGCTAAGCTGGCCGTGTCAAATTGAGCTATAGCGATGGGATATCTCGCATGGCAACACATTTCGGGTTTCCGTGGGGTGTGTATTGGCTGGATGTCTAATAGTTGCAGTATGTAACTATTATGACCGCGTTAATAGCTTTCGAAGTTTAGGTATGAACAATGGCTGGGCCATGCACTCTTGGTGGGAACACAATGCCTCTGATTTTTTATCCGCATTTAGAAGCTTTCTGGTGTGGTGAATGAGAAACCTGCAGTAATAAGCCGTAGTTGTTGGTAATAATTTGAAGGATTAGTTGTTTTAACGGAATTCTGAGGCGGTGCGTGCATTCATGTAACCAATATATTTTATATTATAATTTATATTTATGGCTCATAATATGATCTTGAGGGCGTTACCATTTGTGATTATGGTTTTCTTGTACTATATGCCCATCATTTTATTTTTGCGTGGTGATGACGGCTATGGTGTCCAGGATCTTTATATTTCTTCGACAACATGACCATTAAGCGGTGTCTTATATATGCGACACTCTGAAACTGAAATCCAACCATGAAGTCTGATAAACAAACATTTTGTGTTGTATTTAAGACTATAGCTTTTGTAATCAATATTAATACATTGCGGAAGTACATCCAACGTTTTCAGAAACTTTGGGCGGGCAGGCAGTTGAATTTTAATTTGTTTTCATTCTTCCCAACGTACTACATGTATAGTAAATGACCATGGTCATTTCTAGATATCTTATATAATAATACAAGTGGTTTAGATTGTCCAATTTGATCATATTAGACTGATAAATGGGTCCATTGAAACGTAATTTGATTGTTCAGACATGAGAAGGTTTACATCAAAATTTTCCAAAGAAACAAATGAGGAGTGGACTAAAACAGGGTTGTGTGATGTATATCTATAGCCATTTTTATATTGGCCTATGTTCCAGTGCAATACACAGACATTATTTCGTATTTCCAGGTGCCATATACTTCTAATGACAAGCCGAGCTTCAGATATGGTCATTGTGAGACACAGGCTGGTAGATTTTTATGAGGCAACTGACCATGGAATTCGATAGTATCCAAATGAAATTGTGTAATTAAAGGTTCGCGCATCAAATCAGGAAAATGCCACCAAAATAGTATTGACAATCCGCCGAGGAGGCTAGTGCGTGCTAGGATATGAACGATAAACTATTTAATAAAATCAGCGATTTACCAGTAGCAGGGACATTATGCAACTGACTGTATATTGCTCTAAATTACCCTTCACATATATGTCAATAATCAGCCATGTATTTTACAGCTCAAATATATAGGCATCAACAAAATTATGTAATTCCAAAATTTATCACCTAAAACTTTGAATTTCATGACAATTTGCCAGACGATTTTTTGTCCCCTGCGCGAACGTAGATTAACAACAGACAGACGGATGCACGGACAATTAAAACAATAATGGCGATTTTCTTTTCGAAATGGGGGTAAGGGAAATATGATATCGATTCTATATCTACATGAAACAGGTTTTGCAGTTCATTATAACTATGGAATAATGGAAAGCCGACTAAAATTGTCCTCATTATCTGATTGGGTATTAATAAATGGGGAGTATAAATGGGGTATTTCTTTCCATTGGTACATGGAAAATCTTTACATGAGTTGCCCCCTATAGGAGTGTACCAATTACTATATATTAGTCGGATTCCTTATGTCGAAAAAAATGGTCGCGCGTTTTCGGAATGTTAAAAGCGATATGAGAACAGTTTCTATACCACCAGTGTGTCTATTTTCAGAATCTACCTGTTTCCAGCTTGATATTTTAGTGGAAACAGGTTTTTGTGAGGCTTTTGTTTGTGTATCCCTCTATTTTTTTTCCCGTCCACCTGGTAATACAAACATGCTATTACGCATAGCCAGTTCGGTAAGTGGCTTTTTTTTCTTTGTTTTTTTTTTCTTTTCTTTTTTTCTTCTCTTTGTTCTTATAAATCGTAAAACATGGAGAGATCTTGCCATAATTACTGAATTACATATCTTAATGTGGAATTTTATCATAAAATCATCAGATGAATTGTATTTATGACTGCATTTTCAATTTTCTTTCCCAAATATTAAGGTATTGCATATTCTTAAAATCAGCTAGATCACATATAGACGAACATGAACAATCTACAAGGATATCTTGATCATATGCCACAAACAAAACTTCGATACATCTAATTTTGGTAAAGATATCGCAGAAAAGCTAACCCTACCCCACCCTCGCTGATTCCTTTGGTTAAAAACAACGGTCGCGCAATTTCGGATTGTCTAAAATGACATGCGAACGGTTTATTTATAAATAGCGTGTCTACTTTCAGAGTTGACCTGTGTCCAGTTGAAATTTTATTGAAAAAAGGTGTTTTTGGACAGTTTTAAAAATTTAAAGAGCGTTTGCTTATTATACAAATATTAATCCTCATAACTAACCTTCTGGTGGATGTGCGAGTTGAAATTAACAAAAGTATCAAATATGGCGGTCTACTTTCAGAGTCTACTTGTTTCCAGTCTGACATTTTAGTGGAAACAAATTGTTTGGACGGTTTAAAAAATTTAAAGAGCGTTTACTGATTATACAGATATTAACTTACACGATTAGCCTTTTCATGAATTGTGCGAGTTGATATTATGCACATATGTCAAGTATGTCAAGTCCACCATCATGGCATCAGCCACGGCGATTTGAGATAAAGGGTGTTGTAGGGTGGCCCGTAAAACAAATTAAGTAATCACCCCTTTCACCAAACCGATCCAAAGTTGCCGCCGTCCTGGGGGGTAGGTCACATATGGCACCACGACATTCAGTATATCTTGGGGCCACCCTACAGCACCAATTCTACCACATCAAACGGTTAAGGGGCCGAGAAATTGTATAGGTGCCATATTTGAACCCATCTGGGCGGCCATTTTGGATCGGAGATGGATAAGCCGGTGAATATTTAGTTTGTCTCATCAGGGGTCACCCTACAACACACTGTATTCGACCTAATATTGGGGGGGGGGCTATTGCATTGTACCATAATTATATGGACCCCAATGACCATTTATCATTTTCGCTCGAATGGGCTGAAGGTGTGAAAATTTAGCTTGCTTTGCTAGCCACCGTACAACACCCTTTATTTGATCTATATCGGTCAAGTGACCAAGAAATAATGTGTACCCTATTTGACCCCTTCTGAGCGGCGACCATTTTGGATCGGGTATGGTTGAAAGGGGTGAATATTTATAAGTTTGTTTTGGGCCCACCCTACAAAACCCCTTATTTGACTTAATTCGGCCAATATATATGCCGAGTGAAATGTCATTCCCATTCGATCCCTTGTGTTAAAAACTAATGAATATTCAGTTTTTCTTGGAGCCACCTGACCCGTGTTTCCCCGTTCTCTCTGGGCTAGTTTATATCGGACGTTCATATCCCCATAGAGCCCGGGTCCCATGCCATAAGGGGTTTATAGTAGCTTCTCTGCGATCGTACAAATTGTTTCTAAAACATCATCAAGTGTAACCATACCGTAGCAGGGTGGCAGTAAGACAGTCTAGCCTGACTATGCCACCCCCTTGAATATACAATACAATATTTGTCAAATGTATTATGTATTAATATGTGTATATTGAAATAAAATATCCCATCCTATCCTATCCCACCGTAAAGGTATCTGGATATATGCAAAGGTCAATCAGTTATAATTCGCCACGAATTAGTATTTCGTTGCCACGAATTAGTAATTTAGTGGCCATGAATTAGTATTTCGTGGCCACGAAATAAAAAGAACAATTTCCCATGTCCTAAACCAGCCACGCATCAATGTAACAACTACAACAACTCATCTATGCCAACGATGTGTTTAGCCATACATGTGGATAGGGTGCACAGTATTGTTTAAAAATGTTAAACAATGTTATCATGTCCTTATGTATTGCTAAATATTGCTGGGCATATATAGATGGTTGTTCTATAATTCCTGGTCGGGTTGATCAAAATTGGGAGTTTAAATTGTGTTCATCTGATGATAAAGAAAATACTTTCTCCGTCCAATCGATACATCCCCCGGCATACATGTTTCACATACTAAATTAACACCTTAGTCAACATAACAAATCACTCCCTCAAGTCCTTTGCCACAAGAATAAAAATAAATTGTCAGTATAAATAGGCAAGACATCTCTGGACACTTTCTAAGAGATAATTTATTTATAAGAAGATATATGTGTGCAATATGTGCTTGGTCCTATATATAGTACAACACAGTAAGATGCAAGTGACACAGTGCGGGACAATACTGTGTCGAAGAACATATTTGAGGGGACCCTTCCATCATCCTTCATAATGTATCATGACTCCATCCGTTGTGAACAAACCATCGACGTTGGCTTAATGGATCGTTCTCCCCCAATAATATACTTGGCTTTGAACCGATCAACATTCTGGGCCGTGGCATTTCCCCGTAAATTAGATAGTGTCTATAGTCGGATGGTATTGGTTATGTTGAAATGGTGACACAGATATGAAACTGTACATGTTAGTGCCCCATGGGCCATTGATCATTATAAGATCGAGAAACTTAGTCTAGGAAATTACCGGGAATTCACTAGAAATTGCAATTGTAACAGATAGGGTCGTAATTCAACGTTTGCGTTTCCGATGCAGTTAATACCCAAATGTGAAATTTGAGATATACCTGGCCGTCAAAGTGAACCATATGTCTTAGTTAAGGTTAGCAACGGTTGCTAATAATTCATTGGTATTGCCATAATTTAGTCAGTATCTAATCACATGGTGCTGGTTTTGTTCAAAGTTGGGCACATGTATATATGTCTTTTAACTGTGCAGCCATGTTCTGCATAGGCCACTGATCATTATAAGATCGGGAGACTTTGTCACCGATCCCGATAGCTCCTTAGTAACGGTTACTATAAGAACCTACTGGGAATTTGCAGGAAATGCAACTATGGTTGATATATATTTTACTCATTAAGCTCTACTTTAGTGGAAATTCGAATTTACTTGATTTTCACAGCTATACACGAAGCGTGGAAATTGACTGTGGTCAGAATATTGATGGTGAATGTTGGGTTTCAGTCTCTGTACTGAAGTTGGCCCAAATGTAACTGACGTGGGAAGTATGAAAGCAAAGCCTATACCGCTATAGCAAAGATCTCAGCTGCACCGAAATGTCCATTTATCAGTAGCACAAATCCTGCGAAAACACATATTTTCTCAGTGCATGTGGGATAGACTCCGATGACAACGATTGAGTTAATGACAACTACAATCTATATACCTGTGTATTTGTGACACTACATCCCGTTATGATCAACGATGTGGTTTTAAAAACTAGTCAGTGGACAACAAGACATACAAGTATCAAATAAAACAATAATATAATATGTAATCACATCGTGAACAGTCTTGTTGTGAATATTTTCGTTTGATTCAACAGACTGCATATTATCGAAATTACAAAACCATTCGACACTTACTTTTGCCAATAACTGTATCTTGAGGCATAACTATATCATGTATTAATTGCATCTATTAAATCACGGATAGTTACAGTGGGTCAAACACGAGTGTTAGTCTACATATATATTTGCGCACGATTGCCAATAAGTGATATTACAATCAACGTTTGAGCATAACACGAAATTCTCCATAGGGTTAAGTGTTAAATTTTGATCGCAACTGTACCCAGCAAGAATCATCTGATCACATCCAAAACTACGTCTGTGTTTCATACTTAGTATTCTTTAGAAATATCAGTACGCGCATATCATAATACGCAAAATGGCGCCATTTATCCAAAGTGCTATAATCTCCATAGGGCTCAGTGTTAAATTTTGATCACAACTGTAGCCAACAAGAATGAACCGATCACATCAAAAATACATGCAACGGTCATATCTAGTAGTTTGGAGAAGTTTCAAATCACACCGATCACCATATGCCAGATGGCACCATCTATCGTTTTCTATAAATACGAAACGCTCTCTAAATTATGTTGACCCCGATTTAGGCCGACCCGCCAAAATTCAAGAATGGAAACAAGTGAATCCTGAAAACACACCTACTATAGGCATACATAATCCGTTTTCAGATCGCTTTTAACAAACCAAAAGTGCAAAATGACATAAGGAATCCGACTATATCATCTTTTAGTCGACAATTTTTATGTTCTTGTGTGGTACTATAACGAAATGAAAATAATGGGAAGAGAGACAACATGGTATGCCCGCGATTTTGTAGTGTTATATGCCGATTTATTTACGAATTTGATATCCTATTTTGTGTTCTATGCATTCCAATAACATTTCAGTGAGAAAACAAAAACGAGTTACCGATTTCGGATATTGATTAGGGAGTCGTGTTTTTATAATGACGGTTCATTATTACTATAACGAAAATATCACAATGGAATCAAAACTAAGTTACACTCATTTATCTAATATGGCGTACACTTTTAATGGAATTTCATATTCTTCGGTATTATATATGGTAGAACAACACGCATGGGAAAGATACGTACCTACAACTATATTTGTCAATGTAGTACGGAGTAGATTATGCATTATGGTGCACTTGGTTGACATAGACGTATACTGCAATTCTTTATTTATTTCAATGGTTTTGCACAGGCAATTAAGGTGATAAAGGCCAGGTACTCTATCGAGCCGACGTTTATAGACGCGTTAATGGGTACACGGGAACTACTTTGAATAGTCCGACGGTGCATAAGACATCATTGGTCTGTTTGAGATGGTTCCCGCTTTACCCTCAGAGTACAACTAACGCAAATTTAAGCTTATAATACCGATATATGGGTCCGATAACGGAACCATCCATTATACGTATACATGTATATATTAACTGTTTATTTTGTTCTCACTTTATTTTTTCTGCAAAAATTTATTTCCGTTGTAGCATGAACACCATGCCGTCCCTCTACCGTAATATCTTGTTCAAACCATTTCTTGTCATCCATGGGTCATGGAATCAACCAATTAAACTTGATTCATATAGCAATGATTGATTCTATGACTCTCCCGGCAAGACTTGGTTTGTACTACATCAGGGCAAACACTGGAAATAAGAAGACTCTTAGATTGCTGGCGTCATGGAGTCTCTGTTCGTAATTCAGAGATGCACTGGACTGCCCCCGCATACACTGTTACAAATATCCGTAATTTTACGGATAAAGTGCTGGAAATTTTGCTGCCATCACATTTTCAGACATTTTCATAAATAATATAATGGTTGTGTAAAATTAGACTTCATAGTTCTACGAACAAAGATTCCGTTGTTTTATCTCCATACCTATGTATGTATAGGTTTATGAGAAATAAACTGATTGATTGGAAACAAGGCTTGGTCGAATTCCGAAATTGATGAACAATAAAATAACGCAAGCAATTGCACATTGGCCAAACTGAAGTTACACATCATTAAAAAGCTCACAAAAGTATGACAATTATTCAGGTTGGTATAATTCTACGTATTTCATCGTTATTGAATACTGCTTGATTCATTAAATCTACAATAAAGCTATTGATCGGATTCATACATGCAGCACAGCCAATCAGCCATTGACATATGTAACAGTAGACAGTGCGGCATTAAACATGTAGTTCACGGGCGTGATTGATGATTTCATGATTTTGAATTCATCTAAACATCAATGCAATCAGCAACTCACTTGTTTCTTCAAATTATGTGGGAGTCTTGGGGTGCCAATTGCAAAAGGAAAACATTTGGTACAGCATCTTGTATGACTTTTTTTAGAGATTGAACTGGATTCCATAGCTATGACCGCCATAGCTATACTCCGGATAAGGTCGCTAAGTGTAGTTCTTTAATTAAAGATTTTATGTGTTATACAAGGCTTACTTTAAAGCAACTACAATCCCTAATTGGTTTGCTAATTTTGCATGTTTGGTTATATTAATAAAATATTAATATGTAAAATGGTAGGTGTTATCGAAAGACGAGCATCAACGCCAGTGCACACTATCTTCTTCACCAGGAATGACGAAGTGGCATCCGGCATATTCTGAATCTTATGCACATTGCGGATACAGTAGAGGAAACGGTTCTGTGCGAATAGTGAGTATTAAAAAGATGTGCAATATACCATGTTAGTCATATTAGGCCAAAGAAAAAAGATACTGTTTCAGCACATCGACCGACCCTAAAATTAACCGCCGTCCTAATCTTCTTATTGATATTTTGAGAAAAAGCCGATTTAAAAAAAACAAAAAAATTTGTACCACCAATGCACATACATAATGCTGTTCATTAGTGTGCAAAACACATGGTTTCTAACATATCCCTGTGTAAATGACCATAAAGTGGTCGCTGGACCTCAACAGTTAAAACTCAGGTGTGGATCGATGGTTTCATGGATTGATGGGCATGATTTTGCAATTTTAATTTCCTGAGAGTGGATCTCAGGCCTGCTTTAAAGACATATTATGTACTTGTTCGCGTGCGTGAAACTGATAACTTAGTAAACAGGCACTATGTCAATTGGAGGAATGCAATATTCTACTAACACCGCCGAAAATCTGAAGCAAATCGACCGTATCACTCCATAGAAAACATCGTCTGAACTACGCTCAAATGTAAATATTTACTACTCGACTCGGGACGCATCTATCACCATCGAGAGTCACTGCATTTAATTAATAATTAGAATGACGGTGTGTGTTGTCAATTTAGATATACTATTGTATAAAATAACTACTTTGAACAGGATTATTTTCCCTTTCTATATTTGCTCACCCTACCGGAGTGTTTCACATCACTTTAAGCCTTGTTTGTGAACTATCAACAAACACGGTGGGTGTGTATCGGTATATATATAGGGGTTAAATCACCACACATGGTAGGAGTATAGCTACTGCTTCCAAAAACCAGGCATGCTACTAATAGGTTGGGTGTACATGTACATGTACAATGGGCTGTAGTCATTACAATACAAGTGCCGGTGTAATGGTGGTATTGTAGGTGAAATTCTCATTAAACAGTGACATCAATTTCATACCAAGTAATATAGCCAAAATTATGAAAATGCGGTATGTGAATAACAAATTACACACTTAAGCATAAACCAAGTTTTATCTTTTATTCAATCTTAATGTATATTTCCACTTTGTTGTTTTAGTAATACTTTCCCCACAACATGAGTTGGCATTTTATATCACTTCGGGCGAGGTAGTTCAATATTTCTACAGCTGGATAAAAAATTAAAAAATTAAAAAATTAAAATTTCCCTACCTACCAACCCTATTTTTTTCACACCGTTAGCGGAAACATACTATCTTTTTTTGTTGCCTTATGTAATTTGCCGAGAATAGCCCAAATGCGCGTTACGCACGTTTGAGTGACAGATGACCCATACGCGCGTTGGGTATTGTGCAGCGCGCGTATGAATTGTAAATGTATGGGCTGTCCACCTTTACTTTCGAATTGGAGTGTTATTGCATGCACCCCTTGTACAAAACCAAACTCCCATTTTTACAAAAATCAATGTGCACCCACACAACCTTGGATGGGAAGTTTCCAGCTGGTACCTCAAGCTTTCCATCTGTTAGAAAATTATAACCTGATACGGCCAAAAGGTTTGAAGAATTTCCATGCATTTGATGGTAATTTAGACGATTTTTTTTACCAAAAGTCGAAAATATGCTTGTTGTCTCCAAACAAATTTCTCACTAATTGTTGGTTGAGAAATTAAACAATAAGAAAAACATGAACATGTATGTGGTGTAAAATGTATGTATCAGCCTATCGGTATGAAACTTCCAACTGTTAAAATATGAGAGACCCACCAAGCCACCCAACACCACACACGTCATCCACACCCCTCGTCACCACCGTGCGATAGTTGGACGAATTTGTATGGGCATGAGACGATAAAACTTTTAATTAATGTTTGTATATTCATAATTTAGTGTACAAATAATCAGGCTCAATTTTCGCTGTACTGTGCAACCACTGTGATAGTTAATACAAATTTGTTCTTATAAATTAATAAATACTATTTGTAATTACAGGTATACAATTATTCATATTATTGACCCCTGGTGTCCTTAAAATCTTAGTCTAACCCACTAGATTGATTTATACGTCTTTATGTAAAACCCAATTGTCGTCCTTTTGAACTGATGTTCGTGTTTTGATCCCAATAAAACATATTTAAAAAAACAAACAAACAAACAAACGTCAATTCTAACCACGTCGACGACTGTACGATTAAAAATACGTTAGTAGGAAATAAATAAATACTTCTTTATTGGTGGGACGAATTAATCGCGATAAAATAAATGACAATCACTCTGCCAAGGTGTTCACAGCAGAGGGTTTCACATAACTTTAACCTGGGCAACGACGGGTAACCCTGCTAATAAAAAATAAAATATGTTTTGAAAAAAAAAATAGCCTGGAACCCAATGAGTACATCTTTAATTACTGAGTTCGAAAATAGGTAAAAATCAATGAAAATCGTTTTTGTGTAATGTTTTTTGGAATACTCAAATGGCTAGATTCATTTTCAGACTAATTGTATCGTCAATATATATATACTAAGGACATCAAGCCTGAAAATAGTGTGTCTGTCATTTGCAGAATGGGGTCCCCAGAGAGTGAATTTAGTGATGATACCCCGCACAGCGGGCTAGCATCATCAAAGTCACCCTCTGTGGACTTCATTATTCTTAGGCCTCATCTTCTGAGAAGTATCTATAGTTTCAAATTAGCATTGTTTTTAGTTAATTTTTCCCTGCTGTGAAGTTTCTATATCCCCTAATTTGCATAAGATAATATGAATAATCGAGGTGAATGTGTGAACATCACCAACTTCAACTGGGGGAACTTCAATCTGATATCAGTTGAGGGAACAGCAGAATGAGGTCACCAGAGGGTGCATTTGATGACGCTAGCCAGCCGTGCGGGATAGCGTCACCCTAGTTCACCCCTGGGACCTCATTCTGCATATCACAGACACACTATATCCAGGCTTTGAAGACATATTGACTGAGGGAACTGCAGTACTTACCGGTTTCGGAGTAGACATTTAATTCTCTTATCCGTAATGATAGGCGTGCTCCGTTATCCCCACTACACGCCAGCTCGACAAATCGCACTGCAGTGCCATGGCAGAGGATCACTGTTGTCGCCATAGCTGGTATGGTACCCACGTTGTTTGAACATGGTATGTAGTTGAAACCGTCTGTGGATACCGATATCTCCATGTTGGTAATCTGACCACCTATTCAAGAAACAATCGCGAAAGTTATGATTTCGGACGCCATTCCTACGCACGCATCATATATATAGTAATAGCACCTAACACGCACACGTTTGACTACCAACAGATATCTAATCGGGGTTAACGATTACACGGATATTGGCATATAATCACGACCACAGGAGACACGCGCGGTTTCGATTGAGTATCATATTAAATCTGAAGGGTGATAACTCTATAAAGAATGTACTTTGATTAAATAACAGCGATTTGTATGAGAAATTCCAACACCACAATTGATCAACTTTGGTGAAATATAAGTCAAATTCTTCTATTGGGTGGGTGGGACATTAAGGGAACGCTCCTTCTTCAAATATTTCCCTTATTTCGATAAAAACACTTCTTCAATTATCTCCGCGATTTCGTTAATAATAATCTCCTACTACTATATTTCGCTCTATTTCGTTCTATTTCGCTGCATTTTTTATTCCGCTATTTCGCTGTATTTTCTTATTTCGCTTTTTCGATAATTCATTATATTTGACATATTACGAGATATGGGATTATATAATAATAATAATAAGATTTGTATAGCGCTTATCCCCAATAAGCGCTTGACATAAACATAAACATGAAATATAAATATACACAATATCAAAGTCATTTTCTGAAACGCCGCGCAAACAAGTATATTTTCAATGACTTTTTAAAGTCGTCAAGAGATGGTGACTCTTTTATGTTCAATGGCAGAGGATTCCATGCATTTGCGCATGTTACTTTGAAAGATCGGTAGCCAAACGTGATCAAATTAGCACCAGATAGTGTCAAAAGAAGTTTGTCCTCTGAACGAAGTGATCGGTGTGGGACATACGGAACAAGGATATCACGGAAGTATGCTGGAAGAGCTTTTGAATCATGGGTTGCTTGATATGCATATGTAACAAGTTTATAAATAATCCTATCTGTCACAGGTAGCCAATGTAATTCTTTCAACATTTCATCTATGTCGTCAGATATTTTACGACACAGAACTATCCTTGCAGCAGTGTGTTGCAGACATGATATCCTATATTCTGATATTCAATCACCTGTGGTCGCGATTATATAGTGTTTGCTATATAATCATTGGCATATTGGCTGAGTGAAAGAGACTTTCGTAAAATCACGAATCGATTACGGATATAGACAATATCCTGCCAGTATACGGCCAAAATTTGATCTTTAGGCACATAGGTTTCTGACGTGGGACGAAATATAGCTCACGCAGTTTAATTATGTGCAGAAGTGTCAAGGGTGTGCCACCGGTCATGCTTGGGGACGCTCTAACATTATTCGCGTGGTGTTTAGCACACGGATATGAACATGGGATCTGAAAGAGAAACACATTACTTTTTCCATCAAATATATGTGTAACTGAATATAGTGGGGCATATGCCGTCTCACCAATTAACCATCGTATGTAAGTTGTGATGGTTCCACATTACTAGAACAATATGCCTTATCCGTAAAGGTAATAGTGGTTTCTGGAAAGGTCTCTAATAAGTTAGCGATCGTTCTCAGATCCTCAAAGTGGGAGATGACTCTGAGATCATGTCCTTAAATTGTGATCGCCATGTGGCCTTAGTTTTGATCTATTAGTGGAAACCATGCATACCATTCGTCATCATAAAACACAGGAATTTTGCGGAACACAAATCGCTAATTGGGTAAATAATGACATGATAACAGCATAATTAAGTACAAAATAATCACGACACGCAGAACCATAAGCACCTTACTGTGAGTGGCAAGCACGATTGTTTCACAAACGGACTCGTAGTCGTCAATTCTGCGAAAATATTTTTGAACCGTGTGGAAATTTACGACTACAAATAGCTATTCGTAATAATAATCTGTCGTCGTTCATTATGCGAAAGGTGTCTATTGATATAATACGTTACAAGCGAGTTCACATATTCGAATACGTCCTCACTTCTAAAGGTGTCTATTGATATAATACGATACAAGGGGGTTCACATATTCGAACACGTCCTCACTTCTAAATGTGTCTATTGATATAATACGATACAAGGGAGTTCACATATTCGAATATGTCCTCGCTTCTAAAGGTGTCTATTGATATAATACGATACAAGGGCGTTCACAGATTCGAATACGTCCTCACTTCTAACGGTGTCTATTGATATAATACGATACAAGGGAGTTCACATATTCGAATACGTCCTCACTTCTAAAGGTGTCTATTGATATAATACGATACAAGGGCGTTCACAGATTCGAATATGTCCTCACTTCTAAAGGTGTCTATTTATACAATACGATACAAGGGAATTAAACAGATTCGATTACGTCCCCACTGCTAAACGGCCATATTTCACGAACGCCTGAACATATTCTTAAAATTCCAATGCCAATCGATCGAGTAAACGCTATATTTAAAGACATGCACGGCTGGCCGTCACGGTGGGTATACTGTTAAAATAGTCAAAGACGTTAAAACTGCCATAACAGAAAGAATATTTTAAATGTAGACATTTTTTGTTCTGATACCACTCATAAATATCGCTTAAACAGCTTTTTATTGTCAAGTTCGTATACACTGTATTATGTAACAAAATCCAGGTTCTGTAACATTGTTGGCTTTGGTTAACAAAGCGTACGAACTTGACAATGACATACTATTTACGCGATATTTATGATTTATAAAAACAAAATATGTCTATATTTTAATATTCTTTCTATTTATGGCGGTTTTAACAAATGTGACTATTTTGTCAGCAATATACTCGCCGCGAAGGCTATCCGTGCCTTTAACAAATATGCTATAAACAAGTCTAGGATAAACTGTTCGTCAAGACGACAACAAATAAAATTATACTTTAATATAGGAGAAAAAAATAAACCGTCGACTCAATAAATATCGATAAAAAAACCACCTTTGTGCAAATTATTTTGGAATGGACCGTTTGCGATAAGCAGAGTTATCGTCGATGATTGGTATTACCTCCCCTGATCAGTAGGTATAATCTCAGCTCAGCGTTAATGCCGGAGATGGCCGCTTATATACAACAAGCCAGTCGACCGGACGTCGGGAAAGCTTTGTCGCGACATGCTTTTAACGTTACAAAAGTAAATCAATTAAATATTGATGTCATATTATGAATATCCTAGTCCAATAAAAATTTCCGAGACGGGATTTGTGAGTATTTGTCTCACCAAAGAGTAGATATAAAGGCAAACATAGGCAATGGAATGCATATTGAAAATAGTGCTTCCTACCTAAGTTACATCCATGCATTACATGAAATGGGAAAAGATTATTGTTCTGTTCCCGGTTGTCAAAACTCACGGAATAGTACCTGGAAGGTTCGGAAAGCATGTAAGCCTCCATCGTCTCCTTTCCGGGAAAAAAGACAAGAGTTTACGACGTGCATGGTTAATCGCACTCAGCCACGCAGACAAAGTCAACAACGATTCCACATACGTTAACGTTTGTTCGGACCATTTTCCAAATGGGGATGGGAGAACACATCACT
Source organism: Siphonodentalium dalli (assembly GCA_032622095.1). NCBI lineage: Eukaryota > Metazoa > Mollusca > Scaphopoda > Gadilida > Siphonodentaliidae > Siphonodentalium > Siphonodentalium dalli. Next base: position 215,271,421 of record CP136063.1, read on the forward strand.
CCCAGGTACCCTCGTTGCACCCTCGTTATCGCAAATCGTCCATTGAAAATGAACACAATCACCTGCCTGGCGACGACGCACTGAGTAATCTGCTCGTTGATTGGTCAAACCGGCACCACGCGTATTTTGTCTACTGCGAAATCGCTTCGTAATTATCGTTAAGCATAGGAAAAGAGAGGAGACTTTTAAGTTATTCGAATTCAATTCGGACAGGTTCATTCGACATACATCGATATACGTATATATATATGTACATTGCGGTCCCATATACAACAGAACTTGGGTAAATAATAACTTCACTAAGTAAGGGTCCACATATCGTTTTCATAGTATTTATATGTTGTCTTTATATACAGTTAAGATATCTTTAAAACTATTACAGAGCTTATATATGGGCTTATAAAGTCTCAAGTAAAAACAATTACACGAGTGTGTTAAAATGTGTTTAAGGCAGTACTAGACACACAACTTTTGATTTGTTTTACACCGATGTTTGAGATCTAATTATTTGTTGTTTTTATTTTCCTTTTTATTTTTAGCTCAACTTCAAGTTTACAACGTAAAGTTTGAGCTACTGCCATGGATTAGCGTCCACTGTCCGTCCGTGCGTCAACAATTTCCTTCGGCACGCCCTACAGGCCGCATCCATCATCCGATCTTAACCAAACGTCCAATGTAGCTTTAGGGTGACCTATACCGATGGGATCTGTCAATTTTTTTTTTTACGAATTTAGATGAAAAACATGGCCACCAGTAGCCATCTTGGATTTCAAATTTGAATCCATCGGCACACCCTATATAGCCCGTATTTATGGCCGGATAATTTTTTTTATTTTGAAAACATGATTGTGATCACCTGTAGATGGTGGGAGCTATCGAATTTGAACGATTTCCTATGAAAAACATGGCCGCTGGCAGCCATCTTGGATTTTACACTTTGCATGACTAAATCCTTTGGCACACCCTACAGACGACATCCCTCATCCGATAATCACGAAACTTCATATGCATCTTATTTTGACCGAATTTTTTTGAAAAGCATGGCCGTCAGCGGCCATCTTGGAATTAACTCTTTGTATGACTAAATCCTTCGGCACAACCTACAGGCCACATCTCTCATCCGATCGTCACCGAGCTTCATATTGATCGTCGGTGTGACCTCTAGATGGGAGGCCGAAATTTGTTAACAATCATTGCCGCCAGCAGCCATCTAGGATTTCATATTTAAATCCATCGGCACACCCCGCATTTATTGGAGAATTGATTTGAAAATTTACAGACATGTTTAGAATCACCTATAGATGGGAGCTATCAAATTTGAAAAAAATTCGATGAAAAATATGGCGCCAGCAGCCATCTTGGGTTTTACTCTTTGCATGACTAAATCCTTTGGCGCACCCTACAGATCACATCCCTCATCTGATGATCACCAAACTTCATACGGTTCTTGTTGTGACTCCTATTTTGACCGAAATTCGTTGAAAAACATGGCCGCTAGCGGCCATCTTTGAATTTACTCTTTGCATGTCTATATCTTTTGGCGCACCCTGCAGACCACATCCGTCATCCGATCATCACCAAACTGCATATGTATCTTCGGGATGACCTCTAGTTTACTTTCCTTCTTTATCATTCTATTCATTGCTCGGCAAAAAATCAATTCCTTCCTAAGTTGAGCTACAGTGTTATTGACACTTTCATTTTCATTTCTTCTATAATTAATGCATATATATATAGTCGATTTTGTTAGATCGCGGATACCATCATCAAACCGCACTGGAGTAGAAGGTCGTGGGTTCTAACCATGAAATGCATTAAAATCGGAATGGATATCCGGTTGAATAAACTGGGAACATGTTGTTTTTGTGAAGGTACGAATGCCTGTTGGTGCTTAATTTTGACCCAGACTGTATTCCAAACTCTATTATTCTCAACGGAAGGGGAATAACGCTATCTGATTTATGATGCATTGTGGGTTGACAAGGGGGAAGTCTTGGAATTAATCTAAGAATCTCTATCACTTAGTGCATGGACACTCCTAGGCTACAGATGTTCCTTATTCTGGTGAATATATATATTTTTGGTTCCTCTTCCAAAAGGTATATAATAACGACCCCGATCGGGTCGTGTATAGGTAACAGATGGGCGCGCATACTTGTGACGTCACACATAAATTACAGTATACCGTGAAGGAGAAATTTGTATTCACACAACATTTTCGTGGAAAAATCACGTGACTTCCGGCAGTGGTTTCACAAAATCGCGGAATCAGCAATGAAACGAATTTACTACTTCACAACTTCCGATATGTGACAATGGACAACTGAAGTATTTATTTATAAACAGTAAGTTGTTATGAATATGTCATGCAAAAGTTAATATTAGATCAGTTTCAGCTAAATGAAGGCAGTTACGGCGTCGTGACGTCAAAACGTCATTTGTCTCTGCGGGCCAGAATCCATGCAGACATGACTGGACGCATTGTGTCGTCTTCGCTTAAAGTGCAGGTAGTAATAATTAAGACCACCCGATATATGTTTATTAACCACGCTTAATCTGGGCAATGTAGTCTAGAGTGTTCAAAGAAATAACACCGCAGACGAAGCGGTTGCTAATTTTGCCCCCGACGTCAATCAGAGCGTAAGCCCTCCTCTTTGCTAAGAATAGTCGGACTCTTTCGGAGAACTTCGGAAATGACGTCACAAGTTGAAGACGTATTTCCCCCAGTGCGCGAATGTAAACAACGAATGTTTTAAAGATATGTTTCGATAAAACACTCACGTTTTCGAGTACTTTGCGTGTAATTTGGAGCCAGAATATGACTAAAGTTTTCTACACGCTGTACACGCAGTGCTTTTCTTGTGAGTAGCAGCTATTGCATTCGTCAGATCGCAACCAAATGACGAAATACTGACATCAATGTGGGAAAAAATGTGTTAGTTTATTCCACAGGCCTTCTAATTTCTAAACAGTGATAATTGAGTGATAAATATTTTTTTTTAATTAATTAGTCCACTTACCGTAATATAGAGAATAGATGTATTAAAATTTGTATTAATTAAGATCTCAGTCACTGTTTAGAAGGCCTGTACACGTGGTTTCTTCAGAAATAAAAAAAATCAAACTTCGAACAACTGTACAGGCCTATTCACAGTACTGGAAATTTGCTTTTGGTGTGTTCAGTTGCTCCAAAAAGCATCGTGGGTGAGTTTTTACTTGATGGCAATTTGAATTTAAATCCAGGTGTTGTCACAAAATGATATTAAAAATGAAATGAAATAAAATATATAGCGTTCTTAAATCACCCAATTGTACAACTTCAAGCGCATGACTACATGAGTTGGATCTTCAACAGTGACCCGTCCATAGACCTACCCCTATTTCTGAGCATACCCTCTAATATTTCACCCTATGCATCTTCTTAGCAGGGTATGGGTGAAGGGGTACCGGTATATCATAGAGTGGGCCGCATATTTCACAGGTTGGTGGGGTCTCTGAAGAGGATCCAAGGATTGCGGCCAAGGTTGCCTCGGACTAATTAATCGCAGTATACCCACTCCATTTAACTGATATCCAGGATCCAGCAAATAGCCTGCATTAATTGTAAGCAGCTTTATACCACAACATTCTTCAAACTTTAGATAGTGTTTGGCTCAAATTACAAATATAATGTTGTCGATGTAATTTACCCTTATTGCTCTTCGTTTAATATTGAAGATAGGTATAATTCTTTGTCAACTATCAATTGCCGTGGCATGTAGTGAATATTTTCTTAACTGGTATGCATGATTTCACCCTCCCTCTCTCTTAAAATTAAGTTTCTACATGTAGTAACTGGTGTTTTGGGATTCGGGGTTGAGGGGCAGTAGTGGTGGGTATATGTTAAAATGATTGTATTCTCAGTTTTTGAATTCATTTCCCTGAAATTATAAGAAGTTTATGTCCTCAGGTAAATAAATATTTCACACAAAAAAAAATGGCACAGCACTTAATCTGCCAAACATTGGTATTTACATGTATATCAAATTCACGGGGCAATAATTAAGTTAAACGTGTAGTGAGGCATCCACGGCTAAGCATTGTAAGTGCATGTAGCCATTTTCCTGTTCCACCCTCTCTGCATGCTGGTCACTAAAATAAGACTCATTTAAATTCAAAAACCTTTGTATGACTATATTGTGGCAAATATGATTGAGTGTGTGATATATTGTGGCAAATATGATTCAGTGGGTGACTGTTCTTCATTTCAAGATCTCTCGCTCTCTATATATGTATATATATATCAAGGAACTTCTAGCTCAATCTCATCAGCTATTTATCACGGTCATGCAACTACTATTTTCAGCATTCTGTGTTAGAATATCATGTACCGTGGTTCTGTCTCCAGTTTCCAGACATTAAGACCACCTGCAATTAACAGATTCGAACATCTTACAATGGGGATGGGGCATCAGTGCTAAATTGAGTACTGGTCAGTACATACACCACATACCAATACATTAGTTATATAGCCGTATAATGTGTAAAATTGTATATACGCCTAAAATGTTGGAAGCATCGTGTATCAAATGTTAATTGATTTGTCCCTATCTCAAGGCCAAAGACAAAATTATTTGTGGTTAAGGTTTTCCTTACCTACCCTATTACCCCCCCCCCCCCCCCCTCCCCACTCTTAAGTTTTGTCATGCTTTTCAAGAAATTTGTTCTCAATTTTGTATATAAATACAAAAAACAAAACATAAACTTCAGTGTCTCAATCTGAATGGGATTTTCTCTGTCAAAGCTTTGTGCTTATCACAGTTTATACCAAGAAAATCAAAATTAGGCTGATCTAAATATTTTAGAAGACACGAAAAGCCATATGAAAATGTCAAAGTATAATAACAAAATAATTAAAAAATACCCACAGACCGTAAATTTTACATTTTGTTTTTCTTTGTCGTGTAACACTGAATATGTTTCAGACTTAATAGTATCTGAAGTGAAACAGTGATGTGAATTAATTGTGTTGCCTTTTGTGGGGCAAAGAAAATCCTGAATTTAAACTAAACAACACAAAAAGAAATGGAAAATCCATTGTCTACCACTTACCTCTACATGTATTCATTTCTCAAAGTTCTCGTGAAGCTGTCAGTGAGATATATATAGAGTGTCTGGATTTTGACGGAATTATCGCACGAGATTTGTTGGCGGAGCGATACCTCGAGTGCTGAACGCGCAACAGGTCATAACTGCAGCCCCATAATTACATCGACGCGTCATCGGTTTCGGAAAGAAGAACGCGTAATGTTTTGGGCGCATTTGGACTCGCGCAGGATTGACTTAATAAATCATCATGTTCCAATATAAAGAGCCTCGTTGTTCCTGTTAACTTTGCCAAGGGCGCTATAGGATATTTTGGGCTGGTTTCGTCACGATACACTTTTCGATTTAAATACATTTACAAAAGTGGCTTTTTCGCTAAATGTATATACATATAAGGATTAACTGCCATGTGTAAAACAGTCCACATGACAGTTAATCCTTATACTAATCTGAATTATTGTAAAATGTGCGTATAATTCCCATATTCACAGAGAGATGAAATGCGCTCGAATATTTGTGATCTTATTGAGAACTTATAATTGACTGGTCAATCATTGCTGTTAAATTCAATTCAATTCAATTTATTGTATAACTCATCGTCGTGTATTGACATAATTGAGAGTAATATAATAAATACAATTAAAATATTATAAATTATTGCATTGCACATGCTTGGTGTACATTTGAAATATAAGTATAGTGTTTTTGACCAAATATATATACACGTGTATATAATAATTATATGTGTACATAATATGTGTATATAGTCATTTCAATTTGTTTGTTAATTTTAAATGGGGGGGGGGGGGTAGGATAAAGAAACAAATAAAATGATGAATTATGATCCGCGGGATATGGATGTTATATTTTGGACTTTTTTAAAGGCACGTGCGGCCTTAATTGTCGAAAATATTCATATTTGTTCCAATCACCGTAAACAGAAAAACATTAAAACGCATACAGTTCCGTTCATATATACCATGACCATCGCGTAAACAGCATATTATCATAAAGATTTACTATATTTTACCTAAGCAAGAGCCTGATTGTGTTACAGAAGACAACACAATGCTGCTGGCTAATCACACACAAATGGCATAAACGCTCTTTATTCGTTCCATATCAGGAATTCAACCACAAAGAACGCTCTTTATGTTTACCATCATAATATAAACAAACACCAGAAAAGTAACTTTTTATGCTGTTTTTTACATAACAATGGTCAAACATATGACCATAACATACTGTTTATGCGATATTTCTTATTTGTATACGGACAAAGTCTATCTACATTTTGATGTTCTTTCTGTTTGTGGCGGTTTTTGACAGGTGGATATATTTTCACAGGATACCCACCGCCAAGGCCGCACGTGCCTTTATTATACAAAGTGAGGTTTACCAGTGTTCGTCTATTGCCACAATTAAACAATTCGGCTAGTTTAAATATGTTCGGTCTTCTGTAGTAATAGGGTTTCAAATATTTAAATCTCAGATCATTCAGGCATGGGCAGACTATATAGAATAACATGCAATTCATCCCCTATTTAAAGCATCTTTACATAGAGTACACACTCGTTCGTTGTATGGGGTATCTGTCCATGTGCCATTTCGACTGGCAGTCGGTGGTTTCTGGTACTAAATCTTATAAGAAGGACCACAACTGTATTAATAAGAGTTTGCGATGCCCGTCCGCCGGGATCGGTTACGGGTAAATCGGTGAACTTCGGTCACGATCACTTGCGTACTTTCAATGCAGCACATACAACTATAGTGAGTTAGAACGGATAGATGTGTCCCATTGATCGGTGATCTTTCACTAAGGTGTTCTCACCGATAAGTACATGAATTCTATGAAATATCTGTCAGCTACGCATTATCCTATTTATTGCAAGAAACATCTGCAAATCGCATCGATAAAGTTGTCATTTATAAGACATATATAAGTTTTATGTTCAAACTCTCGAGGCGTTTTCTAGCACTTAGCTAAATACGGAAACCCAATCGTTTCACTGAAAACTGTGTTTTCTCCAGTAATGACAGCGGATACTCATTTGTTCGCCGCGTCCGGTTAATAATGTAGGATAATGGATCCTACACTATTTTACACCGATCCATTATTTTAATAACGGATGCTCAACATCGAACTTAATGGAAGGTTATTTCACTGTGAACGATTCCATTTTATATGACTTGTATGGAGCTACCAAAAATATATATATATATATAGCCTGGAAACTTATGCGATCATGCGAATTACTTTGATAGATATGTAATAAATAATTATCCGTGTATATTATATGTAGTCATACTCTCGCGATCGAAATAAACGTACCGTCCCTATACGCTTATTTATTTCCAAGAAAAGTACGGTGCTTATATTTGGGATCCTTACGATTTTTTAGCCGGGAAATTAATAAACATAAGTCACTAGCAAAAATCGAAGCAAAATGTGTATATTTTAAACAGAATTCGCCGACGAATTATAATAGCGCTAACAATGATTAAATATACTGAAGTTTTATTGAGAAATCGAAAATTAAAGTACAATCAGCCAACAGAGTGCATGCATGGACCTACATTATATGACCCCGCTGCCATCTGGACTGGTAACATGCATGGACGCGTCCGAACTTTTGGGCGAATAGTTGGCTATTTACTTGAGTGATCGATTCCATTTTTAACCAACGAGAGGTAGGCCTAGGCCTATATTCATATGATATCGCATATGGTTATCATTGCGAACTTGAACAGGTCTAACAAATACACGTGTTCCGTACATTGGGGCCATGCACATAGGGTGCTAACTAGTATGAAGCGTATTTTGTTCTTTATAAATATTTAAATAAAAATGAATCGCTTTGGGTTTTGCCGAATGTGCATGTATCAATAATGCTGCGGCAATGCTGGGTATATAGAAATAATATATTGATTGATCGTGATCCTCGCCAGCCGACCTTGTGCGGACTTTTCAAATCTACGTAGCCGGGTTTTTTTTTAAATCACATGGCTCACAATATAAATGTAAAATGTTTTCCGCGATAGGCACATAAAAATACTCATTGAAACAAAAACAAAAATTAGCAGATAAATATGAAGAAAAAAAATATGAAAATGAATTGGCTGAAGCGAAATTTTTTACGGAATAAAACAAAATTGTGAAGCCCCCATGCCTCAGAGGAATATATCGCAAAAATCACTGAAAAACGCCAAATCTAGTGATGCCAACTTGATGATAAAAGCTGCTCGAGTAGGAAGGCGGTCCCATGAGAAATTAATTAAACAACAGAGGGACGGTGATTGTTCATAAAGCCCCACAAACAGTACAAATAATGTTCAGATATTGTACTTATACTACATAGGGCTAAAATTTATAATGGCCAACAAATGTGGACTAAATCACGAAAAAGTACCGTACCCAATATTCTACAGTGGTTGAGGTATCAATTAGTTATGGTATCAATTTATTTCTCTGAAAGATGTGGGCAACTGGGTATATCAGTCTATCAGAAACACACACAACCACCCTGTACTATTAATATCGCGCCCCGTACTCTTATTTATATGGACCCCCCCCCCCCCTGTACTTTTATTTCACCCCGGCTATTATTTGGATCCCGATCGAGAGTAGTGCTACAATCTCTCTGCACCGTCAAATTATTTCTAGAATGTTACATTGTTGTCGGAATTTGGTGGATCTGTGACATTTGATAAACAATTATATATGACAGTTCAAACTCTGATCGGTGAATTGTCGATATGTACGGTAGAAAGTCTATCGTAAATCAGAAATCACAATGTCGCAGACAAAAACAAAAATAGAACAGCTTAACATCGAAATGCATGCTGTGTCGACCAATTTTAATCAACGTTACACAAACAATGCAGTCTTCGACTTGTGACGTCACAAGTGCGAAACGTTGCTTTTCATGATTTCGCCGATTCAAAAATAGTTTCCGGTGACGTCGTCTTTGATTACGCGCTGTATCAAAACAGAGCAAGCGTTTTGCAGAAGCGACTTTTACTCTGCAGTGGGTCACTATTTGGAGTTGAATTACATAAATGCGCGCAAATACAGGGGGGGGGGGGGGGTCGTGAGAAAATTTACACATACAGGGCCCAAAATTGTTTTTACAGCCCTTTTGCTACCCACCCACCCTTTTTGTGCAAAAAAATTATTTTTTTCCGCCTGATTTTTTTGGACCCACCCCCTAAAATAAGAAGAAAAAATCATTTTAAATCTATTCAAGACCAAATCAAACAGAATCAAAGGTAAGTTTTTTTTAAATTGGTCCGTTTCTGGCAGATTCCAAGTGTTCAAACAATGGAAAAACTATCAACAGTTATATGATGTTGTTTTCGACATTGAAAAATACATTTTGAAATAAAAAGTGTTTTATTCTACAGTATGCACATATATTGTGAGGTAATATTTATAGTGCCAATAAGCCAACATTGTGTTTAATTTTTACATAAATAATCCAGTTACTAATTAATGACTTCTTCACTGTTGTTCCCAAAAAGTGCCACCAACCATGCATCATATCAGAACACCTTATAGCCATACCTACAATGACAGTTATATTGTATATAAGTATCACTCTATATAAACAGGCTGGCATGTTTATTTTTTAATTTGAGGTATTTTGTTAGCCAGCACTCTGCAGCACCAGGCAGCACTAGTATTATTTGGTCATTAGACATGCCAGAGTGAAAACGCCAGCACTATCAGGCACTATTCAATATTAATTTGAGGTGAAATGCAAACCAGCACTCCTATTCAGTCATCACTTTTATTTGGCACCAGAGAGTGCTTTATCTTATACCTACTACATATGTTCTTAAGTGTTGGTTAAGGTCATAATCTATGTTAGAACACATTTATTAGTGAAAATAACTTAAAACAATGTCCATAATGTGGGTTGAAAAAAATTTGCACAAACAATTTTGTTCAGGCCTCTGAGATGCACCCACCCCGCCCGGTATATGTATGTAAGATCTCCCCTGTATTACTTATATCTTATACCTACCCTGTTCCTAAGTGTCTGTAAAGGCCATAACCTGCCTTAGAACACAATTAGTAATGAATATATTTGAAAACAACTTAAAACAAGGGCAAAAATGTGAATAGAAAACAATTTGCACAAACTCATTTTTTCGGGCCTCTTCGGACCCACCCACCCCGGCCCTGTATGATAAAACTTTTGTGCGACCCCCCCCCCCCCCCTGGCATATAACCGAAATAGTCGCGACCTACACTTTAATCGCAGCGACGTGCATTGTAGTCTATAGCATTCACTATATACATTACAATAGAGAGGCTTTTATTATGAAAGGCCGATAGGCTATATTAAGGCATCATGTACTCATCGAAGTCCACTGGCATCCAAAACGATCTGCACTAACAATCAAGCATTCGCGTCGCTAACATGCGTATAGGCCTAATATATATGCCTATATGCATATATTTGCACGATCCTTTGCATTGTCCGTCTTCTTACTATTATGTCGGGGTCGTTCTTTATATGCCTAGCATATTATCATATTATGGAATATTTTGTGTATAATGTTATCTGGGCATTAGAAAATTAAGTGGGCCTTTATAACTGCCACTCACCAGAGAGAATCCTGACCTCAGCGACAAGTAAAATGGCCCCTAAATCCAGCGTAAATTTCGGACTCCTTTCAGATATTGTCTGTGAGAATGTATTTGTGTCGCCATCCACAGCCAATTCTGATCCTCCCGTATGTGGACTCACCGTTGACGACTGCCACGTATCTTTGCCGGAAGCCAAATCAGTTGCTGCAGAGCCTGAGTAATAAGATAACTTCTACATTTGGGGCCCTTTATTCAGCGTCGGAGGGTCCACTTGCGACCATGCACAGCTATGTGGGTTAGGGGGCTATGTTGGTCTCATCACAGGAGCTTGGAATTTGGTCAAAACCCCTCTTTTATTGGCGGAACCACCACCCGGGACCATAGGTCACGGAAGGAACGAAACAAAAAATTGTTGCCACCCATTTTGAACTCAACTGTATTCCTACAAAAAATATATTTTCACTAAAAACTGTTGGTACCTCTTACACCTTAGATGCCAATCTACAACATTCCATAGGTATATTTGTCCAGTTCTTCGAAAACCTCACTTTATTTCGGTAATGTATTGTAAATTCACCAACGAACACAAATTTGCAACATCTCCATCACCTGTTTTAGAATCGGAATGACAAACGGCACAAAACCATTTTTCCGGAATAACAAAGTCGGAACGAAATAAAATCGAAACCTAAATTTAAAGCCCGCGAAATTCAAAAATATTTGAAAGTGCGTGCGGTTTTCGAACTTAGGCGCCAGAAAACTTAAATCAGTTTATGTTTGCGTCATACTATGCGCGTTTTTGAAGATCTATTCCTGATGTTTTGTGCATTTTCCTGAAAAATTCTGTATTTTTCTGTGTCTGCTGTTATCATCTCATGAAAATGACGACTACCCAAGAAGATATTCTTCATTTGACTGAATGGTAATTAGTACAAATATTTTACATATAATTTATTTCTATTTATGGCACGACCACGTGGTATTGTTTTTTTCTTCTTGTGTTATGTTCGTTATGTACCGGTAGGCCTATGTACTACTTTACTTTGTAATGCTACTGGTTGCAATGATTGGTCATAAGGGGACCAAAACTCTCTAGCCCCCTCTCTCTCTCTCTCATAGGAGCTTGTGTCGCGCTCCGTTGTATAGGCCTAAAATATCCATCATATAATAGTAATAGTAATAACCCACTGATTACTGGTCGAATATCACGAAGTAGAAGAAAAAGAAGATATATAGACTCACGAGGAGGCCTGGTATATATGCCTATGCATGAAGCGATTCCTTTGTGCGTTTTTGGTGCAGATTCGTTGCCAGAATATCTTAATTATTTCCACATAAAATGCTGTTTTTCACTAGTTCTGACGAACAAATATATGTCTTAGTTGATGAGAGAAGACATTTTTCTTGAGTTAGGTAACGATATTGGCCATGCATATATAGAACGAGTGTTTAGTTTCGCGAAATTCAAAATTGTCAATGTATGGTACAAAAACTCGCCATTAATATGCCAAATACAGTAACAAAATGTAATAAGATTCTTTAATGTAAGAGCACAAAATTATCCTGCGTATTCTTTACGGTATACGTTTTATTTGTGCGTTTGCAAGTTGTAATGCAAACTGGTTTACCGAATAACTAGTTTATAAATTTGAGTTAGTGATAAACTCGCTAACATAAATTTTATTTAATAAGCAAATATAAGTATTGTCAATTGTACCGGTACCAGGATCAATAAATAGTATACGTCACTCGTGACTCGTGTGTCGTAACGAATCGCACCAAAACTCTCAAAGAATGCCTTTATGCATATGATTATATAGCCTTTGCTCATGAATTGGAAATTCAATTTTTAAATTCAGGACAGCTAGCCACCATCGGCATTGTTTTTCTCAAAATCAAAAATACCAAAAAAATATTAAAAACATTACTTAATGTAACTTTCGCTGATGGGGTCATAGTCACAAGGCTCCGCGATCTGATCACATTCGTAGCTAGGTTTTTTAATCGATCACAAATGTAGCCAGCTTTTCTATGGCGATCACATTTGTAGCCAGCTTTTCATATTCAGGCGAACCTCAATGAACACGATCAGGTTAATCTAATTTTTCTGAGTTGATGGATGAACAACAACTTGAATTTAGTTTTGATATTATTTCATCTAATAACCTGATGTTTCGGATCGATGTCGTTGGAATGCTCGAATTATATTCCAATATAAGTTGATAAACGAAGTCAGTTTTGGAGCATGACGTCGACATTTTAGTCACGAGCGTGATGACGTCAAATTTCGGGCAATATAGACCACGAATTAGAAAAGCTGACTACGAATGTGATCGCCGGTGAAATAAGCTGGCTACACTGGCTTCGAATGTGACCGGAGCCTTGTGACAATGACCCCATCGGCGTAACTTTCATGGTCGATGAAACGAGTGGCTGAAATCCGACGGCAGCCATGTTTCTATGACTAATTTCACGACGATCGCACCAATGTTACAGTCTCTAGCAATGATTCGTTCTCATTTTGATACCAATGTCATAACCCATGAACAATTTCACGATGATCGGTGCATCGACATAGACCTAGGCTCTAGGCAGTGTTATTGATTTAATTATATATGCAGTGTTGTCGCTGAAATCCGACGGCGGCCATGTTTCTTTGAGAATTCACACCAAAATGACTCGTTCCCATCTACATGTCAATGTCAACCACCGTGACAAGTTTAATTATGATCGGACCAACACCTCTTGCCCGTGCTAAATGATGCAATTTTGAAATCCAAGATGGCTGTTGGCGGTCATGTTTTTCATGCAAATAAGCCCAAAATGACTCGGTGTCGTCTATATATCAATGTCATGATCGATGAAAAATTTCGTGATGATAGGTGCATCGACACAGGCTCTAGACTGTGTTATTGATTCAAATTTATCTAATATTATCACTGAAATCGAAGATAGCCGATGGCGGCCATGTTTCTGGGAGGATTCACACCAAAATGACTCGTTCCCATCTACATGTCAATGTAAACCTCCATGACAAATTTAATGATGATCAGATAAACACTGCTTCTTCTAGTCATGCTAAAGGATGCAATTTTGAAATCCAAGATGGCTGCCAGCGGCCATGTTTTATGCAAATGAGCCCAAAACGATTCGTTCCCATTTAGACCCCAATGTCATCATCCAGCAAAAAGTTCATGATGATCAGTGCATCGGTACGGTCATGTAATAAACATGTAATCAGCAGCAATGTTCGAAATTATAAACGGTACTTTTATGCTATCCGTCTCCGGATCATAGTTTTAAAGTTTCCGCATATTTCGGTACTAGTTCCGCTACTTCGATTCTAACACAGGTGATGGGGATGTTGCAAATTTGTGTTCGTTGGTGAATTTACAATACATTACCGAAATAAAGTGAGGTTTTCGAAGAACTGGACAAATATACCTATGGAATGTTGTAGATTGGCATCCGTTACCTATGGTCCAGGGTGGTGGTTCCGCCAATAAAAGTGGGGTTTTGACCAAATTCCAAGCTCCTGTGGTCTCATCCAGAGCCTTTATTCGGCGGCGGCCCCTTTGTGTGCTTCCCGCACATTTTGATCATTAAATACTTCGATTAAGGATACTATGGGCTTATTATTCCAGAATCATATAAGTCTAATATCCAACTGAATAATGGATATAAGTCCACCATGGGCTTATTCCAGAATCAAACAAGTCTAATGTAGACCAATGTAAATACTTATGTGCTGCAACATATTCTCGTGAAAATAGGTTCATATTGGACCAAAATATTCACATAGGTTCATATTGGACATAATTTAATGTGGATTCTGTAATAAGCCCATAATGAGCTTATTAACAAAATATTAATTAAATTGTTTTAAACCTAAATAAAAAAAAACTAACGCCATTATAACTTCCGCCATGGTACCCCGGGTCACCACACCAAGTTTGGTTGAAATCGGTCCAGGATTATTGTGACACAATATTTAAGAACCATCGACCAATTTGGGTATTATAACCTCATTTACTTGACTTATATGGCATGAACAATATATTAAAATTTCACTGTTTTCGGGTACCAAGAACTTCTGTAAAATAGTTTTTGTTTCAAAAGTGCAGTTCATATATCCATGATATCATATCTGAAGATCATGAGAGGAGACTTAATTATTCTTGATTTGTGAAACTTAATGATTATTTTTTATTTAGAAAGGCAACTAGACATAAATAATTTTCTATATTAAGAATTTTCATGTCATGCCTGTTTGGCTCAGATGAGTTGTGGGTTCATGACCAATTTAAAGCTGACAGCCGTATATATCTCTTAACACTGTGGCCTTGTTCCAGTTGACTGTTCCCTGCTTGAGTGACCACGATGCACATCAACATTTGTTCTCATTGGGCTGGAATATTTGTGACTACTTTATTCTGCATTATAATATATGGAGGTATGATACTCTATCATGCATTAAAAATCTAACTCAACGTTATCATACAAATGAAGCCTCCTCTCATGGAGCCAATTATTTTAATGGTGAAATTATAAATTATTCCAGCAGTTCTTGGGATAAAAAAATAATAATAATATCAACTTCTCAATTGTATTAAAATCCATTGTTTTTGTCGTCTCGTAATAATAGCTCAGATTCTATATACAATGAACATGATGATTTGTGAAATTCAAGATTTTTCGCTTGATAGACCTAGAGAAATTCTTTGTTGAAAATCTCTTGCCATTTTGGCTTGATTGTTGCAAAACGCATGGCGGTTTTCGCTCAAAGCACACCTAAATAATATTCGCTTTTGATCTTTTTCCAGGTATCGAAATAGGTCAATTAATACTTAAACTATCTTTCTACGGGCATGATAAAGACACATTGAAGTCATGAAAAATACAACTTTGAATAGGGTGCTTGGGTCCCAAAACAAACGAACAAACAATCAACAATTATGTGGACGTCGTGGATCAGAAAAGAGAGTACCTTGTTAATTTAATATGATCATACGCAAGCGTAATTAACGAACCAAGGCTAAAACAATCACATAGGGGTTTCTGCGTGTAGCGTTTAAAACAATTCTTGTCAAAATCACTTTATAGATTCCCACCAAATAAGATTAACATGCATAAGGCTTATGTTTGGTGGGGTAATTATAAATAGTTATATATGTTGTCTAGAGTGCATGGAACTGGAACTAACCATTATATTTGGCGTGCTGGGGGAGCTCTCCGCTTCAGATACTCAGGATGTTTATTTCATCCATAACATGTCATCATGTCGATTTCAACGATAGTCGACAAACAACGTCATCGTGTAACTTTCACCATTGACCGAATTCGCGTGGAACTGAATGTATCTTCTGCTTTGTATGTGTTTTCATTCTATTCAAGAAAATAGGATATATATGGATGATCAGATGCATGTAAGTATGCAGACTTATGATAACAATCAAATCCATATGAAATATTATCTTATTTCCTTTCGCACGGTATAGTCTCTACAGAACCATGCAGTATTGATCAACTGTTGTGCATCAGTTGGAAAATAAAGCTTTGAGATACACGTATATCGTGTTGAGTTGTGGTGCATGATTTTAGTTTATTTAAAACAATATTCAAACTTCCTGGGGTCCGATGATTTGATCCAGTAGAGTACTGGAGTAGACCCGTTATAAATTCATTATGGACCTTTTTTCCCTTATAAATAAAAACAAATAAATGATTTTATGACGTTTATATAAATAGGAGAATGTTGCACGTCGACTGATTTGGGTTGGCCTCTTGACAGCCGATTAAGACATTAATGATTTAAGCCCACCGATCTACTGTGCTACATTCGAGATCGCGAAATTCAAAACAACAGCGTCGTATTAGATAATAATTGGTGACGTCACAATATCAGATATGGTCTATATACGACCCAAAGCGTCCGGCTTTGGTTCGTTATTACTAATATGGTAGACATAAAGAGCGTCTTGAAATTGAAAAGATATGAACATGGCTGTGATCACGACAAGTATTTTTCAGATCACACGAAGCCGGTATATCAATAGTTATTATGTTTGTCAACCTATCTTATACCTCCTTTCAAATTATGTAGACAAAATTGAAGCTCGAATGAGTCGAGTCATGTCCATATAATTACAACTACTTTCGCTTTCACTTAAATACGTCCATTTGATTGGTCAATGCCCTTAGATACGCTTGATAGCGACAAATCTCTATCAGCGGCCGAGTGAAATGTCGTTTCCCGCACCACAACGAGCAGTGATACTTTAAGAAATTGGGCGACATGCACCCACGGTCGCCCCACATCATGACGCCATTTCCTACAAGCGTCCATACTTACCATACTGTGAAAATAAAAACGAATTACAGAGATCAGTGAAACTATGAAATGCGATAATTTAGTTGGGGATAAAGGAATGTTTTACATAACTATTCCACCATTAGTATTAGCATATATCCAGCTTCGTGCCAATACTAATATGACATGGCAGTGGTTATAAGAGCATACAAGTAGAATGCACATTTGTGACGATTGTTTACTTTTCGAGTTTATCACCGGAGACCGCAAATTCGGTGGGGAAGTTTGGGAACACCGCTTCGGGATTGCTATCCAATCGGATTGTCTTTATGACAATAGATGTTCTAGTTTCGTTTTAAATAAGTGAAATTTACACCAGCAAGTAAAGTTTAATAGTTTACGGGAGTGGTGCCTTGCTTTTGTATAGTTGGAAACAGAGATAGAATTATGTGTGTTCATCTCGAACATCCGGTCGGTCGCCCAAGTTATTCTCGACCCAATGTCACATTTTCCGTTAAAAGAGCAGCTGAAGTCCAGACACAAGTATCATTTGGGTAGTTTTACTATTTTAGTGTTTTTAATATAGTTTCTTTTTGAACAACAACTAGTTTAATCACCAACTAATATGCTGATTGTCGTAATTATAAGCAATCAACGTCGTTTTCAATGCATCTGTCGGCGTATAGAAGTGTCTGATGCCGAACGTCATACTTAGTATAATTTCGCTTATACACTATGTAATTCGGCATCAGACACCTCTGTACGCCGACAGATGAATCGAAAACAACGTTGGTTGCATATTTAAACTTTGGTATATTATTGGACTAAGTTTACCTTTATCGCCACTGTAACAGTAAAGTTGACACAACAATGGGAACACATCAATCTATTTTGTTGGTGTGGGTATAGGGCGTAGTGTATGACATCACCTTCTAACACGCCAATCAGCCCTCCACCAATGGAAGTTATCAAATGAGGTCCGCTGCATGGCCATCGGCTACCTCGGCGATATCGTACAGCAACTTTCCTGAACAGTGGCATATTTTTGTAGTTATAAATCCCACCCTGCCCCACCCTCCGCACTAACACAAGTCACAACTGTAATCAACGACAGACCATTTTACAGCGCAGGCAACAACTAAAATATTTACAGTAAATACAAGTCGGTGACCGCAGTACCGGACCTCATTGGATAACTTACAATGTTCGAGAGCTACTTGTGGTATTATAAATCCGGGCGAATTGATGAAATAAATAAATCAGATAAGAGAATACTGCACAAAAGAACACAGCTCCTCACAATAATTTCTATTATTTTTTGGAAACCAATATTAACGGATTAACTGTATCAGCCGCGGATTGTCATCTATTTGGTTATCTGCATCTGAGTGGAATATGGACAGTGACTGTACAATGACTTGATTCTCCCTCGGTGCAAAATTCGGCATTGTCCGCCGATGTAATCTCAAAAGCATTGTAATTATTCCCCGTGGACAAAGTTCGGGGAGTGGGGGCATAGAAATTGCCTCCGTCCGCCCGTTCGTGTGTCCACCGTCCGCGATTGCAAGATTGCACTTAAGCTTGTGGGGTTCGATCAAGTTAACTTGCTTTTTTTAAATATCTCCGTTCTTTAGTCAATAAAATCATTCCCAAAAATATGGAATGTTTCTGAAATAGCTATCAAAAGGATCGTTCGAAAAACCTACTATTTAATAAATAACTTTTACGGCACCACAGGTGATCAACTTTTGTTGCACGCCGCAAGTCGGACAACGATATACACAAGAAAACCAATGTCAGAAATGGTAACGCGCTCAAGATCATATATTATATACCCATGTTTATAATTATAGAATATAAAATATATTGGTTTCGCGAATGACCAACTCAAAATTCCGTTAAAATAACAATAACAACCATCACCTAATTAACGAACCGGTGGCCGACTCGGCCGTCTCCGACCACAACCCTCAGTGGGCTGCAGAACGAAACATGTCTATAAAAGTTGAAATATAAGACTTACAAATTATCTTTTTCATTTCTTTTATTTGTAATTGACATAGCTTGTCACAAACCAAAAATCAACATTATTGACATAATAATGTAAAGGACAATAAACGAATTGAAATTCCCAACTACACCTTTTACCGGACTCGGCCTGTGGGTCGCGCAGTTCGACTTTCAAATCCGTCCCAAAAATTCCCAATATCTATAAATAAAACCCCCAGCGTAAACTCCAGCGCCCAGGCGAAACAAGAATGTGGACATTAGTATACACGCGGCGCGCGAAATAACCCCACATGTGTACTTACCTTGCCGAGCACATATAACTGAAAACAGATATCTCACAATTTTGTAAATATGCATTGTGACACGCCGTAACTTTTCAACACGCGGCGTATGCGCCTATGTTCAAACTAACGAGAAACTCTCCGATATATAGCACACGACCTTTGCAGACTTAGGCCAATGGGCTGCTTGTGGGATGTTTTTAGTCGTCTGTTAATGTAACGGAACTATTTCAAGTTGTCGCATTGTTCGGCAATGTGCTGAACTAACGACTACTCTAGTCTCTCTACTTCATCCGACTTTTCATCCAAGATTGTGAGTAATTGTGAGTAATGGCAATCGACTTAGAAGTAACCGCACTCTGTAGTGTTAAGGTTATAACCACGCGATTGGCTTTACCGCTGCACCACATCTTACTGGTGTTGCAGATACCAATTTTTTTTAAAGTCCTTTGAGTTCTAAATAAAATCGAAGCTGCGTGACCATTTCTTCGATATGGGGAAGGGGCTACGTTTAAAATTTCGCGAACAAAACCCCGTTTATTCGAGGCGGGGGCGGGGGTAATAACAAATTTGCAGGAAGGTATGCCAGGTGGGTGGTCAGAAAGGCAAAAAACTCATTGTTTACAACCTCATGCAAATTTTTTACTAAAGACCTTTTGTGACATTTGTAACAGTTTAAAACATATAACTTAAAAAAAAAACACCACATTTATGTTACTGTGAGCTCATATGGGTGGCTATGGCATGTTGCATATGGGACGGTGAGGTGAAAACACTTCCTTCCCCCGACACCATTCGGAAAGAACCCGGCATGGACATTTTTAGAAAAAAACTCAGTGAGATCTGGAATCATATATTTTCAACAAAATAATAAGTTAAAATAGACTGGAGGCCAGCCTGAGTGTGGAAACTTCAAGAATCTTGTAAATAAAACAGTTTAGAAAATATATGACTTAAATAAATTAGTTTTTTCCTTGGTGAACTTGTGAAACAACATTGAGACCAGAATCTTCAACAGTAGTGTAAACATAGATAGCTTCGAGAAATGTAAAACTTATATAATTTTACTTTTCCTGATGTAACTACGACATTTAAGCCTAGATTATTGTGTGCATGTAAAAAGAGCGAGCAACTGTCTGAAAAATATCTATAAGCTCAGATGACTAAATCTGTTACTAACACAACACTTGAAGTACCCAAGTATGGTATATTAACTGCTTATCATTTAGTGTCATGGTATAGTTTCTCCAGTAGACTAACAAAAGTGGTATGGAATAATGCTGACCTGGTTCACAGACTAATCAGAAAATAGTTAGAAATTATGGAATTGTGTGTATCCTGTGTGGACCTAGGCTTGCTAATATCAGCAATTGATCAAATACTAGTTCAAATGGGCAGCCTGGTAAATCTCCGCTCTGTGTTTATCTAATATCAAAATATGTCAACTCTCGTTGAATTGGAGCTAAAGGATTTATCCGGTCTAGAAACTACAAAACGCAATCGGAAAGCCCTCCCTGTTGTGATTAAAAATGTCCCATTCCGATCGCATAATAAATAACCCGTAAAATAAATAAATAATACCGTCACCGGTATTCGGAGATTTCCGTGACTAAACTACGAGTGACGTAGTTGTGGGAGAACAAATTATTCGGAGTGTATTATGCCACAGGAGCTTGGAATTTAGTCCCGGGTGGTGGTTCTGCCAATAAAAGAGGGGTTTTGACCAAATTCCAAGCTCCTGTGATTATGCTGACTACGATGACGTAATCGTAAGTCAGCCGATACTAAAATGCGCAGTCGTATTTGCGCGTTTGGTGTATAGATTACGTCGCTATTCAATGTGTTATCTAATTAATACTAATAATAATACTATATGTTATTAATTGGTTGTTTCCATATTGGCCGAGTTATGAGGCCGAGGTCTGTCGTATTGGCCTGAGGCCGCATTCTCTTATATATGCGAGGCGACCTATGGATATCTTCCGTAGAACGAACATTTTTTGCCGAGATAAATACGAGGTTGGCCATGATCAAAGCTAGTACGGAATGCCAATTACCGGAGAGTTTTACCTGTTAACGTCGCAATCGTGTATGACGTAATTTACGTTACCTTGACTTATTGGCCGCGTTTTTTACTTATTGGCCGACTTTTTGTTACTTATTGGCCGCGTTTTCAACTTATTGGCCGACTTTTTGTTACTTATGACGTGGGCAGCGTTTTACTTATTACGGCCGATAACGCGTAGCTAATTTATAAAGATAGTGTGGGCGCTTTGGTCGTTTATCTGTCCAGAATAGAAGACAATAACTATGTGAACAAAGCGCCTAGAATGGTTGTTTTTTTGTAGCCATTAATAGCATGCCGGTGAATAGATGGCAGTATAGTATTATTCACTCGGTGATTTGAAATCACTCAGTGACTAATCATCAGTGTCAGTCGCGAACTTGTTTGCACTGTAAAATACCCCAAAGTGAATAGAAAGGGCAGAGGATCCCATTCACCTGGAATAAGAATCCCCCAAATGTTATACAAACACTGGACTGAATAATGTTAACTCTATTTCGGCGTTTTTGTGTTTTGTTTGTTTTACTTTCGATATCAATATCCTGAGTATCTGTGATCTCCACATAAAGTTACCAGGACACCCGGACGACTTCCAGCTGGCCTTCTTCTCCTTGGATTTGATTACAACATCACGTCAGCCATCCATTTGGAGCAGCCGGACTCCGGATAACAGCTATATACCAGGAGTCCACCACCACCGTCACCGACGAGGCAACAACATCTGCTGGGGCACTGCAGCTACCATCGACCTACAGTGTTCCAGGGGGCTAAACACCCCCTCGTCTGGATTCCAACGGCGGAAAGAATAAGAAATTTGTTCATAAAAAAATGCTTCTCCCCTTTTTTCTTTTTTTTGCCATGTATTTTTAAATAAAGGCTAAAATGTGAGGGGTTAGTTAGGGAGATGCCTAGTAGATGTAGTATGTTCCGTTGTGGGCGGGCTAGCTATCCATTATTAATTACATCCAAAAAGACAACACAGCGCGTAATTTAGAACGCTCTTTATTGTCTATCGCTTTTGGGAGAAGGAAGCATGGACGCTCTTTATATCTAAATGTCACAATACCACATACAAAATCACCCATGACATATCGAAATAGAGCACGTTCATAATTGAAAACGCTCTTTGTTGTTTATGCTGTGACGAAAACATGACGCTCTTTATTAGAGGCAATCATTGGATTTTTTTCTTGGCTAACAATTAAAAATATCCTCTCTAGAAAAAGTCGATATCTGCCATCAAAACGTAAAATAAAACGAAAAAAAACAACAAGCAACAAGCACAAACTTAAAAACAATGCCAGGCTAGCCTTCAATTAAAAAAAAAATGTCGTTATGCCAAACTGCAGCCTAATTAATAATTATTGTAGTTTCGACAGTCAGTGGTGTATTCGAGTGAATTATTTTGTTTACGCACTTATCAATCTTGATTAGAAGGATTTTAGCAAGTCGTGCACTTTTCCACACAAAATGTTTCGTGTGAAGAAATAGACAGGAACATTATTTTGAAATATTCATCTTTCATTAAACATAGCTGCTAAAACTGGTTAAACCTTTACCCAACAGAACGGCCATGTGCCAATGCATTCTCTTATATATGCGAGTCGACCATAGGTCGCCTCGCATATATAAGAGAATGCATTGGCTTAACACATTAAAAATTATAAAATTGTTAAAGAATGTAAGAAAAAATGGTAAAAAGTGTTAAAAACAGATTTTTTATAGGCCAATGCATTCTCTTATATATGCGAGGCGACCTATGGTCGACTCGCATATATAAGAGAATGCATTGGCACAGGGCATAACTGTAACTATCACAATGTGGTCAAGGAGCCGGTTCCAATGATATCCATATTTGTATGGTTTTATTGAGACAGACCCAAGATAATTTAGGCTGTTGAAGCTTTATTTGGCCGGTTTTGGCCGGTTTGTTGGGTAAAGGGTTAAACCATCATTATGACTAAATGTGATACGTTCCCAGTGGTACGATCAATATACGTATGCTGTTATGCGGTTTCGGACCAAAATTAATAACATTTGGGGGATGGGTGTCAAAATGAATTGTTGCTTGAAGTAGCTTTAAAAATCAGCCAACCCAATAGCTACATATCTGGGCTACATGTACCGGTTTAATATAATCATGAGTGAGTTAACCTGGTAATGCATACAGTGTTTTCAAGTCACTGATATGGGCACATCGTACTCAGAAATGATACAAGTAAGCACAGTATAAATCTAAGTGGCATAATTCCAATATCTGAATGTTTCCTAAGTTATCTTTGATAAATATGTTGATTGGAAAATATTTGCATCACACATTTTTTTCCGACCTCGAACCACTAACCACCCCTCCCTGTGTCTGGAATTTTTATGCAGACACCCACCTGTCGAACTGAGTATATATGTTTTGGTCTAAACACTGCTACTAGTCCAGTGCATTTATGAGAAAATAGGGCTGAACCTAAAAAAAATTGCAACACAAAAGATTTGGTTTTATTTTGGTTGGGAGCATCATAGAGTATACTCAGCTAAAAATCAACAAAAATCTGAACATGCGAAATGGCCTTTTTGAGGCAAAAAGTGGCGAAAATTATGAAAAATTGGTGAAAAATGGAGATTACTATTTTTTTTTAATAACTCTTGATGTAAACATACAATTGTTATATTTTCACAATGATAAACTGTGGTACAGTTGTATCCAAGATTTTGTATGATTTTATTCTATAAATATTGATTAAATTTTCGAAATTTGGGTAAAAAATTCTACAATAACTCTTGATGCAGTTGTAAAATTGTCATAACTGGGCTTGGACTATTGTTATATAGTTATATCCACAATTGTGGGTTTTTTTCATGTTGTTACTACAAGCAAATAATCAAAATATTTTAGGGTGAGAAGATGTAAAAATGACAAGAAATCAGAGAAAAATGGAATTTCTCATTACATGTTTATGCATTAGAAAATTGCCATAGTTGGACTTGGACTGTTGTCAGTCAGTTATATATGGGATTTTCCATCAATTTTGGGCCAGGTTGTGGTATAAATGACACTAAGTTGTCCATATCTTGTGGCAAAATAGTGAAAAAAGAGAAAATATATAGAAGTTCATTAAAAAATATAGAATTTTGAAAAAATAACCATTTCACTGTTGTCGAAAGGCTGTGTGTTCGAACAGTCAACACCTTGGCATTCCCCACAATACATAGAACACATAATTCCATGTTTTCGGCATGTGCACCTATTGCTTTTGCAGTCCGTTTTACATTTTATAGCTTTTCAAGGATGTTTATAAAAAAGTTCATTTCACATGTCCGTCCATTTATATATCCATGTTGTTGAGTACACAATCCTGATTACAGAACAGAAAACATTTTCCAGATCCGTTGAGAATTTTTCGAGTTATGTGCCTCCAAAATTGGGTGTTTGTCTAATTTCGGAGCCTCAATTTCTGAAGAATTAGCTAAAATCCATATTTTAGGGTAAAGTATTTTAAAAACTAGAGAACAATGAAGGGATATCTTACTGTTGTATTAGTTGCCTCACTATATTGTGCACAAACAATGATGTCGAACTCAGGATGTCATTTGATATCCCAGTGCGTGCGGTCTGAAGAGAACACGCGGTGTGCCAAATTTTGTCAGTGTCGGTTCAGTGTTGTGGGTCAGGGGAGGGGCGGTCCGGGGTACCATTTTTTTTATTCTTTTCCGAATCAGATGAAACTTTGAATATAACATCTACCATACACGATGATCACAAAACTGAAAACAGATCGTAAATCCGTTAACAAATGGCCGAGATTTGGGGCCTCAAAATTTGAATCTGGACCCATATTCTTTCCAATAACCAAAATGTTATCCGTCTCCGAATCAGACAAAATTTATAACAAACAATCTATGTGAGGAGCTGATCACATAACTGAATTTTTTTTAAATCCATTGAAAAATAACTGAGTTACGGGCCCTCAAACTTCGCATTTTGGGCCGGGTTTGATAATTTCCCAATCCCGTCACCCAATTTCGAGGTAGGGGTGGGGTCACTTACAAACACATAAGATAAACACTCACATGATAAGAACAACATATAATCAACATACTTCGTATTTCCGTCCCAAAAATGCGATTCTTTCAGATCATGATTTTCCCTATTATTATACTTCCATGGTGTAAACAAGGAAGTATATTGTTTTTCTACTGGGGTCGTTTTCCGTTTATTTGGAAATACTCCGAAACTAATTGCAGTAGGAACGCGAAATCTCTAGCGAATGTAGGCATCGGAGGTCTACTAAATATAATGGTATCCGGAATTCGGCGCAATGTGTTTTGACGGAGTTATGGCCCTTTTACGATTATTTTTCATTATTATTTGTTATTATACTCGACACTTTTGCAACGCCCTAATATCTGAAAGTATGGGGAGTATCGAACTGAAAGTTTGTACATATGTTGGGGTCAATGAGTTCTAACCTATCGGCATACAACGAATATTTTCCGCGTTTACCCAGCTGAGTTATCTCCCTTTATATGAAAAAATGTCACTTTACTATCTCGGAAATTATAAGGAGCAGAGCATCGAAAATTGGACCGTATGCACACCTCGATATGCCCTACTGCCCACGGGCATCAAAACTTGTGTCCGCGCTTTCCCTGCGGAGTTACCGCCCATAAATAGGCACACACTATACACCAGTATGAATAAACTGAGGGTTTTTTTTGTTTTTTTTGTTTTTTTTATAAGTACAGAGCTCTCAATTTGTTATTGCATATTCCGAATCGGACGAGTAATCCTGACTCGAATATACCGCCTAAACATGTTTTTACCTAGGACTTTCCGCGTTACGGGATACGGAAATATTGCAACTATTTTTCCCGCCAAATCCAAACCGGGTGATTAAAGAGCAAGATAATGTCGTAGCCGGTACGATGACATACTTTATGTACGTCCCAGAAGTTTGACGGCTATACTATAAATGTAACATGCCCAACGGAGAATGCGTGTCAGTGTGGGTTGAGACTTTAGGAAAATTCCACGAAAATTGCAAAGGGGGGGGGGATTCAAACATCGAGATAATTTTTTTGACGAGTACATCTGATGGCTAGTATTCACGCTCATCCAGAGGGCGATTTTCTAATTTTCAGATGGAACGGTTTACTCGTGACAACGCTATATATCATAAATATGTATACTTCTGTAGTCTATCACTAGCCGATTTTTAGCCCCAAATCCAAACGGGCTAATGTAGGAGCGAGTTTAATGCGGTGGTACGTAAGTCGGTATACTGTAGGTATGCCTCCAAAATTTGACCTCTCTAATATAAACGCAACCTGCTCAAGGGAGTGTTTGTGTCGGGTGGGTTCAGATTTGGCAAATTCCACCGAAGATCAAATGGGGAAAATTACTCCGAAAATCATATATTGAGATAAAAACTTTTCGATGAGTGGATGTGATAAGTAGTATCTAAACGCAAGATTAGTACACTTTTTAATGATTTATATTGAACGGTTTAACCCTGGTAGCGTATAACGTTGTAACGGGTGATATATATTACTCAAATTCAAACCCTCTATTCATGACGCAAATTCAAACGGACTTATCAAGAAGCAAGGCAAATGCATGAATATGCTCACCGATATACTATATAGGTATGTCCGCTCTACTGTAAAAGTATCCTATTGTCACAATTTGACATGTCCAAAACTCCCCGGACAAAAGTTTCCTAGGTATCAACTTTCGTCGAAATCCGTTCGTTTTACCCGATCTGACCTTGAACTGATCATTTCGAAGGTCAATGTCAGGTCGGGGTCACGACTTGACCAGCCCAAAAGACTCCCCGGACAAAAGTACCCCTAGGTATCGAATTTCGTGGAAATCCGTCGGTTTTACCCGATTTGACCTTCGAATGCATTTTTGAAGACCAATGTCAGGTCGGGGGTCACGATTCGACTCGTCCAAAACACTCCCTGGACAAAAGTACCAACATTTATCAGATTTCGTCAAAATCCGTCCAGCAGTTTTCCCTGCCATAGCTGACAGACAAACAAACAGACAGACAGAAGTACCATAATATATATTAAATTTAGAAATGTCAATGCAAGTCCACCATCGTATCGTAAGGCACCAATATGCATTCGCACGAAGGGGAACACACATATACGCATAACACTCACATGGGATGGGATGGAATACCATGGAAGTATATCTGATTCCATGGAATCTGACCTCTAGTTTCTATTATTTTTGGAAACCAATATTAACGGATTAACTGTATCAGCCGCGGATTGTCATCTATTTGGTTATCTGCATCTGAGTGGAATATGGACAGTGACTGTACAATGACTTGATTCTCCCTCGGTGCAAAATTCGGCATTGTCCGCCGATGTAATCTCAAAAGCATTGTAATTATTCCCCGTGGACAAAGTTCGGGGAGTGGGGGCATAGAAATTGCCTCCGTCCGCCCGTTCGTGTGTCCACCGTCCGCGATTGCAAGATTGCACTTAAGCTTGTGGGGTTCGATCAAGTTAACTTGCTTTTTTTAAATATCTCCGTTCTTTAGTCAATAAAATCATTCCCAAAAATATGGAATGTTTCTGAAATAGCTATCAAAAGGATCGTTCTAAAAACCTACTATTTAATAAATAACTTTTACGGCACCACAGGTGATCAACTTTTGTTGCACGCCACAAGTCGGACAACGATATACACAAGAAAACCAATGTCAGAAATGGTAACGCGCTCAAGATAATATATTATATGCCCATGTTTATAATTATAGAATATAAAATATATTGGTTTCGCGAATGACCAACTCAAAATTCCGTTAAAATAACAATAACAACCATCACCTAATTAACGAACCGGTGGCCGACTCGGCCGTCTCCGACCACAACCCTCAGTGGGCTGCAGAACGAAAAATGTCTATAAAAGTTGAAATATAAGACTTACAAATTATCTTTTTCATTTCTTTTATTTGTAATTGACATAGCTTGTCACAAACCAAAAATCAACATTATTGACATAATAATGTAAAGGACAATAAACGAATTGAAATTCCCAACTACACCTTTTACCGGACTCGGCCTGTGGGTCGCGCAGTTCGACTTTCAAATCCGTCCCAAAAATTCCCAATATCTATAAATAAAACCCCCAGCGTAAACTCCAGCGCCCAGGCGAAACAAGAATTTGTACATTAGTATACACGCGGCGCGCGAAATAACCCCACATGTGTACTTACCTTGCCGAGCACATATAACTGAAAACAGATATCTCACAATTTTGTAAATATGCATTGTGACACGCCGTAACTTTTCAACATGCGGCGTATGCGCCTATGTTCAAACTAACGAGAAACTCTCCGATATATAGCACACGACCTTTGCAGACTTAGGCCAATGGGCTGCTTGTGGGATGTTTTTAGTCGTCTGTTAATGTAACGGAACTATTTCAAGTTGTCGCATTGTTCGGCAATGTGCTGAACTAACGACGACTCTATATATAGTCTCTCTACTTCATCCGACTTTTCATCCAAGATTGTGAGTAATTGTGAGTAATGGCAATCGATTTAGAAGTAACCGCACTCTGTAGTGTTAAGGTTATAACCACGCGATTGGCTTTACCGCTGCACCACATCTCACTGCCACTGGTGTTGCAGATACCAATTTTTTTTAAAGTCCTTTGAGTTCTAAATAAAATCGAAGCTGCGTGACCATTTCTTCGATATGGGGAAGGGGCTACGTTTAAAAATTCGCGAACAAAACCCGTTTATTCGAGGGGGGGGGGGGGGTAATAACAAATTTGCAGGAAGGTATGCCAGGTGGGTGGTCAGAAAGGCAAAAAAACTCATTGTTTACAACCTCATGCAAATTTTTTACTAAAGACCTTTTGTGACATTTGTAACAGTTTAAAACATATAACTTAAAAAAAACACCACATTTATGTTACTGTGAGCTCATATGGGTGGCTATGGCATGTTGCATATGGGACGGTGAGGTGAAAACACTTCCTTCCCCCGACACCATTCGGAAAGAACCCGGCATGGACATTTTTAGAAAAAAACTCAGTGAGATCTGGAATCATATATTTTCAACAAAATAATAAGTTAAAATAGACTGGAGGCCAGCCTGAGTGTGGAAACTTCAAGAATCTTGTAAATAAAACAGTTTAGAAAATATATGACTGAAATAAATTAGTTTTTTCCTTGGTGAACTTGTGACATTGAGACCAGAATCTTCAACAGTAGTGTAAACATAGATAGATTCGAGAAATGTAAAACTTATATAATATTACTTTTCCTGATGTAACTACGACATTTAAGCCTAGATTATTGTGTGCATGTAAAAAGAGCGAGCAACTGTCTGAAAAATATCTATAAGCTCATATGACTAAATCTGTTACTAACACAACACTTGAAATACCCATATATTAACTGCTTACCATTTAGTGTAATGGTATATTTTCTCCAGTAGACTAACAAAAGTGGTATGGAATAATGCTGACCTGGTTCACAGACTAATCAGAAAATAGTTAGAAATTATGGAATTGTGTGTATCTTGTGTGGACCTAGGCTTGCTAATATCAGCAATTGATCAAATACTAGTTCAAATGGGCAGCCTGGTAAATCTCCGCTCTGTGTTTATCTAATTTCAAAATATGTCAACTCTAATTGAATTGGAGCTAAAGGATTTATCCGGTCTAGAAACTACAAAACGCAATCGGAACGCCCTCCCTGTTGTGATTAAAATGATCCAAGTCCCATTCCGATCGCATAATAAATAACCCGTAAAATAAATAAATAATACCGTCACCGGTATTCGGAGATTTCCGTGACTAAACTACGAGTGACGTAGTTGTGTGAGAACAAATTATTCGGAGGGTATTATGCTGACTACGATGACGTAATCGTAAGTCAGCCGATACTAAAATGCGCAGTCGTATTTGCGCGTTTGGTGTATAGATTACGTCGCTATTCAATGTGTTATCTAATTAATACTAATAATAATACTATATGTTATTAATTGGTTGTTTCCATATTGGCCGAGTTATGAGGCCGAGGTCTGTCGTATTGGCCTGAGGCCGCAGGCCGAATGCCAATACGACAGACCGAGGCAGCATAACTCGGCCAATATGGAAACAACCAATTAATAAGTATTTTATTAATTAGCGATGGAGTATTGTATTGTTCCACAGGAAGACAATGTTAATATAAATGTATCGTGTTTATTAAATTAACAATTATTCAAAATTTGCAGCAAGTTTTATTCTTGTGAACTTTGGGAACTCTGTGGGGAACTTGTGGTGGCGACTTCACAATATTGTCTCTTTCTACTTGGCGTTATATTTATATGCATTGTTCCTCTGTGTATTGTTGCCCCAGATAACAACGAAAGTCCTTGCAGTCCGCTTTCAGTTGACTCATGTCTATGTGAACTTCTGGAGGCACTGGTCGAACATGTACTTGCAGATGTCAAATCGTTCTCATTTATGCTTAACTCGCCCGATTTTCTCGGAACAATAACTCCTGCTATAGCCCGCGATGCTTCTTGCTGCTGGGCCACAGACGGCGCTGAGTATTCGTTTATAGTTTGTAACGATTTCCACCCACCTAATTGCACAACCGCGTTCGGGGCCACACCTGCCTGTATTAGAGTGGTGGCGAATGTCGTCCGCGTAGAGTGATTAACTTTCCTCCCTTTTATCCCCGTGGCGATTCACTTGAAATATCCACTGTTTCCAGTCTGTTCATTTCCTGAGTCGATAATTGTTCTAATATCAAACTATCTTCCACCAGCAACTGTAAGATATCTTCTTTAGAACGAACATTTTTTGCCGAGATAAATACGAGGTTCGCCATGATCAAAGCTAGTATACGGAATGCCAATTACCGGAGAGTTTCACCTGTTAACGTCGCAATCGCGTATGACGTAATTTACGTTACCTTGACTTATTGGCCGCGTTTTTTACTTATTGGCCGACTTTTTGTTACTTATTGGCCGCGTTTTCAACTTATTGGCCGACTTTTGGTTACTTATGACGTGGGCAGCGTTTTACTTAATACGGCCGATAACGCGTAGCTAATTAATACAGATAGTGTGGGCACTGTGGTCGTTTATCTGTCCAGAATAGAAGACAATAACTATGTGAACAAAGCGCCTAGAATGGTTGTTTTTTTGTAGCCATTAATAGCATGCCGGTGAATAGATGGCAGTATAGTATTATTCACTCGGTGATTTGAAATCACTCAGTGACTAATCATCAGTGTCAGTCGCGAACTTGTTTGCACTGTAAAATACCCCAAAGTGAATAGAAAGGGCAGAGGATCCCATTCACCTGGAATAAGAATCCCCCAAATGGACTGGACTGAATAATGTTAACTCTATTTCGGCGTTTTTGTGTTTTGTTTGTTGTACTTTCGATATCAATATCCTGAGTATCTGTCATCTCCACATAAAGTTACCAGGACACCCGGACGACTTCCAGCTGGCCTTCTTCTCCTTGGATTTGATTACAACATCACGTCAGCCATCCATTTGGAGCAGCCGGACTCCGGATAACAGCTACCAGGAGTCCACCACCACCGTCACCGACGAGGCAACAACATCTGCTGGGGCACTGCAGCTACCATCGACCTACAGTGTTCCGGGGGGGGGCTAAACACCCCCTCGTCTGGATTCCAACGGCGGAAAGAAGAAGAAATTTGTTCATAAAAAAATGCTTCTCCCCTTTTTTCTTTTTTTTGCCATGTATTTTTAAATAAAGGCTAAAATGTGAGGGGTTAGTTAGGGAGATGCCTAGTAGATGTAGTATGTTCCGTTGTGGGCGGGCTAGCTATCCATTATTAATTACATCCAAAAAGACAACACAGCGCGTAATTTAGAACGCTCTTTATTGTCTATCGCTTTTGGGAGAAGGAAGCATGGACGCTCTTTATATCTAAATGTCACAATACCACATACAAAATCACCCATGACATATCGAAATAGAGCACGTTCATAATTGAAAACGCTCTTTGTTGTTTATGCTGTGACGAAAACATGACGCTCTTTATTAGAGGCAATCAATGGATTTTTTTCTTGGCTAACAATTAAAAAAATCCTCTCTAGAAAAAGTCGATATCTGCCATCAAAACGTAAAATAAAACGAAAAAAAAAAAGAATATCGAACAACAAGCACAAACTTAAAAACAATGCCAGGCTAGCCTTCAATTAAAAAAAAAATGTCGTTATGCCAAACTGCAGCCTAATTAATAATTATTGTAGTTTCGACAGTCAGTGGTGTATTCGAGTGAATTATTTTGTTTACGCACTTATCAATCTTGATTAGAAGGATTTTAGCAAGTCGTGCACTTTTCCACACAAAATGTTTCGTGTGAAGAAATAGACAGGAAGATTATTTTGAAATATTCAACTTTCATTAAACATAGCTGCTAAAACTGGTTAACCCTTTACCTAACAGAACGGCCCTGTGCCAATGCATTCTCTTATATATGCGAGTCGACCATAGGTCGCCTCGCATATATAAGAGAATGCATTGGCTTAACACATTAAAAATTATAAAATTGTTAAAGAATGTAAGAAAAAATGGTAAAAAGTGTTAAAAAAAGATTATTTTTTTAGGCCAATGCATTCTCTTATATATGCGAGGCGACCTATGGTCGACTCGCATATATAAGAGAATGCATTGGCACAGGGCATAACTGTAACTATCACAATGTGGTCAAGGAGCCGATTCCAATGATATCCATATTTGTATGGTTCTATTGAGACAGACCGAAGATATTTTAGGCTGTTGAAGCTTTATTTGGCCGGTTTGTTGGGTAAAGGGTTAAACCATCATTATGACTAACTGTGATACGTTCCCAGTGGTACGATCAATGTACGTATGCTGTTATTCGGTTTCGGACCAAAATTAATAACATTTGGGGGATGGGTGTCAAAATGAATTGTTGCTTGAAGTAGCTTTAAAAATCAGCCAACTCAATAGCTACATATCTGGGCTACATGTACCGTTTAATATAATCATGAGTGAGTTAACCTGGTAATGCATACAGTGTTTTCAAGTCAGTGATATGGGCACATCGTACTCAGAAATGATACAAGTAAGCACAGTATAAATCTAAGTGGCATAATTCCAATATCTGAATGTTTCCTAAGTTATCTTTGATAAATATGTTGATTGGAAAATATTTGCATCACACATTTTTTTCCGACCTCGAACCACTAACCACCCCTCCCTTTGTCTGGACTTTTTATGCAGACACCCACCTGTCGAACTGAGTATATATGTTTTGGTCTAAACACTGCTACTAGTCCAGTGCATTTATGAGAAAATAGGGCTGAACCTCAAAAAAATTGCAACACAAAAGATTTGGTTTTATTTTGGTTGGGAGCATCATAGAGTATACTCAGCTAAAAATCAACAAAAATCTGAACATGCGAAATGGCCTTTTTGAGGCAAAAAGTGGCGAAAATTATGAAAAATTGGTGAAAAATGGAGATTAATTTTGTTTGTTAATAACTCTTGATGTAAACATACAATTGTTATATTTTCACAATGATAAACTGTGGTACAGTTGTATCCAAGATTTTGTATGATTTTATTCTATAAATATTGATTAAATTTTCGAAATTTGGGTCAAAAATTCTACAATAACTCTTGATGCAGTTGTAAAATTGTCATAACTGGGCTTGGACTATTGTTATATAGTTATATCCACAATTGTGGGGTTTTTTCATGTTGTTACTACAAGCAAATAATCAAAATATTTTAGGGTGAGAAGATGTAAAAATGACAAGAAATCAGAGAAAAATGGAATTTCTCATTACATGTTTATGCATTAGAAAATTGCCATAGTTGGACTTGGACTGTTGTCAGTCAGTTATATATGGGATTTTCCATCAATTTTGGGCCAGGTTGTGGTATAAATGACACTAAGTTGTCCATATCTTGTGGCAAAATAGTGAAAAAAGAGAAAAAATATAGAAGTTCATTAAAAAAATATAGAATTTTGAAAAAATAACCATTTCACTGTTGTCGAAAGGCTGTGTGTTCGAACAGTCAACACCTTGGCATTCCCCACAAGACATAGAACACATAATTCCATGTTTTCGGCATGTGCACCTATTGCTTTTGCAGTCCGTTTTACATTTTATAGCTTTTCAAGGATGTTTATAAAAAAGTTCATTTCACATGTCCGTCCATTTATATATCCATGTTGTTGAGTACACAATCCTGATTACAGAACAGAAAACATTTTCCAGATCCGTTGAGAATTTTTCGAGTTATGTGCCTCCAAAATTGGGAGTTTGTCTAATTTCGGAGCCTCAATTTCTGAAGAATTAGATAAAATCCATATTTTAGGGTCAAGTATTTTAAAAACTAGAGAACAATGAAGGGATATCTTACTGTTGTATTAGTTGCCTCACTATATTGTGCACAAACAATGATTTCTTTATGCATCTATGATCGAGAAGACAAAAATATTCTCAAACAAAATGTGTGTTCCATTGTATGGACTTAGCCAAATTTGCATTGTGATACAGAACTGGTGTGATGAAATACAATATTTGAGGTCATACAACTCAATAAATTGATATCCATATGCCCTGTATTTCTCATAACCTCTTACGTATACTAGGTTAAATACACTGTGCCGTATACTAGGTTAAATACACTGTGCCATAATCAAATTATGGCCCTATGAATCCTTTGTATTGACTTTTTTCCAAAAATGCCATTTTGGACTGTTTTGTGGTGTTTTGTCCATTTTAAAGTTGTTTGTGTTCACAAATAGTAAACAACAATGAATACAATTAGTGTTTAATGTGTACAACCATTTGAACGCTCCTCCTAAAACAATTAGTGTTGGAAAAAATATGATTACATTGGTTATGCCAATCAACAGTCACTGGATTTCACATATTTTTCAAGAAACTGACTCCAAATTTGAATGTTGATAATGGGGTAGGTGAAATCACAAAGGCTATTATCTTGTCACCATATTCTAGTCATTGGAGACAGAGGGTTGTTTTATTCCATTTTGTGCAGATTAATCTTTCATGGTAAACAGTTTAGTACTTTAATAATTATTAGATGTTTATTTAGAACTTTATCAGCATGTCATATAGAACCAGCCCGAAATAATGATTCGCCATTTCGCCATTGAGTTACAACAAAAAGGATCGTAGCTCTAAATATGAACATCAAAACAGGAAGCAGTTTACTCTGTGTGAAAGAATAAGGTTTGTAGGAGCTGGTGATGTTAAAGTTTTATGCATCAAGGTCCATATTTTCTAGATTTTATCAATATGGTTTCCCCTACCCCTTTTTTCAGATATTCAAATTTGGCATCAGTTTCCAAAACAATTAGTGACATTCATTGACATTCATTGACATATCCAACATAAGGCATTTATTTCAACACTAATGTGTTTTAGGAGGAAAGTTCAAATGATTTTGCACATTAAACATACATTGTTTTTCCAATTTATACACAAAAACCTTTAAAAATGAACAAAAAACGCCCCAAAATGGCATTTTTAGATGAGTCCAATTCTAAAGAGTCATAGGGCCATAATTTTATTTTCTACACCATGATTTGAGAAATTCCGTTACAATGTGTTTAACGATGTATACTTAAGTGATTATGAGAAAGACAGGGAATATGGATTTATAATTATTGATTTGTATGACATCAAATATGCTATTTCATCACGCCGGTTCTGGACCACAGGCAAATTTGGCTGTCCATACGATGGTGGAACACACATTTTGTTTAAGAATATTTTTGTCCTCTCAATCATAGATGCATAAGGAAATTATATTTTGTGCACAACCTAGAGAGGAAATGACTAAAACAAAAAGGAATCCCTTCTTATTTCCTTTATTTTTTTAAATACAAGACCATAACAAATGGATTTTAACTAATTTTGAGAAATTGAGCCTCCGAAATTAGACAAACTCCAAATCTTGGAGGCACATAACACAAAAAATACTGAACGTATCTGGGAAAGGTTTTCTGTTCTGTAATCAGGGTTGTGCACTCTACAAAATGAATATATAAATGGAAGGACATGTGAAAGGAAGTTTTTTATAAACATCCTTAAAAAGCTATAAAATGAGTATTTTACAAAATTTTCACAAATTTGTTTCACAAAATTAATCAATTTCGCATTTCTTGATTCTTGTTGATTTTTAGTATATTATTTGTGATGGGTTAAAGTACTTATTCCCAATGAGAACCTTTGTGTTGCAATTATTTTGAGGTGAAACCATAAATGCACTGGACTATACGTCGCTTCACGCTGCGCGGCGCCATGACGTCGAACTGCGAGAGCGTCTGAGCGTCATAAAGCCGGTTGGCTCTGAATAGAATAGTACAGGGCATAGTTTTACCTTCAAGTTGTGCGCATGCCCGCAATTAAGCGGAAACGTCGCTATCGTCAACAAGCAGTGGCGTCAATTTAAAACATACAATTAGTGTTTCGTACCTACAATTTTTTTTGGCGCAAACTCATTGCAGTTATATATACTTATTGATGATTAAGGGGCTAAAACAATTTAAAATGAACAATATGAAAAATTTAATTACCAAAAATAATGGCCTATTACTTCGTAGACGATTTTTCTTTAAGACAGTGACTATAGGTCAAGAGTGAAAACACGACAGACGACCAGGCGACGTCCCTTGTGGAGTTTCGTTGCCAATTCTGCGATTTCATTTTCAAATATAGAAACTCATGAATATTTCAGGAGCCGCGAAGAAGCATTCGAGTATATCGTACTGTATGAATTGCAGTCATGAGCTCAATATTCTACAGTGAGGATCGCAAATGACTTTGGCATAACCTGTGAGAACTGAGATGATGCCTCCCAAGTACTCCTGTACTTCCCTAGGCTAGACTAGGATAGTAATATAGATAATGTCTATATGAATTATTATATGCCTATTATATTAATACCGCAGCCAAAAATGTCTAAACTAAATAGGCCTATTAATTCAGTAGAACAGATCCAACCCATAAAGCCAGCGTCTAGTCTAGATTATTATTATGAAATTCCGCTCGATCATTGTCAATTTCGACCAATATATTTTCGGACCGCCATTCTGATTCGGCGATCGCATATGAAAGCACACAAAGGAAACATTGATGAAATATGGACAACATTCAAGACTGAAATGACGATCAACATCCATTTCAAATACTCACAGCCAGGAAACAGACCGCCTTGGTTAACCGGGAAAGAAAAAAGATTGTTGAGGAAAAAAGCATGTCTATATAAGAAAGCCAGAAAACCCAACTGCTGGACAACATATAAACAGTGCAGAGAATGAAAATACGCTATGAGACAAGCAGAGTGGAACTACACGAACACCACCATCACCGACAAAAAGAACAGAAAGTCGTTCTGGAAATACATCAAGGCAAAATAGCAGGATTCGATCCATCGGGGTGGCAGAACTATTGGCAAATGGAACTTTGACAGACGACAGCAAAGGAAAAGCATAAATCCTCCTAAACCAATTCACGTCAGAATTCACAAATGATAAATCAGGACCATCAACAACAACCAGGATACATATACCATTGAACCACTGACTATCACCAGAGAGGGGGGTCACCAAACTACTCAAGGAGCTAAATTCATCCAAATCAGCTGGCTCAGACGACATACCAAACCGAATACTTAAGGAGTGTGCAGAAGAACTCGGTCCAGGCATGGCAAGCATATTCCAATACTCAATAGACACCGGACAGCTACCAGATGACTGGAAGAAAGCAAACATCTCAAGCATCTTCAAGAAAGGTGATAAAACACACCGCAGGAAACTATCGGCCAGTTTCACTCACGTCAAGCTGCCGGAACATTGCATCTGCAAACACATGCTGAAACACATCGAGAAGAACAATGTCCTCACAAAACTCAATCACTGCTTCAGATCAGGCTTCTCCTGTGAATCACAGCTACTTACAATTGATGACCGGACAAAATTATACAATAAGAAAAAACAAGTCGACATGATCATCACAGACTTCTCCAAAGTATTCGACACGGTACCTCACAAGAAGCTCCTTTACAAACGACACCAGTATGGGATCCGTGGCCAACTCCACACATGGCTAGAGCGCTTCCTAACACAAAGGAAATGGGAGTAGTGCCGGGGGGACAAACATCATAAGAAGTTGACGTGGACTCCGCTGTACCACATGGAACTGTTATGGGTCCTCTGTTATTCCTATGTCATATAAATGATCTTCCAGACAGCGTCACATCAACAGTCCGACTTATTGCCGATGACTGCCTTCTCTACCGGCAAATGAACAGCATGAGCGACCAATATCAACTGCAACAACAAGAACAGCAGAATCTTGAAGGATGGGCCACACACTGGGGAATGTCCTTCAGTGCAAAGAAGTGCTACGCGATGAGCATGCAAAAGAAGCTAGACAAGATATACGAACTAGATGGACAAAACCTAAAACAAGTGGCACACAGCAGATACCTCGGACTAGAAATTTCAAACGACATAAACTGGACAACTCATATTAACATATCAAAGAAAGCAAACTCAACACTGGGCTTTATACGCCGCAACCTAAAGTTCATGCCAGGAAAACTCCAGATAGCCTACTTGTCCCTAGTCCGGCCCATCGTGGACTACGGCTCAGCCATCTGGGATCCATACCAACAAAATGAAATCGATCTCCTAGAAAAAATACCGAGGAAGGCAGGGAGATTCATTAAAAACGACTATCGAAACTACCACCCTGGATCAATGACGACCATACTCAATGAACTAAAACTACCACCGCTATACGAGAGGAGAAACATCCAGCGGCTGTCATACTTTTATAATGTGGTAATGAACCTGGTACCAGCTATGCCATCCGACAGCTTCCTCACCAAAAAGATAGAGACCAGAAAGATGACACCAAAAACATTCAGTGACCACCAAGTAACAAACTTGGTCAAAAAGTATGAAACAAAAAACAACAAGTGCTTCCAAGTGCTACCACCATACTGTGCACAATACGAGAACTCCTTATTTGTTCGCACCATCTGGAGGATAATATTGTGTCGTCTGAATCACCAGAGACCTTCCTTGCTGCTGTAGTGCCAGCAGAAGAGGAAGAGACACAAAAACCGCGCAAATAACATCTGCCCAGTCACCGTCCTACATTACCATTATTGGGATCTTGGACGTAACCATACAGAAACAGATCTCCCAACGGAAAATCATATTTTTCAATGATTGTTTTAGCGGGATGCAAACTAAGTTACCAATTAAATGTATCCAACAAAAAAGGTTTCGTTTGCATAATTATAAGCAATCATCATCGTCGTTTTCGAAGCATATATTCGCGAAATTATACAAAATTTTGCTCGACATCTGACATTTCTATGCACAGAGATGCATCGAACAAGGATTTGGTTGCCTTATGGTATAGTATTGCCAGCATGCTCGATTTGTGACGTCATGGTGGGAGGACATCATACGCTCGAATCCCGGTTTCTGCCACGTGGACGCCACACTACGTTAGTCGCCTTGGGCAAGCGACTTTGTATTGCTATTATCACGAGGGAGTCGCCCGTATAAATCGTGTATATATATAGTACCGGGCTTGGGGCAGAAATGCTCGGCCTGAGACAGTTTTGTAATAATTGACCTACGCATTTAAACTAATTACTGAAGAAGGCGTTTATTACACGCGAATTTTTTACTGTTGGGAAATATATTGTCATGCCAATGTCACCTTAAATAATATATATATATATATAGCCCTATAAAAACATTTAGCGGATAGTTATATTGCAGCGTATGTACTGTTATTCGAAAACTAGATGAATACAACTCACCGTTCCATGGTATAACATCTAATGGAACGTATTCGAGATCTACAAATAGTTCTCGAGAATGGATAGTTGTGGAGATAATACACGAGGATTATTGCAACACAGGAAGCGTACATACCTATACCCTATAAATGGAACACAAGGGAGGCAATTCCGGAAGTCACACTATCAGACAGTAATGACTACAGATATAATTATTCCCGTGAACATAAGGACCATACACAATCACCATAGACGCATTTATCCACAGCGCAATACCTCCATTGTCTAGATAGTGTAACCTGAAGCGACTGCGATTTAAAATCGTAGGTACAAAATAATCGTGGCCGACAAATGTAGAGCATCCTCCTTACACTGTTACGATTAATTTGAGAGTAATTAATTGGTTTCGATCATTACCTGACATAATTAACGAGGGGAGCCTGTGCTGGAACGAGGGCTTTACCAATATGACCGGCTACCCGAGTGAACTTTGTCACGTATTCATCGAAACCGATTGATTATTCTGTTTATTACATACTTTCAACCACTAAAAATCGCTAATTCTAAAGAGAAGATGTGACAAAATATGCCCCAGATCAGCTGATTCTCCCATTTTGAACCCCAACGTACAATTTTAATAATTGTGACGTAACGATACAAATTGACCTCATTATTTTGATTCACTTTGCAAGGTGAGATTCATTTTTTAAAGTTTCGGAAATTACAGATATATTTTCTGTCAAAATTGAGTTTATTCTGACCGAAAAGTGTTCCCCACATAACTATTTAAATCAATGTTTATTCCATGGTTAGGCATTCTGTGATGCAGACACATATCTGCCGATATGATTGATAGTGACATATAAAGTAAACTTGATATCCATATCTACGCGAAAAATAAACTTGTTCAGGGGTACTGTATCGAAAAAATTATCAGATTGTAGCATAATTGAAAAGTGACATGTCCGGTAAATAGCAGTCAGTGACCGGGAAGATAGCATGCAATCACTTTTCAGACGATGGCGAAGAACTGAGTCAATATCTTAAAATGTAAAGTGGTATTCTTAGACAATTTAAACAAGATATTCTCTGTGAAATGGGGCGGCGAGATGGAATATATGGCCAATTTAAGCTAATTAATTACCTTATAGTCGTGAAAGTCATCCCCACAAATAGCACAAGATACCTCATTTTTGTGAAAAAGAAACCAGATATAACAAACGTAAGCAGTATAGAGATATACATAACCAAATTTGGCCAGGACAAATCTCCACACAACTCTGCAAAACACGATTTGGCGAAACCCGTTCATGTGGACATCCTTTCCCCCATGCTGACCCAGGCTCATATCATTTCCATATCCCAACCAAACTTCATATGTGGGGCATAATTATAACGAACCAAAGCCGGACGCTGTGGGTCGTATATAGACTATATCTTATTTTGTGAAGTCACCAATTATTATCAAATACGACGCTCGTATTTAAAAATTTTGCGACCACTTTTGTCACACAGTAGAACGGTGGGCTTAAAGCATTAATGTTGTAATCGGAAAAAAACATGTGTGTCAGTCAGTTACAGGCGTTCCAAAAATGAGGGGAGTTACTATCGGAATTATGCACAGTGAATTTCATTCGTAGCTGCGGTTTACATTTTATTGAGAACATAATTATGACATATTAAGGACTGTCAAATATTTGCATTGGAGTGGCCTAAAACATAATTCGCGCGTGCAATGAGAAAATCTTAATCACTCTGCATGGCAGGGCTATACTGGAGACAATACTGGAATCGGAATTCGGTGATTCATGCAAACGTTATTATAATGCGTTTAAATTATCCTAATATTACATAGTACATACGTGAATCTGATAATCCTTAGATATCCTTCCATTTTCATGAATCGACAGGGAACACACACTTATGAACAAAGCAGAAGATACATTCAGGTTATCGCGAATTCGGTCGATGGTGAAAGCTACACGATGACGTTGTTCGTCGAGTTTCGATGAAATCGACATGGTGCCATTTCCTGCTATGCGTGTTCAAAAGCGGCGATGAGTGAAGTCAGTGCACAGGAAACCGCCGATTTGTTTATATGAGATATGGACATTTGCATTAAATGAACTCATTCGAAGTCAGGTTCGGTCGTACCAAGAAGGGGAATGACAAGCTTCTTCGTACAGTACATATCTCATTCGGATTGCGCACACCGCTTCAAAATATAATGGTTAATTTCAGTAAAATACTCCCCTCTCGACAACAACCAGCAGTCTTGATTTTTGAATACTTTTAGTTTGATGTTGGGAGTTAATATTATATAATAATTTGTACAAAAGGAACGGCTTTTAAAAGGTTTTTTTTAGGTTTTAAGTCTGAGTTGAGAGATCGTAGTTTGTTTGTGAACCTCTGATTTCTCACATGACCTGATGTTTGATTGACCTAATTTATACACGCAATTGCTAGCTATAGGACCAACTCTTTCGAAGAACCCTTGTGCATGTCTGGAGTGAAATTAATCATAATCTCATCACGATATATAAGGCCTATGCGAATCTTATTTGATGGGAATACGCATCTATAAAGTTATTTTTATAAGATTTAAAAAGGCACTGATATATCCTAGCTTATGCTTGTAGTTTAGCTGTGGTTCGTTAATTACGCTAACATATGGTCATATTATGTTCTCCCAAAGGCACAGTGCGCCCCAAGCGCTATATATCAGGCTCGTTGTCTTCTGGCGGATTACCAACGATGTTAAAGAATCAGGTTTGATAAGATTCTTGTCAATTCAGGAAAGCGCTCTATGATTACGTTTTTGACAGAATCAAATGGTCACGGTCATTATAGTCTAACAAAATCGTGTATATAATAGCCCGTAAGTGATAAATTCCCCAATTAAATACCCGACATGCCTGGGGTCTGACGAAACACAGGGCCGGTGTGGGTGGGTGGTCTGGAGATAAGAAGACTCCATTTTTCCGCTGCTTGTAAATTTTCTCCTGATATAATTCCCCCCAATTATTTTCAAACACTGCGACTGTTCTATTGTTCAGCAGTCTGAATAACACCCTTTTGGTAGGAGGGTGAATATATAAATGTATGTTGCAATAGTGATGCGCTTTAACCTGCTTTAGATTTAACTGCATGAGGTCTTAATTCTATTACAGTATGTTTAGTATCGCGTTCGATAACATGGACAATAACATCGGGTTTGAGGGAATAATTCACAATTAACTGGATACATATTTAGCTACAAATTCCTGATAAATAAAACTCAAATTGTATCATATCCTGTTAATATAGAATGGACATGATCTAGTTATCCTGAGATAACTAGATATTCCCCACTCTGTATAATGATCCAATTGATGCAGATCGATGCATATGTCCAATGTTCAATGCCGTATGCCATTATAGGAATCCAAAGCCAGGTATAATCAATAAGTTTTCTATAGCAGAATATATTTAATACACTAAATATGCACGCATTGGCTATCAATATAGGGGTGGCCAAATACATGCAGATGTGCAAAATATACATATGCTATTCCACTTTGAAATTATAGCCCCCGCTCTCCCGCGACGAAGCCGCGGACGCGAAGCTACCTATGGTATACGTCTGCGAATATGATATATACTAATCGCCTTTTTCAGCCCAATCTAAAAATAGATTGAACTTACATATACAAATAATTTAAACTGACCTAAAATAGAATAATTTATTCATAACTCAAGGGTCAGCTGAGTCCAAAATTATATTGTTGGCGATGGCCACCATTTTGTATTGATTAATTCCACCTCGAAGTTAGTGTAATTGATGAAAATGCCCAAGAGCAAAAATAAATAACTCTTTTCGGTATATGTTAGTTACACTTCATTATATATAAGCAAATTATGTCACACAAGCCAAAGATACTAACACATTGAGAATATAAATTAAACTAAAGCCAAGTTAAAAAAATAATTGAAATTGCATGAACATATTTTATTTACATATTTTATTAAAATATTAAAAATATTTGCCCCGAAAGAGGATTCTAGAGGCCTCACTGAACATTTTCTTCAATTTTCTATCGGTTTTCCCCCCATTAGATTGATGGAATATTCTCAAATTTCAAAGCCGACAAACAGAAAT
The DNA here is from genome assembly GCA_032622095.1 of Siphonodentalium dalli. Classification (NCBI taxonomy): domain Eukaryota; kingdom Metazoa; phylum Mollusca; class Scaphopoda; order Gadilida; family Siphonodentaliidae; genus Siphonodentalium; species Siphonodentalium dalli. The sequence goes on from CP136063.1 coordinate 215,315,735, forward strand.
TCCTTTTAAATTATTCGAACTCATTCATACAACTTCAGTGTGTCCAAAATATTGAACTTCCAAACAAAATTTACAAAACCCACTATTTCTGGACCCCCAGTCATGCTCAAATACTTTAAGTGTACACGTGTACATGGCTCCAGAATATTTAATAAAGTGATTGGAATTATTGCCTCTGAATACAAATAAAGTGCCCATTTTTTCTGCAGCATCTAGTGGACATGTAGCAGTGAAGAGTGTTCTGTTAGTTTCTTCTCGATACAGTAAGAAAGAACGCTCATCTAAATTATGTAGAGAATATTTTTGGTGGCAATGAATTTAGCATTGCAGTGTATATTAAACCTTCACAATATTTTATTGGTGTCATACATTGTAAGTCGTGCATCCATAGATAAAGCCGATTATGGAACAGGTCAACAGGACAAGGGTGTCCGGTCACTAGGTTCAATATGAAGCTTGAAGCTGTTAACACCACATAATTGGGCACAATTGTTCATTTCAGTAATATACCGTACATCAGATATATAGCAATAATATGGTCTCACATTTTAGTGGTTTAAGAAAACAGTTAAATGGATTGCGAACAAATACTGATGCAAATACAAATAAGCCCATTATTAATGTTATTCATCAATAATGGGCTTTGTTTATGTCTTGAAATGTCATGTTCCATTGTTTCTCTCATCTTATGAATTGATATTGAATTTTCTTATGTTCTGCTGTAATATGCATAAAATCATCTTTTAAAACAAAACAATCGCATAAGATTGACAACCGCTTATGAACTGATTGAAAATAAGATACTGGCTTCGCATGCGTAACACACGTGACATAGCGACGCAACACACGTGACAGTGAATATGTTGTCAGGGCAAGTAATACATTCAACTGTCATTAAAAGTACTAATTGCATATTGAAGGAGTGTGTTTCTTCTTATTGAATACACACCAATACTGCTTGAAAATATCACCAACATTTCGTGCAAAATGTAACATACGTGACATGGAATGGCCCTAATACAGTCCCCAAATATGCCCAGATGAGAAGTTTTAAGTGGAAAAGTTTGCATCTCTGACATTTGATAACTCTGCATACATGAATTTGTTTTTGCATCGCGTCGCACCCTCCCAATACGATGCATTACATCGTGAACTTTAAAACGCGATGTATTGCAATCGCGATAAATCGTTGCAGCCCTACTTATGCTACATAAACCAGAGGCATCTGGGAGACTAGTGCTATATGGTATTTAGGGCTGCAGCGATACGGTTGTCCACGATGCGACACGTATTGTGACACAATGCTGATAATACGATACGTATCGCGATATGTTCCACTACAGAAAGTTAGAAAGGCAAAATACAAATACATTGGCAACATATAATTGTAGGGAGTGAGTGCATGGAAGATTAACAAAGAACTTGTTTGTTTGCAGTCTTATATTATTCTGGTAGTACAGAAATTTAAATGTATCCCTTAAATTTTAAGTCCATACAGCGAAGCTACATCAATGTTGATCTATTCGAAATATCAGGGGGAAGCTAACATTGTGAAGTGGTACACTCAACATCTGTTATTATTCAGATTTGAGTTACCTCTCTTAGTGCGCTGTGTGTATCCGTTCTCTCCTCCGATAGTTCTTGTCGCGGCAATGTTCTGGCGAGTCACATTTTAATGATTTTACAACATAGAACGGGTAGGGCTGCTTCTTCCCATTGAAACATTTAATTGAATCGACATATACACATTAAACTTAGTCACGTCGCGTTACTCGGTCTCTTTACTTAGAACTCAGTATATATTACCCCATGCCGGTGTGACTAATTACCGCCCGGGGACCGCCCGGGACCGCCCGGGACCGCCCGGGCGGCCCAACGAGCCCGTGGACACAATATCTCGACGGTATAACGTAGCGACATGCCACCTGAGGGCAACATAGAAAAATTTACTCGCTCGCTCGTCTCCGGCCGGTCATATTAACCCCACAAATGCCGATATTGGCTAAAAGAGCCTGGGTGATTACTGGTGTCTTCGTGTGTGTTCAGACAGATTATTTTGGTGATTCTCGGTAGTGCAATAAGTGCAATACACCTGAGTGTTAATTCCATGTATTGACTCGTTGACGCGTCCACGGCCGATGTTATTAACCCCTCAAATTCCGGTAAAATAGTGTATAAACAAAAAAACCTTGGAACCGCCCGGGGCCGCCCGGGGCCGCCCCATGGGCCCGTGGACACTATATCTCGACGTTATAACTTAGCAACATACCCCACGAGGTCAACATACAAAATGTTACTCCCTCGCTCGACCCCGGCCGGCGTTATTAACCCCTCAAAATCCGATAAAATGGTAAATAGACAAAAAGAACATTAGGACCGCCCGGGACCGCCCGGGTGGCCCCACGTGCCCGTGGACACAATATCTCGACGTTATAACGTAGCGACATACCCCATGAGGTCAACCTAGAAAATGTTACTCGCTCGCTCGACCCCGGCCGGTGTTATTAACCCCTCAAAATCCGACAAAATGGTATATAGACAAAAAGAACATTGGGACCGCCCGGGACCGCCCGGGTGGCCCCACGTACCCGTGGACACAATATCTCGACGCTATAACGTAGCGACATACCCCATGAGGTCAACCTAGAAAATGTTACTCGCTCGCTCGACCCCGGCCGGTGTTATTAACCCCCCAAAATCCAACAAAATGGTTTATAAACAAAAATAACATTTTGTAGGTTGACCTCGTGGGGTATGTCGCTACGTTATAACGTCGAGATATTGTGTCCACGGGCACGTGGGGCCACCCGGGCGGTCCTAATGTTCTTTTTGTCTATATACCATTTTGCCGGTTTTTAGGGGTTAATAACACCGGCCGGGGTCGAGCGAGCGAGTACCATTTTCTAGGTTGACCTCATGGGGTATGTCGCTACGTTATAACGTCGAGATATAGTGTACACGAGCCCGTGGGGCCTCCCGGGCGGTCCCGGGCGGTCCCAATGTTCTTTTTGTTTATATACCATTTTATCGGATGTTGAGGGGTTAATAACACCGGCCGGAGTCGAGCGAGCGAGTACCATTTTGTAGGTTGACCTCGTGGGGTATGTCGCTACGTTATAACGTCGAGATATAGTGTCCACGGGCCCATGTGGCCTCCCGGGCGTTCCCGGGCGGTCCCAATGTTCTTTTTGTTTATATACCATTTTGTCGGATTTTGAGGGGTTAATAACACCGGCCGGGGTCGAGCGAGCGAGTATCATTTTCTAGGTGGGGTATGTCGCTATGTTATAACGTCGAGATATTGTGTCCACGGGCACGTGGGGCCACCCGGGCGGTCCCGGGCGGTCCCGGGCGGTCCCAATGTTCTTTTTGTCTATATACCATTTTGTCGGATTTTGAGGGGTTAATAACACCGGCCGGGGTCGAGCGAGCGAGTAACATTTTCGAGGTTGACCTCATGGGGTATGTCGCTACGTTATAACGTCGAGATATTGTGTCCACGGGCACGTGGGGCCACCCGGGCGGTCCCGGGCGGTCCAAATGTTCTTTTTGTCTATTTACCATTTTATCGGATTTTGAGGGGTTAATAACGCCGGCTGGGGTCGAGCGAGGGAGTAACATTTTGTAGGTTGACCTCGTGGGGTATGTCGCTATGTTATAACGTCGAGATATAGTGTCCACGGGCCCATGGTGCCTCCCGGGCGGTTTCGGGCGGTCCCAATGTTCTTTTTGTTTATATACCATTTTATCGGATTTTGAGGGGTTAATAACACCGACCGGAGTCGAGCGAGCGAGTACCATTTTGTAGGTTGACCTCGTGGGGTATGTCGCTACGTTATAACGTCGAGATATAGTGTCCACGGGCCCATGGGGCCTCCCGGGCGGTCCCGGGCGGTCACGGGCGGTCCCAATGTTCTTTTTGTTTATATACCATTTTATCGGATTTTGAGGGGTTAATAACACCGGCCGGAGTCGAGCGAGCGAGTAACATTTTGTAGGTTGACCTCGTGGGGTATGTCGCTACGTTATAACGTCGAGATATTGTGTCCACGGGCACGTGGGGCCACCCGGGCGGTCCCGGGCGGTCCCAATGTTATTTTTGTTTATAAACCATTTTGTTGGATTTTGAGGGGTTAATAACACCGGCCGGGGTCGAGCGAGTAACATTTTCTAGGTTGACCTCATGGGGTATGTCGCTACGTTATAACGTCGAGATATTGTGTCCACGGGCACGTGGGGCCACCCGGGTGGTCCCGGGCGGTCCCAATGTTCTTTTTGTCTATATACCATTTTGTCGGATTTTGAGGGGTTAATAACGCCGGCCGGGGTCGAGCGAGGGAGTAACATTTTGTAGGTTGACCTCGTGGGGTATGTCGCTATGTTATAACGTCGAGATATATTGTCCACGGGCCCATGTGGCCTCCCGGGCGGTCCCGGGCGGTCCCGGGCGGTCCCAATGTTCTTTTTGTTTATATACCATTTTATCGGATTTTGAGGGGTTAATAACACCGGCCGGAGTCGAGCGAGCGAGTAACATTTTGTAGGTTGACCTCGTGGGGTATGTCGCTACGTTATAACGTCGAGATGTTGTGTCCACGGGCACGTGGGGCCACCGGGCGGTCCCGGGCGGTCCCAATGTTATTTTTGTTTATAAACCATTTTGTTGTTTTTTGAGGGGTTAATAACACCGGCCGGGGTCGAGCGAGCGAGTAACATTTTCTAGGTTGACCTCATGGGGTATGTCGCTACGTTATAACGTCGAGATATTGTGTCCACGGGCACGTGGGGCCACCCGGGCGGTCCCGGGCGGTCCTAATGTTCTTTTTGTCTATTTACCATTTTATCGGATTTTGAGGGGTTAATAACGCCGGCCGGGGTCGAGCGAGGGAGTAACATTTTGTATGTTGACCTCGTGGGGTATGTTGCTAAGTTATAACGTCGAGATATAGTGTCCACGGGCCCATGGGGCGGCCCCGGGCGGCCCCGGGCGGTTCCAAGGTTCTTTTGTTTATACACTATTTTACCGGAATTTGAGGGGTTAATAACATCGGCCGTGGACGCGTCAACGAGTCAATACATGGAATTAACACTCAGGTGTATTGCACTTATTGCACTACCGAGAATCACCAAAATAATCTGTCTGAACACACACGAAGACACCAGTAATCACCCAGGCTCTTTTAGCCAATATCGGCATTTGTGGGGTTAATATGACCGGCCGGAGACGAGCGAGCGAGTAAATTGTTCTATGTTGCCCTCAGGTGGCATGTCGCTACGTTATACCGTCGAGATATTGTGTCCACGGGCTCGTTGGGCCGCCCGGGCGGTCCCCGGGCGGTCCCGGGCGGTCCCCGGGCGGTAATTAGTCACACCCCTTCATGCAATATATCGACAACTGCATGTGGCGAATATCATTATATGTTTAATTGAGGGAAAACGGAATCACTGAGGCGATGTTTCTTACATTTATCCCTTATTCAGTCACCAAATTTATACAATCTGGCCTTTATCTAGGGCAAATATTTAATAGGAAAAAAAAATGCTGTACAACTTCACAAATTATGAGAATTTACATGAGCCCTAAATACACTGTTTGATTCACCGTTGATCGACCCACCCCATAAAATTCATAACCATTTACTGGATAACTCATGCATGTGTCACTAACGCCAGTTCCTTGAATAAAGATTATATTTATTTATTTATGTATTTATTATATGTGTTTTATGCGACTGAATAAAATATTTAAGATTTAAGATTTAAAATCCGACGATAATCTTATGAGATTTACGTCTCTGTGCATTGTGATTCAGATTTAATTTCTGTATTGATAGGATTCCTTCCATTCCATTTGGTCATGTCCAGCCCAATTGGGGGGGGTTGAATGGTATTTTCCAGATTTTTATAGTTTGGTCTGCTTCAATGAGTGGAGACATTTCCACAGGAGACCCCTAGCTCCGACCCTGACCATGCATTACCCTATTCTTGTCGGCCAAGACAAAGAGTCCCCTTCATCTTACAATTTCCGTTCGAAGTATCTATATATCTATTTCAGACATTTCGGTCCATATTATTCGTGTTTACATACATTACTGAAGTATATACAATCTGTCAATCATAGTGTAAACATGGCATATTGCTGAAAACATTTGCTACACTGGATTAGTCTTAAATATACACAGTAATTCGTTCCAGTATGTTATCAGGTCGGAAGTGTATAAAAATTATGCCTGATCTCATTATTGTAGATAAACACAGTTACTCGACTTGCTCACCCTCCCACGAAAACCATGCATACACAAACTTTCGTCTCAACGTTGGCATAGACAAATTAACACTCTGTCATTTACGAACATACCACTAGCACTGCATCTTCTGTCATAACCCATATACGTGGTTGATATGCAGTACTGTAACATACATTTAGCTTATTTAAAGCCGCATGGGTTTACGCACAAAAATACACCTAATAATATTCGCTTAAAAATTTTCCCGATATCGAAATAGGTCGATAATATACTTGTATTACATACCCATTGTTGTATTCTCACTAAAAGCAATGGCTTTTAACTGTGTGGTAATTTTCGACAGAAAGCCTTAGAGCGATCCTGTCGTTTTTTGTGTGGCAAGACACGCCATGACGTCGGTACAAGCCACTAACGAACATTTTTTAATTTTTTCTGATGCCATGCAAAATTGTTGCAAAAACAATGAATTCAATTATTACATACCCCAATCACAAATGAAATTGTTAATTTTAAGAAGTTTTTTCGATGAAATTCATCGAAAAAAACTTATTATAATAAACAATTTAATTTGTGATTGGGGTATGTAATAAATATAGAGCCACACAGTTTTTGGGACAGGGGAGTGATTATTGCACTCGAGGGTTTCGCGAAAGGATACCCCGCGAGACTTCGGCTCTTGCGGTATCCTTCCGCGATATGCTATCGTCTGCGATAATCACTTCCACGTCCCAAAACTGTATGACTCTACCTATGAACTACCTTTCTACGGACATTATATGTCACAGAAAGACGCATGGAAGTAATACAAAATACAAAGTTGAACACGGTGTTTGGTCCCAAACAAATATCACCCCACGTGCACGGCATGGAACAGAAAAGAGCGTTCCGTGTTTGTCTATTCCTGATGTGGTAGAAATAAAGATCGCATCTTTCACTTCTGTGCGAACAACTGAAAACAGTTGGAAACTGGCTGTGACCATGGTAAGTATTTTCCAGAGGAAATGAAGCGGGTATATCAATATTTCTTGTATTTTTCAACCTATATTATACTTCTTCAAAATTTGGAAACTCGAATGGGCCACGTCCGTTTAAGGGCTTTGCTGACCCATTTTCAACACAAATTTGATGGAGTCAAAATAAAGGATTCTGTTCAATTGTATTAGCAACCAAATCAATTGATGCAACATTTTAAGAGTAAGTCATGATGGATTATCTTAGAAATACAAAATGTGATCTTTATAGAGGTTTAAAAAAATATTTTTTCGAACCCAAATCAAACAATAAATTTCTAAGAAAAAAATATGGAAAAGTGTACTGAATAATGTGAAGAACGACGAACAATAAAATTATATTCATATTTACCAAGTGTTCTTTGAAAAACTTACTTTGAACCAGTTATTTACAAATGATAGATTCTCTTCCCCAACTTCGCTGACTGGGAGCTGGCAGCAATTGGTTAACTGTTGACAGTGGTCAGGTGATAACATAATTTCCCAAGCTTCAATTCAGCACACCACCCTGTAACAACTAAATAGGTCACCAATCATGGAATAATCCCGTATGGTCCAGTGACCACACAGGCTGATTACAATGCCAGCAACACTGGACACAAGGTGATCTGTAATCCACCCATCAAGTGTCATCTTCTGGACAGCATTACTGAGAAAGTAGATCTACCATTTGTAAACACATGGTTCTGAGTAAATTTTTCTAAGAACGCTTGGTAAATATGAATATGAACATAATTTTATTGTTCATCATTCTTCGCAGTGTTCAGTACACATTCCCATATTTTTTTCTAAGAAATGGACTTTGTGTTTGTTGGATTTGGGTTCGAAAAAAATAATTTTTAAAACCTCTATAAAGTTCACATTTTGTTTTTCTAAGATAATCAATCATGAATTATACTCTTAAAATGGTTCTTTGTTACTGTGATTACGAATATAAATGAACAGAATATTTGTCACTCCATCCTTATTTTTGGAAAAATGGGTTGACAAAGTCCTAAAGCTAAGTCAAGCGAACTCCCATGGTATATAGCGCTTATGGGTAGCTGACCTTTTGTGGTAGCATTCAAAGCAATAGCATACCTTACTCCATCATGGCATTGTAATAATTCGTGACCTTTGATAAGTTTTGTAGATTCTGTGAGGTGTCCCACGCGCTTTCTCTATTCGAAATGTGAGGGGGGGGCTGACATTGTGAAGTGCTTAAATAACAAATATGTTACTATTCAGATTTGAGTTACCTCTCTTAGTGCGCTGTGTGTAGCCGTTGTCTTCTCCGATAGTTTTTGTCACGGCAATGTTCCGGTGAGTCACATTTTACCACACAGAACGGGTAGGGTCGAAGGCTGCTTCTTCCCACTGAAACTATAAAATGAATCGACATACGCGCATTAAACATAGGCGCTTCGCCTTACTCAGTCTCTTTTCTTATAACTCAGTATATATTACTCCATGCAATATATCGACAATTGGGGATGAATATCATTATATGTTTAAGGGCCCACTTAATTTTCGAGTTTCCAATTATTGTTTTGTTAGTACCTTGATAAGTTGATATACAGTTTTAATAATCTATGCCATAAATATGATTAAAATGCCATAATTCACCATCATTTCATACGTCTGGGTCTCAGCAGATGACAATTGTGACATTTAAAGAAAACTATTGCTTCTTCTATATTGGTTGGCATAAATAGAGACACTATTTTAGATTTTTATATAATGATAGTTGTAAATGCTATATGTACACTATATGAACAGTATTTATCTAATATAAATATAACACTATCGGCCGGGTCTTATGAAAGTTTGTCGCGCTCAATAGTGCGTCAATGCGCGCTTAATATCCCAATAATCTGCGCTAAATATCGCAATAATAAGCGACAGATAATACGCGCCTTTTTCGAAATTACGCGCGTCTTAATGTACCACTTCTTCTGACTGGCACTGTACTGGTACAATCGGAATGGGAGTCTTTATATCTTTCAATATTGAAACCATTTAAAGTACCAGAAGACTTAAATGCGCTGACATTGCATGACATCACATGGATAATTGAAGGTAAAAAACAATGAAAACCTGTGAGAACTGATGGAAATTTGTTAGGTGCAATTTTGTCCTTGTCAGAAGCCAGACCTGTCCCGTTGTCCAGTAGTGAAGTTTGGATTTGGCCGTGTGGGAATAAATGAGTCAGTGTTTGATCACTTTATATTCAAGAAAGGAATTTTGTCGGTAAGCGAGTCAGTAAGTAAGTCAAAGCGAGAGTGAATAGTTTCTCCCAAGAGTTCGTGTATCATGTGGCCAAATAAGGCCTGATACACCAAAATACCCGTGTTCATAACGTATATATAGATGATCTACAACGAGTCCTCAGATTATAGCGGAATTTACAAAACGAGTCCTGTAAATTAGGTCTGGAACGAGCATTTGGCGAGGTCCAGACCTAATTTACTGGACGAGTTTTGTAAATTCCGCTATAAACTGGTTACGAGTTGTAGATTCTATATACATATATAATAATTTATATAATGGGTTTATTGAATGGAATAAGAGTAGGATCATGTAATAAATCATGCTATTTTTACTAGAACATGATAATGACCTGATCAGTCCTCGATTATACAATGAAAAACAAACAATTAAAGATATTATATTGTTAATTATGTTCGTATAGTCGTAAAATGTATCATCTACGTATTGTGCTTATCACTTCATTTAATCATATCATTGCAATCAATGAATCACAGTAAACTCTAACTATTTTATGTTACCTCGGACAGGACCCACGCCGTGAAATCGTGTTAGAAATGCACAAATATCGAGTAGGTGAAGGTACCAAGCTTCAATATATTTTATATAATCCTAATAATACGATCTTGAGGGCGTTACCATTTATGACTATGGTTTTCTTGTATATTATGTTTTTGCTCGTTTTGGGCTCGCCTCGGCCATTTTGAATGCGTGGTACTCACCAACCTCGAAACCATATGATTCCCACCGTGGTACATGTACCAATCTGGAGCTGAAGCCCCACAATGTGGCGCAATTTTATCTCTCCGGAGTTTACTATTGCCAACATATCCCGTCACCTGACATGTTGTTTTATGTGTTGTCCCTGGATTTCCTTCATAATTGTAACTTGGTCTGGCCAAACGGAAACTGGTAATTGGTAGAGTTGTCGACTACTGATTGATAGGAAATTGTCACTGAGCCCGACACGTGGTCGCAACTCAGGCCGTCAGTAGAAACATCTCTCACAATGAACTCCTACTGATGAGAATTGCGACTGCCACATGTTATAGTAAATCGGACAGTCCAACAATCGTTTCGCAGAATTGACGACGACGAGCTTCGTGTAAAAACCGTGTCGTTCAAACTCGCAGTAATGTGATATAGCTGTGTTTGACGTGATTATTATGTACCTAATTATGAATGATTTGATTGCCAGCCACTAAGAGATATACATTAAGGCCACCACTGTGGAGGAACTGCATGTTATATCGGAACTCGTTCTATTGCCGATTTGTTATGGTTCTTGACTGATTTGTGACATTTCCTTATGATCAAAATTGTATATTTTCGCGAGTTTTTAACAGTTAAAACGCAATTTTTGAGACATCTATGTGATAATTCGACTAATTTTCCCATTACCCTCATAATTTATGGTCCCAAATGACGTAAACATAATGAAAATCCTATTGTGTGAGTCATTACAACGACGAAAACCACGAATTGAGATATCTCGATCGGTTTGTTTCTCGATCGAGTCGGTTCTCTCTCAATTTAATCGGTTCTGTCCGGGAAATACGATGACTATTATTTCGAAGGATACGTGAAAATAACCAATTAAACACAACGAAATATGCATTATGTTGATTTTACATCACTTGAGATCAATTCCGGTGAGCATTCTTATATATAATTATGCGTCAACAGTAGTAACAGAATCGTTCACTTTATTGTGACGCAAAGCATGCAATTTGACATGAATGGTCAATGTGAACTGCAAAGACTGATTTTTTTCTCTAACAAACCAATTATAATGGTCGACAGATTCAAAATGGCCGTCACTTTTTTTCAAAATGGCCGCCACTGTTTTTCAAAAAGTCGCATTTTCAGCTTGTAATAAACATATATACGAACAACGTGGCGTCCATTCCTTATTCAAAAATGGCCGCCGCCCATTCAGAGTTGTTCAAATAGGTGGCCCATGCCATTTCTAGGTCCCTTTATATATTTATGTCAAACAAAGGGTGCTGTAGCCCCCCCCCCCCCCCCCAGCAAGACGCCTTAAATATTCACCACAAACCCCACTCGATCCAAAATGGACAGCGGTCAACTGAATTTGGATGGAGGGGGTGTTTATGGTGTCTTGTGGGAACATTTTTTAATTTCATTTTGCCCACAGTTGTCGTTGCACATTGAGGCAGTATGAATGATAAAGTGAGTCCGAGTCGATTTAGCCAGTCCGTGTATCGGTATATAGTTTGTAATTAATTTCTTTTTTAACTCTATTTTGGGCTTACTTGTTAAATTTGGGTTATTTATATACATACATCATATATAAATAGGCAGCTAACATATACGAGCGTATTAACATTTCACTCAATGATATTTTGGATGGCGCGAGCGAAATTCAAACTATATGTAATTAAAAAATAGACATAAAACATGTTGGTGCGCAACTCCATGACAACACATCACCAATTAATGTAAAAAGCTTATGTGCTTATTGCTTGCTTGTTTTATTTGTTCAGTCGTTCCTTGTTTATATATTATACAGTGATGTATTTATTAAATAAACTTTTATATGTCAATTTGATGGGTTTCATTATTTATTACTATGTGATCAAAATGGTTGGAAACTAAAAATTGTAATCAGATGTAATCGAAATATAATCAGTTACTAAAGTAATTTCTATATTAATCAATTAAATTTGAAAAAAATGCAATCAATAATCGTAATCGTAATCATGTAAATCAAAAGTAATTTTAATCGTACATTGGCATGTCATCGCCCCAACCCTGGCTAGAATTGAACACATATCCCGCCTGGATCTTTCAACCACAGACCCGCATGTATCAATTAAAGTCACTTGGCGGTTTGCGCTCCAAAATACTCGTAATAGTATTCGCTTCTTAAGTTTTCCCGATGTAGAAATAGGTCGACAAACTTGAATACCTTTCAATGAGAAGTATAATAATGATCCCAAAAGACACAGCTGGAGTCATGAAAAATACAACTTTGAACCAGAGATTTTGGTTCGAAACAAAAAAAGCCATTTGCACGTTCCGTGTTAGTCTATTCTTGGTATGGTAGAAATAAAGAGCCTTTATTTCACTTCTGTGCGAAAAATAGTAAACAACTGGAAAAGGGCTCTGACCACTGTGTGTATTTCTCAGAGAATATGAGGACGGTATATATACATATATACATATTCGTGTATTTTGCAGCCAATCTTATACATCCTTAGAAATGTATTATACTAAATTTGGAAGCTCGAATGAGCCATGTCCGTTTAAATTAACAGAATTTCATGACAGTATGTCTAATTTCATTGGGTCAATTACGCGGGCGTGCATGATTATATATGATCCTATACAACACATCACTTTCAATATGTTGTATCTGCCACTCGACGTGAATGTAATGTCACTTAATCTTCTGATATACTATAGATAGCTATACTCTTATTTCTTAATATACTTGTTGGATTATGTAGATAACATCCCCATTAATCATTATCGGGTTAAAACGTTTGTTACACACAACTATATGATCCCAAAGTGGAGAAATCGTTCGAATTAATATATCGTAAAGAACCGTCACAGCGGTATTGCCTTGAAATAGAACCGTAACAATCATGAGTTGTAATTAGGAGGCTAATGCTCAAAATTATCAACCCACATCAGGATATTTCCTCAGCTATTTTACAGAATAATAACACAAGTATACATTAAAATCAGTGTTCGTCTTCAGAATGCGTTTCACAGTCCACCAATAACAAAGGAATTACGTTTACATGGCTTGATTTTCAGTAATTACATGTTGGTAACTACTTTAACTATATCGGAGTTAATTGTGATCTAAAGTTAAGGTTTCTGTAAAACGGCACTTATGCAACCTCTGTTCGTTTAAGAAAGTTTAATGTACATGTTATTTAAGATATCTATAATTATGCGTGGTTTTGTCCCGAAAATGATAATGTTTAATCATAAGGAACCGTAACAAGTCAGTCAAAAACCATCACAATACCGGCGATAGAACGACTTCCGATGTAACAGTTCCTACACAGCGAAGGCCACATGACTGTTGAAATTTAACCCGTTCTAAGCTAAATACTCATTGACGAGTACACCCCCGTGTACTTGGTATCGCCAAACCAGACCATGCGGTTTTGATAAATGAACATAACTTCCCTCAGATGAATCTATATATCTCCCAGTTGAATGGCGATATCCACTCTTCAAAACATAATTTCGTAAAGCGGAATGTTCTCTCAATGAGATAGCGACAATAGCTTGCTCTCATCCCGATAAATTTAATGGAAATTCCGGCTCATTTCCGATTTTATCACAAAAAGTTGACATTTTTGACGTAAGGTAGTTCGTTTGACATAATTATCAGCCATTGACGGTGGATAATGCGTGTATCAATAGAAAAATATATGTTTAATTACCCATAAAAGTTTCTAGCATACAGAGCGGTTCGCAAAAATACTATCTGCGACCAAGTGTAGATACCCACCATAATTTCGGGTATCAAAGCCGCGGATCGATCCTGCGATGAGATGTCGCCAAACCGGATTTGGGATGTCAAAGATGCGGATGATATACTTCGCATTTTAACCGTTTCTGCTTGAAAATATGTGTATGGTTGTTTGTATTTTATGTGCTATAGTCATATTAATAGTATAGGCTATTCTGTGTTATTCGATATTATAGGCTCGGAACTGTACAACGAATGTAAACATTAAATCAGTATAAATCATGAGTTATCAGGGACGTGGCTAGATGGTCCCTGTAATAATAATTCTAGAACCGAACAAGCCGAAAACTAAATCTGCGAACATTACGGTTTGAAAGTCATCGCTAGACATCCCTAAAAAATTTGGTTGAAATCATATACCAAACTCAGAAATGCATGCTCAAACTGAGTCCGCTGATAAGATAAAATAAAATTCATTTCGGTTAAACATATATATATCAATTACAATATATACAACATACATGATAACATAGTAAAGTCTGATGTAAATAGTATGCCCATTGCATGTGGTTCTAGAGCTAAATTAGAAGTATGTTGTATATATAATACCTATGTACCCACAGGGTAAATCGATAACCAAAGGACGATTCTGTGTTCCTACACGTAACTGTTAATTGCTTTGTGTCATTACTTTCAATGGTGTATTGCAAGCGCATTGTGTATGTGTTACACCACTCATATCCGAATGCCAGCCACTCCACCCACATGCACCACCCCAACCAATGCACAGTTACGAACGAATACCCCAGGCTGACGCCCCAACCAACATACACGTGCGTCCATACAGCGAAATACACGAGAGAAAAGCCACATGCACACACCTGATACCCCACCACAACAAACCCAACCACAACACACACCCACCCCAAAATAATTATAAAAAGCACATGCCCAACAGTTAACTACGTGTGTATAGTGAGATCTAAGTACATGTAATTCCATCATGTGTTATACAAGTGACAATTTCCCGAAAACAGCTTCAAATACACGTATATGGCAATAATCATACAAACGTGCAATCATTCGTGGCATTTCAACGCTCTATAAGCGATAAAACGACCGACGACACGCACTCTGTAATTCCAATATTTGTAAATTCAGAATTATGCAGTTGATATCCACGCATGAAGTATAATTCCATGACAATTTGCCAGGTAATTTTGTCAGCCGTGCGAACTCGGATGGGGCATCGTCAGATTCCACCATTTCGATTAGCTCTTCCACCAGTGAAGCCAGGAACACGGTGCATGATGCGCTTTCAGCCACACATAAAATCTCTACAAGAGTTGTCTAATATTCACCTCAGTCACAGCACTAATGTTTACAAGATTATAGACAATTACACGTAAAACGAAGAATTCGACAGCTACAACACATGTGCAGACTACACCAGTGACTCCAACGTCTGTCCTTGGCGACAATGAAGTTTATATTTTGACAATTGTTAGTATATTCCTCATATCGTAAAACAAAGAGCGTTTATCTCTCTCACGTCTTTGAGCATAATTAAAGATGCCCAGTCCGATTTGACACAATAAGACGAAGATTTAGACGTTTTTCTTTTTCTATACCTGAAAATAATTAGCTCGGACCCATGAGCCCATTTATAGGAGGATTTGGTGGCCATATATCGACTTTCAAAAAAGGAAGTTTTAACACCATTTGAAATTTTGTTAGGCTATACTTGCAAACATTCCAATGGCCATCTCATATATAAAGCATCCATACTTCCATCGCCTAAAATCGGTAGATAATAAAGAGCGTTCTCAATTATGATCATTTTACTCGTTTTCAACGTAAAACTGATGTATGCTTTTGAGTATTTTCGCCTGCGTCATACGAGTGATGGTGATTGCGAGTGTTTTTAATGTACCGTTTTATTTTACCTGGGAGCCTGAAAATCAACTTTGACTAATTTTGGTACCAGATCGGTTCGTGGACCTCTAAAAACATATTGAAATATTCTATGATTTTTTTTGGCTGGGGTATATGAAGTCTGTTTGGGTCGATATGTCGTGTATTTATCAACCTATCTCACTCTTCATTCCATACGTGACGTATACATATATTGGAGATGCAAATCCGCCATGACTGTTTATAGACCGGGCCCCAGATGAGGGTAGTGTCACACGAAAGGGTAGAAATTTTGACGCTATCTCCAATTATCCTTGTCCCATGGGGGTTCCAAAACACTGAGGTATCCAGGGCGGAACATGTGGAAAATATATTTTTTTGACCTTTTTGGTGTTTTTGACCTGTTTAACTGTTTGATTTTTTGGGGGTAAATTAGCTAAAATTTTGATTATTTTAAGTGAAAAATTTCTGAAAAATTCCCATGACTTTGTCAGTTTTATGGATACAGCTGCACAACATGCACCACAAAAAGTATGAATTCTTCCCCAATATCAGACATGAAATGCTATAATCATGTACCAGACCAGAATTAAGAAATAAAGTAAACCTTAACCCTACCACAAGATAGTGTTCTCAATGCTCTCAATTTTATGCTATACTATCCAGCCACTATATAGTATATACAAAGCCTCCAGCCACTATATAGTATATACAAAGCCTCCAGCCACTATATAGTATATACAAAGCCTCCAGCCACTATATAGTATATACAAAGCATCCAGCCACTATATAGTATATACAAAGCCTCCAGCCACTATATAGTATATACAAAGCCTCCAGCCACTATATAGTATATACAAAGCATCCAGCCACTATATAGTATATACACAGCCTCCAGCCACTATACAGGTTGTTCATACTTAAGTGGATAGAATTCATATCATAAATTGCAATAGTTCTGCCCACGGATTATGCAATCTCATCATCATTGTCAATTTCATCAATGTGATGGTATCAGTCAATATAATTTCTGTGCAGCATCTTACGGGAAGAATGGTTCAAACAACTAAGGCTGCCTATCGGCCATCCATCCATGAAGTGCTACACCGGGAGTGGTTGATTTGGCAACGGTTGCAAGTCTCCACTGTTTTGCTATCATGTTGGCTCGTTTTGAGTGTAGAATTAAAGATTCCTCACATGGTGGAAGTGCAGAAAGATCAAGTAGCTTCTGCTGATTCTCGAACTTCTGTGGGAACATTATCCGCCTAGCTTGATTCACTTTTATCGAACGTTGAACATATAAGGCACATGCGTGTCACTGTCCAAAACCCAATTCGTTCCTAAATATGCCATGACTTCCATATATTTGGTCGTCTTTCCAGCAACTTCCAGACAAGTTTTTTTTCCTTTTTGGAAGGTAGCATTATCTGTGAAGGAATGGAACACAATAAGTGCATTCTTCTGTACATTTGACTTGAATCACCTGCCCATTAGCATCACAATTTATTAACTATTATCAGGGGGAAATCATTTAACGTTTTCTCCAACGTGCACAAACGGCATCAAGATGGAGAACTCTCTGACATGACCTCTCTATCGATTAATATGTCGTTGAGTTATTGTGGAAAGCAATAGCAACCCAAGGTACACATGTATAACCAACCCAGTAGCATACAGTCACTCCATATATACACATACACACCATATATATTCACCACTTTCATGACCATAAGTCAATCCTTGTATACCTATTCATCTCACCATTGGCAATACGGTCAATCCCTGTATACCTATTCGCCATATACACCACATCCATGACCATAGAGTCACTCCATGTATACATATGCAGGCACACTAGGTATACGCATACACTTGACCCATGACCATATAGTCACCCCATGTGTACCTATATTCAACACAAGATATACACATACCCCCAACCATGACCCTAGAATCACTCCAGGTAAACATATGCACCTCACTAATGTAATAACCATACAGCCACCCTTATGTATACCCGTACACCCTACACATGGCCATGCAGGCACACCAGATATACTCCTGCACCTTACCAATGACCATATAGTAACTATCTGTATACATATTCACCACATTCATGATCATACAGTCACTCCTTGTATACCTGTTCACCTCACCATTGGCCATACATTCAGTCCCTGAAAACATATTCACCTCACTATTGGCCATAGAGTCACTCACTGAATATATATTTGCCACGTCAATAGTCATATAGCCACTCGGTATATGCATATATATCCACACATGACCATCCACACACTCGTCAATGACCATTCAGCATACATCAGGTACACATATACACATTATGACTACTGCCATTCCATGTACACATATACGCATTACACATAGCTGCACGTCATTCAACCCACCAATGATCATACAGACAAGTAGACAAGTAGACAACACATGTATACATATACACATATCTATGACAATACAGCCACACAAGGTACATCTGTACATATCACCCATTAACATACAGTCTCTCCATATATACATAAACACACATATGACCATGTAGGACGTAAATAACGAGAGTACCTACAATGTAGGTACTCTCGTTATTTACATACATGTAAACCACAGCAATACCCATTGAGCCACATTGTGTACACCTGTACTGGGAAATCATAACCATACAACCATACAGCCACTCCCTGTATATATATTCACCTCACACATGACCATACTCTCACTCCTGGCATACATATACATCTCACCATAGCCACCCCATTCATGACCATATAGCTAATCATGTACACCTATTCACCTCATTCATGACCATAAAATAACTCCCTTTATACATATTCAGCTCACCTGTGACCACACGGTAACTCCCTGGTTGCCATATTGACCTCCAGCATGTATCATGTTGACCAATGTTTATCCTAATAGGCCAGAATAGCCACAAATTATTATTCATTTCAGTTCCATTTCAAAGTTCTGCCCATTTATTAAAAAATATATAGCCAGTATCCAAATAGAGGTTTTCGGGAAAACAAACAAATAAGGCAACTTTAAAATTAATTTGTTATACCCCATAATGAAATGGGACAACCAGAATATAACATTTAGTTGTCAGTTGATTAGCTAACATGTAAAATAACCAAGTGAGTCACAATTTGCTACATTTTCGGAAACGCAGAGAATAATGTTCGGGATATATGTAAAAAATGGTTGCCATTTTGAGTAATTTAGTTTATAAACACATTAGTGTGACACATTTAAGGTAGATCAAAACAATAAACATCTTTCATACCAAACATAGTTACATTTTACTTGAACTTTTTTGTGCCGTTATTTATGTCAAGTTTGTGAGAGAAAAATCCAATATTTCTGGTAATGTCAGTGGTGACAATAGTAAAAATTAACTAAGGTGCATCAGACATGTTAGTGTTCAATGTATATAAGGCAGAATATATACAGAAGAATGCAGTTGTTCCATTACTTCACAGGTAATAATTACCTTTCATCGTTGTTCCAAAAAGGAAGAAAAAAACACTACTGGAAGTTGCTGGAAAGACCATCAAGATATATGGAAGTCATGGCTTATTTAGGAATGAATTGGGTTTTGGACAGTGACACGCGTAATACAATCAAGGAGTGAACATGTGCCTTATACATGTATGGTCCACATTCGAGAAAAGTGAATTAAGCTAGGTGGGTAAAGTTCCAGAAGAAGTTCGAGAATCAGCAAAAGGTAGTTGATCTTTCTGCACTTCCACCATGTGAGGAATCTTTAATTCTACACTCAAAACGAGCCAACATGATAGCAAAACAGTGGATACTTGCAACCGTTGCCAAATCAACCACTCCCGGTGTAGCACTTCATGGATGGACGGCCGATAGGCAGCCTGGGTTGTTTGAACCAGTCTTCCCATAAGATGTTGCACAGAAATTCTATTAACTGATACAGTCACATTTGATGAAATTGACAGTGACAGGGAAGATGAGATTACATAATCCGTGGGCAGAACTATTGCAATATATAATATGAATTCTATCAACTAGTATGAGCGACCTTTCGAGTTTAGTATAGCATAAAATTGAAAGCATTGAGAACACTATCTTGGGGTAGGGTTAAGTTTTACTTTATTTCTCAATTCTGGTCTGGTACATGATTATAGCATTTCATGTCTGATATTGGGGAAGAATTTATGCTTATTGTGGTGCATGCTGTGCAGCTGTATCCATAAAACTGACAAAGTCATGGGAATTTTTCAAAAAAATTCACTTAAATATAATACAAATTTTAGCCAATTTACCCCAAAAAAATCAAATATTTAAACAAACTAGACTCTACCATAACATAAACATCATCAGATACATGCTAAATCCATGATATATGATAAGACTCTGAATTGGTTAACAAAACAGAACGAAAACGAGCTATTCTGACTTGACAGGTATTTTCAGATAGAAAATCAGTTTAGGGGGGGGGGGGTGGGTTAAGGTTTTGGAAATATCTCGGATTGTTGGATATCATTTCTTGTGATGTTGATATTAATAAATTAGGTATATAATGATGAAAATTTTGATGCACCAATGAGAGCTTTATACCAAAAAATGAAAATTTTATAGGAAATCTTCTGGAATTTTTTTTGGAAAAAGCACTGCAATTTATGCATTTTTTTTGCTTTTTCGTGAATTTTTCACAACATTTGTTGGATAATATAACTTTTCGCACATCATAAATGTTAAGCAACCCAGATAGAATAAATATCTAATATTCAAGTATATTTATTTCAACATTTGTCTTATTTTATTGGTTTTCCTGATTATACTGAAATTTGCAGGTCAAAAACACCAAAAAGGTCAAAAACATATATTTTCCACAAGTTCCGCCCTGGATACCTCAGTGGTTTGGAACCCCCATGGGACAACGATAATTGGAGATAGCGTCCAAATTTCTACCCTTTCGTGTGACACTACCCTCATCTGTGGGCCGGTCTATTAATGCTATCAAAATTAATACAAATTTAAGAGGCCCTGTTCGATCTGACATTAAATCCACCATATGTACGTTTTCTTCTCCAGACAAATAGATAGGATCCACGAGCCCATTAATATGAGGTTTCGATGGCCCGTTGTCGACTTTCAAAAGAGGAAGTTTTAACATGTTATGAATTTTTGTCAGCCTAATAAAAATTCCAATGGTCCGCTTCTTATAAAGAGCATCCATCCTTGTGTAGCCCAAAACCGGTAGATATAAAGAGCGTTTTCGATAATGAGCTTTTATTATTATCGTTTTTCGACGTATGCCTTATGGATGATAGTGTGTATTTTCGTCTGTATCATTCGAATGGTGTTGATTTCAAGTATTTATGTTATTACACGATAAGCTGAAAACTGGCTTTGGGAATTTTGACAAATTTAGTGTCCAAACGGACGGGCAGCTTTAACCCTTTCACTGCGGGGGGGTGCGCTGGCGCAGCATTAAAAACCATGTGTCAGTGCATTCCCTTATATATTCGAGTCTCCCATAAGGGGACTCGCACATATACGAGCATGCACTGGTTTACACTGTCAAGGTATATATTGTTAGGCACTACATTCTCATATGTATAAGAGAATGCATTGGCATTCAGGAAGCTCCAATCATGGAAGTGTTAATCAGTTCTGTTTAAAATGGCTACGTTTCTTGTTGTGTTGAAGATTTTTCATAAGATTCAATTAATATCTTCATTTTCCAGACAGGCATTTGATTCGTTCGTCACACTGGTATGGAATACTGGTTTCTTCCAATGTTCTATTAGCAAACCCTTCCACGACTGGAGCTTCCTGATATTTTGCGAAAACCCTGTACTAATGCATTCTCTTATATATGCGAGTCTCCCATTATATATGGGTAGCATTATATATGGGTAGCCTCGCATATATAAGAGAATGCGTTGGACTAACAATATTTACCTTGACCTTGTAAGCCAGTGCATTTTCTTATATATGTGAGGCTCCTAAATGGGAGACTAGCATATATAAGAGAATGGTCTGCACGGGGTTTTAATGATGCACCAGCGCAGTTACCGTCATGAAATGGTTAAGGTGAAAGATCGATCTAAACTAGCTAAAAACATGAGTAACTCATGTTCAATGGACAGTAAATTGCTGCTGACACGCGCCGCCCAGTCTGTCAGACAGGTCGGGTGACGACAATGCAGTTTGTCTTTTGACATCTGTTCCTTCGCCTGCTGTTCGACAATTAATTTTATCGAACATGTAAGTTAATCAACTTAATCGCTGTCATCTGCTCAAGGAGATCCCTCTCATCACAACTCGAGTGTCCTCAAGTGCTCACGATTATAGCAATTTAACATTATTGGAAACGCAAAAATTGTTATAATTTTATCCTCGTGACAAAGAAAGCTTCAGATTTGTTTGTGTTATGTATTTCTCGCTCTCCGTTGAGAGTTTTAAGCGTAAAAGCGACTCATCGACTACTCGCAAACGTTTACGTTAAAGGTACTCAATCCAATTCGATTGTTTTTTTAAATATCCGCTTGAGTTATCAGAATAGATTAATTCCCAAAATTAATGCAAACCACAGTCAACTATATTATAACATTGCCCAAAAACGTGCTATTTGTCAACATTTTGTTCAACGAAATCTGGCCGGATTCTCAAATATCTAACAACAAAAGCCACTTGGTTTTAGAGTTATCCATCTTCATCCGCAATTTTGTCCGAGACCGGCGGCTTGACGAATATTTGCCAAAAATTACATATCTCCAGAAATAACAGATTTCAACAATCGATATCTGATCACTCTGAGCTTCCAAGTTGATGGGTGGGTTCCTCGACTCGAATCAAACATTTTTTTACCTCCGAAGTCAAAGAAATAGTAATTTGGGAGCGTTAATTCGGATTATGCATCTTTAACACATTTGGCAAAATTGGCTGACAAGGTATGAACTTATTCACATATAGCCATGATAAGCGATAGTGATGTAATATTGCACATTTTTAGTGATATACTTTGGATTTATGGAATATTGTTTTTATCGCTTATGTATAAGAACAATGAAATGACATGAGTTGCAGGATTTATTTTTGCAGGTTATTTAAAGGCTAATATCGGGCAAATTCCAGTTGTAGCATAACTAAAGGAATTATACAGATCTAAGTGCGCATGCAGCAAACGTTATGTATGTTATAAGTATAGATTGTCGTTCACGTCCTACATGTAGCACGATACATCCCCGTAGTACAACTGCCTGATTGTACTTGTCAGCGTGTCAACCTACTCTAAAAGTGACTCAAAAAAGCATCACTGTTTAAATGCAGCGCCTCGTTTGTGTGGTGTGACAGTACATTAAAAATACTCGTATGTCGAAAGCATTTATGTTGTGTGTGTATATATATTTAGAAACATTTTGTATTCGAATGATAATTTTTCCTCAATTTTCTCCAATTAGACTCTTAATTAAATTGCCAAGTCCTTTTGGATTTGGCAAAAAAAAAAAAAGAAGCAATTGAGTTGGCAAAACATTTGACAGGAGAACATTTTGGCCAACCCTGCTTATGAAATTTGCAAATGTATACCCAATTCGAAGACCGTGTGTCGATTTAAGCGCCGCTTGGTGCCCATCATGCCCCACACACCAAGCGATCATGCCACGCCGGTGACACGTAACAGAATCTGTCATAGACATAGTGATGTTTATATTCAATTTCCTTTGACCGTCAATTGAGTTGCTCGGGGGATGACGGAAGTTCAATTTCCTATTCCCGGTAGACGTCTCAGATATAAGAGGCCATTGGCGATATGAGTTTATGAAACTTTAAAGGGCTCTCGATCGAGAAATTTCTTTCGACCAAAGAATTGGAGAAATGACATCATGCGATGGCAATTTCGTTAAAGACTTTCTAACACAACTTATAATTTCACAGACAGTCAAGTATATGGATTATGTGTTGGAGGTACATGTGAATCAATTGAATTAACCACTGCCATTTAACTAAATCACGGTCTCCAAAAAGATGCACATCGTAATTTATTGCTGTTGGTTGACAGCAAATTAACATGATGAAGCCTTGACGCATAGAGTATATTTTTATTCAAGAGAATAACCACGAAAATTGTTATTAGTTATAGTGTAAACATAGTTTATTCCTCATTACATACATACATATATTGCACATATAATATGTTATATAATATAACATTGAGAAAATGGATTTGGCAGCAAGCGGATGATTATTGTGGCGCCATTTCCGACATATGAATTATTGTATGGCATTGTATACGATGATAAAGTACTTATATACATGAGATTAAATTCATTATTGTTGTTAAATACGATATATGATAGTATTTGTGCCTGACCCCCCCCCCCCCGTCCCCGGGTTATTAGTTGGCCGCGGAAGCAATTCTTTTCAGGTTGTATATAGCTTACATTGCGATGTCTGAATATTACTGAGTATTAATGGTACAAAATGACAAACTTACTTATTATCGCTGAAGAGGTCACTCTCACCAAAAAATGTGATGAAGTGTACACAGGTTTTGAAATCTCGTTCTAAAGGACGTTTAGTTTTCGTGTCTGCCATGATTTATTTTAGAGATGAATTATTTACGTTCCAATTATCACTAAAATGAACTGAAAACAAACTGTTGATGGGCGCCAGACTTCCAGGAACACGGTTGAAGTAACTGCATTAGTGCCAATCACAAATACTGCGTACCCTTCAGCACATTTTCAAAACCTGTTATCCCCTTCGGCACCATATTGGTGAGAGTGACACCTTCAGCCTTATTATATGTGCCAACGTCAGAGCGTATACACGCATACTGCGTCTAAGGGTACGTTCATACTCTGGCAAGTTTGCACGGCATGTTTTGCAGGCATTTTCTCATAGAAAACCCTATATGGTATCAGAATATGAACGGAAACATGCATATAAAATGCATCTGTACCACAGCTAACTACACGAGATGCAACAACTATGTACTTCCACCAGTAGCGATACTTTCGATATTTGATTGTAAATAGCATGCATTATTTATCTTGCAAGAATCAATTTTTACAGGCATTTTAAGGCAAATTGTTAGTAGCACCGGTACATGTGGAACTACCGAAAATTTACCACTTACTCCGTTAGCTTTGGCAAATATGCATGTTATATGCATGTTGCCCTTCATAGTCTGGCACCATATGGTTTTCTATGAGAAAATGTCTGCAAAAAAATCCGTGCAAACTTGCCAGTGTATGTACGCACCCTATATAACAGGCGAGGACGCGTGGTTGCAATATTCTTTTATACCTTAGTTATTTTTTGAATACCTTCGTCTAGTCCGGAACATCTATCGCCTGAAGATATCATGATATATTTGCCAAGTTCAATAATAATGGCGTTAATGATATTAACAATAACAAGATTTCTTATTCTGGATTAGTTCAAACAACCTACCCCTCAGGGATACACAATGGCTAATGTTGTGAGAACAAATATGACGTGTTAGTGCTTCTGATCTTAGTATGACATGTGGGTGTGTGAGTGAGTTACTCGGTCCCAATGCCCGGGATAGCACAGTCAAATTTAAAGGCACGGATGGCCTTCGTTATAGGTTATAATTTAGAAATAGCAGTTTCCAAATTATGAAAATTTCCTCAAGAATATAGTAATAGTATAATTATAGTATAATGATAGAATATGAATGCGATATTTCCACAAAACACACTTTGTGTGAGCCGAGCGTTTGTTTATATATATCACGTAAAAGTAAGCGATAAGCAAAACACCTAACATCGTGACGATTGTTTTAGAGAGTGATTCTCGGTGACCCATTCAACACTGAAATCTTGGGTGGCGAGGATTATCGAGCACTATGCCAGTATCTTTTAAACAACTTGATGGCAATTTTAACCAGTTCTAGTAGTGTGGTATCACCGGTGTTGAGTGTTTTTCTTATCACATACTCGTTACGTACTGTATTGTAAGATAACATGGCTCTTTTTTCACTAGCACAGCGTATGAACTAAGTTTATGGCTGTCTTAACGGATGTGACTATGTTAACCGCAATGCCCACCACGAAGGCAATCCGTATATTTTATGCTCATATGTGACCCGCCATATCAAATCCAGTCTTAAGTCGGGATTTTTGTTACCCTGTGCCAATGCATTCTCTTATATATGCGAGTCGACCATATGTCGCCTCGCATATATAAGAGAATGCATTGGCCTAACAATTTTTTACAATTTTAATAATTTTTTCTTGTATTCTTTAAAAAATTTATAATTTCACCCATACAGAGCCCCAGACAAACATGAGCAGACGACACTCTTCTATATGCTTCTATATATGTGTGGGGCTCCCTGCAGGGTAATGGATGTTTTTTATTTTGTGTCCTAAAAATTGTAAGAAACATTTATTTAAAAAAAATGATTAAAAATTGTTAGGCCAATGCATTCTCTTATATATGCGAGGCGACCTATGGTCGACTCGCATATATAAGAGAATGCATTGGCACAGGGTAAAAAAAATCCCGACTTACGACTGGATTTGATATGGCGGGTCACATATTATATTTCCACTATGATCCCATGCATGACTCGATCGACTGAGTAAATTTGCCATTTTACCCGTGACTTCATCGCCATAGTAGATTCTCTTTAACGTGTGCGCATTGTTGCACATGGGATAGCCATGCATTTCGTGGGCTCCCGATCCGACTGTGCGCCCAGCAGAGTGCCATCCCTGGACATGACACAAATGGAGGTAAGAAGGTACGCATTTTATCCAGTATATTTTGGGAGATTCTTTTACTCTTGAAATAATTTTCAGAGCATTGACATGGCTACAATTGTATATTCGTGATCCTCATGGTACCAGGAATACGAATGACGACATAATGTCCGACGATAGTGTCCGATACCATGTTGGATTCTATAAAACCCGACCGTGTCGAATATGAAGCCCATGCAGTGGTCAGCCAACTAACAATCTGAGCTGTCCGCTCTTTCTGCGTAAATCGTATTGACCTTTGAATATACATTAGCTCTATGATGATACGTGATAACCATCCGAAACTGATATCGACCCGAAACTGATATCGATCCCAAACTGATATCGATCCCAAACTGATATCGATCCGAAACATCGATCCGAAACTGATATCGATCCGAAACTGATATCGACTCCAAACTGATATCGATCCGAAACTGATATCGATCCCAAACTGATATCGACTCCAAACTGATATCGATCCGAAACTGATATCGATCCCAAAACTGATATCGTAGTAACATTTTGCATCCTTTTGTCGTATTACCACGCATAGCTATTTTCTCTAAATATTGGCATAACTATAGATTAAATCCTTTGCTAGTATCCACCATGGCAGACTCTACCGAATTGTCAAGAGATCAATGTTACTTATACACATGTACTGCTTTCAACTTCAAACCATCAGTGAGCTCAATGTTCTTTATATTTTGTTTCCATATTCGGAAATACTATAAACTAATGCTCTTTATTATGACATGATGCACGAACCGTGAATATTTTATGCGTTATTCCTACTACCAGCACTTTGTGAAGTATTTTCTTAGCATTGAATGATAATTGTAATCATGGATAATATCGCAGTCTGTGTTAGATGCAGTGTAAGTAACTACAGACCAACATATATCACGTGGGGTATGATTACTTATCTTAGACTTTCTATTTCCCGACCCGCGGAAATTCCACGTCAGTAGAGCCAATCAGAACTCACTATTAGCAACCTCAAGATAAAAGTGTCCAATCGAAGCGATTAACGTGATGCGATATGACGTAATTTTTGGGATATTACGACGAGATTTCGATAGACTTAGTATATGCTTAATTTTAATACACACTATAATACTCACCGTTAATACAAAAACAAACTCATACCAGGTAGTGCCGAGAACACTACAACAATATTTCAAATTCGTGTACTTCAATTTGTCATATAATCCGAAGATAATTTTCTGCACGCGATGAGTATCGTATCATAAATCAATGAATACATGGAGACGATACGACCCTATGCACATTCAGCTTTGCTGAGGTTATATATTACCATCTATTAATATAATTTATTATATTGTTCAATGTACAATGTACAATTATATGTTAATGTTTGCATACTGTCCTTATAAGGATGTTTTGCCAATTAAATTTATCTTATCTGTACAAATTATTGGTTATATCACAACCGTAAGGCTGTATATTAATTTTGTTCACACTGCGTTGCTACATCAATCATTTGTATACCGCGCTACTGTATCAATAAAGGACTACATGCCAGGATGTTTTGATCAACGTCGCAACCTACGGGTGCACCTCCTGAAATACCAAGTCTGGAAGTATGTTTATACAGACTGGTTTAGACGAGGAGGTCGTGAGTTCGAAAACCGACATGGCCGAAACTCGGGCGAAAATCAGGACTGATATTGGAGGTTGGTTTGAGTTGAGGGACATCTCAATATGCCATTCTGATCATATCACGACCATTGCGATAAGGACCGATATTCAAGGTTGGTTTGAATAGAGGGACCTCTCAATATGCCATTCAAATCATACCATGACCATTACGATAAGGACCTATATGCAATGTTGGTTTGAATAGAGTGACACCCTCAATATGCCATTCAAATTATACCATGACCATTACGGTAAGAAATGATCACGTATCTGGATTCTGGACACACGTGAGGCTATTAACAAATCCTACTGAACAATGTTGGTTTGAATTGAGGAACATCTCAATATGCCATTCAAATCATATCATGGCCATTACGGTAAGGACGATATTCAAGGTTGGTTTGAATTGACGGACATCTCAATGTGCAATTGATATCATAGCTTGAACAAATCCGACTGAACCAGTTCCGCACACAGTATGAGTTGTCTATAGACATATTTTGGATCCACACAGGAACGCCGCGCACGCGGGCAATTATTTAGTTTTATTCTAGATCATACAACTACCTGTCACTTTTATCGCTAGAGTATTTTCCCGTGTGTGATTGAACTTTCATTTGGACTAATTGTCGAAGTTTTTGGTATACTTTTCTTTATGTGAGAATTACATATTTTGTTAACTACGGGGCATTGACCGCATTCCAGTCACCATTAGAATAGGGACGCGCCAAGAGATGGAGAGAAGTGACGAATGTAATGTGTGTATTTCTGTGTTTTCTGCCAGACTCTTGAGAGAGGTATTGTAGTTAATTTTATGCATGACTGATAGGACACAATTCGCAGGTGGTTAGAGGGCCGGAGCCAACATTCCTTCTTTCTGCCGGCGATATGTGTTCTGATACACATACTTCGATTAGTTTCCAGTAGTTAAGCTTTGTCAATGCTTCTCATTTCTGGCACGCATTGCGAGGGTATTAACTACATACGCGATACTAAGAGATGCAATTTAGACTCTGTAGATTTTGCTTTTGGCGTTAGCATTATACTCTCGACATTTCGCCTGACTTATTCGCAAGGAGATCTTATAACAATATTCGATTAATATCGAGGACTTGCTACTTATCTGAACCTTGATAAATTATGAAAAGTTACAGAGTAATGAGTGTATCTACCGGTACACTCATGATATCTATCACCTGATAGATACACAGAGACATGGCTGTAGAGGTTCTCTGTTGGGGTGGCGTTGTCCAACTTTACGTCCCTTGATCGATCCAGACCACCGGGACATTCCATTTTCATTCCTTTGGTTAGAATTTTCCAACTGGTACCTCAAGCTTTCCAACTGTTATGTATTTCCAATATGTATAATACCACCTAGGATTGAATATTTACAAATGTAAACGAAAGTTGGAAAATATTCGATTTGTTATTTTTTTTACTATGATAACACATATTACACTAAAAACTGATTAGAAATCAAAATATCAGAACAAATGTTTGGTTTCGAATTTCAGGCATGAAGTTTACAAACCGTTGAAAATTTGGCGAAAGTTAGGGTGAGAAAACCCTAAACCTCTGTCCATGTATAGATACCATCAAATTCCAGTTTTATTCTGATAGTTGATTTGTACGTATTCGTCATTCCTCATACTGCTGGATACATTCAATTTACCTGATCATATATAACTGATATATGCAAGTTTGTCGTCAAATATGAACTTTTCGTTTTGCTTGAAGATTTTAATGAAGTTACGGCAATGCATTCAATCGGGGAGAATGTGATGTACGTGGGTTACCACGATTCATCTCAACCACTTACTCGTGTTTTGACTAAATTTTACTCACAAGTAATTAAAGATACTTTATCCGATTTATCACCCCTAAATTAATATTTCTTCGTATTCAGGGGTAAACAAATATTTAAATTGAGTCGAGGAATCCCACCCATCAAAGATCCGAGTTAATAAATTTTTTATTTTTCACCACCTGGAATATTTTCGGCCTAGCAAATATCGACTGAATTCTTGCAGAAATAGTACAGACATGCGCGGATGCCGTTACGAGAGGTTACGCACGGTCACGGCTTCCTGTACGATCACTGCATCTGTGGCGGATAGCATATTAATATTTCGGAATATATAAGACGTTGAAAACTATATCGCCATCAACAAGAATGTGGTATGTTGTGATAGTTGACGTGCGGATACATATATTTACTTATTTACGAATCGGTAGTCATGTTTTATTCATGCAATAGACATGTCACATGTATTGGCACCGTGCTGGTTACACGTGGACATACTATATGTGTTTACATTTGTGATAACACATGTTGGAGAATTCCGATTTAAACAAGGAATCACCATAATTATATGGAAGTTGAAACGACACTCGCTTATCGACCAAACTGCAAAGAAAACCATTATTATGGGACTTTTTCGGCAAATATGATATCGTGATTGGTATTGTTGTGAGTAGCTAATGGTAATAAACTAATTTGGATAAATAAATCGGCTTTTCGTGAACTGGATGTTATGGGGACCATCGAATCGTATTATCTGTCTTTAATCATTTATGCCAATTATGCAGACAAGTCCTATCTATGGGAAATTTTTATGATCGAGTGACACATAAGAGAAAACACAATTTACAATGCTGTATCAGATCGGTATCAGCTAATTTTTAGCCGAAGAATATTGGTTTTGCTTATTGGATGCAATAATTCAAAATAAATCAGAAATCATGGACGGTATCTTGTCCAATCTCTACAAATTGAGATGAGATGCAGGCAACTCGAGATGATGCAGGATAACTGATGACAACAGTCAGAACCCTGTTGAGAATGAATGCCGTTCGTCCCCTCGCAATGCATGCAATCAATACTAATTTAAGAATACTTTGTAAAATGTTTACATAATCAGTGTGTTTACACTGCCTCCTGTCGATTGGACGATTTCCGATTGGTTCATATGTCATACCTCAATAAAGCCCACCATAAAATGAACTGTGTTAATTGAGGAATACGACGCTATGGACGTTGGGGTTGGGTGGTTCAAATTGCGCCACATGACCACGTCGCTGTATTTATGAAATGAATGTGTTTTGAGTGTGTTAAATGAAGGGTAAAGCGCTGTGGTCGTTGGGGACATTTTTGGAACAGCCAATCGGTTTACACTAAATCTGCTCCAATTAAACACACTCAAACTAAATTAATTTCTTACATTTATAAAGCTCTTTCCTTCTTGTCCACCGAACATTTCGGAGGGCTATTGCAATCAGCCGCGTCCGTGCGTGCGTTGTGGGGTCCATGCGTCCGTCCGTGCGTCCGTCCCATTTCTTGTCCGGACGATATTTTGAATAATGTTAAACATAATTTCTTGATATTAGGTACGTAGTTCATTTATGAGAAGACGCAGGCCAAGTTAGATTCTTTTTCGACTTAGAAATCATACTATTTGCATTGTCTAAATGATAACATGAGCAATCTATAAATTAATCTCTTCATATTTATGTGTGGCTCACATTTGAGAACATGCATCGTCAAGTTGGAGTCAAGAGTTTTTGCCAGAAATTGACTTCTTTATTCTTTAAAAAAAAAGCCACCGCCCCACAAAGCTACCTCGTTTCGGGACGTGGGGTCTGCGACCTTTTATTAATTTCTATAAACTCAGCTGATTTTTTTTCTTTCTGAAATCCGTTTGTAGTTTGGATATTATTGTAAGTTAGCCCAATATTCTATACATGTGTGTTATCGATATATGAGTCTATTTCCGCACACCTAAAACACGCCCAGTTATTCTATCTACCACTTTTAGTTACCGGTCAACAACATGACATTGTGACGTCGGTTCGTGTTATGGTGTGTTTTATTGGGATATAAATAGGATGAACCAATTGGCAGTTGACCAATCACCGGACAGGATTCAGTGTAACACGAACTATATACATGTAAATATTCCTTCATAAATCAGAAGCCGACTGCATTAACTTCTTACTATATTTCCATCCATGCGATGATGATGATGATGATGATGACAGTTATGGGGTTGAAAATTAGGATCTATTCCAACACGGGTACGTCAAGTCGCGGTGAGATTTAAGGTCGATCGACTTTATAACCATGTCTGAGTTCATCTGGTGATATATTTCGTTCCTGCTCAGTATCAATTACGTATGGCCAATGACAACAATATTGCATAACGAAGAGTTCAATATCGCAGAAGGGGTAAGGTTACTACGTTTTCAACTTTTCGGTGAACAAAGACAAGGACCAGTCTATTGCGGGAAATTTGACAATTTCTAGTTTATGCAAGCAAAGGTACATTTTAATGTATGATTTTCGTCTCAAAGATTATATAACTTCTTTGTGAATGAAAATTGCTATCTAGCTTTCGTCTGTCATTGTGTTCGCAACTCTCGTGTCTGTTTATGTGCGCGCACTCAGTATCTCTTGTTAATTAGACTGGTTCCTGATCGGAAGCTGCAAAAAAACTGAAAACGTAGTAACCTGACCCCCCCCCCCCCCCCCAGCTTCAATATCGGGTCAATTTACGATAAGCAATACGATAAAGAATTCGACCTCAACGCCTACACATGTGTCGGTCTATGGTGATGATGAGTCTTTATTATTCCATGCAAACTAAGTTTGGCGGAGAATATAGAAATGGTTTTCGTCCGTCCGTCCGTGTCCGTCCGAACTATTTAGCTCTCTATCTCTGTCACCGGTGTTCGGATTCAAATGATGATTGGTATGTGTATTGCAGATATGGTAAGCGTTGGCGATGGGTATTGCTGTTAAAATAGTCACATCCATTAAAACCTCAATAAACAGAAAAATATTAAAATATAGACAGATTGTGTTCGTATATATATCGACCATAAATATGCAGTAAACAAACGACATGTTATGTAAACAAACAGTATGTAAAGAGTATGCGATAAGCACGTATATTAGTAAATGTTCATAATTTGGTAACTTTTTTTCTAAATTATATATATATAAATTAGATACCTTACTCGTATTTAAATTCGCGCAGTACTATTTTTCGCACACCCGTCGGTGCGCGAATTTAAAACTGAGCGAAAAATAGTACGACTCCAAAGTTTACACCAAACCATAAGGAAAATAGGATTGATATGTTAATGAGTTACATGTATAGTGCGGTACGTTGTATTGAATAGACCATTATATGTGCATGTAGACAACCTATCTCAACAGCATTATTCACATGTAAAGTGAAAAATCATGGTAAAATCGTTGATGTTTCGATGATTGTAAGACCTATGCATATATTCCAGTAATTCAGCGAACAAGCTGCACAAAAGCACATCACCATATCCACAACCCCAGCAGGAGTGATATATACCGTGGTCATACAGTCTGAGTTAACCCAACTATTTAATACACACATATATACAAGTGTTTGATTTTCTCAGCAGCCTACGCGGTTGTGGTGATATTTCATCCGAGTTCATTTCAATCATGTCCATTTAAATATTTAAATACCGGAATGATTATTTGGAGCATGCATAAACACATATTGTCAAAACAAAATGACGATGCAGTTATGCTATACTCGATGTACAATTTCGTGAAATGTGGCATTTAATTTACATGCACGCGTATCTTATATAATGAACGACTAAGAACTCAAACTCCCATCAGATACAACACTTTTACGAAAATAATTTGTCAGTTTTGAATTCGCGCAGCACTGTGCGCGAATTTAAAGTGCGCGAATTCAAAACTGAGCGAAAAATAGTACTGCGCGAATTTAAATACGAGTGGCATTTCTAACCAAAATGAGATCTCACCGGTGTTGAGTGTTTTGCTTAACGCATACTCTTTACGTCATTTGTTTACATAGCACAGAGTGCTAACATGACAATAACATGCAATTTACGCGATATGTCTGATAGGAATAAGAACACAATTTGTCTGCAATATAATACTATTTCTGTGTATGACGTTTTTAACGGATGTGACTATTTTAATAGCAATATATTCACCGCCAATACTTACCGTATGGTTGATTTCCGAATGCGTTGGACGATAACTAGTTCTGCAGTAAGCCATACCACAAACATTAACAGTATCCGCAGATGAGAATAGACCCTTCCCTATGTGATAACTATATAGCTATGCTGCTACATGTCCAGGACATCCACATAACCCCCCAATTTAACCCTTTCTATACAAAATGCTCATTGACGAGTAGTTCCCTTAGGAAAAGTTCAGTTAATAAGTTCAACAAATGACCGTTTGTTGAACTTATTATCTGAACATTTCTGCCAACAATATGAATCCATTTGTACTTTTAATATCTTTTGATTGTCTGTCGTCTGCTCCAGATGAATAATATACAAGGTTGCATAGAATTCATCACTGTTCTAGATTGTGACCCGAAAAAAATATTTGGCATTAGTCTGTCTTGCATGCTGTGAATCATTTGACACAAGTTTGAAAATAAAAATAAAACTAGCCACATCATATCACATTATGATGATCGAAATGAAAACCTGAAACTAAAACATTGACTGCCACTGCCTGGCATGTGGCTAACAGACTCATGTATTAAATTCCATATATATTAGTCAACAGTTACATTTAATTTTATTGTGTTCAAAGATGTGTTTTGCGTGACTTGACGATTTGGTAAGACAATTAAGGAATTTAACCCTTTCAGTGCCAGGGGCCGATCTCATCGGCCCTAATTTACGGTCTGTAAAATCGGCCCTAAAAAAATAAAAAAATAATTTTTTATTTTTTTTTTTAGATTTAAATTTTTTTTTTATTAAAATTGTAAAAAATTGTAAAAAATAATAACAAATGATGAAAAATTGTTAGGCCAATGCATTCTCTTATATATGCGAGGCGACCTATGGTCGACTCGCATATATAAGAGAATGCATTGGCACAGGGTATATGGGTTGATACCAAAATCGGACCTGGCACTCAAAGGGTTAAGAACATTTTAAAATGTGCAAACGTACATTTCTGGATTTTCAATGTTTATAACTGCAGGTTTACAGGAGGAAAAGAAAGGCATTTATGGAAGTATCGAACAAGTTGATAAAAATGAAACACATAAAGCACAAACAAATCCTTCGTTGAGCATGTCTGCAACTGTGTAATAAAGCATTGCACAGTATCAATAACGCCAACATTTGACACATTGAAGGGTTGTTTTATCGAGTAGATATTTGTCACAAATCTTCGAAAAAGGGAGTGGATCTCTGAAAATACACCGGCATGTCCGTGCTTTGAAGATTAGTTGGCTGCAGTTCATGTGAATTAACCTAACCCTTCCTATACAAAATGGATTATCCCATTCACTTATAAAAATATACAATGGAATGGTATATTATTCATTTGGATGGGTGTTCAGGTAATAAAGGCAGACGACAGACATGCGCAAACATAATACAAGAGCAGAACGATTCAAATTTATCGGTGGGAAATGTTCAGGTAATTAGTTCAACAAACGACCTATATATATGCACGGTGGGGGAAAACGTGGTTTCGAGTTGATGAGTATCACGCATTCAAAATGGCCGAGGCGACCGCAAACGCGACCAGAAACGAGGAAAATGGTAATAAACTAGGATAATTATATATTACATAGTATTTTGTCAGGAACGAGCATATGCTATACTATTTTTCAAACAAGCTGATACCTCATTATTTGTGTCCAAACTCACAGTTATTCGCTCTAACATTCTGGCAAAAGTTGTCAGTCGAAGGATTCTCCTAGATGTACAGACTAGCTGGCGTATTCCACGAACCTCCGTCTGGCAACTTTGGTCAGAATGTTATAGAAAACTACCGAGTATTTCCAAATAAATAAGGAATCAACTTGTATTAAAAAATAATACGCATATGATCGTAACAGTCAAAATGCTATGTTTTGTGTCAGTTAATCATATATTATGTTTTTGTGCGTTTTCACTCGCCTCGGCCATTATGAATGCGTGGTACTCACCAACCTCGAAACCACGTGATTGCCCACCGTGCTATGGCCGTGTGTTTAACTTATTATCTGAACATTTCCTGAGGGAAATTTTCCTCAATGAGTATTTAGTACAGAAAGGGTGAATTGAATGTAGGCTATTTCTATGAAACATCAATATTTTATTTAGTAATGAATTTTTACATATGAGTATGTACAAAATGAACATATTACAAATGCGTCAATACCTTCATGATATAAATATGAGAGTCGTTTCAATCGAGATTCTGTATTATGCATGCTCCAGGGATACCACAGTATTCAATATTTTATAAAGCTTCACTCAAAATACAACATATGTATTGCGTATTAACAATTAAATCAGTAATATACATGCACGGTTGGAATTACCGCATTGCTCTCCCGGTAGCGGACATTTTAAATCGGGCTATACAAAGTCTGTTCATATTTTAAGATGGTAATTATTGTGTCATTTGTCTCGAGTCGGGTTACAGGCCCACTTAATTTTCGAATGATCACATTATACACAACATATCCCATAGTATATAACATTTGGAAGAGGAACAAATATTTATATATATTCCACCAGAATACGGAACAGCTGTGGCCTAGCAGTGTCCACCATGTGATATAGAGATTCTCAGATTCACCCAAGACTTCCCCCGTCATTTACCCAGAATGCGTCATAATTCACTACTAAGAGAGAGTTAATCCCCTTCCATTCAGAATAATAGACTGGCAGTATAGACCAGATTGAAATTAAGCACAGAACACACATCGGTATATTGACAAAAAACAACATGTTCACAGTTTCGTTGACCGGAAAAGTTGACACTACAATGTTTTGTCGCCATCTCTTTCATTTGTTATATAATATGGAATATGTTGTATACACATATAATGTGATCTGGGGATTCGAACATTAAGTGGGCCTTTAACCATCATTCGTGTAGACACTGATATAGGCTGGCCTTTCGCTAATTTAATTTTAAATCGACGAATATGAAAGGTACTATAATCACATTGTAGCTGAACAATTTAACAATTTAATTTATGTAAGTAAAGTACTTGAAGTCGTAGTCGATGTACGACGTTAGCGTAGAACAGCGACGCACGCTTTAGTATCTAAATTTATTTAGTTATACCCTTTCATGAAGGGAGCAGCGCTGTGCAGCATTAAAGATCCTGTGCCAGTGCATTCTCTTATATATATCTCCCATAGGTACCATGCATCACATAGCTAAGAGAATGTACTGGCTTACAAGGTCAAGGTAAATATAGTTAGGACAATTTATTCTCTTATATATATATACTAGGTTCCCTATGGGAGATTCGCAGATATAAGAGAATGCATTGGCACATGGATTTCGCTAAATTTCAGGAAGCTCCAGTCATGGAAGGGTTAATCAACTTAGAAACTTGGATTAATCACTTAATCATATTATGCATGATAACTAAGGTCCTTCTTAAGATATTCTAGTCCGGGAACTCTCAATGCGTCAGTATGAATGGGTACTGTATCACAAACGCACGGTTTTCTTTAGTCTCTATACTCTCAGCTTCGAGTTTCCACATAAGGTATATTGGATATGGTGACAATCAATCGGTGACAATAAAAATATAATTTTCAAAACTCAGGTGTGAATATGTTTCGGCAAATATCAGCCCAGACATGTAGTGCTGTGTTTTGAACAAATGAAAACGTACCACAAATGGACCTGCCAATCAAATAATTATTAAACGATATGTTCTACCAATCAGCAACTTCGCCGGTCGCTTTTTGCATTGAGAATTCTTTGTTCACCGTGAGTTTTATATCTGCGTATACTCGCAGTGTTACATTGCCTACTTTCAAACAATTGTTTTGTTATCAAATCATAATTTACTGAAATTTTGATTTGTAAAATAATATTGGCAATTCATCAATGATTATAACATTGATATTCGTCGTCAAAATTTCACAATTGAAGACGAAATGAAGGTATGATCTCGTATGTATTATAGAATCTAGGCAGCGCTGTAAAACAAATTGATCTTTTTCTGCAGACGCATTATCTCCTATATAACAGCACTAAGCTCATCCAACTAATGAATATGTGTGGACCCTCGATTGCAGCATATATCTCAACAACTATCGATTTTATTATTTAAAGCCGAAAATGTGCAAACATTTTGCCAAATTTTCACATAGATAAATATTCACACGTGCACATCATTCAATTAATATACATCTTCCTTGGAATTGAAGTTGAGGCATTGAAGTCTCATCTTACTATATCTCACTCTTGAGAATTTTGTTCTTGTCACCTTTTGTCACCACATCCAACAAACCTTAATACATTCACACGTGTATTGTTAGATGAGCCGTTTCATGACTGGAGCTGCGCTGGTGCAGCATTAAAGATCATGTGTCAGTGCATTCTTTTTATATATATGCGAGTCTCCCGTGGGGAGCCTCGCATATATAAGAGAACGAACTAGCTTACAAGGTGAAGGTAAATAGTGTTAGACCAATGTATTCTCTTATATATGCTAGGCTCCCTATGGGAAACTCGCATATATAAGAGAATGCATTGGCATAGGGTTTTCGCAAAATATTCAGGAAGCTCCAGTCATGGAAGGGTTAACGGGTATCCAATATGAGAGCCGAAGTCTCTAATTACAGAGGCAAAATACATTATTAGAGCGTGAATGGGTGCAACACATCAAGTGCAGAACTGTGTTACAAGGTCTTTGGCGCCTAATTTCCTGCGAGGTAGTGGAACACATTTCTCCTTCATTTCCTTTCTATATCCTGCGACATTTTCACCGCGAAGACGAGTCAGACGTAACTTGACGAGATTACAGATTGACGTCAGAAGTCTGGACTAGCCGCGATACC
This sequence comes from Siphonodentalium dalli, assembly GCA_032622095.1. Lineage (NCBI taxonomy): Eukaryota > Metazoa > Mollusca > Scaphopoda > Gadilida > Siphonodentaliidae > Siphonodentalium > Siphonodentalium dalli. Next base: position 215,354,895 of record CP136063.1, read on the forward strand.
TCACAACGGAGCCTAGATTATATAGAACCACTACAACAGGGCCAGATATCTACACCACCATGCAAGTCTCTAGCCCAAAGCTGTTATTTTTAAATTTAAATATATTTAAAACATACATGTATATAAACGTTTGTCTGGCGGAATAAACTAGTACATGAGCTGTGGAAATGCACATTTAAAAATCAGTAATCGTTAAAAACTCATATGTATATCTGAAATTTACAAGGAAAATAAGTATATAGATGTTGCCCCGATTTTGAACATCAAACACCTCAACCCTTTAACCCTTTACCCAACAGAACGGCCCTGTGCCAATGCATTCTCTTATATATGCGAGTCGACCATAGGTCGCCTCGCATATATAAGAGAATGCATTGGCTTAACACATTAAAAATTATAAAATTGTTAAAGAATGTAAGAAAAAATGGTAAAAAGTGTTAAAAAAATATTTTTTTTAGGCCAATGCATTCTCTTATATATGCGAGGCGACCTATGGTCGACTCGCATATATAAGATAATGTATTGGCACAGGGCATAACTGTAACCATCACAATGTGGTCAATGAGCCGGTTCCAATGATATCCATATTTGTATGGTTTTATTGAGACAGACCCAAGATAATTTAGGCTGTTGCAGCTTTATTTGGCCGTTTTTGGCCGGTTTGTTGAGTAAAGGGTTAATGGATGTTCATAAAATGCACATAATCTCTTTCACTCGTAATTACAATAATTTATGCAACAAATATCTAGATCACCAACTGCATGAGTTCCAGATAGCTCATATACGAATGTCTTAAGCGACGGTTTAGAGATTACATTAGTGACGCAGGTTCCTGAACGTCTGAAGCGACGATCTGGAGATTACATTATAGTAACGTAGGTTCCTGAACATATGGAGCGACGGTTTAGAGATGACATTAGTGACGTAGGTTCCTGAAATGTCTGAAGTGACGGTTTAGATATTACATTAGTGACGTAGGTTCCTGAAATGTCTGAAGCGACGGTTTAGAGATTACATTAGTGACGTAGGTTCTTCATCCTGTACAAGTTCATCAGATAGTTGGTCAGTCTGCCGTGACGGCTCTGTATGTGAAATGCCAACATCACGTGATGACGTCATGTCGTTATATAATTACAACAGCACAAGCTCTTATGATCCAGGTCTAGGAACGTTCACGTAGGCTGTATCAAGATCATATTCGTCACATCTCAAATCCGTAACAATCACTCTGTTGTCGGCAATGTCGATATAGCCGTAACACTGACTCAAGCTAACCCATATCGCGATTATACACGTACATGCATGTACGTAACGTGACAGCCACGTAATATTTCCCGTCAAACCGTTTACCTTCTAACTCCACATGTACGTCCCAAGCAACATTCTCTATGCTTGTTGACTCTGACCATATCCCCGATGTGTAATACCTAAGTATATAAAACGCGATATCCTGGACTATTCTCGACAATTACATATTACAGACGAGAAAGTGTTTCCCAACATGTACACGTCACCAATTAACACGGACTCAAGGCCTACGAACTTGGTTCATGCGAAATAATATAAAAGTCTGTAAAACAACTATCATCAACAAATACATGACCAAAATAGATTGACCTTATACTTATTCTAATTTTTGATAAATTTCCGATAATGAGATTTTCATGTCAAGAACATTGTTATGCAGACATTGTTGTTACAGAGGAATTACCGATAAAATCCCATTTAGTCCAATAAGATACCAAAGGTTAATCAAAAGTTGACGATAAACAATGGAAAAGGTTAAAATCATTAAAAAACATTCGGAATTTAATATTAAGACTAAAATATTTTGAATTTATTACACGATTAGCGACGCTTGATGACAAATCACTGTAACAGTTTTATTAGAATAACAAGCGGCTGGCTGTCGAAAAAGGCTAATTTTCACCCAATCCATATTTGAAGTCTTGAACATACAACTAGCTGAATTAGGGATATGCTATATGTTATGCGAAATTTCCTTATTTGAGAACTATCAATAATGAATATAAAAACAAATTCTCCATGTTATTCTGTGTAGTTCTGTTTTACAGTCTTCTATACTTTTTTCACATTTACCCACCGCGAGTGCCTGGGGTCCCTTCACCAGATCAGTAACCCGGATGCAATGACGTATACATGAATCAGCAGATTGAGAGCAGCACCTGACTGTCCTGACGACGGATTGTTTGAGGTTTGTTTACTGATCTGGATTTTGTCCCCTGAAACTCCGTGAACTTTGACCTCTTTAGACGTTCCTAAAATGACAACGATGTTGTGTGTAAAGAGTTTACTAAATTTAAGGAATTTGGACGCCAGGTTTGTTTGAGGAGGTTTACTCAAATCAAACATGATCAGACTAAGTTTTCAGAGATATCTGTTAGCAATCGAGAAATATATTCATATTATACATGTATAAATTTCCGGTATCAAATTTTATTTACCTGCAAATTTTCATTTACGAAACTAAAAAAAAAAACCATTGAAAAAGTATGGCGTCATTTCATATGCATCTCCAAAATAATTCTAAGATGTTTTCAGCGGAATGACCAATTCCACATACACCAGAGGCGCTATGTTATGTCGTATATTAATTCATTTGATTGTATTTTACCAGAATCGCCAACGTTGCATGCAATGGCGCGAGAGAAGAAACAACATATAGGAACAGTGTTATGCAAGTGTTTACACTAGTTGGTGACAAGTTTCTTGTCACAAACGATAATGAGTCCAACAGAACCAACATAATCACAGACATGGCCAATGTTCTCTCAGTCATGCAGTTGCACTCTTATAAGAGGCGAACTCGCTAACACTGGTTGGCCCGAAACATCTCTCGAAATGGACACCATAACTAAATAGCATGCAGGCACTTTCATAGTGTTTGCTTATTCACAATCAGTTTATTGCAAAAGCTATGATTTACAGGGGGTGTCTCACTCCTCCAGCTGTGTTCAATATTTTCAACAGTTGGAAATTTCATACCTGACGCAACATTAGTTGGAAATTTCACGCCAATATAAGTTGAATTTAATCTCGTTTATAGTTTGATTTTCCAATATTTTATTTATGAAGAATTTGTTGTTTTAGATCAACAGCATATTTTCCTACTTTATAGGTCTAAATATTGGACTGAAATCAGTTGGAAATTTACCAACCTTAAGTGTCGGTATCAGGTTCGAAATTTCCAACACTTGGAAACTCCGAGGCCAGTCTAGATGCTATGATTTTGCAGTCTTCAGGTTCAGATTTTAAAATGTTCTCACAGCGGCCCGAACCTGGTCCCTCAACCGTGACCAATAAAAAAACTGCCATATTTAGCAATTTTCAGGTTCAGATCTCAAATTTGTTTCGCCCTGGGCCGCAGTGGATCCTGACCCTTCCCCGGGCCAGTGGTCAGTCACTATACTGATCAATTCAGAATAGCCTACCATCCAGACCATCCAGACCATCCAGACCATCCAGACCACCCAGACCACCCAGACCATCCAGGCCTCTGATTTACTTGTTGTGAACAAGTCAGAGCCCAAAAGGGGGCGGGTGCAAATATAATTACACAAACTTGTGCGTTTGGTCTGGTTCAAGAGGTGGCAAGCTGCAAAACAGAGTTCAGTCCCCTCGCTTCGCGATGTCTGACCGCTACCGGCATGTGTATTTTCTTAATTAAATCTAACATTTTTTTATTGAAGCGTTTTGTCAGTTACAATTCGTTCTGGCTTGATCTAGATAATTTTCAAATGAATATGGACAGTTCAGTTTCTCAGAATAATACAACCTACAAATGTCTCAAATAAATAAATGTGACATTTCTTCACATTACGTGTAGGTGCGGGCAGCGGCAAGTCATGCGTAGGGGACTGGACTCTGTATGGAGATAGTGGGCTGCAGTTCCAATGTGGACACCCCCAACGGAGACCCCCGATAGCCACGTCACTGTATCACACGACCAGAAACTACCCTCATACACGTTGTGTTTGACGTCGGATCCCCTCCATACTATTATTATTCATTCATCCTATATTATATTGTAATACTTAGTTATATGGGTTAAATACTGTTTACATCAAATGGACTTGAAATATACGTTGACTACTCTGAATATTTGTGTATATAAAACTATATATTATATTTTAGAAATGAATGAAGTGGGTGTGTGTTATTTGGGGGGGGGGGGTACGGCACTGTGGTCGCTGGGGCACAATGTGTGAACCGCGAGACTGTTCTCACTAACTGTGCCTCAACTGACCACAGCGCCGCACCCCCCAACAACACACACTCACTACATTATTTTTTATATTTATTTTTTGATTATTTATTTTCATAAAAAGGAGTTTATTCTTATTTATTTCCACACATTCTGCCGAGAATTTGAGACAAGCCCGCGCAGTACATTAAATCAGTCCAATATAAGATGTCCAAGCACTTAGCAACGATAACGTGCTCGACATAAATAAATGGCGTCTGGTGCAATTCGGCTGAACGCTTAAAAGCACGTTCAATTATTCTGCTGACCGCTTTTGGTGATTAGGTCAGATTAGGTCAACAATTTGTGACGTCGTGTTCGTGTTACGGTATCTGTGTTATTTTGGTATGAAACGGTTGCCCCAATTGGCAGTTGACCAATCAACGCACATGATTTAGTGTAACGCCGACGGGTTATGTAAATAATATGTATATATATACTTTCCGCGTTTTGGGGCAATCAGTTTAGAAAAAATTAGCAATATTGTTCACATACCTCGCTTGACATTGTTGGAGTTAGCTGAAATAGAAGAAGACAAAAATGAAAGTGATATTGCATCAAAATCGTGTGGCTGCTAATCTGACTGCGAAGTACACATACAATCTATAGCTAGCATATAACATGACTGTCGAAGAATTGTCGAGGAATTCTTAAATAATATTCCAGATGTTGCTTAACTATTGGTATAGTTATATAGGGAAACGCTTCTATCACTTAATATTTATTTTATTTCGAATATGTTCTGATATAATGCGATGATTAAAATGGACCGTTCAGACGAAAGTGATAGAGATTATTAGAGTGCTTCCATGTCTACGTATCGAACGTCAAATCAAGCCTTGATATAGTGTGTCTGTCATTTGCAGAATGAGGTCCCACAGAGGGTGAATTTAGTGATGCCACCCCGCATAGCGGACTAGCATCACCAAATCCACCCTCTGTGGACCTCATTCTGCTTACACCTCAGCAGAATGGGGTTCCCAGTGGGTGAAATATTTGGTGATGCTAGCCCGCTATGCGGGGTAGCATCACTAAATTCACCCTCTGGGGACCTCATTCTGCAAATGACAGACACACTATTTCAAGGCTTGCGTCAAATGTCGCAGATTGATTGTTATATGATATAGTTACAAGCGATAATAAGTATAACTAACGTTTATTTGTTAGACAATTACACAATAAAATTGCTGGTCTCTGTTAACGGTAACGACTATTGGTCGTTATCTAAACTATCACCCATGTTTATACCAGAAGATATTCGAAATATAATCAACATACATCTATAGAAGCGTTTCCGGACAGGGGTCTTCACTTCATATCTAACATGTTATGCCCCTAAACTATACACAAAAGGTGTTTACAAAGCGATGGACCACATTTAAAGAAAACAAGCTTGATATATTTGCCGAACTGTCCACACTATCGCAAATGCTAACTGCTGAGGTTAGTTTTCTCTGGGCATATAAACTGTCAGCAAAAACCTGTTTATATGAACACAAGACCCCCCCCCCGATATATGTGACACCACTGTTATTAACAAAGGAAACACCCAGGACCTGGTTTCTACATTACGACATCGGCAGCATTGAGTTGTTTTATTTTGTTTTGTACTCTTCTATTAGTATATTTACATACTAAGTGCACATGTGATTATCACTAAATCTAGCATTCCGATTGGTCGGCGCCCACGTGGCTAGTTGCAATTATTTCTCGGTGAACGCGCAACAGGTGATAACTGCAGCCTCATAATTACATTGACGCGTCATTGGTTTTGGAAACACGAACGCGTAATGTTTTGGGCGCATTTGGACTCGCGCAGGATTGACTTAATAAATCATCGGGCTTCAATACAAAGAGAAATTGTTCCTGTTAACTTTTGCCAAGAGTGCTATGTGGTATTTTGGGCTGGTTTTGTCACGATACACTTTTCGATTTAAATACATTTACAAAAGTGGCGTTTTCGCTAAATGTATATAAATATAAGGATTAACTGTCATGTGGACTGTTTTTATGGAGATGTAACCGTGAGGTAATTGGTCATAACTTGTATGTAAAATCCTTCGGGTTTTACACAAATTATGACCACTTACCTCACGGTTACATCTCCATATTTGATTTGTTTTGATTTGATTTTGGTTTTGGAAAGACGAACGCGTAATGATGTTTGACTGAATAAATCATCGGGTTTCAATACAAAGAGAAATTGTTTCTGTTAACTTTTGCCAAGGGTGCTATGGGATATTTTGGGCTGGTATTGTCACGATACACTTTTCGATTTAAACACAAGGTAAGTGGTCATACCTTGTATGTAAAACCCTTCGGGTTTACACAAGTTATGACCACTTACCTCACGGTTACATCTCCATAAAAACAGTCCACATGACAGTTAATCCTTATTTAGTGTTGCAAAAGGTTAGTTCATACAATAGGTATGTATGCACATGTAAGATTCAACTATTGCCAAACCTACAACCATATCAGCTATACCATATCAGAACAGACGACGCCTGAGCAAGAAAAGAAAAATGTAAACAAATAAAATCAAATATATTCCCGGAATTTGGGTTTCAAATAATTCAGCCATAAAAGGGGTGGTGCATGTGTGTTATCCATCTGTATGCAGCTCCGGCGAACATAGTTACCAATCTCTATCAGAGCGCACCAATCATACTACCTTTCTAACAATGTAACCGGTTGGGTACCAGTTTACTAAAAGTTCGGCGTTCTGTATTTAGCGCGTGTTTTCCCCTACAACAATGGTGGAGAGCGAAACTCCTCCTGGAATGTTTTATCTGGTTTTGGTAAAAAGATTCTCAAAATGTACTCGTTAGTAGGTCGGAAGGCTCCGCTGATAAACTTCGTGTGCTGATTAAGTGTCAATCCACAGTTCCACACCGGGCGCGAATTTTACGGCCGTTTTCTGTCGTCCGTAGCGGTTCAAAGCGCACGATTTTTATACTCACACCGAAAGCGACTGGATCGCTTTGTCGCGCGCGATGGTTTTGGTAGATAATCGTTTGATGCATCATTTACAGGCAGGTCACATATAAGATATATGGACATTTTAATCAGAATTTGCTAAACATGTACATGTAATATTTTTCAAACTCATTTAATTGTCAAATATAGTACGTCAAATGGAATGGTGCACGGGCTTCCTAAATTCTCATAGCAATTGCGTTTAATTGAATTTCATTCTATAATTCCAGTTTGTGAGTTCTTTTTAATGGGGGTGCAAATTGTGGGCAAAGTGACTTCACACGCTTTGAATGGATTGGGACCAAAAATAAACCAGACGATCCTGTTATTACGTCGAGCTCTTTCCGGGCATTTTCTCTTCTCAGTTATCCTTCTTGCACTTCAGTTATCAGCATGTCGCTAAAGTCCTCCACCGCCTTTGTTATCACGTCGACGATGAATGTGTCGCCTTCAAATAGGAGGAATACGCGCGTATAAATATCCTATTTGACAACGACCCAAGTATCGCGCTTTTTTTGCCACAAAGCGAGAAATCGACGAAGCATAAAATCACAGCTGTGAATCGCCCACCACGGTCGCTTGCGGTGTGAATATAAGCATCGCGAGCTTTGAACTGCTACGGACGTCAGAAAACGTCCGTTATAATCGCGCGCTCGCGTTCGGTGTGAATTGACCTTAACAATGACAGCTTCCGATAGATTGAACATTGTACACGCGAGAAGAAGGGTTTTCACGTCGGTTTGTGTTTACAAATTAACTGGGGAAACCGGATCACATCATTTAACTTATAGTGTGTGGAATCTATCCGAGTTTTTCGAACTTACGGTACGGAATGATACACACTTTATTTGATATGTGCTCACTCGTTTAGTCAAAGCAGTCATTTGGCAAAATGACTAAATCATTGTGTTTTATGTGTTACTGTATGTGTTCTAACTGATTTAATAAATATAATTTCATAAAAAATGTATATTTTAATCCCGAATTTATCGCAGATATGAATTTGGCCAAATGACTGGCACTACAATTCATTGCCCAAATGACTGGACAATGTAAGCATTTCACAAAATGACTGACGGTCACAGTCATTTGGCCAAATGACTGGTTTGACAGATTAACTGTAACATATACACGACAAAATGTGGGTAAACTGGCAACGGTGAAATTTGCATAGTTACGCTGAGCAAGAGTGTTGGCTATCGTAATCTGAATATCTCAAATGAACTGAGTGGATTGTTTCTCCATCACATTAATCAGAAAAAAATCTTATCGAATCATCAAGGGTGGATAAACTATCCATGGATTATGCATAATCACGTTGAGCAAGAGTATTCGCTATGGTAATCTGAAGACATCAAATGAACTGAGTGTATTGTTTCCTATCGCTTTAATTAGAAAAAATCTTATCGAATCATCAAGGGGGGGTAAACTCTTCATAGAGTACGCATTATAGTCACATTAAGCAAGAATATTCGCTATGGTAATCCGAAGACCCCAAATGAACCGAGTGGAGTGTTTCCCATCGCTTTAAACAGAAAAAATCTTATCGCATCATCAAAGGGAGATAAACGCTTCATAGAATATGCATTATAGTCACATTAAGCAAGAATATTCGCTATGGTAATCCGAAGACCCCAAATGAACCGAGTGGAATGTTCCCCATAACTTTAATCGGAAAACAGAATCCTCAAAGTCGTTCAGGGTTTCACCACTTTTCTACATAAACGAATCCAACACAGTTCCAACGAGCCCATATCTCACTGACAAGCCCTACATTTGGAGTTATCAGAGCATTTGATTGTGTTTAATTTCACGAGAAAAACGACTCAATCTGTCCGCCTAATGGACGGATGCTGCCTTCAAATGCTGGGAATTAAACGACCTGATTCCCATCAATTTAAGCCGACGACCCCCTAACATCACATCGCTGGCGGTCTGTTCCGAACCAGCGAACCTGTATTATCGACCAACTATGTGTCTAATGGACTCAGAAGGTAACTCGAGGGATTGACCCAACCGACCAATGATAGATATGTAAATTTCGAATACCAGAATTTCATTCCGCACGGGGCAATTATTGACAATCGTTAAGTTCAACTACAGTGATGCCCTAAGTAACCTACTCCATAACCACAGTAGAATTATGGGTAACTTTTCAGGATTTAGTCGGAAATATGGCTTGTTGCCATTCATCGGAAAGCTCTCCCTACAGTAATCCCCTAAGTAATCGACTCCATAACCACAGCAGAATTATGGGTAGCTTTTCAGGATTTAGTAGGAAATATGGCTTATTGCCATTCATCGAAAAGCTCTCGGGGGAGAGCTTTCCGATGAATGGCAACAAGCAATATTTCCGACTAAATCCTGAAAAGTTACCCATAATTCTGCTGTGGTTAAGGAGTCGATTAATTAGAGCATTACTGTATCTACTATTCGAAGGAAATTCATCGTCGTGGTTATTCACACATAAAGTCTCGTTGAACTTAAAGATGCCCTGTCCGACATGACACTACATTGTGTAAAACCACCATCTTTATACGCTTTGTATACCAGAATATAAATAGATCGGTCACATTTCTCTTTCAAAATGGATTATCTCTTTAAATAACAAATTTGAAATAGTTGCGAGGGTATAAAATAATAAATATGAACTGTGAACTATGACCACTGTCCGGAAAGGCTTTTATCAAATAATATTTATTTTATTTCGAATATTTTATTGGGACACTTTATTTGTCTATTTTTAGAACAGCCAATTCTGGTGATACCATATAGCGATAGAGAGCATTAGGTTGTTCCTATGGCTACGTACCGAACGTCAAATGTCCCAGATTGATTGGTTGTATTGTTTTATTCCATAGATATAAGCGATAATGAGTATAATTAACGTTTATTTGTGACAAAATTACACAATAAAACTTCTGGTCTCTGTTAACAGTAACCACTATTGTTCGTTAGCTAAACAACCACACCTTTTTAAACCAGAAAATATTCGAAATAAAATGAATATTAATCGATAGTGCATTTCCGGACAGGAGTCTTCGATTCAGATCTAATATTTTATACCCCGGTAACTATATAATACATGTTTACAAAGAGATAATCCACCTTTAAAAAGTAGAAATTTTAGCACGTTTTGAATTTTTGTCAAATTCAAATGATCGCCTCTTTTAAAATAGCGTCCATGATTCCGTTGCATACACGCGGTTGATAATAAAGGGCGTTCTCAACTATCAACCTGATTCCCGACAATGTCCCCACCCAACATGCATGGCGTGAAAACGCATAACGAACTACTTATTATAATACGAATTACGAATAGATAATTGTAGTCGTAAATGTTTGGTATGATCCAAAATCCTGTACGCAGAATTGACGACTACGAGTCCGTTTGTGACAAAATCGTTCCGTTCAAACTTCTTGCCAATCTCAGTAAGGTGATATGGTTTTGTTTGCCGTGATTATTTTGTATTTAATTATGTTATTAACAGCGCTTTGTGTTAAGGCCACATGACAATTACAATTTAAGGACACAATCACAGAGTCAACTACCACATTGATGACCAGCGAAACGACCTGGGGCTTATTACTATATGATGTAGTTGTGAGTTTTGTTGAAAACCCGAAACCGTAATCGTAAATACGGATATGGAAAAACAGCAACTGATAGAAATAACACAAAATCTAGTGATGTGGTACCCTACATGTTAGTAATGCATATCAGTATTAGTTCACTGCGCGAACGGTGTCTGTTATGCTCGTATATACTGTACTCTTGTTTAACAGATACAGTAATGCCCTAAATAATCGACTCCTTAACCACAGCAGAATTATGGGTAACTTTTCAGGATTTAGTCGGAAATATGGGTTATTGCCATTCATCGGAAAGCTCTCATTTATTGCTTTCCGATGAATGGCAACAAGCCATATTTCCGACTAAATCCTGAAAAGTTACCTATAATTATGCTGTGGTTAAGGAGTCGATTATTTAGGGCATTACTGTATTCGGTTTATCACAAAACAAGCAACATGGTCACGATTGTCCGAACGGTATATACGTGTACATTGATATGAAATACTATTCATTTAGCTTGACTGGGTTTGCTGAGCTAAGATATATTACCACGTGGTAATATTACTATAAAAGACCCAATACATTGAAGCTAACCGACCTATTTAATAGCGGTAACAAACGAACTCTTACTAATCTTGCTCTATTTATTAAGAAAGCCCAATCAATAACGAGGATCTCCTGAGGCACACCAAAACAACTACTAAAACCGACCCAAACCCACTGATTACTGACCCACTGATTACTGACCACATATCCCATATGATATTGTCGTATATTTATTCACTGCACGCATGCACAATTCATAAATATTTTGAAATTTAACACTGTATATGTTCCACTCTATATGTCAAAACGACGACGAGTATATACCAATAAATTGAATTGATTGGGCTGGGCATTATATAAAGACGAGGATAGTTCCACTCATTGGTAATATTTTAGAGCGTGGGAGTTTAGACGTTATAACATGATGTGCGGAGCAAAATTGCGTGACTTTGAAATAGGCCGTACATTTCCTGCTTATAGCGCGGATTTTTCACACGTTTTGTGTCGGGAAATTGAACAGGCTCAGGGACCGCCACACAAGCCTGTCAACTTTCATAAATCCTGCGTTATTTTCCGCACTAATTCCCACTTCGTCACGAGATAGACTCCTACACGACTTCATTTTTCATCCAAATCGATAAGATAATTGGCTTAAAATGCTATCGCTAGGGGTGACAAGCAGCGTGATTTAATTTAGCGTTTTAATCCACCGGAGATTATTGAGTTGAGAAATAGGTTTAGTTATCGGGCTCAAGGGAGCCTGCCGTGACCTAACCTTCATTCAGTCTTCAACTCATTCTGGACGCAATTATGTACACTCCAGTAGGTCATTGCTGTCGCTGGTGCTATGTATAGTCTTGGACATGCTCGTAATTGTAGTGATCACAACTGATCAAAGTGGAAAAATGTAGTTTTGTAATCGAAGCTAGTTTTATATGGCTATCTCTCATCGTGTGTTGCATTGTCCAATCAGAGAAACGGTGTATTGATCACTGAATGGGATTGTGGATTTAGTTTTTTATTATATATCACATGCGAGAAGGGTCCCATACAAGACCATGTTCCAAAACACACCATTTGGAACAAAAGGCTGACATTTTTTAAAAGTCGATCAGGTAATTAATTAGAATAGATTTTCTCAAACCGGTTTCGCCATATCATATCTTATGGGTGTTAGTTTTTTATGAAAATGTTTAAGGAAGGGGGATATCGCTGTAAAACAAAAATGTTATTTTGAAAAAAAAATGTTTTGGAGCCATTTATCTTGAATTAGTGCGATTTCCTCGAAAATCGACCTGGACACATTCTTGTAATATATAACAGAAATAAAACAAAAACAAATACCAGACCCCTGTGGGACACAGGAGCAGTCAATTGCGCGAAATTCGGCAACACATTTCTAGGTTTCTACTCAACGGAAGTAAAAGTGCATTATAACAGATGTTCATCTCAAAGATTATACAACTGCTTAGTGAATGGATATTGGCATCATATTGCTACATGTATGCTGTCATATGCCATTATTTTTGTGACTCTCGTGTCTGTTTATTGACGCGCACTCACGTGTCTCTTGTTGGTTAGAAGGAACTAAATAAGTAGAATTACGTCCCTTTCGTTTTTACACCAAATCTCGAATACTTGATTTTTTTTTAAAGGTATGACTCGAAAGGTACCCCTGTGTGCGAACAGATGCCGAATGGGTTGGTCTTCACTAACGCGTGCATCGTGCACTTCGGAACTCGAGAATTTAGCGTGGGCGTAGTCAAACGTTAACACTGTGGCCTATGGAAAACATTTAGTTCCTTCTAACCTGTTGATTAGACCGATTCCTGGTTCAACGCTGCGAAAACATGAAAACGTAGAAACCTGACCTCTGCACCGACGTCTGCTCTATAGTCAAGTAATACAATGTAACTATCCTGTATTAACTAAACGCATGTGTATATTTCCAGTCAACTCAATCCCTCGATAGTTTTCATTTCTCGCCGTGAATGAAGCCTCTCGTCGACTAGTTCGAGCTCGTTTCACACGTTTTAGTGTAGATTATTCCCCATTGCGTTTTATGTTATCAGAAAATATGAAAATTGAAAATAGCCACGTGAAACACTCCACTGGCGTATGCAGGTGCATTAGAAAACTACGGATAATTAGTCACTAATGTGTTACCAACTTAACAACCCATGATATCATTCTTATAGAAAGTAAATGCACTGATCTAGGTGGCAGAATTATCTAGTTATTGTATACATGATTTATCCGTATTAAATTCGGTCGAATTAAAGGCACACTTAATTTTCGACCCCCCCCCCCCCCCCCCAGGTCACATATATAAAATATATGCCATATTATATACCATTTGAAGGAGGAAGTTTCAAAACATTGTATTATTGACTTATCCGGTGTAATAAACTGTGCACATGTTGTTTTTGTTGAGTTACCAACGTGTTTTTGTCATCTAGATTGTCGCAAAAAGTGTATTATTTTTAATGGATGGGGAATAACTTTATATCGTAAAGATAGAGTTATTCCCCTTCCATTGAAAATTCATCTTTAGTTTGAATTCTGTTGCATTCTGGAAGCCAAAACTTGGGGAATCTTTCTATGATTTCAACTGTTTTCTATTTCTCTATGGGCATCTTCTGAGACACAGATGTTTCAAATGGTGATGAATTTTAGTATTTTAATCATATTCTATGGTATAGATTGTTATTAAAACCGTATATCAAGTCACTATAAAAAAAATTATTTGTGACTCGAAAATTAAGATGGCCTTTAAGTAATGCATATTTAAGTTTCTGTGTAGTTTAGACGTTGAGTTTCATTAACGATACACTGAATGTGATTGTAGCTTTCTGATATGGCCTTTTGATGCTGCATTCTCCGGGTGGGTTTACTACAAACCTTGGGAATGAAGTATTAAAGGTACGGTTGGCCTTGGCGGTGGGTATCCTGTGAAAATATTTCCACCCGTCAAAAACCGCCACAAACAGAAAGAACATCAAAATGTAGACAGACTTTGTCCGTATATAAATAAGAAATATCGCATAAACAGTATGTTATTCTCATATGTTTAACCATTGTTATGTAAACAAAAGCATAAAAAGTTACTTTTCTGGTGTTTGTTTAAATTATGATGGTAAACATAAAGAGCGTTCTTTGTTGGTGAATTCCTGATATGGAACTAATAAAGAGCGTTTATGCCATTGTGTGTGATTAGCCAGTAGCATTGTGCTGTCCTCTGTAACCCAATCAGGCTTTTGCTTAGGTAAAATATAGTAGGTATTTATGATAACATGCTGTTTACGCGATGGTCATATAAGGATTAACTGTCATGTGGACTGTTTTTATGGAGATGTAACCGTGAGGTAGTTGTCATAACTTGTGTAAAACCCGAAGGGTTTTACATACAAGTTATGACCACTTACCTCACGGTTACATCTCCATAAAAACAGTCCACATGACAGTTAATCCTTATATTTATATACATTTAGCGAAAAAGCCACTTTTGTAAATGTATTTAAATCGAAAAGTGTATCGTGACAAAACCAGCCCAAAATATCCCACAGCACCCTTGGCAAAAGTTAACAGGAACAATTGAAACCCGACGATTTATTAAGTCAATCGTGCGCGAATCCAAATGCGCCCAAAACATTACGCGTTCGTCTTTCCAAACCCAAGTGACGTATCGATGTTGTTATGAGCTGACGTATCGATGTTGTTATTAGGTGTTGCGCATTCACCGAGAAATAACTGCAACTAGCCACGTGGGCGCCGACCAATCAGAATGCTGGATTTAGTGATGACAACACTTAGTATGTAAATATGGTATATATGAACAAAACTGTATGCGTTTTAATGTTTTTCTGTTTACGGTGTTTGGAACAAATATGAATATTTTCGACAATTAAGGCCTCACGTGCCTTTAAGCCAGCAACATTACTTTGAAACAAACAACAATGTGCGCAATAGTTATTTGATGTCAATTTTTTGTATGAAAATATTTGTGGGGAGTGATGCAAAACTTGTGTCTCATTCCCTTTGCTATGTGTATCATGTAATAAAATATGTATACTGCATTACAGATCAATGTTTTGTTATATAACCAACATAGTTTCATTTCTTTTCGACTGAAAGTTGTGGAAAATGTTCGATGTTGTCTCAGATTTGTTTGAAAAAAGGATAGTACGGAAGAAGTTTGAGATTTGCATTACCTTACCACGTAGGGCCGTAACTTCCACAAAATATTAAAGGGCTGTAATGTATCCTAATTACCCGACGTCTCTTCCGAATTGTCTGACATTATATATTTCAGGCCATAACTGAATACAAAAATCGAAGACCAACTCATTGTGAGAATGTAAACAATGTTTACTCACAATAATTATTACATCCTACCCTTATTCCATTCAATAAACCCATCCTATACATTGTGATATTGAACGTTCGTTTAATAACAGGAATAGTGCCAGATGTCCTTTGACTTCCGGTTAGTCGTCTGTTTACATTTCGTACGCTACGTCTCAAAATACTATGGATTCCAATATTTTTCCAAAAAACTATAATGAATGAGTTTGAAAAGTAATATCACTAAATATACGCTATTAAATACGCCAAAGAGTCTTTATTTATCTGGGACTATTTCTTTACGCGGACAAACAACGCATTGTTAAGTGAAACGTCATCGAATGCCTTATAGAAGCCGATGTTAATTTTTTGCGTCCTATTTGTTTATTTAAATTTACTGGAATCGTTTTTTAAATTCCGATATAAACTGGGGACTCGTTGTAGATCCTCTATATATAGAATAACTCACAATGGACATTCCTTGGAATGTACATGAAATCTAAAGTCTCTGATGTTATACTGTAGGGCAGTAAGAATCTCATACAACAAATTGACAAGCCATACCATCATCAACATATTTAGAACTGGACAACACAGATAGATTAGGCACTGTGGTTTTCGTTATACTCCAGGCATACTATTTTACAATAATTACAAGCCAATATTCCTTTGCACTAATAGCAACAACTTCTTTACACGATCAAAGTTACAACGTAAACTAAAGTTCTAAATGATCGACCCCTACCACAACAGAATTATGGGGAAAACATTCAGGATTTAGTCGGAAATATGGCTTGCTGCCATTCATCGGAAATCTCTCGGTGATAATGGTCATATGCTTCGGGCATTACTGTATTTCCCACCAACCGTCATATAGAAGCACTACCTGGAGTATATATTGGGGGGGGGGGGGGTCACACACTCCTACCCCCTCCCCCATTTATGGTCATGTACCCACCTATGAGTTTTCTATATTATATTACCACTGCTTCGAAGAAAATACATTGCTATATATAGTGATGTTGAATGTCTATGTGAATGCGATGGCACAAGTAAAATAAATGTTCACACCAAGATTCAAATTCTTCATATATATAAGAGAGCTATATAAACATGGAAATCGTGCGTGCATGTAAGACTATACATACTACATAGCTATATATAGGTCTAACGCAATCAAGAGGTGCATGGTGAAACAGAATAAAATCAAATTAACAACAGGCTGCAGGCAAACAAATGCGGAATTGGTTTTTGAGGACCGAATGGGTAAGCAATGCTATAATTTCCTTTATAGGGAAATAATTCTGAATGAAATATTTTTAATTCAAAACACCCCTGGTCGCGTGACGCCCAGGAGCCAATCAGAAGCTATCAAAATGGTTTCAACCACCGTGTTTGTGTTACTGTCAGCAGCGGCACACTGTTTCGTGTTAATAATTGCAGACATGCCAATTATGTTCCATTTAAACAAATATTCGCATGTTGTTGCCATATATGATGCCCTGGTGACATGTAATCAAATTTCATGGTTGCAGAGACGTCGTGAAGCTTAATTTGCGCCGTTGGGATTTGTTTTGTAATTCCCTGCTACTTGTACATGTATATGCGTTGTTCAATCAATTTTCTATCGATGTGATTTTTTTTATGATTTCATAAAATATGAAAATGATATTAATTTTCTTTTGGACGTTGTTTTGTTAGATGGAAACAACACCCTGTATATTTCATACATTCTGATGAAAGTAACATCATTGTGAAGTGAATTCCATGCGTACGCATGCATACTCTTATCTAGCTACATGTGAACACATATTTGTCCCGTCGATACTATTATAGCGGACCCAATTATTAAGAAAGCAATTATAAAGACATTAGTGTGCCGGTAGATTTAATGACCTCTAAATATGCGACACCAGATGGCATAACAGACATTGGCCGACAATGTTATCGATAAGAACGCGGTATTACATTCTTTAACTCGATGTGTAAGAATGGGATGTGTTCGAATCGGCCTTGCTTAGCTTCGGAAACGGCCGACCACCAAGACGTGAATGCACTTAATGATTCAAACAACAAGAAAATGCATGCAGCTTCCTGTTTTTCGATGAACAGGAATTTCATTTAGCCCCGGACATAAGGCACGTGACGTTGTTCCTAAATCTTTTTCTCCATGTTTGAACCATCGTGTGCATAATGCATAGTATTGTCGACACGACGTTCTAGACCACCCGTCAACGCGGATTCAAATATGTTCAATGTGTCTATCAGATGACACATCAACCGACTAGCAGATCTTAGCGCGTTGCTATCGCTAAATTGGTCACTCTCATCGGTTTTTGTGATAAAGGTACCCATATTCTGAAAATTGTCATAAAGATACCCAGGTTGGGGAAATCGTGATAAAGGTACCAAGGTTCATCTACGGTCGAGGGGGTAGTTTTGTGTTACACTGCAGGACAACATATAAAATGATAAATTAGTTGATATATATACTTCATCGGGACAACATCATTTCAATTTAGAGCAGTTCAAATAAGTTAAAACTGAAAGCAACTGCTTAAAACCAAACGAATTTCTGAAAATTGTCATAAAGATACCCAGGTCGGGGAAATCGTGATAAAGGTACCAAGGGTTCATCTGCGGTCGAGGGGTATGTTTGTGTTACACCGCAGGACAACATATAAAATGATACATTAGTTGATATATATACTTCATCGGGACTATATCATTTCAATTTAGAGCAGTTCAAATAAGTTAAAACTGAAAGCAACTGCTTAAAACCAAACGAATTTCTGGTAAAGACATTTAAATCTGGATACCTTTATCACAGTTTTCAGAACCTGGATACCTTTGTCACACAAAACCGATGAGAGTTACCAAGTCAGCGTTGATATCGCGCTTTGACTGGAGATCTATAAGAGTGTAGTACCTGTGAGAACATGAACTCGGATGCTCGTGACGGCGAGATTGGAGCTCCGACAGACATACATTCCAGCGTCCTCATCTCTGGCTCTGTATATTATCAGTTCACTGGAGACGCTCCGGTCAACCAAGGACTGGAATTTTGTTATATACATGTTTTGAATGGAGCCGGGTTTTATTTTTGTCCCGTCCTTGAACCAATCGACGTCGTCGGGGGCGTGGAGCCCGCCACTAGAATTACACATCAGCTTGATCGGTTGGTCGTTTTCCACATACTCCGTTCCTGTGAGTACTATAGCTGAAATTAATCGAATACACCATAAGGGTACGTTCATACCCTGGCAAATTTGTCTGGCAGTTTAGCACGACAAACTGTATTTATAAATTTTGTTCTACCTACATGTAATTTTGAGGGACGGATACGATAGATCGATATACTCGGAATATTGATATACTGGCTTCATATATGCTATGAAAAAACACTTGCCAATTTCACAGCCATTTTCCAGGCGTTTTAAATTTTTCTCAAGAAATCGGTTAAACGCTCTTTAGTTCTACCATATAAGAAATAGACTAACACGGAACGGATTTTTTTTTTCAATGTCGTGAAATGACTGTATTTGTTTGGGACCCAAACACCGTGGACATAGTTGTATTTTCATTATTTCAATGCGCCTTTTTCGATTAAACAATGCTCGTAGAAAGGTAGTTCAGATATTTATCGACCTATTTCGATACCGGGGAAAATTCAACAGCCAATAATAGTATGTGTATTTTGGAGCGCAAACCGCCACGTGGCTTTAACTTATGGTACAACCGACATTTGCCCGCCAAAATTAGCCTTCAAATATCTGTCAACAGTCAATCCTAAACATAACTAATGGACACTTTATCGCTTTAACACACGGTAAAACAATCAAAGATATATTTTGTAATTCCAAAATGTATCACCAAAACATATACATGTAAGTGCAATAGCTAGTCATCTATGAAGAAGTTCATGCAAATTGCCAGGCAATTTTGTCAGATGTGTAACGCACCCTAAGTTGCTGTCCCATAACATGCTTGTGAAATTTATAGACGAAGAAGATGTTAAAGGTACACAATCCGATTCGATGGTCCCCATATCATCAGATTCCAACAACAACAACAACATTTCTTCGAAAGACGCTTTATAGTTATCAGAATCGATTACTTAGCAAAAAATAATGCTAACCACTGTCAACTCTAGTATAAAATTTTCCAAAACGTGTTATATATAAGCATTTTGTTCAACGCAATTTGGTATCCAGAGTATGTCATCGGCTCGTCGAATATTTCCAGGTGGTGAAAAATAACAGATTTCAAAAATCAACATCTGATAACGCTCAGCTTTGGTGGGTGGGTTCCTCGACTCTAATCAAATATTTTATACCCCCCGAAGCCAAAGAAACAGTAATTTAGGAGCGTTAATTCGGATTGTGTTCCTCTATGTATGAAGTATAGCGAGGATAACATTCAAGATACTTCCTTTTTCGACCAACAACAATAGGAGCGGAGCTTCAAGATACATGTATATCTCATTTGGGCAATATTTTCAAATAGTTCCGAGTCCAGTTGATGAAGGTTTAACATGCAATGATCAGAGATACTAGAAATGTGTTAAGTGGTGAATATTATAAAATTAAGAGTGAGGTTTTGCAATATTATGATATTAGCCGATCGTGTATATTTTGTACCTATACTTCTAAACAATGGGATTTTCTTTGCAAGTGACTCAGGCCATACGTCAATGTTAAACAAAGTGAGAGTGATTGCTATTGATGAGTTTCGCGACCATTATGCCCAGGACAATCCAATAAGAGTCGTCTGTCTGTCCTTATAATTGACCAATGGCCACTTGTAAATCCAATAATCACGACACGGTTCTCCCGAATAATCTCATTAATTTCACGCGTGACCGGTCGTAGGG
Organism: Siphonodentalium dalli; assembly: GCA_032622095.1. Taxonomy (NCBI): domain Eukaryota; kingdom Metazoa; phylum Mollusca; class Scaphopoda; order Gadilida; family Siphonodentaliidae; genus Siphonodentalium; species Siphonodentalium dalli. Next base: position 215,375,475 of record CP136063.1, read on the forward strand.
AGTGAAGCGAAAGTGCTTTCAATTCCCATATTATTGTATTCATATTATTATATTGACATGACCATGATGACCTGCATGGGTCATGTTTAGATTCCAAATAAGTTTATTGTTTTATTCTTCCGATTCCAATATATCACCTTGCTCTATCACAAATCTGGGTTCAGCCGGTTTCTACTATAGTTCTTATTCAATTATGCTATATGTTAGTCGCTGCTACTGATATATAGCTCCGACGATGGTTAACCCTTTACCCAACAAAACGACAAAAAACGCCCAAATAAAGCTTCAACAGCCCTAAATATCTTCGGTCTGTCTCAATAACACCATACAAATATGGATATCATTGGAACCAGTTCATTGACCACATTGTGATGGTTACAGTTATGCCCTGTGCCAATGCATTCTCTGATATATGCGAGTCGACCATAGGTCGCATGCATTGGCACAGGGCCGTTCTGTTGGGTAAAGGGTTAAACAAACTTATGTTGTTATAAAAACAGATTATATTCCAAACAAGCTTATCGGTTATTCCTTCAATTCCAATGCATCACGTTGCTCTATATATCCCCAATCTGGTCTTAGCCGGTTTCAACTGGTTCTAATTCGGTTATGCTATTTGTTAGTCAGTCAGACTGAGTGCTACTGCTATATATAGCTCCGGTGATGGTTGAACAAACATATGCTGTTATGAAATATATGCCGTTGTTGTTTTATTTATCAAACTTTTAAATTCCGGACGACTCAATCTGGCGCGTTTCCATTATCAATAATAGATATTATATATTTTAAAACTACTTCCATAATCTCGTTACAATAATATATTCGTATCATTCTCTTGCTATATAGAACCAACAGTTATCTCATAAATATGTTGTTCAATGTTCCTTTTTCACTTACTGATCATTTCTCTTGAATGAATTTCAGGGACGTGGCTTGAGTCCATCTTTAAAATTCCAATTGCATCCCCTCCTTGACAATATAACAATATCCATTGTTCGCGACATACCATTTGCACCCACCCCCCCTTTCTGGGTGGGAGCTTTCCAACTGACACCTCAAACTTTCCAACTATTGGGAATTTCCAAATAATGTGTCAGGCATGATATGTCCAAGTGTTGAACATTTGTACACCACCCCCCCCCCCCCAAACATTACGCCCCCATGTCGCCACCTTCCTGTCTAAATGCTCCATGAAATTGCCTGAAGACCGTAAACATGAACATTTAGGAAAAATAGCGGTACTTATCTGAACATCATTTCAACACCGTTTATGTTACCAATAGTAACGTTATATATAACCACCAAGACCAGTACAACAATATATATCTATAACATAAAATCTATCAGTTGTTCTAGTCTAAATTAAATTAAATGGCATTCTTCCGGTTATATACATGTACACATCGAATATACTGGTATACGATAGACACTATCATCTTGATTTGTTTTGGACTCGAGTCCACGACGACATCGTACATTGTTATAACAATGCCACATTGACAATGTTCTTCAAGTGTATCCAAAGACTTGTCGTTACAATCCAAGCTACTCCACTCGTGAAAAGCATAACCAACGACAAATCACGAGGTCACAACCAGCTCTAAACGCAACATCATATGAGAGTAGATGCATACAAATACTCTTCGTTCTGTCTGTCATACGGATGTCGAACGCCCTATCTGATGAGGCAGTGGCATGCACCTCCTGGAAGACTATGAGAGCAGATATTATAACTTCATGATTTTACTTTTAATATACAATATCCTTGTTTTTAATACAACAATTGGCTTTTAACGACATCCTCATCCGCCTGTGCGCACATTGCAAGTGTCAGAATATTCCGACAGAAGCCATCCGCAGGGATTTGCACTTTACAGACATTATTTTGTTATATTATGACTTGTTCGGGTGCGCGAAACTGATAAGTTAGTATTCAGACGCTATGTCAACTGAAGGATTGTAACATTTTACCAACATCGCCGAAAATCTCAAGAAATCGACTGCACCACTCCATAGAAAACATTGTCCGAACTACGCTTAATTGTAAATATTTACTTCCAGATTTGGGACGCAACTATATCGGCGATAAACTAACGAAAATGATTTCGCCATCGAGAGTCACTGCATGCCTTAATTAATTAATGAATATATAAGACCGATATAATATTTGTAAAACTAACAACTTTGAGCAAGATTATTCTCCATTTCTATTTTATCACCCTACCGGAGTGTTTCACATCACATGACAACGGAAAAAGAAATAGAACAAAGGAGGGATGAGCATAAGCAAAATAATAATGACAAACCAATAAGTGACTCCACATTTCCATTCATAGCCCAGACACAGAGAAGGTCATTTTCACAATCGCGCTGGAGAATTGACCGGATTCTTTGATGAATATCGAAGAACGCATTCTTGTTATATCATTACAACGAAGGTCGTCTTCCTTGTTAGACACCTAGTGCTAATTGATATTTGTATAGATTCTCAAGGTACGATGGATAAACATTGTGATCACAACGGGGACCCCTTAGAGCGAAATCGTCCAAAAAATAATAGTTGACACAAAGATAGATCTTCAATAATGCAGAAGATGTCACAAAACTGACGGAGAATACGTGTATAGCCAATCAATCATAGCTTTGCACATTACAGACATATTATTAACGGTAAAAGAAGTTGAACAAATCTTTGTGTCATATAGAAGAGACATATATAACGATGAAAAACCATCAGGTAAGAACAAATTGAGGGTGTATAGAGAAATAATAAGTAATTACCGATTGGAGCTATATTTGGACATAGTAAAAAATATCGAAGTAAGAAAGATCTTCAGCAAATTGAGGATTAGCAATCATACTCTAGAAATTGAAAAAGGGCGCCATAAACAACCGAAGATTCCTGTAGACAAGAGAATATGCAGAAAGTGTGGATTGGAAACGGAAACCGAGGAACATTATATTTTAAAGTGTCCTATTTACAAAAGCATTCGTCTCCGTTTCTTTGACGAAATAAATAAAGTAAATCCCAATTTTAATAATATGACTGATGCACAAAAATTCATTTTCATACTGCGAAATGATAAAATAGAAATGTGCAATATCATCTGTAACATGGTCCGTCTCTTTTTCCACAAAAGGTGTGAAACACCAGATTTTCAACAACAAACATGATACTTTTTCATTTTAATTATGATTACATTTAGGAGATAAACATACCCTGTTGAGTTATACATTCTGGGATTCGAGCATGAAAACAGTTTGTGAACGAGCCGGCTTGCCGGCGAGTTCACAAACTGTTTTCATGCTCGAATCCCAGAATGTACAACGAAACAGGGTACGATGTCTCCATTGTAATTCAATCTAGCAAGGAATTTGCCAAAAAACTGTATAAAAAGTATCATTTAGTCATTTTCATGACACGAATCGAGACTTTCATTTCGCCGTTGTCATCGTGCACAAATCATTGGGTTTGTTCATTGCGTTACTCGGAACACTGCTCCGTAACCATTTCCTGTGGGGCGGGTTGGCTCGTTTCGCTACTCCGTTCTGCGCCGATGAAATTGTACCGTGCCACATTCAGATTTGATGCACGCTGAAGCGACCGATGAACGGTATCTATAGACAACAACGCGCGGGTGTGCTCGTTTCGCTACTCGATGCACGCTGAAGCGGCCGATGTCGGTGAATCGAAAACGAAAGTTAGCCGCTCTCGGCCAATCAGAATGCTTGTTTTTAGTGACAAATTCTCAATTGAATTACAATTGTGTATAATTATTGTATCATATATATAATTATTGTTATTTATGTTGTGACATCGGCCCCGTGTGCGGGTGTAAATGTCAATAACCTTATCTTATCTTATCTAGCCGCACTTAACCCTTTATTTAGTAAATGGATTCTCCCATTCAGTTATGAAAATATACATTGAAATGATCTATAATTCATTTTGGGCCGGGGTGTTCAGGAAATATAAGTAGACGACAGAGAATAGAATGTGCAGAAGAAATCATATTTATTTGTGGGAAATGTTCGCTTGTTGAATTTATTATCTGAATATTTCATAAGGGATAACTACTCATCAATGAGTATTTAGTATAGAAAGGGTTAATACAAATAATGAGATATTTCGGATTAACTATGTGATAAATATCAGTCTTGCTAGCAGGACAACATATCTAATATATATTTCATAGCACCACTGTTTGAACATGATATCCAAGGATTCTTTAAAGGGACGCAATGCATTCGAAGTGGACCAAGCCCTCGAGCATTTTAGCTCTGAGTATCATTTACTGTTAAAGAAATTCTCCGTGGAAATCAATTCACGTCTCAGCTCTTCTTTGATGCGCAATCATATAACTGTCCTCATAACATCTAGCGACATCGTGTTCATCCGATCGGTATATAGTAATGCCCTAAATAATCGACTCCTTAACCACGACATAATTATGGGTAACTTTTCAGGATTTAGTCGGAAATATGGCTTGTTGCCTTTCATCGGAAAGCTCCCAAGCCATATTTTTGACTAAATCCTGAAAATTGCCCATAATTCTGTTGTGGTTAAGGAGTCGATTATTTAGGGCATTACTGTAGTACCATTGGTTGTCGCTGCTATCGGCTTGCATCTGTGATCATCTGCGTTCAAACCCGTTTATTTGCCAAGTGCAAGTAGTTCTACCAATGCAAATTGAAACAGAGTGGAGGCTTTCATTGATACACAACAGGCACAAGTAAAAGATCACCGTATTGGCTTCTTCGTTTCGGATCTAATGGGTGCATGCGCGAGACATGTTCCCATTTGTAACGTCGGGCCGGCATAATATGGTGTGCGTAACGAGTCAGTTGATCGGCCTGAGAATGAACTCACAAGATCGATTATATCAAGACAAACGATGAATGTAGTACAGGGTGCACGTAAAGCACATTTAAAATTTATATCAGCTTTTCTCTGGAGCGACTGAAATTTAAGTTGGTATTAGACCAATTGTTCCAGGTATTTTAAATGGAGTTGGTTTTGGAACGTCCCTTACAACATGATATGTTTCGAAATAGGATAGAATATAGGATATTTATTTAGTTATTCATTTAGGATTTATTTTTTTAGAATACACATGTTACAGAAATAATGTTAAGAGATATCAGTTACGGCTATTTGTAATTGTGATGTCATGACATAATAAATTAGACTGTGTTCCTGTCATCCATTCCGGTAATTTTTTGAGAAGGCAACGCAATTACGTGTATCAACATTAGAACAGAATACAAATTTCCTTAATTCGCTATACTTCAATCTAACAAAATATATGTATGCCTAAGAAGACCGTTTTGGAAACAAGACTTGCCACAAAGCAGCATATGCATGAACAACTCGACGTAAAATTAAATATGCGCAACTCAGTCCCACTGCAGGATTGATTTATTGATTTCGGTTTAATGTCGTTTGCAGCAACAAAGGCCATATCACGACATTGCCAGCTTTATTGGTGGAGGAAATCCGTATACTTACGACTAATTTAATAGTGATTTCAATTAAGAAATAAATACACGGTGTAGAGGTGTGTATGGTCAAGTTGTACCACAAAAAACTGATTGTAGGACGACGCGTAGCGGAGTCCTACAATCATTTTTTTGTGGTACAACTTGACCATACACACCGATACACCGTGTATTTATTTCTTTTGTAACACAACTGAAAGTTTATGGTCACAATTCGACTGAATAGTCAACGAAATACTGCGCTTTTTCGGTCTCAGGTGAGAAAACATTTCGTGGTGTAATTCGTATTGGGCGTACTCGATTCTTTGCATGGAGTACTCTAGTAAATTGTTTGCGTAAACAATCGTTGTGATTGGCTAAAAAACGATGTGTTTTCAGCGGCGCCCGTGCCTTTCATTTAAATTGTACAGGAAATACGATTGCTGTCATTTCTGTGTTGAACGTTGTTGGGACAACATGAATATTATCATCGACTATGGACCATTTTCCTTACACAAAGCGATCTAAATGATCTAGTTTACTAAACTAATCTTATTCCCCTTCTGTACTGGTGAACAAGCGCTTTCATTTTCAACTTGATTCCGAAATATCGAATATGATCGAGATTCGAATCGACGAATGCACAGCCCGGCCCCATGTATTTATTTTGTCATTTAATATACTTATTAAGTAACTTTCTTTGGTCGTAACATATATCAGTATATAATAACATCATTTGGACCATATTCATTGGCAACCAAACTGGTTTCAAGCGAAAAATCGCTAGAAAATTCGCAAGATTGTCAAGATGTAGCAAAATAATTCAAAGGGTTACGGGTGCGGGTGTACTCCGTTGATGCCCCGTTTGCGCGGAGTTATAAAAGACGGGAAAAGTCGCGTGCGGCGATCTGAATAAACCGAATTTTTTCGTGGTACAATTGGAAAAAGTAGAATTGTACCACAAAATTGGAACGAGATAGCCATGGTAACTCGGGCCACTGGCCAATCAGGACATGGCTTTTAAGCATAGTTAGGCAGGGTCGTATTACAATGGCTGATAAACTCGTCGACCATGTGCGGCAAACCACCGTTCATCGGCGAGTAACTGGCTACTACACCAGATAGCGATTTCGAGTTACAAAATCCACGATGGAAACATGCAGATTTGAACCCTTATCGGCAGCACTGGCGGGCGAAACGTCTTGGAGTTGTACCCCTAACAGATTGAGCCACCAAGCCCCCTCAGGACCAGGAACATACGTCATAACTTCCTATAACATGGCGGCAAGATGTTTCACATTGAAGTGAGTATTCATCGTTTACTTCACATATATTATGTGCACGGTATGAATCCCATCCCCATATAACCCTTTACCCAACAGAACGGCCCTGTGCCAATGCATTCTCTTATATATGCGAGTCGACCATAGGTCGCCTCGCATATATAAGAGAATGCATTGGCTTAACATATTAAAAATTATAAAATTGTTAAAGAATGTAAGAAAAAATGGTAAAAAGTGTTAAAAAAGATTTTTTTTTATGCCAATGCATTCTCTTATATATGCGAGGCGACCTATGGTCGACTCGCATATATAAGAGAATGCATTGGCACATGGCATAACTGTAACTATCACAATGTGGTCAAGGAGCCGGTTCCAATGATATCCATATTTGTATGGTTCTATTGAGACAGACCGAAGATATTTTAGGCTGTTGAAGCTTTATTTGGCCGGTTTTGGCCGGTTTGTTCGGTAAAGGGTTAAACAGGACTGTTGAAAAAATACAAGTGTGGACAGTTATCAAATTTGAACGCCAAAATGTCCTTAATGACAATATGTTCAATAGTCGGTTTATGCAGTATCCGAGATATGTTAATGGGGACCTTTCGTCATTTTAACCCCCTTTTTCATTTTTAGCATGTTACCCGTTCGCAATTTTACCCCCCCCCCCCCTTTTTCACTCTCATTTTTAGCATGTTAAACAAAACTGTTATTTATTATTATTATTATTATTATTATTATTTATAGTTAATGGGATAGCTTGCTGACATCTTTGAAAAATATAAAAAAAACGAATGGTGAAATTTCCAGGCGTGATATCTTGCCGCCATGCCATCATATTATGACGTAGGTTCCCAACCCTGCAACTGGAAGCATACGCGTTGGGCTGGAGTTCCCACACAGCAAACATGAAATTTGTTTAAGCTGGTTGATTATGCTTATGTCATAGATGGTGTTGATAGTGCCAACAGCTTGGGTGAGGATTTGTTTATTACCAACAAACTTTGTTTACTCCGCCATATATTGCGCCACATGATGCATGGAAACTCTCTGAACATAACATTAATATCAACAAGGCCTCATGCAACGCCAGAGTTGGATACAACAGTACTGACTAACAGTATATTGTTAAGGACTATACGTTTGGAAACTGTAGCACATATCGGGAATAAGAAATGAGATAATCTATTAAGAGAAGTCAGCATTAGAGACGTATGTACATGTATAATATGACTCATGACCACAAGCCTTGAAATAGTGTGTCTATAGAGGGAGAATTTAGAGACGTTATCCTGCGCAGTGGACTAGCATCACCAAATTCACCATCTGGGAAACTCATTCTGCGTCGTCCTCAACTGCCATTTGAGACATGGAATCAGATTGTTAATTTGTTGTTCGCCATTTGAAGTTGGTGATGTTCACCCATTATAGTCATCTCGATTATGCATTTTATCTTCTGCAAATTAGGGGATATTGAAACTGAACTGAAGGCGAAAAGTAACTAAAACAGTGTTAATTTGATACTATAGATACTCCCCAGAAGAAGAGGCCTAAGCAGAATGAGGTCCCACATATGGTGAATGTAGTGATGCTTGCCCGCTGTGCGGGGTAACATAACTAAATTCACCCTCTGGGGACCTCATTCTGCAAACGTCAGACACACTATTTCAAGGCTTGCATGACCAGATACTCTATCACCACAGGATTACGACGTATTCGGGGGTCCCCCAGTCACGGCCTCCGAATACAGTTTAAAGTGATAATAAATATTCAGTTGTTCAAAAAAGGTCCAGGTTTGACACAATGATATGGCAGGACGTTTTATAGCAATATGTTTATGGTACTATATACACTACATAATTGTTATATATATCGACTCTCGCTGTGAAAAACTAAATTTGCATAGGATTCATGTGGGTACATGTATGTGAGAGGGCAGAATAGGAAAGAATAAGAGAGCATATAGAGATCAGGAACAGCAACTAAAGGATATAAAGGTTGATACTATCCTACGCATATATAGAGCACGCCATATATGGTTAACATCTCAGAATCACACACAGGAGCGAACATATATAGAGGAAATTAAAGTGTATAAACTGCACACGGGTATACAAATATATATATGTGTGTGTGGAAATATAGGTTGCATGCGTGCACTATACTAATGCGTGAATTAGTCTATTCCAAGTGATCACTAGTTCCGTTTCTTTTTCTGAATCATATAGTGTGGGTCACACAAAAGCTAGTTTTGAAATAGAGCTTTCCCTCTTTTTAACTAGAATTGAAAACAGTAAGAGGAATAATGGTAAAGTGACACAAAATATTTGAGCCTCAAATTAAAGGTACTAAATCCGATTCGATGGTCCCAACAACAATTTTTTTTTTTAGAAATGCTGCTTTGGTGATAGAATCGATTAATTGCCCAGAAAAAATGCTAACCACTGTCAACCATATAAAATTGCCCGAAACGTGTTATTTATCAACATGTTGTTCGACGATATTTGGCCTTATTATCAACACAAAGCCTCTTGTTTTGGAGTTATCCATCTTCATCCGCAATTTGGGCCGACACCGTCGGCTCGTCGACAGTTTACTGGACCACTAATGTCTTGATGATGAAAAACAATAGACTTTAAAAATCGATATCTAATAACTCTGAGCTTTACCCCCGAAACCAAATAAATAATATTTGAGGGGCCCTTTATCGGATTATGCACCTTTAAGTATAGTAATTGCACACCTTAGTCACATTGTGAGGGGGTTGAAACAGGTCGATATATATTTACCCATGCATGCATTCGCGTTGTGGAACTTGAATGCAGGATGTTAATTGGTTGGTTGAAATTGCGTCATGTGACGTCGCGCGTGTACCGCGCGAGCATCAACTTGCTTCCACGCAAGCTGCAAAACAGAGTTCAGTCCCATCGCTACGCTATGTCTGACCGCTGCCGGTATGTGTATTTTCTTAATTCAATCTAACATTTTCTTTTGAAGTGTTTTGTCAGTTACAATTCATTCTGGCTTGATCTAGACAATTTTCAAATGAATATTGACAGTTCAGTTTCTCAGAATAATGCGGAATGAATAGTAATCTACAAAAGTCTTAAATAAATAAATGTGCGATTTCGTCACAATATGTATAGGTGCTGACAGTGGTAAGTCCTGCGCAGGGGACTGAACTCTGCATGGAACCTGGCTTCCATGCTGTATGAATGCAACTTGCAACTTGCTGGCAGAATACCGTTCAAAGTTGACGACAAACCCTCTTTTAATCATGCAGCGAACAAATTGTAAATATAAGGGAAAGAAATTGATTTTTTATTTATTTTATTTGTTGCGTTCCATGTTCCATGTATATGTCCGGAAGTTGGTCTAGCATTTTTATAATACAAAATTTCGAACCAACCTGCATTCATAACCCAAGCAACAAAGTCAACATCCTTTTCTTAATGTATACCGAATTCATGTGCGTCAGATCTAATGAAATTTATTAGTTGCTTTCAATGTCCCGCATAAGAGTTGACAGAACAATCCTTAGTTTACCAGTTTCTCTCCAATAAAGATTCACGAGGCATATGGAGTCCAAATATATGCATCAGGCTATTTATCCGTCTATACTGATCAGCATACTACAGGGACAACGTGCAAGTATACTATATATAGGGGCTGGAGATTTTATGATGTGTTAATAACTATGTACAGGAGTAGACATAGTGTATATGAACACATTGATATTGTTGTTGTTGTTGTTGTTGTTGTTGTTGTTATCGACTCTATATATAAGTATGTCATTAGAAGATCAATTACTTTTAAACATTACTATATTTTACGACGAGGAGCTTTCGCTTATGAGATTTTTTCTTAAGGCAACGCATGATATGTGGTTTGAATGGAGCTTTGCGTCCGAAAGGTCGACAAGAGTGTCTGGTGTGCATTAATTCTCAGTTACATTGAAAGTAAAAAAATTCTATTTTTAAAACAAATTAACATTTCATAATATACGCTAACTAAACGTGTTTAGTTATATATATCACTTCCAAGCGGTCTGCTATATATCATTAAAGATGCATAATCCGAAATAACGCTCCCAAATTACTATTTCTTCGGGGGGATATTTGATTCGAGTCGAGGAACCCACCCATCAAAGCTCAGAGTGATCAGATATCGATGTTGAAATTGGTTATTTCTCGAAATGTGTAATTATTTGTGGCCCAGAAAAGAGTCGTCACGTCGTAGGTCTCGGACAAATATACGGATGAAGACGGATAACTCTAAAATCAAGTGGTAACACGGCCAAATTTCGTGATACTCAAGTATACGGCCATATTTCGTTGTACAATATGTCGATAAATAACACGTTTTGGGAAATTTTATGCCATAGTTGACACGATTAGCATTATTTTGTTGAAATTAATCGATTCTGATAACAAAAGAGTATTTTGAAGAAATGTTGTTATTGTTGTTGTTCTAAATTGGACCGTCTGATCGGATTGAGTACCTTTAAAATGTTGCGACGTGATAAGCACGGTGCATACTCTGGACCACCCTTACCCTGGAAATATGTGCTATAATTCCAATTCAAAATATTTAATATGTGGGGTACACATGTTATATGTACACGTATATATGGCATATTTTCGTAATTGGAGAATAAAGATACTCACGTTCCCTGTGGTCTGGAGGATCTGCAATGAAGGAGATTCGTGATTTTTATACTGAATATATTATAATCCATATATGTAATATGATGCTAAAATGTTTACTGAAATATCTCATGTACATAGTGTATATATGTTTTGTGTATGTTCCACCTTAAATGGTGGCTTTACGCATTAAATAATTCAATTCAGACAAAGACGGTATACAGTAATGCCCTAAATAATCGACCCCTTAACCACAACATAATTATGGGTAACTTTTCATGATTTAGTCGGAAATATGGCTTGTTTCCGACTAAAATATCTCAGCTCACTGAGAGCTTTCCGATGAATGGCAACAAGCCATATTTCCGACTAAATCCTGAAAGGTTACCCATAATTCTGCTGTGGTTAAGGGGTCGATTGTTTAGGGCATTACTGTATATCGGGGCGCCATGTGGTATTTTCTACGAAAGCGCTTTAGAGTCATGCAAAAACACCACAGAACTCCCATATATACAAATATTACACAACTCGTTATTACGATATGAATTTCGTTATAACGAATTCCAACAACGACTTGCAAGTCGTTAGAACGAGTTGCATGTCGTTATTGCGAGTTGTGAAAGTCGTTGTAAAGACTTATAATACAACTCATTATAACGAGTCATTTGAAGTAGAAATAAAAACAAGTCGTTATAACGGATTGTAGAAAAATGTCAAGTCATTATAACGAGTTGTGTATGTATATTTGGGGGTGCGGTGGTGATTCGGGTGGCCCTAATGCGCTTTCGTAATGTTCAGTACGGGTGGATTGTATACATATAGAACTGGCCGGAGGCTATATACTCATCGATTATGGAACAGTATATACCGTTAGAGATTCGGAAATCTCAAAACATTCTGTCATTTAACCCTTTCGTGACGGGAGTTGCGCGGGTGCAGCATTAAAAACCATGTGCCAGTGCATATATCAGATAATGTACTGATAATTGACACGCTCAAGGAGAATATATTGTTAAGCCGGCCGATGTATTCTCTTTTATATGCGAGGCTCCATGTGGGAGACTCGCATATATAAGAGAATGCATTGGCACAGAGTTTTCACTCCAGTCATGGAAGGGTTAAGAAACAACTGAAAACATATCTATTTCGGCAATGTTTTAACGTCTGCAGTTCTGCTCAACGTTCACAATTTTAAACACTTTAAAGCATTTTAAAGATAACGGTAATTTCTCTTAACAGTATCAGTTTGCCCTAACAGCATCATAGCAATTCAGCAGGATCCATATCATAGAACATTAGCAGGACCACTTGACCATCGGTGTGGTATTGTTCAGCGGTTGAAAAGATTGACGTATATCAGTTAGGAAATTGTAATCAAACTGGGTGCATGGTGCAGAGGACCATCTGCACATACATCTAGCAACGTTCAATAGCCACATACATGTGTCGTCTAAATCTGGCGACTTGCCAAGTGATGAAAACGACCCGCACACTCGCACGCGACAAAAGAACGTTGTGGGACAGTAAGAGGGGACGGATCATGTAGCCTGGTCATCGAAAGAAACCAATTATCCGCAGTGAATTGGAGTCTGTATTTTGATTGGCTATTATTGTGCTGGGAACTAATAACTCATCAGTAACAAGTACCACTTAAATTGGAGGATATGAATTACTGCGGAATTAAAACTGCGCCGATCCTGCAGTTTCGATTGGATTTAACGCCATCTAGTGAATGAATTATGAGTTTCTCATTGATCTTTATACCAATAATCCACTTCAGATAACCGATTAAGATGAGAAATGACATCTTAATCGTATTCAACAATTGAACTGTTCGTTGAAGTGATTACTACCATGAATGGTGACTATGGCCAGTTTAGTTGTTTGTCTCGTATAAAGGTCGTGGTCACTCACACGATACAGTCTAGACATTCAGTAAATGGTGACCATTATAAAACGATATGGATTAGAGAACATATTAGGAAAATATTCATGACTATGTTTCGATGGTTGCCGTCATGATTCTTATGTAATACAACACAGAAAAGATCTTCAATACCATCACGTTTAAAATTTAGAAGACCGAGCAAAATCGCGAAATACCATTGTGTCCGTGTTGTGAATATTCACTTAATTGTTTTTATGGCTGCCAACACAATTCGTCTGTAATACAACCCACAAAAGATCTTGAAAACCTTGGATAATGCTTAACATTTTGAAGGCCAAGCAAAACCAGGATATTCCGCTGTGTCCACGTGGTGTAGATTCACTTGTTTCGATGGCTGCCATCACGATTCGTATGTAATACAACCGAGAATAGCTTTTGAAAAACTTGGATCATGCTTAAAACTTTGAAAACCAGGAGACACCATTGTGTTCATGTTGTGTAGATTAATTTCAACCCGATGAGCATGAACACAAATTCCAGTTCTGTATTTGTGCAGCATATTATTTCGAAAATAGCATGAAGGATAATTGGTTCGGAGTTACACCACAGATAACATGTTTCCACTGATGTTGTTCAAAATGTAATGAGCCGTCCCCTCTCATTATCTTTTAAAACCAGTTGCCATACATTATGCTCATGTATTCCACACACATTTACGCGAGGCACATGTATTCAATGGAATCCCAGCCATTGAATACATATTATTGTATATCTCCAGTGGAATACAAGCCGGAACTTTTGTTGTTAACTTTGTCGCCAAGAAAGATGAAGTACATTACGTCAACGATCCGCTTCGGGTGATGGCCCGAACTGTTCTGGTTGTTCGTCAGACTTAAATTACAATACAGGTATCCATAGTATCAATAAAGTTGACAGTCATGGACTGAACGTATATGATACAACGGTGTAGAATAAATACAGAACACAACTTGCATCATAATCTCGAATATTTTATCGAACTCGTTGCGGACGGCGCATATATAGTTACATTTCGCTCGAACTACGCTCTCGCGAAATATATCCTTGCGGCAGCCGCAATTCATTAAATAACATATTCTCGATTAAGATGCGCGTTGTGTTCTGTCTAGTTCTTGGTATGAAGCCATGCGTGAACACACAGGAATAAGCCTGCATAGTCTCTGATGATGTCAATATCTAATGAATATGATCTAGACAGCAATATCCGTAGACATATGCTCTTGCCTCGTGTTGATTTGTTTTCCAATTTCTAGTGTGTAGCGTATGTTTCAAGGTTTGTTTTGAGAATATTTTCATCCGAACCCACGTTGATAGTCTATATCGCGTCCTTATATATATAGGATGATCCATTGATAGGCTGTTCACGACATAATTTCATACATTCAATATTATTTTTAAATGATGATACTGATAATGATGATGATGATGATGATGATGAGACGTGTGAGTGGCCTCGTTGCACTGACGTGGCTATGCCTAACGGACAAATCAGAATCAAGCTTTTAAAGACCTATTATGGACTTTTTCGGTGCGTGAAATTGATGTCAGTACTTTGGCGATATTCTTACTGGGGGAATGCCCCTTTCTACTAACATCGCCGAAATTCTCAAGCAAATCGACCGTACCATTCCATGGAAAACATCGTCTGAACTACGCTCAATTGTAAATATTTATCTCTTGATTCGGGACGCAACTATCGGCGATAAATTAACGCAAATTATTTCGCCATGAAGAGTCACTCATTTAATTGATATATAAGAATGACGGGCTGTGTGTTGTAAATTTGGATATAATATTTGTAAAAATACCTACTTTGAGCATGTTATTCTCCATTTCTATTTTATTACATTACCGAAGTGTTTCACAACACTTTAAACATAATTGTTACTTACCGACGACCGTGAGTGCCACAAGACGAGTAATTGGCTTCGTTGCACTGACATGGCACTCGTAGAGCCCCGCGTCCTTCTTCTGAACATTCCTGATGACTAGATTAGAATCAGTTATGGTTTCACTCTTTTTTGAATAATCAACATTTACTCTTTTCTCCTGCGTGAACACTACATCCCCTATTGTTAAGTAATATTCATCCGACTCCTTCCGCCAGCCGACCTTCAACAGAAAACAATATGCACAGGAATATACACACCCGTCCACATTCAAACTCACGGCGATTTTGTCAGTTTGCCTCGCTGTGATGCTGGTCTAGGTCATTGTCTTTACCCCAGATACTACATGTAAGTATAGGTAAAAACCCACTTGGGTATATGTACAAGAAATACAGACCAAGGCGCGTAGCGTAGCTCAAGTCTATACTTTGACCCGGCGAAATTCAGATTCATACAAGTGCAATTGGTAATGGTTTAGAGCGATTTGATTGGTCGATGGTGAGTGGGCCGGTTTATAAGAATGCCCATTTCGTGTAACACATATTTGGATAAGATGTGGGCTTCGTGCCACATTGTGGACACAAACATATACCATCCGAATCAAGCGATGGTACGCACAATATTATTATGGTCAATATTAACAACAGGACTTGAGATAGAAAGTTGGATTTCACTCAAGGTGAAACGACGACTCATGCACGATGATTGTAATCCAGTGAGGATTTACGTTTTCCACACCCGTTGGTCTCGTCAAACATTCTTGAACTGAAAAAAATATCTAAGATTGGAAATTAAAAGGGTTCCGATTGAAATGTTCGCTGTGTTCTCTCTTTATTTTCTATTATATATTTTAGAACTTCTGTCTATCTGTCTATCTCTCTGTCTGTATGTCTGTCTGTATGTATGTATGTATGTATGTCGGTCTGCCTGTCTGTGTGTCTGTATGTATGTATGTGTATGTATGTATGTATGTATGTATGTATGTATGTATGTGTCTTATAGACTCGAAAACTGATGGACATTTCCAACTCAAATTTGGTATATAGGTCTATACTTTGATCCCGGGGACAATATGGGGCCCGAATTTCACGTGCGACCGTGCATGTCATTGACCATGACCTTGACAACGATCATATACGCTCATATATATAGGCATGTTTCTAGACCGATCGAACACTAGTGTTTTTCTTTCTCCTTATACTCCAGACGCTGTATATTCTGCCATGCAGACGGAGGCGATCACAAAGAAATCCCTAAATATCCCCGACGAAGTCGGGCACATCAGCTAATATTATACTTTTGTATGTTGCGCGTTGGTGTGAACGCCGTCGTGGTTAGGTATATGTATATACTTACTGTTTTCGTTCCTAAATGCTGGACAGTACATTTCAGGACGGCTAAGCTTCCTTCTGTGAAGCTCACGTTCTTTGATGCGAGTAGAAATCTGGGCGCGGCATGCCGTCTCACAATCCGTGGAGAGACTGCAAATAGAGAACATATTCTTTCAATATGTTGTATGAGATATTCCCCACCCTAATAATGCAAGTGTTAACTTAAATAATATCCACATACTATGTGTGCCTTTCAATATCACGTGCATGGATGTCTGCATAATGAGGATTGTCGATCGCGAGGATATCAAATTTCGAATTTCAAAATTCCCCCTCCCCAAACCTGACCCAATTCCCAACTCTGATAACGTTTATTTGCACACCACCGCCTTTCCGACTTGTTGAACAATTACAAGCTCAGATGTTGCGGGTGGGGGGCTGCACACTAAATCGGGCCATTTATGGGACCATCTCTTTTCTTATACTCAACAGAATATATGCAACAAATTAATGAATTTGAGCCTTGGATTAGTGCAAAATACACATAATCATAAACGCCATAAACGCATTTTCATTATAATTACCATGTTGTTTGTATCGTTCATAAAGCACATGCCATGAGTGTATTTTGCACTAATTCATGGCTCAAATTCATTCATTTGTTGCATATATTATGTTGAGTATATATCAAAGGAGATGGTCCCATAAATGGCCGGATTTAGTGTCAAGTACCTCTTTAAGAATACGACAAATCTCAACCTATTTTTCCAATCTCTTATATTTCCAAATGATGTTGACTCAGGCATGAACTATTTGCAACCATTGAAAACATTGAAAAAAATACTTGTATATAGTATAGGGGTGAGACAAAATCCCCAACCCCAGCGACTGCATATAGTGGCCACGTCACTGCCGACTGATCCCGTTTAGAGATTGACAGACTAATGCACACATGTCACAAAAGTACGATATTTCTGCATGAGTTGCAGAACCAATTTCTCTGACGCCAATGGAGTCATTTGTAGTCGTATATTGCCGTGTGTTCACTACATATTCGCTTTTATTTGAAAACACAATGACACAAACAAGTGTTAATCGCCTTGGAGTATGATCAATACAGAATCTATAGAAATTCGCTGAAACATTTATATCTGCGTACTTATCGATAAGTGTAAACGCGAATTGGTAATTTGACATCGATGGAAAATATATATTTGGACGTCCATTAAAGCCTCTTTTGAGCTGTTAGAATAACAGCACGACAAATATTAAATGATGGGGTTAGGCACGAGGCCTGCAGTGATAGGGAATATGGACGCCACCAAGGCTATTACATTGTGCATGGATACACAATCATTGGAGTATTGATGGCGTTTCTGGTGGCAAGAATGATAGCGAAAGTAAGAAAGAGAGAGAGAGAGAGAGAGTAAGAGAGAGAGAGAAAGAGAGAGAGAGCGTGTGTGCGTGTTTGTGTGAGAGAGAGAGAGAGAGAGAGAGGATGAGGAGAAGGAGACAAGTAAAACAGGAATGTACATGATTGCTGTTTCAGCAGATATATCAACCCTTAACAAGTCACTGCCAGTTGTGATGGGGTAAATGTGTGGTGGTGGTGGTGGTGGTGGTGGTGGTGGGGATTGCACTAAGGCTCTCGGCAGTGTAAGTGTATATATGTTGAAAACAGCATTATACGTGTACATATCTTTGTATTTATACCATGATTCCCAATTCAAATATCAAGGTGAGTACCCCATAACTATTTTCACAAAACTGGATGCACAACACATCTAAATATAGGGTGACAATGAATCGTTCAGTAAATAGTTTGGTTAATCGGTGTTTGAGCTGTTATGCCATATCACGACGTTTTCAGTTTTATTGGCGTGTGGCTAACCCTTTCTATACTAAATAGATTCTCGCATTCAGTTATAAAAGTATAGATTGGAATGGTATATTATTCGTCTGGAGGTGTTCATGTAATAAAAGCAGACGACAGACAGAAAAACAGATAATACAAGAACAGAATGATTCATATTAATTGGTGGGAAATGCCGTTTGTTGAACTTATATCTTAACATTTCCTAAGGGAACTACTCGTCAATGAATATTTAGTGTAGAAATTGTTAATAAAGAGGTTTCATAAATCAAGGACAGAGTTACGACTACATTAATCTATTCTGTCTAGTTGGATACTCAGGCGCAGTGAGATGTTCGCTTTTCACGATCTGCAAGAAAACGCATACAACAATCATCTATTCGATCGGCCAATTGGGGATATATAGTTGCTCTAGGCTTGATAAGTGATGGCTGTAAGATACAACAAAACTAATTGACAGAGTGTCTGTCTCTTTGGAACAAACATAAATTGATCACGGCTATACATCTAGAACGGGCCCATGATTTGATGCAGAGAACGTGCGCATCATTCATGTCTCACACAGCCAACTTATACCTCCTGAAAGTAACTGGCAAACTCTCCTGGAGATATACGAAACAAGTTACCGTCCCTCTGCGTGGATAATAAGGAATCACTGAACTAAATGGTTTACCACAGGCGACAGTGTTAACGTTTCAGCCAAATTCACTGAATTGAAGCCCGCATGCCACTCCAGCTAGATTGACACTAGTTGATCACGGAAATGCAAGAAAAATCATAGGTCATGTGTTTACTTTTTAAAAGTAAATCCCCAAGTGTACGACAGGGCTATCACACAGCCAAATCGTATCTGGAAAAACCAAGAACTGCAGCAGCTAGTTAAATAAAATCCATTCCCCCATTAATTCACCAGATTAAATTATTTAGATATGATGTACAAATAAACAAAATTGTATCCTTTAATAACGTGTAACATGCATCAGGTGAAGGTCATTCTTCCGTTGCCTTCTCTCTATATAGCATTCCATGGTGCACTCGCTCCCCGACTCTGGAACACATTTAGCTCCCTGATTCCATAAACCCTCGTTATCGGAAGTCGAACCAACTTCTCCATTGCCGGGCGGCTAATGGTGGTCTAATGCACCATGCGCCTTACCAACTGAGCCATTGGGGCATTTGAAACAGAAAAGTATAGACAGAAGGCATAAATCAGTGTAGCACTTTTCCCATCTCTCCATCTGGATAGCGTTTCGTTTATAATAAATAAATAAGTCAAAAGCGTTATGAATTCCTGGTTTGTGTTGCAGACACCCGGTGAGCCGGTTGTGGCTCTTTACCCGGAACTGATACACCTAGTGAGCAGTAGCGTAACGCGTGTTTATTTCCACAGGTGGTTAACAGATTGTCTCAGAGAGTTATCACGGGGGATCAGTTACCCATGTTAAACAAGCACCCTGATGAGGACCAGAAAATAAGCCAATAATTGTTATTTCAAACAAATTGCCCGTCACAAATCATTTCGACGTGGATATAATACAGATGCTGTTAACCTGGCAATAAGATATATTGCATCCAACCACCGTGTTTCCTTATTATATTTCCGTTAAAAAAGAGCCACTTTTCAGCAAAAATTACAATGTGGGCTACAAATAGCAGGTAAATCCCAATTAACCAAAAATGTTTTCATTTCGAGTAGAAGTATGGCATGGTATAGTAATTTTATCACCAAAACTGAGTTGCTCGATTTACGAATATTACGATTTTTTGTAAAAAAAATAAAAAAATAAATAAATAAATAAATGTGGCTGACAACAGATAAATACAAATGCAAAAGGAGCCCTATTTATTGAGGAAAAATTTAAATAATAAGTTCAACAAAGGACCTATGGATAACTACTCATCAATGATGCTTTAGTAGAAAGGGTTAAGAGCCAAATTTATAAAGCAATAATTTAACGACAAGCTGTTAATTCACTGAATACTAAAACATTTTGTTGTCACACAATTGCCAATTAAAGTTATTTCTCGATAACCTGAATTTCTTGATAACTTTCCGCTACATCTTATCAACCGATTAACCTAGAAATTTCGAGAGCTATACCATGATGTGACCACGCCTACACAGCGTGCCTCATATATTTACATGGAAACTATTCGATTCTTTCTACGAGTTAAAAGAAGATTTCGATGTTGCATCAGAATTCATTCGGGTAGGACTGCCTGCCAATAGCTGGACTGCTAACTCTCGGCGCAAAAAGTATACAAAGAGCAATAATCAAGATTCATACTAACATTTACAAATAAATAAAACTAACAACAGCCGAAATTTACAATGTATCGCCAACATCTGCAACATCTGCAACGCAACTGCAATTGCGTGATCAGTTTATCGCTCGTTCTACTTCTATATGTTATACTTTATATGGTTATTCTCCTGTGCAATGCAGAATTTGTCTTAAAACTTGTCAGTTATAAGTGCATGACGGGGACGGCAGGTAGACAAACCTTTCGGCTATGTTGTCCCCGATAGTTCATTGCATGTTATAACTATTATATTGGACAATTGTGTATAATCTATGAGCTATGAATAAAAATAATCATAATCGTAGCCATAATCTTAATAGAAACGAAAGTTATTTCAGTCAGAGAGACCAGTCAACAGGAAATTCTGTCACTAGGAAATAATTTATTTAAAAACAAACGTTCCATTAACTATAATATATAGGACAGAACATGTTGCTATGTTTGACGTTTTCTATACTAAAGCACCATTGGTGACGTAATGTTCAGATAATAAATTCAATTCCACAAACATGGATAGGTCGTTTGTTGAACATATTATCTAAACATTTCCCTCAATAAATATGGCTCCTTCTGCACTGTTATGTGTATGTCGTCTGCTTGTATCACCTTAACATCTCAAATCAATAATAGACCATTCCGATGTACACCTTTTAACTGACTGGGAGAATCCATTTAGTATAGAAAGGTTTAACTAGTACAGAAAATGTTGCTTTGTTTAACACACTTTTGTGTATAATATGTGTAACATCATTTTTATCTCCTGCGTTTTGAGATAATGCAAACGTCCATTCACAAAAAGTTTCGTAGAGGTTTTGTTGGAAGTGGAGCCGGGAAGATATAGAAATTCATTAAGGTGACACTCCACAGTTTCAACAGGCAGGGGCCCAGCAATAGGGGGCATAGATTCATTGAAATTTATCTGGATTATGATCCCAAATATATATATGCCTGAAATTACTATATAATATATGGACTATCAAGAGTTATGGCCCTTGATCTTTTTATCGAAAATGGGATTTTTATTAAAAAAATCGAGCATGGTCACCTATGTTGGTTCTAAGGCCTCTGGCTTCCAACATCAACATGAAAAAATTTCAAACTTTCGCCGTTTGCAATTCCAGAAAATAAATTTTTAATGCAGATGACAAATTTTGGGTGCTAACAAATTGACACAGTATAGAGCCACTGTTTCGCAGAAAACGCTACTGCTGTCTATGGGTGGGGTCAATGTCACTTGCACTTAATTTTTTCATCAGTCTAGAACACCTTCTAAAATTACACTGATTCATATCACACCTTGTCTCAATATACATACCACATGAATGGTGCCAGAAACCACTAGCGCTTTATATCTATAAAATCACCCCTACTGATCATTCGAAACTGAGGAGTGTTACCTAAAATTTGTGTCTTGAGCGCAGCATGCAATTTGAGACGTTCATGGTTTGGTGTAGCGATGGTGGCGCACCGATTCACAATGGAGTAATATAGGAAATAATGCAGTTATTATAGTATTAGATATAATTCAATGGTAATCTTCACCGTTACTTGAATTAATGACCTTTTCATAGCGGTTGGGCGATAACGCTCCGCGTGGGCCATACACCGTTGCATGATGATGTTTTATTCAAATGAGATTGGTATCTCAGTCTTGGCATAATATTTAGTAAGTCAATCTACGATATCAAGGTCAACCATAATTCATTAGTTGGAATAATGATCCTGGATCACAGACACAATAACTACCACATTACCCAGTATTACCGCGTTAATACACACACGCCCGGCGTATCGAAGTCAAATAGAATTCGCAACATGATCGCCACATCGCTTCAACGACAATGCAGAAATCGTTTTACGACTATACGAAAAGCGGTGAGAGGTAATGAATTTCAAATGACAGAACACGATCGCGCATTCAGAGTCATTGAGTGATTAACTGAGTTCAAACACAACAGGATGAAATTGAGATCAAAGGTAGCTTCCTTCCGTTCGATACTGGCCGTGCTTGCTGTGGAAAATCACATAGCTCTGATATGAGATTGCTGGTTGGAGAGTATTACAGTTATAGGCTGTTGACTGAGCTCTGTGATCGACTTCGATCGTATCAGTGGCGTGATGCGACATATGTTTATCTTCATGATCAGAATATTGCCTTAAGACGTCATACTTTCTTAGTGGAATCAGTGTTTGTCCGCCCGTTTGATGTCGTGGTTAGTCGTTGGGTCGTCATTCCGTGAACTTAGAATGTTCGGAATAAATATTATTAGTATTATGGGTGCACTATATAGGTCATAAGACCATGTGGGGTCCTCGGTGGAGTCCTTTCTTCCAAGATATATTCAATCTGTACATCAATGACGCTTGTATCGTCCCCAGAGCACCATGTTTCTGATCATGTCATGTAAATGAAAAGGTTTACATTGCTGGGTGCCACTAGTAGGCCTCAATGCATACACACATATCGTGGTCACCTGCTGAGCACAGATATTGTGGCATAATTTGGCACAAAATGTCTCTTTTCGGATACTATAGGCATGCTTGATATGTAGGATCACACATCTCTGATATGATATAGCTGGTTAGATAGTATTACAGTTATAGGCTGTTTACTGAGCTCTGTGATCGACTTCGATCGTATCAGTGGCGTGATTCGACATATGTTTATCTTCATGATCAGAATATTGCCTTAAGACGTCATACTTTCTTAGTGGAATCAGTGTTTGTCCGCCCGTTTGATGTCGTTGTTAGTCGTTGGGTCGTCATTCCGTGAACTTAGAATGTTCGGAATAAATATTATTAGTATTATGGGTGCACTATATAGGTCATAAGACCATGTGGGGTCCTCGGTGGAGTCCTTTCTTCCAAGATATATTCAATCTGTACATCAATGACGCTTGTATCGTCCCCAGAGCACCATGTTTCTGATCATGTCATGTAAATGAAAAGGTTTACATTGCTGGGTGCCACTAGTAGGCCTCAATGCATACACACATATCGTGGTCACCTGCTGAGCACAGATATTGTGGCATAATTTGGCACAAAATGTCTCTTTTCGGATACTATAGGCATGCTTGATATGTAGGATCACACAGCTCTGATATGAGATTGCTGGTTGGAGAGTATTACAGTTATAGGCTGTTTACTGAGCTCTGTGATCGACTTCGATCGTATCAGTGGCGTGATGCGACATATGTTTATCTTCATGATCAGAATATTGCCTTAAGACGTCATACTTTCTTAGTGGAATCCGTGTTCGTCCGCCCGTTTGATGTCGTTGTTAGTCGTTGGGTCGTCATTCCGTGAACTAGTATTATGGGTGCACTATATAGGTCATAAGACCATGTGGGGTCCTCGGTGGAGTCCTTTCTTCCAAGATATATTCAATCTGTACATCAGTGACGCTTGTATCGTCCCCAGAGCACCATGTTTCTGATCATGTCATGTAAATGAAAAGGTTTACATTGCTGGGTGCCACTAGTAGGCCTCAATGCATACACACATATCGTGGTCACCTGCTGAGCACAGATATTGTGGCATAATTTGGCACAAAATGTCTCTTTTCGGATACTATAGGCATGCTTGATATGTAGGATCACACAGCTCTGATATGATATAGCTGGTTAGAGAGTATTACAGTTATAGGCTGTTGACTGAGCTCTGTGATCGACTTCGATCGTATCAGTGGCGTGATGCGACATATGTTTATCTTCATGATCAGAATATTGCCTTAAGACGTCATACTTTCTTAGTGGAATCAGTGTTTGTCTGCCCGTTTGATGTCGTTGTTAGTCGTTGGGTCGTCATTCCGTGAACTTAGAATGTTCGGAATAAATATTATTAGTATTATGGGTGCACTATATAGGTCATAAGACCATGTGGGGTCCTCGGTGGAGTCCTTTCTTCCAAGATATATTCAATCTGTACATCAATGACGCTTGTATCGTCCCCAGAGCACCATGTTTCTGATCATGTCATGTAAATGAAAAGGTTTACATTGCTGGGTGCCACTAGTAAGCCTCAATGCATACACAAATATCGTGGTCACCTGCTGAGCACAGATATTGTGGTAGAATTTGGCACAAAATGTCTCTTTTCGGATACTATAGGCATGCTTGATATGTAGGATCACACAGCTCTGATATGATATTGCTGGTTAGAGTGTATTACAGTTATAGGCTGTTGACTGAGCTCTGTGATCGACTTCGATCGTATCAGTGGCGTGATGCGACATATGTTTATCTTCATGATCAGAATATTGCCTTAAGACGTCATACTTTCTTAGTGGAATCAGTGTGTGTTAGCCCGTTTGATGTTAGCCGTTGGATCGCCATTCCGTGAACTTGGAATAAATAGACAATAGTTAACTGTTCTGAGTAGCGTACGGTTTTTCTCCTCGAGTGAGATGATTATTTTTACGAGGCGCAAACCGAGTGAAAATAATCCTCGCATCTCACGAGAGGCCGAGAACAGTTGACTGTTGTGTTTATTATATTTTATATACCAGTGTGTTATTACACACACCACAATGCAACACACGATTAGAGCAAATACGTTCTTAAAGTTACAATATCACCAGCCATTTCTGCTAAAATAACGCGCATATATACCGACCTCATGACGCATGCATGATGAGAGTATACCATAACGTCTTGAGAGTATAGAATAACACGTTCGGTCTTCTGGGAGCGGGGATATGATCTTTATTTTGACATACAAAGTTGGTGAAATTTATATAAATATAATAAATATTATTTATTATTATGGGTGCACTAATTAGATCAAAAGACCTTGTGGGGTCGTCAATGGAGTCTTTTCGCCCAAGATTTTAGCATCCC
The DNA here is from genome assembly GCA_032622095.1 of Siphonodentalium dalli. Lineage (NCBI taxonomy): Eukaryota > Metazoa > Mollusca > Scaphopoda > Gadilida > Siphonodentaliidae > Siphonodentalium > Siphonodentalium dalli. The sequence continues at coordinate 215,401,041 of CP136063.1, forward strand.
CAGAAGACCACATTTATGGTCATTTTATGTATAGATGTGAGGGTTCACACCAGTATAGGCTTCAAAGCATAACACAATATTATGGGTACCATGCAGCTATATAAGTACATATGGCACCACACTTGCCACCAAAGGTCTCTCTACAGATACTATGCATGATTGATTTGGAGAATCACATATTCCTTGGTAGCAGATTGTAGGTTAGATAGGATTATTATTCGTTTTGTGGTCGACTTTCCACGGTATCCGTGTCGCGGTGTGACATATGTTTATCTTGATGATCAGAATATTGCCTCAAGAAGTTAATACGCTGTACTTTCTTTGTGGATGCATGCCTTCCTGTTTGATGACGATGTTGGGCGAAATTGTTGTGGAAACTGTTAGGCCTTTATATATTGCTCATTCCATGTCACATCATCGGAACGTATGGGCAGTAAGAACTTGCATCACCGATCAGCACAGTCTTACCCCACATTGATTTTGTACCGATGACTTCAAAATTCCCAATATACACCATATGAACGTATTCACCAACTGGGTTCATTATTAGTCTATATGATTCATGTGATTTATACTGCATGGGCGAGACTCAATGTGAAGCTACTGTGATCGTCGATGGGAAGCCATCGCCGGTGCATTATCCCTTTACCCAACAGAAGGGCCCTGTGCCAATGCATTCTCTTATATATGCGAGTCGACCATAGGTCGCCTCGCATATATAAGAGAATGCATTGGCTTAACACATTAAAAATTATAAAATTGTTAAAGAATGTAAGAAAAAATGGTAAAAAGTGTTAAAAAAAGATTTTTTTTAGGCCAATGCATTCTCTTATATATGCGAGGCGACCTATGGTCGACTCGCATATATAAGAGAATGCATTGGCATAGGGCATAACTGTAACTACCATAATGTGGTCAAGGAGTCCAATGATATCCATATTTGTATGGTTCTATTGAGACAGACCGAAGATATTTTAGGCTGTTGAAGCTTTATTTGGGCGTTTTTGGCCGGTTTGTTGGGTAAAGGGTTATAGGATTATCCAGTTGAGTGAGGAGTGGCGCCATCGGAGGCAGGGAAGTGAGTTGAGTGGGGAGTGTACTTTCTTTGTGGGTGCCCTCCTGTTTGATGACGATATTGGGCGAAATTATTGTGGCCTCGTTGTATATCAATTAGGCCTATATATATTGCGCATTTCGTTGAATGCATTATATGTCCCATCGTCGGAAAGTAGGGGTAGTAAGAACTTGGTGTAAACATATTTATTTCTCTAAATCATGCACATTATTTAACAGAGTTGTATAAAATATATAAAGACAATTATTGTCATTAATCGGAAAGCTCTCGGAGGGAGAGCTTTCCGATGAATGGCAATAATTGTGACTAAATCCTGAAAAGTTACCCATAATTCTGCTGTAGTTAAAGAGTCGATTACTTAGGGCATTACTGTACTTGTGCATTCAGCTGCTCTCAAATAAACTATAAAATAAACCCAGTTGGTGAATACGAACCGATGAGTCCTTAGATGGGTCTTTCTTATTCGCCAGTTATATTGTACATCAACCTGACAAATGGAGCTTGTAACCTCCTTGTATGAATCCCATTCTTTGTCATTTCCTGGTCGTTTGTTGAACTTATTATCTGAACATTTCCTATGGGATAACTACTAATCAATGATGCTTTAGTATATAATGGGTTAGTGTCGCCTTTTGTTAGATAAATTACTATGTATTTTTGAGCAATTTCAGGCATTTAGTATTCTTTGGACCAATTATTAGATATATACGCCATTTCTTGCAAACATCGCAATGTGTTTAATGTTCGCTGTTCCTTGTGGTGTATTTACCAGCATTATATCAACCAGACACAAAGGAATTCTTATCATTCATACATCAACCATTAGCCAGTGTAACAATATGTTTGAGATGGATCAACACTTATTGAAGCCGCCCCAGGATTATGGAGGCGGACGATGTTTGTTTTTCGATATATTCTATAATGGCATTCTGGCACAAGAATACTCCTGCTAGTGGCGATGCTGCAGATAATGATCTGACAAACATGGTTACCTTTGATGCGTTCCTATCTCGAGCACGAGTTTTTCCATGCTAATTATTCGCTTCGTCGCATTCGATGTATCGATATGTGTATACCACCGAACATATGGACACAGAGACATTGTATCACATACATCCCGAGTTAATGTCTACACGTGATGTGTAAATTAGTTTGGTCGTCCATGAAAAACGGTGGGTTGTTAGGATCCCAATATCCATGTGACCTTGCATTGGTATTGTATGTAAATTCGGAGTATTTTTGCTTGGGGAGTTGTCCTATACTTCCTATGATATAGAAACTGACGAAAACCAAACTAACTAACCAAAAAAAAACCTGGCTGTAAACCAATTAGTCCATGTTTTGGTGATTGGAAACATACAGAGACTTTCGTTTTAACTCATTTTGTATCGTATTGGCCAACTACGTATGTGAGTGTATACTGTATACGTGTGTGTGAGTTAGGCATGTCTTATAAAAAATGAAATGGAAACTTGTTTGTGTTAAAAGTATCTGGCATAGTCCTATTACTCTATAGTTGACACTCGTGCACAGCATATTTCAAGTTCATTTCTTTCGCATCTCGTATTTTTATCACGATGATTTAACTGAAATATTATAAATACATGTTATATGAAGGATGGATACGTTAGCTGGATAAATACACGAAAACCCGATCTGCAAGGTTTATGCAATCTGAAACAAATGCCAAAGTCATAGAAATTATCCAACGGTGTTCATTGTTTTACCACATCATCACTAAATTTGCCGCGGGACATTTTTCCTAATTTCAAGGGCTGTTTTCTTCGGAGTACCTGGGCAGGTACTCCACATAGTACCTGGATAGTTGGTACTCCAGAGTACCAAAAATACCAACATGTTGGTACCCCAGAATACCTGGATATTTGGTATTACAGAGTACCTGGATATTTGGTACTCAAGAATACCTAGATAGGTACTCCAGAGTACCAAAAATAACCAAGAGGCTTCAAATTATAATTCGGCGTCATATATATACCACACCCCAAGAGGCTTTAAATTATAACTCGACGTCATATCTATATCACACCCCACGATGCTTTAAATTATAACTCAACAGCATATCTATATCACACCCCAAGAGGCTTAAAATTGCAATTCGACGTCATATCTATATCACATTCTGCCTCCTCACGAGGCATTAACAATATCATATTCGGCCTCCCCCGCGATGCTTTAAATTGTATAATTCCACATCACATTCTGCATCACCACGATGCTTTAAATTATAACTCGACGTCATATATATATATCACATTCTGTCCACCCACGACAGTGCCCACGAGGCCTTAAATTATAACTCGACGGCATATATATCTCTTATTTTGCCTCTCGAATCATGTGGTGAACAGCAACTCAAATTCATAATAGATTCATGAAGGGAATTAAAACGCGAGGTTTTCATCCTCTGGCCATGAATTTAGGTTCTCTTGATCAATAACTTCACAATACCACCCAAGTGAGATTTAATAATCCTCAAATTTAGTGCACGAAGATGCATTATTTAATGGCGAAAGTCCCCAAAGATTCGTTTTAGTCTTTCTGCATAGGGAATATATGAATTAGAATATAGGAACAACACGCTCTGTATTCTCGTCATGTTCATAACACATTGCAGCCGAATGTGGGATATTTAAGTAATAAAGTTACTTCCGATAGCTATTACTAACGCAGATAATATTTCTGGCGAACTAGATCAAGTTTCTTTCGCATTTTACATCACTGTCATCGGCCGAAATCGATGATACTATAGAGACGAAATACCGATTTATTTTATACACGCACTTTCCTGCTGTATAGCCTGAATGTGTCCGTTGATTTCCACGATTGTTCAACAACCATGTTTGCAGATTATCTGCCTCTACATATTCAGCATGGAATATCCATTTTTGCAAGGCTGATACATGTATAGTGTGTATAGTGTGCATGTGTGCTCGTAGAGATCATATCCCATCCTAGTCCAAGTTTCCAAGCTGGTTATATCGGTATGGCCAGAAGATAGATTACGTGCGTGTAGTGTCTTATATCGGACTTTAAGCGTTGTTGTCCTCTTAAATAAAACCACCAATAAATGCAATGAAATATCACAATTGTGACAATAAACTGGTTTATTCCGTAGAAATCACCACAACAGTTGTCAATTAAACGTGGTAATTTAATGTGAAAAAATAGATTTAATCACAATGTTTACACAATTTCGAAAGATTACGAAGCAGTTTGACCTCACGAAGTGAACTCGGCTTATTACGTCCTATTACGTCCTTCCGGTAAGTAAAGTTTGTTTACATTAGAAAGCATGGTCGCGCATCGAAAACACAATATCGTGCAGCTAAATGGAAAATAATTTTAAAACATACAACACGACACGGCAAGTGTATATAGATAAATGTTTAACTAACCAGTAATGACACCGCTTACCATTTAAAAACCTTCTAACGTATATATATATAGGAATAACAGCACAGTGTGTGCGTTAACTAGATCATCCCATGAATCTCTACTATATATCATATTCCACAAGCACAAAACAAGCACTTTTTGAAGTTTTGACAGGGAACCTTATAAAGTCGAAAATATAACACGGGGAATATATATCTTAATGATTACCTGTTCCTTAATAATGTACTTCACTATATGTGACGGTCCCAACTCTGTGACTTTTGAGAGCCGATATCGCAATAAACATTCAATTAATTTACCTAGGAAAAATTCGATAATTCGAAGAATCGCAAAGCAAAATCGCTCACAATGTCACTTAAATCGTGTAATTTCGAGTTGGTACCTTCACCTTCTGTGAAGTACAATATTAAGAAACAGATAATAACAAGGTTTATTTATAAGGTTCCCTGTCAAAACTTCAAAAAGTTCCCAGGTTTTATTTACTGGCGGAATATGATATCGACAGGCGTCAGCCATAATAGAGATTCATGGCATGATATTGTGCTTTAAAGGGTTAGTTGTTTGGGTGCGTTCGATCTGACACCGAGTCGAATCTGTTGTGGGTGAAAATCCAAATGTTGCCGAATAGACTTCGGATGAAGTCGGGTCTTTTTGAAATCATAAAAAGCGTGATATAATAATTCATGGTTACTTCTAAGTGCATGGTATACTATATGCATATTTTAACATAACGGTCTTATTATAATACCGTACATCATTGTGACCGTATTACATCACTATATCGATAATTATACACGTATACATGATAATGTATATAGGATAAAGTTGATTAGGTTTAATGACAAATGCATGGATCAGGGCGTAATGGCCGCTATAAACGACTAATGGGAACGGTCTTCGGCGTAAACTAGCATCTCGCTCAACCGATATCACTCGCCGGTTTACGTCGAAGGAAACTAATTCCACAAGTTTAACCCTTTACCCAACAGAATGGCCCTGTGCCAATGCATTCTCTTATATATGCGAGTCGACCATATGTCGCCTCGCATATATAAGAGAATACATTGGCTTAACACATTTGTTTAGGCCAATGCATTCTCTTATATATGCGAGGCGACCTATGGTCGACTCGCATATATAAGAGAATGCATTGGCCCATGGCATAACTGTAACTATCACAATGTGGTCAAGGAGCCGGTTCCAATGATATCCATATTTGTATGGTTCTATTGAGACAGACCGAAGATATTTTAGGCTGTTGAAGCTTTATTTGGCCGGTTTTGGCCGGTTTGTTGGGTAAAGGGTTAACACATGGCAACTTTTTAATGTTCTGATCTGTTATGATGGGAAAACTTCATAATATCGAACATACAACGAGGGAATATATTTATTTGTTAATACTTGTTCCTTGATAATCTATTTCACAGGAGGGGCGGTCCCAACTCTAGTGCACTTGTGTGACCTTTGTGAGTCGATATCGCAATATACATTGAATTCATTAGCCGGGAGAAATTCCATGATTGTAAGCTAATCAACAAAGTCACCTTTATCATGCAATCTTGAGCTGGGACCCATGAGTATGATCTATCGTGCGTAGCCAGAGTAGAGATTCATGGCATTAGCCCTGCACTATGTAGGTGTTTGGTGGAGAATTCCCCGTGCTTGCTGGGAGAAATATGGGTTGGAACAAGATGTATAAAATAACTTCGTACATAGGTAATGCGGGACTTGGAGTTGATTATCTTATGCCTAACACGGTTAGTAGCATGGTCCAAGAGTCGCAGGAAAGTGAACTACTCCACCGAAGACCACCGTTCGTTGGCATAATGGTAGCGAGGATGCCATTATTTACTTGTATGTGTCGAACGCTAATGGACATTGTCACACCATCAATGTCAGTTACTGGTTGCCAGCAGACATCTCTGGAACAAGAAATATCTTATTGGTCCTGAGACATGTTGGCTAAACGGCTAGTGAAGTGTGGTTTGAAGTTCCACTTTATCACCCATGTCTCGACCAATGTCAATGTCTGATACAGATAAATGAAACATGGTCTGTGTTGAGAATGTATGTAAATCTATTTCCCAGGTGGATATCTGGATGCCGAAGCGAGGTGGTGTTGAAATAATTATGACTAAATGCTCGTCGGCTAGACCAGATTAGGTGTGATGTTCTGCGCTGTAAATTGCCTGGTTAATGATAGACTGTGTGGAAATGACACACCTGTGCGTTTATTGACATGTTAATACGGCACCGGTAACGGCAGCTGTCGGGAGTAGCACGAGTGATGAGGATTAATGTGATAATACCATTACTAAATCAGGATACCAACGTGTAGACATGGGCGGATTGTACTGACAGATTGAACCTGGTGTATATTGAGAATTGACTTATACTCACTTAAGAAAGGAGATCGATGTACGTGTGCGACAGCACATCCCAGTGGAAGTACATAGTCCGACATGCGTGCACGAACTCGGCGAGATAGTTTAGTTTAGTCTATTGGGGGTTTATCGCAGTTTCAGTTGTTGACCATATCACTACATTGTCAGTTTTAAAGGCGGAGAACAGGACACGTATAATATTTAACTCACTCCACCGCACGTAGAAACCACAGATCATTCGAAGAACAACTAACAAACTTGCACAGATACACGAATCATTTACCTTCCCTGGATCGAAAATCAGCACTTATCTTGGTTAGTACTATAGCTTCGCGATCAATGAACGACCTATGTTGTCATAATGCGCTATTCACCTCACCAAATGAGCAACGGGATTCTCTAATTGCAACTGCATGTTTTTGTGTTCTCTATAGTACATGTATGTGTTGTCGCTATGATGTGTCGCTATTTACCTTACACGTTACAAGTCACAATCTACAAGCCGAACCTCTCTATAATAGAGACCTTTCGCATAATCACGATTACGATAACGGATATTGACAATATCCTTCCAGTATACGGTCAAAAATTATATCTTTACGCACAGGGATTCTTATGTCAGACGAAATATACCCAACGCTGTTTAATTATGTGCAGATGTGTCAAGAATGTGCCACCGGTCCTGCATGGGGACGCTCTAACATTGTCCGTATGATGCATAACACACGGATAAGAACATGGGATCTGAAAGAGACACACATTACTTTTTCCATCGAATAAATGTGTATATCTGACTATAGTGGGGCATATTCCGTCTCACAAATTAACTATCGTATGTTAGTAAGTAAGTCCACCTTACCAGGACAATATATCCTATCCGTAATCGTAATAATGATTTTGCGAAAGGTCTCTATTATGTTTACCGATCCGTGGGAAAAGTGACAAATTATTAGATTTGATCTGAACACCGAAGTCCACAAGTCGTTTTTGTAATATGAATTGTACGAGTTAAATCAAAATGTGATCGTGACATCCGACTTATTTGTGGTCTAACTATACGTGCTGTTCCTCGTGTAAAGCACAATTATCCCAACGGCTTTTCTCCAATAGATTGTGATGAATTCGATTTGAAATATTGGAAATGTTAGCCATATGAGCATGTTCACTTACGCTTTGGTAGTAATCTTTAAAACATTCGATAAGTTTAAACATATGAATTGTAGCCTGTGGAAATAAACTCGTGATCGAGTCTTTATCGGCGCCAATATCTGTTTGAAAGTAGCAAGAAGAGTGTCTGTGAATTGGAAGGGAATCGATATTTAATTCATAGAAACAGACGTGTCAGCAGCACCCACACATGTTAGAAACACGAATAAAGCAGTTACAACCTACAGGTGTAATTTGTACTCAGTTGGAATTGACAGGTGTGTGCGAATCCTACAACTCAATCACCAAGTATCAAATATAAATTCCAAGTAGATCGTGCTGTGCACACCGTGACATGAACGAAGCGAACTTTGCTGATTCTAAATGCGCGCTTTCTGTTGCGTGTTCGGTGCGAAGAGATGAATTTCTAATGAAGAAATATTCGTGATTACATCACATTTCGTGAAGTAGCTTCAGAAGATGATGAGACCATGGACGGAGCGTTGGAATACTAGGGCGATAAGCTGTGGGCTACGTCACGAGATCTGGCCAGCACTCAAAGAAACGGGAGCTCCTAGCTGCATGGGATCACGTGTAATATCTTGGTGAGACAAGTACTCTTATTCTGTGTGATTAACAAGCCTGCAAATAGTGTGTCTGTCATTTGCAGACTGATGTCCCCAGATGGTGAATTTAGTGACGCTATCCCACACAGCCGGCTAGCATCACCAAATTCACCCTATGTGTGCCTCATTATGCTTAGGCCTCATCTTCTGGGAAGTATCTATAGTTTGAAATTAATATTGTTTTAGTTAAATTTTCCCTTCTGGGAAGTTTCTATATGCCCTAATTTGTAGAAGATAAAATGCATAATCGATGTGACTAATGGGTGAACATCACCAACTTCAACTGGGGAACCTCACTATGATCATAGGTCTACCATAGCAGTTGGGGCCTAATCATACTGAAGTTCACAGAAGGTGAATATGGTGACGCTAGCCCTCTGTGCGGGATAGCGTCAATAAGTTCACCATCTGGGGACCTCATTCTGCAAATGTCAGACACACTATTTGCATGCTTGGTAATTGCGCCAGTTAAATTAATTCAGTTTCTCATTTATTCCAGACTATATACGCCTTGTACCAATGATTTCCGGAATAACATGATTATTATGAGCATGCTACCTTCTTGTGATTGTATCAGTGTCTGGAGTGTCTGGTATCTATACGTGTGTGGTAACTGTGTGAATCGTCATATTCTTCTCACCATAACAATTATCTGACGTCACATGACGTCATGACTGTCAATCCGAAATTCAATGGTTACTTGTATTTTATTACATATCTATCAACGTAATTCGCATGATCGCACGAGTTTCCAGGCGTGTGATAATTCTCAGAATCGCACTAGTGCAATCTGTCGACGGAACTATTTGATTCATTGTTGTTAGACTGCTTCTCGTCGTTACTATTGTACTTTTTAAACGCAACCCACTTGCCGAAATCGCAGCGCTCTGATTGGGTTATATTTTTGGGAAATCTTATCAGAATTTAATTTCAAACGCATCATTTAAAGCTGGGTCAAGGTCACTCGCGGATAGACGGGCTCCCTGTCTGATTGTTGCGTTAACCCTAAAATGCCGTTAAAACTCAATTAAATTCACATTTCTGTACCGGAGATGTACGATTGTGAGTCAACTTACTATGATATGGAGATATGTAATAAAAATAGAACCGCATGAGTGTCTGGATTTTGACGAATTATCGCACTCGATTTGTTGGCGGAACGCGATACCACTCATGCGGGACTGCGTCCCGCACTCGAGGTATCGCCTCGCCAACAAATCTCGTGCGATAATTTCGTCAAAATCCAGACACTAATGCGGTTTCACGTAGATGGGGTTAGACATCGATATATTTGTAATACATGTGAAACTATGAAACACAATTTTCAATAAAACAGACGGAAAACAATACACATGTTGACACAAAAGCGTTACTATGCCCGCCCCCACCCAACTGTTGATTGTATACTGTAAAAATAAATGTTCGGTTTTGAACACTAAAATTGCAACAGATATTGAACGCGTTCATGTGTTCAATCTTAAACACTTGTGTTCAAATATGTTAACACTAGCGTTCAAATTTTCCGTAACACTGGTGTTCAGATCTTAACGCCAGCGTTCATCTTATAACACTAGTGTTCAACACACCGGTGTTCAATAAGGTTAACACTAGTGTTTAATATTTGAACGCCTAATGATGTTCAGAACACATGCAACAGATATTAAACGCTAAATTAGCGTTCAAATTGGCAATTTTGAACACTAGTGTTAAGATTTTTGTAATAATTGTGAACGCTGACGTTAGCAGGAGGTAAATACTGATGTTCAACGCAACCATAAACTAGAATGGAATATATTTCATTACCGTAAATGTACCCCACGGGGAATAACCGTATATCCTTTTCATGACTGGAGTTTCCTGAAGTTTTGCGAAGACCCTGTGTCATTGCATTATTATAATCCGCAATCTCTCTATTATTTCAAGTACATGCGTGTCAAATGTGTGTATACGTGTAGTAAGTCGTCTTGTTCTGTGTGATTCTACCCCTGGTTAAGTGGTCCTGCTGATATGCTATGATGCTGGTAGAGCAAACTGATACTGTTAAGAAAATGTACCGTTATTATTTCTGAAGTTGTCATTTTCGTGCATGGTTTTTGGTTAATTTGAACGAATGGAAGAACAACCATTATATGAATGAAACATTCAAGAACCAAGATACTTTAAAATATTACAACAATAACTGAGCTGCATGGTGCTTTCAAAACAACAGGAATAACCATTATAGATTATAATCGGTTTGCAACAACCAACACACCCATTATTAAGATATTTTATAACATACATGTTTTTGAATGTATTATACACATAACGGCTTTTCCTCGATTCTTTCAGATTAGACAAACACCACGAAAAGGACAAAAAATAATGGTAAGTTTTCTTAACAGCATCATAGCAAATTAGCAGGATCCACCAACATCATAGCAAATCAGCAGGATCCACCAACATCATAGCAAATCAGCTGGACCCACCATCATCATAGCAAATTAGCAGGACCCACCAACATCATAGCAAATTAGCAGGATCCACCAACATCATAGCAAATCAGCTGGACCCACCAACATCATAGCAAATTAGCAATATCCACCAACAGCATAGCAAATTAGCTGGACCCACCAACATCATAGCAAATTAGCAGGATCCACCAACATCATAGCAAATCAGCTGGAACCATCAACGTCATAGCAAATTAGCAGGACCCACCAACATCATAGCAAATTAGCAGGACCACTTGACCAGGGATGAATTCTACCATGCAGTCTAATGAATTCAGTTTCTCATTTATTCCAGACTACGCCATGTGCCACTGATTTCCGGAATATCATGAATAATTTGATACTATATATGGACCAGACCATTATATAACTGAATGTGTGTAAATGCGTATAGTCAGTTATCGTGTTCTCTGCATTGTACCGGTCAAATTAATTCAGAATCATATTTATTCCAGAGCTGTTAGAGAGTTCAGAAATAGCATAATAATTTTGAGCTTGCTTTTGGGGCTAGAATATTATTTAAACTTCACGTATGGGTGATTCTCCATTAAATGAACAATTTCGTCCAGAAAATTCTGGGGAAAAAAGGTTTGTCACATGCCGATGAATGTTATGTGAGTATGTAGCACAGATATTGGTGACCACGAAAATGACATTTGGAAAAATTATAGGGCCAGGTCAAGGTCAATCAAGGTCGTTCATTACAGCATGTGCCAATGACGTTTTTTGGGGTTGAATCAGGGCAACGTCATTGTCAAATTCGCCCTTTCTCCAAAACTTGTTGACATGTGCCTTTTAATAGTTGGATTATCGTTATGAGTATATATTGTGTGAGTAGCCGATGATGTGTCCGCCCAAACGACGTATTGCGTAGCTCCGCGGGTTGAGACGTCTATGAGATACAGCCATTTGAATATACGTGGTGGAAATTGATGTGCTTTGTGGGCGTGACTTAGAGTTCAAACTCTCTAAAGGTCAACGAATACAGCGTTCAGATATGATAATTGGAAACAGATTTTGATCGCATAAAAGGCGATTCCTATCAAGTCGGGCATGCCCTGGTCCCTCGTACACTTGGTTTGACTCCAAACGATCGAGGAACTCTGATGTAGACAACGTGAACATACGTCAATCAAATTCTGTTCCCCAAGGGGTTCGCCAAATTTGCAATGATAATTTAGAGTAGAAAACATTGTCGATGGATTTCTCTTACATGTTTCAAGATATTGAACTGAAATTTGGTATTTAGGGGTTTCTCGGTGCGCTCAATCAGATAGAATTGTCAGTGTGATATTCTGATGGTCCAAAATGTGTATTTTGACGCCGTTGCTATAACACACGAGCCGGAAATCGCCCCGCAGGCAGAACGATTGTTGAAAAGTACGGAAATAATTGACTTTTCAAACTGTCACCTGCTTCTCACTGAGACTGTTTGATGTAAACGTCAATCCATTTAGAGAATTCGTTAGATTCCGTTGATCACCCCCCCCCCCCCCACCACCACTCATTCACTCACCCCCCCCCCCCCGATTTTATATAAACGCACTAAAACTAATTCATATGTCATATTTGTTCTTTTTATTTACACCCAGATCATCCCTTAACATGTTTTATTTGTTAGATCGTGTTTGCGTCTCTGGATATTTCAAAATTAAAATTGCGTCATCACCCAAACAGAAGGAGTGTTTGGGTAATGACGCGTTTGGGTAATGACGATTTTCGTTTCAGCGTGCTCTTATATTTTGAATATCCATCACCTTTGAAAATGAACTAGTTTATGAACAAACAACCGCTGCGAGCTTTCGAAATAAACTTTTAATCGTTCGCCTACAGCATGTAACATTCAAATTATCTGCGTTTGTGTAATGACGCTGAATAAACATACGCTAGCGATTTCTAGTTTCAAAGGTTGATTTTGAAAAATTATTCAAGGAAACATAACCTGGGTTTATTTTTTCTAGACATTAAAGGATATTTACTCCACGATGCAACCATAGATATGAACAAGCTATGTTTCTGGTGAAAATATCAGCCGTCTTTATCGTGCGTTTGGGTAATGGTTCTATATAACGGGACATGCTTTTGGAAGACTTCACATGCTTTCCACTAACTAAATATTTTATTTCATAAAAATTATACGAATTGCATGGCGTTCAGTGCAAAATTCCGCACAAGAATATTAATTGGTTTAAAGATAAATCGTTCGGTGGCGAATGGGAACAATCAGGGAAGTTGAATGCCTTTGATTTGGGACATGCTGTTTCGGGGTACGTAGCCTGTAATATACACATGGCATATATGTTGTCACACGTCCATACTAAACCCGAAATGTATCTAATAAATGCCTGTATCGTGAGCTACAAGATCATTACCATCACTTTTATGTATGGTGGCCATTGTTTTTCATAGGATGAACTAATAACGCAGGACATGGGTTTGCTCGTTTACGGGAGAATCACCCGTATGTCAAATGTGTGTATAATGCATGTTTTTCTGTCGTCTTCTTCTGTGTATGGTGTCCTGTTTCCGCCACATACTTGTTTACGCTTCCTTCGTTTGGTTTATTCGTTTCCTTCAGTTACGTCGCGGCGAAGCAAGCGAAATAATCTCAATTATTTCGGTTCCTTCGCCACGAAGGAACCGAAGGAAGCGAAAACATAAAACGAAGCAAGTGAAAATATCAAACGACGAAAGCGAAAAAAACATCATTGTTATTTCGCTTGCTTCGTTTGGTTTTTCGCTTCTTTCGGTTCCTTCGCGCGACATTTTGTTGTTATTAAGTTCGCTTTCGGCGGTTCCATCGCTTGCTTCGCCAAGTATCGAAGCAAGCGAAGGAACCGCCGAAACCCAACAACAACAACAACCAAGAAACAAGTTTTTCTTGGTTCTTGCATGGTTGTTGTTGTTGTTATGTTTCGGCGGTTCCTTCGCTTCGAAAGCATGAGAAGGAACCGCCGAAAACGAAAAAACCAAAACGAATCAAGCGAAATAACAATGATGTTTTTTCGCTTTCGTCGTTTGATTTTTTCGCTTCCTTCGAAATCCTTGAGATTATTTCGTTTGTTTCGCGCGAAGGAACCGAAGCAAGCGAAAAAACCAAAACGAAGGAAGCGAATAAACGAAATCGCGGAACCAGTACACCACATCTGTGTGATTGCGCCAGTCAAATGAATTCAGTGTTTCCTTTATTCCAGACTATACATCTTCTGACAGAGCGTTCCAAAATAACATAATTATTATTGCAGAACAGAATGTTATCTAAACTACACGTATATCAAATATTTGTATATACGTGTAGTCGGTCATCTTCTTCTGTTTGATTGAGCCAGTCAAATGAATTCAGTTTCTCGTTTATTCCAGACAGGGTTCTATATAAACTAGATGCACGTGTATACATATGTCACACATGTAGAGTCAGTCGTCTTGTTCTGTGTTATTTTACAAGTCAAATCAATTCAGATTCTATTAATTCCATATATACTGCGCCTTCTGTCAGAGTACTAAGAAATTACATTAGTATATGATTAGTATATGAGCATGCCAGAGACCAAGGTTTAAAATAAACTACATGTACACGTATGTCACATGCATGCAGTCAGTCGTCTTGTTTTGTGTACTTCTACCAGTTTCTCATCTATTTCAGACTACAATTATACACCTTCTACTTTAAATGTACTTTATTGTAAATTCATTTAAAATTGGATTAGGGATCAGTTTTTATCACAATTGCAGCTGTCACTTTTCCCAAACACAATCGTTTACATTAATTTAAACAAGATGAAAGAGAATACATAAATGATGAAGTTACATATATTAGGCCACCAAAATACGAATTCCACCAATAACACGGAAATAACATGACTACTTTGAGCATGCATGTTATATATAGGGCCCACGGTGCTATATATAATCTACACGTGTGTCATTACGCGCGCCGCGTGTATACTAATGTACAAAGTCTTGTTTCGCCTGGGCGCTGCCATGGCGCATGGGGGGTCTATTTATATAATGTTAATTATTGGGACACATTAAAAGTTGTAGTGCGGCCCCAAGGCCGAGATGTAGTGCGACCCCGAGGCCGAGCCCCGTAAAAGGTGTAGTTGAGAATTTCAATTTCGTTTATTGGCGTTTACATTATGTCAATAATGTTGACTTTTGATTTGTGATCAGCTATGCCAATTACAAATAACAGAAATGAAAAAGCTTCTATAATTACAATCATGGGTATATAATATATGATCTTGAGCGCGTTACCATTTCTGACTATGGTTTTCTTGTATTAATATAGTCGGCCACACCACACCGTTCGCCGCTGATCCACCTCGATATGTGCTGAACTAATTACGGGGCACTGCGTGTTTAAGTATGAGGTGCATTAACCCTTTCAGTGCCAAGTCAGATTTTTGTATCAACCCAGATTTCCTTGATCATTTTTCAAATTTATTGATTATAATAATGTGATACATTGATGGAAAGAGCTCTAAGAGCTAATTGTTAGGACATAAAATAAAAAACATCCATTACCCTGCAGGGAGCCCCACACATATATAGAAGCATATAGAAGAGTGTCGTCTGCTCATGTTTGTCTGGGGCTATGTATGGGTGAAATTATAAAATTGTTAAAGAATACAAGAAAAAATTATTAAAATTGTAAAAAATTGTTAGGCCAATGCATTCTCTTATATATGCGAGGCGACCTATGGTCGACTCGCATATATAAGAGAATGCATTGGCACAGGGTAAAAAAAATCCCGACTTACGACTGGATTTGATATGGCGGGTCACATATATGAACGCAAGTTATGAGGAGTACCAGGACTAATTTTATATAGTCTTCAGGATAAACTAACATGATTTGATGTTTATGGTCTGACATCGCGCCTCCCATATACATTTGCCTTATGGCTTCACTTTAATTTGTCTGCAACTTGATGCCAGCGATATATCAATGTTGTCTCGTCTGACGTAAGGATTTCATCAAACGTGGCCAAACAAATCGTTATGTCTGTGAGAAACAACACTGTCGACCAACGAACTTGTTATTAAAGATGTAGACAATCTAATTTTACAACCTCGTCATCATTATTCTAGCATATCCTTCTTGACCATTTATTTTGATACAAATAAAAAGAAAATATAGATGTTAAGTTCGCTAAGTATATTGCTCATTTAGGTAACATTACATTTTGGTACGAATAAAATGGACTGAACCGTGCACATGAAAGTACGCACAAGAGCTCACAGGACTGGAATGAGTGTTACATGATCTTTTTGTCACAAATATCGAACAAAAGTGGTTCTGGTAATCTGGTAATATAAAAGCCAAATTATCAAAACTACGTGGTTATTATTAAATCCAAATTTAATTTTGTCAAACAGATTTGGTTGTAAATACAACCACTTGTGGTTGATTTTGATCATAACCAAATATCTTTCCAAAATGTTAAAATTGTAAACCCCCCAAAAAACCTAACCAATTCTTACCGATCTATAATATGGAGCGCGCTGAATAAACCGAATCGGTATTAGAACTCATTTCGGCATCATCAATCTTCAGACGACGGGACGTGAATACATATGCTGTGGAGCTCCGTGGTCCAGTGGTTAGCGTGTAAACACATCGATATCGCGTCCCGGCCATTGAGTCTCCACACAGCAGTGGCTTGGCCGCTTTGAGCGACGAGCAATTGTCGGATTGCTCGCCGTTTCAAAACCCGCGCCAAGTTGGGACCCTTGAGCAAGGTCGCTATATATTACTGTGTCGGCTTCGCATCACTCATGCGTTAAAAGAGTACCAGTCAGCTTGTCATACTGATGAGTATCAGAGCATGTTCTGATAAGTATATTTGCAATGGCTGCAGCCGGTTCATTGGTTGGCTTGTACACATGACTAGGGTAATATTGTACCAAGCGTGTTAGAGCAAGTGCTTGGTTAATCGCTATATAAAACTGGTCATCATTATTATTATACTGGGGTACATCTGAACGAATAGTCATGCGGAATAAGAGAAATAATTAATCAAGTCTTCAAAAGGATAAACTAACATGATTTGATTTATATGGTCTGACGTCGCGCCGCCCATTTACTGCGGAGCTTACGTATGTCTGTGACATGATGCCAGCGATATATCAAGGCTGGCTCGTCTGACGTAAGAATTCCATCAAACGTCTCCTAACAAATTAGGATGTCTGTGAGGGACAACACTCTCGACAAACGAACGTGTTATTAAAGCTATAGACAATCTAATTTTACAAACATATAACCCCGTGATCATTATTTCTAAATTTCGGTATTAAAGGGTATATTTGCGTTCGAGATATATAAGCACGGTCGAATTAAGGGATGGGTTTCGGGGCACCAAAGTTGATAAAAAATATTTCATAACCGATTTTCTCCAAATTAATAAATAGATACCCCTTATATGAGGAATATTTTTGTTCAAGTTTCCCCAAGTGGCACAATGCTAATTTGAGACCATATATACTTCCTAGAAGATGAGGTCTAAGCAGAATGGGGTTTCCAGAGGGTGAATTTAGTGATGCTAACCCACATTTTAATTTCAGATTTTCTCCAGAGTTTATGCAGGCATCCCCATTCCCTGTGATATGAGAAATCTAACATTTATAGTTAAATTTGTCCGGATTGGTGCCGTCAATATCAGAGATTAGTGTAAACAATATGTTATTCTCAACAATAGCACATATAATACATAATATAAGGAAAGTAACAATTCAACATTAGAGAAAAGGATTTGGCAGTAAGCCAAACTTTGCTGCCAAAGGCTTATACACTCTTAGAACCAGAAGTCCTTCCGAGAACCCAAAAAGGTTCTTCACCTTGTCACAATAGGAGCACCTTATTTGGTGCTTCGAAGGACCCCATCATAAGGTTCTACTGAAGAACCATATCATAAGGTTCAACAGAAGAACCCCAAGATGGTTCTTAAGGGAACCATAATATGAACATGGTTCTTCAGGGAACCTTTATAAGAACCCCAGATGGTACTTCGGAGGACACAATCATAAGGGTCACACGAGGTTTCTCCAGAAAACCGTTCACATATCAGAACAGGGTTCGTAAGGGATCCATAATCTACCCCAACAGAGAACTTCAGAGAACATGTAAGATGGAATAGCGTACGATGATAATAAAGTATGTCTGCGCGCTTGCGTATATCGCGACGTTCAGTGCACTTTGAGGTGTTTTATAATAACTAATAGATTGTCATAATATTGAAGCATTTGGGGAATGATATATACAAGGCAGCTTATACCTACACGTTCCATATACAATTCGCTTAACTTTGGTGTGATTCATATTCTTGAATACCCGAAGGTGGTGAATTAGTCTGCACTTTAACATATATTTATGTGTATTTTACGATTATCACACGAGGGTTCTTCAGAGAACCTATCATATATCAGAACATGGTTCTTAAGGGAACCATAATCCATCCCAACATGGTTCTTTAGAGAACCTTTATAAGAACTCCAGATGGAATAGCGTACGATGATAATATAGTATGTTTTCTTCTTGCGTATATCGCGACATTCCGTAAACTATAATGGTCTGAGTGCACTGCCTGTGGTTTTTACCTTTAGATAGCAAGTTTTGGCTCAATTGGTCGAGCTGTTTTCGAGTTTATATAGGACACACACACACGAAAGTATCGAAATATATAGTAGAGTACTATTACTATTATACATTACTATTCCCCAACCCTGCGAACAAACACATACTCCTCCTTTCTCTCTGGTTGATGTTTTATTCATGTTCATCACTCAATTCGGCTTCATGGTACATGTAACAACTGCATTATTGTTTGGTCATGAACCCTTCAGCATCCAAAAGAACCCTAGTCAAACACCGACGAACCCTATCGATTACAGAGAACCTTTTCTGACACCGAGGAACCTATGGGTTCTTAAGAGAACCCTTGAGTTCTTCAAAGAACCACAAAGAACCCTTATTTCTTAGAGTGTAGGTGTCCATTTCCCTGGTATATATATTGCGTCATGGTTTGATTGCGTCTCATTGATGAATTGCCTGTTCCACAAGCACCCGCAACCTATCCCGTTGCCAATTGCTGCATGTCTACCCCCCCCCCCCCCCACTCACACACAATCACAGCTCTGGCATGCATGAGTATACGAGAACACAATTTTGTTTAGGCTTAAGGTTCACGCCTTACAGTTGACAACCATATTATGTCAGTTAAATCGTTTGGTATCGTCGATGAACTGTTGTACGGCGATGGATATATCAGGGATTGGGGTCGGGTCACACCAAAATTGATACCAACTGGAACAACGCCGCTATAGTAAACAATATATATGGAATTAGATATCGTTCTCATTCTATGTAGTCAATCGTGGCCACACTCCAAAATTCAATGGACTTTTCCACATCTGTCAATCTAATAACTATTAGCAGATATTTTCTACCAATCAGCGACTGAGCCGATCACTTCCTCCATTGGAAATTCTTTGTTCACCGTAATTTTGATATTCGCGCATACTTTAAGTGTTATATTTTGTGTTGATGGTAATCCATAGTTATACCACTGTTTTTCATGTTGCGTGACACTCACGTCTTTTCACAATTAAAGACGATAGGAATGTATGTTCTCGGGTATATTATAGCATATAGGCAGGCGCTGTAAAACTAATTAATCTATTTATGCTGACGTCTTGTCTCCTAGCAACCGCATGCCCCTCCCACTATATATACGAGTATGTGTGGAAGCATCCATTGGCGTGAGATTCTCTGAAAATCACCATACGTGTATATGCATATACAATTACCATTCACAAATTCACATACAAATATATGCCCGCTAATCTAGTGGGACGGCTTGTCAGGAATCACGGAACTAAATGGTTTCCCATAGGCGACAGTGTTAACGTTTCGGCCAAATTCGCTGAATTGAAGCCTGCAGGCCATACCAGTGATGTTTACCCAGCTAGATTGACACCAGTTGATCACGAAAATGCAAGAAAAATCATAGGTCATGTGTTTACTTTTTAAAATAAATCCCCAAGTGTACGACAGGGCTATCTCACAGCCAAATTTGATCTGGAAAAACCCAGATCTACAACAGCTAGTTAAATACATTTCCCGCTCACAAAAATCCGTTCCCCCATTCATTCACCAGTTTAAATTATTTAGATATTATGTACAAATCAAATAAACGCGATGTCATCCTTTAATAACGTGTCGCATGTATCAGGTGAAGGTCATTCTTCAGTTACCTTCACCTTTAGGGTTCCACGGTGTACTCGCTCCCCGACTCTAGAACACATTTAGCTCCCTGATTCCTATGTCAACCGCGGGAATAGATCTGTACTTCCGCGTCTGAGTTGACACGCGAGTCTAATTGGAATCGGAAGCGGAAACGAGTTTTCAAATTCAGTATGCCAGGTAAACCACTAACAACCAGGAAATCTATAGCATTCCGATACACAAGTCTTATCTGTCGATATTTAAGTTACCGGTTTAAATTATTTGTTTCTAAATCTTTCAAAAAGTACAATAACCATTTATTCGCGCTAGGCCGTACGTGGGTTATCTGAGTGAGTGGAGCAGGTTCCCGATGTGTGGAGATTGACTAGCGTTCAGAAAGTGACAGATAATATCTCCGTTCTCCTGACGCTGGTGATAAGCCCCGGAATGCATGAATAGGTTATCAGTCAAATGTTTGTTCTACTTCGTGTACAATCGTAAATTGTTCAATCGAGACGTCTTTCTGAGCCAATGATAACAACTGTTTACAACTGATATATTGACTCGAATCGTACTCACTGCACAGAGGACAAGCGGCTAGTAAAATACAATTTACACACGCATCGTTCATGGCGGTGTCATCTGGTATGAAACCAGATGCAGAAGCGACGGTTCCGGGGGGGGGGGGGCACTTTTAACCAATTATGGATACCTTATAAGTTGTATATAATAGTATTGTTATACTATAACATTTTGAATTCAGTTCGGCGAGTTCGCCTCCAATTTTGACTGCCGAAATACACCAAATTTTCCCCTGGTGTGCATACATATCTCACCGGAGTAGCCTTACGTATACCACCCACCCTCCCCGGGCCTCCCAGCGTAAGCTACGATTCGATGCTCGGTGTGTCTCACCAATCTTCAGAATTAGTATATGTTAACTCAACATACCTTTCTGTTTGGCACATGTAAACCCGAAGGAAACCCGAAGGATATGTACACTGTACTGACATATATACCGACGCCGTACGTGTCCCACGATACCTTCCGACGGCCACGTGGGAAGAACAACTATGTTATCCCCCACCCTAACAAAACATGGTAAACTCCCTCCCCCACTTATTCGGGGCTTCCACCGCAATGGATTACTGATCATCGGGCTGTCCCCCAGAACGAACAATAACCATTATCGGAATTATATATGACCAAACAGCGGGCACGACGTGGCAAAAAGCAAACGTTGTTCGGTGTGCACATTTGACCACTCATGTAATGCAATGCCAAGGCAGTGACCTACCAGTAATGAAGTTCCTTGTTTTACCCCTAATTATATACGTACATTGATATGTTAGCACCCCGCTGTTGCTTCTTTGAGTGGGCTGATCGGGTTCTCTTGTAATGGCGAATAAAACGCGTTAACGGAATCGTAAAATTCCCGTTTCAATAGTGTCTCGTTTTCCTCCATTTACATTGTTTGTCATAGTTTAATTATACATTTCATTGTCGTGGTTCGGATTGTGCGTGTACACGTATAGTGTCAATATTTGTACATTTAGCATGACAATCACTATCAGTGACAGATATTCCTTCATCTAAAGAATTTTTACGAGAACTCATCAATAAATACAAAATAAATCATTAAATTAAAAATAGGTCCAATATGAACATATTTGCAGAGGATATGTTGCAGCACCAGATGTACGCTCAGTGTTTTCATTGTGGCCCGCGCCATCCAACGGAATAACGGGTATACGTCCACTACGGCCTTTTTCCAGAATAAAATTAATTAGGTCCAGCATGAACATATTTGCAAGAGGATATATTGAAGTAGCATATATGCAATATCGCAGCATATGTTATCTCTATATAAAAACAAGTAGGATCTGTCTGTCCATCTGTCTGTCTGTTCTCACATTTCTCTCAGACTGCAGGTCCGATTTCAACCAAATATGATGTGGTAATCCCGGGTATCCTGGCGGAGGTTATAACGGTGTTAGTTTTTTTTTTCTTAAAAATTTTGATTTAAATTTCAACTGAACCTATTAGCAGACCAGATGTACGCTCGTTATTTATGTGTTTTCACTGTGGTCCGCGCCATCCAACATAATAACAGGCATACGCCCAATATGGGCTTGGCTTATTTCAGAATGAAATAAGTCGAATATGAACCTCTGTGAATATTAAAATCAAAAAGTGCGTGAGCACACATCGGTCGCATGGCCCTTCGACGCTGAATAGAGTATGTATATATTTGTTCGGTCTTATATTACCCAACCAGGATTATGTTTTAACTTTGGCCAGCGGAACACATCCTAATGGGATCGCTTGCAACAATCAATCAATCATGTTTGTTTGTACGTTATATACCATATATGGTAAATTGTACATTAACACAGAATAACAAGACACCATGGACGGATTACATGAAAAAAGTAACAACAGTGGTATAGTTAGTAAACCACAGGGGACCAATCAGAAGTTGGTTTATCACGGGCAGTGCTTCCGGAACTAGTTTTATGACTGAGCCGACTGTGGAATCGTGGCCCACGTGTCCAACGCGGCAATCGACCGTCGGTTCCTGGTGCGGATTTTTCAGCCTATACCCTGCCGAGTTGGCGGCGTCATTTCCGGTCGGCCGCGGGATATTGTTAGCCACGTAATCCCACAATGATAGTGAGCTAATGAATTTGTTCATGTGGCGTAGATAAGATTTATGAAAGACGATCCGACTGTAGGCCGAAACAAATTGACATTTTTGTCTGTTAGATGGAGGTAATTGTACCTCTCGATTTTCTTTGTATCGAAATAAGAAGCTTCGAGGCGTAATTTACTCACGCTTGCTTTCGCTGATAGAAAGAGTCACTTCCCACTCCGTTATAGAGAAACTTTGAATGTCAAAGTCTCGTGTTTGTGTATGTAAGGAATTGTGTGTCTGGTCCTCGTCGGGGAAACAATGTGTTGAGTTATGACATGATTCTGTGTACCGCAAGGTTGTTATTGTCATTTAAAGGGGTAATGTATAAACTAAATCCGACCTTTTATGTGACCATCTACTTTTATACTCAACAGAATATATGCGACACATGAATGAATTTAAGCCATGGATTAGTGCAAAATACACTCGTGTGCTTTATGAACGATGTAAATAACATTGTAATTATAATGAATTTATGACTCCAGTCATAAATTCGTTTTCTTTATAATTACCACGCTAAAGGGGTCACATTCACTATCGTAATTTGTAGCGTATTGCCTAATAGGAGATAGGTATAAGTAAATGAATTCTCACTTGTCCCTTGATTCCATTGCACATTATTTGTAAGCTTTTTATGCAATATTGATGAAAAATAAATATGCTTAAATCAAAGACGACTGATCAGTCAGCGCGCGCGAAAATCGGAATTGTACCTGCTATAGATATAGCTCAACGAGTGAACTATAGATTGTCCTCATAGATCGTTCGAGCTCGAGGTACTTATACAAGGAAACAAACAGGAATATACAATATAATGGAATTAAGAGGATATTGGTGGGAATGAAGTACTGCGTGATATATCTATTTTCAAAGAAAACGAATTAATCATTGCGTTTATACCTCGGAGGCGTCGGGTTCTTGACTTGTCATCGCCGCCCTTTGTCTCCAATCCATATTATATCAATTTGCCTGAAGAATCCATAGTAGCTTGTCTGAGATAATCAAACAGGGGTTCCACTTTTATTAACCTAAAAGAAGTCACTACCATCTTATATAAGTTATTGTTGGTCTTCACACTCATCCCCTCTCGATACAATTTAGGAAAATGCTATTACACACGATGTAAACTCCACAGTAAATCCTTACGTATGTGTTTTACGTGCGATAAGTGTTGGTGAATCGACAACATGCCGCTGCACTCCCTCGAAACAGACCCAATTTCCAAAGTTCCGGAAGTTCTCAGCCAGTCTATTTGCCCCACCCATATTTTTAAATATCCAATCTGATACCCCCTATGGTTGGACACTCTCCAACTGATGGCATTTAATTCTAAAACAAAGTTGACATTAAATAATGGTTGGAAAAGCAAACTATTCCAACAATTGTGGTCTGAAATTTCCAATCTGATGTCGAGTCAGGAATGAAAATGTTTCAAAGACATTTCCGAATATTTTGACTGTTTTATGTTTATTTCAAATTGACAGTCATCCCTTTGATTTTAAGCATATTTATTTTTCCTTGACGCAATCTGTACGAAACAGAGCCCTATTCAACAACGTAAACACCGAAGGATGTCTGTATATGATGACGTAATATACAACATGCAGGACATTGTTCGATGCGCGCCTTTTGACCACTAATGAAGTGCAATGCTTAGGAAATGGCCTGCCAGTAGTGATCTACCTTGTTTATCACCTAATTATACATCATTTGTACTACCAGAATTCCACATCAACATGTATAATATACGTCCACATAATTCATATCATCTCACGCACTTGTAATCAAACATTTTGGTAAGGCCTGAATCGTTGCAAACTTAACTTGTTCACGCCCATCGAAGCAAGCACATTTGAAGCAATGAACATCCATAACTTCAACACGTCAAGATGTATCAGGACTGAGTTACAGTAATGCCCAAAATAATCGACCCCTTAACCACAGCAGAATTATGGGTAACTTTTCAAGATTTAGTCGGAAATAGGCTTGTTGCCATTCATCGGAAAGCTCTCAATGAGAGCTTTCCGATTAATGGCCAACAAACCATATTTCCGACTAACTCCTGAAAAGTGACCCCATAATTCTGCTGTGGTTAAGGAGTCGATTATTTAGGGCATTACTGTATATAGAAATATATCATTTTGGCTAAGAATTAATCAAAATTTGAGCAACTTGATGCTATAAAAGCTGGACTACCAGCCTCTGTTGTTGAACACTGAATAGTGGTTAAAATATGCATAGTATAGCCTCGAGAACCAGGTAACAGAGGGTGTGAATCATGCGAAAACCCACTTCAAAATCAAGCGTACCAGAAATGGGAGATACACCATGCATCCAATATCAATGGACCCACATTCCGGACTTTGAACACCTACCTGAATCGTTGCAAACCTGACATGTATATATACTGATGGATCCACATCAAGACTTTGAACACCTGCCATATGGCTATTCTTCGCAGAATTCTCATTAAGATAATCCGGGGACTAAGGAGAACGCATGCCGAGTCACTCACTTGAGCCCACCAATTGAATAATATATCACTTAATGTCGGCTTGTGATATAATGGATTTAAACTCATTAACGTGCCTACCATCACGAAACACTTTTTTTCTGAAATCATGAATCGCAGCAAAGGCGTCCGAGCCACAGGGGGCAAGATTGTATAAACATACTGTACTTTTTTGAAGATGAATAATATGATAATTACTTACTAAAAGTCTAAAAACACGACCGATATTACATGACCTCTTGAAAAAGGAATCGTCACTGACTGTTCTATAATATCACTCTTGTCGTACATGCTACAGAAAGCGTTTTGTACGGTGCGTTTGGCTATAAGTTCGATGTTGAATCCTTTAACCCTTTCAGTGCCAAGTCCGATTTTTGTATCAACCCATATTTCCTTGATCATTTTTCAAATTTATTGGTTATAATAATGTGATACATTGATGGAAAGAGCTCTAAGAGCTCTTTCCATCAATGTATCACATTATTATAATCAATAAATTTGAAAAATGATCAAGGAAATATGGGTTGATACAAAAATCGGATTTGGTACTGAAAGGGTTAATGATATTCGGTTCGATCCAAATAGTTTGTCTGGTTCGTTCTCTCTCGAACCGTGAAATTGGAGTATAGATTGCTTCCACTTGTTTGCATACTTTATGTTAATATCAATATAAGCATGCTAAGACCAGACACAAATAGCTACTGCATACAGGTTGAGTCACATTGCAGTCACACAGATTGGTAGTCTGTCATGTTGTCTGAGTATACATGATTAATATAAGATTGAAAGTGATTAACTTGTAATGACGATAATCGGTCGTTACTTTCGACAATGCAAACTCAACTTAAAAAATTCTCAGAAATCCTGGTTTCATATAACTGCACCTCATACTCGACGTACGAAACACATACATTCTAACACAACTTCTTTATAAGTTTTGAAAACGTTTTGTTCTAACAACTCTCCTGCCAGACCGAGTGATTGTGACATGCTGCTCTTGTCCACATTCCGTATTGGTTATGGTTGTATCCTCATTTGGCATTTCAACCGAAACATTTGAATTCATATTTGTATTGTCCTCATGATCTGAAGCACGTCCTCTGTCGTCAGTTTCAGCTGTAACTCTAATGTGAACTAAGTCACGAAATTCCGTTATCACTGACCCTATGAGTAGCCGTGATTCTCTTCTGTTTTGTCTGAGTGTTTGTGTTCTCTCTGTTTTCACTTCATAGGACCTGAAGTCTAACGGCTTCGTGACAACTGCTTTTGTTCATGTTTTGATTGGTCATTAGGTTTCGGAGCTACCAAGATTGGCGACCCTTCTGGTATCACTTCTAGGTCACGGGTATTCCGATCATTATATAATTTATGTCGTTGTTTGCTGTGCTGCAACTCAGATGATACAAATTCAGATATACGAGGCCGAAGAAGTGACTATCTTGTATAGGCATATTTTCTATTGAATTGAGTAGGAGATGACAATGGCTGGATTTAGGTAAATCTCCCTTTAAGCAAAAGAGTACATGTTTACGAGAAGTGACATTACGGAAACACAATCCCATGCAGGTTCTTCCAGTAAGTCTCTTTTCCGCCGTATAGGTGACACTTACACTGGTCAGAATTAATGTCCTTTGCCCCAAGGAGACGACTTAGCCTCTCAGCCCGCCTCGGGTCCGACGTGGTTCCATTGGAATTGAATTAGCAATACTAATCACCGTGAGACCATTTCATGCGGGTGATCGGGCTATTTGTCGCCGGTGATTAGTATATCTCGGTTTGATTGAATCCTTCACTCATCACGTATATTCCCACATGGTAACTCCACAATTCCGGCCGTCTGCTTCACTTCCAATTCTGTCGGTGAACAATCATTATTTGTGAGACCGCCTGATCTGATTTACTGTTAATAATGACGCGACGCCCTTTCATGCGATTAGTTCTCCAGATCTATTTATGTGATATATACATTTGCTATTGCCTTTTTATGGAACACGAGAATCAGCGAATCGTTCGTGATAACCATTATATATACCGTTGGTTGGACTGTGTTTAGTGTCGCTTCAAAGAACTTCAATCGCTGTATGCCATATCACGGCCATTGTTTCCATTATGGGGGAAGACGTTGAAATTCGTCGCAATTCTGAATTTAGTTTGGCTCCAAGGTCCGGGATAACACCGGACAAACTCTAACCATGCAGTGCTTTATGTCCCATGTGGTCCAGTGGGTCAGATGACTCGAATTTTACTTGGTCATTAGGGTTCTTTAACGCGCACAAATTGTTCATACGGGACAGCCTAAATTTAGCATCCACTCTCGACACGATAATGTGCCTAGCATAGTGTCATCCATGGATGCCCATTCGTGATGCTCATGATGTTAGGAAATGCAGATGATGCCACAAAGTCCGACC